>OY757014.1:58317430-60717430 GCA_963580285.1 Lucinisca nassula
CCCCCACCCCCCGTGCAGGGAGAGTCATGTCATGTGCATGTTAAAGACCCCTACCGTAATTACATGATTACTGTGTAGACTTTCATCCTGCAAATCCGGTGTGTAGGTAACGTACACCTGCGAGTAATGGTCAGATGTGACCGATCGCAGTAAAGTAGAAAGAAAGAAAGAAGGAAAGAAAGAAAGAAAGAAAGAAAGAAAGCCATTTTGAAGTTCGTAGAGTATGTCCAGCTCAGTGAAGTGTTTAGCCAGGCTGGAAGCAACTATGTGCTCTAATGCCTTACAAAGGACACAGGTCAGTGAAATATGCCTATAGTTGGAGGGCTCAGCTTTGTCTCTTGAAACCCTGGGATACATTTGCTTCCTTCCATCAAGAGGTTTCTGGAAGATCAGCTGCAGGATAGGGTATAGTTCTCTATGCAGGGTCTGTGATACAATAGGTTTTAGTTTATAGGGTCCTGCAGCCTCATCGGGGTTCAAGCCTTTAAGGAGCTTATCAATCTCTCCAGCTGATTTGATTTCGGCCCGTCAGAAGGACAAATGTTGGTTGACATCATGAATGATCATGGCTTGGAACAGGTTGTTGACTTCCATGCTCGAGCAAGGCACGCCTTGGATTTGATTTTTACAACTTTGCCAGGACAGTTTGGAGATATTCAATCCCCTGAAAAACTAAGTGATCATGATATTGTCTCTGGACTTTTGAAAATCTTCATACCACCTACAAAGAAACATCGTAGAAAGGTGTACTTATATCAAATGGGTGACTATGAAACTATGAGGGAGGATGCCCTAAAATTTGCAAGAGAGAAATACTTTAATGGTCATTCAGACGCTCGGTCTGTCCAGAAAAACTTTGATTGTATAAAGTCTTTCATTCAAGCTTCGTCCGAAAATCATACCCCCTCCAAAACTAGCAGGTCTCCTTGGATCACACCAGAAATAAGAAAAAAATCGGAGGAGAAAAAAGATTCATGCTAAGGCAAAAAAGTTAGGAAGTGGTAAACTCAGAGCAGGGGACTGTTCTTGGTCCGCTGCTATTCTCCCTGTACATCATTGATATTACCATTGACATTGACTCGGAAATAAGACTGTTCGCAGACGACTGTGTTCGCTATCGGGATATCAGAGATACTGAGGACTCAATGAAACTTCAGAAGGATATAGATAGATTATGATGTTGGGCACGAAAATGGGGCATAAGATTTCAACCCGATAAATGCAATATTATGCAGATAACTAGGAAGAGAATAAATAAAAATGAGGCTTTTTACACCTTAGAGGGAACGGTCCTCGAAAATGTGAATTCCATTAAATACCTTGGTGTGACAATCACTCACGATTTGTGATTGAATACACACATTAGCAACATGTGTACGAAGGCGAATAGAACACTTGGTTTCCTGAGGCGAAATCTTCATCAGTGTCCTCAGGATGTGAAAAAGACAGCATATAGGGGACTTGTTCGCCCAGTCTTGGAATATGGTAGTTGCATCTGGGACCCAAGCGGGGTGACCCTTAATGAAAAAATTGAAAAAGTTCAGAATAGAGCTGCTAGATTACTGTTTTGAAACTGGGAGCATTACTGGAATTCTAGGATAATTAAGGTAGCGGAACAAATCGGCACATAGCAAACTCGGCACATTGTCAACTCGGCACATAACCAACACGGCCCATACAAACTCGGCAAATAGCAAACTCGGCCCACAACAGTTATAAAGCTTATTAAGCTGCACATTAATACGTTATTTGCCCGTTTTATTATTACTTTATAATATGCATTTTTATTATTACTTTATAATATGCATTAATAAAATAGTTCCTAGTTTACTTTTTGCATTTTTTTTAAAAAATCATCTTAACCAAAAGGCTCTGAATATGACTTAATTACTACACTAATTATCTGATTAATCAGGTGGTGACTGGAAGTTAATTCAGGAAACCTGTGAACATGTTTAGGTCTCATTGCCACCCATGATTTCAAAGCCGTTCTGAACTCATATTATTGCATATAGGGTTGCAACGTAATGTGAGGCTGCAGTAGGTACGCCACAACGGAATAATCCGTAAACAAACACGGTTGCATATTCTGGATGATACAATGTTAACAAACTAGTAAAAAAAATCTGTATCGTATTCTCCAGTAACAGAAAAATGCTGAGGAATTAATTAGACTTTTTTTAAAGATTTATTCAATAGTCAATTTAAGAAACAAGTTAAATAGATGAAATTTTATTAAAAAAAAATAATAATAACAACAAAAAATTTTCTTAACATTTTTTTCGATAGACTCCTTTAGATATTGATATAAAATTGTCTTATTAAGTCTTATGGCCCTATTTAGTTGGTCCCTATTTCACAGGTACTTTAATTTGATTGTTTGTTTGGTTAAGTAATTATCATACCCAAGTGAACAATAGATAATTGGCCCGGTTGTGGGACAACTCGGCACATAGCAAACTCGGCACATGACAAACTCGGCACATAACAAACTCGGCACATGACAAACTCGGCACATAATTAGCTGTTTGGGTCAATTATCTATTGTTCACTTGGTAATGATAATTGCATAACCAAACAAATAATCAAATTAAAGTTACCTGTGAAATAGGGACCAACTAAATAGGGAGCAAACATCAATATTTAATGGAGTAGATCTTTATTAAAAAACAAAATATGAAGATTTTTTTTTACAATTCAATTTCAACTATTTAAGTTTCAAATATTTAAGTTGTTTCTTAAATTTACCAGCGAATAAATCTTTAAAAAAAAAACAAGACCTAGGTTGTGGGTACTCGTTAGAACCGCCTCAATGAGGTGGTTCTAACAAGCACCCACAACCTATTTTTATTGAAAACAAGGAAAAAATATCGTTTGACAAGACGCCCATCAACTCGGCTGGGCAATCTCTTGTTTGACAATACGCCCATCAACTCGGCTGGGCAATCATGGGTCGCAATGAGTCCCAAATATCATATTCACAGCTTTAGTCATCGCCTGATTAATCCGATAATTAGTGTAGCAATTAAGTCATATCCAGAGCTTATTGATCGATTTAAATGATTTGTTTTAAAAATGCAAAAAAAAAAAATAAAAAAAAAAAATAGATTTTTTTTTTATTTAATAAGCATACATATAATTATTATAAAACAATAATAATAAAACAGGCAAATAAAGTATTACTGTACAGCTTAATAACCATTATAACTATTGTGGGCCGAGTTTGCTATGTGCCGAGTTTGTAGGGGCCGAGTTGGTTATGTGCCGAGTTGGGTATGTGCCGAGTTTGCTATGTGCCGAGTTGTCCCGACACCATTGGCCCAATCAGCTAATTATGTGCCGAGTTTGCATAGGCCAAGCTGGTCATGTGCCGAGTTTGCTATGTGCCGAGTTTGTTATGTGCCGAATATACTATGTGGCGAGTTGTCCCAGAATCAAAATAAAGATGGGAGTCTCTCAAGAAAAGGAGAAGAGACAGTAGGCTCATACTCTTATACAAAGGTCTAAATGGTGCTGTCAGCATTAGAGCGAGGAACTAACTTCCCACATCACAGGTCCGGGTGTATGAATGTCATTTGACATGTCACTAGTAACAGTTCTGATTCTTAACAAAAATGCAACATTGAGTCGAAGTGATGGGAGTCTCTCAAGAAAAGGAAGAAAGAGACAGTAGGCTCATACTCTTATACAAAGGTCTAAATGGTGCTGTCTGCATTAGAGCGAGGAATAACTTCCCACATCACAGGTCCGGGTGTATGAATGTCATTTGACATGTCACTAGTAACAGTTCTGATTCTTAACAAAAATGCAACATTGAGTCGAAGTGATTCCACCCCCCCCCCCCCCCCCCCCCAAAAAAAAAACCAATATGGATTGGAACGCCCTTCCCGATTCGATTAATTCGACGGCTGAGGGTGCTGAGGATTGTGTAACTAAGTTTACCTTTTTGGTTAGAGCTATGGAATAACTTCCAGTATCATAGGTCCTGGTGTATGAAAGTCCTTTGACGTGTCACCGGTAACAATTCTGATTCTGAAGTTGCAGCAATGCCGCGTTTTATCCCTTGATAGCGCAAGCGACGCGCGCACCTTAGCGACGTTTTATTGGATTTCAAGTATATAAGCGGCTGTTTATTATTTTCACCTGCTGAAGGATGTTCAGGTGAGCCATAATTTATGTTAATCCCCAGATCTGTCAACCTGAATGCATATAGCCGTCTGATCAGTGTATTTGTTTATTTAATTTGAGCTTTAACGTCCCCGTCAACACAATTTAGGTCATTTTGGACACGTTGCGTCCAATTTTGTGGGACTTTAAACCTAACATTGAATCGCCCTGGCCCATCGGGGCATAATCAGAATCAGAATCAGAATCAGAATTGTTACTGGCGACACGTCAAATGACATTCATACACCAGGACCTGTGATATGGGAAGTTAGTCCCTAGCTCTAACCAAAGATGTAAACTTAGCTACACAATCCTCAGCACCTTCAGCCGTCAAAATAATAGAATCGGGAAGGGCATTCCAATCTCTAATGGTTCGGGGGAAAAACGATTCTTTATAAATATCCGTTCTTGCAGTAAGGGTCTGAAACGTCATTGAATGGTGTTTTCTACAATGCCTAGCTGGGGGAACAAGGTCATCTGTTGGAATGCTGGCAGCACCCTTTAGACCTTTGTATAAGAGTATGAGCCTACTGTCTCTTCTCCTTTTCTTGAGAGACTCCCATCTTAATTTTCCTAGAATTCCAGACATGCTCCCAGTTTCAAAGCAATAATTTCCAGTTACAAATCTAGCAGCTCTATTCTGAACTTTTTCAATTTCTTCATTTAGGACCACTCCGCTTGGGTCCCAGATGCAACTACCATATTCCAAGATTGGGCGAACAAGTCCCCTGTATGCTGTTTCTTTCACATCCTGAGGACACTGATGAAGATTTCGCCTCAGGAAACCAAGTGTTCTATTCGCCTTTGTACACATATTGCTAATGTGTGTATTCCATCTCAAATCGTGAGTGATTGTCACACCAAGGTATTTAATGGAATTCACATTTTCGAGGACCGTTCCCTCTAAGGTGTAAGAAGCCTCAACTTTATTAGATCTCTTCCTTGTTATCTGCATAATATTGCATTTAACTGGTTGAAATCTCATGCCCCATTTTCTGGCCCAACATCCTAATCTATCTATGTCAGCCTGAAGTTTCAGTGAGTCATCTGTATCTCTAATTTCCCGGTAACAAACACAGTCATCTGCGAACAGTCTTATTTCTGAGTCAATATCAGTGGAAATATCATTGATGTACAGGGAGAACAATAGAGGACCAAGAACGGTCCCTTGTGGGACTCCAGACAAAACTGGCGCCCATACTGAAGATTCACCATTAACAACAACACGCTGTTTTCTGTAGCAAAGAAAGGAATCTATCCATTTAAGAGTCTTCCCACCAATTCCATAACCAAATAATTTGGATTTAAGTAGTTCATGAGGAGGGGTGTCAAAAGCCTTCTCAAAGTCCAGAATAAATGTGTCCACCTGCCCCCCTTTGTCCAGGATTTTTGCCCAATCATTAATAACCGTGCTCAACTGAGTTTCGCAACTATGCCTTTTCCTAAATGCATGTTGTCTGTCTGACAAAAGTTTATGTTCATCCAAGTGGGCCATGATGTTTGAGCAGACTATGTGTTCAAGCAATTTACATAGAACACATGTCAGTGACACCGGGCGATAATTACGAGCAAGAGCCCTGTCCCCTTTTTTGAAAAGTGGACAGATGTTCGCTAGGAGCCATTCTTTGGGAATTTCACCCGTATCGAGAGATTGTTGGAAAAGATGAGCAAAAACTGGACCTAACTCGTTTGCTAGTTCCTTCAGGACTCTAGGATGAAGCTCATCAGGCCCTAAAGCTTTAGAAGGGTTCAAGCCTTTAAGTAATTTGATCACTCCCGCAGAGGATACAACAATATTTTCCATGAAAGGGGCCGATCTTCCAGTCAATGGAACCTCGTTGAACTCAGTTTTATTAAATGCATCATTGAATTGACCAACCAATTCCTCTGCCCTTTCAGAGTCCGATTCAGCGACCCCGTTCCCTCCTCTTTTATTAAGGGGTGGGATACCTTGCCTATCTTTCTTCTGGCTATTGATATATCTGTAGAAGTCTCTGGGATTCGCCTTTACATCACCTACCAAGTTATTTACATACTGATCATGCTGATTTTTGATGTCATTTTTAATTTCTCGTCTCAAGTTTTCAAATTTTGCTCTGAGTTTACCACTTCCCGACTTTTTTGCCTTAGCATGAATCTTATTTCTCCTCCGAATTTTTCTTCTTATCCCTGGTGTGATCCAAGGAATTGAAGATACAGACCTGCTAGTTTTGGAGGGGATATGATTTTCGGACGAAGCTTGAATGAAAGACTTTATCAAATCAAAGTTCTCCTGGACAGACCGAGCGTCTGAATGACCATTAAAGTATTTCTCTCTTGCAAATTTTAGGGCATCCTTCCTCATAGTTTCATAGTCACCCTTTTGATATAAGTACACCTTTCTACGAGGTTTCTTTATAGGTGGTATGAAGATTTTCAAAAATCCAGAGACAATATCATGATCACTTATGGAATCGCCCCTGCCCGTCGTTGCTTGAAGAAATAGAAGGGCTGCATGATGCTTCCATGCAGAGCTGAAACCGGCAGCCCTCGAGTACTGGTAAATTGCTTAGAGGAATTAAACCTGCCCAGGCAATATGGTGCGAGTCGGACCGTCTATGCTTATAAACCCTATAGGGTTCGCCGGCGTGACGTCACTGCCCGTAGCAACCGATAGGCCGCCATTTTTGAGGTGAAAACAATAACATAGCGACCGGCAATTACCCTTTAGATCGCTATCAATTACATTGAATAAAATCGTTTCTTTAACCTGAAAATGCAGAAAAGTTCAGTTTGATTCAAACTTCACAGGAATGTTGCCTAGGCCACTCCCTACCATAAAGGCTAAACTTGTTCCGCTCTGATGAACAAGAGCTAAAAATAGAAAAAAATCACTAAACAAAAATTCCTCCTGTACTCTTGGGTCAATTTCATTCAAACTTCATAGTAATTTTTCTTAATTAAAGTGACCCTCTACCAAAATAGATAAAATGATTCAGCTCAGATGAGCAAAATTGCCCACAGAGCTAAAAATACAAAAAAAAAACCCCGTAAATCTGGTACAAATGTGAACTCCTCCACTTGAGACAATTTGAGTCAAACTTCACAGGGGTGTTGCTCGGTCGGGTATGAAACACCCTTCCCGATCCCGATCCCGATCCGAAAATCCCAGATCCAAAGTTTTCTATTTGCTCTAATTCATTAATAAGAATATATTTTAAACACGTTTTGTGTTTATTTAATTATTTTTAAGTATTTTAATCATTATTTATGTATATTTTGTTTAAATGTGTCCAATTTGTGATTTTATCCTAAATTATTCCTCTCTCAGGGGTATGAAAGACCCTGCCGATTTTTCGAAAAAAATATTGTATTCTTCTGCCTCTTATTCAGAAAATAAACAATAACTAAATGATAAAATCAACATAACGGAATTGTTATATACTTTAATGGCTTTTCTGGAATAAAAAAGAACTTAAAAAGGTTTCGGAGGTGTTTTTTTGCATATTTTTATCCAAAATGATTACCGATCATTATTGCTATTTATAGTTACGCAATTGAACCGAATGTGAAAGAAAATACCGGAAACGGACCGATCCTGGGTGTCACATTGTCTCAAAAATAAAAAATAGATAGATATGACATCGTGAAACTTCCATCACTCGCACAATGGACATTATATGTCACACATACGATTTTTGAGACATTTGAAAACTGAAAATGGGTCCGTTTCCAGTCATTTATTTCACATTCGGTTCAATTTTTGTAACTATAAATAGCAATAATGATCGGTAATCGTTTAGGATAAAAATATGTAAAAAAAACACATCCGAAACTCTTTTTAAGTTCTCTTTTATTCTAGAAAAGCCATTAAAGTATAAAACAATTCCCTTATTTTGATTTTATCATTTAGTTATTGCTTATTTTTTAATAAGAGGCGGAAGAATACAATATTTTTACGAAAAATCGGCAGGGTCTTTCATACCCCTGAGATAGGAATAATTTAGGATAAAATCACAAAATAGACACACTTAAACAAAATGTACATAAATACTTATTAAAATACATAAAAATAATAAAATAAACACAAAAATGGTTTAAAATATATTCTTACGAATGAATTAGGGCAAATAGAAAATTTTGGATCGGGGATTTTCGGATCGGGATCGGGATCGGGAAGGGTGTTTCATACCCGACCGTGTTGCTCAGATGGCTCCCTACCAAAATCGCTAAAATCATTCTGCTCTGACGAACAAGATGGCTGCCAGAGCTAAAAGTAGAAGAATGTCGTAAATTTGTTTCAAACACGAATTTCTCTTGAACCCTATGGCCAGTTTCATTCAAACTTCATAGGAATGTTGCTTAGCTGATCCTTTACCAAAATAGCTAAAACAGTTCTGCTCAGATGATCAAAGTGACTGCCTAAGCTGGAAATAGAAAAAAGTAAATTTGTGTTGAATGCCAACTCCTCCTAAACCCCTGAGGCAATTTGATTCAAACTTCACAGGAATATTACCTACCAAAATAGCTAAAATCATTTGTCTGTGATGAACAAGATGGCTGCCAGAGCTAAAAATAGAAAACATGATAAATTTGCTTCAAATGCGAACTTCTCCTAAACACTTGGGCAAATTTAATTCAAACTTTACAGGAGTCTTACCTTGGTGATTCCCTAGTCCCTGCCAAAATAGCTAAAATTGTTCTGCTCTGTTGAAAAGATGACCACCAGATCTAAAAATAGAAAAAAAATTAAACAGCAAATCCTCCTGTACCCTTGGGCCAGTTTCATTCAAACTTCATCGAGAGGTTGCTTAGGTGTCCCTCTACCAAAATAATAGCTAAAATGGTTCCACTCCAACGAGCAAAATGACCACCAGAGCTAAAAATAGAAAAATTTAGATATGCTTCGCATGTGAGCTTCTCCTCAACACTTAATTGGGCCATTTGGATTCAAACTTCACAGGAATGTTGCCTAGGTGGCTCCCTACCAAAACAGATAAAATCATTCAGCTCATATGAACAAGACAGCTGCCAGAGCTAAAAATAGAAAAAATCTTCAAAAGTCAACTTCACCTGCACCCGTGAGCCAATTTCATTTAGACTGCATAGGAATGCCGCTTATGTCAACCAGCTATCAAAATAGCACTAAAAATACACAAACCTTTAAGCGACAACTCCTACTATATATATTGGCCAATTTCATTCAAACTTCTTTGGAATGTTGCTTAGGTGGTCCTCTACTAAAATAAATCATTAAAATGCTTCTGTTTTAATAAACAAAATGGTTGATATAGCTAAAAATAGAAAATCTTAAGCCAGTTTTATTCAAACTGTGCAAGAATGTTGCCCAGGTGATCATCTATCTAAGTGCCACAGTTATGCTTCATGGAATGGCTGTCACCCACATGACATTCAGAAGCTATGCAGCAACTTGATATCAGATGAGCGGTTCAGGGCCTATTAGTATTACTTACAGAGTTAGGTCCCTTAGATTGCTGCAATTGCCTACTTTGGTCCTTGTTCTTGTTAGCACTCTAGAGGCCACAGTTTTGGTCCAATCATCAACAAACTTGGTCAGAATGATTGTCATCAGAATATGGGTCATGTCTGGTCAAAAAGGAGGTCAGTAGATCAAATCATTGAAAAAGCTTTTGAGCCCTCTAGAGGTCCAATCATCATCAGACTTGCTTAGAATGATCATCTTGACAATATCTGGGTCAGGTTCGAATATGGGTCATGTTGGGTCAAATAATAGGTCAGTAGGTCATTGGGATAGAGGCCACAGTTTTGGTCCAATCCTCATCAGTCTTGGTCGGAATGATCATCTTGGCAATATCTTGGTCAAGCTCAAATCTGGGTCATGTCAGGTCTAAAAGTAGGTCAAATCAAAGAAAAACATTGTGAGCACCCTAGAGGCCACAGTTCTGGTCCAATCGTTATCAAGCTCGCTCATTTATATTTTCGGAGATACTTCCATGAATCACAGGAGATGACTTTGATATAAGCAAAAGCTTACTATCAGATCCTGTTAGTTGCTGTTGTAATTGACTGTACATGTACATTATTCTTGACAAATAAACACTGTTTAAACCAAGCTTGGTCAAAATGATCATCTTGACAATATAACGGTCCTGTTCGAAAATGGGTCATGTCGGGTCAAAAAGTAGGTCAGTAGTTTAAATCGTAGAGATTGTGAGCATTCTAGAGTTTTGGTCTAATCATCATCAAACTTGCTCAGAATCATCGACTCAACTTAACAATATCTGAGTCAAGTTAGAATATGGATTATGTCGGGTCAAAAAGTAGGCCAGTAGGTAAAATCATAGGAAAATCTTGTGAGCACTCTAGAGGCCCCAGTTTTGATCCAATCATCATAATACTTGGTCAGAATGAAAATCTTGACAATATCTTGGTCAAGTTTGAATATGGGCCATGTGGGGTCAAAATGTAGGTCAGTAGGTCAAATTATAGAAAACCTTCTGAATACTATAGATGCCCCAGTTTTGGTCCAATCATTATCAAACTTGGTCAGAATAATCATATTGACAATATCTGAGTCAAGTTTGAACATGTGTTATGTTGGATCAAACATAGGTCAGTAAGACTGGTCATATCATAGAAAAACCTTGTGGGCACTCTAGAGGTCACAGTTTTGGTCCAATCATCATATAACGGTCAGAATGATCATACTGACAATATCTGGGTTAAGTTTGAATATGGGTCATGTTGGGTCAAAAAGTAGGTCAAAGGGTCAAATCAGTAAAAGCCTTATGAGCACTGTAGAGGGCATAGGTATAGTCCAATCATCATCAAAATTGCTCTGAATGATCATCTTGACAATATCTGAGTCAAATTCGAACATGGATCATGTCTGGTCAAAAAGTAGGTCATTAGGTAAAGGCATAGAACTTTACCATTTGAGATGGAGCCTTCATATTTGGCATGTAGGTTTCTTGTGACATGAGAAAAAATTGACCTGTGACCTTCATTATAACTTTTGAACCATTTGAGATAGAGCCTTCATAATTTGCATGTAGGTTCCTTGTGACAAGGACTACCCACCTATACTTTTGACCTGTGACCTAATTTATCATAACTTTTAAACCATTAAAGATACAGACCTGGGGTAATTGTATTCTGTATTCTTATTCGAATACTATTTGAATACATTTTTGAGTATTCGTGAAGTATTCTGTATTCGTGGATTTTTTAGAATAAAAGTATTTGTATTTGTATTCGAATACATTTCAAAAGTCATGTATTTATGAATAGTTTTACGAATACATTATGAATACTTTTGCTCTTTACAGGAAAAAAATATGAAACAATACATAAATGTTTTAATTGATGTAACTTAAGTCCTTGACTGCTCATGTAGGAACTTCTGAAATTACTATTAGATGGTTTAATACAATACATAACATGAATCCAAGAATATTAATTGATTTATTTGACTGCATTGGTGCAAATAAAAGAGCTTTTAGGATGACAAACATTTCATTATATGAATATATTGCTTTTAAAGTGACTAACATTATAATTTGTTGACTGAGAGGTGTGAAAAACAGAAGAAAATAACATCTGTTTTCAATTAGATATTTTTTTTTATTCAGAGACATTTCAATCACAAATAACTCACAATCATGGCCCACCACTATGGCACATGACTATTTCTAGTCTGTTCTTACAAATGTATCCATTTGTTAATATATGATGTTTTAGACTGATTTGTGCTGATTGCATAAAATAAGTTCTGCTACCCATTTATGTCCAGTGAACTTTTCAATTTGTATTATTAGACAGGTCCATTCCAATTTAAGAGGTGTCTGCTTACTTTTATTATTTTTGCAAAATTGTATGATCTTTAGAAAATTAGAAAGTACTGTACACTTTGATCAGACACTATATTCTGTGACATATGATGTTTATCTACACTGCCAAGTTCCATTTTTAAGGGACTGTAGGCATTGATGTGTAAATCTATGAAGTTACCTGTATGTCATCTTCCAATAGATGGCCTCAGGATAGAAAGATAGGGGCAAGACATGGTGTTTTTACAACTGAGACATATGCATGCCAAAGTAAAAACCTACAAATTACCCACATGTATGTAATTCTAAATACTGGTAAATTAATTTGTCTGATAAGAACATTCTCCCTGTTGATAACATATTAAAAATCATACACACACAAAAAATGCCTATGTAGTAAAATGAAAGTGAAGGCAATCTGAAAACTGAAATCCCAAAAGTAGAAATAGAAGGCAATAGGCAAACTGATTATTTTATTATGTGCTGGCCACCTTTGACACTTGTTTCTCACAAGAAACAGAACACAATAATGACCCTTATTTAGTTTCAGCAGTATATGAATTGATAATACGAAAACATGCTGCCTATATACAAATACATTGTAAATTTTATCGCCAAACATCACAAATTTTAAGATGAAAAATTGTGATATTTTTCTTATTTCTGCTCAAAATATAGACTGTGGGTACTTGTTATAACCACCTCATTTTAATCACAGACAAAATCCCCATCCCCTTACACCCCCCCCCCCCCCCCCCCCCCCCCATCCCTGACAAAATCCCTTTGGACATAATCTCAGCTGCTGTTTGTGAAGGTGGACAAAATCCCCTACACCTCCACATGCACAATTACTGATTTTTTAAAATCAATTTGTATGTACATGTATCATTTTAAAAACTGCAGATTCCAAATCATATTTGGAATATCATAGCTATATTGGTGCTAATGGAGAAATTATTGCAACAAGCAGCTACAACAGGTGACAAAATACAGAACAGTAGAATCATCAATATGACTAAATTCTAACAATGAATAAGAACATTAAAAATGAAACAAGTACTTCTTTAGTCATGGCAAGAGATTTAATTCATTGAACTGACTTAATAGCATTAATTGTATTTACATCATGAAATTTATAAAGAAATGTGTTAAAAAGTCATCACAATAATCAAGTAGAATTTTCAAAAGTGATACATTATCCTAATGAGGTGGTTCTAATGAGTACCCATAATCTCTATGTTAGAGCTGAAATAAGAAAAATTGGGTTTAAAGTAAACCCCAGTTTAACTGTATAAAAGTGGGGTTCAAGGGGGTCAGAATTATATATGTGTTTATGTGATGTTATGTAATTCATCAGTCATTAACTTTTGATTGATAAGTGCTGCAGACACTACAAATGACCTGTGTCATACAAGATCCTGCACACCTTCATTTATTGTGTCTTAAATTGTTCTAGAGAAAACAAAGAGGTGTGTATCTGTCTATGACCCAAACATTACTACAGTCACCAGGTGTTTTTGTTTTGTATAAGTCCTTCATTTTGATTGAAATGTATTCAAAAGTATTCTAAAAGTATTTGAATACATTTGCAAAGTATTTGTATTCTCATTCTAATACATTCATAAAAAATGTATTTTTATTTGTATTCTGTATTTGTGAAATGCAAAGTATTTGTATTTGTATTCAAATACTTTTGAAAGTATTCAACCCCAGGCCTGTAAAGATAGAGTCTTCATATTTGGCATGTAGGTTCATTGTGACAAGGGCATGCAGGTTTCTTTTGACAAAGGCTTCCCACTTGTACAGACAAATTTGACCTGTGACCAACTTATCATAACTTTTGAGATGAGTTTGAAAACTGGAAGGGTTGGCCTATCTACATGTATCATTGAGTTATGTTTCCTTTGATTGCTGTAAAAAGCTTATTTTTTAGCATTGTCATGGGCATAGGTCTAAGTTTTGACTGAATCTTCCTGAATCTTAGATGTAAGTATTTTAGGGAGAAAAGCATGAATGATTTGCTAAACTGACAATGTCGGCATATAAGATTCAGGGCTTTAGATAAGGCTGTGTACTGCGTAAATTACGAAAATATTTAGGAGGATACTCCTTTTTAGCTCGCCTGTACGAAGTACATGGAGAGCTATTGTTGTCACCTCGGATGGTGTGCGCATGCACGTGCGCGTGCGCGTCACACTGTGTTAAAGTTTTTCAAATGCTTATATCTCAACAGTCACTCATCACAGAGCACTCATATTTGGAACTTTAGTACCTGGGAGGGTCTTCTGATGTTCAAAGAGAACAGCCCCCGGGGATCATGCCCCGGGGTGGGGCTTGGGGTCAAAATCTAGAACACCTATGTAATACTGTGTTAAAATTTTTGAAATGCTTATATCTCAACAGTCACTCAACACAAAGCATTCATATTTACAACTTGGATACCTGGGAGTGTCTTCTGAGATTCCAAGACAACACACCCCGGGGTTCATACCTGGGAGTGGGGATGGGGTGGGGCTAGGGACACCCCGGGGTTCATGCCTGGGAGTGGGGATGGGGTGGGGCTAGGGGTCAAAATCTAGGACAATTTTGTAATTTGTTGTATACCTTTCCCTTATGCTAACAAGTTATAGACCGAATTGGTTATACATCAGCCAACCAAGTGGTTCAAGTGTAAAAGGGTGAAGGTCATGGTGACCTATATTTCATGGTCCAGTGATTTTGCCTTTTATCTTGAAGACTATTTGTTGGAGAAATGTCATACCTGGGATATTAGTTCCATGTGACCCCATGATTGACCTCAAAATATATCTAGGTCACTGTGACCTATATTCCATGGTTCAGTGATTTTGACAATTATCTCGAATACTATATGATGGAGACATGTCATACCCGGATTATTAGTTCCATGTGACCCGATAATTGACCTCAAAATATATCTAGGTCAGTGTGACCTATATTTCATGGCTCAGTGATTTTGCCTATTATCTCGAATACTATTTGATGCAGAAATGTCATACCTGGATTATTAGTTCCATGTGACCCGATAATTGACCCCAAAATATAACTAGGTCAGTGTGACCTATATTTCATGGTTCAGTGATTTTGTCTTTTATCTTGAATACTTTTTGATGGAGAAATGTCATACCTGGGTTATTAGTTCCATGTGACCCCATGATTGACCTCAAAATATAGCTTGGTCAGTGTGACCTATATTTCATGGTTCAATGATTTTGCCTATTATCTTGAATATTATTTGATGGAGAAATGTCATACCTAGGTTATTAGTCCCATGTGACCCTATGCTTGACCTCAAAATATGTCTAGGTCACTGTGACCTATATTTCATGGTTCGGTGATTTTGTCTATTATCTTGAATACTATTTGATGAAGAAATGTTACACCTGGATTATTTATTCATTGTGACCTAATTATTGACCACAAAATAAATCCGGGTCATTGTGACCTATATTTCATGGTTCAGTGATTTTTCCCTATTATCTTTATTACTATTTGATGCAGAAATGTCATACCTGGGTTATTAGTTCCATGTGACCCCATGATTTGCCTCAAAATATATCTAGGTCACTGTGACCTATATTTCATGGTTCAGTGATTTGCCTATTATCATGAATACTTTTTATCATGAAGAAACATCATGCCTGGATTATTTATTCAATGTGACCCCATGATTGACCTCGAAATTATATCTTGGTCAGTGTGACCTAAATTTCATGATTCAGTGACTCTGCCAAATTGAATACTATTCTTTTTTTTTTTAGAAACTTCAGTCCTGAATTATAAGTTCCATGTGACCAGATGATTGACATAGAAATACATGTACATCAGGTCAGTGTGACCTATTTTCATGGTTCATTGATTTTGCCTTATAATTCATACACATTGTGATTCTGAAATGTAATATCTGGCATATATGTTCCATGTGATCTGATCACTGACCTCAAAATGCATCTAGGTGTGTGTGACCTATATTTCATGGTTCAGTAATTTTACCTTATATCTTGAAGGCGCGAAACAGGTGAGCTATGCTGTCTGGCGACAGCTCTTGTTAAGCTGGCCTGTACGAAGTACAGCGAGAGCTGTTGTTGTCACCTCGGATGGCGTGCACGTGCGCATTCCGTCACACTGTGTTAAAGTTTTTCAAATGCTTATATCTGAACAGTCACTCATCACAGAGCACTCATATTTGGATATTTAGTACCTGGGAGGGTCTTCTGATGTTCAAAGAGAACAGACCCCTGGGGTCATGCCCTGGGGTGGGGCTAGGGGTCAAAATCTAGAACACCTATGTAATACTGTGTTTAAGTATTTGGAATGCTTATATCTCAGCAGTCACTCATTACAAAGCATTCATATTTACAACTTGGATACCTGGAAGTGTCTTCTGGGATTCCAAGACAACACACCCCTGGGTTCATGCCTGGGAGTGGGGATAGGGTGTGGCTAGGGGTCAAAATCTAGGACAACTTTGTAATTTGTTATACACCTTTCCCTTATGCTAACAAGTTATAGACAGAATTGGTTATACATCAACCAGCCAAGTGACATTGGTTCAAGTGTAAAAGGGTGAAGGTCATGGTGACCTATATTTCATGGTCCAGTGATTTTGCCTTTTATCTTGAAGACTATTTGTTGGAGAAATGTCATACCTGGGATATTAGTTCCATGTGATCCCATGATTGACCTCAAAATATATCTAGGTCACTGTGACCTATATTTCATGGCTCAGTGTTTTTGCCTATTATCTCGAATACTATTTGATGCAGAAATGTCATACCTGGATTATAAGTTCCATGTGACCCGATAATTGACCCCAAAATATAACTAGGTCAGTGTGACCTATATTTCATGGTTCAGTGATTTTGTCTTTTATCTTGAATACTTTTTGATGGAGAAATGTCATATCTGGGTTATTAGTTCCATGTGACCCAATGATTGACCTTAAAATATAGCTAGGTCAATGTGACCTATATTTCATGGTTCAGTGATTTTGCCTATTATATTGAATATCATTTGATGGAGAAATGTCATACCTGGGTTATTAGTCCCATGTGACCCATGCTTGACCTCAAAATATGTCTAGTTCACTGTGACCTATATTTCATGGTTCAGTGATTTTGTCTATTATCTTGAATACTATTTGATGAAGAAATGTTACACCTGGATTATTTATTCAATGTGACCTAATTATTGACCACAAAATAAATCCAGGTCATTGTGACCTATTTTTTATGGTTCAGTGATTTTCCCTTTTATCTTTAATACTATTTGATGGAGATATGTCATACCTGGGTTATTAGTTCCATGTGACCCCATGATTTACCTCAAAATATATGTAGGTAACTGTGAACTATATTTCATGGTTCAGTGATTTGCCTATTATCTTGAATATTTTTTCATGAAGAAACATCATGCC
This sequence comes from Lucinisca nassula, assembly GCA_963580285.1. NCBI lineage: Eukaryota > Metazoa > Mollusca > Bivalvia > Lucinida > Lucinidae > Lucinisca > Lucinisca nassula. Next base: position 58,334,822 of record OY757014.1, read on the forward strand.
TGGATTATTTATTCCATGTGACCCCATGATTGACCTCGAAATTATATCTTGGTCAGTGTGACCTAAATTTCAAAATTCAGTGACTCTGCCAAATTGAATACTATTTTTTTTTTTTAGAAACTTCGGTCCTGAATTATAAGTTCCATGTGACCAGATGATTGACATAGAAATATATCTAGGTCAGTTTGACCTATTTTCATGGTTCATTGATTTTGCCTTATAATTCATACACATTATGATTCTGAAATGTAATATCTGGCATACATGTATATGTTCCATGTGACCTGAACATTGACCTCAAAATGTATCTAGGTGTGTGTGACCTATATTTCATGGTTCAGTAATTTTACCTTACACTGTATATCTTGAAGGCACGAAACAGGCGAGCTATGCTGTCTGGCGACAACTCTTGTTTCAAATCTGGTGCGTATCAGGTACGAAAAACAAATAAGCATTACGCATTTAGTATTTTTCGAGAGCTTATTTACTTGTTTACAAAGTCAAAGAAAATGGTAGAGGATATCCGAATGATTTGAGTAGTGTCCCTTTGTTTCGGTCAATGATTAAACTGCACCGAATATTGTAGCGTAAGCCGATCGGTAAATGGTGGAAACCTTGTCCTTGTTGCGGCAACTCCGAAAAACGGCGTACACCACCTCGATAACAATCGTTACAACCCGTTCTATACTGAAAGTAGCGTGAATATTGACAGAAGATGAGACGAGGATGACCTCCAAATGGCTGAAAATAATTCAGAGACAGTCCTTAAGTTATATCATATCAGGAGCCTGTTTCTGCTGCACTTGTTGTGAAAAAGGTCCTGACATATTTTGACCCAGTAACTGATTATACCCCCGGCATACGAAGTTTCGTATGCAATGGGGGTATATAGTTTTTGTCTTTTCCGTCTGTCTGTCTGTCTGTCTGTAAACAATTATTTTGTGTCAAAGATATCTCAGGAACTGCTTCACATAGAAACTTGAAATTTTGCACACATGATCAGTATGACTACTTGTATTGTGGGAAAGAAAATAAGGGCCAAGGGGTCAGGCCTTTTAGAGTTATTTCCCTTTGTAGTTCTTGCTGTTTAATAGTGTATATTTTTATTTTGTGTCAAAGATTTCTCAATAACTACTGTAAATAGAAACTTGAAATTTTGCAAACATGATCAGTATGACTAGTTTCAGTTGAGGTGATGGCACTGGCCGGGGGTATACGTGCCCCACTGGGCACTTTTGTCTAGTTCTGATTGTAACATTGCCTGGACACGATGGGTCCCACGATCGAAGGATGGAAAAAAATAAATATCCATGGACAATATATTATGAAATTGTGAATATGGTTTGGAAAAGGAATAAAAGTTTAAAGAATATGAGTTTCACTCCATATCTTTGACAATAATGTGAAGCTCATATTCTTATTTCCTTTTATTTCACCCCCAAAATTTTTTGGCCACAATAATCAGCCATTAAGGTTCTTCTATCCTGTAAGAGAACTGAACCCCAAAAGCTAGATTTCTCTGTCAACAAACGGCTCAGAAGAGATTTCGATATGGCATTGTTTTGACTGACTTGTGGCCAGGCTTACTGCTTATTTTCTAATAGACACAGATTTTGAATTTGTGTATCTACAAGAAAACAAACAGAACACCTGGCCACAAGTCAGTCAATAAAAACATTGTGCCGAGGCTGCAAAATAAATTTTTTAGTTTATTTGTCAGTAGCCTTTAAAAATTTCTCGTTACTCCTTTTTAGCTAACCGTCACAGAGTGACGAGGTGAGCTTTTGGGATCACTTTTTGTCCGTCGTGCGTGCGTCCGTCCGTCCGTGCGTGCGTGCGTAAACAATTTCTTTAAACGACATCTCCTCCTAAACCACTGATCGGATTTTGACCAAATTTCACAGGAATGATCCTTAGGTGGTCCCCTTTCAAAGTTGTTCAAATGGTTCCGGTCCGTTGCACATCTAGGTCACAGGAGCCAAAAATAGATTTTTTTCACCAAAAACTTAAAAAATCTTCTTCTCTGAAACCACAAGGCCCAGGTCTTTGATATTTGGTATGAAGCTTCATCTAGTGGACCCCTACCAAGATTGTTCAAATTATAGTGCTGGGGCCAAAAATGCCCCCACCCTGGGGCCCTTTGGTTTTACATAGGCTTATATAGGGAAAATCTTGAAAAATCTTCTTCTCTGAAACCACAAGGCCCAGGTCTTTGATATTTGGTATGAAGCTTCATCTAGTGGACCCCTACCAAGATTGTTCAAATTATAGTGCTGGGGCCAAAAATGCCCCCGCCCTGGGGCCCTTTGGTTTTACATAGGCTTATATAGGGAAAATCTTTAAAAATCTTCTTCTCTGAAACCACAAGGCCCAGGTCTTTGATATTTTGTATGAAGCTTCATCTAGTGGACCCCTACCAAGATTGTTCAAGTTATAGTGCTGGGGCCAAAAATGCCCCCGCTCCAGGGCCCTTTGGTTTTACATGGGCTTATATAGGGAAGAGCTTTAAAAATCTTCTTCTCTGAAACCACAAGACCCAGGTCTTTGATATATGGTATGAAGCTTCATCTAGTGGACCCCTACCAAGATTGTTCAAATTATAGTGCTGGGGCAAAAAATGCCCCCGTCCCGGGGCCCTTTGGTTTTACATGGGCTTATATAGGGAAAATCTTTAAAAAAAATTTTTCTCTGAAACCACAAGGCCCAGGACTTTGATATTTGGTATGAAGTTTCATCTAGTGGACCCCTACCAAAATTGTTCAAATTTTATTGCTGGGACAAAAAATGCCCCCGCCATGGGGCCCTTTGGTTTTACATTGGCTTATATAGGGAAAATCTTTAAAAATCTTCTTCTCTGAAACCACAAGGCCCAGGTCTTTGATATTTGGTATGAAGCTTCATCTAGTGGACCCCTACCAAGATTGTTCAAATTATAGTGCTGGGGACAAAAATGCCCCCGCCCCAGGGCCCTTTGGTTTTACATAGGCTTATATAGGGAAAATCTTTAAAAATCTTCTTTTCTGAAACCACAAGGCCCAGGTCTTTGATATTTGGTATGAAGCTTCATCTAGTGGACGCCTACCAAGATTGTTCAAATTATAGTGCTGGGACAAAAAATGCCCCCGCCACTGGGCCCTTTGGTTTTACATTGGCTTATATAGGGAAAATCTTTAAAAATCTTCTTCTCTGAAACCACAAAGCCCAGGTCTTTGATATTTGGTATGAAGCTTCATCTAGTGGACCCCTTCCAAGATTGTTCAAATTATAGTGCTGGGGCCAAAAATGCCCCGCCCCTGGGCCCTTTGGTTTTACATAGGCTTATATAGGGAAAATCTTTAAAAATCTTCTTTTCTGAAACCACAAGGCCCAGGACTTTGATATTTGGTATGAAGCTTCATCTAGTGGACCCCTACCAAGATTGTTCAAATTATAGTGCTGGGGCAAAAAATGCCTCCGTCCCGGGGCCCTTTGGTTTTATATAGGCTTATAGAGGCAAAATTTTTAAAAATCTTCTTCTCTGAAACCGCTAGGCCCAGGTCTTTGATATTTGATGTGTAGCTTCATCTAGTGGACCTTTACCAAGATTGTTCAAATTATAGCCTTTGTTGATGTTTGGTATGAAGCTTCACCTTTAAGACCTCCCTCAATATTATGCACATTAAAGCCCTGGGGCCAATAATGGCCCTCTCTGGGGCCCACTTGTTACACTATGGATCAGGTGAGCGATCCAGGGCCATCATGGCCCTCTTGTTTTAAAAAAAGACGAGTACTGTACTCATTGTAAAAAAAAATTATCTAAAGCCCTGCAGATTTGATTAGATTTTGGTGACATTGACCCTATTTCTAAGGGCACAGGCCCCTAAATACTGTCAATTTGGCTTGTTTGGACCCTAACTTGTGTATGAATCAATGGAATTTGGTCAAACTTGGTATGGTTTATCATTGCCAACAGTATATTGGAGGTGATTTGTAGTGGAGGCTGTAGTTGTGTGCAACTTCAAGTCTATAAGCTCAGGTGAGCGATACAGGACAGTCATGTTCCTCTTGTTTTTATACGCCTGTTTGAAAAAGGGGCGTATTATATTATACCCCCTGGCATCTGTCAATCCATCTGCCTGTCCATCCGTCTGTAAACTTTTCATTTCTGGATAATCCCTCCTACAGTTTACATCTGATCAAGCTGAAACTTTATACATGTAGTTAGACCATGATGTGGGGCAGCGCATATTGTTTCGAGGTTAAGGTCCACCAAATAATAAGAAATAAAATTTCAAAGGGGCATTACTCAATTATAATAATAGAGTAATGCCACTTTGAAATTTTTTGTAAACTTTTTGTTTCCGGATAACACCTCCTACATTTTGAATCCGATCAAGCTGAAACTTCATACTGGTAAACCATGATGTGGGGCAGCGCATATTGTTTCAAAGTTAAGGTCCACCAAATAATAATAGAGTTATGCCCCTTTGAATTTTTTGTAATCGTTTCATTTCCGGATAACTGCAGCTACATTTTACATCCGATCAAGCTGAAACTTCATATATACAGGTAGTTAGACCATGATGTGGGGCAGCACATATTGTTTCGAGGTTACGGTCCACCAAATAATAATGCCTCTTTGAAAAATTCTGTAAACTTTTTGTTTCCGGATAACTCCTCCTACATTTTACAGCCGATGAAGCTGAAACTTTACATGCAGTAAGACCATGATGTGGAACAGCGCATATTATATTGAGGTTACACTCTGCTAAATATTACTAGAGTTGTGCCCCTTTCACAGATTTTTCTCAATATTTCGTTTCTGGATAACTCGATCCTCATGCATTTTGCATCTGATTAAGCTGAAACTTAACATATAGTAAGACCATGATGTGAAACAGGGCATATTATTTTGCGGTTACGGTCTGCTAAATATTACCAGAGTTATGCCTTTTTCACAGATTGTCTAAACATTTCGTTTCCGGATAACTCCTCCAACATTTTACATCTGATGAAGCTGAAGTTAGACTATGATATGGAGCAGCGCATATTATTTCAAGGTTACAGTCCACCACTTATTGCCATAGTTACTCCCATATTATTTTGAGGTTATGGTCCAGCAAATATTTCTAGAGTTAGCCCCTTTCATGGATTTTTCTAAACATTTCCTTTCTGGATATCTCCTACATTTTATACATCTGATGAAACTGAGCCAAAACTTGATATATAGATGGTGTGTGTTTGAGTTTTAAATCCCACCAGCAGCTTCATGTAAGGTCAGACTGGGTCAAGACCTCAGTTTAAGACTCGTCGGAAAATCTTTAGAAGCCCAGGATCAAACCTTCGACCCCAGATTTATGGTGAGAGAGTGATGATATATAGGTAGACTATGATGGGGAGCAGTCCTTAGTTTGGTTCTTATGATGTAGCCCTATCTATTTCTTCAAGTTCTGATGGGCGTCCTTAGCAGGTAGACAGCAGTTCTGTAGTTAAAAAACTTTTAACATTTAAGATGCTTTTGAACCAATTACCTCCCTGAAACTGTATTTTTGGGGCTTATTCAGAAACTAGAAAAAAAGTAGTCAAATTTCAATGGACCATGAAAATTTGTTGCAGACAGGTAGTTTGAGCCCTTAATAATGGACCTTATTTATAGAGGGTAATACATTTAGTACTAGTACTAATCTTCCATGTGGCCCTCTTTTTCTGGGTAGAAACCAGTACTAAGTAACCCATCTCTAAAAATGCCATGCCATTTCTTGATTTTCCACGGAATCCACAGATTTCTATAGAATTTGCTGTGGAATTAAAAAAAAACAGGCAGATTTTCCGTGGAATTCCACGGAATTAGCAGGTGGCAGTTTCTCTATCTTTTGCTTTACCACTGATGTCCGCGGAATCCAATAATTTTCTACGGAAACAAGGAAATCATTGACAACATTCCACAGATTAATGAAGTAGATGCCATGGAAAGTTGAACTTAGTCAATTCTGAAGACAGAAAAATGATGGCAAAATAAGATAGCCAATTAGGACGGAAATTGTCGGCACTTGCATATTTTAAGACCAGATGAGAATATAGCTTATATAACCAATCCCAGCAGAATTTGTTGTCATAGATACTAGATGGTATCTGTTATAACTGAAATCTCTATTTTGCTTTGGAACCAAAAATTTTAGTCCTTTATAGCATCTGTAAGGAAGCAGACAGGCAGTATAAGACATAATTGTGAATTTAAATTATGGAATGGACATGCATGTGCTATTTTTTGTGTTTTACACGTAAATGGAATATTCTAAAAGACATATATGTGGTGCATGGAAATACCATGACAGATCTTAGTTGTTAGAATGTACATTTAAGGTTGGTGGTCACTTTCACTATTTCTGTAGATTATAAGCAAGTTTTAAAGTTGAATAACATATACTATTGTAAAGGTTCTTGGTTTTTGGACAGAGATACCTTGATCTATTTTACATGTATGTCAAGGTCAAATTTGGTCACATAGGCTCTGTGTTTCTCAAACACCAGGTGTTGCAGCCTGTGATCTGTAAATTGGTAGATACAGATAGCTAAATGAGTACATGCAACATGTACATGAGTATTTAAGGTCTTGACCTTAGCACAAGGTCATTCAGATATGAAAACTGTAAACTTTTTTCAACTTCTGGGTAATTTGTAACAAAATTTCATAAATGAAAACTTAGATATTATGATAAAAAGTCTGTGAAGTCAACACCCTCAAAACCCCAATTTATATAAAGAACATTGGGGTTTACAGGGATATACATTATTTATCTTATTTCTGCTTCAAGACATAGGTTGTTGGTACTCATTAGAACTGTTTCAATGGGGCAGTTCTAACAAGCAACCACAACCTATGTTTGCAGTATAAATTAGAAAAATGTCGCAGATTTTCATCAGAAAAGTACCCGTTTTGGAGGTGTGAAAAATGCAGTATGTTGCACAGTTGTGTTATCAAAATAGGGACTCAAGCCAATCCATAGATTTTAGCTCACCTGTCACGTAGTGACGAGGTGAGCTTTTGTGATCACTTTTTGTCCGTCGTCCGTGCGTGCGTGTGTCCGTGCGTGCGTGCGTCCGTAAACAATTTCAAATAAGTATATCTCTAATACCCCATTGTCAATCTTGATCAAATTTCATGAGAAGCATCATCAGGTAGGGGGAAAGGCTGCATAAGGTTTTTGGGCTGATCAGATTGGAATTCTGGTTGCCATGGCAACATATAGCTCCCATAGACTTACAATGGGAAAAAATTAAAATATCTTCTTCTCTGAAGCCACTTGGCCCGATCTTAGATATTAAGCTTGTAACAATGTCAAGTGGTCGCCTACATAAATCCTGTCAATCAGTCCAAATTGGCCACGCTCCAGGGCCCCTTAACACCTATAGACTCATAATGGAAAAAAAAGCTTCATAAATCTTCTTCTCTGAAACCACAGGGCCCAGAGCTTAGATATTTAGCATGTAGCAATGGCATGTGGTCACCTACATATTTCCTGCCAATCATGCCCCTGGGGTCCAAATTGGCCACATACCCGGGGCCCCCTAGATCCCATGGACTCATAGTCTCATAATGGAAAAAAGGCTTCAAAAATCTTCTTCTCTGAAACCACAGGGCCCAGAGCTTAGATATTTAGCATGTAGCAATGGCAAGTGGTCACCTACATAATTCCTGCCAATCATGCCCCTGGGTTCCAAATGGGCTACGCCCTGGGGCCCCTTCGCTCCCATAGACTCATAATGGAAAAAAGCTTCAAAAATCTTCTTCTCTGAAACCGCAGGGCCCAGAGCTTAGGTATTTAGCATGTAGCAACAGCAAGTGGTAACCTACATAATTCCTGCCAATCATGCCCCTGGGGTCCAAATTGGCCACACCCCGGGGCCCCTTAGCTCCCATAGACTCATAATGGAAAAATAAAGCTTCAAAAGTCTTCTCTGAAACCACAGGGCCCAGAGCTTAGATATTTAGCATGTAGCAACGGCAAGTGGTCACCTACATAATTCCTGCCAATCATGCCCCTTGGTTCCAAATGGGTCATGCCCCGGGGGACCCTTAGCTCCCATAGACTCATAATGGAAAAAAAGCTTCAAAAATCTTCTTCTCTGAAACCACAGAGCCCATGCAGAGCTTAGAAATTTTGCATGTAGCAAGGGCAAGTGGTCACCTACATAATTCCTGCCAATCATGCCCCTGGGGTCCAAAAGGGCCACACCCTGGGGCCCCTTAGCTCCTATGGACTCATAATGGAAAAAATGTTCAAACAGCTTCTTCTCTGAAACCACAGGGCCCAGAGCTGAGATATTTATCATGTAGCAATGGCAAGTGGTCACCTACATAAATCCTGCAAATCATGCCCCTGAGGTCCAAATGGGCCACACCCCGGGGCCCCTTAGCTCCTATAGACTCATAATGGAAAAGAAAGCTTCAAAAATCTTCTTCTCTGAAACCATAGGGCCCAGAGCTTAGATATTTAGTGTGCAGCAATTGAATTGGTAACCTTAATAATTCCTGCCAATCATGCCCCTGGATTCCAAATGGGTCATGCCCCGGGGCCTCTTTGCTGCCATAGACTCATAATGGAAAACAAAAAAGCTTCAAAAATCTTCTTCTCTGAAACCACAGGGCCCAGAGCTTAGATATTTAGCATGTGGCAATGACAAGTGGTCACCTAAATAAATCCTGCCAATCAAGCCCCTGGGATCCAAAAGGGCCACACCCTGGGTCCCCCTTAGCTCCCATAGACTCACATTGGGAAAAATCTCCAAAAATCTTCTTCTCTGAAGCCACAGGGCTCAGAGCTTAGATATTTAGCATGTAGCAACGGCAAGTGATCACCTTGGGGTCCGAATGGGCCACGCCCCAAGGCCCCTTAGCTCCCATAGATTCATAATGGAAAAAAGCTTCATAAATCTTCTTCTCAGAAACTGTGAAGCACAGAACTTAGATATTTAGTTTCTAGCAACATAAAATAGCCAGCTACATAAATCCTGCTAACCCTGCCCCTGGGGTCAAAATTTGCCATGCCCGAGCTCATCAGCTCCAACAGACTTATAATGGAAAAAAAACTTAAATCTTCTTCTATGAAACCATTAGGCCCAGAGCTTAGATTTTTAGTCTATTGCAATGTCAAGTGGCCACCTACATAAATCCTGCCAGTTATGCCCCTGGGATCCAAATTGGCCACACCCCAGGGCTCTTTAGCTTCCATAGACTTCCAATTGGAAAAACTTAAAAAATCTTCTTCTCTGAAACCACAGGGCCCTTATAATGAAAAAAAAAAACACACACACACACACACACAAAAACAACAACTTGAAATGGGGAAGAAAATCTTCAAAAATCTTCTTCTCTGAAACCATAAGTCCCAGAGCTTAGGTATTTAGCAAGTAGCAATGTGGATTTAGCAAGTAGCAATGTCGAGTGGTCGCCTACATGAATCCTGCCAATCATGCCCCTGGAGTCCAAATTGGCCAAATCCTGTGGCCCCTTAACTCCAACAAACTTATAATGGAAAAAAGCTTCAAACATCTTCTCTGAAACCATGAAATACAGACCTTAGATATTTAGTATATAGCAACACAAAATAGTCGCCTACATAAATCCTGCCAACCATGCCCTTTGGGTCAAAATTGGCCAAACCCCAGGGCTCATTAGCTTCTATAGACTTATACTGGAAAAAAAAAAATTCTTTTCCAAAACCATAAGGCACAGATTTTGTTTGATTTGAGGTTTTACATCCCTGTCATCGCTGTCTAGGTTATTTTTGAGATGTCTCTTCCAATTTTGTGGGACTTTTACCCTACATTGAGATGAAATTACATCTCAAGCCCTGTTGCCCAATGAAACCAATAGGGTTTATAAGCATGGACACCGCTTTGCCTGAGCTTATATTTAGTATGTAGCAATGTCAAGTGGTCTCCTACACTAATGATTTTCTGGTACACAGGTGAGCGATATAGGGCCATTGGGCCCTCTTGTTCAAATGATGACGTCAGGTTGACCTAGACCAGAACTGAAATAAACTGGTCAGCACAAGAACATCATATGAATAGGGCTTCAAGGGTTACAAGGATTTTCTATGGAAATCTGCTGCTTTCTCTGGAAAACCACAGATTTTGGCGGCATGTTTCTACGGATTCCATCCTAATACTCCCATCGAGTCCATAGAAATGCCAGGAAATTCTATGGAATCTGTATAAATTTGAGAATTCTATCAGTTCCATGGAATCGATTCCACAGAGTTCCATGGAATCCATAGATTCCACAGAAATCCATGGATACCACGGAAGTCCATGGATTCTACAGAAATTGATGGCATTTAGTGGCACATTTCCGTAGAATGCTGCGGATTTTTTAAAATCGTTTCATATCCACTATTTTGTCGCCAGTTTTCATGGAATTCCACGGATTTACTAAAAAATTCTGTCCGAATACTCCGTGGAACAAATTCCATGGAATTCTGCCAATATCCAGGGCATATCTAGAGACGGGAATGTGGATAAAGGCTTTTGCACAATGAAACAACACTTGGCTTTTGCGGGAATCCAGCTGGCTTCCTCTTGATCTCAGATCCGTTGCTTTATCTCTGCACCACAGTGCTCCACTGAGCCATTGAGGGTTGTTAATAGTGCCAGGTCAGAATATGTGCAGAACATATTGTTCCTTGGTTCCTTGGTTACATTCTGTACAAAAGTTAGTATATATATGCTCCCTCTTACTAAGTGCCACGGGCCTATAATGCCCCACTTGCGGACCTCTTGTTTTTAAATCTTACAGACAACTTGAACGGGAATTAAATCATTTTGAAAGTGCCATTAAATTGAAACTTTTAAAAGAAAATTGATTGACGAACCATGCAGGACCATCGGGATACTCTTGTTTTCTCATACATTTTACACGGCAAAAATTATCTTTCACCTTTTGTTCAGCAATAATAGATGAACTTTTCTCATTTGGTTTTGATAAAAGCTGTAGATAGGCTTGTTACAATGCATGTATATACGCTAAAACTTGTGACACATTGTCCAGTTTGTTTTTATCCTACACTTTGAAGGTGATGAAGCTGGCTGAAAGGCAGACAGTCACAATCCAGATCAGACTGCTCCTGAAGGAGAAGTGTGATCTGGACTGACACTGCCTGCTCAAACACCAGTGTACTAGTGCAATATAAGATATTTGTGGATTTTTTTTTTTATATGAGATATATATAGGGTACTAGTGTTTCTTCACATTGATTTTTATTCTATTTACAAGTATTGACTTTCTTAACTCTTAAACTGCCAGTCACGACAGTTGCTTGAATCAATTTTAAATATGTTTGTCTTATTTTTACGGAAAAAATAAGGCCTGACATAATATGTGACTCATCTGATGGCCATGTGATTCACATGTAATGTCAAGCCTTATATTTCTTTCTGAAAAATAGTTCAAAGAAAAAAATCTGCTCTGAAAATTTCTGTGGTGTTTTGAAGAGTTACCTTGCAAATGAATTGGATTCATGCATTTTATTGTAACTTTGTTTGATTTGAGGTTTAACATCCACATCAACACTATTTAGGTCATTTTGGAGATGTTGCTCCCAATTTTGTGGGACTTCTACCCAACATTGAGATGAAATGACATCTCAAGCCCTGCCGCCCAATGAAACCAAAAGGGTTTATATGCATGGACGGGCCGACTCGCAACATTTTACCTGGACAGGCTTAGATCCTCTAAGCGGTTTACCAGTACTTGTGTGCAGTCGGTTTCAGCTCTGTGTGGAAGCAGCCCATTCTGTTTCTCCAAGCCCCGATGGGCGGGGGCAATATTGTAACTGCACTGAATCTTTGACGACTTGAGGTAGCTGAAGGGAAAACATGGTGGCCCCAGATCAGTCTGCTACAAAGGACCAGCTTGTTCTGACAGTGTCTACATTGTTTGCTGTCCTACCAGTTAGTTTGTGACAAATTAATTTAGCAATTTGACATTGAAATCAGTTTGTTCAATTTTTAAAACAATTCACATTACGATAATATTCCCCATGCATTTTTAGCTCACCTGTCACGTAGTGACAAGGTGAGTTTTTGGGATCACTTTTTGTCCGTCGTCCGTCGTGCATGCGTCCGTCCGTGCATGCGTCCGTAAACTTTTTCTTCAAACAACATCTCCTCCTAAACCACTGATCGGATTTTGACCAAACTTCACAGGAATGATCCTTAGGTTGTCCCCTTTCAAATTTGTTCAAATGGTTCCGGTCTGTTGCACATCTAGGTCACAGGAGCTAAAAATAGATTTTTTACTGAAAATCTTAAAAAATCTTCTTCTCTAAAACGGCAAGGCCCAGGTCTTTGATATTTGGTATAAAGCTTCATCTAGTGGACCTCTACCAAGATTGTTCAAATTATAGCCCTGAGGCCAAAAATGCCCCAGCCCCGGGGGCCTTTGGTTTTACATAGGCTTATATAGGGAAAATCTTTAAAAATCTTCTTCTCTGAAACCGCAAGGCCCAAGTCTTTGATATTTGGTGTGAAGCTTCATCCAGTGGACCTCTATCAAGATTGTTCAAATTATAGCCCTGGGGCCAAAAATGCCCCTGCCCCGAGGGCCTTTGGTTTTACATAGGCTTATATAGGGAAAATCTTTAAAAATCTTCTTCTCTGAAACCACAAGGCCCAGCTCTTTGATATTTGGTATGAAGCTTCATCTAGTAGACCTTTACCAAGATTGTTCAAATTATAGCCCTGGGGCCAAAAATGCCCCCGCCCCGGGGGCCTTTGGTTTTACATAGGCTTATATAGGGAAAATCTTTAAAAATCTTCTTCTCTGAAACCACAAGGCCCAGGTCTTTAATATTTGGTATGAAGCTTCATCTAGTGGACCTCTACCAAGATTGTTCAAATTATAGCCCTAGGGCCAAAAATGCCCCCGCCCCGGGTGCCTTTGGTTTTACATAGGCTTATAAAGGGAACATCTTTAAAAATCTTCTTCTCTGAAACTGCAAGGGCCAAGTCTTTGATGTTTGGTGTGACGCTTCATCTAGTGGACCTCTATCAAGATTGTTCAAATTATAGCCCTGGGGCAAAAAATGCCCCTGCCCAGAGGGCCTTTGGTTTTACATAGGCTTATATAGGGAAAATCTTTAAAAATCTTCTTCTCGGAAACCACAAGGCCAAGGTCTTTAATGTTTGGTATGAAGCTTCATCTAGTGGACCTCTACCAAGATTGTTCAAATTATAGCCCTGGGGCCAAAACTGCTCCCGCCCCGGGTGCCTTTGGTTTTACATAGGCTTATAAAGGGAACATCTTTAAAATTCTTCTTCTCTGAAACTGCAAGGCCCAAATCTTTGATGTTTGGTGTGAAGCTTCATCTAGTGGACCTCTATCAAGATTGTTCAAATTATAGCCCTAGGGCCAAAAATGTCCCCGCCTCGGGGCCCTTTGGTTTTACATAGGCTTATATAGGGAAAATATTTAAAAATCTTCTCTTCTGAAACCACAAGGCCCTGGTCTTTAATATTTGGTGTGAAGCTTCATCTAGTGGACCTTTACCAAGATTGTTCAAATTATAGCCCTGTGGTAAAAAATTCCCCCGCCCCGGGGGCCTTTTGGTTTTACATAGACTTATATAGGGAAAATCTTTAAAATCTTCTTCTCTGACACCGCAAGGCCCTGGTCTTTAATATTTAGTATGAAGCTTCGTCTAGTGGACCTTTACCAAGATTGTTCAAATTATAGCCCTGGGGCCAAAAATGGAATGAAGCTATGTCTTGTGGATTTCTACCAAGATGGTTCAAATTATAGCCCTGGGGGCAAAAATGGCCCCCCAAGGGGAACAAAGGTTTATATAGACTTATATAAGGAAAACGTTTAAAAATCGTCTGAAACCAGAAGTCTCCATTCTTTTATATTTGGTATGAAGCTTCACCTTTTAGACCACTACCAAGATTAATCATATTATAGCCCGGGGCCAATAATGGTTCTCCCAGGGGCCCACTTGATACCCAATGGATCAGGTGAGCGATCCAGGGCCATCATGGCCCTCTTGTGTTTTATATTGGGATCACCTTTTGTCTGTCATCTGTGCGTAAACAATTTCTTCAAACGACATCTCCTCCTAAACCACTGATCGGATTTTGACCAAACTTCATAGGAATGATCCTTAGGTGGTCCCCTTTCAAAGTTGTTCAAATGGTTCCGGTCCGTTGCACATCTAGGTCACAGGAGCCAAACATAGATTTTTTTCACCAAAAACTTAAAAAATCTTCTTCTCTGAAACCACAAGGCCCAGGTCTTTGATATGTGGTATGAAGCTTCATCTAGTGGACCCCTACCAAGATTGTTCAAATTATAGTGCTGGGGCCAAAAATGCCCCCGCCCAGGGGCCCTTTGGTTTTACATAGGCTTATATAGGGAAAATCTTGAAAAATCTTCTTCTCTGAAACCACAAGGCCCAGCTCTTTGATATTTGGTATGAAGCTTCATCTAGTGGACCCCTACCAAAATTGTTCAAATTATAGTGCTGGGGCCAAAAATGCCCCTGCCCTGGGGCCCTTTGGTTTTACATAGGCTTATATAGGGAAAATCTTTAAAAATCTTCTTCTCTGAAACCACAAGGCCCAGGTCTTATATATTTTGGTATGAAGCTTCATCTAGTGGACCCATATCAAGATTGTTCAAATTATAGTGCTGGGGCCAAAAATGCCCCCGCCCCGGGGCCCTTTGGTTTTACATGGGCTTATATAGGGAAAATCTTTTAAAATCTTCTTCTCTGAAACCACAATTCCCAGGTCTTTGCTGTTTGGAATGAAGCTTCATCTAGTGGACCCCTACCAAGATTGTTCAAATTGTAGCCCTGGGGCCAAAATGCCCCTGCCTGGTTGCCCTTTGGTTTTACATAGTCCTATATAGGGAAAATCTCTAAAAATCTTCTTCTATGAAACCACAAGACCTAGGTCTTTGATATTTGGTGTGAAATTTCAACTAGTGGACCTCTATCAAGATTGTTCAAATTATAGCCCTCGGGCCACAAATGCCCCCGCCAGGGGCCCTTTGGTTTTAGATAGACTTATATAGAGATAATCCTTGAAAATCTTCTTCTCTGAAACAGCAAGGCCCAGGGCTTTGATATTTGGTGTGAAGCTTCATCTAGTGGAACTTTTATCAAGATTGTTTAAATTATAGCCCTGAGGCCAAAAGTGCCCCCGCCCCTGGGCCATTTGGTTTTACATAGGCTTATGTAGGGAATATCTTAAAAAAAATTATCTTCTCTGAAACCGCAAGGCTCAGGTCTTTGATATTTGGTGTGTAGCTTCATCTAGTGGACCTTTGCCAAGATTGTTCAAATTATTGCCTTCGTTGATATTTGGTATGAAGCTTCACCTTTTTAGACCTCCCTCAACATTATGCACATTATAACCCTAGGGTCAATAATGGCCCTCCCCGGGGCACACTTGTTACTCTATGGATCAGGTGAGCGATCCAGGGCCATCATGGTCCTCTTGTATTATATCTCTATAAATATGTTCTAGAAAGGGTTATCCTTTGGAAGCAAGAAATACACCACAGACCTGGAAAATATGGAGTGTACATGTTTTCTGGGCCTGGCTAGCTAGTTTTGGCCATTTAGGCCTCATCAGTGACCCTCAAATATTTTCAAAGTTCCACAATGCAATCAATGATCCCAAAGGACAAGAAATTATAAACTACACTATGATGTAGTGTATAAGGCTACCTTTTTGATGAAAACCCATGAGTTTTCTTATTTATACAAAAAACATAGGTTGTGAGTACTCTTCAGAACCGCCTCATTGAGGCGGTTCTAACAAGTACTCGCAATATATGTCATGGAGCAGAAATAAGAAATAATTGATACCCCTGTAAACCCCATTTTTCTCTATTTAAAGTGGGGTTCAGCAGGGTTTTCATTTCAGGGAGTTGTTCACGTGATGAAGTAATGTTTAAGTTTTTTCTTCTCCAGGTAATTTGCTCCGAAAGATGGCACAGCTTCGGTGAAAAAAGAAAAGCTTGCACCTGTACATGTTTTAGCAGGTACATAAGACAGTTTTGAAATAGGATATTCCAGAAAATAGTGCACTTAATTGTCACTTGAATATCAACATGTTGCCCTGGTAACAAGTATTCATTATGATTTGACATTTAAATAACAGCATTCTTAAAGCAAAATATTGGTGGTTTAATGATTGGATCTGTATAAGCATACAGTTATTGTATTCTTCTGAATATGAAAATATCTCTCTAAGTATGTCTGCTATATCTTTTTTGCAAACTTTTCAAACATAATTTTGCATACAGGAAAATAGTGTGGCCCCTGATCAGACTGCTCCTAGAGGAGCAGTCTGATCTGGGTCCACACTGTTTCTACCAGTGGCTTTTTTGAATAAAAAATCAGACAAAAAGCAGACAATAACTGTTATGACTGGTGTCTTAAGATTTGGAAATGGGTGTGGCTAAATTAAGTTATTCAACAGGATAAGAGCTAAACAAATTAAAAAAAGAGACCATAATATTGTAGATCTCACAATGTGGGATTATGGTGCATTTACAGTGAAATTCCACTGATAAGACCACACGATATTAAGACCACTCCATGGTTATGAACTCCAAATGCCGAGTTCTACATTTTCAATTTTGCTTTTCTTATATTTTTATATCCAATATTAATTAAGACCATCCCACATATAAGACCACTTCTTGTCATTCCCAAAGGTGGTCTTAATATAGAAATTTAACTATATATGATATATAAGCCTATGAACATGAAAAGATAAAACAAAGCATATTGGATGACTGAAGATTTAAGAAGCTCCCCCCCCCCAACCCCCATTTAAATTGGTTTATGTTGTGCCCTTGCACCCACAACAACATCCTCACATTTGTTTTATGGATATAACACCATCAGGATTCTTGTTACTTGTGTAAACTTGGATCATGCTGTGCAGATTTACAGGCTGATCTGAGTCTTCACTGATCACACATGTCA
This sequence comes from Lucinisca nassula, assembly GCA_963580285.1. Classification (NCBI taxonomy): domain Eukaryota; kingdom Metazoa; phylum Mollusca; class Bivalvia; order Lucinida; family Lucinidae; genus Lucinisca; species Lucinisca nassula. Next base: position 58,351,804 of record OY757014.1, read on the forward strand.
ATTTCAGGGCTGGAAATTTCTTCAAAAATACACTTGTCCTGCATGACCCATTTTTAGGGCATATAGATTTTGGTAAATTTCATAGCGACTAGGCAAATTTTTTACTCATACTGCAGCATGAGGCACTCACCACTGCAAATGGGAGAGTGGATTTTTCAGCCCTGAATTTGCTTCTTTTCATGTACACAGGTCTATATAGCTTCGAAAATTGAAAAGAAGGGCTAACAGAGAGAAACAATGGATGTGAAAGAAAAAGGATAAGATTCATTTGGAAGAGGGCTGGAAAATGAGATTTCACAATGTTCATGGATCATCTATCACCCTCACAGAGAACAGAACTATAGCTACAAGGCTGGACAATCATTTCTGTAATGGAATTATCTTTGGTGACCAGCCACTGAAATCTGGACAGAAAGTCAGCATTGAGATTGATTGTTCCAATGTATGGAGTGGCGCACTCAGAGTAGGTGTGACGCTTCATGATCCTGGGAAGATCAGTTGGCAAGATTTACCAAAGTATGCAGTCCCTGATCTCACAAAAAAGGATGGCTACTGGGTTCGTCCAGTCAGTGAAAGTCTCGCAGCAGATGGAGCCCATCTTATGTTTTATGTGTCATCACTGGGACATCTTCAGTTTTTTGTGAACAATGAACACAAGGGGGCACTGTTTGTAGGTCTTCCTGTAGATAAGCCACTATGGATTCTGTTTGATTTGTATGGGAACACTCGGTCAGCAAGGTGTATACAATCAGGTAATTATAAAAAATGAGCCTCATTACACAAAAGTATATTATTCTAAAGTATTCTAAAGTGTGCAACAAAAAGAATTGGATCAGCCTGCCATTTTGTGCCATCCGATCAGTCTTTGCCTTGCGTTATATCACTATAGCGCTACATGCACTGAATACTTTTGAAAGCCCCAGTTCAAACAGAGAAAAGTTGGGTTCAAAAAGTTATAGATTATAATATATGTTTTCATTTTGATTTAAATAGAAGATTGTGGGTACAACTTGGAAGTTCTTACAAGCATTCACATTTTATGTTTGGATCAGAAATACCGGTAAGGAAATTGTCAGTTTTTCGTCAGAAAATTTCAATATTTAGGCAAGAAAGATAGCATTTTCTTGCACACCATTTAAGGAAATCCATGGTTTTAGCCTGGGATAGAAATTCTGTTCTTACGCTGGTGTTCTTACCCAGGCAAACTACATAAGTTTAGTGAATAATAAAACATTAAATCAAGTAATATGAAAATTTCTGATGATGTGCAAGAAAAAGAATCTGATATGGTGTTCTGTTGTAGTTGGGTATTTCCAACTCTCGGGATGACCGGGCTGAGTGGATCCTTGGCATAGCCTCGGTTCCATACAGCACAGTCATCCATCTGGTCGGAAACGCCCATCTAAAAAAGAACACCTTTGTGACCTTGTCAGATTCTTATAATATATCACATGGGCATATTATCCTGATGATATTGATAAATGTTTATGCAAAGCTTTTTCATGTAAACATGCATGCAGAGAAGGATGTTTTTTTTCTTACTGATCAGAATGATGTTCATGATAATTTGATCTTCCCCAATGTCATGTCTTGATACACAGTATCGCTTCATCAGGCGGATTCAGGGTTAATCTATAACATCGTTGCAATGGCATCTTCATGATTTTTGTTATGGAAGTCATTTTAACCCTTATCCTGCTGAATATTTAAAGTAGCCACACCCATTTCTGATTATCAGCCAATCAGATTACATGATATAATGTTTTCGTTCAAATTCACAGACTGAATGACAAACCGTGTAGATCCTGATCAGATGGCTTCTTCAGAAGCCATCTGATCTGGATCTGCACTGTTTGCAAAGGTACATGTATGGGTTTTTGTGAACAGCAGGTTAAGGGTTATTAAGGTAGATTTGGGGGCTTATAGTTTGTTGGCCATCTGATAGTCTGTGTGGCTGTCTGTCTTTGTGAGTGACTAAAAGGTTTAACCCTGATGTCACCGAACACAAGTGAGCAGTGAAGCCATCGATCAGGATCTACAGTGCTTGCCATGCAGATTATGAATTGAATAAATACATTATATTAAGTAATGAGATTGGCTGATAATCAGAAATGGGTGTGGATAAATTAATTTATTCAGCAGGATATGGGTTAACATCAGGGCTGGAATGTTCTCCAAAATTTCACTCATCCTGCATAACCAAGGGCACGTAGATTTTGGTAAATTTCATAGGGACAAGACCAAATTTTTACTCGTACTCCAAAATTTTACTCGTCATGGCATGTGGACGAGTGGAATTTTCCAGCCTTGAACATTGGCCATTAAGTTTTGAACCAGTAATAATTGTTTGGCTGGTGTATTGCTTGTGACAAGACTTTTCTGTTTTGTACCAATATTTGGATCCTGTGACCTCAGCTGTGGCCTGTGAACTACTTTTTGAAACCTTTCAAATTCACTGCAACCTTTGAAACTGTTGCCATACAACTGTCATATTTGACATGTGCATTGTAAAAATCCTAAAAATTCGGACACCTTGAGGACTAGCTGTAATTCTCCTAAAATTTTAACAACTTGGTTTTATAATCCAGCAAGAAGTCCAAAACGTGCTGACAGAATGGCAAAAAGTGTAGACCCTGATCAGACTGCTCCTTCAGGAGCAGTCTGATCTGGGTCTGCACTGTTTCAGTTCAATTTTTGCTCATGCCTATCTTTCCCAATACTTTGGATCATTACGGTATTGCTTTGTGACAAGACTTTGCATCCTTTCCATTGGTACCACTGTGGTTTTGACACTGACCATGACTTTGACCTTTGACCAACCAGTACTTTTTGGGTCAATTGTTCAACCCAAACAGTGTTCAATCTAGGCTGCGCCATTGCGCCCTGGGCCCACTTTTTACATGAGGGGCGCACTAGAGATCATTCAATGGGCCCATTGGGCGCAACTGTAGAATTTAGAAACCGTTTCTTCTGGAGTTCATTTTTGCGATTTTCTCACTGTTTTTCGGCTGCCTGTTGCGTATTGTTGAGTTGATCAAAAACCGCATGTTGCCTGATCAAAATAACTTAGAAAAACATTTTGTTCCATCTATTTAAGTAGTAACAATTCTTATTCCAAATCAACGTTTTGTTTACCGGGGATGCGTGCGGCCATGTTTGGTATACTTGTGTGCGCCATGCGACTTGCGCTAAATACCGGACCGAAATACCGCAATATACCGAGGCGGGCGCTATTTATTATAGAGTTCTTCTCTTCCAGAAATATTTTAATGGCATTCATACTAGATAAAACATGCATTTAGCACTTGAGCAAGACATTTTATTCGAATTGTTTAGTACTGGTCAAATGAGGTAATCAAATGTGACCAACTCAGTATTAGAAGATGGATAGATAAACTAAATAGATTTTGTCTGTGCTGTTAAACTTGTTTTGTGTCCATTTTTATCATGCAGCTGAAACCTTAAGATAAATCTGGTAACTTTATATAGAATAATTTAAGGGCCCCCTAAATTTCCAAATGGCCCTTTCTTCCAAGGCTTGTGGGCCCAGAGGGCCCCCAAACCCCAAATCCGGGATTGAACACTGCCCAAAGTTATAAAGTGCAAGGAGCTTTTCAATGCTGAAGTCCATGTGACTATCACTGACTTGTGGGAAAACCTGGTAACAGTAATTTGGGCCCCGTCAAGCGATTTTGGTACTTATTGCCTATGCGAGCAGCGAAGGTTCAGGCGAGCCTGCGCATCCGCGCAGTCTCGCCAGATCCTTCGCTGCTCGCTCATACAAGCAGTGAATCAAGAGGAACATTCAGACAGAAAGCCATATCCCTGGCCCCTCTGAATGGCTGGGCATGCGCAGTTAAAATTTGTCATGACGGAATGCTCGAAGACACAGATTCGCTTGGCGGGGCTCATTTATAGAAAATAGCCTCACTATTCTTATTGATACGTAAGAGGGTTATCTTTAGAATCTGGACTGGAATCACGGGTTGTGCTTGGCAAACAGTGTAGTCCCAGATCAGATGTCACAGAACGTGGCAGCTGATCAGGGTCCACACTTTTTGCTTAAAAAACTGGCATTTAAGGGTTAAGGAAGAGTAGTCTGATCTAGGTCCACACTGTTTGCAAAAATGACTTCTAAAGTAACCGGCAGACGAAAATACAGACAACAATTGTCGTGATTTAAGATGGTATGGAAAAATGACCATTAAATTATGGTCATTTTTCTAAACAATCAGTATATTTTGGGATCCATACTTTAAGGTGTTATATCCAAAATATGTTATAATGAACAGTCTTATAAAGAAAATGTGGTGTTACAGGTGTGACAGATTCCTTAACCGTCTTGTGTAGCTCTTACAAAGATCTGGTTTTACCAAATCAGCACATAACATAATGGCACAGCACATTTCAGTCATCTTTTATTCTAAGATGACACGTTTTTTACTTGAAACTTCATTAAATGTTTTCATTGTCATCATAAAACTTATTAACCCTTTTTGTACCAAATGGAATCTTCCTCCTTATATATAGCAGGAGTCCATTTCAAAAGTTAGGGGTGTCAGGTTGTGTTTTCTTCAAAATTTATTAGGAAATGGCTGAACTTTTAGCAAACAGGGGAGGCCCTGATCAGACGCCGCATTCTGCAGCGTCTGATCTTGGCCTGCACTGTTTGCCAAGGTACCCTTTTAGGGGTTTCTGGTACTGAATGGGTTAAACTATTGATCAAGCGACAAGCGTTGATTATTATGTCTTCACAAACTGAACTTGTTAATACAAATATTGACTCAGTACAGTAATGAAGATTTCAATAGTTTTATACCTTAGTAGCAACCCATTTAACCCTTAAAATGTTGAGAAATTCTACATCTGAAAATGTCGTCTGGTTATGTCGTCTGCTGAATCTTCTTGCAAACTTTGTAAAAACATTTTTACATACAAGCAAACAGTGTGGACCCAGATCATACTGCTCCTGGAGGAGCAGTCTGATCTGGGTTCACACTGTTTGCAAAAATGAGTTTTAACTGAAACCGGCAGAGGACAAAGCAGACGACAATTGTCTTGATTGGCATCTTATGGGTTAAGCCTGGCTTGCATTACACGGACATTGGCAAAATTGTAGGCCCAGATCAGATGCTGCATCTGGCCTTGGCTTACATTATTTCCTTAAGATATATAGGAAGTTTTGTAAAACTTAAAAATGATCATACTGAGACACCCCTTAAGCTGTTTATCCCTTAAACTGCCAATTACAATATTTGAAGGTGTCATTAGCTAGCCTTACAAAAGTAAGGGGGAGGTATTGCCATACCCCCCGGGGTCCGGCGTCGGCATCAGCGTTGGCGTCCGCATTTGGTTAAAATTTACCTGCAAGCTCTTATATGTGATGTTTTACAAGTTTATTGTGAATATATAATTAACAATTGGTAAAAAACAATATTTAACATTATCATCATACTTCATTTTTCAGGTTTTTTGGCTTAAATTCAACTTTTTGAGAAGTTAATATTTTCCTCTGTATTACCTCCCTTATTTCCCTGTGTTAAAGTTTACCTGCAAGCTGCGTGAGTTCAAATCCCGGGGGAGGCATGTTTTTTGTGTTTTTTTTATATTCGTTTATTTTTCATTTTTTTTTTTCTTTTTTAAAACATAGCGGGTCTGGGGCTCAAGGTCAAGGTCACTGTGGCTATTTTTAGAAAAACGTCATTGCTCTAGCGCCTTCATTTATTGATGGATGTTAATGTAACTTCACTCAAATGTTGGGTATAATGATGTCTCGAGTGACTGACTTTCAGGGTTGGGGCTTAAGGTCAAGGTCACTACTTTCATGGTCACGGGGTCAAGGTCACTGTGGCTATTTTTAGAAAAACATTGTCATCGATCATGCACCTTAATTTATTGATGGATTTTAATATAACTTCACACAAATGTTGGGTATGATGATATCTCTAGCAAGTTCGACTTTCAGAGTCTGGGGCTAAAGGTCAAGGTCACTGTTGCTATTTTTTTAAAAAACTTTGTGATCTCTCCAGTGCCTACATTTATGGATGGATTTTAATATAACTTCACACAAATGTTGGGTATGATGATATCTCGAGCGGATTCGACTTTCAGGGTCTGGGGCTGAAGGTCAAGGTCACTATGTCTATTTTTATGCCCCCGGAATCTAAGATTCTGGGGGGCATATAGTTTTTGGTCTGTCCGTCTGTTTGTCCGTTTGTCTGTTTGTCCGTTTGTCCGTCTGCAAAAACTTTAACATTGGGCATAACTTTTGAATGGTAAGTGGTACAGCTTTCATACTTCACATGTGCATTCCTTGTCACAAGACCTTTCAAGAGGTACCATAAATTTTGACCTCGTGACCTTCACCTTGAGATTTGACCTACTTTTGACCTCCTTTTTAAAAACTTCAACATTGGCTATAACTTTTGATTAGTAACTGATAGAGCTTTAATATTTCACATGTGCATTCCTTGTCGCAAGACCTTTCTATTGGTACTATAATTTTTGACCTCGTGACCTTGAGATTTGACCTACTTTTGACCTCCTTTTTAAAAACTTTAACATTGGCTATAACTTTTGATTGGTAACTGATAGAGCTTTCATATTTCACATGTGCATTCCTTGTCACAAGCCCTTTCTATTGGTACTATAATTTTTGACCTCATGACCTTGACCTTGGCATTTGACTTACTTTTTAATAATTTTAACATTGGCCGTAACTTTTGATTGGTAAATGGTAGAGCTTTCATATTTCACATGCGCTGTCCGGGGGCATTTGTGTTTCACAAACACATCTTGTTAGAAAATCTTTTTCATCGCTCTTGCGCCTTTATTTATGGATGGATTTTAATATAACTTCATACAAATATTGGGTATGATGATATTTCAAGTGACTTTGACTTTCAGGTTCCGGGGCTGAAGGTCAAGGTCACTGTGGCTATTTTTAGAAAAACTTTGTGATCGCTCAAGTGCCTACATTTGTGGATGGATTTTAATATAACTTTACACAAATGTTGGGTATGATGATATCTTGAGCGAGTTCGACTTTCAGGGTCTGAGGCTGAAGGTCAAGGTCACTGGCTATTTTTAGAAAAACTTTGTGATCACTCTAGTGCCTACATTTATGGATGGATTTTAATACAACTTTACACAAATGTTGGGTATGATGATATCTCGAACGAGTTCGACTTTCAGGGTCAGGGGCTGAAGGTCAAGGTCACTGTGGCCATTTTTAGAAAAACTGTCATCGCTCTTGCGCTTTCATTTATTGATGGATTTTAATAAAACTTGACACAAATGTTTGGTATGATGATATCTTGAGTGACTTTGACTTTCTGGGTCAGGGGCTGAAGGTCAAGGTCACTGTGGCTATTTTTTAGAAAAACTTGATCATTGGTCTAGTGCCCACATTTATTGATGGAATTATAGATAACTTCATACAAATGTTGGGTATGATAATATCTTGAGTCAGCTCAACTTTCAGGGCCTGGGGCTCAAAGTCAAGGTCACTGTGGCAATTTTTAGAAAAACTTTGTCATCACTCTTAAGTACATTTATTGATGGATATAATGTATTTTTACACAAATGCTAGGCTAGGCTTTTTTTAATTTGTCTTGCACGAGGGGATTTGTATCGTCTGTAATGCCTTGTTATTACTTGGAAGTTTGTAGAATTTTTTTTATTAAATATAGATTTCTTTTTCATCTTTTTTTACAGCGGAAAGGCTTGAAAACAGGATGATTAGGGGTCCTTTTTGGTTCTCTTTCATTTGCTGCAGTCTGTTGGGCTTTTTTACAGAAGAAAATTTTTTGATAACTTGCCCTTATCCATCTTAGGCCCCCCAAAGGCGAGCTATGTTGTCTTCTGATAACTCTAGTTTTTAGCTATTTTATCATATTTTTCAGTGGAAATAAGGCTTGACAGTGGGAATTGTCTGCTTGGCAGTTGATATGAAATGTCAGACCTTATTTACTCTGAAAAATGATTTGATTAAAAATACAAATTGCCTTCTGCTCTAAAAATTTGTGTGGTGCTTTAACCCTTGTCCTGCTGAATATTTAAATATGCCACACCCACTACAGATTATCAACCAATCAGATTACTTGACGAAAATTATTGCAAACAATGTAGATCCTGATCAGATGTCTTCTTCAGAAGCCATCTCATCTGGATCTACATTGTTTCAAAGATAAGGCATATCCAGGCTCAGCAGGACACGAGTTAAATCTATGTGTATGTCTGCTGTAGTTGGCAGTTTTGTCAGTCAAACAATGTCAGCCATATTAGATTGGAAGATATCAAGTGAGAGTATTGAATCACATCTCTTCAGGTTAGCCCAGAACTGCCTGGGCTTGACAACTGATATTTATCCTCAATAAAAGTAAGAGTATAAATCAAATGAATGCAACAGAACCTCATTATAACACTGTTCATTATAACACAGTTTTGGATATAACACAGTTTCAAAATGGATCCCCAAAATGTACAGATTATATAGAAAAATAACCATAAATGGTCATTTTTCTATATAATCTATATATTTTTGTATGGTTGTTTAACCCTTATCTTGCTGAGTATTCATTTAAGCCACACCCATTTCTGTCTATCAACCAATCAAATTACTTGATGTAATTTATTGCTACAATTTCATAAACTGAATGCCAAACAGTGTAGATCCTGATCAGATGGCTTCTTCAGAAGATTTTGTAATATCTCTGTCATTACTGGATCTACACTGTTTGCAAAGATAGGGGCTGTTTAGAACAGCAAGATAAGGGTTAACCTGCATGGTTTCTGCTTTGGGCCCCATTGATAGTGTTATAAAGAGGTTGTGGTGTAGGTGTTATCTTCCAAACTACCAATGCTGACATTATCTGCATTGACAAATTTACTGCCAACTTCTGCACACATATTAGTGATCTGACAGCAGGACAAGGGATAAAACTAATGTTTGTTTGTTTGATTTGAGGTTTGACGTCCCCGTCAACACTGTATAGGTCATTTTGGAGATGTTGCTTCCAATTTTGTGAGACTTTTACACAACATTGAGATGAAATGACATCTCAAGCCCTGTCACCCAATGAAACAAACAGAGTTTATAAGCATGGACGGTCTGACTCACACGGCTTTGCCTGGACAGGCTTAGATCCTCTAAGCGGTTTACCAGTACTCATGTGGTTGGTTTCAGCTCTGCGTGGAAGCATCATGCAGCCCATCTATTTCTTCAAGACCTGATGGGTGGGGGCCGTAAAACTAATGTAATAAATGTTTCATGCCTAGTTCAATCTAGACTTCAGTGTAATGAACAGCAGCTTGTCTGACAAATCGCTCTAAAGGGACTTCATGTTTGCCTGTCTACCAAATAATATTGTTAACCCGTTGTATGCTAGTGGACTCTTCCATTGCTATATGTTGGACAAGTTCATTTGTCATGTAAGGGGTGTCAGGCCTATTTTTTCATTTTTTAGCTCGGCTGTTTTTGAAGAAAACAACGAGGTATTGTCATAGCTCTGGCGTTGTCTGCGTTGTCGTGCAAAAACTTGGACATTTTGTAATATCTCTGTCATTACTGAATATATTTACTTGAAACTCGGACTATTTGTTCATTATGAAAAAGGGAACTCATACCAATAGGTGAGGTAACCCTCAAAATATTTTTGGCACAGTTATGCCCCTTTTTTGACTTAGAATTTGCGGTGCTCTTGTTTTATTCTGTTTTTGACTGAAAATTCTGTTAGCAAATAGTACAGGCCCTGATCAGGCGTCTGATCTGGGCCTGCACTGTTTCCCCGCATACAGTGGGTTAAACAAACACCATCTTGTACATGTATCTGTAGATACAGAGTGTAGGACAATGGCCCACTAGGACATTAACCCACCAGGACAGTAGCCCACTGGACAACAGCCCACAAAGACAATAGCCCACTGGAACAATAGCACACTAGGACAATAGTCAACTTATATGCATAATTATGCATTTAATTGAGGAACTGAGTACGTAATGTCTTTATAAATCATTTTAACTATGACCTTACTACTTAAATCCCATGTACTGAAAGTCGCCTCAAAAGGTGAAAATAATAAATATTGGTTTAATTTTAAATCCCAAGTGGGTACTTCTGTTTGAAAGTGTTATAAATATAATTGTTGAACCTTTTTTCTTTTTATATGCAGTGGGCTATTGAACCCCCCCCCCCCCCCCCACCACCACCACCACCACCACCACCAAATTTTGCAGTTGGCTATGTCCAGTGGGCTATTGTCCGTCCACTCCCTGTAGATACTTATATTGTCCCAGTGGGCTATTGTCGGTTCCCTGTAGATACTTATTCAGCAATAAGTTTACATAACATATACAACTGGCCTCAGTGGCCTAGTTGGTAAGAGTGCTGACTTAATCGTTAGGTTTCAAACCACTGTGCTTCAAGCGTTGCTTAGTTCACATGTGAGATGCCATGTTCTGCAACAGAAGGTCAGGTGTGTTTTTTTTTTTTTTTTTTTTTTCATGTAATCTGGTTTTCTCCCGCCACTGATTAATGATTGGCTTGAAATAAATGAAAAAATCTTGAAAGGATGGTAAAACCAAAACTAATTAAAAAAAAAAAGAATGTATACCACCGGCAATACCTTTTTCATTGATTTACCATAAAAATAACTTGCCACAGTGCATAAAATTAAATACTGTTTGATATTGGAAGTCAATATTTGCCAAACTATGTAAAAGAAACTTTGACCCTTTTTGTACCAAATGGAATCTTCCTCCTTGTATATGGCAGGTGTCCATTTTGACATTTAGGGGTGCAGGTTGTGTTATCTTTGAAATTTATTCAGAAAATAGCTGAAATGTTTGCAAATAGTGTAGGCCCTGATCAGATGCCACATTCTGCGGTGTCTGATCTGGGCCTGCACTGTTTGCCAGGGTACCCGTTTTGGGGTTTCCAGTATAAAATGGGTTAATTTTATCTCTGAATTTTGATTCTCCAGATCAGAAATAGTGCAGTATAGTATAAAAACAAAGTAGAAGAAAGTTTTGGTAAAAATAGGAGAAAAAAATTCTGAATAGAGATAAATAATAGATTGTCTACCAAAACATCGTAAAACATTAGACTTAAAATGATATTAGAAATTGGAAATAAAGACTACAAAAAATGCTGGCATTATGTTTCTAGATGATGCTCCCAAAGAGATTCTGGCCCGAGGACCCGAGGCAGTCAGGGCATTTGAGTTGGCATGCTCCTCAGGGATGCGTCCAGTCTACAGAACCAGGCTGATGTTTGTAGGGCAAGATGGAGTTGGGAAAACAAGTCTTATTAAAGCCATGGTTGGACAAGGGTGAGTAGACGCTACCATAAAATCATAAAAATTTGGACACCTTGAGGACTTGCTATAATTCTCCTAAAATTTTTAACAAATTTGTTTCATGATCCAGCAAGGGGTCCAAAAGGTGCAGACAGAATGGCAAAAAGTGTAGATTCTGATCAGACTGCTCCTTTTGGGTCTGCACTGTTTTCTTAGGCCTATCTGACCCAATACTTAGGATTATTATGGTCGGTTGAGTGTCCCAACTAAGTTTGTCGTAGCTTCAGAGAAGAACACTGTAAAGAGAATAATTCAGAGGTAATTTTTCTTATTTTTCCATAAAAACATACATTGTGGGTATCTAATAGAATCGCCTCAATAAGGCAATTCTAACAATAAGGCAATTCAAGTACTGACAACAAATGGCATCCCCGCCCATCGGGGCTTTGAGAAATAGATTGGACTGCATGGTGCTGAAGCTGACCGAACTTGAGTACTGGTAAACCACTTAGGTCTAAGCCTGCCCAGGAAAACTGATGTGATTCTGACTGCTCCTTAAACCATAGCAGTTTCTATGCTCAGTAGGGCTTGAGATGTCATTTCATCTCAGTGTTGGGTAAAAGTCCCACAAAAATGGAAGTGACATCTCCAAAATGACCTAAATAGTGTTGACGAGGATGGAAAACCTCAACACAAACAAAACCCACAACAAATGTTTCTACTGTAACGATCCTATGTATTGGGACAGAAAGACCTAAGCAAACAGTGTATATCCTGATCAGACTGCTCCTGAAGGAGCAGTCTGATCAGGGTCTACACTGTTTGTCATACAGTCTGCACCTTTTGGACTCCCTGCTGGATCCTTGAACAAATGTGTTAAAACTTTAAGAGAACTATAGCAAGTCCCTAAGGTATCTGAACTTTGAGGATTTTTACAGTATCAAAAAAAAGAAGAAAATTATTCCTTAATTATCCTCACTTCTCATCCTTATCTGGAGCTTTCTAAAATTGTGTGATTGTTTTCCCTGGAAGGATTTTTATTAAACTGTGGCACGGGATATAGCTGTCCCTCAGACTGCTTTCTTGTTCATGATGAAATTAGAAAAATCCCACTAAATTGTTCCTGAATATTTGTTATCTGGCGCTACATGTGTTGAAAGAAATGTATTAAGGGACTGAGGATTATGATAACATCACGATAACACATCAGTGCGACATAGTGCATTTTTTCACATCTCCAAAATGACTACTTTTCTGAGGAAAATCGGTTACATTTTACTTATTTATACTGCAAACATAGATTGTGGATGCTCGTTAGAACCGCCTCATTTAGGCGGTTCTAAAGAGTACCCACAACCTATGTCTTGGAGCAGAAATAAGAAAAATAATGTTGACCCCCCCCCCCCCCTCCATAAACCCCAGTATTCTCTATATAAAGTGGGGTTTAGGTGGGTTGGGGTGTTCATTTCATGGACTTGTAAAGAAAGTGTTTGAGAAAGAAAGAGTTTGAAGCAGCCTTGGTAAATAGGTCTTCAGTGTTTGAGCCTTTAAAATTTGACCGTAATGAACTATACATGTAATTAGTCTGTAGTCATCAAACATGCTACACACGCCAGCTGAGATGTGGGCCCAGTAATATACCGTTATGATCCTAAGTATTGGGACAGATAAGCCTAAGCAAACAGTGCATACCCAGATCAGACTGCTCCTGAAGAGCAGTCTGATAAGGGTCTACACTGTTTGCCATTGTACTCCTTTGCTGGATCATGAAACATTTTTTTAATTTTAGGAGAATTATAGTTAGTCCTCAGGGTGTCCGAACTTTTAGGATTTTTACAATATTTTGACCCTGATCTGATTTTAGGACAAGATGTCGGCAGGTGCAATGCTGCTGCTGTTTGAATGTCATGTCATTTGGTTGATTTGTTTGATTTGAGGTTTAACGTCCCCGTCAACACTGTAAAGGTCATTTTGGAGACGTTGCTTCCAATTTTGTGGGACTTTTACCCAACATTGAGATGAAATGACATCTCAAGCCCTGTCGCCCAATGAAACCAATAGGGTTTATTAGCATGGACGGTCCGCCTCGCACCGCGGTTCCTGGACAGGCTTAGATCCTCTAAGCGGTTTACCAGTACTAGTGTGCGGGCTGGATTCAGCTCTGTGTGGAAGCATCATGCAGCCCATATATTTCTTCAAGCCCCTATGGGCGGGGGCTTTCATTTGGTTGAAGTTTTGATCACCTGCAAGAGACATTTATTTTACAGAGCAGCAAAAACTGAAGAAAACACATCAGGGGTGTCTGTTTCAACATCCTGTTGCTTCTGTGTTGGTCGCCATGACAACTGGACAGTGATTGGCTCATCTCAAGATCCTGATGATGTTGTTGATGACAAGCAGAAGGAGGCCGTCATAGGTAAATAATTACATATATCTAGATTTCTTATTTTTGATATGTTCTTTTCCAGTGTGTGGAAGAGAATTTTTCAACAAAATATTAGATAATAATCAACCTTACTTATAGGGGTAATACATTGAGTACTAGTACTAATTGTTACGGTATGTTAACATTTTTGCGGAAAAAAAAAATGTGAGGTATTCACAATTTATCAGCAAAAATACCAAATTGTTAAATATCGTACCAACTAAAACAGTTACGTTTTTACTACTAAAGAACTTGTTAAGCTGTCAACTCATTGAACAACTGGGCCCAGAGTCCAGTTGTTCAAAGCACAGTTAACTTAACAAGCTTGTTATAAGAGGTCAAAATGTTAACTGTTCTAGCAAGTTCAATATCTAATTCTCTGATATTTTTGCTGGAAACATGTGAGTAGCTTTTGCACATGCAAAAGCTACTCCAATTTTGTCAGCAAAAATCTTAGCATATATGTCTTATATAATAATCAAAGTGTTAATGATATATTAACTAATGTCATTGTTAGTTTTGAACAACTGGCCCCTTAGTGTATTATCCTGATGTTTTTTTTTTTTTTTTTTTTTTTTTTTTTTTTTTTTTTTTTGGTTTGGGTTTTACGGCCCTTTCAAGATTATTTCACTCATATCGAGCCGATCGTTAATCAGAGGTGGGCGAAAACCGGAGTACCCGGAGCCTGATGTTAATTCAGGGCTGGAAAATTCCACTCATCCACTCGCCATGACAAGTAAAAATTATGAAGGACTAGTAAAAATTGTGCCTAGTCTATATGAAATGTTAAAAAAATTTCATGCCCTTGATCATGCAGAACAGTGAAATTTTGAAGAATTTACAAGCCCTGTGGTTGTATATTTAGAAGGAGATGATCTTGAGGAAGAATACCATCATGCTCTGGCTACGAACATTGTACAAGAACTGATGTACCAGAAGAGATTGAAGGCTGCTGCACAGAAACCCAAGCTGTCAGGGTCAAAGGACAACAGAAAAGTGTCAGCATCTAAAAAGGTATGGTGTGAATTAAATGAACTAATATTTTATGAGAAAACAAAAACAGTGTTTTGATTTCATCATCAGACATTCTAAAACTTAATATGTTTTACAGAGAGTCAGGTCTGCATGACAGTCAGATTGCTTTAAAATCATCGCGAAAACATGCCTGTATAATTTTGACCCCCTTGAACCCCAAGTTTATATCTTAAAACTGTGGTTTACAGGGGTAAATCTTATTCTTCTTATTTCTGCTCTAAAATATAGATTGTGGGTATATCTAACAAGCACCCTCAATCTATTTTTTAAGCAGAAATAAGGAAAATATCAAAATTTTTCATCTTAAAATTTTCGTTTTTCGGCGGTGAAGTTTACAATGTATTTATATTGACATGTTTTTGTAATGATCACATTTTACTTACTAAGTGTTCCCTTTCTTGTCAGTGCACTTTTCCAAACAGTTTTTAACCAATATATAACAGAGAGAATCCTCCACTTAGTTTTCAGGAGTGCCTGTTTCTTTGTATTTGTGAACAGTTTTGATAAAATTCCTGTATTTTTAGCAAATGATGCAAACTGACTAGATACTGGGCCAAGTATGTGGTTTTGTATATTTGTGGTAGTTTTTCATGAAATTCCTGTACTTTAAGCAAACAATGTGGACTTACCAAGCGCACCCTCAGCCATTTTTATGCCCCCGGAATCTAAGATTCTGGGGGGCATATAGTTTTTGGTCTGTCCGTCTGTTTGTCTGTTTGTCCGTTTGTCTGTTTGTCCGTTTGTCCGTCTGCAAAAACTTTAACATTGGGCATAACTTTTGAATGGTAAGTGATAGAGCTTTCATATTTCACATGTGCATTCCTTGTCACAAGACCTTTCAAGAGGTACCATAAATTTTGACCTCGTGACCTTGGACCTTGACATTTGACCTACTTTTGGCCTCATTTTTAAAAACTTTAACATTGGCCATAACTTTTGATTGGTAAGTGATAGAGCTTTCATATTTCACATGTGCATTCCTTGTCACAAGACCTTTCTATTGGTACTATAATTTTTGACCTCATGACCTTGACCTTGGCATATGACCTACTTTTTTAAAAACTTTAACATTGGCCATAACTTTTGATTGGTAAGTGATAGAGCTTTCATATTTCACATGTGCATTCCTTGTCACAAGACCTTTCTATTGGTACTATAATTTTTGACCTCATGACCTTGACCTTGGCATTTGACCTACTTTTTAAAAACTTTAACATTGGCCGTAACGTTTGATTGGTAAATGGTAGAGCTTTCATATTTCACGTGCATTCCTTGTCACAAGACCTTTCTAATGGTACCATAATTTTTGACCTCATGACCTTGACCTTGATGTTTGACCTACTTTTTAAAAACTTTAACATTGGCCATAACTTTTGATTGGTAAATGGTAGGGCTTTCATATTTCACATGTGCATTCCTTGTCACAAGACCTTTCTAGTGGTACCATAATTTTTGACCTTGTGACTTTGACCTTGATGTTTGACCTACTTTTTAAAAACTTTAATATAGTCCATAACTTTTGATTGGTAAGTGATAGAGCTTTCATATTTCACATGTGTATTCTTTCTCACAAGACCTTTCCAGTGGTACCATAATTTTTTACCTCGTGACCTTGTGGCCTCAACCATGACATACTTTAGTGATGGGGCTTTCATATTGCACAGGCGCTGTCCGGGGGCATCGGTGTTTCACAAACACATCTTGTTTCTTTAAGTGGACATCAGTTTTATTTGTTTGTTTTGGAGTTTAATGGCCCAGTCAACACTATTTAGGTCATTTTTGAGCCGGTCAGTTTACCTATCCACACTTTTCCTGGGCAGGCTTATACGTAAGCAGTTAACCAGTACAGTGCACATTCTTTCGCCAGAGGCTGACAGCTGGCCTTCTTGGATCAGCGGAAGGGAGAGAATGACCGTAGAACAGTTTTCATGATCAATCTCCACAAAAGAATGTTACCGACCCTGGCAGGTATCGAACCCGTGTCCTCCTGATCACCAGTCAGATGTGCATCGGACTGAGCTAGAGAGGCCAGCAGTGGGACATCAGGCATACATGACTTAAACACACATTTAAAGATCTTTATCGCGGCCCCCGCCCATAGGGGCTTGAAGAAATATATGGGCTGCATGATGCTTCCACGCAGAGCTGAATCCGGCCCGCACACTAGAACTGGTAAACCGCTTAGAGGATCTAAGCCTGTCCAGGAACCACGGTGCGAGGTGGACCGTCACTGCTAATAAACCCTATTGGTTTCATTGGGCGACAGGGCTTGAGATGTCATTTCATCTCAATGTCGGGTAAAAGTCCCACAAATTTGGAAGCAATGTCTCCAAAATGACCTTTACAGTGTTGACGGGGACGTTAAACCCCAAATCAAACAAAAACAAACAAAACAAAGATCTTTATCTACAGTTATTTGACAGCTGCAAAAAGTGATTGTTTCATAATTTATACACATTTTGTTTTTGTTTTGTTTTTGTTTTTTCAAGAGAGAAACGATGCTGAATGATATTCTAATGCACTTGTGAATGTACTGAAGTCTGAGTGGATCACCAATTTGCTACAGTATTATTCTATTCTGCGATTTTTTGTCAGAAACCCAACATCATCTTGTAATATTGCTTTTCAATGGCTGACATTTGGCTTTATGTTGCTCACTGTGCTTGCATTTCTGTTCAAGGAATGCAATTTTTAACCCATTGTATACAAGGCTTTACTTCTTATGACTGACTCTTGGTTAAAAGCTGTCAATGATGGAAAACTAGTAGGTTGCGTAATGGTTGATTTCCGAAAGGCTTTTGATCTGGTTGATCATGACATTTTATTGCATAAACTTGCACTTTATAAATGTAACTCAAATAGTTTACTTTGGTTTAAATCATACTTAACACAACGAATACAACAAGACAGTGTCAATTAAAAATACTAAATCGGACAGTAAAGACATCATTTGTGGTGTCCCACAGGGGTCTATACTAGGTCCACTCCTTTTCCTAATTTTCATCAATGACTTGCCTCTGATACTTCAAAATGTAGTCGCAGCCACTGACTTATATGCGGACGATACGACCATTTATGACGTGCAGTCTGACAAACAAACACTTGAAAATAATCTACAAAAATCTTTAAATTTGCTTAAGCAATGGTGTAAAGAGAATGGAATGCTTTTAAACACCAATAAAACTAAAGTTATGCTCATTACAAGTCGGCGAAAAAGACTTAATTTAAAGGATAAATCTCTCATGTTAAAATATAACGACTTGGATCTTAAAGTAGTAAATAATGATAAAATTTTAGGGATCAATATAGACGAAAATTTAATTTGGAATTCACAATACCAACAGGTTGTGAAGAAAGTATCCTCCCACTTATGGCTTTTATCACAGATTTCATCATATTTAACAATAGAGCACAGATTACTTTTTTATAATGCATATATCCGACCCCACTTCGATTACTGTTCTGTTATCTGGGGAAATTCTACTTGTTTTAACATCAATAAAATTACTAAACTTCAAAGACGGGCATGCAAGTTAATATTAAGAAATGAATATCTAACTCTTGAAGAGGCTCGAGATAGATTAAAAATCCTGTCTTTTACCGAAAGTGTATTTTTACAAAAAGCCAAAGTGATGTATAAAGTTGCTAACAATATTGCACCAGAATATCTGACAGATTTGTTTCAAATGAGGTCATGTAATACGGATGACACGATATCGAATTTACGTTCCATAAGCAATAGGAACTTTTTGATACCCAAACCTAAAATCGATTTGTTTAAAAACAGCATGTCCTACTCAGGTGCTTTGATCTGGAACAGTATCCCACTTGAAATAAAGAATGCTACTACCTTGAGTTCTTTTGTAAATAAATGTACTGTTTGGTTGAAACATTAAGGTCTTTTCTCATTTGGACCTCCGCCGCCATTAGCGGAATTTTATCTCTTGAAAATGCATCTTTAAGAGTGTGTATGAATATGTATGTATGTGTGGATGCGTGAATGACATAATGCACTTTATATTGTTGTTTATGATGTCTCTTACGTAGTAGTTATTTGTTAGAGGGCCTCAATGAAAATTGGTTCGCCAATTGAGTTACCCTCTTAAAATAAAGTTGTTACTTACTTACTTACTTACTTAGTGGACTCTTCCATTGCTATATGTTGGAAAAGTCTGTTTGTCAAATAAGGGGTGTCATGGTCTCCAAAATGACCTTTACAGTGTTGACGGGGACGTTAAACCTCAAATCAAACAAACAAATCATGGTCTGTTTGTCAAATAAGGGGTGTCATGGCTATTGTATGCTTTTCATTCTATTTTTGATGGAAAATTTGGTTAGCAAATAGTGCAGGCCCTGATCAGACACCACGTTCTGCAGCGTCTGTTTGCCAAAGTACCCCTTTAGTGGTTCCCGCATGCAATGGGTTAAACAGGATAACTGAATGTGTGTATTGAAATGGAGATGACTGTCTCCAATATTGTCTTTAGGGGAGGTAAATTGTCATTGACAACTGGCCTACCCAAATGACAACTTTGGAAACAGTCATCCCCTTACTGAATCATAGTGTATAATTATGTCTCCCCCGAAAAAAAATTTTTCGGAGAGACATATTGTTTTTCCCCCGGGCGTCTGTCTGTCCGTCTGTCACACATTCGTGTCCGCTCTGTAACTTGAAAACCGTTAGAGCTATCTTCACGAAACTTCGTATAAATATTAATCAGCATTAGACGACGTGCAGTGCGCTAGAATCATAACTCTCGCAGTTATACTTTTTGAATTATCTCCCTTTGAAGTTTGTTGGTATGTATATATGTATGGGCAAATCGTGTCCGGTCAATAACTTTCTTATTTTTTGATGGATTTTTAAATTACTCGGCAGAAATATTAACAACCATAAGACGATGTGTGGTGCACATGAGGCAGGTCGGTACCTCAAAGGTCAAGGTCATACTTAGAGGTCAAAGGTAAAAAAGGGGCCTTTTTTTCTTATTTGGTCAATAACTTTCTTATTTTGAGATGGATTTTAAAATTACTTGGCATAATTATTAACAACCATGAGACGATGTGAGGTGCACATGAGGCAGGTCGGTACCTCAAGGGTCAAGGTCATACTTAGAGGTCAAAGGTCAAAAAGGGGGCCTTTTTTTCGTATTTGGTCAATAACTTTCTTATTTTGAGATGGATTTTGAAATCACATGGCAGAAATGATAACCAATATAAGGCAATGTGTTGCGCGCATGACCCAGGTTGGTACCTCAAAGGTCAAGGTCATACTTAGAGGTCAAAGGTAAAAAAAGGGGCCTTTTGTCGGGTTTTGTCAATAACTTGCTTATTTTTAAATAGAATTTGAAGTTACTTGGCAAACATGTTAACTATCATGGGACGATGTGTTGCATGCATGATTCAGTTTGGTACCTAAAATGTCAATGTCATACATAGAGGTTAAAGGTAAAAAAGGGGCCTTTTTTCGTGTTTGGTCAATAACTTTCTTATTTTTAGATGGATTTTAAAATTGCTAGGCAGAAATGTTAACCACCATGAGATGATGTGTTGCACGCATGACCCAGTTTGATACCTGAAAGGTCAAGGTCATACATAGAGATTAAAGGTAAAAAAAGGACCTTTTTTGTTTTCTGTCAATAACTTTCTTATTATGCCCCCAACTTTGAAAAAGTTGGAGGGGCGTATTGGTTCTGGTTCATTCGTTCGTCCGTCCGTCCGTTACGCTTTTGATGCATAGATTAACTAAAGAACCGTGTATACTAGGGTTTAGAAATTTCATATATGGATTTCTCATGGAAAATTAGCTGACGCGTATTTTTTTTCTCGTCCGGATTATGCCCCCTTCAAGAGTTATTGCCCTTTGAAATTTTTTTTAATAAAATCTTGTCAGCAAGATATCTGAAAAATTATTGGAGCTAAAGCCTTGAAAGTTGGTGAATATATTGATGGTGATGAGTAGATGAACTGATTAACTTTGACAAAATTCCGAAAAATACTTTGTGAGTTATGTGAGTTATCATTTTGGTAATTTGTGCCCATTGAAATGTATGCTAAAAGTGATGCATAGCATAACTTTAGAACCGTGTATGCTAGGGTTTTGAAATTTATATATGGATTCCTCATGGAAAATTAGCTGACGCGTACTTTTTTCTCGTCCGGATTATGCCCCTTTCAAGAGTTATTGCCCTTTGAAATTTTTTTAATAAAATCTTGTCAGCAAGATATCTCAAAAACTATTGGAGCTAGAGCCTTGAAAGTTGGTGAATAGATTGTTGGTGATTAGTAGATGAACTGATTAACTTATGACAAAATTCCGAAAAATACTTTGTGAGTTATGGCCCTTTGTCATTTTGGTAATTTGTGCCCATTGTAATGTATGCAAAAGTGATGCATAGCATAACTTAAGAACCGTGTATGCTAGGGTTTTGAAATTTCATATATGGATTCCTCATGGAAAATTAGCTGACGCGTATTTTTTTTCTCGTCAGGATTATGCCCCTTTCAAGAGTTATTGGCCTTTGAAATTTTTTTAATAAAATCTTGTCAGCAAGATATCTCATAAACTATTGGAGCTAGAGGCTTGAAAGTTGGTGAATTTATTGGTGGTGATGAGTAGATGAACTGATTAAATTTTGACAAAATTCCGAAAAATACTTTGTGAGTTATGGCCCTTTGTCATTTTGGTAATTTGTGCCCATTGTAATGTATGCTAAAAGTGATGCATAGCATAACTTTAGAACCGTGTATGCTAGGGTTTTGAAATTTCATATATGGATTCCTCATGAAAAATTAGTTGACGAGTATTTTTTTTCTCATCAGGATTATGCCCCTTTCAAGAGTTATTGCCCTTTGAATTTTTTTTAATAAAATCTTGTCAGCAAAATATCTCAAACACTATTGGAGCTAGAGCCTTGAAAGTTGTTGAGTATATTGGTGGTGATGAGTATATGAACTGATTAACTTTTGACAAAATTTCGAAAAATACTTTGCGAGTTATGGCCCTTTGTCATTTTGGTAATTTGTCCCCATTGTAATGAATGCTAAAAGTGATACATAGCATAACTTTAGAACTGTGTATGCTATGGTTTTGAAATTTCATATATGCATTCCTAATGGAAAATAAGCTCACACGTATTTTTTTTCTCATCCGGATTATGCCCCTTTTAAGAGTTATTGCCCTTTGATTTTTTTTTAATAAAATCTTGTCAGCAAAATATCTCAAAAACTATTGGAGCTAGAGCCTTGAAAATTGTTGAACATATTAGTGGTGATGAGTGGATGGACTGATTAACTTTTGACAAAATTCCGAAAAACACTTTGTGAGTTATGGCCCTTTGTCATTTTAGTAATTTGTGCCCATTGTAATATATGCTAAAAGTTATGCATAGCATAACTTTAGAACTGTGTAAGCTATGGTTTTGAAATTTCATATATGCATTCCTGATGGAAAATTAGCTGACAAGCATTTTTTCTCATACGGATTATGCCCCTTTCAAGAGTTATTGCCCTTTGAAGTTTTTTAAATAAAATCTTGTCAGCAAAATATCTCAAAAACTATTATAGCTACAGCCTTGAATGTTGGTGAATACACATAGATTGGTGTTGATGAGTAGATGACCTGCTTAACTTTTGACGAAATTCTGAAAAATACTTTGTGAGTTATGGCCCTTTGTCATTTTGGTAATTTGTGCCCATTATAATGTATGCTAAAAGTGATGCATAGCATAACTTTAGAACTGTATATGCTATTGTTTTGAAATTTCATATATGCATTCCTGATGGAAAATAAGCTGATGCGTATTTTTTTTCTCATCCGGATTATGCCCCTTTCAAGAGTTATTGCCCTTTGAAGTTTTTTTAATAAAATCTTGTCAGCAAGAGATCTCAAAAACTATTATACCGTATTTACCGTATGTGTTCGGACACCGTTTGTTTTCGGACACCATGTAGAATCAGTAAAACTAGCTAATTTAATGTACCGTATATTTTCGGCCACCCCCGAAAATTCGCGCTCTTTATTTTCGTAAGTTTTCGGACACAATTCTGCCTTCTGTCTAAGTATTTTTTTCTTTTTGCAAGGTATCCATATTTTTATGATTTACCGTCTTTAATTTACCAACAACCATTATGGGCTGAACCATTTTCAGTGCAGGTATGGCAGCTAGTACAATGAAGAAGTCATACCTTGTTTCTGTCGTTTTTATCCCAATCTGTGATACATATATATATATAATGGCTAATATTTTATTGGTTTTTAATACACATGCTAATGAAATTGTTTATTAGTGAAAAAAGGTTGAAGTGTTGAAACGAAATTGATTACGTTCTGCTATTCAAATGGATTATTCCACTACAGTAATAAACTGTGAACACTGGCCTCAGGCGTTATCGATAAGCTGGCAAATATGTGAGAAAATCAGGTCAAACAATGCAGGACAGACGCTGATTTGTTTACACAAGTCATTAATTTATGGCTAACTATAGAACCGGTATTTGAATATAAAATTGGTTTTTCGCAAGGTGCATTTCTCGATCCACATCTGTTGCGTGTTGAGCTTTCGAAAAAAAAAAAAAAAAAAATACCGTTTCTTTTTTACCCGTTCAAAATGATATTTTTATTTAAGAAATAAGCTCCATTGAAACCAATAACATAAAACATGTGTGTGGTATGCCCATGAATGAATTATTTTCCGACCACGTGGCTTCAATATCGGATGTCATTTGTAAACAAAGCGATTTGTTTCAGAATATATATAGTGGACTTGTGTAGTCGTGAAATATTATGCATGTATATTCCTAATATTTTGCGATTGCATGTATTTATATTCTTTAGAACTCGGTTCGGCCATATAAGATTTTTAATGACTCTAGCTCTACAAGTTTTGGTTCGAGATTAAAGAAATGTTTCTTTTTTTTTTTTTTTTTTTTTTTTTTCAAAACGATTTCTTTATTTAAGAAATACGCTCATTTAAAATCAATCACCTAAAACAGGTGTGCAATACGTCCTTGACTGCATTTATGTGTATTGTGTAAACGGAAACTGTATGACGTCATTTTCCGACCACGTGGCTGCAAAAGCAGTCGCCATTTGTAAACAAAAGCAATTAGGGCAATTCGTATCAGAATAGGGATAGTAGACTTATGTAATCGTGAAATAAGGGAAATATTTAGATTCTAAATGTGATTCGGCCATATAAGATTTCCAATGGCTCCAGTTCGGCCACGTTTTGGTTTGAAAATAAAAACAATGTCTGAACCGGCGATCATGTTTTATGTCGGTGAATTTTCGGAAGTATTCGGACACGGTGCTAATTTTAGAAAGGTAATTTCGGAAGTATTCGGACAGTGAAAAAAATAATTATTTTAAGGTGTCCGAATACATACGGTAAATATGGTAGCTAGAGTCTTGAAAGTTGATGAAAAGATTGGTGGTGATGAGTAGATGACATGATTAACTTTTGACAAAATTTGAGTAATGGCCCTTTGTCATTTTGGTAATTTGTGTTTATTATAATGTATGCTAAAAGTGATGCATTCCATAACTTTAGAACCGTGTATGCTATGGTTTTGAAATTTCATATATGCGTTCCTGATGGAAAATAAGCTGACACATATTTTTTTTCATCCGGATTAACTTAAGAACCGTGTAAGCTAGGGTTTTGAAATTTCATATATGGATTCGCTATGGAAAATTAGCTGACACATATTTTTTTCTCATCCACATTATGCCCCTTTCAAAAGTTATTGTCCTTTAATTTATTTGTTAGCATAACCTTTGGGCCAAGGCCACACACTTTGAATTATTATTGTAATCATGGTAATTTTCTGTTTCATTGGACGAGTTTTTCAAAAATTCCGTCCTTTAAAATAGCGATGTCCGGGTGGGTGGTTGGGCGGGTGGATGGGCATTTTTTTATTATTTTTTTTTGTGTTTTTTTCTACATAAACACGTATAAACAGAGATTATACCCCTACACATAAGTTGATATGGGGTGGGGATATGCCATTTGTCCTGTACATACATAAATACATGCATGCATACATCGCTACCCTACCCCACGCTTCCCCACTCAAACCCTTCCACCCCACCACACCACACTACACCCAACCCCACCCAACCCCACCATGCCCCACCCTACACACACACATGCATGCAGTCATGCACAAATCCTTTGTTGAATTTTTTTTTTTTTTTCTTCATAAACACATAACATAGAAATTATACCCCTACACAAAAGTTGATAGTGGGTGGTGATATGCCATTTGTCCTGTACATACATAAATACATGCATGCATATATTCCTACCCTACCCTACTCCACACCACCCCACCCCACCACATGACACCCTACCCCACAACACCCCACCCCACGACAACACATCTCAACCCGGCCCACTCCAATTACACATGCATGCATGCACACACACATGCATTTACACTCAAACATGCATGCTCATACACAATCACTCATTTATGCTTGCACACTCACATACAAACACACATGCATGCATGCATGCACACACACACTGATGCTTGCATGCATACATGCAGGTACTCACACATGCATGCATGCATGTACACAAATATGCATGCATGCACACTTATGGACTCGCACAATGTCATGCACACACACACATGCATGCACATGCAGGCATGCACACTTATGCACTCACTATGCACACACACACACACACACACACACACACACACACACACACACACACACACACACACACACACACACACACACACACAAATACATGCATGCATATATCCCTACCCTACCCCACCGACCCCACCACATGACACCCTACCCCAAAACACCCCACCCCACGACAACCCACCTTAACCCGGCCCACAACACTTACACATGCATGCATGCACACACACATGCATTTACACTCAAACATGTTTGCTCATACACAATCACTCATTTATGCTTGCACACCCACATACAAATGCACATACATGCATGCACACACACACACACACTGATGCTTGCATGCATACATGCAGGTACTCACACATGCATGCATACTTATGGACTCACACAGGCACACACACACATGCATGCACATGCAGGCATGCACACTTATGCACTTACACATGCACACACACATTCATGCACATGAAGGCATGCACTCACGCATTAATGCATGCCATAAGAAAACATGCATGCACACATGCACTCAGTTACGACATAGCCTTCGGCGGAATTCTTGTTGTATGTTTTTGAGTCTTTAACAATATTTGTTGAATATTTTGCCATCTAGGGACAAGCAAAGGTTGGGGGCATTGTGTTTTACAAACACCATTTCTAGTTTTTAGATGGATTTTGAAATTAATTGGCAGAAATGTTAACCACCATGAGACAATGTGTTGTGTGCATGACCCAAGTTGGTACCTTAAATGTCAAGGACAAAAGGTCAAAGGACAAAAAGGGCTTTTTTTTAGTTTTCAGTCAATAACTTTCTTCTTCCTGGATAGATTGTGAAATTACTTGGCAGAAATGTTAATCATCATGAGACGATGTGGTGCACTCTAGACCCAGGTCGGTACCTCCAAGATCAAGGTCATACTAAGAGGTCAGTGTCCAGTCATTAACTTTTTATTTCTGGACGGACTTTATAAAGTAACCATGCATAAATGTTCACCGTCATTAGACCATGAGTCATGTGCAAGACCAAGGTGCACACCTCCAATGTCAAGGTCATACCTAGAGGTCAAAGGTAAAAAAAAAGGACAGTCAATAACTTCCTTATTCTTTGATGGATTATGAAATTACCTGGCAGAAATGTTAACCATCATGAGACGATGTGTTGTACCGCAAAGGTCAAGGCCATACTTAGAGGTCAAAGGTAAAAAAGTGCTTTTTTTGTTTACGGCCAATAACTTTTTTATTTTTCTTTGAACATTTTTAAAGTTACTATGCAGAAATGTTCATCTTCATTAGATGATGTGTTGCACACAAGACCCAGCTCAATACCTCCAATGTCAAGGTTATACTTAGCAGTCAAAAACGGGGGAGACATCTGTGTTTTTGTAGAAAAACAAATTCTAGTATATTTTGAGTTTCAATAAGCTTAAATATGTATTAGGACATGTATGTAATAGACCGTATTTGTTCAAATTTTATAACAAGTTTGGTAAGGAGTTGAGGTGTCCCAATACTTAGGGTAAATATGGTAATTCTGAGTCTTTACTGAGAGCTCATGTTGGAAGATACCTTTTTAGCTCACCTGTCGCGTAGTGACGAGGTGAGCTTTTGGGATCACTTTTTGTCCGTCGTGCGTGTGTGCGTGCGTAAACTTTTTCTTCAAATGACATCTCCTCCTAAACCACTGATTGGATTTTAACCAAACTTCACAGGAATGATCCTTAGGTGGTCCCCTTTCAAAGTTGTTCAAATGGTTCCGGTCCATTGCACATCTAGGACACAGGAGCTAAAAATAGATTTTTAAAATGAAAACTTTAAAAATCTTATTCTCTGAAACCGCAAGGCCCAGGTCTTTGATATTTGGTATGAAGCTTCATCTAGTGGACCTTTACCAAGATTGTTCAAATTATGGCCCTTGGGCCAGAAATGCCCCCGCCCCGGGGGCCTTTGGGTTTACATAGGCTTATATAGGGAAAATCTTAAAAAATCTTCTTCTCTGAAACCACAAGGCCCAGTTCTTTGATATTTGGTGTGAAGCTTCACCTAGTGGACCATTACCAAGATTGTTAAAATTATAGCTCTAGGGCCCAAAATGCCCCCGCCCTGGGGGCCTTCAAGTTTTACATAGGCTTATACAGGGAAAATCTTTAAAAATCTTCTTCTCTGAAACTGCAAGGCCCAGGTCTTCGATATTTGGTATGAAGCTTCATCTAGTGGACCTCTACCAAGATTGTTCAAATTATGGCCCTTGGGCCAGAAATGCCACCGCCCCGAGGGCCTTTGTGTATACATAGGCTTATATAGGGAAAATCTTTAAAAATCTTCTTCTCTGAAACCACAAGGCCTAGGTCTTTGATATTTGGTGTGAAGCTTCACCTAGTGGACCTCTACCGAGATTGTTCAAATTATAGCCCTAGGGCGAAAAATGCCCCCGCCCCGGGGGCCTTTGGTTTTACATAGGCTTATACAGGGAAAATCTTTAAAAATCTCCTTCTCTGAAACCAAAAGGCTCAGATCTTTGATATTTGGTGTGAAGCTTCATCTAGTGGACCTCTACCAAGAGTGTTCAAATAATAGCCCAAGGGCCAAA
Source organism: Lucinisca nassula (assembly GCA_963580285.1). Lineage (NCBI taxonomy): Eukaryota > Metazoa > Mollusca > Bivalvia > Lucinida > Lucinidae > Lucinisca > Lucinisca nassula. The sequence goes on from OY757014.1 coordinate 58,379,812, forward strand.
AATGCCCCCACCCCGGGGGCCTTTGTGTTTACATAGGCTTATATAGGGAAAATCTTTAAAAATCTGCTTCTCTGACATCACAAGGCCCAGATCTTTGATATTTGTTGTGAAGCTTCACCTAGTGGACCTCTACCAAGATTGTTCAAATTATAGCCCTAGGGCCAAAAATGCCCCCAGCCCCAGGGGCCTTTGGTTTTGCATAGGCTTATACAGGGAAAATCTTTAAAAATCTTCTTCTCTGAAACCGAAAGGCCCAGGTCTTCGATATTTGGTATGAAGCTTCATCTGGTGGACCTCTACCAAGATTGTTTAAATTATGGCCCTTGGGCCAGAAATGCCCCCGCCCTGGGGGCCTTTGGTTTCACATAGGCTTATACAGGGAAAATCTTTAAAAATCTTCTTCTCTTAAACCGCAAGGCTCAGATCTTTGATATTTGGTGTGAAGCTTCATGTAGTGGACCTCTACCAAGAGTGTTCAAATTATAGCCCTGGGGCCCAAAATGCCCCCATCCCCGGGGCCCTTTGGTTTTTCATAGGCTTATTTAGGGAAAATATTTAAAAATCTTCATCTCTGAAACCACAAGGCTCAGGTCTTTGATATTTGGTATGAAGCTTCACCTAGTATAGCCCTTGGGCCAAGAATGTACTAGAGACACTGATTCTCAGGTTAGCGAGTCAGGGCCCTCTGGGCCCTCTTGTTTCACTTGACACGGCTCTTATTTTCCTTGCAGCTGAATGGAAAGCAAACATCAGGAGCACTAACGACAAAATTCAGTGACATTCCATCTGAAATGTTCAGTCAGATGCCAGACAGAGTTGTTGAACTGGTACAGAAAATGTTAGATGAGAAAGCAGACAGCAAGAGTGAAACTAAATCTCAGGATTCTTCTTTATCCATGGCAACAACACGGCCACCAGATGGCAGTAAAGTTGTGTTGGATTTATGGGATTTCTCTGGCAGGGAAGAGTACCAGATTACACAGTCTTTGTTGCTAAGCAGTAGAGCTGTTTATGTTGTTGTGGTGAATCTTGTACATGAACTGGAGTCAACTGACAGCTCATCCCAGGTAAATAAGGAAAAAATACAGCTTTAGAGGCGGCAAATCTTTTAATAATGGATTTGCTGCCCTTTTTCAGGTGTCTACTCTTAAAGAAAAGATTGGACCCTAAGGGGTCTGCTCTACAAATAATGAATTACCTCCTGAAGGGTGTAAACTCAAAGAAAATAATTCCGTTCTTTCCTTTCTGAGGAGCAAATTAATTCTTATCTTTTAGTGTAGACCTTTATCACCTGGCAAAAGAAGAATAGCAAGAGAACCAAATTTAAAGGGGAAATCGTGCAAGGGCTTTCCTTTGTGAAAATTGAAAGTTAAAAAAAAAGATGTATTAATGCACTGTAGTCAGTTATTGTACAACGCTTGGTGTTCATTATGCATATTACACATGTACATACATAATCTAGAGTCCACTTTCAATTTTAACTTATCTCATGTCATTAGAAGTTTTGAAATGAAAATAAAATACTTTCAGGGGAGACCACTCCTTTTAAAATTGATTCACTATTCTTTTTTGTAAGTGGTCTAATCTTAAAGAAAAGAATTTGATCCTACAGGGTATTATTAAAAAAGGAGGAATTTTATCCTGTGGAGTCTACCCTTAAAGGAAAGAATTGGCTCCTGAGGAGCAAATTCTTTCTTTTTAGAGTAGACTTTTTCACTTTGGACTAGGTGTACATAAAAACAAAAGAGGAGATCATACAAAAAAACTTCAAGCTGTATTCATACCCCTTGCAGTATTGTGAAATAAATTTGTTAAAATTGTTGGAGAATTGCAGAAGTCCTCAATATGTCCGAACTTTCTAGGATTTATACGGTACTGTATTTGCCCTTAGTATTTAGACACCTCTAACTCCTTGCTTTTGTATGATGCAGAATGATCCATCATTTCTATCAAAATGCATGGAATATACAGTTTATTGACTCAACCTATTTAAAATATGGGATTTATAAACCTCGGGAGGTTGAACATCCGATAAAGAAACTAGTGCGCAAGCACACTTGTTTCTTTATCGGATATTCAACCTCCCTTGGTAATTCCCTTGGTTTATTAATCCCATATTTAAAATGGGCTGAGTGATAAACTCTATGTATTGTATTTTCAGGCATCCTGTTCTGATTTATCTCCCTTGGAAAGCCTTGATTTCTGGTTGCGGTGTATATTTGCTCATGCTTCTACCAATGTCAAACCTAGTATGGACAGTCCAATATTCTCTCCACCGATCCTGATTGTTGGCACACACAGGGATAGTCTACATACTGACAAGGCATTGTGTGATAAAGCTGTCGAGGAGAAGTTTGATCAGATCAGAGACTTTGTTGCAGGGAAGCCTTATGTTCAGCACCTTGTAACACCATTCTTTGCTATGGATTGTGGTACCACAGATGATAAGGTAATGATTGGGGGGTTTTGGTTTTGTTCTTTTACAGGCCTTTCAAGATAATTTCACTTAAGTTGAGCAGATCGTTAATCAGAGGAGGGCAAAAACAGGAGTAGCCTGAGAAAACCACCCGACGTCCCACTGCAGAAATTGGAGTCTCACATGACCGGAGAAAGGCTCAAATCCAAAGTGATGAGAAACCTAATTATTTTAGAGACAACACTCTTACCCATTAGTCCACTGAGATCCGTAAATGATACAGTAGGCCAGAAAAAAAATTTTTTTCAAAAAGGAGCATTTCACATACAAACCCGTAAAATGCCAATCGCGACAAATGTTGTCTGCTTTGCCATCTGCCGGTTACCTTAAAAGTAATTTTCTGCAAACAGTGTGGACCCAGATCAGACTGCTTCCTGATCTGGGCCCACACTGTTTGCCTGTATGCAAAAATATTTTTAAAAAGTTTGCAAAAAATTTAGCAGACAACATTTTAAGATGTAGTTTTTCTCGGCTTCTTAAGGGTTAAATACTTGACTTGATAGATTTTTGTAAGGTAACCGGGCGCTAAAAGCACATAGGGGCTTCCCCAATCTCGCTAAATGGGATTAGTTTATGAACTGCTCTTCCCAAGGCCTCTAATGTATTGGCACTTGTCAATTCGACAGGTGTCAGCTGACCAATGGGAATATACTGAACTCTTGCTCGGAGGAAGGCACAAATCGCACCCAAGGAACAGCGTTTGTCCTAAAAAACGCAGTTCTGTAGCGATTTTAGAATTTTGAGTGCAGGAATCAGACCAAAGACGGGCTCTAGTATGTGATGACATGTTGCCAATTTCAGCTGCCAAATGTATCAGAGCACAGCCCTGTTTTGAATGTCTGGCCAAGGAAAAAAGCTAACATACATTATCAGTTCTGGTTTCCATTATTCTCTGCCTCCACCCCTGACATGGCAAAGAAAACGCCTTCGGTCACGATGCTTGTTAAAGGGGGATAATGCATGAAATTTTTGAATTATGAACAGGCATCTAAAGTGAGCCAGGATGGGTGACTAATAGACCAGCCAATTCCGGCTATTGCAAAAAGTCCTAGTACCCGTGCTCTCACCACACAGACCTGCCTATACAAGTGGGTTCAAAATTGTATAGACGTGTCTTCATGATGTGTTTGGAGGTATGTGTTTGTTTGGGAAAGACGGTGATGAGGCTAATCAGCCATTTTGCAATCCCGCTAATTTTTATTTTTGAGTGGTCTTCCAAAAGGCATTTTTAAGGGACTTCCTATTTCCAAATACCTAGCAAATGGTGGATATTGCCGTTGCCCCGCCTATAAAGATATTTAGTGCGTAACCTGTCCCCGTTTGTATGCTCTGTTCTGGCAGTATTTATGCCTTCGCTTTGCCTACTACCAGGGACTTCATCCGGTTGGTAGCCGGCCTCAGTGGCTCAGTCGGATGCGCATCTGACTGGTGATCAGGAGGACGCGAGTTCGACTCCCGCCGGGGTCGGCAACATTCTTTCTTGGAGATTGATCATGAAATCTTTTCTACGGTCATTCTCTCCCTTCCGCTGATTCAAGAAGGGCATTTGTCAGTTTCTGGCGAAAGAATGTGCACTGTACTGGTTAACCGCTTACGTATAAGCCTGCCCAGGAAAGTGTTGATAGGTAAACTGACCGGCTCAAAAATGACCTAAATAGTGTTGACTGGGCCGTAAAACTCCAATACAAACAAACCATCCGGTTGGTACATAGGGGGGAGCCCAGTACGGGTTTTCTCCCAGGTGCCCTCACAATGTTGTCCTGACGCTCCCCGTAGAGCCTCCTCTCGTTCCTGAAATAGAAAAGTCAGATTAGTGCTTTAGGACCCCATGTGTGCGCTCGGATCAGTGTAGTAGTGTCCAGTTTCTTGTCCCCTGGGGTCCCAACTGTACCTGTAATACAAACAAAAGTCATTAGTGCATAGTGTGCTTGTGCTAATATGACCGCCCCATCCGTCACATATTTTGACTTCCCATTCTGTGCACAGGGCGGGCCGGGCTTGTGAGGGGGGAACTCCCCCCACCCAGGCACGGTCCAGCTCTTAGGGTGACTTGTTCAAAGCCAAGTTAACGGGTGGCGCGCTTATTGTGAAGAATACCCTTCCCATGGGGGCTGCCTGTCCCGCAGCGGCATGTGACCTCATCGGAACACTCATAAGTGCAAAGCACATGAGCCGCAACCACAGTGTCCCGAATCGGCTTGTTGCCGCAGGTTCAAGCATGTCCGTGGAAGTTTTCGGGCTATGGGATTTTCTTATGATGCATCCTTGCCCATAGTCTGTTATGATGTTGAAGATATGGGAGGGTCATTGGTTTGTCCTTTGACAGGGGTAGCCTCGGCGGGGCACCCATAAGTGCAAAGCAAATGAGCCGCAACCACAGTGTCTCGCTTTGACGCCCCCATGCTCAGGTCCAAGTGCAGATTGACGGTAGGTGATGGTTGCCTAAGCGCGGTGTGTGGGTAACAACAGCTGTTTTTCTTATATTACTTCCCAGTAATTTGTGTCTATAAGGAATTTCTTAACCACCTCGGCTATGGCCGAGCATTGTTTTACGGGGGAGCGAGGGGATCTTGTAGGTGTACCGATTCATATCCTAATTTGAACATTTCAGATTTTATCTCTTCTCGTGCATGGGGGTTTGTTACACATTCAAACAAGATGTGTTGTGTTGTCTCTAGTTCATAGTTATCGCATTTTCTGCATAGACCCATTGTGTTTCCTAGTTGAGTGAGGTTGGCATTTAGGCCGTTATGGTTAAATCTCAAACGGGAGAGCACCACATCTAATTTTCTGTTGTTGCTAAATTGGTGGGCAGATTTACCTACTGTGGGCTGGAGGAGTTGGTAATGCCTCCCGGTGTTGGTTGGGTTTCTATCCTATAGAGCTTGCCATTTTCTCGTTATGGCAGTGTCTATGATTGCATAGATCTCTCGTTTTGAAGGGAGAGTATAATCTTTAATACCTATATCTAGTGCTAATCTGGCTGTTTCGTCGGCCGCCTCATTACCGGGAATGCTGACGTGGGATGGGATCCAGTCGATTTCAATGTCTTGCCCTTCCCTTTTTGCCTTATCTAGTTTAGACAGGATTGAGTCAATTTGGTCAGGTTGTGTTTTGGATTTTCCAGACTGTAGGAAGGGTTAAATATCATGTAATGCCAGCATTTATTAGGTTTGAATTGACCCATTTTGTTCTGATTGGCATCTCCCACTTTGTGTATAGCAGGGGCCTTTTCTGACATTTAGGGGTGTCAGGTTGAGTTGTTTTTAGAAATTAACTAAACATGGCCAGACTTTATTTTGCAAACAAGGAGTGCAGACCCAGATCAAATGCCAAAGAATGTGGCATTTGATCAGAGCCTGCACTGTTTGCCAGTTCCCTGTTCTGTGGTTTCATGTATAAAATGGTTTTAAGTATTTTATTTTGAAATCATCTATGTTAGGGCTTGTTACATAGACAGGAAAAGCATGTCTTTCAAACTGTGAGCTGATCGTTATATCTTGCTTTGTAGGAAGAAGTTATCTCAAATTCTCGGACTTCCTGTATTAGAGCCTCATCAAACAATATGTATCTTCAGATGTGCCTTCACTGAAGACTCAGATCAGTATTCATACTCATTCTCTGCTAGAAAAATGCCTTCTCCCTAATATCTTTAATTCTTAAGATTCATATTCCAAGGCATTTAATGTGAATTAAGGGGAATGGTCACCTGACAGATTTTTCCATCATTTTTCAAAGGGAGACAACTTTTGGGACTTTCTGTTTGCTTTTCTATAAGCTCTGTGCCACTGAAAAAGGGGTCTACTCTTAAAGAGTTGACCCCTATTGACATGGGAGTCAAAGTTACTTTTGCAGGAGATTCCTCCCCTGAAGGTGTACCCATGATTCCTCTTAAGTTGTTATTTACATGAAATTTATGAAACCAGCCTCAGGGAAGTTTCATACCTTTATGAAATGACAACGGGTGTAAAATTATGTTTATCATATAATGCTTTTAAATCAGGTTCAATTGCTGAAGACATGCCAAAAATTCCAGTAGAAAAGCATAGGTTTGTAACTGACAGCATCATGATGTTTCATGCCAATAATCATAATATATGTTATTACATTGTGTGGTAATATGATTTAAATGACATGACATTATCCATTAAATAACAGAACACAATATGATAAATGTCTATACTGCATTGTAGACTTAAGGGGAATAGGAACACCTGGCAGATTTTTCTGTCATTGTCGTACCTGCTGATAGCTTTTCCGTCCGTGCATCCGTCCGTTCGTCCGTCCGTCTGTTAACATTTATGTCGAAGTTCGACATTTTCGTCAGAGTTTTTTATTAAGTCAACTTCAAACCTCAGCTACCATCAAACCTTACATGAAACATCTCCATGACCTTTTGACTGTGTAGACACCTTGACCTGGTGACTTTGACCTATATTTTGCGCTCCAGTGACTTTGACTATTACGTCGAAGTTCGACATTACGTCAAGTTTGTATTGTGATCAACTCTAAAACTACACAACCATCAAACAGTTAATGAAACATCACCCTGAGCTCCTGACTAGGCAAGCACCTTGACCCGGTGACTTTGACCTATATTTTGCGCTCCAGTGACTTTGACCATTACGTCGAAGTTCGACATTACGTAGAAGTTTGTATTGTAATCAACTATAAGACTAAACAACCATCAAACCTTGCATGAAACATCACCCTGATCTCCTGACCAGGCAAGCACCTTGACCCGGTGACTTTGACCTATATTTTACGCTCCAGTGAGTTTGACACAAATTATGTCTATGTTCCAGATCTTCTCAAATAAAAGGCCTACAACAATAAAATCTTGAATAGTGCTTCTCCTAGATGTATTGACTCCGCAGGTACCTTGACATGGTGACCTTGACCTATATTTTACGCTCCACTGACTTTGACACATTTTATGTCAAAGTTCCAGATCTCCTCAAATAAAAGGCCCACAACCATCTAATCTTGCATAGTGCTTCTCCTAGATGTACTGACTCTGCAGGTACCTTGACCCGGTGACCTCGACCTATATTTTAGGCACCAGCAACTTTGACAAATTTTTATGTCGAAGTTCCAGATCTCTGCAAATAAAAGGCCTACGACCATCAAATCTTGCATAATGCTGCTCCTGGGTGCACTGACTCTGCAGGTATCTTGACCCTGTGATCTTGACGTATATTTTACGCTCCAGTGACTTTGACACAATTTGCGTCAATGTTCCAGATCTTCTCATATAAAAGGCCTGCAACCACCACATCTTGCATAGTGATTCTCATAGATGTACTGACTATGCAGGTACCTTGACTTGGTGACCTTGACCTATTTCTTGCACTCCATTGACTTTAACACATTTTAGTTCGACATTCCATATTTTCTTAACTATAAGGCCTACAACTACCAAACCTTGCATAGTGCTACTCCTACATTTACTGACTGATGGTACCTTGACCTGGTGACCTTAACCTATATTATGCACTCCAGTGACTTTAACACATTTTACTTCAATGTTCGATATGCCCTGAAATAAATGGCCTAAAGCCACCAAACCTTGCATAGTGCTTCTCCTCAATGTACAGATTAGGCACATACCTTGAACTGGTGACCATGGCCTATAATTTTTGGTCCAGTGACTTTAGCATATTTTACATCAACTATCAACTGCTAAGAATGAAATTTACTTAATTAATAACAACATTCTGATTGTGGCTCCTATGACTTTTGCCCCCAGCAGGTGCGACGCCGCCTTCTGCAGAATTCTTGTTTTTCATAGGGAGGCAGCTTTTTGGACTTCCTATTCCCTTTTCTACAAGCCCTGTCCCACTGAAAAAGGGGTCTACTCTTAAAGGAAAGAATTTGTTCTCAGGCGCAAATTCTTTCCTTTAAGAGTTGACCCCTATTGACATGGGAGGCAAAATACTTTTGGAGAAGTTGCCTCCCCTGAAGGTGTTCCCATTCCCCTTAAAGCTTCGTGTTCACAATGTACTTTCCATTATTTTCCCAGATAAAGCAGCTGTATAGTAAGATTGAGGAGGTATCGTGTCAAGAGTCTTACATGGGAGAGAGGATGCCTATCAGCTGGATTCAGTTTGAGCATCAGCTACACAAACTGCTCTTACAGGGCTTCAACTATGCCTCCTATGATCAGGTAATGGCATTACACATTCCTGCACCATATTGCATTCTTCCATATCTCTAAAACTGTTATTATTTTCTGATAAATATTTGTGATATTATTCAAGGCGATTCTAATGTGTACACACAGCACACCTTTTCACAATGAAAAATCTTTCTAAATTATACCTATGTTTTATTATAGAAATGAATTTCATTTTTGTAGATTTTATCGATGTGTGATTCTCTGGAGTTTACACATCGATAAAATACACCCAAATGATGATTCTTTCCTTATAAGCTCCCCTGAGCACGAAGTGCTCATGGTGAGCTATTGTGATCAGTGACTGTCCATCATCCGTCGTGTGTCGTCCGCGTGTGTCAATTTGCTTTAAATACAAACTCCTCCTAAACCCTTTGGTCAATTTGATTCAAACTGCACAGGAATGTTGCCTGTGTGGCTCCTACCAAAACAGCTAAAATCGTTCAACTCAAATGAACAAGATGGCCACCAGAGCTAAAAATAGAAAAAAATATTTGAACGACAACCCCTCCTGTACCCTTGGGCCAATTTCATTCAAATTTCTTAGCAATGTTGCTTAGGTGACCCTCTAGTTAGCTAATTTAAAACAGTTGTGCTCCGATGAGCAAAACAGTCACCGGAGCTTAAAATAAAAACATCATAAATTTGTTTCAAACGCAAACTCCTTCTTAACGCTTGGGCCAATTTGATTCAAACTATACAGGAATGTTGCCTGGATGGCTCCCTATTCAAATAGCCAAAATTGTTTTGCTCGGATGAACAAGATGGCCACCAGAGCTAAAAGTAGAAAAATCTTTAAACTACAACTGCTCCTATACCATTGGGCCATTTTCATTCAAATTTCATAGGAATGTTGCGCAGGTGACCCTCTACCAAAAAAGCTAAAACGGCTTTGCTCGAATGAGCAAAATGGGCGCCAGAGCCAGAAATAGAAAAACATCATTAATTTGCTTCAAACGCAAACTTTTCCTAAACCCTTGGGCAAATTTGATTCAAACTTCACAGGAATTTTGCCTGCGTGACTCCCTACCGAAATAGCTAAAATACTTCTGTGCCAATGAACAAGATGGCCACCAGAGCTAAAAATAGATAAAAATCTTTAAGCGACAACTCCTCCTGCACTCTTGGGACAATTTCATTCAAACTAAATAGGAATGCTCCGATGAGCAAAATGGCCACCAGACCTTAAAAAGCCGGCCTGGGTAGCTCAGTCAGGGTCAGCAACATTCTTTCATGGAGATTGACCATGAAATTTTTTCTATGGTCATTCTTTCCCTTCTGCTGATTCAAGGTTTCGGGCCAAAGCATGTGCACTATACTGGTTAACAGAAGTGACAGAATCCAGCTTTGTAATGTTTCAGTCCATTTTGTTTTGGAACTGTTGCAAAAAGGACACTTGTTGTTACAGTCCAGTTTCATAAAAGTTCAGTCAGTTAAATAACAGAATTGTAACAAAATATCCATACATGTGGCTTCAAGAAAAAAAAGGACCTAGTTTTGCTTCAGTCTTCATGCAACTTTACCAAAATGTTTGTCTTGATAATATCTGGGTCAAGTTCAAATATGGTTCATGTTGGATCAGAAGCTAGCTATAGGTCACTTGGTCAAATTTCTTTTAAACCTTGTTCACACTCTAGAGGCCACAGTTTTGCTTCAGTCCCTGTGAAACTTTACCAGAATGTATGTCTTGAAGATACCGTGGTCAGGCTCGAATATGGGTCATATTGGATCAAAACCTAGGTCACTAGGTCAGATTTCTCTGAAATTTTGTTCACTCTTTAGAAGCCACAGTTTTGCTTCAGTATTCATGAAAGCTCAAACAGACTGTTTGTCTTGGTGATATTTTTGTCAAGTTCGAATAAGGGTCATATAGGATCAAAGCCTAGATCACTAGGTCAGATTTCTCTAGAATGTTGTTCACTCTTTAGAGGCCACAGTTTTGCTTCAGTATTCATGAAAGCTCAACCAGACTGTTTGTCTTGGTGATATTTTTGTCAAGTTCGAATAAGGGTCATATAGGATCCAAATATGATCAAAAGGTCTGTCTTTCAAATTTTTATCAACTTCTAGCAGCCAGAGGTTTGCTTCAATCTTCATGAAACTATACCTGAATGTTTGTCTTGATAATAGGATATGTTGGATTAAAACTAGGACAGTATGTCAATGTTTCTTTGAAATTTTGTTCACCCTCTGGAGACCACAGTTGTGCTTCAATCTTCATGAAAGCTAGGTGAAATTTATTCTGGATCTGTGTGCAGTGAGATAACTTCAATGCTAGAGTTCTTTCAAGACATAGATATAATAATATTTGTAATTACCTGATTATTATACCCCCGCAAACGAAGTTTGAAGGGGGTATATAGGAGTCAGCTTGTCGTCTGTCGTCGTCGGTCCGTTACAAAAAACTTTAACATTGCTCATAACTTCCTTATTCTTTGACAGATTTCTTTAATATTCACACACCACACACCTTGCCACTAGTACTTAAGATTGATATACACAAACCTGACCTTGACCTTTACGTTGACCTTCCTCAAGGTCAAATACTTGTAAAAATTTGTCGGACAACGCATGCGGGGGTATATTTGGCGTCCGTTAGGCGGCAGCTCTAGTTTTAGATTTATTACCTGATTAATTTAGATGAGAGAACTGGCTGGTAACCTGGGTATTAATGACAGCAGTGAGATAACTACAATGCTAGAGTTCTACCATGATCTGGGTGTAATAATCTACCACAACAGAGGGACTGACAGTATTGATAATCTGCTGAGAGATACCGTGATACTAAGACCACAGTGGTTGATAGAGATGTTTAACAGAGTGCTCACTAAATCTCCTGTATGCACTGATAAGGTAATAATTTTAACCCTCATCTTACTGAATATTTAACTTAGCCACACCCATTTTTGATTTTCAGCCAATCAGATTACATGATATAATGAGTTTGTTCAAATACACAAACTGATTGACAGTGTAGATCCTGATCAGATGGCTTCTTCAGAAGCCAACAGATCCGGAACTACACTGTTTGCAAAGATAGGAGTTGTCGTGAACAGCAAGATAAGGGTTAATATATCATGAGAGATTCTATGCTACAGGGACTACAGTTACTGTAGTCGATAGAGATGTTTCACCCTTATCCTGCAGAATACATTAATTTTTCCACACCCATTTCTGATTTTCAGCCAATCAAAATTACCTGATATAGTTTGCTTGAATCGTGGTTTTACATCCCCATAAACACTCTTTAGGTCATTTTGGAGACATTGCTTCCAAGTTTGTGGGACTTAAGATAACATTGAGATGAAATGACACCTCAAGCCCTACCATCCAAACAAACCAATAGGGTTTATATGTAGGCATGGACTGACTCGCACCACTTTGCCTTGGCATTCTTAGACCTAAGGGCTTTACCAGTACTAACGTGCGGTCGGTTTCAGCACTGCATGGAAGCATCATGCAATGTATTTCCCGAAGCCCGGAATGGCGGGGGCCAAAATTACTTGATATAAATTCGCAACCTAAATGACAGACAAACAACGTAGATCCTGATCAGAAGCTTGATCTAAAGTGTTTGCAAAGGTAGAGGTTATCGTGTCCAACAGGACAAGGGTTAATAGTGTGCTCCCTGAATTTCAACAATTTAATGGTAAAATATTAATTGTAGTTCAGATATAGAGGATCTTGCACGAGTGGTCATTTCATATGAAATTTATGAAATGAGCTGATGGCGAGTTTCATAAATTATGTCCCCCCCACCCGAAAGGGAGGGGGACATATTGGTGTTGGTGCGGATCCTGTCGGCGTTGGCGTCGGCGTTGCCTCTTGTCTGCACTCTATCTCCTGAATGGATGGATGGATTTTGATTAAACTTACACAGATACACCATTGGGAGGGGGGAAAGTACTGATTAGATTTTGGTGACCTTGACCTAATTTTCAAGGTCACAGGGCTGAAACCATTGTCAAATTTTAGACCAAAAAAGCTTGTCTGCACTCTAACACTTGAACCAATGGAAGGATTTGGTTCATACTTGATACATTATATCAATGGGATGGTCTTAAGAACTGATTAGCTTTTGGTGACCTTGACCTAATTTTCAAGGTCACAACGGGAGTTAGACTTTTAAAAATTGGCTTGTCTGCACTCTTTCTCCTGAACCAATGGAAGGATTTGGTTCATACTTGATACATTATATCAGTGGGGTGGTCTTAAGAACTGATTAGCTTTTGGTGACCTTGACCTAATTTTCAAGGTCACAACGGGAGTTAGACTTTTAAAAATTGGCTTGTCTGCACTCTTTCTCCTGAACCAGTGGATGAATTTTGATCAAACTTGGTACATTATATCAGTGGGCTGGTCTTAAGAACTGATTAGATGTTGGTGACCTTGACCTAATTTTCAAGGTCACCACGGGACTTAGACTGTTGAAAATTGCCTTGTCTGCACTCTATCTCCTGAACCAGTGGATGGATTTGGTTAAAAAAATAATGAGTGTGGTGGGGGGACATCTGTTTTCTTAGAAAGCAATTCTAGTTTCATATGAATTGACCACAAGTGTAAGATTCTGTTTATCTTACAATGATTTTATGGGGAATGGGTACATTTTCAGGGGAGGCAACTCCTGCACAAGTTTTTTTGTCTCCCATTTCAATAGGGGTCAACTCTTAAAGGAAAGAATTTGCTCCAGAGGCGTCAACATTTGCGACCACCCTAGCGTTCACCCTAATGGTCAAGTTTATCTCTCAAGAACTATAGGAGCTTCATTAATGACACTTGAAACAAACCTGTATCTGGGGATGGCAATTTAAATGCAAGCATCCTTATTTGACCTTGACCTAAATTTTATGGTTCACTGACATGGTAAAATATTGCGACCACCCTAGCATTCACCCTGATGGTCAAGTTAATTTCTCAAGAATTTTAAGCGCTTCATTAATGTACTTGATACAAACTTGTATCTGGGGATGGGAACTTGTATGCAAGCATCCACATTTTACCTTGACCTACATTTCATGGTTCACTGACTTTGTAAAATATTGCAACTACCCTAGTGTTCACCCTAATGGTCAAGTTAATTTCTCAAGATTTGTAAGAGCTTCATTAATGATACTTGGCACAAACTTGTATCTGGGGATGGCAAATTAAATGCAAGGATCCATATTTGACCTTGACCTACATTTCAATGTTCACTGACTTTATAAAATATTGCGTCCACCCTAGCAATGGTTAAGTTCATTTCTCAAGAATTATTAGAGCTTCATTAATGATACCTGGTACAAGCTTGCATGAAGGAATGGCAACTTTTATGCAAGCATCTATTTTTGACCTGGCCAAGATGTCATGGTTTGGTGACTTTGCACTCCAACAGGCGTGACATAGCCTTTAGCGGAATTCTTGTTTGTGTCAGAATTGTATTGATTTCACTAAATGATGTTATCCACTAAAGAACAGGGACATTTTATGATAAATTGCTGGTCTTACCAATTATATTAACCCTTCTCTTGCTGAATATTCATTTTAGCCACACCCATCTCTGACTCTCAACCAATCAGATTATTTGATGTAATTTATTACTACAAATTCATAAACTGAATGTCAAACAGTGTAGATCCTGATCAGATGGCTTCTTCAGAAGCCATCTGATCTGGATCTACACTGTTTGCAAAGATAGGGGTTGTCGTGAACAGCAAGATAAGGGTTAACACTATTTTCAGTGGAGTTTGATCAAGGACAAGTGGACAAGACTGGAAGAATTTGGAATCCTGGAGGAGCCACTACTAGACTTGCTGTGGAAAGACACTTTGGCTCAGAAACTGGTTCTCATTGGTCTGTTGGAGAAATTTGACCTTGTGTGCCAAAAGTTACCTAGTGTCTCAGAGGTCAGATATAGTTTTGTAAATGAATAAGTTAGCATTTATTTGTTTGTGTTGAGGTTTTACATCCCCATCAACACTATTCAGGTCATTTTGGAGATGTTGCTTCCGATTTTGTGGGATGTTTACCCAAAATTGAGATGAAATGACATCTGAAGCCCTACCACCCAAAGAAACCGCTAGGGTTAAAGGAGGGGTCTGACTCACATCACTTTTCCTGGGCAAGCTCAGCAATAAGTTTACATAGCAGATTGTATATGATTATGGTATGAGGGATTTAGATTAGGAATGTGCAATGGACGTTTTCAGAACTTGAGCCACATTGTAATTAACCCTTCTCTTGCTGAATATTCATTTTAGCCACACCCATCTCTGACTTTGAACCAATCAGATTACTTGATGTAATTTATTCCTACAAATTCATAAACTGAATGTCAAACAGTGTAGCAGAAGCCATTTGATCTGGATCTACACTGTTTGCAAAGATAGGGGTTGTCGTGAACAGCAAGATTTGAGTTAAATATGTTTTGCATCACCTTAACAAGTCCATGAAATGAAAAACCCCTTAACCCCAGATTATATAGAGAAAACTGGGGTTTACAGGGGTATACATTCCAAGACATAAGTTGTGGGTACTCATTAGATTTTTCTATATAATCTATACATTTTTGGGATCCATCTTGACACTGTGTTATATCCAAAACCGTGTTATGATGAACAGGGTTATAATGAGGTTGAGGTGTATTGAAACTAATGACTTTAAACATTCCCACTCCATATTTTTCAGTTCTGGGGTGTATTCCTTGCTTCCAAAGGATAACCCTTTTATAGAACATATTTAACGTCACAACAGCTGGTGTCTGGGAATGTGTGGCGGCTGAAAAACGTCTCCCTGCCCTACATCATAGTGTAGTTTATATTTTCTTGTCCTTTGGGATCATTGATTCCATTG
Organism: Lucinisca nassula; assembly: GCA_963580285.1. NCBI lineage: Eukaryota > Metazoa > Mollusca > Bivalvia > Lucinida > Lucinidae > Lucinisca > Lucinisca nassula. Next base: position 58,395,291 of record OY757014.1, read on the forward strand.
TGGAAGTTTGAAAATATTTGAGGGTCACTGATGAGACCTAATTCGCCGAAACTAGCTAGTCTGGTCCAGAAAATATTCCCACTCCATATTCTTCAGTTCTGTGGTGTATCCCTTGCTTCCAAAGGACAACCCTTTCTAGAACATATTTGTAATAACACCGATGAAGTATATCCTATTAACTTCTATTTTGACCACATTGCAATATCAGCATACTACACATCTTTTCTGATCATGTTTTATTATGATTGACAAATAATGTCTGAGGACACACTGTGAAATATTAATTAGAATGGCTTGTCTCTAGTGAATTATGTCTCCCTCGAAATTTTTTTTTTCGGAGAGACATATTGTTTTTCCCCAGGCATGTGTCTGTCCATCTGTCTGTCCATCTGTCGCAAAATCGTGTCTGCTCTATAACTTGAAAACCGTTAAAGCTATCTTCACAAAACTTCTTATAAGTATTAATCAATATTAGACGACATGCAGAGCACAAGAACTATAACTCTTGCATTTATACTTTTTGAATTATCTCCCTTGGAAGTTTTTCTGTATGTATGTATGTATGGGCAAATCGTGACCGGTCAATAACTTCCTTATTTTTAGATGGATTTTGAAATTACTGGGCAGAAATATTAACCACCATGAGACAATGTGTGGCGCACTTGGCCCAGGTCGGTGCCTCAAAGGTCAAGGTCATACTTAGAGGTCAAAAAAGGGGCCTTTTTTGTGTTTGGTCAATAACTTTCTTACTTGTTGATGGATTTTCAAATTACTTGGCAGAAATATTAACCAACATGAGACAATGTGTTGCGTGCATGACCCAGGTTGGTACCTCAAAGGTCAAGGTCATACTTAGAGGTCAAAGGTAAAAAAGGGGCCTTTTTTTCGTGTTTTGTCAATAACTTTCTTAACTTTAGATAGAATTTGAAATTACTTGGCAGAAATGTTAACTACCATGACAGGATCTGTAGCACATATGATTAAGGTTGGTACCTCAAAGGTCAAGGTCATTTATAGAGGTCAAAGATAAAAAAGGGGCCTTTTTTCGTGTTTGGTCATTAACTTTCTTATTTTAAGATGGATTTTGAAATTGCTTGGCAGAAATATTAACCACCATGAGACAATGTGCTGCGCACATGACCCAGGTTGGTACCTCAAAGGTCAAGGTCATACTAAGAGGTCAAATGTCAAAAAAGGCGCCTTTTTTCGTGTTTGGTCAATAACTTTCTTATTTGTAGATGGATTTTGAAATTACATGGCAGAAATGTTAACCACAATGAGACAATGTGCTGCGCACATGACCCAGGTTGGTACCTCAAAGGTCAAGGTCATACTAAGAGGTCAAATGTCAAAAAAGGCGCCTTTTTTCGTGTTTGGTCAATAACTTTCTTATTTGTAGATGGATTTTGAAATTACATGGCAGAAATGTTAACCACAATGAGACGATGTGTCTTTGCATGACCCCTGTTGGTACCTCAATGGTCAAGGTCATACTAAGAGGTCAAAGGTCAAAAAGGGGGCCTTTTTCAGTGTTCAGTCAATAACTTTCTTATTCGTGGATGGATTGTGAAATTACTTGGCAGAAATGTTAACCATCATGAGAAGATGTGTTGTGCGCTAGACCCAGATCCGTACCTTGAAGATCAAGGTCATACTAAGAGGTCAAAGGTAAAAAAATGTCTTTTTTTTGTGTGTCCAGTCAACTTTTTTATTTCTGGATGGACTTTTTTTAAGTAACCGTGCAGAAATGTTCACCTTCATTAGACGATGAGTGTGCAACCTCCAATGTCAAGGTCACACCTAGAGGTCAGAGGTCAAAAAGGGGCCTTTTTTGTGCACAGTCAATAACTTTCTTATTCTTTGATGGATTATGAAACTACTTTTCTTACATGCTTTTTATTGAAATATAGACATTTCTCAGTGAAATAGAAAACGATATTGTCACTGTTTCAAACAGTGACTGATATCAATTTTATTTTTCACTGTTTGGGACTACTTTTTCTCCAAATTCTTTGGTCAGTGTTTCCATCGTCAGATGATTGAAAATTAATGAACTGTCTTAGAATTGACTTTTAGCCCGTTCACACGTCACAAGGACGTTAATGACGTCATTCTTGATGCTGACGTCATGTATTTTGTTGCGCGACATTAGATCTGTCCGCGCCTTCTTTGGGAAACTAATGTCTCAATTATTTCCGTATCAATTCATAAAAATGCCATCCCAGGCTATTTCTCAGGTGCAAACTTTTAGTTTACACCCAATATTATACCTAGTAAATACGTAGGACACAACTAAATTGACGCGAAACAACCAGGAACAAAGTTAATTTTCTCTGAGGGTGAGTGACGCGATTAGTGAAGCTAAATATTACCGTTTTGAAGCATGTAAGGAACAGAAAATTTGATTTTTTCAGTGTAAGATAAAATTTTACTTCACTCATGAACACCAAAACTGGTATTTTCACTCGTGGCTACGCCACTCGTGAAAGTACTGGTTTTGGTGTTCATTCGATGAAATAAAATTCGATCTTACACTGAAAAAATCAAATATCCTCTATAGCAGAAATGTTAACCATCATGAGACATTGTGTTGTACCTAAAGGTCAAGGCCATACTTAGAAGTCAAAGGTAAAAAAGGGCTTTTTTTGTGTACGGTCAATAACTTTCTTATTTCTGTCTGAACTTTTTAGCTCACCGTCATGTAGTGACGAGGTGAGCTTTTGGATCACTTTTTGTCCACAGTCCGTGCTTCCCTCCGTGCGTAAACAATTTCTTCAAACGAAATCTCCTCCGAAACCACTGATCGGATTTTGACCAAACTTCATAGGAATGATCCTTAGGTGGTCCCCTTTCAAATCTGTTCAAATGGTTCCGGTCCGTTGCACTCTCGGAAACTCTCTAAAAATCTTCTTCTCTGAAACCGCAAGGCCCAGGTCTTTTATATTTGGTATGAAGCTTCATCTAGTGGACCCCTACCAAGGTTGTTCAAATTATACTGCTGAGGCCAAAAATGCCCCCGCTCCGGGGCCCTTTGGTTTTACATGGGCTTGTATAGGGAAAATCTTTAAAAATCTTCTTCTCTGAAACCGCAAGGCCCAGTCCTTTGCTATTTGGTATGAAGCTTCATCTAGTGGACCCCTACCAAGATTGTTCAAATTATAGTGCTGGGACCAAAAATGCCCCCGTCCCGGGGCCCTTTGGTTTTACATGGGCTTATATAGGGAAAATATTTAAAAATCTTCTTCTCTGAAACTGCAAGGCCCAGGTCTATGATATTTGGTATGAAGCTTCATCTAGTGGATCCCTACCAAGATTGTTCAAATTATAGTGCTGGGGCCAAAAATGCCCCCTCCCCGGGGCCCTTTGGTTTCACATGGGCTTATATAGGGAAACTCTCTAAAAATCTTCTTATCTGAAACTGCAAGGCCCAGGTCTTTGATATTTAGTATGAAGCTTCATCTAGTGGACCCCTACCAAGATTGTTCAAATTATAGTGCTTGGGCCAAAAATGCCCCCGCCCCGGGGCCCTTTGGTTTGACATGGGCTTATATAGGGAAAATCTTTAAAAATCTTCTTCTCTGAAACTGCAAGGCCCAGTTCTTTGCTATTTGGTATGAAGCTTCATCTAGTGGACCCCTACAAATTATAGTGCAGGAACCAAAAATGCCCCCGCCCCGGGGCCCTTTGGTTTTACATGGGCTTATATAGTGAAAATCTTTAAAAATCTTCTTCTCTGAAACCGCAAGGCCCAGGTCTTTGATATTTGGTTAGAAGCTTCATCTAGTGGACCCCAACCAAGATTATTCAAATTAAAGTGCTGGGGCCAAAAATGCCCCCGCCCCGGGGCCCTTTGGTTTTACATGGGCTTATATAGGGAAACTCTCTAAAAATCTTCTTCTCTGAAACTGCAAGGCCCAGGTCTTTGATATTTGAAATGAAGCTTCATCTAGTGGACCCCTACCAAGATTGTTCAAATTATAGTGCTGGGGCCAAAAATGCCCCCACCCCGGGGCCCTTTGGTTTTGCATGGGCTTATATTGGGAAAATCTTTAAAAATCATCTTCTCTGAAACTGCAAGGCACAGGTCTTTGATATTAGGTATGAAGCTTCATCTAGTGGAGCTCTACCAAGATTGTTCAAATTATAGCCCTGGGTCCAAAAATGCCCCTGCTCTGGCGCCTATGGCTTTAAATCAACTTATACAGGGAAAATCTTGAAAAATCTTCTTCTCTGAAACCACAATTCCCAGGTCTTTGATATTTGGTATGAAGCTTCATCTAGTGGACCTCTACCAAGATTGTTCAAATTATAGTGCTTGGGCCAAAAATGCCCTTGCCCAGGGGCCCCTTGGTTTTACATATACTTATATAGGGAAAATCTTTAAAAAATCTTCTAGGTCTCTGATATTTGGTGTTAAATTTCATCTAGTGGACCTCTATCAAGATTGTTCAAATTATAGCCCCGGGGCCAAAAATGCCCCCACACGGAGACCCTTTGTTTTTGCATAGACTTATATTGGGAAATCTTTAAAAATCTTCTTCTCTGAAATTGCAAGGCCCATATATTTGGTATTTGGTATGGAGCTTCATCTAGTGGACCTCTATCAACATTGTTTAAATTATAGCCCTGGGGCCAAAAATGCCCCCGCCCCGGGGCCATTTTGTTTTACATAGGCTTATGTAGGGAAATCTTTAAAAAAATCTTCTTCACTGAAACTGCAAGGCCCAGGTCTTTGATATTTATACCCCACCACACGATAGTGGCGGGGTATTATGTTATTCCCTCCGGTGTCTGTCCGTCCGTACGTCCGTCCGTCCGTTCTTACAAAATGGGTTTATGTGGCTTCTTTTAGGTACAGAAGGGTTTTGTGTGGCAAAATGGGTTTGTGTGGCTAGCCTCACAAACCCATTTTTCTGTTAGTACAGAGGGGTTCAGGGGGACTAGAAAAATCAAATAAAAAAAAGACACATAAATTTATGTCCATCACCTTGGACATCCTTGGACATGGATGTCCAGGATTATGAGGCTAAACTTTGAGATTATGGGGCTGAGCCACATAAATTTAACTGGCTGTCCTGGGGCTGAATGCTGCAGTAGGAAAAAGTCCCTCTATGTGAGGAGCTAGACCCATAAGATGTATCAGTGCACTATGAAGAAAGTTCTGTTCTACCTTTAGAGGGCTAGATATCACAACCTCTGGTAGCCACATAAGTTTAGACAAAGACGGTTTCGTACAGACAGCCTTTATGTGGCTGATGTCCAAAGTTTGTGTGGCTAGCCACATTAGATGTACAGATTTGTGTGTCTTATAGCCACATAAACCGTTAGCCACATAAAAATTTTAGCCCCATAAAATATGGACAGGTGCAGCCACACAAAACCAAAATGTGGGTCCGTCCGTCCGTCCGTCCGCACCATTTCCGATCGATAACTTGAGTAATTTTTAACGAATTTTTTTCAAATTTTGCATACATGTATATATCGGGAATGAGTGGTATGGGATTGTTAATGGGCAAAATCCGTTAACATTTGACAGAGTTATGGCCCTTTTTAGTTCAAAATAAGGGGTTTTGGGGCGTTTCCGATCAATAACTTGAATATTTTTTCACGGATTTTCTTCAAATTTTGTATACACATTGGCATTGGGTATGAGTGGTTTGGGATTGTAAATGGGCAAAATACATTAACATTTAACGGAATTATGGTCGTTAAAAATTCCGATTAAATGGTTTTTGGGGACTTATTCCTTTACTATATGGAATATTTGGATGAAACTGCACTGATGTATAAACGACCATAATAAGCAGGTTTTGTGTTGTGAATACACAAAATGCGTTAACATTTAACGAAAAATTGGTCGTTTACAATTCCCATTAAATAGTTTCTACGCATTTATTCCTTTAATTTATGAAATATATTGATTATCACTGCCAGTGTAGTGGTTAGAGTGCTGTACTACAAATCCTATTGTTGACTATGAATCTGAGGGGTGTGAGTTCAAATCTCCGTCGAGGAATGGAAATTTTTTTTTTTTTTCGTTTTTTCTTTTTTTTGTGTGTGTGTTCTTTTTTAGCTCACCGTCACGTAGTGACGAGGTGAGCTTTTGGGATCACTTTTTGTCCGTCGTCCGTCGTGCGTGCGTCCGTCCGTTCTTACAAAATGGGTTTATGTGGCTTCTTTTAGGTACAGAAGGGTTTTGTGTCACACAGTGTGGCAAAATGGGTTTGTGTGGCTAGCCTCACAAACCCATTTTTCTGTTAGTACAGAGGGGTTCAGGGGGACTAGAAAAATCAAATAAAAAAAAGACACATAAATTTATGTCCATCACCTTGGACATCCTTGGATATGGATGTCCAGGATTATGAGGCTAAACTTTGAGATTATGGGGCTGAGCCACATAAATTTAACTGGCTGTCCTGGGGCTGAATGCTGCAGTAGGAAAAAATCCCTCTATGTGAGGAGCTAGACCCAAAAGATGTATCAGTACACTATAAAGAAAGTTCTGTTCTACCTTTAGAGGGCTAGATATCACAACCTCTGGTAGCCACATAAGTTTAGACAAAGACGGTTTCGTACAGACAGCCTTTATGTGGCTGATGTCCAAAGTTTGTGTGGCTAGCCACATTAGAGGTACATATTTGTGTGTCTTATAGCCACATAAACCGTTAGCCACATAAAAATTTTAGCCCCATAAAATATGGACAGGTGCAGCCACACAAACCCAAAATGTGGGTCCGTCCGTGCGTGCGTGCATCCGTCCGTGCGTGCGTAAACAATTTCTTTAAACGACATCTCCTCCTAAACCACTGATCGGATTTTGACCAAACTTCACAGGAATGATCCTTAGGTGGTCCCCTTTCAAAGTTGTTCAAATGGTTCCGGTCCGTTACACATCTAGGTCACAGGAGCCAAAAATAGATTTTTTTCTCCAAAAACTTAAAAAATCTTCTTCTCTGAAACCACAAGGCCCAGGTCTTTGATATTTGGTATGAAGCTTCATCTAGTAGACCCCTACCAAGATTGTTCAAATTATAGTGCTGGGGCCAAAAATGCCCCCGCCCTGGGGCCCTTTGGTTTTACATAGGCTTATATAGGGAAAATCTTTAAAAATCTTCTTCTCTGAAACCACAAGGCCCAGGTCTTTGATATTTGGTATGAAGCTTCATCTAGTGGACCCCTACCAAGATTGTTAAAATTATAGTGCTGGGGCCAAAAATGCCCCCGCCCTGGGGCCCTTTGGTTTAACATAGGCTTATATAGGGAAAATCTTTAAAAATATTCTTCTCTGAAACCACAAGGCCCAGGTCTTTGATATTTGGTATGAAGCTTCATCTAGTGGACCCCTACCAAGATTGTTCAAATTATAGTGCTGGGGCCAAAAATGCCCCCGCTCCGGGGCCCTTTGGTTTTACATGGGCTTATATAGGGAAGAGCTTTAAAAATCTTCTTCTCTGAAACCACAAGACCCAGGACTTTGATATTTGGTATGAAGCATCATCTAGTGGACCCCTACCAAGATTGTTCAAATTTTAGTGCTGGGACAAAAAATGCCCCCGCCACGGGGCCCTTTGGTTTTACATTGGCTTATATAGGGAAAATCTTTAAAAATCTTCTTCTCTGAAACCACAAGGCCCAGGTCTTTGATATTTGGTATGAAGCTTCATCTAGTGGACCCCTACCAAGATTGTTCAAATTATAGTGCTGGGGCCAAAAATGCCCCCGCCCCAGGGCCCTTTGGTTTTACATAGGCTTATATAGGGAAAGTCTTTAAAAATCTTCTTCTCTGAAACCACAAGGCCCAGGACTTTGATATTTGGTATGAAGTTTCATCTAGTGGACCCCTACCAAGATTGTTCAAATTATAGTGCTGGGACAAAAAATGCCCCCGCCACCGGGCCCTTTGGTTTTACATAGGCTTATATAGGGAAAATCTTTAAAAATCTTCTTCTCTGAAACCACAAGGCCCAGGTCTTTGATATTTGGTATGAAGCTTCATCTAGTGGACCCCTACCAAGATTGTTAAAATTATAGTGCTGGGGCCAAAAATGCCCCCGCCCCGGGGCCCTTTGGTTTTACATAGGCTTATATAGGGAAAATCTTTAAAAAATTTCTTCTCTGAAACACAAGGCCCAGGACTTTGATATTTGGTATGAAGTTTCATCTAGTGGACCCCTACCAAGATTGTTCAAATTTTATTGCTGGGACAAAAAATGCCCCCGCCCCAGGGCCCTTTGGTTTTACATTGGCTTATATAGGGAAAATCTTTAAAAATCTTCTTCTCTGAAACCACAAGGCCCAGGTCTTTGATATTTGGTATGAAGCTTCATCTAGTGGACCCCTACAAAGATTGTTCAAATTATAGTGCTGGGGCCAAAAATGCCCCCGCCCCAGGGGCCCTTTGGTTTTACATAGGCTTATATAGGGAAAATCTTTAAAAATCTTCTTCTCTGAAACCACAAGGCCCAGGTCTTTGATATTTGGTATGAAGCTTCATCTAGTGGACCCCTACCAAGATTGTTCAAATTATAGTGCTGGGACAAAAAATGCCCCCGCCACTGGGCCCTTTGGTTTTACATTGGCTTATATAGGGAAAATCTTTAAAAATCTTCTACTCTGAAACCACAAAGCCCAGGTCTTTGATATTTGGTATGAAGCTTCATCTAGTGGACCCCTACCAAGATTGTTCAAATTATAGAGCTGGGGCCAAAAATGCCCCCCCCCCCTTTTCAAACTTCACAGGAATGATCCTTAGGTGGTACCCTTTCAAAGTTGTTCAAATGGTTCCGGTCTGTTGCACATCTAGGTCACAGGAGCTAAAAATAGATTTTTTTTACTGACAACTGTAAAAATCTTCTCTGAAACCGCAAGGCCCAGGTCTTTGGTATGAAACTTCATCTAATGGACCTCTACCAAGATTGTTGAAATTATAGCCCGCGGGTCAATATATTACAGTAATATTTTGACCCCCCCTATAATATTTTGACCCGCCCCTAAAACTTCAGCAAAATAAATCAGAAGTGGACTTTTATCGATAAATAGGTATTGACAAGATAAGAAATGGGTATTGCAAGGAGTCTATTGCAGATCTGACAACATGGGTAGGGGGTTCAAAATATTATAGCTATAATAAAATGAGCCCCCCCCCCCCCCCCCCCACAATACATATCTTTTTTCAACTAAGGAAATGGACTCAAAATAATAGTACTGGACAATAATATCAACAGATTATTTCACATTTGACAAAATTAATGCAGAATAATATTCTCTTTTGAAATGGGTGTTGCTGCCAAGAAAGGGGGGGGGGGGGGGGGTCAAAATATTATAGCTATAATAAAATGACCCCCCCAGTACAATTTACAATGTACTGGACAATAATATCATGTCAAGAAAACGTTGAACAACAGATGGTTAGGGTAGGTCATGTTATTAAACATATGTATAATTGATTTAAACTTAAATTTAATTTAGTGAAATAATATACCAGTATTGTAACAAATAGTAAGGGTAGGTCATTTTATTATAGGTATAAAAAAATTACCCCCCTACTAGTCATTACTTAGATCCCCAATGCTGAACCTTACTTAACCTAGTCTATTTCTAGCCATACAAAGCAATTTAAGTTTTAATTTAACTGAGTGAACTCAAATATACCAGTACACTAATTACAAATAGTAAGGGTGGGTCAGTTTATTATAGCTATAATAATTTGGACCCCCCCCCACCCAATTTCAGGTCATTAAGTTACAACCCAACCCACATACTGAACCTTACTGAATCTTTTCTATTACAAGCCATCTAATTCAATTAAAAGTTTAATCTATTGAGTGAACTCAAATACCAGTATATCAATAGCAGATAAAAAGGGTGGGTCATTTTATTATAGCTATAATAGTTTGACCCCCCCCCAATTTCAAGTCATTAAGTAACATACTGAACCTTACTGAATCTAGTGTATTTCAAGCCATCTCATTCAATTAAAGCTGCTAGCCCACGGATTTCATGTCAAAAATAGGCATAAAATCTAAAGGTAGTATTTGAAAGGCTGTGTATAAGTAAATATAATGATCATAATATTATTGGATAATCTACGTACAATTTAGATATATTTCACTTTGAAAATAACGATTTAGCGTGGTGTGGTACCAAGACGCCACATATTTATATACAAACGTTCAAAACCGTTGCAAACGCTTTTGGATTTGAAGACATTTAATTACAAATATACGGAAAATTTCTTAAGATTTCAACATTGGATCGTTATTTTTTTTATATTTCCTTCCACAATAAGCTGTTTTAGGCGATTTTTAAAAAAAATATATTTTCGATATTGAGCCGTGGGCCAGCAGCTTTAAAAGTTTAATTTTTTTTTGTGAACTCAAATAGCAGTATATCCATAACAGATAATTAGGGTGGGTCATTTTATTATAGCTATAATAATTTGACCCCCCCCCCCTCAATTTCAAGTCATTAAGTAACAACCCCTCCCAACTACTGAACCTTACTGAATCTAGTCTATTTCTAGCCATATAAAGCAATTTAAGTTTTAATTTAACTGTGTGAACTCAAATACCAGTACACTAATTACAAATAGTAAGGGTGGGTCATATTATTATAGCTATAATAATTTGACCCCGCCCCCCCCCCCCCCCCCATTTAAAGTCATTGAGTTACAATCCCTCCAACATACTGAACCAGTGAACCTTACTGAATCTAGTGTACTACAATCCATCTAATTCAATGAAAAGTTTAATTAATTGAATGAACTCAAATACCAATATATCAATAACAGATAATAAGGGTGGGTCATTATATTATAGCTATAATAACTTGACCCCCCCCCCCCCCCCCCCAATTTCAAGTCATTAAGTAACAACCCCTCCCACATACTGAACCTTACCGAATATAGTCTATTTCTGGCCATATAAAGCTATATAAGTTTTAATTTAACTATGTGAACTCAAATACCAGTACACTAATTACAAATAGTAAGGGTGGGTCATTTTATTATAGCTATAATAATTTGACCCCCCCCCCCCCCCCCCCCCCCGGCCAATTCAAGTAATTAAGTAACAACCCCTCCCACATACTGAACCTTACCGAATATAGTCTATTTCTAGCCATATAAAGCTATATAAGTTTTAATTTAACTGTGTGAACTCTAATACCAGTACACTAATTACAAATAGTAAGGGTGGGTCATTTTATTATAGCTATAATAATTTGACCACCCCCCCCCAGCCAATTCAAGTCATTAAGTAACAACCCCTCCCACATACTGAACCTTACTGAATATAGTCTATTTCTAGCCATATAAAGCAATTTAAGTTTTAATTTAACTGTTTGAACTCAAATACCAGTACACTAATTACAAATAGTAAGGAGGGGTCATTTTATTATAGCTATAATAATTTGACCCCCCCCCCCCTTTTTTGAAGTCATTAAGTTAAAACCCCTCCCACATACTGAACCTTACTGAATCTAGTGTATTACAAGCCATCTAATTCAATGAAAAGTTTAATTAATTGAATGAACTCAAATACCAGTATATCAATAACAGATAAAAAGGGTGGGTCATTTTATTATAGCTATTATAATTTGACCCACCCCCACACGTGCATAGGCTGGTTCTCTCAATACCATTTTAGTCATGTGGTTTTTTTCTGTTATTTTTTTATCTTTTTTGCTGCTTTTAAGCCATTTCCCTTCAAACATGATTGCCCTTTCTTATATATTATAGTCATTATTCTTGCTGTAGATTTTTAGATCTAGAACTATCCCACCCCACCCCTCAGACACTGCCCACGTGTAAAAATCAGCAGGAAAAACCACCACAATTGTCATAGTTTTACTGCTTAACAGTTACCTCACCATATTTGGTCATTTAAATGTAACTTTTGTGAAGTTAGGGAGGGGGGTCAAAATATTATAGGGGGGGGTCAAAATATTATAATAATATATTGACCCGCGGGTCATAATATTATGACCCGCGGGTCACTTTTTAGGTAGGTCCAAATATTATATGACACCGGGGCCCTTTGGTTTTACATAGGCTTATAGAGGCAAAATCTTTAAAAATCTTCTTCTCTGAAACCGCTAGGCCCAGGTCTTTGATATTTGATGTGTAGCTTCATCTAGTGGACCTTTGCCAAGATTGTTCAAATTATAGCCTTTGTTGATGTTTGGTATGAAGCTTCACCTTTAAGACCTCCCTCAATATTATGCAAATTAAAGCCCTGGGGCCAATAATGGCCCTCTCTGGGGCCCACTTGTTACACTATGGATCAGGTGAGCGATCCAGGGCCATCATGGCCCTCTTGTTCTTTTTTCTTTTTCTTTCTTTTTCATTTTGGCAATGAATTTATTTATTTTTTTTAATTTTCCTCATTTTTGGTTTTTTTCATTCCTTTTTTTTTTTTTCACCCTTTTCTTCTTTTTGTTATACCCCATCACACGATAGTGCTGGGATATTACAATATACCCTCCGGTGTCTGTCCGTCCCCACCATTTCCGACCCATAACTGGATTAATTTGTGCTATGAATCTGAGGGGCGTGAGTTCAAACCCCCGTGGAGGAATGGAATTTTCTTTTTTTTTTTTCCTTTTTTTCTCGTTTTTTCTTTTCTTTTTTTCCATTTATTTTTCTTTTCTTTCTTTTTGCAATGAATTTTTTTTTTTTTCCATTTTTTTTTCTCATTTTTTTGTTTTTCATTCCTTTTTTTACCTTTTTTTTTTTTTTCCTTTTCTTCTTTTTGTTAAACCCCATTACACGATAGTGCTGGGATATTATAATATACCCTCCGGTGTCTGTCCGTCCGTCCGTCTGTCCGTCCGTCCATCCCCACCATTTCCGACCGATAACTTGATTAGTTTTTCACATTTTTTTTTTTCAAATTGTGCCTACATGTTTATATCGGGAATGACTTTTTTTTCTGTTCTTCTTTTTGTTATACCCCATCACACGATAGTGCTGGGGTATTATAATATACCCTCCGGTGTCTGTCCGTTCGTCCGTCCATCCACACCATTTCCGACTGATAACTTGATTAATTTCTCACAATTTTTTTTGGAGTTTGCGATCGATAACTTAAGAATCTTTTCATGGATTTTCTTCAAATTTTAAAACACTAAAGGACACATATTATTGCCAAGGACAGTCACTCTGCTTTTCTGGTTATTGTATTATCTGCCCTTTTGATATACATGTATGTAGTTCCTTTACTATATTGAATGCCTTAGTGAAGTTTTACAGATAACTATAACACTTAAAAGTACCACTATTATGGGCAAGGCTATAACCATATTATCTTGCAGTGGTGGGGTATCATGCAGTGTTAGCGTGCTTTTATTTGTATTTGGTGTGTAGCTTCATCTAGTGGACCTTTGCCAAGATTGTTCAAATTATAGCCCTTGTTGATATTTGGTATGAAGCTTCACCTTTTTAGACCTCCCACAACATTATGCACATTATAGCCCTGGGGTCAATAATGACCCTCCCCGGGGCCCACTTGTTACTCTATGGATCAGGTGAGCGATCCAGAGCCATCATGGCCCTCTTGTTAAGTTATTTTGTAGAAATGTGTTGCAAACAAGATCCCGGTCAATACCTCCAATGTCAAGGTATTACTTAGAGGTCAAAAAGGGGGAGACATCTGTGTTTTTGTAGAAAAACAAATTCTAGTTAAAATTTGAATCTGCCCAGCAATGAATGTGATAATTATGATGAAAGCACAATAATCCAAATGAATGTACAAGTAATTAAATTCTAACATTATATGAAAGGAAAAACTGCAGGAGTAGTTGTTCAAAGCATAGTTAACTAAACAGATTTGTTAGTGGTGAAAATAATAACTGTCTAATAGTGGTATTTTTGCTGAAAAATGTGAAAAGCTTTTGCACTGCAAAAGCTTTTCACATTTTATTCTGCAAAAATTTCATGACTGCAAAAGCTTTTTACATTTTTTTCAGCAAAAATTTCATGTTAAATGTTCCATCATGTTAACAAGTCTGTGTAGTGTACATCACTCTAAACCCTCTTTATGCATAAAGAAGTGGGGTTACAGGGTATACATTATTTTCATAGATTGTGGGTACTCATTGGAACTGTCTTAATGAGGTGGCTCTACTGAGCAGCCACTGTGGATACTCATTAGAACAGCCTTAATGAGGCAGCTCTAATGAAGAGCCACAATTTGTGGTTGAAGAATTTAACATTTTTTTCATGAGAAAAATGCCATTTTCACAACTGTTAGAGACACCATTACACTACACAGACATGTTATCCTAATACATGAGTGAGTGAGTGTTTGAGTTTTACATCCTACAAACAGCTAAGGTCATACGGAGACAGGACTGAGGTTTAAAGACTCATCAGAAAGTCTGGAGAAGCCCAGGATCGATCCTGTGACCCCTGGATTACAAGGCGAGTAGCGTAATTACTGCGCCACAGAGGCTTCTCCCTAATACATGTACAAACTTGTAAACAGTATGTTTGCTAAAGCCTCTGTTAGTTTTGAACAACTCGACCCAGAATATTGCCATAAAAATCCAAAAAATTAAGACGTCTTTAGGATTTGCGGTAATTCTCTTAAAATTTTAACACTTTTGTTTTATGATCCTGCAAGGAGTCCAAAAGGTGCAAACCAAGTGGCAAACAGTGTAGACCATGATCAGACTGCTTCTGGTCTTTGCTTAGGCTTATCTGTCCCAATACTTAGGATCATTACGGTAGATGTTTTCATCATGAACTGTTTGGACATGCATGCAAATACTATGGCCAGTATGAAAGTACCATCTGTCAATTTAAGGACCTAAAGTTTAGAGCTATTTATATGCATACAATCTAATCTCATTTAAAAAATGGACTTTGTGGCTGGCTGTTACAAGATGCTGTTAAACTCCTGTGCAAAATTTCACAGAAATTTCACAAAACATAACCCTTATCTTGCTGTTCACGACAACCCCTATCTTTGCAAACAGTGTAGATCCAGATCACTGTTTGACATTCAATTTATGAATTTGTAGGAATAAATTACATCAAGTAATCTGATTGGTTCAAAGTCAGAAATAGGTGTGGCTAAACTGAATATTCACCAAGAGAAGGGTTAAATAGCACAATTGTTTTTTAAAGTGATGCTTTTGCTACATTTGGTGTATTCTTACTGACAATGTTTCAGAAGGTCATTTTTTGTCTGTTTTAGGTTCCTAGCACTGATTGTGTAAAGAACAAGACATATTATGTTCCATCAAGATTGAAAAGATACACAGAATCCAAGAAACTGTACACACTAGGCCAGAATGATGTCACATTCTATGTTGATTTCCATGGCTTCTTTTCAGGTACATGTCAATCATTGAAGTGCTTAGCACAAAATCCCTTAAGTGCTTAGCACAATAGCAGCAGACATTTCTTTGGCTCTCCTGGACAGGCTAGGAAGAGCTATTGCACTACACACAGTATGAGAATCAGACTCAGCATTGCAGTTTGTGCTGTTGTACAATAATGACATACCGGAAAAATCCTAAAAAATTCGGACATCTTAAGGACTTGCTGTAATTCTCCTAAATTTTTGACAAATTTGTTTCACGTTCAAGCAAGGAGTCCAAGTGGTACAGACAGAATAGCAAACATTGTAAACCCTGATTAGACTGACCCTTTAGGAGCAGTCTGATCTGGGTGTGCACTGTTTGCTGTGGTCTGTCTATCCCAATACTTAAGATCATTATGGTATTATGGTATTTCACCACAACCTCTCTATAGCACTAGTTTTGGTATCAAAGCCAAAACTAAGTTAATTGAACAAGACTGAATAGATTATATATAAAATGATTTATGGTTATTTTCTACATAACCTATATATTTTGGGGATCCATTGTTAAACCATATTGTATCCAAAACTGTTATAGTGAACAAGGTTATAATGAAGTTTATGTGCATATGATATAGTAAACCAGAGCACCATTGGAAGTACTACAAGACTTGGATGGCTTACGCTTATAACAGAAACAAACCCGTGCCGTGTAATGTATTTTTTCACATCTTCAAAATGGCTACTTTTCTGATATATTTACATTTCCTGTGTAAAGCCTAAAGTAAACCTGTATGAATGACAGCGGGTCACTAGCAAAGTTTACATTCGGGGTTCATTTACTTTGCAGGCGACACATTGCATTCATACTTTCATGAACAGCAGCAAAAATAAAATTCATTTCTTAAGAAAATCTATGATATTTTCTTATTTATGCTGCAAACATAGGTTGGGGGTGCTCAACTGCCCCAATTTCTACCCACAACCTATGTCTTAGAGCAGAAATAAAAAAAATGTCTTAGAGCAGAAATAAGAAAAAATAGTGTTAACCCCATAAACCTCAGTTTTCTGTATACAAAGTGGGGTTTAGGGGGATGTTCATTTCATGGACTTGTTCCTGTGATTCTTCTAGATGCCAACGTCAGTAATCAAACACAGGCCACAGCGGTGACAAGCAAGGGGCAGAACCTTTCCAGTGTTCAAGCAGTGGGGTTTGCTGGGGTATACATGCCATATAAGAAAGCATGTGGATTAGATGTGACACACATTTGGAGATGGGCCACTGAATACAGTGCCACATATCTAATGTTGATGTGTAATTTGAGGATAACTCATTTGGGGATGTAAATGGTCAGTTTTTCAGTGTGAAATTTGGTTTTATTGTGATGCTTTAGCAGAGCCATCAAATGCAATCTGCATCTTCAAAATTGACAGTTTACCACCCCAAATGGCAATTTTTAATACAGCTGTCCCCATTGAAATGCACTTAATCATTTGTTTGGTTATAAAGGAAGGCAAGTGCTGTCATTCTTCTATATAGTCTATACGTTTTTGTTTGGCTGCAATATGTTTGTTTGAAGAACAGGTCTCTGCTTTGGACCCCGACAGCAGTGTTATAAAGAGGTTGTGGTGTATTTCTAGTCACTTCTCCCTGATATTTACAGCTGGTTTATTTAACCGTATCCTGACAAAGACAGTGAAATGGAGTCAGGAGATGGGAGGTCAGAACCCTTACTGTATGTACCGACGTGTGGCCAGGTTCTTTCTTGATACCGAACATGACTTTGTCCTGGAGATGTCCCCGTTGAGATACAGCAGGTTAAAGGTCAGTGTACATTCTTGTTACACACAAAATATTCTGCCATATTTGTCTGCCCCCGCCCATTGGGGCTTGAAGAAACAGATGGGCTGCATGATGCTTCCATGCAGAGCTGAAACTGACTGCACACGAGTACTGGTAAACCACTTAGAGCATCTAAGCCTGCCTAGGCAAAGTGGCATGAGTCGGACCGTCCATGCTTAAATACCCTATTGGTTTCATTGAGCGACAGGGCTAGAGACGTCATTTCATCTCAATGTCGAGTAAAAGTCCCACAAAATTGGAAGCAACGTCTCCAAAATGACCTATACAGTGTTGACAGGGAAGTTATACCTGAATTCAAACAAACAAACACAGGAATTATGAACTAAAAGAAGATGAGTACACACAAAATATTCTGTCATATTTGACAAGGAAGGCATTTTCCATGCATTGTTATACCCCCGGCATACGGAGTATGCCATGGGGGTATATAGTTTTCGTCTTTTCTGTGTGTGTGTGTGTGTGTGTGTGTAAACTTTTTTTTGTGTCAAAGATTTCTCAGGAACTACTATACCTAGAAACTTGAAATTTGGTACAAACAACATGCATAACTAGTTGTATTGTGGGAAAGAAAATTGGGGCTGTGGGGCCAGGTTCTTTAGAGTTATTCCCCTTTGTTATATTTGCTACTGAGATGTGCATTTTGTGACTTACCTTAAATTTTGTGTCAAAGATTTCTCAAGATCTACTGTACCTAGAAACTTGAAATTTGGTACAAGCAACATGCATAACTAGTTGTATTGTGGGAAAGAAAATTGGGGCTGTGGGGCCAGGTTCTTCAGAGTTATTCCCCTTTGTTATATTTGCTACTGAGATGTGTATTTTGTGAGTTACCTTAAATTTTGTGTCAAAGATTTCTCAGGAACTACTGTACCTAGAAACTTGAAATTTGGTACAAACAACATGCATAACTAGTTGTATTGTGGGAAAGAAAATTGGGGCTGTGGGGCCAGGTTCTTTAGAGTTATTCCCCTTTGTTATATTTTTTTTATAAAATTTTGTCAGCAAGATATCTCAAAAAGTATTGGAGCTAGAGCCTTGAAAGTTGGTGAATAGATTGGTGGTGATGAGTAGATGAACTGATTAACTTTTGACAAAATTCTGAAAAATACTTTGTGAGTTATGGCCCTTTGTCATTTTGGTAATTTGTGCCATTGTACTGTATGGTAAAAGTGATGCATAGCATAACTTTAGAACCGTGTATGCTAGGGTTTTGAAATTTCATATATGGATTCCTCATGGAAAATTAGCCGACACGTAATTTTTTTCTTGTCCGGATTATGCTCCTTTCAAGAGTTATTGCCCTTTGAAATTTTTTTAATAAAATCTTGTCAGCAAGATATCTCAAAAACTATTGGAGCTAGAGCCTTGAAAGTTGGTGAATAGATTGGTGATGATGAGTAGATGAACTGATTAACTTTTGACAATATTACGAAAAATACTTTGTGAGTTATGGCCCTTTGTCATTTTGGTAATTTGTGCCATTGATCTGTATGGTAAAAGTGATGCATAGCATAATTTTAGAACCGTGTATGCTAGGGTTTTGAAATTTCATATATGGATTCCTCATGGAAAATTAGCTGACGCGTATTTTTTTTCTCCTCTGGATTATGCCCCTTTCAAGAGTTATTGCCCTTTGAAATTTTTTTAATAAAATCTTGTCAGCAAGATATCTCGAAAATTATTGGAGCTAGAGCCTTGAAAGTTGGTGAATAGATTGGTGGTCAGCAAGATATCTCGAAAATTATTGGAGCTAGAGCCTTGAAAGTTGGTGAATAGATTGGTGGTGATGAGTAGATGAACTGATTAACTTTTGACAACATTCCGAAAAATACTTTGTATTTTGTCAAACTTGATGGCTTTGAATTGCCAGAAAGTTACCGATGGCTTTGGCCGGGGGTATTAGTGAGCATATGCTCACTTGATAGTCTAGTTCATTGTTATTTAATCCTTTCAACTCTGTAGACAGACACCTATGCAAACAGTCTGGATCCTGATGAGATGGCTCTTAAGGGAAATGGATACACCTTCAGGGGAAGCAACTCCTGCCAAAGTGTTTTTGTCTCCCATGTCAATAGGGGTCAGCTCTTAAAGGAAAGAATTTGCTCCTCAGGAGCAAATTCTTTCCTTTAAGAGTAGACCCTTCTTTCGGTGGGACTGAGCCTATAGAAAAGTGAACAGGAAGTCCCAAAAGATGCCTTTCTTTGAAAAATGGTAGAAAAATTTGCTAGTTGTTCCCATTCCCCTTAATGAGCCATACCATCAGGATCTAGACTGTTTCTCATTCTATTACTGATTTTGACAAAACTCTCTTAGATATAGAAACTAGAGGCAACTTTCTATACAAGCAGTGAATGCAAAGATACTGATCATTCTGCATGGATGGGCAGGCAGGGTCAAGTTTTTTAGCTCACCTGAGCCGAAGGCTCATGTGAGGTATTAGTATACCACGAGCCGGCGTCCGTCGTCGTCGTCCGTCGTCCACACTTTCAAAGAAGTATATCTCCGGAACCAGTGGGCCAATCTTGATCAAATTTCATGTGAAGCATTATCAGGTAGGGGGAAAGGCTGCATACTGTTTTCGGGCAGATCGGATTGGAACTCTGGTTGCCATGGCAACAAATAGCTCCCATAGACTTAACATAGGAAAAAGTTTGTCATCACTCTAGCTCCGTCAATTTTTTTCTGATCGTCTTCATTCTTGCAGATAACGAGGACAGGCATGAAATCTCGATCAAGTTCGATTTTGGGCTGAATCGAATTATTCACTCAGGAGTTACCTGCCCTTGAGCGTTAGGAAAAAGCTTGTCATCACTCTAGCTCCGTCAATTTTTTTCTGATCGACTTCATTCTTGCAGATAACGAGGACAGTCATGAAATCTCGATCAAGTTCGATTTTGGGCTGAATCGGATTATTCACTCAGGAGTTACGTGCCCTTGAGCGTTGAAAAAATTGCCTATTGACTTAACATGGGAAGAATGTTGTCATCACCGTAGCTGCTTCAATTATTTTTGGATTGGCTTTATTCTTGCAGATAACCAGCACAGCCATGAAATCTCAGTCAAGTTCGATAACTGGCAGAATCGGATCATTCACTTAGGAGTTACCTGCCCTTGTGTGTTTTTGCATTAGGGTTAATGGGAATTTCAAAAATGTATATCTTAAAGACTACTTGGCCAACTTTGATCAAATTTCATGTGTCGCATTATTATACCCCCGGCATAAGAAGTATGCAATGGGGGTATTTAGTTTTTGTCTTTTCCGTCTGTCTGTCTGTCTGTCTGTCCGTAAACAATTATTTTGTGTCAAAGATATCTCAGGAACTGATTCACATAGAAACTTGAAATTTTGCACACATGATCAGTATGACTACTTGTATTGTGGGAAAGAAAATAAGGGCCAAGGGGTCAGGCCTTTTAGAGTTATTTCCCATTGTAGTTCTTGCTGTTTAATAGTGTATATTTTTATTTTGTGTCAAAGATTTCTCAATAACTACTGTACATAGAAATTTGAAATTTTGCAAACATGATCAGTATGACTAGTTGTATTGTGGGAAAGAAAATAAGGGCCAAGGGGTCAGGCCTTTTAGAGTTATTTCCCTTTGTAGTTCTTGTTTCAGCTGAGGTGATGGCACTGGCCAATTATTTTGTGTCAAAGATATCTCAGGAACTGCTTCACATAGAAACTTGAAATTTTGCACACATGATCAGTATGACTACTTGTATTGTGGGAAAGAAAATAAGGGCCAAGGGGTCAGGCCTTTTAGAGTTATTTCCCTTTGTAGTTCTTGCTGTTTAATAGTGTATATTTTTATTTTGTGTCAAAGATTTCTCAATAACTACTGTACATAGAAACTTGAAATTTTGCAAACATGATCAGTATGACTAGTTGTATTGTGGGAAAGAAAATAAGGGCCAAGGAGTCAGGCCTTTTACAGTTATTTCCCTTTGTAGTTCTTGTTTCAGCTGAGGTGATGGCACTGGCCAATTATTTTGTGTCAAAGATATCTCAGGAACTGCTTCACATAGAAACTTGAAATTTTGCACACATGATCAGTATGACTACTTGTATTGTGGGAAAGAAAATAAGGGCCAAGGGGTCAGGCCTTTTAGAGTTATTTCCCTTTGTAGTTCTTGCTGTTTAATAGTGTATATTTTTTTATTTTGTGTCAAAGATTTCTCAATAACTACTGTACATAGAAACTTGAACTTTTGCAAACATGATCAGTATGACTAGTTGTATTGTGGGAAAGAAAATAAGAGCCAAGGGGTCAGGCCTTTTACAGTTATTTCCCTTTGTAGTTCTTGTTTCAGCTGAGGTGATGGCACTGGCCGGGGGTATACGTGCCCCACTGGGCACTTTTGTCTAGTTGGGCAAGTGGAAAGGCTTCATTAGGTTTTTAGGCAGATCTGAGTGGAACTCTGGTTGCCATGGCAACATCTAGCTCCCATAGACTTCACATAGGAAAAAGCTTGTCATCACTCTAGCTCCGTCAATTTTTTTCTGATCGACTTCATTCTTGCAGATAACCAGTACAGGCATAAAATCTCGGTCAAGTTCGATTTTGGGCCGAATCAGATAATTCACTCAAGAGTTACGTCCCCTTAAGCGCCCGAAAAATTGCCTATCGACTTAACATGGGGAAAATGTTGTCATCACTGTAGCTAGTAACGAGGACAGGCATAAAATCTCGGTTAAGTTCGATTTTGGGCCGAATCGGAATATTGACCTCGGAGTTACGTGACCTTGAGCGACAAAAAATTTGCCCATAGACTTAACATAGGGAAAATGTTGTGACTACGATAGCGACTTGAATTTTTTTCAGATCAGCTTCAAACTTGCAGGTAACGAGGACAGACATAAAATCTCGGTTAAGTTAGATTTTGGGCCGAATCGGATTATTTGCCTTGGAGTTACCTGCCCTTGAGCATAAAAAAATACGTTGTGACCACCATAGCAACTTTATTTTTATTCAGATCAGCTTCAAACTTGCAGGTAACGTGGACAGGCATAAAATCTCAGTTAAGTTCGAATCAGAATATTGACCTCGGAGTTACATGACCTTGAGCGACAAAAAATTTGCCCATAGACTTTACATAGGGAAAATGTTGTGACTACGATAGCGACTTGAATTTTTTTCAGATCAGCTTCAAACTTGCAGGTAACGAGGACAGACATAAAATCTCGGTTAAGTTCGATTTTGGGCCGAATCGGATTATTTGCCTTGGAGTTACCTGTCCTTGAGCATAAAAAAATACGTTGTGACCACGATAGCAACTTTATTTTTATTCATATCAGCTTCAAACTTGCAGGTAACGAGGACAGGCATAAAATCTCGGGTAAGTTCAATTTTGGGCCGAATCGGAATATTGACCTCGGAGTTACGTGACCTTGAGAGACAAAAAAATTTGCCCATAGACTTAACGTAGGGAAAATGTTGTGACAGAAATAGCGACTTGAATTTTTAGCTCACCTGAGCCAAAGGCTCCAGTGAGCCGATAGTATACCAAGGCTCCGGAGTCCATCGTCTGTCGTCCGTCCATCCGTCGTCCACACTTTCAATGAAGCATATCTCAGAAGGCAGTCGATCAATCTTGTTTAAATTTTATGTGTAGCACCATTGGGCAAGGGGAAAGGCTGCATTAGGTTTTGGAGCTAGTCTGGTTCATTTGTTCCTTCGTTCTTCTTTCTCTCCATATAGAGATAATAGACCAATGTTAAATTTTTAATCAAAGATTTCTCAGGAACTATAAAAGCTAGAAGCATCAAATTTGGTATTCAATAGAATAATGATGACTTATTTTGTGTAAGAGACATTGGGCTTTCTCAGCTTATTTGTTCATCTGTTCTTTCATTCTTCTTTCTCTCCATTTTGACCAATGTTAAATTTTCGTCAAAGATTTCTCAGGAACTATAGAAGCTAGAAGTCTCAAACTTGGAATGCAATGCAATAATGATGACTTATATCCTGTAAGGGTCAATGGGCTGGATTCTATTAGCAGATTTAGTAGTCAAGTCTGTGAATTGTCAAAACTTAAGTTCCTCAGGTGAGCGGTTTAGGCTCATTGAGCCTCTTGTTAAAGGCTTGTTAGCTTAACGAGCTCGATAGTGGTCACACTGTTAACTCTTCTTGCAAGTATAATTTCTAAAATTTTGGTATTTTTGTTGAAAAATAAGTGAACAGCTGCTCACATTTTTTCAGCAAAAATATTAACATATTTACCATATTAAATGATCAAAGTTTTAACGAATTGTTAACTAAGGACATCATTGGTTTTGAACAACTGGCCCCTGATCTACAGCTTTGGTTTTTCACAAATATCATATATAAGTCTTTCAACTTTATGGTAGCTTTGCAAGTTTTAAACATAAATTCCACTTGTAATAAAAAAAAGACTGATGTTGGAGTGTTTGGTAATAATTCCATGCTGATTCTACTTATTACTCCACAAGATATTTTTCATTAGACCTTGAAATAATTGCCCCATTGAAATAGCTGTACTGTACCGTACTGACGTGTTGCCTGATTCTTTCTGGACACCCAACATGTATTTGTCCTTGAGATGTCCCGGTTGAGATACAGCAGGTTAAAGGTCAGTGTACATTCTTGTTACACACAAAATATTCTGCCATATTTGTCGGTGTCCGCCCATCGGGGCTTGAAGAAATAGATGAGCTGCAAGATGCTTCCACGCAGAGCTGAAACCGGCCGCACATGAGAACTGATTAAACCTCTTAAGGTTCTAAGCCTGCCCAGGAAAAGTGGTGCAAGTCAGACCGTCCGTGCCTATTAACCATTTTGGTTTGTTTGGGCGGCAGGGATTGAGATGTCATTTCATCTCAGTGTCGGGTAAAAGTCCCACAAAATTGGAAGCAATGCCTCCAAAATGACCTAAATAGTGTTGATTGTGACGTAAAACCTCAATTCAAACAAACAAACATTATGTTACTGATTTTGACAAAACTCTCTTAGATATAGAAACTAGAGGCAACTTTCTATACAAGCAGTGAATGCAAAGATACTGATCATTCTGCATGGATGGGCAGGCAGGGACCATTTGTTCAAAGCCTAGTCAGCTTAACGAGCTCGTTAGTGGTCATATTGTTAACTCTTCTTGCAAGTACAATATCTAAAATTTTAGTATTTTTTTGAAAATTGTGAGCAGCTTTTGCATTTACAAAAGCTGCTCACATTTTTTCAGCAAAAATATTAACATATTTGCCATATTAAATGATCAAAGTTTTAACGATTCGTTAACTAACGACATCATTGGTTTTGAACAACTGGCCCCTGATCTACAGCTTTGTTTTTTCACAAATATCATAAATAAGTCTTACAGCTTTATGGTAGCTTTGCAAGTTTTAAACATAAATTCCACTTGTAATAACTGTTATTCAGGGGATACAAACAGAAAAAAAAGACTGATGTTGGAATTTTTAGTGATAATTCCATGCTGATTCTGCTTATTACTCCACAAGATATTTTTCATTAGACCTTGAAATAATTGCCTCAATGAAACAGCTCTAACAAGAACCAAAACATAGGTTTCTATGGACACCTGGGTCCAGAAGATCAAAACAGTGTTCACTTAACTAGCTTGTTAATGGTTAAATTATTAATTATTCTGGAAAGTGCAGAGTTTTTGCATTTGCAAAATCTACACTTATTTTTTCAGCAAAAATATTAGCATTTTTGCCATATGTAAAAGCCTAATGATAACTAACAGTATTGTTCATTTTGTACAGCTGGGCCCTGGAAATATTTAACCATTATCCTGCTGAATAAATTAATTTAGCCACGTCCATTTCTGACTATTGATCAAATTACTTGATATAATATATTCATTCACTTCACAAACTGCATGACAAACAGTGTAGATCCTGATCAGATGGCTTCTTCAGAAGCCATCTGATCTGGAACTGCACTGTTTGGAAAAATAGGGCTAGTCATGCTCATTGGGATAAGGGTTAAATTGTCGCGAAATTATACCGGCATGCTCTGAAAATTTCAGGTGGTTGTTTTGAGAGTATCTGAGTCAGACAAAGATGACAACAACACAACAGACACGTCCTTGTCACCGCCTTGTCCTTACGCTTGTGCCAAAGTAGGTCCACCCTTTCAGTGTCTTTTCTCTAGAGTTTTACCGTAAAAATCCTAAAACTTTAGACACCTTGAGTACTTTCCATAATTCTCCTAAAATTTTAACAAATTTGTTTCATGATCCAGCAAGGAGTCCTAAAATTGCATACAGAATAGCAAACTGTGTAGGTCCTGATCAGACTGCTCCTTGGGAGCAGTCTGATCTGGTTCTACACTGTTTGCTTAGGCCGGTCTGTCCCAGTACTTAAGACTATTACCGTAAATCTTAAAGTGGCTAGCTTGATAAACAGACATGATTTTTAAAGTATTTTTTCTTAGTTTTCAGATATAATGATAATTGACATCACATTTGATTTGTTTGCTGATTTTTTTCATGGCAAATAAGGCTTGACATTACATGTGAATTTTCTGCTAGGCAGAAAAATTTTGTTAGGCAGAAAATTTACCTGAAATGTAAAAAAAAAAAAAAAAAAGACTGCTGCCTACTCTAGATTTTTAGCTCACCTGAGCCGTAGGCTCATTGGTGAGCTTATAGGGTGGTCATGCTGTCTGTATGTATGTCAACATTTTCAAACATCTTCTCTGGAACCGCTGGGCCGATTGAAGCCAAATTTCATGTGGGGCCTCAGTGGGATGGGGGAACGAAAGTTTCTTCGCGGGGTCCAGGTCACATGACCAAGATGGCCGCCATGCCCATATATGGTAAAAACCCTTCAAAAATCTTCTTCTCCGGAACCGCTGGTCTGATTTTCACCAAACTTGGTATGTGGCCTCAGGTACTCGGGCCCATCATAGTTTCTTCAAATAATGGCCCTTGGATGACCTTGACCTATTTTATGCCAAGGTCAAATTTGGTAATATAGGCTTTTGAATGGCAAAAAGTGAAAATGGTGGATTATTCGGAAACTGTTGCAGCCTTTGGCCTGAAAGTTGGTAGATGACATCAGCTAAATGAGTTAATAAGTATATATGAGATTTAAAGGTCAAGGTCATTCCGTGACCTTGGGTCAAGTTTTTTAATATGTCAAACTTGAAACTTATTTTTCAGGGAAACTCCTTGGTCAATTTTGACCAAATTTCATATGCAAGCTTAATGGGAGAAGGACATGTAAATTAAGTTGATGATGTTGGGTCACATAACCAAGATGGCCGCCATGCCCATATATTGTTAAAAACCCTTCAAAAATCTTCTTCTCTGAAACTCCTGGACGGATTTCTATGAAACTTGGTATGTAGCATTTGGGACGCAGGCCCATCATAAATTCTTAAAATGGTGACCCTCGGATGACCTTGACCTATTTTATGCCAAGGTCAAATTTGGTAATATAGGCTTTTGAATGGCAAAAAGTGAAAATGGGGGAAACTGTTGCAGCCTTTGGCCTGAAAGTTGGTAGATGACATCAGCTAAATGAGTTAATAAGTATATATAAGATTTAAAGGTCAAGGTCATTCCGTGACCTTGGGTCAAGTTTTTTAATATGTCAAACTTGAAACTTATTTTTCAGGGAAACTACTTGGTCAATTTTGACCAAATTTCATATGCAAGCTTAATGGGAGAAGGACATGTAAATTAAGTTGATGATGTTGGGTCACATAACCAAGATGGCCGCCATGGCCATATATTGTTAAAAACCCTTCAAAAATCTTCTTCTCTGAAACTCCTGGACGGATTTCTATGAAACTTGGTATGTAGCATTTGGGACGCGGGCCCATCATAAATTCTTAGGGGCATTTAGTTGCATGGATCTTTGAACACCAAAGGTTAAATTGGGGGCCTCATCCCCTTTAGAAATGGTTAAGCTTTCCACTCATTATAGGCTTTTGAATGGCAAAAAGTGAAAATGGTGGATTTTTTGGAAACTGTTGCAGCCTTTGGCCTGAAAGTTGGTAGATGACATCAGCTAAATGAGTTAATAAGTATATATGAGATTTAAAGGTCAAGGTCATTCCGTGACCTTGGGTCAAGTTTTTAGCTCACCTGGGCCGAAGGCTCCAGGGGAGCTTATAGTATAGTGGGTCGTCCGTCGTCCGTCCGTCCATCCGTCGTCCGTCCACACTTTTGAGCAGCTATATCTCTGTATCCTGCAGGCTGATCTCAATCATTTCTCATCTGTAGCATGCCTCTGGTGGGGCATTGATGACATAAACTTTTTTTTGAAATCGCTCTAAAACTTTGGTTCCTATGGCAACCACAAGGTCCCATAGACTTACTATGGGAAAATGCTTGTCATCACCGTAGCGCCTTCAGTTTTGATCGGATCTTTCTGAAACTTATATGTAAGGTGACTGGGGATAAAAACTCGGATGAGTTCAAAATCCGGCCAAGTCGGCCCATTTATCATAGAGTTACGTCCCTTTGATTGCTGAAAATGCCCATTTTTGACCTTGTCATCACCGTAGCCCCTTCAGTTTTGATAGGATCTTTCTGAAACTTATATGTAAGGTGGCTGTGGATAAAATCTCGGATGAGTTCGAAAACGGACCAAGTCGGCCCTTTTATCGTAGAGTAACGTCCCTTTGATTGCTGAAAATGCTGATTTTTGACCTTGTCATCACTGTAGCCCTTTCAGTTTTGATCGAATCTTTCTGAAACTTATATGTAAAGTGGCTGGGGATAAAATCTCGGATGAGTTCGAAAACCAGCCAAGTTGGTCCATTTATCACAGAGTAACGTCCCTTTGATTGCTGAAAAGCCGATTTTTGACCTTGTCATCACCGTAGCCCTCTCAGTTTTGATCGGATCTTTCTGAAACTTATATGCAAGGTGGCTGGGGATAAAGCCTCGGATGAGTTTGCATACCGGTGTCAGATAATATTTTGACCCGTGTAATATTTTGACCCGCGGGTCAATATATTACAGTAATATTTTGACCCCACTATAATATTTTGACCCGCCCCTAAAACTTCAGCAAAATAAATCAGAAGTGGACTTTTATCGATAAATAGGTATTGACAAGATAAGAAATGGGTATTGCAAGGAGTCTATTGCAGATCTGACAACATGGGTAGGGGGTCAAAATATTATAGCTATAATAAAATGACCCCCCCCCCCCATACATATCTTTTTATACCCCACCACACGATAGTGGCGGGGTATTATGAAATACCCTCCGGTGTCCGTCCGTCCGTCCGTCCGCACCATTTCCGATCGATAACTTGAGTAATTTTTAACGAATTTTTTTCAAATTTTGCATACATGTATATATCGGGAATGAGTGGTATGGGATTGTTAATTGGCAAAATCCGTTAACATTTGACAGAGTTATGGCCCTTTTTAGTTCAAAATAAGGGGTTTTGGGGCGTTTCCGATCAATAACTTGAATATTTTTTCACAGATTTTCTTCAAATTTTGTATACACATTGGCATTGGGTATGAGTGGTTTGGGATTGTAAATGGGCAAAATACATTAACATTTAACGGAATTATGGTCGTTAAAAATTCCGATTAAATGGTTTTTGGGGACTTATTCCTTTACTATATGGAATATTTGGATGAAACTGCACTGATGTATAAACGACCATAATAAGCAGGTTTTGTGTTGTGATTACACAAAATGCGTTAACATTTAACGAAAAATTGGTCGTTAACAATTCCCATTAAATAGTTTCTGCGCATTTATTCCTTTAATTTATGAAATATATTGATTATCATGACAGTGTAGTGGTTAGAGTGCTGGACTACAAATACTATTGTTGACTATGAATCTGAGGGGCATGAGTTCAAATCTCCATCGAGGAATGGAAATGTTTTTTTTTTTTTCGTTTTTTCTTTTTTTTTTGTGTGTGTTCTTTTTTTCTTTTTTCTTTTTCTTTCTTTTTCATTTTGGCAATGAATTTATTTATTTTTTTTTATTTTTTTTAATTTTCCTCATTTTTGGTTTTTCATTCCTTTTTTTTCCCTTTTTTTTTTTCACCCTTTTCTTCTTTTTGTTATACCCCATCACACGATAGTGCTGGGATATTACAATATACCCTCCGGTGTCTGTCCGTCCGTCCCCACCATTTCCGACCAATAACTGGATTAATTTGTGCTATGAATCTGAGGGGTGTGAGTTCAAACCCCCGTGGAGGAATGGAATTTTCTTTTTTTTTTTTCCTTTTTTTCTCCTTTTTTTCTTTTCTTTTTTTCCGTTTATTTTTCTTTTCTTTCTTTTTGCAATGATTTTTTTTTTTTTTTTTCGTTTTTTTTTTCTCATTTTTTGTTTTTCATTCCTTTTTTTTTACCTTTTTTTTTTTTTTCCTTTTCTTCTTTTTGTTATACCCAATTACATGATAGTGCTGGGATATTATAATATACCCTCCGGTGTCTGTCCGTCCGTCCATCCCCACCATTTCCGACCGATAACTTAATTAATTTTTCACATTTTTTTTCTTTTCTTCTTTTTGTTATACCCCATCACACGATAATGCTGGGGTATTATAATATACCCTCCGGTGTCTGTCCGTTCGTCCGTCCATCCACACCATTTCCGACCGATAACTTGATTAATTTCTCACAATTTTTTTTTGGAGTTTGCGATCGATAACTTAAGAATCTTTTCATGGATTTTCTTCAAATTTTAAAACACTAAAGGACACATATTATTGCCAAGGACAGTCACTCTGCTTTTCTGGTTATTGTATTATCTGCCCTTTTGATATACATGTATGTAGTTCCTTTACTATATTGAATGCCTTAGTGAAGTTTTACAGATAACTATAACACTTAAAAGTACCACTATTATGGGCAAGGCTATAACCATATTATCTTGCAGTGGTGGGGTATCATGCAGTGTTAGCGTGCTTTTATTTCAACTAAGGAAATGGACTCAAAATAATAGTACTGGACAATAATATCAACAGATTATTTCACATTTGACAAAATTAATGCAGAATAATATTCTCTTTTGAAATGGGTGTTGCTGCCAAGAAAGGGGGGGGGGTTTATAATAACCATTGCCCAAAAAAACTTTCTTTCGCTAATCAGGTCAGCAATTCATATTCTATTTTAGTGAAAAAGTATTTTTCATGTTTTCACAAGAGAGAATTATTTAATTGATGTGATCAATTTGAATGGGCTCTGGTTTCAGTATGATGGTGTTATTGTTAACACGTATAAACCATATGCACATTGTATGTTGAACTGTCTATGGAACTGTCTATGGATGTTTTGTTAATTTTTGCTTATTGTTATACACTATAAATATAAAATTATCTTATCGTATCAAATTTAGGTGGCACTAAGAAAAAACAGTTAGTGCTTTATAATATTCAAAATTTCTACTTATTTACATTTCAAGGATATTGTTCATGTTAGCCACTCATCAAATAAATCATAGTTGGATATACAGTTTGGAACAGTTCAATAGTAACAGTAAGCACTCCAGAAATAGCTGAGATAAAACATTTGCAAAGTGTTGTAGTATGTATAATTGTTCGTGTATGGAAATTATGGAAAATAATGTTAATTATTATTGTTACTTAGAAAACTGTTGGATCTCTATTTACCAGAATAACAGGATATTTTTTCTACTTGAAAAAAATATTATTAAATATTTCACATCAGAAATGTGTTTGTATTGAAATCTATATTAACAAATAATTTAACCCTTACTCCCACTACACCCAATCCAAAAGCTATAATTTGACCCCGTTGACATGTTTCGGTTCTAATGACGCATCGACTTCCAACTTTGGTGTTGGAGAAGACTCCAGATTGGACGTCCAGCCAAGTATTATTTCATCACGGTAGCACCCCGACCTTCTGTAAAGCAGCTGGAAGGCTTCCTCATGTGAAGAATTCACTTTAATGGAGCTCAAACAAACAAATTTTAACAAACTTTAACCACTCTGCCACAGAGGCCCCCTTGACCCCCACCCCCTCCCTGTTCATATGAGTTAACTAAGTAACTCATTAACTTAGAACCCCATACAGAACCTCGTGTTCATCTTTTTAAGACAATTTCAACTTTAATAATTTGAGTCTACTCAAAAAACCAGCATTTGAATAACAGATTGATAGGTATTGCTATATTAATTTGCCCCCCCCCCCACATCTTCTGAACTTTTGAACCTAGTGTATTTCTAGCATTCTAGCTTTAAATTAATTCATATACCAGTATGAACAACAGATGGTTAGGGTAGGGGGGGGGGGGGGGGGGGGGGGGGGGGTCATTTTATTATACGTATGTATAATTGATTTAAACTTAAATTTAATTTAGTGAAATAATATACCAGTATTGTAACAAATAGTAAGGGTAGGTCATTTTATTATAGGTATAAAAAAATTACCCCCTACTAGTCATTACTTAGATCCCCAATGCTGAACCTTACTTAACCTAGTCTATTTCTAGCCATACAAAGCAATTTAAGTTTTAATTTAACTGAGTGAACTCAAATACCAGTACACTAATTACAAATAGTAAGGGTGGGTCATTTTATTATAGCTATAATAATTTGGACCCCCCCCCCCCCCCCCCCCCCCCCCCCCCCCGATTTCAGGTCATTAAGTTACAACCCATCCCGCATACTGAACCTTACTGAATCATTTCTATTACAAGCCATCTAATTCAATTAAAAGTTTAATCTATTGAGTGAACTCAAATACCAGTATATCAATAGCAGATAAAAAGGGTGGGTCATTTTATTATAGCTATAATAATTTGACCCCCCCCAAATTTCAAGTCATTAAGTAACAACCCCTCCCGTATACTGAACCTTACTGAATCTAGTGTATTACAAGCCATCTCATTCAATTAAAGCTGCTAGCCCACGGATTTCATGTCAAAATAGGAATAAAATCTAAAGGTAGTATTTGAAAGGCTGTGTATAAGTAAATATAATGATCATAATATTATCGGATAATCTACGTACAATTTAGATATATTTCACTTTGAAAATAATGATTTAGCGTGGTGTGGTACCAAGACGCCACATATTTATATACAAACGTTCAAAACCGTTGCAAACACTTTTGGATTTGAAGACATCTATTACAAATATACGGAAAATTTCTTAAGATTTCAACATTGGATTGTTATTTTTTTATATTTCCTTCCACAATAAGCTGTTTTAGGCGATTTTTAAAAAAAAATATATTTTCCATATTGAGCCGTGGGCAAGCAGCTTTAAAAATTTATTTTTTTTTAGTGAACTCAAATACCAGTATATCAATAACTGATAATTAGGGTGGGTCATTTTATTATAGCTATAATAATTTGACCCCCCTCAATTTCAAGTCATTTCAACCCCTCCTGCATACTGAACCTTACTGAATAGAGTCTATTTCTAGCCATATAAAGCAATTTAAGTTTTAATTTAACTGTGTGAACTCAAATACCAGTACACTAATTACAAATAGTAAGGGTGGGTCATATTATTATAGCTATAATAATTTGACCCCCCCCCCATTTAAAGTCATTAAGTTACAATCCCTCCAACATACTGAACCAGTGAACCTTACTGAATCTAGTGTATTACAATCCATCTAATTCAATGAAAAGTTTAATTAATTGAATGAACTCAAATACCAATATATCAATAACAGATAATAAGGGTGGGTCATTATATTATAGCTATAATAATTTGACCCCCCCCCCCCCCCATTTCAGGTCATTAAGTTACAACCCCTCCCACATACTGAACCTTACTGAATCTAGTGTATTACAAGCCATCTAATTCAATTAAAAGTTTAATCTATTGAGTGAACTCAAATGCCAGTATATCAATAACAGATAATAAGGGTGGGTCATTTTATTATAGCTATAATAATTTGACTCTCCCCCCAATTTCAAGTCATTAAGTAACAACCCCTCCCACATACTGAACCTTACTGAATATAGTCTATTTCTAGCCATATAAAGCAATATAAGTTTTAATTTAACTGTGTGAACTCAAATACCAGTACACTAATTACAAATAGTAAGGGTGGGTCATTTTATTATAGCTATAATAATTTGACCACCCCCCCCCCCCCCCAGCCAATTCAAGTCATTAAGTAACAACCCCTCCCACATACTGAACCTTACTGAATATAGTCTATTTCTAGCCATATAAAGCAATTTAAGTTTTAATTTAACTGTTTGAACTCAAATACCAGTACACTAATTACAAATAGTAAGGGTGGGTCATTTTATTATAGCTATAATAATTTGACCCCCCCCCCCCCCTTATTTCAAGTCATTAAGTTACAACCCCTCCCACATACTGAACCTTACTGAATCCAGTGTATTACAAGCCATCTAATTCAATGAAAAGTTTAATTAATTGAATGAACTCAAATACCAGTATATCAATAACAGATAAAAAGGATGGGTCATTTTATTATAGCTATAATAATTTGACCCCCCCCCCCTCCCCCACATGCATAGGCTGGTTCTCTCAATACCATTTTAGTCATGTGGTTTTTTCTGTTATTTTGTATCTTTTTTGCTGCTTTTTAACCATTTCCCTTTAAACATGATTGCCCTTTCTTATATATTATAGTCATTATTCTTGCTGTAGATTTTCAGATCTAGAACTATCCCACCCCACCCCTCAGACACTGCCCAAGTGTAAAAATCAGCAGGAACAACCACCACAATTGTCATAGTTTTACTGCTTAACAGTTACCTCACCATATTTGGTCATTTAAATGTAACTTTTGTGAAGTTAGGGAGGGGGGTCAAAATATTATAGGGGGGGTCAAAATATTATAATAATATATTGACCCGCGGGTCATAATATTATGACCCGTGGGTCACTTTTTAGGCGGGTCAAAATATTATATGACACCGGCAAAGGTGGCCTATTTATCATAGAGTTAGGTCCCTTTGATTGCTGAAAATGTTGATTTTTGACCTTGTCAACACTGTAGCCCCTTCAGTTTTGATCGGATCTTTCTGAAACTTATATGTATGGTGGCTGGGGATAAAACCTCGGATGAGCTCGAAAACCGGCCAAGTTGCCCCATTAACTATATAGTTATGTCCCTTTGATGGCTGAAAATGTCAATTTTTTACCTTGTCATCACCGTAGCCCCTTCAGTTTTGATCAAATTTTTCTGAAACCCATATGTAAGGTGACTGGAGATAAAACCTAGGATGAGTTTGAATACCGGCCAAATTGGCCCATTTATCATTGATTTACGTCCCATTGATTGCTGAAAATGCCAATTTTTGACCTTGTCATCACCATAGCTCCTTCAGTTTTGATCGGATCTTTCTGAAACTTATATGTAAGGTGGCTGGGGATAAAATCTTGGATGAGTTCGAAAACAGGCCAAGTCAGCCCATTTATCGTAGTGTTATGTTCCTTTGATGGCTGAAAATGTTGATTTTTGACCCTGTCATTACCGTAGACCCTAATGTTTTGATCGGATTTTTCTGAAACTTATATGTACGGTGGCTGGGGATGAAACCTCGGATGAGTTCGAAAACTGGCCAAGTCGGCTCATTTATTATAGAGTAACATCCCTTTGATTGCTAAAAATGCCAATTTTGACCTTGTCATCACCGTAGCCCCTTCAGTTTTGATCGGATCTTTCTGAAACTTACATGTAAGGTTTGGGAATAAAACCTCAGGTGAGTTCGAATACCGGCCAAGTCGGCACATTTATCATAGAGTGACGTGTGTTTGATTGCTGAAAATGCCTATTTTCGACATTGTCATCACTGCTGCCCCTTTAGTTTTGAACGGATCTTCATGAAAATTACAAACAAGGAAGTCAGGCAGAAAGTTTGGAGGAGTTTGAAAACTCTTGTTTTTGAACTTGTCATCACCATAGCCACTTCAGTTTGGATCGGATCTTCTTAGCAAGTCAGGAATAAAAGCTTGAATGAGTTTGAAAACCGGTGAGGTCAGCCTGTTTATCATAGAGTTACATTCTACTTGATTTTCAGAAAATGCTTACCCTGTCATCACCATGTCCTCCCATAAAGCCTTCAGTAAAGGTTGGCACTTCCTTAAACTTTGAATCTGTTAGCTCAGGTGAGCGATACAGGACCAAGCTAGCTTGGTCCTCTTGTTTAATATGTCAAACTTGAAACTTATTTTTCAGGGAAACTACTTGGTCAATTTTGATGATGTTGAATCACATAACCAAGATGGCCGCCATGCCCATATATTGTTAAAAAACCCTTCAAAAATCTTCTTCTCTGAAACTCCTGGACGGATTTCTATGAAACTTGGTATGTAGCATTTGGGACGCGGGCCCATCATAAATTCTTATGAATGGCAAAAAGTGAAAATGGTGGATTTTTTGGAAACTGTTGCAGCCTTTGGCCTGAAAGTTGGTAGATGACATCAGCTAAATGAGTTAATAAGTATATATGAGATTTAAAGGTCAAGGTCATTCCGTGACCTTGGGTCAATTTTTTTAATATGTCAAACTTGAAACTTATTTTTCCGGGAAACTACTTGGTCAATTTTGATGATGTTGGGTCACATAACCAAGATGGCCGCCATGCCCATATATTGTTAAAAACCCTTCAAAAATCTTCTTCTCTGAAACTCCTGGACGGATTTCTATGAAACTTGGTATGTAGCATTTGGGACGCGGGGCCCATCATAAATTCTTAAAATGGTGACCCTCGGATGACCTTAACCTATTTTATGCCAAGGTAAAATTTAGTCACATATGCATTTGTATGGGAAAAAGTGAAAATGCATTATATCTAACAAACCGTTCAATATTCCACCACTAAATCATATATATTCTTGTTCCTTAAGATAGGGCGCATTTATTGACATGGGGTCCAACTAGGTCCCTTAAAAAAACTTCAAAAATCTTCTCCGGAACTGCTGGGCCGATTTCCACCAAACTTGGTATGTAGGCTCGGGTACTCGGGCCCATCATAGTTTGTTCAAAGAATTGCCCTGGGATGACCTTGACCTATTTTATGCCAAGGTCAAATTTGGTCACATTGGCATTTGTATGGGAAAAAGTCTAAATGGCTGATATCTTGCAAATGGTTGAGAATACCACCCCTAAACCATATATATATTCTTGTTCCTTGTGATTAAGCTTGTTTAATGACATGGACCTTGGGAGTCTAGGGGGTCCCCCGGGGACATGTCCCACCCCCTCCATTTCAAAAAATGCCCAAACTGTTCAGATCTCCACCCATAGACAATATATATTCTTGTTGCTTATGATAAGGGGCTTTAAGTGACCTGCATTACATAAAATGCATCAAATCTCAGAAACTGTTCGGATTCCCTCCCATAAACCATATATTATCTTGTTTCTTGTGATAAGGGGCATTTAGTTACATGGATCTTTGAACACCAAAGGTTAAATTGGGGGCCTCATCCCCTTTAGAAATGGTTAAGCTCTCCACCCATTATAGGCTTTTGAATGGCAAAAAGTGAAAATGGTGGATTTTTTGGAAACTGTTGCAGCCTTTGGCCTGAAAGTTGGTAGATGACATCAGCTAAATGAGTTAATAAGTATATATGAGATTTAAAGGTCAAGGTCATTCCGTGACCTTGGGTCAAGTTTTTTAATATGTCAAACTTGAAACTTATTTTTCAGGGAAACTACTTGGTCAATTTTGACCAAATTTCATATGCAAGCTTAATGGGAGAAGGACATGTAAATTAAGTTGATGATCATAACCAAGATGGCCGCCATGCCCATATATTGTTAAAAACCCTTCAAAAATCTTCTTCTCTAAAACTCCTGGACGGATTTCTTTGAAACTTGGTATGTAGCATTCGCCCCTCCATCGTTTCGCCGATCGTTTGTTTCTTGATCAGACCAAACACATCATGAAGTTCAAAACATTTAAATCGAGGCCAAAAAGATTCCAGAATCAAAACTTTATGATCATGGATTATCTCCCCTTTCAATGTAAAATCTCTATTCAAATCTTATTTTGGTCATAATTTTTTTTATTTGTGAACTGATTTTCAAAATTTTTGTGGCACATGTTTCAAGAAATTTATTAGCAACTTTTGCTAAAGAAATCATCAATCCTTGTCTTTGTTTACTACACGTATCTCCGAAATATCATTATCAGAGGACAAAACACATTTGGTGACATGGATCTTAGATCCATAAGAGGTCTAGAGGGACCTTGGGTGCATGTCCCTTAGCCCTTTAGACCTAAGGCTGTCAGGTGAGCGTCTTCAGGACCAATGGTCCTCTGGTTCACTGATGCAACCCAGGTTTGATTCCTAGCATTGACATGTAGCAGGATAATGATCACATCCAAAGTCAGTGGTTGTCTCTGAGTACCGTATTCGGGCGTGTATTACCCGCAGTTTTTTCCCTCAAATTACAGGCCCAAGTTCAGGATGCGGGTAATCTGCCCGAATTATTTTTGGACCATTTAATTTTTACTTTTGTCAGCTGAAAATACAATGCATCTCATGTTATGCTCTATCCTTTTACGATTCCCGACAAAAATAACGTTTAATTGTCCACTTAATTTTACTTACCCATGAGTAATATAGCAATCTCCATTACTAGCAAGCCCGATTTTGTTAGTATTATTCCTAAAACTCTGATTTTAAACTAAATAAACAAGCAAGTTCCATGCGAACATCAAAGTTTTCCGGCATCCAAACTGCCGCCAACAAACCACCGCTACAGTTTTTTTTTGGCACGCAATCGGTAAATGACGTCATCGGACCCCAGCAACCCCACATGTGTCTATTGTTTTATCTTAATGGGGCGTATCTCTTTCATAAAAAATTGTTTGAAACGGTAAAAAAAATTCTCAATAGCAAAACGATTGTGGAAAATAGCGCTTTCCGTAATCTCAGTGTCAATAACTAACAAAAGCATACAGATGTGTTAACACAAATTAAAGCGATCAACTTTTCTCGCCAAGCGTCTGCTATTTGGCGCCAAAACATAACCATTCACGAGATAGTTGAGTAGTCGTAGCAACTTGTCTTAGGAGCAATTAAATAATTTTCACATTGATTGCGGATTAAATTTTATGATTGGGGGAATAAATGCAAATTAGAGACATAACTTGACCGTATTTTCACACCTTATCGACACGCACCGCAGGGTGGCAATTATATGACAGGGATTAACAATAGTGTCATAATTGAACCGTTATAAATCCCCAAACAGTGTAAATCCAAATCAGACGTCTGCGGCGTCTTTCCGAGGTGTCTGATCTGGGACTGCACTGTTTGCCAATGTCCCGAAAAGGGCATATGTGGGTTAATAAATAAATAACAATGATGAACAGGTAAAGTTTTTTCAACATTTTAATGTAAAATACATGCTTTTTGGTGATACTCGCACGCATGTGCATTTTCCCGCCTTTTGAAGACGATCGCGCGTTCCGTTGTGTGTTACAAAAACTGGCCAAATTCTTACTTTTTCTCACGCATCCACAAAAATTTCAGCAAATGTTCCATGCGGGTAATACAACAGAATAACAGTTTTCCCCCAGATTTTGGCAAAAAAAGGGGGTGCGGGTAGTACGCAAATGGGGGTAATACACACCCGAATACGGTACTTCATTTTCTTCACCAGAGGAAAGCACAATATGCCAACATCCACACCTTTTAAAAAGCATTTATAAATTCTTTGAGCTTTTCTGATTTATGAAATTTATTTTTATGCCCCCGTATGAGGGCATATAGTTTTTGCACTGTCCAATGGTGGGTTTGTGCTTTTGTAAGTCCGCACTTTTTTGTTATGCGAACTACTTCCACATTTCTTCAACGATTGAGCCGAAACTTTGCACATGCATTCCTTGTGAGGTGAAGGGATGCCTAACACAATTTTCACGTTGGTCCTATCATTTTCGAAGGAGTTACGGCCCTTTCCTCAAATTGGCTCACACAGGGGCATTGCTCACTTATAGTGACAGCTCTTGTTTTAATTGCATAAATAATTTTTAGGTCACCTGGACAAAGTCCAGGAAGAGCTATTGTACTACCCACAAAGTTGGTGTTGGCATTGGCTTAATTCAAAGTTGCATTCAACAAAATTTTAAGGGGAATGGGAACA
The DNA here is from genome assembly GCA_963580285.1 of Lucinisca nassula. Lineage (NCBI taxonomy): Eukaryota > Metazoa > Mollusca > Bivalvia > Lucinida > Lucinidae > Lucinisca > Lucinisca nassula. Next base: position 58,434,495 of record OY757014.1, read on the forward strand.
CCCACAGGGGAGGCAACTCTTCCAAAAGTATTTTGTCTCCCATGGAAATAAGGATCAACTCTTAAAGGAAAGACTTTGCTGCTGAGGAGCAAATTCTTTCCTTTAAGAATAGACACCTTTTTCAATGGGACAGAGCTTATAGAAAAGCGAATAGGAAGTCCCGAAAGTTGTCTCCCTTAGAAAAATGGCAGAAAAATCTGTCTGTTGTTCCCATTCCCCATTAACAGCTCATAATTTTCAAACCATACTCTGGATTTGGTTTATATTTGGTGTACACATGATGATAGAAGATATCACTCCAATGATTTTTTTTCCAGCAATAGTCCAACCACTGCCCATGGTTTATATGGATATGACCATGGATATGATCTCAAAGACTTTATACAGCAATACTCCCTATCCTGCCTTATACCTCAAGGTCACAGACTAAGACTCTTTTCCGGGCGAGCTCTGCTGTCTGATGGCAGCTCCCCAGCAGGCACCGTCGCTAGGGCAAAGACAAATCAACGTCGGTGCAATGTCATGACGTTGCACCAACGTAGATTTGACGTTGCATAAATGTCATGACGTTTTACCGACGTTTATGTGATGTCATAATTACGTCATGTGCCTGCTGGGTCTTGTTTGGTTATGCTTGAATCAGGATGATAATAATTATTATATGTATTCTTGAATATATGTGGGATGGATCATACCCGAGTGTTCCAAAAGCAATACCCACATAGGAAATTTAAGCTGTAGCTTATTAAAGGCAGTAGCCCTGAATTTCTTTTTCATCTTTTTTATTTATGAACTTGACCTTTATCTTAGCTTAAAACTTCCTGGAATCTAAGTTACTTTATCTACTTCCAATTATTTATCTACTTCCAATTATTTTATCAACTGACAACAGAATGACTCCCTTGGTGGACTTCACAGAGAGATCACATGACTTAATAAGCATCCACTTCAGTTTGATATTAATCAGTATCTATGACAGTACACAAAAAGAAATTTAGCAGAGAGGTTATTATCTTTCACCTAGGCCAGCCCCTGTAGCTCGGTCGGATGCAAGACTGACTGGTGATCACGGGTTCGATACCTACCGTGTCAGAAACATTCTTTTGTTGAGAACGATCATGCAATCTTTTCTATTGCCATTCTCTCCCTTATACTGATTCAAGAATGGCAGTTGTCAGTTTCTGCTGAAAGATTGAGCACTGTCCTTGTTACAGCTTAATGTCTAATACGTCCTATAAAAGGGTTATTCTTTGGAAGCAAGGAATACACCATAGAACTGAAAAGTATGGAGTGTACAAGTTTTTCTGGGCTAGACTAGCTAGTTCCAGTCCAAGAAAAGTGTGTTTAAGGAAACTGACCAGCTCATTATGATGTAGATAGTGTTGGCTGAGCCATTAAACCCCAAACAAACAGCAAACAGTACCTTGTCATGGCTTGGGAGCAGGGTCATAGGCTACAACTTGGTAATACCTCTCATCCATGTTTTTCATGCTTGTTTGATTGAAGAGAACCAACCGCGGCATGAAACTTCAGAGATATGTGATAAGCGTGAACATTATTGAATGATGTCCTGCACATCATGGTCCTCATCCAACAACAAAGGGTTAGTCTTTACATTGTTTCTATTAACCCTGTGCATGCTGGGTATTTTTTTAGCAGCAAACAACATTTTGAAATATTTTTTCTAATTTTCACAGAAAACAGGATTTGATATCTCATGAGATGTGAAATCCTGTTTTCTGGGAAACATAAGATATAAGATAAAATTTAAGATATATATAAGATAAATTCACAGTTTGTCGTCTGCTGAATTAGCCCAGAGAGTGGTAAAGGTTAAATATGATTGTAGTTGTAAAACCAGTATATATCCAGATAAGCTGGCTTCTGGAAGCTGCTCAGGATCTATACTGTTTCTCATTCTGCATCTGAATCCATGGTAAAAATTGATGTCATGCAAGACAAATGGCCGAAAGCTGGATAGGAGTATAGCATATTGAAATATTCACCATGGTAAGGTTTAACCCTTGTCCTGCTGAGCCTGGATATGTCATATCTTTCAAACAATGTAGATCCAGATCAGATGGCTTCTGAAGAAGCCATCTGATCAGGATCTTCATTGTTTGTCTTTCAGTTTATGAATTTCTCACATTAATTTGCATCAAGTAATCTGATTGGTTGATAATCAGTAGTGGGTGTGGCATATTTAAATATTAAGCACAACAAGGGTTAATATCAATTCTGAAAATTACTACCCATCACATGAACAAATCCGTGAAATGAAGACCCCACTAAACCCCACTTTATATAGAGAAAACTGGGGTTTAAGGGGGTAAACATTATTTTTCTTATTTCTGTTCCAAGACATAGGTTGTGGGTACTCGTTAGAACCGCCTCATTGAGGCGGTTCTAACGAGCACCCATAACCTATGTTTTGAGCATTTATACGAAAATTATCACGGTTTTTCATAAGATTAGTAGCCATTTTGTAGATGTGAAAAATGCACTATGTCGCATGTGTGTGTTATCGTTATGCTATTATTCTTGTTGACAGATTCGTAATTTTCTGGAGTCATGTCTGAGTGAGATCCACGAGATGTGGGTGAAGAGATTTTCCTTTACAATGTGTGTACTGTGCCCCTGCGAGAGAATCTGTGAACCCCACAAAAAGGAAGGCTGTACTGAAGAGACTTGTCTTCACTTCCTGAACCTAGACGAGTGTCTTGCTAACAAGGTTTGTTTAATTCAAAAGGTGCACATCACGAAAACACTCCTATATAATTTTGACCCCCTTGAACCCCACTTTTATATAGTAAATCGTATTGTCTTATTTCTGCTCTAAAATATAGATTGTGGGTACTCGTTAGAACTGCCTCGATGAGGCAGTTCTAACGAGTACCCACAATCTATATTTTGGGCAGAAATAAGAAAAATATCACACTTTTTCATCTTAAAATGTTCGTTTTTTTGGCGGTTAAGTTACAATGCATTTGTATAGGCGTGTTTTCATAATAAACTGTGGTTTAAGTGAAACTGTATTTCTCTTTTAAATCTTGGTCCAGTTGTTCAAAGCATCTTTAGCTTTACGAGCTCGTCAAATATACTAGCAAGTACAATATCTTATATTCTGATATTTTTGCTGAAAAAAATGTGGGTAGCTTTTGTAGAAGCTTATCACATTTTTTCAGCTAAAATATAAGTATATTATATTAAATGATTAAATTATATTAACTAATGACATTGTTAGTTTTGAACAACGGGCCCCAGGTGTTCAAAAGCAGAAAACCACTGAAAATAGAATTCATAAGAAATCATCCGAAAAGATAAGAGGGTTGTCTCTGTTAAAAAAAATATATGCACATTACTGTAAACACATATTTGGCGGTCATTTCATTTTAGCACTATTGGCGGTCAAGGAAAAAAAACAATGCCAAAATAAAAAAAAATGCCAATGTAGATCAAAGAGTGCAAGAGAAAAATAACACGCGGGCAGAATTTTATTACAAGTATGATATAGGGAAATACGAGGTCAGTCAATCCAGGGGCATTATCTGTAACAAAAGAAAAAGTCTATTTATTTCAAAAGTAATCAAATATATTTTTAGGGAGAATAGCTCAAAGTTCATTCCATCCAGCCAAAGTAAAATTTATTTTATCAGCTCTTGTTAAAAAATCTCCTTACCGAGGCAATTTTAACAAGTACCCACAGACAGTTTTTTAACCCATTTTGTAACAGAAACGCCAAAACGTGTAGTTGGCAAACCATGCAGGCCCAGATCAGATGCCGCAGAACGAAGCGTCGGATCAGGGCCTGCACTATTTGCTAATATATTTTCTGTCAAAAATAGAATAAAAACGAAAAAATAGGCCTGAAACCCCTTATATGACAAATAGACTTGTCCAACATAAAGAAATGAAAGAGCCCACTAGTATACAATGGTTTAAACATACTGACCAGGGCCAAGTTGTTCAAAGACAATGTTGTCAGTGAAAAGATGTTGTACGTCTATCAGTGTTGCTAGTTTAACAGTGTTGTTAGTCTATGTACAGTAGAACTTCGATTGCTCGAACACCGATGGCTCGTTTACCATGACTGAGTCGAACCAGCTCTTGAATCCCTAGGGAAATCCTCTATATAAGAAATAGTGGGAGATAATTTAGGAGATTTTCGTCCTTTATTTTGCAAATGCATGCTGTGTGTACTCATTAGAATCGCCTCGATGAGGCAATTCTTATGAGTACACACAGCATACATTTTCATTATAGAACATCGAAAACATATCAAAAAGTATAACGTATACCTCCTGGCAGTAGCCATCAGTGGCTCGAACTACCCCTGTCTCGAACAGATTATCAAGGACCCAAAGGTGTTCGAGCCATTGAAGTTCGACTGTATGTTGTTAGTCACCATCATGTCAAAACATCAACCTTTTCATACAGAAAAAAAAAAACAACATTTTGTGCTGAAAAAAAATGTGAGTAGTTTTGGCGTAGCAAAAAAATACACATTTTTCCAGCAAAAATACCACAATTAGATTATTGTACTTTATAGAGAGTTAACACTTTGACCATTTACAAGTTTGTTAAGTTAAAGTGGATTTTGTTTGTTTGTTTGATTTGAGGTTTAATGTCCCCGTCAACATAGTATAGGTCATTTAGGAGACGTTGCTTCCAACTTTGTGGGACTTTTACCTGACAATGAGATGAAATGACATCTCCAGCCCTGTTGCCCAATGACACCAATAGGGTTTATAAGCATGGACAGGCCGACACACAACGCTTCGCCTGGGCAGGCTTAGATCCTCTAGGTGGTTTACCAGTACTCGTATGCGGTCGGTTTCAGCTCTGCCTGGAAGCATCATGCAGCCCATCTACTTCTTCAAGCCCCAACGGGTGGGGGCCGCATTTTGACTATTTACAAGTTTAAGTTAAAGAGGTAACATCTTAATAATTGCATGAAAAGTGAGACAGTGAAACAGAGTGATCACTGTGGGATTTTGATGCTTACGGCTTCTGCATAGCTTCAGCTAAGAAGAAATAGAGGATCTTACATGAGTGCTCATGTATTATTGAATTTATTAAACGAGTTGAGGAAAAGGGATAAAATGCGAGGTTTTGCCGAGCATTTTATCCCTTTTCCGCAACGAGTTTAATAAATTCAATAATACATGAGCACGAATGCAAGATTCTATTTATCATATGACATTTAAAACGCATTTTATTCACGATTGTTTACAAAAATGTCAATATTCCGCCGTTAATAAACGTGACGTCGTTAAGGACGTTGTATATGTAAAGTTACGGGACGTATCTAGCTAATTTGCATATTTAATCCACTAGTGGATTATCGAAAATAATACATGGCATTATTACACTCATGTGATAAATAAGGATAATAAAAGGATATTTTTCTTATTTCTCTTTTAACCCATTTTGTACCAAATGGAATCTTCCTCCTTATATATACCAGGAGTCCATTAAAAAATTTAGGTGTGTCAGGTTGTGTTTTCTTCAAATTTTATTTGGAAAATGGCTTAACTATTCGCAAACAGTGTAGGCCCTGATCAGATGCCGCATTCTGCGGCATCTGATCTGGGCCTGCACTATTTACCAACTACCCGTTTTGGGGGTTCTGGTGCAAAATGGGTTAAAAAACTGTTTGAGGGTACTTGTTAGAATTGCCTCCCAAATGAAATTTTAGCAAGTATCCACGACATAGGTATTGGCCCATTTAACCAGTTTGGCCAAAGTATTTGTAGAGCTGAATCCGACCCACACACAAGTACTGGTTAAACCGCTTAGAGGATCTAAGCCTGCCCAGGCAAAGAGGTGCGCACGAGTCGGACCATGCATGCTTATCAACCCTATTGGTTTCATTGGGCGACAGAGCCTGAGATGTCATTTCATGTCAATGTCAGGTAAAACTCCCACAAAATTGGAAGCAACATCTCCAAAATGACCTTTACAGTGTTGACGGGGATGTTATATCTCAAATCAAACAAACAAAAATTGAATAGCCTAGAGGGTAAAGAAGGCTCACGTGAACATTGTTGACTGATCAGAATGCACAGGCTGATTTGAGTTTTCTTTTTGCACATGTCTTATTTTAGCTGTGTCCATGTGCTGGCTTATTTGTTACCTCTTTATCCTCTAGGCTATTCAAAGAGAAACAAATACTTCGGCAGATATATTTACTTATATCTGCCCCAATTATAGATTGTTGATATTCAAGAACAGCCTCAATGCTGTTCTAACGAGTACACGCAGTCTATGTTTCCAAAGAAATGAGAATGATAATAATATGTACCCAGTAAACCCCACTGTCCGCTTTGTAAAGTGGGCTTCATAAACTTTTCAAAGCATAATACAAACTTCTTGACATGATAGAAAGAAGGAAAGACTGGTACAATACCAATGAAAACTCCTTGAAAATCTGGTCTGGTATACAGGAATATTTTGTTTCAGGTTGTTTGCTGTGAGCACAGGCGGGTTAAAACAGCCAGTATAAAGAAATGTTTCCCAGAACCCCCATCATTGGGTAAGCTCCTTACATACCAAACTGATCCCAAGTATTAGGACAGACATGCCTCTAAGCAAACAGTGCAAACCCAGATAAGACTGCTCCTGAAGGAGAAGTCTGATCAGGGTCTACACTGTTTGCCATTCTGCTGCCGTTTTTGGACACCTTGCTGGATCATGAAACAAATTTGTTAAAATTTTAATAGAATAACAGCAGGTCCTCAAAGTGTCCAATTTTTTAGGATTTTTACGGTAGATCGTGCAAGCAATGTAATGAGAAAACCTGCCGGCCAAGGTGGCTCGGTTTGATGAGATATATGAATCTTACATGGGTGTGAGGGGTGGATAGAAAAATCTGACCCTTGGGATCACTGTCCAGCATCACGAGGCTTGCGTCATGATGCCGGACAGTGATCCTGAGGGACAGATTTTTAGTCTTTTAATGTCAGGTTGATCTGGCAAGACTAAAATAGCACCCAAGAATGGGAAAGAAAGCTTACATCACGTGAACAAGTCCATGAGATGAATACCCTCTAAACCCCACTTTATATAGTGAAAACTGGGGTTTAGGGGGATAAACATTATTTTTCTAAGTTTTGCTCCAAGACATAGGTTGTGGGTACTTGTTAGAACCGCCTCAATGATGCGGTTCTAACGAACACCCACAACCTATGTTTGCAGTATAAATAAGAAAAATATCACAGATTTTCATTATAAAAGTAGCCATATTGGAGATGTGAAAAATGCACTAAGTTGCACGAGTGTGTTATCATAATGTCTGAGTTATACTACAGTTTCTAATAGATGACATTTGAACTGTTTGACTTCTGTTGGTAATCTTCATCCAAAATAAAGTGGAGAACTTCAGACTTCATTTATATTGAATACTTTAGCATTATATGTATTTTATGCATTCAGGTAAGTGTTCAGTACATATTGATATTCAGGTCTCTCATTGATAGTTTTCTTTTCACCATTCAAAAGGTTTTACCAGCCCTGTGTTGTCCCCTATATCTCTGACTGATACCTTTGTTGATGAAGGGAAACACTGTCCTAATCTGTTGGAAGCCTCCGTGGTGCAGTGGTTACGCTACTCGCCTTGTAAACCAGGGATCGCAGGATCGATCCCGGGCTTCTCCAGACTTTCGGATGAGTCTTTAAACCGAGGCCCCGTCTCCGTATGACCTTAGCTGTTGGTGGGACGTAAAACTAAATCTCACTCACTCACTGTCCTAATCTGTGAAGCTGCCAATGAGTGTCACTTAATTCTAGCTCACCTGGGCCAAAGGCTCCAGGGGAACTTATAGGATGGTAGACCATCTGCTGTCCATCCACACTTTCTTCCAGCTATATCTCTGCAGCCTGCTGGCTGTTCTCAATCATTTCTCATCTGTAGCATGCCTCTGGTGGGGCATTGATGACATTAGCTTTTTATCGAAATTGAATGAAAAGTTTGGTTGCTTTGGCAGCCACAAGGTCCCATAGACTTACAATGGGAAAATGCTTATCATCACCGTAGCACCTTCAGTTTTGATCAGATCTTTCTGAAACTTACATATAAGTTGAATGGGGATGAAAGCTTGGATGAGTTTGAAACCAGGTCAACCAATATTAACCGGAGGTCAAAAATCATAAATCATGTGTTTTTAATTGCGTCAATAAAATTGTCATTAATCACGTAATTTTGTATTGGCCAAGTTACAGGTCCTCAGTCGGCTGTATTGGCCATGCCCTTTGGCTCAGGCCAGTACAACAGACCTCGGACCTGTGTATTGGCCCTCAAACCTATGTTAATGTATGGATACACTGTCCTGTTCTGCTAAGCAGGGTAAAAGATGTCATTTGTAAAAATTATCTTTTATTGTAGGTTTTACTGGCCCTGTATTGGCCTTCATACCTGTGTTGTTGTATGTATACACTGACCTGTTCTGCTAAGCTGAGTGAAAGATGTCATTTGTAAAAAATAATCTTGTATTGCAGGTTTTACCGGCCCTGTGTTGCCTCCTATATGTCTGGCTGATACCTGCGGTAATATAGAGAAACACTGTCCCACTCTACCCAACTGGGTTAAAGGTGCTGCCAAGCTGCTGAACACTGGGGAGGAAGGTCATGACTGGCAGACACTGGCTAGGGAACTAGGTAGGTGTATACTGTATGTATGAAAATAGTACCATTTCCATACATGATAGAGCCTTGGCCAAGAAACTGGTAGTTTTGCTAAGAAAACTATGAATAGCTATTGCAAGAATAACTTTCAGTTTTTCACCAAGTCATTTTTGCCAACAGTGTGGACCCAGATCAGACTGTTCCTGCACACTGTTTGCCTGTGTGCAAAAAAAAGTTTGAAAAAAAAAAAAATCAGCAGACGACATAAGCAGACAACATTTTCAGATGTAGTTTTTCTTGGTGTCTTAAGGGTTAATGTGATGACACTTACCTCTTACTATAAATGTTGATAGATTTATTTCTTGTGCATTGTGTGTGTGTGTGTGTGTGGGGGGGGGGGGGGGGGCGGGGAGGGGAGGGTGCAAATTCACATTTAGCAATAGATACAGGTTTCTTTGATAGTCTCCTCATGAAAAATGTTAACAAATGTAGACATACATATTTCAGGTTACAAACAGAATCAGATCAATCATTTCAATGATGACATGAACCCAGCGCTCGCATTGTTAGCTGACTGGATCATTACTAGTGGTAACACAGGCCTCGCTGTTGATATGCTGAGTGTTTATCTGGAGAAACTGGACAGAGAAGATGTTGTAGATATTATTCAGAAAGCTCAAGGTAGATTTCATAGTTGTAACACATGACCCAGCTTTGCTTAACGACCATGTTTGTGGTCAAAATGTTGAATTTTCTTGTTAGAACAATATCTAAAAGAGTGGTAATTTTGCTGATAAAAATGCAAATGCAAAAGCTACTCACATTTTTTCAGCAATAAGTTTAGTATACGAGGACTGTTCAAATATGAATGCAACTAAGCACATAAAAATGATTCTGTGATAGATTTCGATGAAAAATTTATTTTGTCCCCTCAAAGTATTCCCCTTTAACAGATATACAAACTTTCAGTCTTCAGATCCAATCATTGAATGCATTTTGGTAGTCTTTTCGAGGTATACTATGAAGGCACTGGAATATTGCAGAACCGAGGTGTTTGCACTGTACAAATTTTCGACCAGAAAGGTATTTTTTTAGCCGCGGGAACAAAAAAAAAAGTCACAGTGGGCAAGGCCAGGGGAATACGGGGGGTGAGGGAGTTCAACAACCTTTTCCTGCTTCAGATAGTCTTGTGCAATGAACGCCTTGTGCGATGACGCATTGTCATGTAGCAATCTGACATTGGCCAAACCAGTTGCGGGTCTTCGTTCTTTGAAATATTTCTACAATTTTCAAAGAACTTTATTCTTGTAAAACTTCGCATTTACAGATTTGCCTTTAGGCACAGCAACCTGAATAGCAGGGCCCTGATTTGAAAAGAATATGGCATACATTACCTTCTTGACGCTCATGGTCCGCTTTGCAATGCATGGTCTTTTGCAATACTTTGTTGCCCATATTTTGTTCTGAATCTTTCGTTTTGGCTAAAAAAAGGGAACCCATGTCTCGTCACCTGTGACTACATTAGCGAAAGACCTTGCATTGTAATTTGGAAACTTTTTAAGCAACTTCTTGGCGAACTGAACGCGTGTCTTTTTCTGCTCATCTCTCAACAGATGGGGAATCCATCTAGCACAGATCTTTTTCAAATCCCGTGTCAGAATTGTATGAGCTGCTCCTAATGAGATGCCAACCATACTAGCTATTTGCCTAGTGGTGTATCGTGCATCGGTAGCAACTATTTCTTTCACTCTAGCAACCATCTTGGCAGATGTTGGTCTTTTCGGCCGACGATCATGTGGTGCATCTTCTGTTGAGCCTAGCCCACAGCTGAATTTCTTAAACCAACGAAAAACTGTCGGAAAAGACATTTCATTATGCCCATAAACCGAACATATTTCATCAAAAATGTCTTTGCACCGTATACCAAGAATACAACGATTCTTAATAGGATCGTATTTCAACGGCGTACTCTGACCTCATGACGGATTTTAACAGGTTTGGTATCAATGTATAGGTAAAATGTTTTTCTACGCTGTGATATTTATTTCCAGGTGATTTTCGCATTAGTGCATGAGAAAACGTTCTACTTGCATTCATATTTGAACAGTCCTCGTATTTGCCATATTAAATGATTGAAGTTTTAACAATATGTTAACTATCAACATCGTTAGTTTTGAACAACTGGCCCCTTGGTCTTAAGGTTTGTAAAGTATGTTAGCTGGAGAAAACTGGATCGAGAAGTAATACAGAAATCCCAAGTAAGTTCTATAATTGTAACAGGTATTTAACATAATTATTTCAGAGGCAGGCTCTTGAGCTCAGAAGCCTTATTTCAGAGGCAGGCTCTTGAGCTCAGACCCAGGCTTCTCTAAGTCTTTCACGTGAGACTTTGAACTGAGGTCCCATTATATATAACTATACTTACATGTACAAAGGATAATTTAGCAAGTCCTTCTATTTTAACTTATCTAACAACAGAGATACTCATAATTTAACATTAAGGGGAATGGGAACAGTTGGCAGATTTTTCTGCCATTTTTCAACGGGAGGAGCCCTGTCCCAGTGAAAAGGGGGTCTTCTCTTAAAGGAAAGAATTTGCTCATCAGGAGCAAATTCTTTCCTTTAAGAGTTGACCCCAATTGACATGGGAGACAAATATACTTCTGCCGGAATTGCCTCCCCTGAAGGTGTATCCATTTCCCTTAAGATTCAGTCTTTTGGATAGGTGTTATTTAAATAGCTTCCTGAAAGCACACCTTTGAGAAGATAAACTGCCATTATTTTAGGCTTGTATAGTAGTTGCAGATAAGATTGGCTGGGCGGGGCAATTCAGGTGTTGTCAATAAATGTCAAATTCCTTGAGTCCTCCAGAAGATTTGGTACAGTGTCTTTCGCAGGCTTTTTTTAAACAGACCAAATGGCCATATATACCTTAGCTTTGAACATGTAACAATTTACAAAATTGGGTGACATGGAAAACCTTTTCATTGATAGAATAGTCCAAAGGCAGGTGCAAACAATAATAATTGTTCTGCCCTGCCAATCTAATCTACGACTACTATACCCTACTAATCATATGTATCCTGACAGTACTCCTGATCATACATTATAAACCTACATGAGCTATCTCATAAAGGTCTTCACTGTTTGCCACTGTCTAGCTACTTTTAGACACAACATCAGGTAGTAAATTGTATTTGTTCAGTTTAAAAACGAGTATGGTAAGGAGTTGAGATATCCAAAACAATGAAGAGTTAATAGGTTAGTTCTTTGGCAGAATGATATATTGCGGGAGATATAATATCTTTGTCATTACCTTATGAATTGGGACACAAATTTTGAACAGACAAGTTTGATTCAGTTTGGTCAGCACCTCAGTGTCTTTTTTAGAGCTCATTTTTAGGCATTATTTGAATTCAGTTACTTGTTAAATCCTCTTTTAATTTTATATGGATCATTTTTTGAAAAAAATAAATTTCAGTATTCGAATAATAAACCATGCCAAATTCTTAGAGAAATTATAAACCTAGATTAAAACTTGTCCTTCTGAACACAACAACCCATAACTTTGAAAACAATGTAGATCCAGATCAGAAGGCTCTCTGATCAGGATCTGCACTGTTTGTCATTTAGTTCATGAATTGAATGAATGCCTTCTGTCAAGTAATTTGATTGGTTGATAGTCAGAAATAGGTGTGTCAATTTATTCAGCAGGACAACATTTGAGGGTCACTGATGAGGCCTAATTGGCGGGTTCCCCTTAATAGCGAAAAGGACTCCTTTTCGCGAAAAGGAGTCCTTTTCGCGAAAAGGACTTTACCCTAAATAGCGGAAAGGACTTTTTTTTTCTAAAAGGATCCATATTATGAACATAAATTAATTATTTAACATTTTGTTTAAGATTTTCGGCTTCGGTCTTACGAAAATAATATATTTTCAGACTCTTTTACCCGAAAATTTTATTTTTATGCAATGTTTTGCAAGTTCTGCTGTTGTTTTATTTTTCTTTTGCATTATGCGCAGTTCCCGATAGCCGATGCACTGCAAGCTAAAGAGAAAAAGTATATATGTTGTAGAAAAAATCCACTAGTCTTAGGAGAACACGTTTGTCATTTTATTTATATTCCCTGTTTTCCGGACTGAAATAAAAACACGGTCTTTTGAAAATATATTGCACTGATGTAAGTTCGGGCATGGACTAATTATAAACTTCCACTTTCGTACAGACAAGGACAAAATTAAAATCAGAAGACATGTGTGGACGGAACAAACGGATGGGCGGACATGGACTAAATGAAAAAAAAATCCTTTCTTTCTCAACAATAGGTCATCACAGGTACACACTACAACGTCAAACTCAGCGTGAAAGCATGAAAGCATCATGCAGCCCAATCTATTTCTCCAAGCCCCGGTGGGCGTGGGGCTATACATTAGCATCTTTCTCCTCCAAACATTGACGGGCGTAGTTTAGCCATGACTTGCATGTCTGAATATGTGTGTATGTGTTTGCGAGCGTGTGAGGGAGCTCGAGATGATGTCCTTTTTCTGTGTTCATGTGCACCAGAAGAGAGAGTACCAGCGATAGCTGTCGTAATGATGCGGTTCCAACAAGTACACATATCTATGACATAAAAGCGTTGCGTTTGTTCTGTTATTTTTCATATATATGATTCAACACCCTGGATGCTAGTTAAAACCGAAAGTACACCGTTACAAAGCATTCATTTCCTTATCAAAGACTGCATGTGTTAGTTTTTCTTGTTTAGATACAAAATCTATATTGTGTATGCTTAATGACACGATTCTAACTAGAATTGCGCAGTCGATGGCACGCCGTCGCATATCCCCACGCCACTACATAATCCTACTCATCATGCCGTTCGCTTTGATATGTTACACGACCATGTTCTGGAAATTTTGATTTTGACCCACCTGCGGGTCCCACGCGCTGGGCCCAGCCCTAGGGGTGTGATCAAATTTCCGAAAGTGTCATGCACTCCCCAGATCAAAGATCTATCAGTTGCCAAAGTTTCAAGTTTCTATCTACAACCGTCGGACGGAGAGACGACGAAGACAATTACAATATCCCCACTTTTTCTTCGAAAAGCGTGGGGATAATGATGCTTCCACACAGAGCTGCATCCGGCCCGCACACTAGTACTGGCAAACCGCTTAGAGGATCTAAGCCTGTCCAGGAACCGCGGTGCGAGGCGGACCGTCTATGCTAATAAACCCTATTGTTTCATTGGGCGACAGGGCTTGAGATGTCATTTCATCTCAATGTCGGGTAAAAGTCCCACAAAATTGGAAGCAACGTCTCCAAAATGACCTTTACAGTGTTGACGGGGACGTTAAACCTCAAATCAAACAAAAGACTACCCACAATATACAGCGTTGCAAACAATACTTTTCCCCAGCAGATTAAAGTTTTCAAAATAGAAGTGAATGCAATGATGATTCAAACATAGATTGTGGGTGCTAGTTAGAACTATGTGGGTGCTAGTTAGAACCACCTTTTTGCACGGGCAATCTATCGTTTTGGTGATAAATATCATGAATAGTGTTTGTTTGAATTGAGATTTACGTCCCCGTCAACACTATTTAGGGCATTTTTAGCTTGGCTGTTTTCGAAGAAAACGACGAGGTATTGTCATAGCTCTGGCGTCGTCGTCGTCGTGCAAAAACTTGGACATTTTCGTGTGTGTCGTCGTCGTGCAAAAAGTTTGACATTTTGTAACTGAACATCATTACGATAATACATCCATGTGACCTAGTGCATTTTTTTTTCACATCTCCAAAATGGCAATTTTTCTGATGAAAATCCGTGATATTTTTCTTATAAAAACTGCAAGCATAGGTTTCGGATGCTCGTTAGAACCGCCTCATTGAGGCGGTTCTAACGAGTACCCACACCCTTTGTCTTGGAAAAAAAGAAAAATAATGTATACCAACGTAAACCCCAGCTTTCTCTCTATAAAGCGGGGTATAGGGGGTCTTCATTTCACGGACTTGTTCACGTGATGTATTTACTTGAAACTCGGACTAGTTGTTCATTATGAAAAGGGGCTGCAGCCGAGCGTTGGCACCCGCATGCGGTGCTCTTGTTGATACGTTACTTCCAATTTTGTGGAGCTTTTACCCGACTTTGAGATGAAATGACATCTCAAGCCCTGTTGCCCCAACAAACCAAAAGGGTTTATATGCAGGGACGGTCCAACTCGCCCAATTTGCTTGGGCAGGCTTAGACCCTCTAAGCGTTTTAAATAGCTCTTTGTGTAAGTATCATGCAACCCAATCTAATTCCCCAAGCCCCGATGGGGAGTGGGGGGGAGTGGATGAGTGGTGTACACTGTTACAAACCTAACTTTCCCCATCAAAGTGTCTTTCTTGAAAAGCTGTCTAAAAGAGCATTAGGGCCTTATATAGTTTATATAGCTGTCTAAAGTGCGAACAGTAAAGACTGATCGCGCAGATGTGCAGGCTGATCTGAGTCTTTGCTGCATGTACATGTGAATTATGGGAATTGCTGTGCCCCGGCTGAAAATAATCGTGTATGGTTAAATATTATTGTCAATATTGTGCATACTTGCCAATTATAGTTGATTTGTATACTTTTTAAAATTGTCACTAATTAATTTAAATATGACACTTGACGCGTGTCGATGATAAAAGGTAAAGATATTACCTAAGTTATAGTTATCATGCTGTCAAAACAAAAACTGTATCTTTCAGCGGCCAGTTGTTATTTCAGTTTTATGAATAATTTTGTTTCACATTTCATGTGAAGCTATTGAGTAACATTTTTAAACTAAATAAATAAATAAATAAATCCTTTTACATTGGATAATACGACCGCGTGATCAAAAAGTGCTTTTGGTATTTTTTCTTTGGAATTTTAAGCTGTTTTTATTTTTGTTTATATCATATATACATGTTGAATGAGAGGAGAACATAACAAAACTTTATTTGATAAACTCCGGGAACATATATATATGGTATAATATAGTGGGTTATTCATGAAAGTTGTCCTACATAATTTTGTTTGTTTGATTTGAGGTTTAACGTCCCCGTCAACACTGTAAAGGTCATTTTGGAGACGTTGCTTCCAATTTTGCGGGACTTTTACCCGACATTGAGATGAAATGACATCTCAAGCCCTGCCACCCAGTGAAACCCATAAGGTTTTTAGAACAAACGGTCCGACTCGAATCGCATTGCCTGTGCAGGCTTAAATCCTCCAAGCGGTTTACCAGTACTCGTGTGCGGGTCAGTTTCAGCTCTGCGTGGAAGCATTATGCAGCCGCCCATCTATTTCTTCAAGCCCCCCCCCCCCCCCCCCCCCCCCCCCCCCCCCCCCCCCCCCCGTGGTCCTACAGAGTACCCATAAAGAAGAGAATCGAGAAAAAACAATGTTAAAACAATCCAAACAAAGTCGGGTTTACAAGGATATTTATTGTGCGACTGTTAGCGTGATGAGAAACATAAAGCTCAAATAAATAATTAAATAAATAAATCTCTATCTTACCTGGTCTGTCTGACCATGATATCATCCTTGCCGAAGTAAATAGCCGCCCTGAACTCATAAAGCAGGTCCCTCGTGATATCCCCCTGTACAAAAAGGCCGACTGGGACCAGCTTAAAGAATCAATGTGCCAACTACTTACTGAATTAGAGTCAGCCCCTGCTACCACAGACAGTCAAGCTCTGTGGGATAAGTTTGCTAGCAGACTTCAGCAGGGTATTGACGAACATATCCCCACAATAAAAGCGGGTACTAGAGACGGTTTCCCCTGGATAAATCAGGAAATTCGCCGACTAATGAGAAAACGAAACAAGCTGTATAGACGCTGGTCTAGGTCAGGCAGACCAGATGACCAGAAGAAATTCCTGGATCAAAAGCACCTTGTACGGCGAGTTATAGATAAAGCTTACGAAAAGTACCTGCAAGATATCCTAGGTATTAACAATGATGCAGATGACCCTGACACCCCTCCCAAGGTCAAAACCAAAAAACTGTACTCCATGCTGAAACACGCAAAACAGGATTCTAGTGGAATTTCTTCACTGAAGGCCAATGGAAAATCTTACTCTGAAGACTCAGATAAGGCCAATGCTCTCAACGGCCAATTCAATTCTGTTTTTAGCCCCAAAAGCCCAATAAGTCTCAAGCAACTTGCTCTGAGGACCCTGCAGGACTCACATGACTCTGGTACCAATCTCCCATTCCAACCCAGCCCATACCCCAAAATGCCTAATATTCAAGTTTCAACCCAAGGCATTGAAAAACTTCTTAAAGGCTTACATCCTCACAAGGCCGCTGGGCCTGATAAACTTAAACCCATAGTCCTGCAGACCCTTCACAAAGAACTTGCCCCCATCCTCCAGCTTATTTATCAAAGATCCCTCGATACAGGAAAGCTCCCCTCCATCTGGAAAGAAGCAAACGTCTCACCCATATTTAAGAAAGGCGACAAATCTGACCCTGCCAATTACCGCCCTATATCCTTAACCTGTGTCCTCTGCAAAGTGCTTGAGCATGTTGTGGCCTCCAGCATCTCCAGACATTTCACTGACCAAAATATTCTCTTTGAACTACAACATGGGTTCCGGGAAAAGAGATCCTGCGAGACACAACTCATTATGCTTGTTGATGAACTTGCTAAAAATATGCAGTCTGGAAAGCAAACTGACCTCATCCTTTTAGATTTTAGCAAAGCTTTTGATAAGGTAGCACATGAAAAATTACTCCAAAAACTTCATTTCTATGGTATAAGAGGGAACACATTAAACTGGATAAAAGATTTTCTAGACAACAGGTCACAATCAGTTATTTTAAACGGCTCTAACTCTGACAGCATCCCAGTTCCCTCAGGTGTCCCGCAGGGCTCGGTTCTCGGTCCCATGTTGTTTTTAGCCTACATAAATGATCTTCCGGATCAGGTAAGATCCAGAGTAAGGCTATTCGCAGACGACACAGCCATGTACCTTGCCCTCGATGCTGAGACATACTCGGAGATCCTCCAGAAAGACCTTGAGAACCTTGAAAAATGGGAAAAGCTCTGGGATATGAGCTTTAATCCCTCAAAGTGTCAGGTCATCCATGTGACCCGAAGTAAATCTCCCTTCCAAACTGAATACCGTCTTCATGGCTGTGTACTTGAAACTGTATCATCCGCCAAATACTTAGGGGTCACCATTTCGGAAGACCTCAGATGGACAGATCATGTAAATAACATTAGTAAAAAGGCAAATCAGACTCTAGGCTTCCTAAAACGTAATATTCGGGTCAACAATAAGGACCTGAAGGCCACAGCATACAAAACGCTTGTCCGCCCACAGTTAGAGTATGCTTCTACTGTGTGGTCCCCTTATACGGCTTCAGATACCTACAAATTGGAATCAGTGCAGCGAAGGGCTGCTAGATGGGTAAACAGAGATTACCGATATACATCTAGCGCCACGAAAATGCTCCAGGATCTCAAATGGCGCACCCTCGACCAACGACGCATAGACAGTCGGTTGGTCCTCCTTTATAAGGTCACATTTGACCTTGTTGCGATACCTGCTGCTGACTACCTGATCCGGAATACCCGTACCTCCTCAAAAAACCATCCTCTAGCATACCGACAGATCATGACTCTAAAAGACTACTACAGGTTCACATTCTTCCCCCGCACTATCATCCACTGGAATGCCCTACCCCATCACATACCGGTCCTCCCTACCCTGGCACAGTTTAGTACAGCTGTCTGCCAGGTAGTCCACTTATCACCTTAAACACCAGAAGCTGTTTTTATCTTTTAACTATACTAACATTCTCTTTTCGCACTGCACAAACTCATCTCACCCACTTTTCTGTCCCCTTTTATTCAACTAACCCCCTTTAGCACTTGGTATACCGGAATACCCATCTGAAGTCCTCTTCGGAGGTTAAGGTGTTATGGAAGATAGAAGATAGATAGATAGAATAAATAAATAAATATAAATAAATAAAACGGAAGCTAAAGCTGCGAACTGCGATCGATTTGATTTTGAAACAAAGTTTAAAATTCCATCCACCTGTTCCAATCTTATGCAAGGACATTTACACAGGTTCACGCATCCGCGTGCATGCGCGTGTGTGTGCTAGTGTAGTCACTAAAGCGTATAATAAGACAAATCGTAAATTATCAATCTCCTCTGAACTTATGCTAACTGAATTCCGGTCTGCTAAAGTATATGTACATGTAAACAAATGCCAACCACAACAAAAAGAAAAAAGAAAGAACCTTCTAGGTCAACTTCCCTGTTAACATTGTTTACTTACTTTGCGCAAATGTATTTCAAATCAAGTAATTTCTAACATATCACGAATACACGCCTGTATAATTTTGACCCCTTTGAACCCCACTTTTATACAGAAAATCTGGTGTTTACAGGGCTACCGGGGATTGCGGATAATGCAAAAGAAAACAATCAAT
Source organism: Lucinisca nassula (assembly GCA_963580285.1). NCBI lineage: Eukaryota > Metazoa > Mollusca > Bivalvia > Lucinida > Lucinidae > Lucinisca > Lucinisca nassula. The sequence goes on from OY757014.1 coordinate 58,453,577, forward strand.
GGCAGAACTTGCAAAATATTGCATAAAAGTTAAAAAAAATCGGGCACAAGAGTCTAAAAATATATTATTTTCGCAAGACCGAAGCCGAAAATCTTAAACAAAATGTTAAATAATTAATTTATATTCATAATACGGATCCTTTTAGAAAAAAAGTCCTTTCCGCTATTTAGGGTAAAGTCCTTTTCGCGAAAAGGACTCCTTTTCGCGAAAAGGACTCCTTTTCGCAAAAAGGACTCCTTTTCGCGAAAAGGAGTCCTTTTCGCTATTAAGGGGAACCGCTAATTGGCTGAAACTAGCCATCTAGTCTGGCCCAGAAAAAAAACTAGTAAACTCAACAGTTTTCAGTCCTTTGTTATAGTCCTTGGTTCCAAAGGATTACCTTATTACTGAACATTGAACTTCACCACAGCTGGTGTTTAGAGAATGTGTGGCGGCCGTAAAAAGTCTTCCTGCCATTCATCATAGTGTGGGTTATATTTTCTAGTCCTTCGGGATCATGGAGTTCTCTATGGAATTTTGAAAACATTTGAGAGCCACCAATGAGGCTTAATTGACCAAAACAAGTTAGTCTGGCCCAGAAAAAACTTCTAGACCCTACGGTTTTCAGTTCTTTGTTTTAGTCCTTGCCTCCAAAGGATTACCTTTTTATAAAGCATTTAATAATAGATTTTTTTCCACATTTTCCAGAGTGTGAGCAGGATCGTGCCCAGATTTTTCTGAGTTACCAGTGGGACAGTCAAGATGAGATCAAGATTCTACGAGACAAGCTCGAGAGGTCGGGGTTCATGTGCTGGATGGATATAGGACAGCTGGGGGGTGGGGATCAACTTTACAACAAAATAGATGAGGCTCTCAGACATTGTAAGGTAGTGTTCTTTTACTATACTCAGTTCAATTACAGGGCAGTACCTTTATTACTCTATGTTTGGGATGCATAGAACAGGACCATGTTATAAGTGAACCATGTAATAAAGGTATATTTTATATAGAAATTATAATAAAAGGACAATTTGGGAGGCAAGACTTGGTCATGTTTTATCCAAAACTGTGTTATAATGAGTCGATTACTAAAGGGACTAAAGTGCAGTACTTTAATTTTTGTGAGACTTTGATCAATAAGAGTTAATGCTTTTAAAAGAATGAATAGCTGCAGATCAAGGAGAAGTGAGGAGGATCATTTTGTGATTTTTTTTATTTCTCTATAAAAACATTTGTTGTGGGTACTTGTTAGAATTGCCTCGATGAGGCAATTATAACAAGTACCCACAACATATGTTTTTATCAAGAAATGAGGAAAACTAAATTTTCCCGCTTATTTATGTTTAAAAAATAACTTCATTGGAAGAAAAAAATATATATACATGTAATAAACATATTATTACTATAGTAACTTGGTCTGCTGCACAACAGCAGCACAACACAACAGCAGCAGATCTGGATGTTGCCATATCTTACGCATCACACTCTCTCAGTCAGATGTGCGTCTGACTGGTGAGTAGGAGGACGCGGGTCCTATACCTGCTGGGGTCGGCAACATTCTTACGTGAAGATTGATAATGAAATCTTTTCTACAGTCATTCTCTCCCTTCCGCTGATTCAAGAAGGACAGTTGTCAGTTTCTGACGAAAGAATGTGCACTGTATTGGTTAACTGCTTATGTACAAGCCTGCCCAGGAATAGTGTGGATAGTAAACTGAATGGCTCAAAAATGACTTAAATAGTGTTGACTGGGCTGTTAAACCCCAATACAAACAAACAAAACAAATGCATCACACTCTGCATTTCATGTGATACTTTGATCTGAAAAACCTACTTGAAGTTATACAATGGAACAGATCAAATAACTATAGAAATAATATGTATTTTCAAATTGTTTCCACTGACAACACTGTCAGAACAACCCTCTTTGGCAGGACTCTGCTCAAATTCATTTAGCTTTCAGCAGTATTTCAAGGAAAATGTTGAAGAGAAATTCAGAAAAATAGACATCAAGCTATAGCCCTTTCATTGCAACCAGACTTAGTACATAACTGGATTGTCTACATGAACTGTTCTGTGAATTACAGTGGTGTATCCATGAGAAATTATTTCATATTATTGTTACACAATCACAGCTGGTAAACTCGTAAGGGGTAACCGTCGGTTATGCACTCAAAATCCTTACGGGAACTTCTGGTTATGCCTTCCGAGACCACAAATATGTCAACAAACAGGTGAGTGTTCCCGATATATGATTTTTAGTCTATTTTGTAAACATATTTTGAGAAATCGGGCAATGCTATTCTCAACAACTTTCATTACTGCATCAGAAAAGATGGGTGTGGACATGAAAAGGCAAGCGGTCGATTTTTCATTTAATTTCTCCCCGAGGAAGGTAGTCAGATATTTCTGTTTTGACCTGTTTTCTAGTGCCGAATGAAGGCATTTTCAGCTACCCGGACGATGCGAAACTAATCCAACATGCGAAATAACACGTAATTCAAACCACTTTCATGTTGAAATACATAATTTGCGAAATTTTCGCAGAATTTTTTCCAGGAGCTTTAATATTTGTGTCGATTATGACTTACGAGGTCCCATTACCCCTTACGGGAGCATTACGGTGTCAGTCCCAATACTAGCATGTCGGATCATTTTTAGTCATTGTTGATGATGTACAAACTTAATCAGAGCAGCTTTTTTGATGTTGCACTGATGAGTTAGGACGTTTAAGGAGCGTTCCCACTCGCAGCAGTTTTCCTGGGCAAGCTTAGACCTAAACGGTTTACCAGTACTCAAGTTCGGTCGGTTTCAGCCCTGCGCAGAAGCATTCCAAGCCCCGATTGGCGGGGGCGTATAGTAAAATGCCTATCTAATATGAAATTTATTCTACTGTACGAGCATAAAATAGAAAATATAGCAATATCAGGCTTTCAGCAATTCGTTCGAGTACATGAATTTGGATACGTACGAGCAATTCATTCGACGGCACAAATTTCGATTTTAAGTTATCGTTCTGAATAAAGTTAGCAGTATTATCAGTCATACCGAGCAACTGCAGTGTCTTCATGACTTTGATGAACTGTTTGTGAGAATTATTGAATGAAGAAACGCATTTCAATCAGACAACGATTAGTTGGCTTTTTTTGTCCCCGTAAGGGGTAATGCTCCCGTAAGGGGTAATGGGTCTCGTAAGTCATAATCAACACAAATATTAACGCTCCAGGAACAAATTCTGCGGAAATTTTGCAAATTTTTTTATTTCAACATGAAAGTGGTTTGAATTACGTGTTGTTTCGCATGTTGGATTAGTTTCGCATCGTCCGGGTAGCTGAAAATGCCTTCATTCGACCCTAGAAAACAGGTCAAACAGAAATATCTGACTACCTTCCTCAGGGAAAAATTAAATAAAAAATCGACCGCTTGCCTTTTCATGTCCACACCCATCTTTTCTGATGCAGAAATGAAAGTTGTTGAGAATAGCATTGCCCAATTTCACAAAATATGTTTGCAAAAATGACTAAAGTCATATATCGGGAACACTCACCTGTTTGTTGACATATTTGTGGTCTCGGAAGGCATAACCAGAAGTTCCCGTAAAGATTTTGAGTGCATAACCGACGGTTACCCCTTACGAGTTTACCAGCCGTGACAATACAAGGAATCTGTAGGAAAAATACTCCAAGATATGGCTTCTTTTAAAGGAAGGAATTTGGTCCTCGGGCCAGGTTTGCTAGAACAGTTAACAATTTGACCACTAATAAGCTTGTTAAGCTGACGATGCTTTGAACTACTGAATCCTGCACTCAGTTTTACTTAAATTCTGCTTTAAGGGGAATCGGAACACCTAGCACATTTTCTGCCATTTTTCAAAAGGAGACAACTTTCGGGACTTCCTGTTCATTTTTCAAGAAGCCCTGTCCTGCTGAAAAAGGGGTCTACTCTTAAAGGAAAGAATTTGCTCCTCAGGAGCAAATTCTTTCCTTTAAGAAATGACCTCTATTGACATGGGAGACAAAATTACTTAAGCAGGAGTTGCCTCCCCTGAAAGTGTATCCATTCCCCTTGAGATAATCTGCTTTGTAACATTTATTTTTAGGCTGTGATTGCTTGTGTGACGCCAAAGTATGTTGTATCTTGCCATTGTATCAAAGAGCTGTCTCTAGCTGACCTGCTACACAAGCCAATCATTCCTGTGATGATAGATAAAGTAGCCTGGCCCCCTCCCGGGGGCATGTCTCTGATATTTAGTCAACTAGTTTATATCAACATGAAAGGTAAGACTGTCACCTAGCTGACCTGCTTCACAAGCCAATCATTCCTGTGATGATAGATAAAGTAGCTTGGCCCCCTCCCGGGGGCATGTCTCTGATATTTAGTCAACTAGTTTATATCAACATGAAAGGTAAGACTGTCACCTAGCTGACCTGCTTCACAAGCCAATCATTCCTGTGATGATAGATAAAGTAGCTTGGCCCCCTCCCGGGGGCATGTCTCTGATATTTAGTCAACTAGTTTATATCAACATGAAAGGTAAGACTGTCACCTAGCTGCCCTGTGATGATAGATAAAGTAGCTTGGCCCTCACCTGGGGGCATGTCTCTGATATTTAGTCAGCTAGTTTATATCAACATGAAAGGTCAGACTGTCACCTAGCTGCCCTGTGATGATAGATAAAGTAGCTTGGCCCCCACCTGGGGACATGTCTCTGATATTTAGTCAGCTAGTTAATATCAACATGAAAGGTAAGACTGTCACCTAGCTGTCCTGACTCACAAGCCAATCATTCCTGTGATGAAAGACAAAAGTAGCTTTGCCCCCACATGGGAGCATATCTCTGATATTTAGTCAGCTAGTTTATATCAACATGAAAGGTAAGACTGTCACCTAGCTGCCAATCATTCCTGTGATGATAGATAAAGTAGCTTTGCCCCCACCTAGGGACATGTCTATGATATTTAGTCAGCTAGTTTATATCAACATGAAAGGTAAGACTGTCACCTAGTTGACCTGCTTCACAAGCCAATCATTCCTGTGATGATAGATAAAGTAGCTTGGCCCCCACCTGGGGGCATGTCTCTGATATTTAGTCAGCTAGTTTATATCAACACGAAAGGTAAGACTGTCACCTAGTTGACCTGCTACACAAGCCAATCATTCCTGTGATGATAGATAAAGTAGCTTGGCCCCCACCTGGGGGCATGTTTCTGATATTTAGTCAGCTAGTTTATATCAACACGAAAGGTAAGACTGACACCTAGTTGACCTGCTACACAAGCCAATCATTCCTGTGATGATAGATTAAGTAGCTTGGCCCCCACCTGGGGGCATGTCTCTGATATTTAGTCCGCTAGTTTATATCAATATGAAAGATAAGACTGACACCTAGCTGCCAATCATTCCTGTGATGATAGATAAAGTAGCTTGGCCCTCACAATGGGGCATGTCTCTTATACTTAGCTCATCATGAAAGGTAAGTGTCTCTGATCTTAGTCAGCTAGTTTATATCACCATGAATGGTAAGATTGTCACTTAGCTGCCCTGCTACACAAGCCAGTCATTCCTATGATGATAAACAAGTAGCCTGGCCCCACCTGGAGGCATGTATCTTACTTTAAGTCAGCTAGTATATATCAACATAAAAGGTAAAACAGCCACTCTTGCTGACCTGCTACACAGGCCAATCATTGCACCTACTGGAGGCATGTCTCTGGTCTTTAACCAACATGAAAGATAAGACTGTCAGCTCTAGCTAACCAGCTGCACATGCCAATCATTCCATTCGTTAATGACAAAATAGCCTGGCCCCAATCCAGAGGCATATCATGTAAGGTGAAAGCTGGCCTGCTAGACATGCCAATCATTCATGTAATGTCAAAGTACCCTGGCACCCATCTGAGGACATGTCTCTGATCTTTAGACATTATGAAAGGTTAAGACTGTCAATTCTGGCTGACCTGCTACACAAACCAAAATAATGATAGACAAATTAGCTTGGCACCCATCTAGAGGCTTGTCTCTGATCTTTTAGTCAGCTAGATTTTATCAACATGATAGGTGTGACTGTCATCTCTATCTAATCCCCCACACAAGCCATTCTTTCCAGCGTTGAATGACAAAATAGCATTGCCGCCACCTGGAGGCATGTCTCTGATCTTTAGTCAGCTAGTTTATATCAGCTTGAAAGACAAAGTTACCTGTTAGACTAGGGCTCAGTTATCATTCATACTACACAACAAGAAAGCATGTCTGTGAGATACTCCCAACAGTAATGACAGATCAAGTGGTGCATCCGTCAGGTAGGAACCATTACTGTTTGTCCCAAGGTATGGACTGTGGAACATATAAGCCACAACCTCAGTCTAAACCAGACTTGCAGTTTATATTTTACTTTTGGTCCTTTGAGATCAGCGTGAATATTCTGAGAAATCAGAAATAAATTATTGGTTTAGACTCATATTCTAGACAGGTTTTTAATTATTTGGACCCCATTTTGGTTTGTGTCAGTCTCTGAATCGGCTGTCTGTTCGAGGTTCGCGGGTTTGCGGTGTGTTTCCCCTGGCTTTCTTTGCCGGATCATTACAGGGTCACTGATGAGGCTTTGTTGGCCGAGGCTACGTGGTGTGGCCCATCTTCTTTCTTATGAATGTTTTCATTGCTCTTAAAGGAACTCATTTTTTATTTTTATTTGGTAGCACAGTCGGATGTGCGTCTGTGACGGGAGATCAGGAGGACGCAGGTTCAATACCTGCCTGGGTTGGCAACATTCTTATGTGGAGATTGATCATGAAATCTATTCTATGGTCATTCTCTCCCGCTGATTCAGGAAGGGCATTTGTCAGTTTCTGACGCAAGACTGTGCACTGTACTGGTAATTAAGGGCTTACGTATAAGCCTGCCCAGGAAAAGTGTGGGTAGGTGAGTTGACCAGCTCAAAAATGACCTGAACAGTGTTGACTGGGCTGTTAAACTCAACTACAGACAAACTATCCTCATTATAACAGTTTATTATGTCACGGTTTTGGATATGACATGGTCTCAAGATGGATCCCAAGAATGTATAGATTATATAGAAAAATGACCATAAATAGTCTTTTGAAATAATAACAATAATGAGCTCTAATTTAAACTATATAAAGAAGAATATATGCATCTTACAATTTTGCAAAAGAAATATTTTATACAAAAAAGAAATTTTACATACCATCAGCATCAGAATAGTCATAATGGGCCAAATATTTCAAAAATCACTGGCGAACATTATTATAATTTTCTACCATATCATTGCCATCATCTACGTGTTCTCCTGAGTGTTCTTGGGCATTATCAATGTCATATAAAAAAAAAAAAAAGAGCATATCTTCTCCAATATATATATCCTTCTTTTATTCCTCAACTCTATTTTGGATTGGCAAATTCCACAAAATATTTTTCTTTAACTTTCAAAACACATTTTTTCATTTTCTACATTTGATTTGAAGCCTCAAGCCAGCCGTAAATTACAGCAAACAGTGAGGTTGCATATAGCACGCCTACGGAACGATAGAATGCTTAACCATTGGTTAAGAACGTGAAGCACTTAGAGCGACATCCGGTTAGGAATTAGATCGCTAAAAAAGGTAAAGAAACTGTGCAGTTTCTGTGTTTCATAAGTTATTTAATTTTTACGAGGAAGTTATTTAAAAAACGGGGAATTACATTCAGGAGCCCATTGATATCGGCCTCTTTGGAGTAAATACCAAATCCCGTACTTCACACATTTTGGCTAAATTTAGTTTCTCCTGCTGAAGGTGAACTCAAGCCTTAGAAAATGAGTGGTTTTTCGAGGTGTTTGTTGCCTTTTATTTATTACTGCGCTTTGCTACAAGTTCAGCGTATTAACATGCACACACAATAAACATATATGGTTAAATGTGTTGTGGATATTTTGCTTGTCAATGCAGCACTAGCGAGAAATCACCACGGAAAAGGTCGAAAATGGTTGGTTACGCATTAGATCTATAGAAATGATAACAAAACTTGCATCTATAAAGCGGATCTGTTTTCATCTCCACGGCCCCAGAATCACCAGCACCTTGTTCTACGGAACCATTTTTAGGTAACCTGATAAGCAGTGCGCTATTGATTCGATAATGACATAGTATTTTATGGAAACATCTTCAGTCTCCAGAATCATAGTACCGAATGATTTTCACTGACTTTTACGCTGTGTTTGTTTTATCAATGGTCCGGTAATTGCCTGAAATGAAATTAAACAGGTTTTGGAGTATTAATTTCTGCGAAGAACTCCTCATCTGCCAAAATTTGCTGGTTAAGCATTAAATCGTCTGGTAAAGCATTCGATAGCCAGAGAGGAGAAAATCTCACCAGTTGCTGCCTAAGTAAATGCCAGCCGCTTACTACAATAAAAGGTGGTCTACATATGGTTTCTAAATTATGTTAAAATCACCAGAGAAAGAAAGCCGTGATGCAAAATACTTTTCTGGACAAGACCATTAAATGTCTGGGTATCATGCTTATCTGACCAAATGACGCACAGATTCATAAATAAGAGGTCATTACTTGCTTTTGTAGAAAACAAAATGGCCAGCTTATGCTTTTTAATGGCGATTAAATCTATATCGTGTTTCTATGGTCAAGCATTAGAGAGCCAGGTTGAGCATAAGACACCCATGATTATAAACTTGGTGCTTATAAAAAATAGAAGTAAAGCAATGATCAGGAATCAATACCAGCTGGCTATCCAAAATGCGATACATACAATCAGTGACAAACAATAACATACCGTAAAAATTCGGCTATAAGACGAGGATTTTTCCCTCCAAAATGAGCCCAAAAAAGTGACCCCGTCTTATAGCCGAGGTCATGGACTGCAGGCTTTTTTCCGGTAATGTCCGCCGAAGACCAGACATACAGAAAAAGCCGATCGGTGATTTTTGAATTGATATAAATCGCCGCCCACAAACCACCGCTACGATTTTTCTGCACGCGATCGGTAAATGACGTCATCCTACGCCATTATCCCCACACATGTTTAATGTCATTGCACACATGTTTAATGTCATTGCATGTGGAACCGATAAAAAATATTTTCCCGGTAGCTAAGCGGTTGTGAATAAAGGTGGATAGAAAATCAGTGCATTGCACAGCTCCCGAATTATCCCTAGAAGCTCCGTGTCAATAACCAACAACAGCGTTCGACTTTTCCCGCCAACGTCTGCTATTTGGCGCCAAAACATAACCATTCATGAGATCATGGAATAGTCCGATTTTATAATGCAAACATGTACCGTTAGATGTAGCTAATAGTCTGAGGAGCAATTAAATCATTTTCACATTGATTGTGGATTAAATTTTATGACTGGAGGATAAACGCAAATTAGAGACATAACTTGACCATATTTTCACACCTTATCGACACGCACCGCAGGGTGGCAATTATACGACAGGGATTAACAATAGTGCCATCCTTGAACGGTAATAAATACACAGACGGTTTGTCTCTCAATTGACAGCGATTTAATTACTGGTCTAGTTTTACCGTATGTTAGGACTCAAAAAGACTGGCGGCTTTTTTTTTTTCTTTTTTTTCTTTTTTGCACTTGTCCCGACCGAGCGTCATAAGGTCAAAGTGCACTTGCCCGGCATGATTTCGGTCTTGTCCCGGACGGCCGGGAAATGGATTTGTCAGCCCCTGTCGTCTATTAAAGGACTACGGAAACAATTTTACTTTTAATCAAATATTGTTCAGTCATAAGAATCCTGCGCATCCCCGCAGAGCTTAGTCTGTTAACCTTACAGCTACCTGTGTAAACCGCTTAGAGATAAAAATACCTCCAATATGCATGTATTCCGCCACTCTACGCTGCTTATCGGTGAGTGACGTCACTGTTCCCATTCCATTGAAGAACGTGTAAAGATTAATATTTATTTCTTTGCATTACGCTTTAATTTTCTGGAAACAAATACATTAATATGGTGTATAGTGTAGCATTTGGGTGCACAAGTAAACATTGAAAAGGATGTGGGATTCATTTCTTTGCATTCCCAAGTGATCCTAAACTACGACAACAATGGGTGTTTTATTGTAAAAGAAGCACGACCGAAGACTACATTTTTCAAGTGATTTGATTTGATTTGAGGTTTAACATCCCCGTCAACACTGTAAAGGTCATTTGGAGACGTTGCTTCCGATTTTGTGGGACTTTTACCCGACATTGAGATGAAATGACATCTCAAGCCCTGTCGCCCCATGAAACCAATAGGGTTTATAAGCACGGGCGGTCCGACTCGTGCGCACCGCTTTGCCTGGGCAGGCTTAGATCCTCTAAGCGGGTTACCAGTACTCGTGTGCGGGTCGGCTTCAGCTCTGCGTGGAAGCATCATGCAGCCCATATATTTCTTCAAGTCCCGATGGGCGGGGCCGTATTTTTCAAGTGAATGTTACTAAAGAGACCCACAGAAAATGGCTGAATTTGGATATCCAAATGCAAGGCCGATGTTTTAAGTGGGTGTGTGTAGGTTTCTGACCGTAGAAGAGGCCCCACTTTGCCTCAGGCTACTCGCACGCCAAGTTAGTGATTTAGACCCGGATAGTCTCACCCCGAGTGTTTTTTCTGCACGTTTCTTTGTTTTCGGATATGCTTATAAGATTAGCCGACAACTGAATACTTTCAATGTAGCGCAGAATATTCACTTATTTTATGGCCGTGGCATCTGATATGGGCCTACACTGTTTGCCAGTTACCCGTTTTTGGTTTTCTGGAACAAAATGGGTTAATAATCATGTGTCCGCTGAGGTGTTACGTGATGTTTTAATCTGAATTCTAACATTCTTTTTAGCACAACTCACTGAAGCTCCGGTGGTGTAGTGGCTATGCTTCTCGCCTCAGAAACCAGGGGTCGCGGGTTCGATCCCTGGCTTCTGTAGAGTTCGGATTTTTAAAACCGAAGTCCTGTCCCCGTATGTCCTTAGCTGATGGTTGGACGTTAAACACACACACACACACAAACATCATAACTCACTAATTTGTAGTTATTATTATTATTATTGTTATTATTATAGCTCATGTGCGGCCCCCGCCCATAGGGGCTTGAAGAAATATATGGGCTACATGATGCTTCCACGCAGAGCTGAATCCGGCCCGCACACTAGTACTGGTAAACCGCTTAGAGGATCTAAACCTGTCCAGGAACCGCGGTTCGAGGCGGACCGTCCATGCTAATAAACCCTATTAGTTTTATTGGGCGACAGGGCTTGAGATGTCATTTCATTTCAATGTCTGGTAAAAGTCTCACAAAATTGGAAGCAACGTCTCCAAAATGACCTTTACAGTGTTGACGGGTACGTTAAACCTCAAATCAAACGAACAAATTATAGCTCATGTGTTCGTATCTTCGGTTGTTGGTACACTGCTAGCTGAAGTACAGCCTGAAGTGGAAAGGCGGCATAATGACAGTCTTTGTTTGTTTGTTTTGGAGTTTAACGGCCCAGTCAATACTTTTTTAGGTCATTTTTGAGCCGGTCAGTTTACCTAACACACTTCCTGGGCAGGCTTATACGTAAGCGGTTAACCAGTACAGTGCGCATTCTTTCGCCAGAAACTGACAACTGCCCTTCTCGAATCATCGGAAGGGAGAGAATGACCATAGAAAAGATTTCATGATCAATCCCCACGAAAGAATGTTGCCGACCCCGGCAGGTATCGAACCCGCGCCTTCCTGATTAACGCGCATCCGACTGAGCTACCGAGATCGGCACATAATGACAGTCAGCGTCTTATAAATGGCACTGATAACACTGTATCTACGTCAGTTAATATTAGAGCTCGTGATGCTAGTTTTCAAATCAAGTGGAGACCGATAATGTTTATAATAAGACAAATGCCAAAAACAAAACAAAACAAAACAAACAAAAAAAAACCGGCGCCTACAATTAGCGCTTTGCAGAGGAAACTTCCAAGCGGGTATATGTATTTGAAATGACTTCGTGTCAACGTTGATGCGACGACGTGACAAAATATCCGTATAATATTATTTTGTTTTATATTTGCTTTTATTAAAATATATCGATGTTGGATGAATGTAAAAAATACTGAATAGAACATATGACCTAACATGCTGTTCGAAAATATTTTTTCAATACGCTGCATTAATCAAATCGACAATTCTGTACAAAGAAGGCAGTGCCATACTGGCCAATTTGTATCTTGCATCCTCTGTGTTCCACTAAGGCCGTCAAGAGGAGTCCTCGGCTTCGTCCTGCTGCAACTCAGCGGGCTCAAACCAGACCCGTGCGCTGGGAGGGGGGTGCGAGGGTACAAAAGCATCCCCGTACTTATTTGGAAATTATCACACATTCTATAGATTTTTTATCTAGGTTCGCGTAAGGGGCCTGCGATTATATATATATATGGCTGTATTTCTGGTTTCAGCTTCAAGCTCGCTTGTATTTTGTTATTTATTTATTTATTTTTTAAATCTTTGTTTTCTGCCCGAATTTATGTACATCTTCGTTGGTTTACTATAGCAAAAGTGGGAATATTGACGTCACTACACCACGTGATTCGGCAGCTGATTAATTATCGGAATTTTCTCACGCACACTACACCAGCAGACAACTGCACATGTTTACCTGGCTACTATTTATTTATTACGCTGTGTATAAATCTCGGAATTTCAGCATCATGGAGTGTTAACTGGCGATTTTAAGATGTTATTTATTCGAGAATGATTTCCCGTGTCCTTTAAATAGAAGTCTGTGTAGCCTAAGCCAGCAAGGCATGTACCGGGCCGACAGCGATACGACGTATCGGCCCGACGTTTGCCGACGTAGGGGTAAGTAGAGGGGTTTTCTGACGAAAAAAGGCCGATTTCTCACATCTAAATGGCATCTGGCGGTAGCAGATAGGCCCCGACAGATATGGCAAAAATTTGACCCGTCTTCTAAAAGAGTATAAGCAAAATACCACCTTAGAAAAACTGAAAAAAGGGGCCCCGTCTTATAGCCGAATCGCCTTATAGCCGAATCTTTACGGTAAATAAACCGCCAAAGAAGAACCGCCTTGTAACAGTCAGTGAAAAGAATTCCACTGTGAATTGTTTGTCAATCGACCCAAAGGTGCTCAGAAGAAAAGCTGTTCTATGCTTAAGTGCACGTGAATATCACTGACTTGTCGGGAAAACTATTAGAATGAAAATAGTCGCAGTGAGGTCAGACTGTTGTGAAAAACTAAAGATGGTTATCTTGGAAACATAGGATGGCCTTAGCAAAGAGTGTAGACCCTGATCAGAGGCTGCAGAATCCGGCATCTGGTGAAGATGTACACTATTTGATTGGACACTGGAATTTAAGAGATTAATGAAACAGTTTAAGACTATTTCTCCTACCTACACTCGGAGGCAATAGACCCACCAGTCCTTTGTTGTTTTTTTATTTTTAAATCACATTATATTTTGTGCAGAAATGAGAAAAATATCACAATTTTTCATCTTAAAATTTTCGTTTTTTTTTGGCGATAAAGGTTACATTGTATTTGTATAGGCGTGTTTTCGTAATGATTATTCAAAGAAACAAAATGATGTGGAGAAAACAAATGTCTACAACCTTTTTAGTACTAAATACAATATTATCAATAGTCGGTCGATAGTGAACAAAAATCTGGACTTTTGGCTTAATGTAAACTGCCTAATCACTGCCTAGATACATCCGTGAGAAAATATTGCTCCATATTCAAAACGGTTTCAAAAGTTCCTCATATCTAAACATGATACTGCAGATGGAAGAAAATATTATAACCTGTATGTTCTATTAATTTATTATATCTATATTTTTTCCTCATATCTAAAAATGACACTGCCGATGAAACAAAATGCTAAAGCGTGTATGTTTTATTAAGAAGGAAGATTAGATCATGGAAGATTAACTGAGGGCCTCGTGGAAGATTAGCTATTACATGTATTTTTGTATGTGCTAAATGTTGCTACCCTCACTAAATAAAGTCCTTACTTACTTACTGACTGACTGACTGACTTACTTACTTACTTCTCTCAATTTATTTAATGAACGCACCTGTCCTCCTGTTTACTCAAAATTTATAAATTTTACAAATGGATTCTAGTTCGTCTTGATTAACATGATTAAGAATACATGGTGTGTCATTCTTGCGCTGTTTGTATTAATAAGAAGTTGGTTTTAGACAATATCTTTATCTTATCATTTTGACAGTTAGCATAGAACTCACGGGACATCTGGGTTATCGATCATGATACAGACATATATTTTGGGGGCATGCGCAGTCCCAGGAGTAGGATATTCCGGCTACCTATTTGCTTTGCAGAGGCGAGCTAAAACAAATACGCCTTTCTTTTGCGTTACTATGCCTTTTTTCGCATTACTACGCCTTTTGATTCGCATAAAAACGCCTTTGATTCGCATCACTGCGCCTTTCTTTTGCGTTACTACGTCTTTCTTTTGCATTAGTATGCACTTTTTCGCGTTACTACGCCTTGTTTTTGCGTTACTACGCCTTTTTTGCGTAGCTTCGCCTTCTGATTGGCGTTACTGCGTCTTTTGTTTTGCTTTTCTACGCCTTTGTTGCGTTATTACGTCTTTTGTGTCGCGTTACTACGCCTTTTCGGTATTTTATTTTCTCCTACATAAGCCAAATAGGCTTTCGTATCTGCAGTTTTAACGATCTTACCCTTAGCCTTTCACGCCTGAGTTTCTTAAACGGGTTCTCTCCATTTTTTTTATTTTGGGCAATTCTTGTTAATAGGGGATTTAGTCAAATTCATTTACAGGATGGCGATTAGCTTTGATTCTCGGATGAGACGGTTCATTAATGGCCGTCCCATCCGGATATAGATTTAATCGCCATTACAAAGCGTAAGCTGGCCATTTTGTTTTCTACAAAAGCAAGTAATGACCTCTTATTTATGAATCGGCGCGTCATTCGGTCAGATAAGCATGGTACCCAGACATTTAATGGTCTTGTCCAGAAAAGTATTTTTCATCACAGCTTTCTTTCTCTGGTGATTTTAACACAATTCAGAAATCATATGTAGACCACCTTTTATTGTAGTAAGCTGCTGGCATTTACTTAGGCAGCAAATGGTTTGATTTTCTCCTCTGGGTATCGAATGCTCAACCAGGCGATCTAATGCTTAACCAGCAAATTTTGGCAGATGAGGAGTTCTTTGCAGAAATTAAAACTCCAAAACCTGTTTTATTTCATTTCAGTCAATTACCGGACCATTGATAAAACAAACACAGCGTAAAAGTCTGTGAAAATCATTCGGTACTATGATTCTGGAGACTGAAAATGTTTCCATAAAATACTATGTCATTATCGAATCAATAGCGCACTGCTTATCAGGTTGGCTAAAAATGGTTCCGTAGAACAAGGTGCGGGTGATTCTGGGGCCGTGGAGATGAAAACAGATCCGCTTTATAGTTGCAAGTTTTGTTATCATTTCTATAGATCTAATGCGTAACCAACCATTTTCGACCTTTTCCGTGGTGATTTCTCACTAGTGCTGCATTGACAAGCAAAATATCCACAACACATTTAACCATATATGTTTATTGTGTGTGCATGTTAATACGCTGAACTTGTAGCAAAGCGCAGTAATAAATAAAAGGCAACAAACACCTCGAAAAACCACTCGTTTTCTTCACCTTCAGCAGGAGAAACTAAATTTAGCCAAAATGTGTGAAGTACGGGATTTGGTATTTACTCCAAAGATGCCGATATCAATGGGCTCCTGAATGTAATTCCCCGTTTTTTAAATAACTTCCTCGTAAAAATTAAATAACTTATGAAACACAGAAACTGCACAGTTTCTTTACCTTTTTTAGCGATCTAATTCCTAACCGGATGTCGCTCTAATTGCTTCACGTTCTTAACCAATGGTTACGCATTCTATCGTTCCGTAGGCGTGTATAGGATCCGATGTTCTGTAAGATTTAACAGTATGTGAAACTTAACTTACAGGGTAAATGTCGATAACCTACATTGCCGATGAAAGTTTTCTATGGCGTTCTACCAGGCTGTCGTCGAGAGTCGCCTATGGCGGCGAAAGGGTTAAAGTGTATTTTTACCCATTGACTGCAAATCACAACTAGCAGAAGACATTTTCAAAGTTTTTTTTTTCTTATTTTTCAGAGTAAATAAGGCTTGACATTACATGTGAATTGTCTGCCCAGCAGACAACTCACATGTAAAGTCAACCTTATTTACTGTGAAAACTATGTATTTGAATAAAGCAGAATGTTGTCAGGCTGTTGTCTGCTCAATGATTTTATGCACCAGTTGAAGGGTTAACCCATAAAATGCCAATCATGACAATTGTCGTCTGCTTTGTCATCTGCTGGTTACTTTAAAAGTAATTTTTGCAAACAGTGTGGACCCAGATCAGATTGCTCCTAGGAGCAGTCTGATCTAGGCCCATGCTCTTTGCCTGTATGCAAAAATATTTTTTAAAAAGTTTGGCAAAAAATTAACCAGACGACGTAAGCAGAAGACATTTTAAGACGTAGTTTTTCTCAGCCTCTTAAGGGTTAATATACATGTTTCAGGTGTTGGTGGCCATGGTGGGACTGGTATTCATGCTGATAAACATGACAAATATAAGGAAATAATTCAGAGAATCAGTCTTTATGCTGTCCCAGATCTCTCCAAATGTAATCTCGCAGAAACTGATGCACGAGAAAAGAACCCCTATAATGACAATAGAAGCATGCAGAGCTTGGATTATTCCATGCATGAAATTCATAGTGGGGTGGATGAATTGAGCTCGTATAGTTCATGGACAATGCTTCCAGCCCAAAGACGACAGGAGCCAGCAGTGGAGAACATTCCGAGACAAGAAACAACCAGACAAGCACCAGAGGTGGTCCAGGTTACTCGGTGTAGAGTGTGTACAATATTATGATGTAACTTTTATCATATTAGGAATGGAATTAATCGTTCATATTATACAGCAAAATTTCAATATTAATTCCACCTAGAATTAAGATTAAATCTGCTCTTAAAAGCTTATTATTATTCTACACCCAGTGACTTCTCATAAGAGACTACCTTTGAGACTGTTCAAAAATGGTCTTAAAGACCACTTTTGAACAGTCCCAAAGGTGGTCTTAATATAGGGTCTTTACTATATTAGGAATGTACTTATTCATATTATCAGGCATCCTTAGTGTTGTTTTTTTTTATTTGTTGTTTAATGTCCGTCAACACTGTAAAGATCATTTTGGAGACATTGCTTCCAATTTTGTGGGACTTTTACCGCTTTGCCTGGGCAGGTTTAGATGCTCTAAGCAGTGTACTAGTACTCGTGTGCAGGTCGGTTTCAGCTCTGCATGGAAGCATCATGCAGCCCATCTATTTCTTCAAGCCCTGATGGGCGGGGGCCTCATCCTTAGTGTTTTCTGTCGTGTTGATTACTAGTAGTATCAAACTTAGTAACAGTTTCAATTTTTTTTTTCCTTATTTTTATGAGAAAATAAGGCTTGAAATTTCATGCAAATCGTCTGGAAGGCAATTCACACGAAATATCAAGCCTGATTTTCTCTGAAAAATACGTAAAAACATATAAAACATATATCATCTGCTGCACAATTTTACTTGTTTTATTGGTTAAATGAAAACCAGTAAAATTTTGGGTATCAGAATTTTCACATCATTATAACAGGCCTACATAATTTTGAACCTCTGAAACCCAACTTTTATATAGTAAAAATGGGATTTACAGGGGTATATATTATTTTTCTTATATCTGCCCAAAAACATAGCTTGTTGGTCCTTGTTAGAACTGCCTTGTCAATGCAGTTCTAACAAATACCCACAATCTATGTTTTGTGTAGAAATAAGAAAAAATATCAGAATTTTTTATCTGAAGATTTTCAGTGGTAAAATTTTCAATATTTTTGAATAATATAGGTACGTTTTTGTAATTTATTTGTAATATTTACACAAAATATGTGCTTTCATTGTTTTATTCATATTAGATTTCATGTTCTGTCTCCGCCTGGAATTTTAATAAATAATAAATTGTTAACTTTTACCCCCCATTACGAAAACACGCCTATACAAATACCTTGCCACCTTTATCGCCGAAAATATGAACATTTTCTGATGAAAAATTGTGATATTTTTCTTATTTCTGCTCAAAATATAGATTGTGGACACTCGTTAGAACCGCCTCATCGAGGCGGTTCTAACGAGTACCCACAATCTATATTTTAGAGCAGAAATAACAAAAATAAGGTATACCCCCAGAAACCCCAGTTTTACTATATAAAAGTGGGGTTCAAGGGGGTCAAAATTACATAGGCGTGTTTTCGTGATGCAATAAAGGCACTGCACTGATATGGAGGACAGATGAATTATTATTGTCATAATACTGCATGCTTTCTGGGTTCTTAGTTTTAGTTTGAACAAAGATCTGTGTTAAAGTAACCAGCAGTTAAGAATTTACATGTTGCTTTTCTTGCTTAGTGACATGTAGCTGATAGCCATGGCAAACAACTTGTTCAGTTTACAGTCTTGAATGACATCTGTTAGCAGGTAACATTGAGTCAGAAAAAATCAGTCTTGACCATTCACACAAAGTTTCAAGCCAGATTTTCACTGAGAAATGAAAACAAAAATAGACTGTTATATGCTTCAGTGAGGTGCTTCGAATGAGTACCCACAACACAGGTTTTGAAGGAAAAATAAGAAAATTAAGATGTGGATACCCCTCTTACCTGGGGCTGTGGTTTGATTTGTTCATTAAGACTTAACCATGAAGTCGGAAAGGAGTTTCCTTTTTCCGTGAAATCTTATGTTATGTTTTACCTCCATTTTACCTTAAAAAAAAAAAAAAAAATTCGGACACCTTGAGAACTTGCTGTAACTCTCCAAAAAATTAACAAATTTGTTTCATGATCCAGCAAGTAGTCCAAAAGGTGCAGATTGAACGGCAAGCAGTGAAGACCCTGATCAGACTGCTCCTTCAGGAGCAGTCTGATCTGGGTCTGCACTGTTTGCTAATGCCTGTCTGTCCCTATACTTAGGATCGTTACGGTACATGTTTTGTTAGATCTGAAGATTCTGTTTGTATTCAGGGATAAATATTCTCATGATAAATTGTCTATTCATACACAGTTGCATGTGGCATGCATTGATTATTATTCAAACTT
This sequence comes from Lucinisca nassula, assembly GCA_963580285.1. Lineage (NCBI taxonomy): Eukaryota > Metazoa > Mollusca > Bivalvia > Lucinida > Lucinidae > Lucinisca > Lucinisca nassula. Next base: position 58,472,742 of record OY757014.1, read on the forward strand.
GTTTACATATTCTTACATTGCATGCATAAAGTATCCGTTCATGCACTCATTTTTCATGGATAAATTATCCATTCTTGCACTCTTTTTACCCATATCACAATCTCGTACTACATTTATAAATTGTCAACTCATACACTATCTTATATCACCTAGATAAGTTATTCATTCATAGGCAGTTATGTGAATAAATTATTTATATACAGTCACATGTTACATGGATAAATTATCTGTCCATACACAATTGTTAGCTGAATATAGTATTTATATACAGGCACATGTTACATGGTTAAATTATCCACCCATACACAGTCATGTTACATGGATAAATTATCCATTCGTTCACAATAACTATTGTTATCTGAATATCGTATTTATATACAGGCACATGGTACATGATTAAGTTTTCTAACCATACACAATCTCATGTGACATAGTTAAATTATCCACCCATACACAATCTCATGTAACATGGTTAAATTATCCACTCATACACAATCTCATGCAACATGGATAAATCATCCATTAATACACTGTTTCATATTACAATGATTAATTATCCTTTCATACACAATTGTTATGTGACTAAATTATTTATATACAGTCACATGTTAAGTGGATAACTTATCCACACATACACAGTCTCATGTTACATGGATAAATAATCCATTCAAATTTTTCCATTCATACACAATTTTTTTGTGAATATATTATTTATGCACAGTGACGATACATTAATTGATTGTCCAGCAATACACAGTCTCATGTTCAAGTTATCCATTCATATGCAGTCTCATGTTACATGGATGAATTATCCAATCATACACAGTCTTGTGGAAAAATTATCCATACATACACAATTTTAGATTTTAATAATATGAACAGGGCATTATTATTGTTTCTGAAGCTTTAAGATCTGAATCAAGTATATGTTTCAGTTGAATTAACTGGCTTAATTGGAGATTATTGTGTCGATCATATTATTTTATATTTCCTCATGTTACATTGATGAATTATCCAATCATACACAGTCTCATGGAAAAATTATCCATTCATACACAATTTTAGATTTTAATAATATGAACAGGGCATTATTATTGTTTCTGAAGCTTTAAGATCTGAATCGAGTATATGTTTCAGTTGAATTAACTGGCTTAATTGAAGATTATTGTGTCGATCATATTATATTATATTTCCCTTTTCTTACATTCTGTTGGTTATCTGTTTTTATGTTCTGCTCAAAGCAGACATACATGCTAACCTGAGCCTTACCCAAATAGATTTTGTTGTATGTCTAATTTAACACATACTACAGATTTAAAGACAAGGGATATATCCATGTCAACAGAAAGATGTTCTGATAATACCACATGGCAGTATAATGTACATGTATAGGCAACATCATATTAATGTTAATATTCATGACATTGTGGTGGCCCTTCATGTGCCCTTTGGGTAGATCTGACATTCTGTTTTTATTCAAACTACATGTATTTGCTAGTGTTTTATTTTTGATGTTATTTATATTTATTTTGACTAAACCTTTTTAGGTGTATATTTAATTGGTTGACGCAGAGAAAAACTACATCTGAAAATGTTGTCTGCTTATCGTCTGCTGATTTTTTTTTTTTTTTTTTTTTGCGAACTTTTTAAAAATGTTTTTGCATACAGGCAAACAGTGTGGGCCCAGATCAGACTACAGGACCAGTCTGATCTGGGTCCACACTGTTTGCAAAAAATTACTTTTAGGTAACCGGCAGACAGCAAAGCAGATGACAATTGTTGTGATTGGCATTTTATGGGTTTATTGGTTGTAGAGGTTTCTAATCTAAGATTTTCTATGAACCACATCAGAAGAAAAGGTGCTTAAAAACATGGGTGGACAGCAATGGCTCAGATCAAACTGTACATCTGCAGAGTCTGATCTGAGCCTTCACTGTTCACATGAAGCTTCAGCAGGCTGTGCCTTGCTGGTAATAAACTATTCCTGCCGCCTGCCATACTAAGCAGGAGATATTAACCCTTATCTTGCTGTTCACGACAACCCCTATCTTTGCAAACAGTGTAGATCCAGATCAGATGGCTTCTGAAGAAGCCATCTGATCAGGATCTACACTGTTTGGCATTCAGTTTATGAATTTGTAGCAATAAATTACATCAAGTAATTTGATTGGTTGATAGACAGAAATGGGTGCGGCTTAAATGAATATTCAGCAACATAAGGGTTAAAAATCTGGGTTGGAAATAATTTATAAATACACTGATTCCTTTTGTTTCAACATGGCAGATGGCTAACAGTGCAAGAGGTAATATTGTCATGTGATAGCCTCCACCAATCAGGTAATGAAATGGAAAAAATGGCGGCTCACATCGCATCTGCTCTGTAATGAATCATATAGAATGCTTGCAAAGCAGTATAGTCAAACACATAGGCACCTGGACGACACTGAATTGGTTACCAACTAAAGAAATCCTTAGGTTACCACTACAGTGTATGTGTATTGTCGTGCTGAAGCACAAGACACATTCGTGCCTTTTGAACACTCATAATATTACCCATTTATAACTGAATTGAATCTTCCTCTCTGTGTATAGGAGTTCATTTCAAGTTTGAGTGGTCTCAAGTTGAGTAAGTACAGAAATTTTGTTAGAAAATGATTGAACTTTTTGCATTCAGTGCAGGTCCTGATCAGATGCAGCATTCTGCAGCATCTGATGTCCTGACAGGGTCATTGGACGCCAAATACCAATTTTCTCATGATGCCCCTCATATCATTAAGGTTGGTTCTTATAGCAAGGCCAGCAGCTAGATTCAGATGAGAAAAGCCTGTCTTCGGGGTTCTTTGACCACATCACAAATACATGCCTGTATAATATTGACCCCCCATGAACCCCACTTTTATATAGTAAAACTGGGGTTTACAGGGTTATACATTATTTTCTTTATTTCTGCTTAAAACAGATTGTGGGTATTTGTTGGAACCGCCTCGACAAGGTAGTTCTAACGAGTACTCAATCTCTATTTGAGCAGAAATATGAAAAATATCAGAATTTTCTATCTGAAAATTTTCATTTTTTGATGGTAAAATTTTCAATATATTTGAATAGGCCTGTTTTCGTAATGAGGTAAGGCAAGCCTGTGCTTTACTCTTTCAGCATCCTAGTCAGTTAATTGCGACTGCCTAGCAGTGCACTAGTCGCATTTTTGTGACCTGGAGTACTGATGTGGGTCGACATTTTAGATCAACCAGTTAGAACATATTACTAGCTCAAATATGTTGCAAATCATAAAGTAACACCTGTTTTTGGCAAAAACAAACTTTTACTTTACAAAAAAATGTTGTTGATCATATCTTACCTGGTTCAAGTGGTAGAAAATGCCAGTGACAAAAAAAAATTTGGTGGTGGGATTTACGTTTAGAAATCAATTTGGCGCCGAAAGAGTTAAGCATAGTCTTGCCAGAGCCTTTGCTGATTGCAGACATGTGGTGCTTCATGCAAGGAAATGTGTCTAACCCTGTTTGTTTGCTATGTATGTGTATTAGAAAAGCCTAAGTTGGGAATGCATAGGGTCCTTTTCTTCTGTGTTGGTTCAGCTACTGTTTTCGTTGTTATCAGCTATTAGCTGCTGGGTAGTTTATATTTTTGTTACTGTAAAACTTTCAGTGGCTTAAACACCTTTGGAACGATAAAAATTTGATTGAAATAGGAGTGGTTAGACCAACTTAAGAATTTGTAGGCATAATGTGGATAATATAACTGTCTTCTATAAAACAAAGTTCCACGTATGTTGTGTGGACTCATTGAGGCAATTCTAATGAGTACACACAACATACCTTTTCAAGACAAAATACGTGTATGATGACTTTTAAAATATCCTTAACCCTTTTCTTGCTGTTCACGACAACCCCTATCTTTGCAAACAGTGTAGATCCAGATCAGATGGCTTCTGAAGAAGCCATCTGATCAGGATCTACACTGTTTGGCATTCAGTTTATGAATTTGTAGCAATAAATTACATCAAGTAATTTGATTGGTTGATAGACAGAAATGGGTGTGGCTTAAATGAATATTCAGCAAGATAAGGGTTAATGTATGGGTACTTGGAACTATGGGAAAAATTCTCCAGGGACTCGGAAGAAATTATAAATTACCTAAGTATTGGGGCAGATAGGCCAAAGCAAACAGTGTAGACCCAGATCAGACTGCAGTCTGATCAGGGTCTACACTGTTTGCCCTTCTGTCTGCACCTTTTGGACTTGCTGCAGGATTATGAAACAAATGTGTTTAAATTTTAGGAAAATTACACCAAGATCTCAAATTCACGGGATTTTAACGGTAATCAAAGTAAACAAGCCGTTGGTATTTGAGCCATTGAACTTTTCAATTTATTCTCTGGTATCCCCGAAGATACCATTAATACTTGTTACTGTAATGATTCTCTCTCTTTCTCTCTCTCTCTCTATCTCTCTCTCTCTCTCTTATTATACTCCTGCATATAAAGTGTTGTTGTGGAGGGGAGATGGGATACTTTTCTCATTGTCCATCTCAGTTTTCAAAATCTTGAGAAAGAAATGATGGATTGCAGTCTTAATTTATGATGTGAGTTGATACTCACATGATTTTACTGGCGATTGTAACACATTTTGCATCCATTTTCAGTGGCAAGGCTGGCCATTTTTCTATGTAATCAATACATTTTTGCTAGGCTATAACACAATTGCTTCACTATTAAAGAACGGTTCTCCTTTGGACCCCAATATTAGTTTTAATGTGCAAACAGCTTGTAGAGTACTAAAATGTCTTTCTCCTCTGATAGTGCTGTAGTGGAGCTATAGTCAGATCCTCTGACAGCTCTCGTATCTCCTCAATGCATATGCTGGATGTTATTTTTTTCTGTATTATGCAAATGATGGAAAATAAAATTTTAAATTCCTATAATGCTTTATGTTCTTTATGAAGTTACTAAGTACAGAAGCTTCCCACCTGTTCTTGTCCATGTGACTTTTGCTGACCGTCTACAAATTCCAGGTAATGGTTATTTATAGCAGCACTTGTCTTCTCCCTGTGATGTCAGAGTGCTGTGTAAAAATTAAAATCTGGACTAGGCTTGTGTACTGGGTCATTGGCAAACAGTGTAGACCTATATCAGATGCTAGAGGGTTCTACAATGTTTACTTAACCCATTTCAGACTGGAAACCCCTAAATGGGTATAGTGGCAAACAGTGCAGGCCCAGATCAGACGCCGCAGAACGCGGCGTCTGATCAGGGCCTCCACTGTTTGCTAATAGTTTAGCCATTTTCCAAATAAATTTTGATGAAAACACAACCTAAATTTTGAAATGGACTCCTGCTATATATAAAGAGGAAGATTCCATTTGGTACAAAAAGGGTTAAAATACTGACATTTAAGAGTTAAACGATACAATTTAAGTCCCAGTTCAGGACTATTTTATCAGCCTACACGCCAAGAAAATTGACCCAGCAGTGCTTTGATTTTCATTTTCCCTTAGATGAAGACATCCTTAGGAACACCATAGCTCTAGATAAGGAGGAGTATCAAGGATAGGGTTGAAGCATAGTCCTGAAGTATACCTACTTCATGACTCAGCTTCTTTGTGGCGGAATTCCAGCGGTGGCAGTATTTGGTTGAGGGGAAAAGCAGTTCCATTATCATGGCTTTGTTTCAACTGTGGCATTCTCATGATTTCTTCAGGGAATAGTTTTACATATTATCCCCCGCCGAAGGCGGAGGGATATAGTTTTGGCGTTGTCCGTCCGTCCGTCTGTCCGTCCTTCCGTCCGTCCGTCCTTCCATCCCTCCGTCCGTCCTTCCGTCACACTTTTTTGTCCGGAACCGTTTCTCAGCAACTATTGCATGGAATTAAATGAAACTTGAAATAAATATGTATTATTATGCTGTGGTGATGCACGCGCAATTTTTTTTCGGATTGACTTTTTACATCCAGAGTTATGGCCCCTTGAATGATTGAAATTCTGGATTTTTCGTCGTCTCACTTTGTCCGGAACCGTTTCTCAGCAACTATTGCATGGAATTAAATGAAAATTGAAATAAATATGTATTATTATGCTGCAGTGATGCATGCGCAATTTTTTTTCGGATTGACTTTTTACATCCAGAGTTATGGCCCCTTAAATGATTGAAATTCTGGATTTTTTCGTCATCTCACTTTGTCCGGAACTGTTTCTCAGCAACTATTGCATGGAATTAAATGAAACGTGAAATAAATATGTATTATTATGCTGCGGTGATGCACACGCAATTTTTTTCTGGATTGACTTTTTACATCCAGAGTTATGGCCCCTTAAATGATCGAAATTCTGGATTTTTCGTTGTCTCACTTTGTCCGGAACCGTTTCTCAGCAACTATTGCATGGAATTAAATGAAACTTGAAATAAATATGTATTATTATGCTGTGGTGATGCACGCGCATTTTTTGTCCGGATTTACTTTTTACATCTAGAGTTATGGCCCCTTAAATGATTGAAATTCTGGATTTTTCGTCGTCTCACTTTGTCTGGAACCGCTTCTCAGCAACTATTGCATGGAATAAAATGAAACTTGAAATAAATATGTATTATTATGTTGCCGTGATGCACGCGCAATTTTTTTTCTCAATTTTGGCCAGATATATTTTCTTGCCATTCTACACGAAAAACCCATTCGGCGGGGGATATCAATTCAACGAATTTGCTTGTTGTAACAGTTTCAAAAGGTTCTGTTTGCATTTGGCTTCAATAGGCAACCTTTGCTGGTGATCTGAGTTGATCCTTTCGGCCTGCCTGGTCAGGAGGTGCAACCCATTTCACATTTTTGCCCGGCTGTATGTCCATTTCCAATCATCTGCAGCCGTGTGTGTTGCATGTTGAGGCTGTCCACTTAGAATCATGCAATCTAGGGATTTCCTGTGATTTGCTTTTCTCAAAATGTGCTAGCTTGTCATGAGGTTGACCAGATGCTGCTTGATGCCCGATTTCTTCCCCCATTTCCAACAAATCTCGACAGTGGCCTTATCCACCAATAATCTTGATTGTTTATTAATAAAACATATGTTTGAGGAGAAAAGGGAAAATGAAACAAGAATATTTATAATTTTCTTTGTTGTTAATTTGCCTTTGTTTCATAAATTAACTCATTGAATGGAATCTTCCACCTGTATTTTAGGAATGAATTTCATTTTTTTTTTATTTTATCAATAGGTAAACTCTGGTGAATTACACACAAAGAAGCCAGAAGGCTTTATGCTAAGTTTGTGAGTGATTCCCTAGAGTTTACACATCAATAAAAACACAAAAATGATTCATTCACCTGAAAATTCTCGTTTTTTTTTTTTTTTTTTGTCGGTAAAATGTACAATGTATTTGAACAGGCATGTTTTCGTAATGTATAGTTCTAATTCCAAATTATAATTGGCTATTTTGTGTGTTTGTTTTGAGGTTGTACATTGCCATCAACACTATTTAGGTCATATTGACTAAATTGCTTCTAATTTTGGGGGATTTTTACCCGATGTCAAGATGAAATGACTTCTCAAGCCCTACTACCCAAAGAAACTGCTACGGTTTTTATGCAGGCACAGTCCGACGCACACTACTTTGCCTGGGCAGGCTTAGACTTAAGCTGTTTACCAGTATTCCTGTTTGTTTGGTTTCAGCTCTGCACATGAGCAGCATGCAGCACAATCTATTCCTCAAAGATAATTGTCTGTCATTAATAATCTGCCTTGTGTAAACTGGATAAGTATACATACTATATCCAACAATTAACTAAATTTTAATTATAAGACGTGCAGCTTTACAGAAACAAAAGATATTGATTCTGTGTGAAAATTCTAAAATGAACGTACCTGTAAATAAAAATCAAAAATGAGTTCCTTTAAGAGCAAAGAAAACATTCATAAGAAAGAAAGTATGGGTCATACTACGTAGTTTCGGCTAATAAAGCCTCATCAGTGACCCTGTAATGAACCGGCAAAGAAAGCCAGAGGAAACATACTGCAATTTTGCGAATTTTGAATAGGCAGTCGATTCAAAGACTGATATAAATCAAAATGGGGTCCAAATAATTAAAAACCTGTCTAGAATATGAGTCTAAACCAATAATTTATTTCTGATTTCACAGAATATTCACGCTGATCTCAAAGGACCAAAAGTAAAATAAAAACTACACTATGGTTGATGTACGGGGAGACGTTTTACGGCCGCCACACGGCACAACACCAGCTGCAGTGAAGGCAAATAAAAATCAACAATGAGTTCCTTTAAGAGCAATGAAAACATTCATAAGAAAGTATGGGTCATACTACGTAGTTTCGGCTAATAAAGCCTCATCAGTGACCCTGTAATGAACCGGCAAAGAAAGCCAGAGGAAACATATTGCAATTTTGCGAATTTTGAATAGGCAGTCGATTCAAAGACTGATATAAATCAAAATGGGGTCCAAATAATTAAAAACCTGTCTAGAATATGAGTCTAAACCAATGACTTATTTCTGATTTCACAGAATATTCACATTGATCTCAAAGGACCAAAAGTAAAATATAAACTACACTATGGTTGATGTACGGGGAGACGTTTTACGGCCGCCACACAGCACAACAGTCAGAAATCAATTTATTCTTGTATCAAATACAGGAAGCCATCATTTTGTATTATTTATTTTTGGTTTATTTGTTTGTTTGATTTGAGGTTTAACATCCCCGTCAACACTGTAAAGGTCATTTTGGAGACATTGCTTCCAATTTTGTGGAAATGTTACCAGACCTTGGGATGAAATGACATCTCAAGCCCTGCCACCCAATGAAACCAATAGGGTTTATTAGCATGGACGGGCCGTCGCGCACCTCTTTGCCTGGGCCAACTTAGATTCTCCAAGCGGTTTAGCAGTACTCGTGTGCGGGACGGTTTCAGCTCTGCGTGGAAGCATCATGCAGCCCATCTGTTTTGTCAACCCCCGATGGGCGGGGGCTGCTATTTTTAGTTTAAAGGCCCTTTTAAGATTATTAATCCCCCGCCGCGAAGCGGAGTGGGGATTATAGGAATGGCCTTCATCTGTCCGTCCATCTGTCTGTTCGCAACACTTTCTTGTCCGTTCCATTTCTCCTTTACCCTTGGAAGGATTTTCATTAAACTTTGGTCAAATATTCTTCTCAGTGAGCTGATGTGCAGAACCCATAAAGGAACCATGCCGACTCAAGGTCAAGGCCACATTTGAAGGTCACAAGTTTAAAACGTTTTGAATTTTAGTCCATTCCGTATCTCCTTTACCCCTCAAAGGATTTTCATTAAATTTTGGTCACTTATTCCCCTCAGTGAGCTAATGTGCAGAGCCCATAAATGAATCATGTCCGTCCGTCCGTCGTCTGTCTGTCCGTAACACTGTCTTGTCTGCTCCATATCTCCTGAACCCTTCGATAGATTTTCATTAAACTTTCGTCAATTATTCATGTCATTGAACTGGTGTGCAGAAACCATTCCGACTCAAGGTCACGGTTGAAGGTCACACGTTTGAAACTTGGAATTTTGTGTCTGGTCCATATCTCCTTTACCCTTGGAAGGATTTTCATTAAACTTTGGTCAAATATTCTTCTCAGTGAGCTGATGTGCAGAACCCATGTCCATCCATCCATCTGTCAGTTTGGTCATCCGTCTCTCTGTCTGTCCGTAACACTTTCTTGTCCGCTCCATATCTCCTGAACCCTTTGATAGATTTTCATTAAACTTAGGTCAATTATTCGTCTCAGTGAGCTGGTGTGCAGAACCCATGCCGACTTAAAGTCAAGGTTGAAGGTCATGAGTTTGAAACTTTGAATTTTGTGTCTGTTCCATATATCCTTTACCCCTGGAATGATTTTCATTAAACTTTTGTGAAATATACCCCACAGTGAGCTGATGTGCAGAACCATAAATAAACCATGCCAACAAAAGGTCGTCACAAGGTTGAGCCTTGATACAAAGTACGGGGGGGGGGGGGGGGGGGGGGGGGGGGGGGGAACTGGAGAAAACCACATGATCTTGCATTGCAGAACATTGTGTCACATTTGACCTGAGCAAGGCTTAAACCCACAGCCTTGAGACCTTATGGTTGTGCTCTTATCCACTAGGCCACAGAGGCCCATGCACTATCAGTGCAAGTGGTATGAGAGAAATAGTTTCTGGTAGCATGACTCTAGTGATACACAGCGGGAGTTATGGTAATTCATTGTGATTCCCCAGGAAGTGGAATTAGAAACTCTGTTATGTGTCAGCTTGATAAAACTCCATTCAAATCTGCACATGTCATAAGTTATGCTATGATATTGTTAACACTTGAATCATTTAATGCAGCAAATATGCTATGATTTTTGCTGAAAACAGTGAGTAGCTTTTGCAAATGCAAAAGCTACTCACTTTTGCAGCAAAAAATACAAGAGAATAAAATATTGTACTGTCTAGAACAGTTAACATTTTGACCATGAATGAGCTTACAATGCTTTGAACAACATGACCCGGGACCTTTGAACAACTGGGCCCTGGACCTTTGAACAACAGGGCTTTGGACAGGAATTACCAAACACAAAGAGAAAATCAAATTACAATCAATTTATTCCGCCCATGAAATATGGGCAAATAGGCACATTTCAAATATTTGGTTCACAACCGACATATCACAAAAGATTTTTGTCTAAGGCAATCGATGGGATATATACATGAAATGAGAAAACACATGATGAAATGTGTTAACCCATAAAATGCCAATCACGACTATTGTCGTCTGCTTTGCCGTCTGCTGGTTATCTTAAAAGTTTTTTTTTTTTTTTTTTTCAAACCGTGTGGGGCCAGATCAGACTGCTCCTGCAGGAGCCGTCTGATCTGGACCCACACTGTTTGCCTGTATGCAAAAATATTTTTAAAAAGTTTGAAAAAAAAAAAAAATCAGCAGACGACATAAGCAGACGACATTTTCAGATGTAGTTTTTCTGGGCATCTTAAGGGTTAAGCTGAATGGATACACTTTCAAAGAAGGCTCCTTGCCAGTTCTGTCTTTGCTGCCATAGTCAATAGGGAATCTACTCAGCACTCATTCTGAAGCAACAACCAGAGAGTTAAAACAGTTGTATCTCAACTGAAATATGGCATGGAAATTGTGACTGTATGCATTCATCTTACAGTGTGTGTTTTTTTTTTCTGTTTGGAGTTTACTGGCTTAGTACTCACCACATGTACTTAGGTCATAATATTATCTAGTCAGTCAGTTTACCTCACCATGCTTTGCCAGGGCAGGCATACAGTAAAAATTCTAAGAATTCAGACACCTTGAGGACTGGCTATAATTCTCCAAAATTTTAACAAATTTGTTTCATGATCCAGCAAGGAGTCCAAAAGGTGCAGACAGAATGGCAAACAGTGCAGTCCCAGATCAGACTGCTCCTTCAGGAGCAGTCTGATCTGAGTCTGCACTGTTTGCTTAGGCCTACCTGACCCAATACTTAGGATCATTACGGTATGCATAAGCAGTTAACGAGGACAGTGTACATTCTGTGGCCAGAAACTTACTACTACACTTCTTGAATCAACGGAAGTGACAGAATTTACACAGAAATGATTTCATGATCAATCTACATGAAAGGATGCCATGAACCTAGCAGGTATCAAACCTCTGATCTGATCATCAGACAGACACACGTCCTACTGAACTACTCTGAAGCTGGCACCTTATGGATGAGTGGATATACATACAGTAATGATCCTAAGTATTGGGACAGTTAAGCCTAAGCAAACAAAGCAGACCCAGATCAGACTGCTCCTGAAGGAGCAGTCTGATCAGGGTCTACATTGTTTGCCATTCAGTCTAAACCTTTTGAACTCCATGCTGGACTGTGAAACAAATTTGTTTAAATTTTAGGAGAATGACAGCTTGTCCTCAACTGATAGGATTTTTATGGTAAATATGCTCAGATTCTAAAAATGGCATCGCTGTAGCAATTATTTGTTTAATTGCAATCTGTTCACAAAGGAGGATACCGTTACACACAAAGAAAGATTTTCCTCCCTCTTCCTTCAAGAGTAATCTCCTTAAGGGAGGCAAATAGTGTCAGATTAGAGAATTCTTTGAAAGTGTACCAATTCATCTTAATACATGTACAGGAAATACTTTGGACAAGTTTAGCTGCCTTTACTTGGTTATCTAATATTAAAGCATCTAAAAGCCGGGATCCAGGCATGTTCAGTGGCTCAGGCCTCCAACAGCTTATTCACAATTCACATTATATTCTTTTATTCTTAAGGTCTCCAAAATGACCTATACAGTTTTGACAGGAACATTAAACCTCAAATCAATCAATCAGTCAATCTTTTCTTCTTAGTTTTCTAGTCAAACTCCTGCTATTAAGACCACTCAATATTAAGACCACTCCAGGGTTCAGAATCCAACTTGCATGTCTAACCCTTATCCCACTGAATACGACAGCCCCAGCCTTTTCAAACAGTGTATACCCAGATCTGATGGCTTCTGAAGAAGCCATCTGATCAGGATCTACACTGTTTGACTTTTAGTTGGTAAATTTGCAGGAATAAATTACATCAAGTAATCTGATTGGTTCAAAGTCAGAAAACGGTTGTGGCTAAATTAATTATTCAGCATGATAAGGGCTAAAATAAGGCTTTCATTCAATTTTATATCCCTTATTTAGACCATCCCACTAGAAAACCACTTCTGGACAGTCCAAAAGGTGGTTTTAATATAGGAATTTACTGTACAAGAGATAAAAAAAGTATTATGTAATCTCTTGAGTATAGGCTTGCAACTGCAGTAGACTCGTTATCTTAAACTCTGATATCTCAAACAAAGGCTTAAGTCAAACTAAATTTTGTGCTTTCTGTTTGTTTTGGAGTTTAATGACCCAGTCAACACTATTTAGGTCATTTTGAGCCGGTCAGTTTACCTATCCACACTTTTCCTGGGCAGGCTTATACGTAAGCCGTTAACCAGTACAGTGCACATTCTTTCGCCAGAAACTGACAACTGCCCTGCATGAATCAGCGGAATGGAGAGAATCACCATAGAAAAGATTTCATGATCAATCTCCACGAAAGAATGTTGCCGACCCCGGTAGGTATCAAACCTGCGTCCTGATCACCAGTCAGATGCACATCTGACTGAGCTACCAAGGCCGGCAAAATTTTGTGCACTGCTATGATAGTTCACTATAATGTTCCTTTTTAATTCCTTTTATCTCAAACTACTGTTATCTCAAACCAAATATTTCAGTCCCTTGGAGTTTGAGAAAATGAGAGTCTACTGTATTTAGATGCAGATTTCATTAGAATCAACATTTTTCCCTCCAATTTGTCAATTTTTAATTAAGTGTCAAACAAGGCAAATTTGAGATCTGAGGACAGCATACAGAAAAATACCCAGTTTATAATTTAATTAGGAAATCTAACAAGAAATATGATAAAATCAGAGCCGGACCAGCTATCAAAGGCCTGGATCCCAGCCTGCATGCATAAAATAGCATATACATGTACAATAGAATCAGCAGTTTACACTGGTATAACAGTTTTTGAGTTGGGTCATATGAAAACATACCTCATTTAGTTAGGCATGCAGCAAAAAGTTTTGATCTGCTTGAACCCAATTGGATCCAATTATTCAAAGCCTCATTAGCTTAACAAGCTCGTTAGAGGTCAAACTGTTAAGTGTTCTAGCAAGTACAATATCTGAACTTTTATTTTTGCTGAAAAAATGTGAGTAGCTTTTGCATATTTTTTCAGCAAAAATTAATATTGCTATATTGAATGATCAAAGTTTTAAAATTCGTTAACTAATGATGCCATTATTTTTGAACAACTGGCCCCTGCAGTCTGGGCCCAGTTGTTCAAAGCTAACAAAGTGGTCAGTTAACATTATCTTAGAATTCAGCCACTCAGCATGGCAAAAATCCATTATTTTTTTAAGAAAAAAGGTGAGTAGCTTTTGTTTAAACTTTTATTTCATTTGTATACTTTAAGCAATACAATTCATAAGAATGCATATAGAAACAGTACATACAAACGGGATCCAGAAGGAAGTCATTAGACTTTTATTGAATCTGTATCCCTGTAAGAATCTTTTGCAATGCAATTTATTTCATTAAAAATACCAAAATATAAAATGATAAACATCCTTGCTATAATTAATTTTCTGACCATAAATGCGTTTGTGTTCAGCTAATGAAGTGTTGAACAACTGGCCATCTGTCCCTGTGAAAGAGCATTGTTTTGGTTTTAATTGAGGTTTAATGTCCCCAGTAACACAATTCAGATCATTTTGGAGACATAGCTTCCCATTTTGAGGGACTTCTACCAAACTTTGAGATAAAATGACAAGAAAGAGCATTGTTTCCAGGGTAACTGTAGTGCATAACTAATGTGTTCACCAGATGAACCCATGTTTTTATATAACTCATTTGCATATTAAGTTGCATGTGTAGCAAAACATTTGAGCCACAGCACAGAAAAGCCTACAAAATAACCTTTTGACTGGCAAAAGTTCAGATCAGCCATCCCACTCGGTCTTGCTGCAGCTTTACTAATCACACTTTGGATAGCTCAGGAACTATTGATGCGGTATGCAAACAGTCAGACCGCTTTACCCTTAACCCACCAAACATGGCAACCCTAACTTAGCAAACAGTGTAGCTCCAGATCAGATGGCTTCTGAAGAAGCCATCTGATCAGGATCTACACTGTTTGTCACTCAGTTTGAATATTTTAATGAATATACTATATCCAGTAATTTGATTGGTTGCACGCCAGAAATGGGTGTGCAAATTAATTCATTCAGCAGAATAAGGGTTAATCAGTGCAGACTGATCAGAGCTTGCTGGCCAGTCAGGCTTTCTTGTTGATTTTGTTATGCTCTGGCCACATTTTAGCAAAATAAAGCACTGGAAATTTGCATAAATATAAACAAGCAAGTTTAAAACAAATGTAAAACACAAAATTATACAAATAGGATTTCCAGATCTAATGGAACAGTTTATTCAAAAGCTGACAAAATGCATAGTAAGATTTGTATATACAATAAAGGATGAAATTTTGATGATTTTCAGTTCAAAATCAGGTACATAAAAATGTTCAAATTTTCTCAACATAAATGTACAATAACACCACCTCTTTTCAGCATGGTTTGTAATGATCAAATTTTAGATAAACAGGGTTGCAAGATAGAACCCAAAAATGTACAGATTATATAGAACAAGAATTCCTCCAAAGGCTATGTCACGCCTGTGGGGGACGCAAAGTCACTGGACCATGTAATCCAGGACAAGGTCAAATATTAATGCTTCCATAAAAGTTGCCATTCCTAGATGCAAGCTTGTACCAAGTATCATTAATGAAGCTGTAACAGCTGTTGAGAAATGAACTTAAACATTAGGTTGAACATTAGGGTTGATGCAATAGTTCAATAAGTCAGTGAACCATGAAATTTAGGTCATGGTCAAATATGAATGCTTGCATTAAAATTGCCATCCCTAGATACAAGTTTGTACCAAGTATCATTAATAAAGCCAGTGAACCATAAAATGTAGGTCAAGGTCAAATATGGATGCTTGCATTAAAACTGCCATCCCCAGATTCAAGTTTGTACAAAATATCATTTATGAAGCTCTTATAGTTCTTGAGAAATAAACTTGACCATTAGGGTGAACGCTAGGGTGGTCGCATTATTTTACAAAGTTAGTGAAACATGAAATGTAGGTCAAGGTCAAATATGGATGCCAGCATTTAAGTTACCATCCCCAAATACAAGTTTGTACCAAGTATCATTAATGAAGCTCTTATAGCTCTTGAGAAATACTTGACCATTAGACGAATGCTAGGGTGGTCACAATATTTCACGAAGTCAGTGAACTATGAAATGTGGGTCAAGGTCAAATATGGATGCTTGCATTTAAGTTGCCATCCACAGATACAAGTTTGTACCAAGTATCATTAATGAAGCTCTTATAGTTCTTGACAAATAAACTTGACCATTAGGGTGAACGCTAGGGTGGTCGCAAATGTTGACAAATGGACGAACGAACGGACAAACCGACAGAAAACCGGGTGCCTATATCGCACAATGCTAATAGCAGGTGCAACAAAAATGATAATGAATAGTCATTTTTCTATATAATCTACACATTTTTGTTTGCACATACAGTGAAACTTCGATAACTCGAATACAGATAATTTGTTTACTATGGCTAATTTGAGCTTGTTCTGCAGTTCCTAGAGAATTCCTCCCATAGCTCCACATATCCATGCATTTAGGTTAATTTGATTTTATCTTGGAAAGGTATGTTGTGTGTACTCATTAGAATCGCCTCAATGAGGCGATTCTAATGAGTACACACATCATAAAATGTCGAAAATGAAACCCTAATGTCATTCCCATTATGCTTCACAGTCTTGCAGTATGAGTAACCTTGAGTATTTCGAACTACCCAATTCTCGAAACTCCATGGTCCCGAAGGTATTCAAGTTATTGACGTTTGTAAAATAGTTGTTTAACTCACACAATTTCTACTTTGGACCCCAACAACACTGTTATAAAGGGGTTGTAGTGTACAAATTACTCAAGGTCTTAATGAGTTCCATAGGTGTTTACAATTCCATAACATACCCGTGTGCTAAAATGACATTTTTCTTATCTCAGAAACTAGCACTTTTCAGATGAAAATGTCTTGTATTTTTCTTATTTCCAGTCCAAATATAGATTTTGGGTACTTGTTAAAACCGCCTCATTGAGGCGGTTCTAACAAGTACTCACAATCTATATTTTTGACCACAAATAAGGAAAATAATTAATACCCCTCTAAACCCCACTTTTCTCTATATAAAGTGGGGTTTAGAGGGGTCTGCATTACAGACTTGTAAATCTGATGAACTGACCTGATAAATTTATGAAAACTTTCAAGCCACTGTAACTAAAATCATCAAGATTCTATCCCCACAGCAACATTCTAACACAACCTTGGTTGTAAGTTACAGAGATCATCTTGGATAAATACAGAAAAAAGACTTTTACAAAACACATTTTAATAAATAAACACAAATGTTACCACATTGAATTACACAACACTTTACTGTTCTGAAAACATAAGAGATTGCTTGTAAGACTTTGGACGGAGATATTAAAACATAACCATGCCAGAAAAAAGGGGGTCATAAAATTTTGAGGTAAAAAAGTGAACCCTTATTTTAATATCAACAAAAATGATAGACATGTATTTTCAGGTTCAATTACAGATAAAGATACTTATGAAAATAAAAAAAAAAGGAAAGGAAAAGATGGGACCCACCTGTTTCATTACGATAACTCACCCGTACAACATAGTGCATTTTTCACATCTCCAAAATGGTTACTTTTCCTGGGAAAATCTGTGATGTTTTTCTTATAAATACTGCAAACATAGGTTGTGGGTGCTCGTTAGAACCGCCTCATTGAGGCGGTTCTAACGAGTACCCACAACCTATGTCTTGGAGCAGAAACTAGAGCTGCCGCCTAACGGGCGCCAATTATACCCCGCATGCGTTGTCAGACAAATTTTTACAAGTATTTGACCTTGATGAAGGTCAACGTAAAGGGCAAGGTCAGGTTTGTGTATATCAATCTTAAGTACTAGTGGCAAGGTGTGTGGTGTGTGAATATTAAAGAAATTGGTCAAAGAATAAGGAAGTTATGAGCAATGTTAAAGTTTTTTGTAACGGACCGACGACGACAGACGACAAGCTGACTCCTATATACCCCCTTCAAACTTCGTTTGCGGGGGTATAATAAGAAAAATAATGAATACCCCCGTAAACCCCAGTTTTCTCTATATAAAGTGGGGTTTAGGGGGGGCCTTCATTTCACGGACTTGTTCACGTGATGTCAAGAAG
Organism: Lucinisca nassula; assembly: GCA_963580285.1. Taxonomy (NCBI): domain Eukaryota; kingdom Metazoa; phylum Mollusca; class Bivalvia; order Lucinida; family Lucinidae; genus Lucinisca; species Lucinisca nassula. The sequence continues at coordinate 58,490,651 of OY757014.1, forward strand.
TCATTGGCTTACCCATTAACCCTTGAAGCCCTAAGCTTTAATGGGAATGGATACACCTGGCAGAGTTTTCTGCCATTTTTCAAAGAGAGACATTTTCGGGACTTCCTGGTCACTTTTCCATAAACTCTTCCCCCCTGAGAAAAGGGTCTACTCTTAAAGGAAAGAATTTGCTCCCTTGAGACATTTTCGGGACTTCCTGGTCACTTTTCTATAAACTCTTCCCCCCTGAGAAAAGGGTCTACTCTTAAAGGAAAGAATTTGCTCAAGAGAGCAAATTCTTTCCTTTATTGGCATAGGAGACAAAAATACCCTTGAAGGAGTTGCATCCCCTGAAGGTGTATCCATTCCCCTAAAACAGAGATTGTGATTCCTCATAAGGACTGCCTTGTTTAGGCAGTTCTAAAAAGTACCCACAATCTGTTTCTGAGCAAAAGTAAGGAAAACTAGAAATGGTGTTTGTAAAACACAATGCCCCCAACCTTTGCTTGTCCTTAGATGGCAAAATATTCAACAAATATTGTTAAAGACTCAAAAACATACAACAAGAATTCCCCCGAAGGCTATGTCGCGCCTGTGGGGGCGCAAAGTCACCAAACCATGAAATCTAGGTCAAGGTCAAACATGGATACCTGCATAAAAATTTCACTCCTAGTTGCAAGCATGTACCAAGTATCATCAATGAAACTCTTAAAAACAGACTCTTACATCAGGGTGAAAGTTAGGGTTGTCACACTATTTTACAAAGTCAGTGAACCATAAAATGTAGGTCAAGGTCAGAAATGGATACTTGCATTGAAGTTTCAATTCCTAAATGCAAGCTTGTACCAAATACAATTAATGAAGCTCTTATAGATCTTGAAAAATGGACTCTTACATTAGATAGAAAGTAAGGGTGGTCGCAATAATTCACAAAGTCAGTGAACCATGAAATATGGGTAAAAGTCAAATATGGATGCTTGCGTTGCAGTTGCAATTCCTAGATGCAAGTTTGTACCAATTATAATTTAAAAAGCTTTAATAGTTTTCGAGAAATGGTGAAAGTCAGGGTGGTCGCAATAATTCATGAAGTCAGTGAACCATGAAATATAGGTCAAGGTCAGATATGAATGCTTGCATTGAAGTTGCAATGCCTGGATGCAAGTTTGTACCAAGAATGATTAATGAAGCTCTAATAGTTCTCAAGATATGGACTTGCTGACAAGATTTTATTAAAAAAAACAAGGCATCGCATGCGATACAAATCCCCTAGCACAAGACAACTTCGTGTGTGGAAAACACTGAAATGGCAAAAGTCCAACTTGCTTGAGATATTATCATATGCAACATTTGTGTAAAGTTTGTTTAAAAATCCATCCATAAATGTAGGTTCTAGAGTGATGACAATATTTCTCTAGTCATAGGGACCTTGACTTGAGGCCATGGCCGCGAAGTAGATCTTGCTCAAGATATTATCATAAGCATCTTTTGTGTGAAGTTAGATTAAAATCATAAATGTAGGCGGTAGAGCAATGACAAAGTTTTTCTAAAAATAGCCATAGTGACCTTGACCTTGAGGTCATGACCTTGAAAGTCAAAGCAACTCGAGATATTACCATAAGAAACATTTGTGTGAAGTTCTATTAACATCCATCAATAAATGTAGGCACTAGAGCGATGACAAAGATTTTCTAAAAATAGCCACAGTGACCTTGACCTTGAAAGTCGAAACAGTTCGAGATATTGTCATGAGGAACATTTGTGTGAAGTTATACTGAAATCGGTGAAGAAATGTAAGCGCTAGAGCCATGTCAAAGTTTTTCTAAAAATAGCCACAGTGACATTGACCTTGAAAGTCAAACTCACTCGAGGTATTGTCATAAGGAACATTTGTGTGAAGTTATATTGAAATCAGTGAAGAAATGTAGTCGCTAGGGCGATGACAAAGTTTTTCTAAAAATAGCCACAGTGACCTTGACCTTGAAAGTCAAAATCGCTCGAGATATTGTCTTAAGGAACATTTGTGTGAAGTTATATTGAAATTGGTGAAGAAATGTAAGCGCTAGAGCATTGACAAAGTTTTTCTAAAAATAGCCACAGTGACCTTGACCTTGAAAGTGGAACTCGCTACAGATATTGTCATAAGGAACATTTGTGTGAATCGATTTTGAAATTGGTGAAAAAATGTAAGCGCTAGAGCAATGAAAAAGTTTTTCTAAAAATAGCCACAGTGACCTTGACCTTGAAAGTCGAACTCTTTCGAGGTATTGTCATAAGGATCATTTGTGTGAAGTTGTATTAAAATCGGTGAAGAAATGTAGGCGCTGGAGCGATGACAAAGTTTTTCTAAAAATAGCCATTGTGACCTTGACCTTGAAAGTTGAAATGGCTTGAGATATTGTCATAAGGAACATTTGTGTGAAGTTATATTGAAATCGGTGAAGAAATGTAAGCGCTAGAGCATTGACAAAGTTTTTCTAAAAATAGCCACAGTGACCTTGACCTTGAAAGTGGAACTCACTAGAGATATTGAACATTTGTGTGAAGTTATATTGAAATCGGTGAAGAAATGTAGGCGCTAGAGCGATGACAAAATTTTTCTAAAAATAGCTACAGTGACCTTGACCTTGAGGTCATGACCCTGAAAGTCGAACACACTCGAGATATTGTCATAAGGAACATTTGTGTGAAGTTATATTGAAATCAGTGAAGAAATGTAGGCGCTAGAGTGATGACAAAGTTTTTCTTAAAATAGCCACAGTGACCTTGACCTTGAGGTCATGACCTTGAAAGTCGAACTCACTGAGATATTGTCATAAGAAACATTTGTGTGAAGTTATATTGAAATTGGTGAAGAAATGTAGGCGCTAGAGCGATGACAAAGTTTTTCTAAAAATAGCCACAGTGACCTTGACCTTGAGGTCATGACCTTGAAAGTCAAACTCGCTCGAGATTTTTTTATAAGGAACATTTGTGTGAAGTTATATTGAAATTGGTGAAGAAATGTAGGCGCTAGAACGATGACAAAGTTTTTCACAAATTACCAAAATGACAAAGGGCCATAACTCACAAAGTATTTTTCCGAATTTTGTCATAAGTTAATCAGTTCATCTACTCATCACCATCAATCTATTCACCAACTTTCAAGGCTCTAGCTCCAATAGTTTTTGAGATATCTTGCTGACAAAATTTTATTAAAAAAAAATTCAAAGGGCAATAACTCTTAAAAGGGGCATAATCCAGACGAGAAAAAAAATACGCGTCAGCTAATTTTCCATGAGGAATCCATATATGAAATTTCAAAACCCTAGCATACACGGTTCTAAAGATATGCTATGCATCACTTTTAGCATACATTACAATGGGCACAAATTACCAAAATGACAAAGGGCCATAACTCACAAAGTATTTTTCAGAATTTTGTCAAAAGTTAATCAGTTCATCTACTCATCACCACCAATATAGTCAACAATTTTCAAGGCTCTAGCTCCTATAGTTTTTGAGATATCTTGCTGACAAAATTTTATTAAAAAAATTTCAAAGGGCAATAACTCTTAAAAGGGGCATAATCCGGACAAGAAAAAAAATACGCGTCGGCTAATTTTCCATGAGGAATCCATATATGAAATTTCAAAACCCTAGAATACACGGTTCTAAAGTTATGCTACGCATCACTTTTAGCATACATTACAATGGGCACAAATTACCAAAATGACAAAGGGCCATAACTCACAAAGTATTTTTCGGAATTTTGTCAAAAGTTAATCAGTTCATCTACTCATCACCACCAATCTATTCACCAACTTTCAAGGCTCTAGCTCCTATAGTTTTTGAGATATCTTGCTGACAAGATTTTATTAAAAAAAATTCAAAGGGCAATAACTCTTAAAAGGGGCATAATCCGGACGAGAAAAAAAATAAGTGTCAGCTAATTTTCCATGAGGAATCCATATATGAAATTTCAAAACCCTAGCATAAACGGTTCTAAAGATATGCTATGCATCACTTTTAGCATACATTACAATGGGCACAAATTACCAAAATGACAAAGGGCCATAACTCACAAATTATTTTTCGGAATTTTGTCACATATCAAATCATAACGAAAACACGCCTATATAATTTTGAGCCCCTTAAACTATGATTTGATATCAGTTCATCTACTCATCACTACCAATATATTCACCAACTTTCAAGGCTCTAGCTCCAATAGTTTTTGAGATATCTTGCTGACAAAATTTTATTAAAAAAATTTCAAAGGGCAATAACTCTTAAAAGGGGCATAATCCGGACAAGAAAAAAAATACGCGTCAGCTAATTTTCCATGAGGAATCCATATATGAAATTTCAAAACCCTAGCATACACGGTTCTTTAGTTATGCTATGCATCAAAAGCGTAACGGACGGACAAACGGACGAACAGACGAACGGACAAACGGACGAACGAACCAGAAGCAATATGCCCCTCCAACTTTTTCAAAGTTGGGGGCATAATAATGTGTACCCTCATAAAACCCACTTTTCTATATTTAAACAGGGGGTTTCAAAGGTGTTTGTAACACTTGTTAACCCATTCTATACTGGTGGACTCTTCCATTGCTATATGTTGGACAAGTCCATTTGTCATATGAGGGGTGTCAGGCCCATATTTTTCATTTTTATTCTATTTTTTGATGAACAATTCTGTTAGCAAATAGTGCAGGCCTTGATCGGCCGCCGCGATCTGGGCCCTCACTGTTTGCCAAGGTACCCCTTTAGAGGCTTCCCACATGTAATAGGTTAGCGTAATGTTTGGACATTATGAAAACATGCCTATTCAAATATATTGAAAATTTTGCCACCAAAAAAATGAAAATTTTCAGATAAAAAATGTTGATATTTTTCATATTTCTGCGTAAAACAAACTGTGGCTGTGGGTACTCCAAAGAACTGTATAACGAGTACCCACAATCTGTGTTTGAGCAGAAATAGGGAAAAAAATGTATACCTTTGTGAATCCCAGTTTGACCATATAAAAGTTGGGTTTAAGGGGCTCAAAATTATATAGGCGTGTTTTCGTTATGATTTGATATGTGAATGTGAAAATGCAATGTAATCAGTCTTATAAATGTTGAAACAACAGGGATGCATCATAAAATTTTCTGAAATTTATGCCTCTGTAAATCTTTGATTGAAACATCAGTCTAGCAGACCAATAATAGTGGACTAAAAGAGTGGCCGGTGGAACTATCTTTGCTCAGCATCATGAAAACATGCCTATATAATTTTGACCCCCTTGAACCCCACCTTTATATAGTAAAACTGGGGTTTACAGGGGTATACCTTATTTTTCTTATTTCTGCTCTAAAATATAGATTATGGGTACTCGTTAGAAACGCCTCGATGAGGCGGTTCTAACGAGTACCCACAATCTATATTTTGAGCAGAAGTAAGAAAAATATCTCAATTTTGCATCTTAAAATTTTCGTGTTTTTTTTCTGTGGTTAGGTTTACAATGCATGTGTATAGGTGTGTTTTCGTAATGGGTTTTAAAATACCAACCTGTGGAAGAGATTTTATGCATGAGTAAAAAAAACCTTGAAGAAGCATGAACTCTAAGATGACCATTATTATACCAGGGCCCAATTGTTGAAGATAAGGATTCCAGTAGTGAACATATCCTTATCCACTTTGCCTGGGCAGGCTTAGACCTAACCTAAGTGGTTTACCAATACTCGTGTGCGATCAGTTTCAGCTCTGGGTGGAAGCAATGCGCAGCCCTATCTATTTCTCCTAGCCCTGATGGGCGAGGGCCTGAGTATTTGGACACCTCAGCTCCTTACAATACTCGTTCTAAAAATTGAACAAGTACAATTTACTACTTGATGTTGTGTCTAAAAATAGCTGGATGAGTGGCTAACAGTGTAGACCCAGATGAGACGCCGCATTTTGCGGCGTCTCATCTGGGTTTACACTGTTTGCTCAGTAATATCTGTCCGAATACATACAGTAAGTATGGTAGCTCACATTTTCTGTGAATTAGATATTGAACTTGAACATTTGCACCACTTAACAAGTTTGTTAAGCTAATAGTATTTAATAATGAAATTACGATTTTAAGGGGAATGGATACATTTTCAGGGGAGGCAACTCCTGCAAGTGTTTTTGTTTCCCATGACAATAGGGGTCAACTCTTAAAGGAAAGAATTTACTTCTCAGGAGCAAATTTTTTCCTTTAAGAGTAGACCCCTTTTCCAGTGGGACTGAGCCTATAGAAAAGTGAACAGGAAGTCCCGAAAGTTATCTCCCTTTGAAAAATGTCGGAAAAATGTGCTAGGTGTTCCCATTCCCCTTAAGTAAAACAAGCCATTTATTAGCACATTATGATAACACATCCGTGTAACTTAATCGATTCTTTCAAACCTCAAAAACAGTTAATTTTCTGTCAGATGAAAATTTGTGATATTTCTCTTATTTATACTTCAAATATAGGTCGTTGGTCCTCAAGGCCTTTCTAACAAGTACCCATAACCTGTGTTTTGGAGGAAAAATAAGGTATACCACTGTAAACCCCAGTTTTCTCTATATGAAATGGGGTTTGGAGGGGTGTTCATTTCACGGACTTGTTCACATGAGGATAACACTGGATTAAAATCAGCCATAAATTAGCACTACATGTCGAGAGAAAAATAGCCCATTTCTCAGCATTTAAAATCTGAGAAAAATAAGCCCATCTCTTAGCATTTAAAATTGGAGAAAAATAAGCCAATTTTTACAATTTTGATTATGTATCTGCTTTGCTATAAAAAAATTTAAGCACCATGCAACTAATACAAACTGCAATTTTTAATTGCTATTTTATGCATAAAATCAATGTTTTGCATGTAGTTTATTCCAAGACTCGTAACTCCAGATTAGAAGTACTGAGCAATATTTGTGGATATGTTTTTCTTATTCTTCAATTAACCTTCACTGAGCCCACTTGTATGAATTTAAAACAGTGTAGATCCAGACCAGCTAACTCAGGATTTATACTGTTTGCAATTTTGCTTTTGAATCCATGATAAGAGCTCCGTAAGCGGGGCATTATACGCCCGTGACAAGTTAATATTTGTTGGACTGCATCCTGAAACAAAAATCATGGTCTTACGATGTATAAAGTCCAGCTTGATTGGCTCTAAATTGGAGGAGGAGTTAGCTGGAATGAAATGTTTACAGAAATTTTCAAAGGGGCATAACTCTATAAATATTTGGTCAACCATGACCTCGAAACAATATGCATTGCTCAATATCATAGTCAAACTAAATATCAAGTTTCAGCTTGATCAAATATTACCTGCAGGAGAATTTAGCCACAAACACAATATTTACAGAAAGTTGCAAAGGGGCATAACTCAATTAATATTTGGTGGACCCTAACCTCGAAACAATATTCACTGTTCCACATAATGGTAAAGTTTCGGCTTGACTGTATCTAAATTGCAGGAGTTAACAACAAACAAAATGTTAACAGAAATTTGCAAAGGGGCATAACTCTATTAATATTTGGTGAACCATAACTTTGAAACAATATGCACTGCTCCACATTGTGATCAAACTATATATCAAGTTTCAGCAGGATAGAATGTTAACTATAGAAGTTAGCCAGAAACAAAATGTTCATAGAAATTTTCAAAGGGGTATAACTCTGTTAATATTTAGTGGATCCTAACCTCGAAATAATATGCACTGCTCCACATCATGGTTTAACTATATATTAAGTTTCAGCTTGATCAGACTTAAATTGCAGGCAAAGTTAACCGGAACAAAATGTTTACAGAAATTTTCAAAGGGGTTTAACTCTGCTAATATTTGGTGGACAGTTAACCTCAAAACTTAACATGCTACTCCACATCATAGTCTTACTATCTGCCAAGTTTCAGCCAAATCTGATGAAAATTGTAGGAGTTATCCGGAAACGAAAATGTTTACAGAAATTTTCAAAGGGGCAACTCTGTGAATATTTGGTGGACGGTTAACCTTGAAATTTTACGGGCTACTCCACATCATAGTCTTACTATCCACCAAGTTTCAGCTTGATCCAATGAAAACTGTAGGAGTTATCCGGGAACGAAAATATTTACAGAAATTTTCAAAGAGAATCAACTCTGTTAATATTTGGTTGACGGTTAACCTCGAAACATTACTTGCTACTCCACATCATAGTTTTACTATCTACCAAGTTTCAGCTTGATCCGATGAAAACTGAGGAGTTATCCAGTAATGAAAATATTTACAGAAATTTTCAAAGGGGCATTACTCTGTAATCTTCGGTGGGCTGATAACCTCGATACGCCCATATAAAATTGTGTAAGGCTCACCCATTATATTTTATTATTAAAGTCACTCGCCAAGTATTTACTACATGTAATCTGTGAAATATAATGCCATCCCAGCAGGCACACGTCACTAGGGCAACGTCAAATCAATGGCGGAGCAACGTCATGACGTTGCACTGACGTTGATGTGACATTGCATAAACCTCATGACGTTGCACCGACGATGTGACATCACAATTACATTATGTGCCTGCTGGGATCAGTTTTTCATGTAAAGCCCCAACCGAATTCTTCCGATAGCTCCAGATAAAATATTTAGGGATAATTACATTTTAGGGACTGACCCTATGATTGTCACTCAGTGACATGCAATACATGGCTGGAATAAATTTCCAGGGTCCCAAAGGTGTTTCAGTCACTTAAGCTACTGCAACATCTGCGTCATTTTCCATCAAGATAGCCAAATTGTCTCTTACATGCTGTATTTTTGCGTAAAAACTAGTAGTAAATATCTAAAGCACTTTTATTTAAAACTGGTCCTAACAGAACCTAGTGATATGGGAAGCCACTCCAAGGAACCAAGGGAGATCACTGTAAGATGACTAGATCCAGGTAATTGGCTGCTGCTCCTCTAGTCAGCTGGGGTCCCGCTCCACGTACAGAGAAACTTTACTACCCGTTGACTTGAGAAGCTCCACTGCTCTGTTGTGATGTATCTGAGAGAAATCTATACCATTTACCTGTAAGTATTATAACATCAGTTTAACCCATTTTGACAGCCCCCGCCAAGAAGTAGATGGGCTGCATGATGCTTCCACGTAGAACCGAAACCGACCATACACGAGTACTGATAAACCGCTTAGAGGATCTAAGCCTGCCCAGGCAAAACATGCGAGTGGGACCGTCCATGCTTAGGACCCTATTGGTTTAATTGGGCGACAGACAGGGCTTGAGATGTCATTTCATCTCATTGTCGGGTCCTACAAAATTGGAAGCAACGTCTCCACAATGACCTATCTGTGTTGATAGGGAAACAAATCAAAGAAACAAACAAAACCCATTTTGTACCAAATGGAATCTTCCTCCTTATATATAGCAGGAGTCCATTTCAAAATTTAGGTAGATCAGGTTGAGTTTTCACCAAAATTAATCTGGAAATTGGCTGAACTTTTTGCAAACAGTGTAAGTGAGTGAGTGTTTGAGTTTTACGTCTCACCAACAGCTTAGGTCATACAGAGACGGGAACTCAGTTAAAAGACTTATCCGAAAGTCTGAAGAAGCGATCCCTAGTTTACAAGGCGAGTAGCATAATCACTACACCACAGAGCCTTCTGCAAACAGTGTAGGCCCAGATCAGACACTGCGGTGTCTGATCTGGACCTGCACTGTTTGCCAATTACCCGTTTAAGGGTTTCCAGAACAAATTGGGTCAACCCACTTTCAGCAGTATAGCATTTTTCTCACTAACAGTATACACAGCAGTTCATGGTATCCTGAGATTATAGAACATTTTTTCATGCTCAACTCAACTGAGCATGAAAATACAGCTGAGCATGAAATCTGTAATGCTTACCTTATTTACCGTATGTGTTTGGACACCGTATGTTTTTCGGACACCATGTAGAATCAGTAAAACTAGCTAATTTAATGTACCGTATATTTTCGGACACCCCCAAAAATTTGCGCTCTTTATTTTCGTAAGTTTTCGGACACGATTCTGCCTTCTGTCTAAATATTTTTTCTTTTTACAAGGTATCCATATTTTTATGATTTACCGTCTTTAATTTACCAACAACCATTATGGACTGAACCATTTTCAGTGCAGGTATGGCAGCTAGTACATTGAAGTCATACCTTGTTTCTGTCGTTTTTTTTCCCAATCAAGTATATATAAAGGCTAATATTTTATAGGTTTTAAATACACATGCTAATGAAATTGTTTATTAGTGAAAAAATGTTGAAGTGCTAAAATGAAATTGATCACATTCTACTATTCAAATGGATTATTCCACTACCGGTAATAAACTGTGAACACTGGCCTCAGGCGTTATCGATAAGCTGGCAAATATGTGAGAAATCAGGTCAATCAATGCAGGACAGACACTGATTTGTTTACACAAGTCATTAATTTATGGCTAACTATAGAACCGGTATTTGAATATAAAATTGATTTTTCGCAAGGTGCATTTCTCGATCCACATCTGTTGCGTGTTTAGCTTTCGAAAAAAAAAAAAATTTCGTTTCTTTTTTACCCGTTCAAAATGATATTTTTATTTAAGAAATAAGCTCCAATGAAACCAATAACATAAAACACGTGTGTGGTACGCCCATTAATGAATTATTTTCCAACCACGTGGCTTCAATATTGGTTGTCATTTGTAAACAAAGCGATTTGTTTCAGAATATAGTAGACTTGTGTAGTTGTCAAATATTATATATTTATATTCTTAATATTTCGCGACTGCATGTATTTATATTCTTTAGAACTCGGTTCGGCCATATAAGATTTTTAATGACTCTAGTTCGACACGCTTTGGTTCGAGATTAAAGGAATGTTTTTCATTTTTTTTTTTTTTTTTTTTTTTTCAAAACAATTTCTTTATTTAAGAAATACCCTCATTTAAAATCAATCACCTAAAACAGGTGTGCAATACATCCTTGACTGCATTTATGTGTATTGTGTAAATGGAAACCGCATGACCTCATTTTCCGACCACGTGGCTGCAACAGCAGTCGCCATTTGTAAACAAAAGCAATTAGGGCAATTTGTATCAGAATACGGATAGTAGACTTATGTAATCGTGAAATAAGAGACATTTTTAGATTCTAAACATGATTCGGCCATATAAGATTTCCAATGGCTCCAGTTCGGCCACGTTATGGTTTGAGAGTAAAAACAATGTCTGAACCGTCGATCATTTTTATATCTGTGAATTTTTGGAAGTATTCGGATACAGTGCTAATTTTAGAAAGGTAATTTCGGAGGTATTCGAATAGTGAAAAAAATAATTATTTTAAGGTGTCCGAATACATATGGTAAATACGGTATAAATATCAAAATACAAACAAATCAGGCAATTTTCCTGACCAGATCAGCAGAGAATGTTATTTGTTCTGCTTAAAAATTCCAAAAGGCAAATACGTTTTTAAAATGAATGACAAAACCTACAATAAGATCAGTGCAACCAGAAGAGACTCAAATCAACCTCTGCATCCAATCACTATGACAAGATCATTTTCTTATGTCTCTCAGCAGAGATATTAGCCTATAGTAGGTACATGCGATCAGCAAAGACTGATCAGACTGCCCAAGACTTCTTGTAGATTTTGTCATGTGCTGGTTCAAATTTATGAGCAGAATAAATTTTATGCTCAAATGAGTTGAGTCCGCAGAAGTCTATGTCCCGCCAGTGGGGGCACGAAGTCACTGAACCTTGAAATGTAGGTTCAATGAATGGATGCTTGCATAAAAGTTGCCATTCCTAGATGCAACCTGGTACCAAGTATCATTAATTAAGCTCCTACAGTTCTTGAAAAATAAACTTAACAACTAGGGTGAACGCTAGGGTCGTTGCAAATTTTCACAAAGTCAATAAACCATGAACTGTAGGTCAAGGTCAAATATGGATGCTTGCATTAAAGTTGCCATCCCTAGATAGAAGTTTGTATCAAGTATCTTTCATGAAACTCTAATAGTTCTTGAGAAATAAACATGACCATTTGGGTGAACGCTATGGTGGTCACAAATGTCGATGGATTGAGGAACGAATGGATTCCAATATTGCACTATGCCAATAGCAGGCGTGACAAAAATTAATGAACTTTTTGCAAATGGTGAAGGCCCTGATCAGATGCCGCGTTCTTTCTGCCATGACTGAGCCTGCACTGTTGCCCAATTTACTTTTTGGGGCTTCTTGTCTAAAATGAGTTTTGACTGGCCCGGAGCTTGATTTGTGTAATATCTGTTGCAGCCTTATGCTGACATTTGTAATTTATTCGAAATAGAAACTATTTCCAAGGGCCAAGATTGTAATAATAAAAAAAGAATTACACCGAAAGCTATGTCACACCTGTGGGGGCAAATTCTGGCTTAGAACATATTGTTACGACTGATTCTAATTATTATTATTCGCAAGATAAACATTCACAGATGCAAGATTGAAAATGGTATTAAAACTACTAAGCTGTTGTATAGTCTTAGAAATAGACCTAACTACTTTATTTTTAAGATTTACAGGCAGATGGCTGCCTTATGAATATATAATAAAAAGTAGTTCACCTCCAGGAGTTTATCTCCTGGCTGCAGGGACACAGCCGCTGGCCCCTCTGGTTGTACCTTGGTCACAAATATACCCTGAAATAGGAGAACATACATGAATGACATTATAGATAATATGGGACACTATTCTAGTGATCTGCATCAACTATTTTTCACCTTTTGGTTTAACCCTTGTCCTGCTGAGCCCGGATATGCCTTATTTTTCAAACAATGAAGATCCAGAAGCCATCTGATCTCGATCTTCATTGTTTGTCATTCAGATTGTGAATTTTTTACAATAATTTGCATCAAGTAATCTGATTGGTTTTTAATCATTAGTGGGTGTGGCATATTTAAATATTCAGCAGAGTAAGGGTTAATACTAGCTTTTCATATCCGAAATGATACACCTCAACCTCTTTATAACACTATTGATGGAGTCCAAAGCAGAAACTGTGTTACTTAAACAACAGTTTACTGTGTTATATCCAAACAAAAATGTGTAGATTATATAGAAAAATGACCATTTATGGTCATTTTTCTATATAAACTACACATTTTTAGGATCCATCTTGAAACCAGGTTACATCCAAACCGTATTATAATGAGCCGTGTTATAACGAGGGTGTGGTGTACTTGAAATACACTGTGTCCAAGCCAGATGTCAGCAAATCCATATCAAGCCTGGCTTTACATTAAACCCTAAAATATCATGGAAGTGTTTTTTGAGCAGATAGTATTTTTTTTAACTATTTTTCAGAGAAAAGAAGGCTTGTTATCACATGTCAATTGTCTGCTTGGGCAGACAATTGACATGTGATAACAAGCCTTCTTTTTCACAGAAAAATATTTTTGAAAAATAAAAATGTTCCATCTCATCTAAAAATTTACATGACACTTTAAGGGTTAAATATAGATGTAAAATGTTCACATCTAATTTCAAAAAAAAAAAAAAAGATTGAAAAATAATAACAGGAACAGAGTTGAACAAGTTTTACAATATCAGGAGTGCTCTAGTCCATCGGGTCTTGGAGAAATAGACTGGGCATGCCTGGTGCTTCCACGCAGAGCTGAAACTGGCCGAACTTGAGTAAATGGTCTAAGCCTGCCCAGGAAATGTGGTTTAAGTCCGACCTCTCCTTTAACCGTAGTGGATTCTTTAGGCGGTAGCGCTTGAAATGTCATTTCATCTCCTTGTCAGGTAAAAGCCCCACAAAATTGGAAGCAATGTCTCCAAATGACCCAAATATTGTTGACGGGATGTAAAACCTCAACACAAACAAACAATACCCGTGATCAGCATTTACTCAAATGCCAATACTACTGTGTTTTTGGGGATTGGATTTTTCATGATTAATCTTAAACATCTCAGATTATTGACACATGGACCAAAAGAAGGGCTGCGGAGTAACTGCAAACGCCTGTACCATTGCTCGGACCTGAGATATGAGCATTCTCTACATGTTCCAGAAAATTGTGTCTTAGCCTTAAAGTGCCAATAACAGTACCAAGCAGATGGCATCTTCTCAACTTTTTTATTGTTTTCCAGAGAAAATTAGGCTTGACATTACATGTGAATTGTCTGCCGCTGGGCTAACAATTCACATGTTATTTCAAGCCTGATTTTCTGAAACAAAATCCAAAAATTTATGATGCTGTTTATCCAGAATTTTGTGTCTTGCTGTAAGGTGTTGGATTAAGAATCAATATGGCTGCAATCATTTCAAATGCAACAAAAATGATAAGAAAAGTTGACATAAACAAAAACAATCAAACAAACATGTGTATATGATGTGAACAACATAGCTTACATGAATACAACTCAAATACTGTATTATGAGGCAAACTTTTAAAAATAATCAGAAAATGCTAAAATACACAACATACGACAAACTGCCTCAAACGACAGTGCATATCGAAGTGAGACAGCATAAAGCTAAATATTTATCCAATCCACATCAATTAAACAGGAATTCCATTAAAATATTTACCCCTAATTTTAGGGAAGAAGACAATTCTTTTTTGAAATTATTATTTAAAACTGCTTTTCAGAGAAAATTAAGGCTTGACGTTTCAAGTGAATCAACTGGCATGTAATATCAAGCCTTATTCACTCTGAAAAATAAGAAAAATACTAGAAAATGACATCTGTAGATGTTGTGATTGGCAGTTTAAGGTGTAATCTGACTGCTGAATCTAAGCTTCAAAGTTCAGCCAATTTCAAACTAAAGTAATTCAAGTCTTTAATATCAGCTGAGTACATGTATTAAAAGGTATCAGTCATGTGCAACATGCAACACGTTTACTATATTTAACATTCCGTCAATATTTACAATAGACAACTTACCAGTCTAAGAAAAACCTTTTCAAAAAAATTATCCAGTTTAAGTCCTTGGTGTTTCAAAGAAACCCGAGTCCAGTTGTTCAAAACTAATGATGTGTCAGCTGACATATCGTTAACAACTTTGATCAATGAAAAGGACATACAGTAAAATTCCTATATTAAGACCACCTTTGGGACTGTTCAAAAGTGGTCTTTAAGACCACTTTTGAACAGTCCCAAAGGTGGTCTCTGACCAGAGGACATTGTATGCAGAACGCACCAAGAAAGAATAACTGCAACTTACTAAATAGGCTTTTTAAAGCACAATTGGCCTTGATTTTAGGTGGTCTTTATAGCGGAATTTCACTGTATATGCTAATATTTTTGCTGAAAAACTGTGAGTAGCTTTTGCATTGCAAAAGCTACTCACAGTTTTTCAGCAAAAATAGCAATGACTTAGATATTGTACTTGCTACAGCAGTTAAGATTTTGTACCACTAACAAGCTCATTAAGCTAACGATGGTTTGAACAACTGGGCCCAGGTGTTCAGTACTGAGCAGTTTCCGAATTCTCCAGATACTGCACCTTCTGAAGTTCTTCTGTAGTTTCTTAAACTATTTTGTTTTCATCATCTTCATAACGTGTCACCTGATGTTTGTTTTTTTAATCTTTGTAGTTAATAATATTAAGTAGAGATAGTTATGTACGGAACCTGGGAAGGGACATTCAATTTAATTTTTAATATGTTGTGCGAACAAGATATTAAGTTGTGTAAACAAGATATTATCTTGTCCACACAAGAT
This sequence comes from Lucinisca nassula, assembly GCA_963580285.1. Taxonomy (NCBI): domain Eukaryota; kingdom Metazoa; phylum Mollusca; class Bivalvia; order Lucinida; family Lucinidae; genus Lucinisca; species Lucinisca nassula. Next base: position 58,506,309 of record OY757014.1, read on the forward strand.
CTATGTTGTGCAGACCACATATTATCTTGTGTGGACAAGTTATTATGTTGTCCGCATAAGATATCTTGTGTGAACAAGATAATATGTTGTGGGAACAAGATAATATCTTGTCCACACAAGATATCTTGTGTGCACAAGATAATATGTTTTGTGAACAAGATAATATCTTGTCCACACAAGATATTATCTTGTGTACACAACTTATAAAACTAGAGCTATCACTAAAGGTGATGAATACCCCCACAAAAACTGCCTTGATAGTACAACAGCGGCATTTTGCAATTTTTTCACTTGAAAGGGGCCATAACTATGTAGAAAATTGACGAATTGTAGTGGAAATCGAACTTGACCTGTATTTTATGATGTTACATCAGTGTACCAAAAATTATAAAAATCGGTGAAGCGCTTTTTGAGTTATCGGCTGGAAACCAAGTCAAGGGGCCATAACTATGTCGAAAATTGCTAATTTTACACTTGACAGGGGCCATAACTATGCCTAAAATTGACGAATTGTTGTTGAAATAGAACTTGACCTGTATTTTATGGTGTTACACATGTGTATTAAAAATTATTAAAATTGGTCAAGCACTTTTTGAGTTATCGTCCGGAAACCATGAATTTTGCAATTTTTCACTTGAAAGGGGCCATAACTATGTCGAAAATTGACGAATTGTAGTGGAAATCGAACTTGACCTGTATTTTATGATGTTACATCAGTATACCAAATATTATAAAAATCGGTGAAGGTCTTTTTGAGTTATCGTCCGGAAACAATGAATTTTGCATTTTTTTCACTTGAAAGGGGCCATAACTATGTCGAAAATTGACGAATCGTGGTGGAAATCGAACTTGACCTGTATTTTATGATGTTACATCAGTGTACCAAAAATTATAAAAATCGGTGAAGCGGTTTTTGAGTTATCGTCCGGAAACCATGAATTTTGCAATTTTTTCACTTGAAAGGGGCCATAACTATGTCGAAAATTGACGAATTGTAGTGGAAATCGAACTTGACCTGTATTTTATGATATTACATCAGTGTACCAAAAATTATAAAAATCGGTGAAGCGCTTTTTGAGTTATCGTCTGGAAACCAAGTCAACAGACCGACCGACCGACAAGCTCACTCCTATATACCCCCCCCCCCCCCCCCCCACAAATTTCATTTGTGGGGGTATAAAGAAAATTCATGTCCGGGGGTTCCATAGTTATGTCAGAATGTATGCAAAATTAAAGAATAAAAATTTATATACATCAAACTTTAATGACTAGAACAATATTAATGATGGCACAGTTACAAAGGCCAATTTAAACAAGTTCTTGTTTTTCTAAAGAATTTTTCTGACAGTTCCAAATAACAAACATTAACCCTTCTCTTGCTGAATATTCATTTAAGCCACACCCATTTCTGCCTATCAACCAATCAAATGACTTGATGTAATTTATTGCTACAAATTCATAAACTAAATGCCAAACAGTGTAGATCCTGATCAGATGGCTTCTGAAGAAGCCATCTGATCTGGATCTACACTGTTTCAAAAGATAGGGGTTATCGTGAACAGCAAGTTAAGGGTTGAGGATACTTTGGAGAGATTTTTCTTATTTTATCTTGAGGTGTCTCTGGCCTGAAAGTGACTGGAACACCCCTAATATCTACTGTAATGATCCTAAGTATTGGGACAGATAGACTAAACAAACAGTACAGACCTAGATCAGACTGCTCCTACAGGAACAGTCTGATCAGGGTCTACACTGTTTGCCATTCCGTCTGCACTTTTTGTACTCATTGTTGGATCATGAAACAAACTTATTGCAATTTTTAAGGGAACAGCAAAGCCTCAAAGTGTCCTGATTTTTAGGATTTTTATGATAGAATAGTTATTCATAGTCACAAAGGTTTTCAAGTCATAAAAGTTTGACTGCAGTTTAACCCTTGTCCTGCTGAATATTCATATATGCCACACCCACTACTGATTATCAACCAATCAGATTACTTGATGTAATTTATTGCTACAAATTCATAAACTGAATGCCAAACAATGTAGATCCTGATCAGATGGCTTCTTCAGAAGCCATCTGATCTGGATCTTCATTGTTCGAAAGATAGACATATTCGGGATCAGCAGGACAAGGGTTAACCCTTACCCTTCTGAATGAATTAATTAAGCTACACCCATTTCTGACGGTCAACCAATCAAATTACTTTATATAATGTTTTCATTAAATTCAAAAACTTCATTACAATGTAGATCCTAATCAGATGGCTTCTTCAAATTCTTCAGAAGTCATCTGATCTGGATCGACACTGTTTGCAAAGGTAGGGGTTGTTGTGTTCAACAGGATAAAGGTTAAAAGAATATAAAATGGTGGTTTGCCGTGTTTTATGTTTTCCTGTAAAATGGATGTTTTTTTTTTGTTTGTTTTTTCACTAATGAAAGGTCATTAACTGCTTTTGAATTTATCTGATGTATATTTTTCTGGATGCTTCTTTCGATGCCTTGATACGAAATGCAAAAATAAAAACAACACATATCACATTCTGACTTAAGGGGAATGAGAACACCGGAAGATTTTTCCGCATTTTTCAAAGAGAGACGACTTTCGGGACTTTCTGTTCGCTTTTCTACAAATTCTATCCCACTGAAAAAGGGGTCCACTCTTAAAGGAAAGAATTTGCTTCTCAGGAGCAAATTCTTTCCTTTAAGGGTTGACCCCTATTGACATGGGAGACAAAAATACTTTGGCAGGAGTTGCCTCCCCTGAAGGTCTATCCAATCCTCCTTAACTGCTTGAATGATGTTCCATTAAGAAATTATCTTCAGAAATGTCCATTTTCCAACTTTCTAATGTTAGTCTAGAACTAAGTTTAGCCTGCTCGTTTCACACGATAAGTGATTTAAAAAGAAAAGTAATTAGTTACCATATCACCAGGTCTGAAAGGGTTTCCGTAGGAACCAACACCCCCTGCAATGCTGAACCCCAGTCCTGGGTTCTTTGTTATTGTCACACGAAACTGAAAACAAAACATTAGCACTCTTTATCTAACTAGTGCTCTAGCTTATGGCATGTCACGGCACAAACAGGGGCCAGTTGTTCAAAGCATCGTTAGCTTAACGAGCTCGTTAGTGGTCATATTGTTAACTCTTCTAGCAAGTACAATGTCGTAAATTTTGGTATTTTTGCTGAAAAATGTGAGCAGCTTTTGCGACTGCAAAAGCTGCTCACATTTTTTCAGCAAAAATATTAGTATATTTGCCATATTGAATGATCAAAGATTTAATGATACGTTAACTAATGACGTCGTTAGTTTTGAACAACTGGCCCCAGTTGTTCAAAATTAACGATGCCGTTAGTTAGCTTATCATTACAACTCTGATCAATAAATATGAATTATACACAAATATTTTTTCTGAAAAATTGTGAGTAGCTTTTGCAATTGCTAAAGCTACTCACTTTTTTCAGCAAAAATACCAGCATAGTATTTATGAATGTACAACAGTGTAGTCCCTGATGAGACGCCACATTATGCGGAGTCTCATCTTTGACTACACTGTTGTACTTGTTCCAACTTTAAAACAAGTATGATAAGGATGCGAGATGTCCGAATACTAAGGGTAAAATATGGTTGATATTTTACTTGCTAGTTAACATTTTGGCCACTAACAAGCTCATTAAGCTAATGAAGTTTTGAACAACTGCGACCAGTTGTTCAAAAATAACAATGTCATTAGTAAAACGTATTGTTAGAGCTCTGATCGTTTATTATGGCAAATATGCTAATATTTTTGCTGAAAAAAAATATGAGCAGCTTTGCGAATGCAAAATATTTGCAAAAAATGCTCACATTTTTTCAGCAAAAATACCAAAATTTTAAATATCAAACTTGCTAGAACAGTAAACAATATAATATGACCACTAACGAGCTCATTAAGCTAACAATGCTTTGAACAACTGGACTCTGGTTTCTATGTATGACAAAGCAGCATGTGCATTGCAAGCTGTGCATTTGAAAAGGTCAGTCTTTTTTAGAGCAAAAAAGTTTCTCAAACAAACTGGCATAAAGCAAACTGCAAAGTATCATCTTTGAAAATGCCAGCTCAAAGAAAAGCAGTAAAAAATATTTCAAGGAAAAAGAAAAGAATGACTGTAAGGAGATCACAAAATCTACATGTATGTACTGTAATGATCATATACACATAACCCTCTTTATAACACTGTTCATTATAATATGACTGTGATTCGAACCCACGCACAGATGCGGCGTCGCCGCATCTGTGCGTGGGTTCGAATCACAGTCAGAGCACGGTTTTTTTATCCCTGATTGTGTCTCCACTATGGTTGAAAAGACGAAAAGTCGCTTCCATTACTGAGAGAATTAATCACAATCCCGGAAAATGCGAAATAAAACATTATAATATGGTTTTGGATATAACATGGTTTTAAGATGGTTATAATATAGATTTTTACAGATCCCAAATATAGATTACATGTATATGAATCCCCAAAAAATGTACAGATTATTTAGAAAAATGACCATTTTCTATAATAATCTACACTTTTTTTTTTTTTTTTGTTGAGACATGACACGGTTGTTTTACTAACACACATTCTGCTCCAACCCCGCCCATCGGGGCTTGAAGAAATAGATGGGCTGCATGATGCTTCCGCTCACAGCTGAAACCAACCGCACACAAGAACTGGTAAACTATCTTAGAGGATCTAAGCTTGCCCAGGCAAAGCGGTGCGAGTCGGACCGTCCATGCTTATGAACCCTATTGGTTTCATTGGGCGACAAGGCTTGAGATGTCATTTCATATCAATGTCGGGTAAAAGTCCCACAAAATTGGAAGCATTGTCTCCAAAATGACCTTTACTGTACTGAGGGGGACATTAAGCCTCAAATCAAACAAAACAAACACACATTCTGCTGTGGATCCATAATAATAATGTTATAAACAGGTTGTGGTGTATTGCAACCACCCCATCCTTGGCTCCCAACAGAGGTGGACATGATTTTCTGTAACATATCTGATTTATTCATAAAGTCAAGATAAAAATTAAGTTACACAAAGTGCACATCTTGCAATGCCTTTCATATCTCTAAATGCAATCAAATCTATGTTTCAAGTTATTATTTTTTCTGAATTTGTCTATGTGCAAACCAAACCATGCCTCGGCAACACACTAATGTCTATTTCAAACAAACACCTTGGTACATGGAAAAGAAAACTTAAGATTGTTTCATATATGATAATAGATCAATCCCTCAAAGAAACAGGTAAGGAGAGTTTATGGTTGTGAATCATCTCAAAAAAAAAAAGCTGTCTAAAGCAAGAGCCTTTGGGCTCAAGCTCGATGCCTAAGTGAGATCATTCAAAAACATAATTAAAAACATATACTCGGGAATACTTATCCCTTATCTTGTTGAATAAATCAATTTAGCCACACCCATTTCTGACTATCCACCAATCAAATTGCTTGATATAATGTAATCATTCAATTCACAAACTGCATGACAAACAGTGCAGATCCTGATCAGATGGCTTCTTCAGAAGCCATCTGATCTGGATCTATACTGTTTGCAAAGGTAGGGGTTGTTGTGTTCTGCGGGATAAGGGTTAGAATGGCCCCAGTGAAGTTAATGTATGCACAATCCTCTCCTTATCTGTTTTATTGTCAGCATAAAAGATGGTTTACAGTATACATTAGCAATATTATAGTTCTATTACTGACAGCAAGGAAGACTGTATACTGCATCTGTATCAAAATATAGGCTCTACCTAAAAGCTTAATATCAAATAACATTAAAAGGGAATAAATATACATAATTAGAGGTATAATTAACCCATTTTGTACCAGAAATCCCAAAACAGGTACCCTGGCAAACAGTGCAAGCGTCTGATCAGGGCCTCCACTGTTTGCTAAAAGTTCAGTCATTTTTCAAATAATTTTGATGACACAATCTGACACCCCTAAATTTTGAAATGGACTCCTGCTATATATAAGGAGGAAGATTCCATTTGGTACAAAAATGGTTAAGAAGAATAACTGAGAGCCGTTGTAAAAGCTAGCCAATCATAGTTCCAGACATGGAGTAATAAGGATAAATAGGGGATAGTTTTCCTTCCTTCTTTTTATTTAGAAACATAATGCTGCAGGAACTTGTTAGAATCATCTCACAGAGGTGGTTCTAACAAGTACCCACAACATGTTTTTATGGAGAAATAAGAAAAATTATCCCAAAATTATTGGGGGGTCCACTTCTGTGGTTGTTACCCCTTTACCTGCAAATTAATCAAAATTCCATTATACTCTTCTGGAACTATGATAATTCAATTTTTTTTTTTTTTTTGCTGTTTTTTTAGTTTCTTTGAGTAGTTTTTCAGCTGCACAATCAAAAACATGCTTTCTTTTTTTTCCAAAACCAAAAGGAGGCTGCCAAACAGGTAACTGACAAGGGGAGCCAATCAATCTTGAAGAGCTTCCTCCAATGAAGGATATTCATTCCCTTTCAGTTTCAAGATTTAGGCTTTATAATATTAAAATAAATATGTACAAATTATCAATACACATGCATTAAAAAAAGGAAATTCAGAGTAAAAGTTGAAAATGAAAATTTGGAGTAATACATGAACTGGAAAATGATAATTTTGAGGAATACTTGTATTGAAAAATGATTTTACGATATACTGGAATTTTGAGTAATACTGGAAAATGAAAATTTTAAGTAATACTGGAAAACGAAAATTTTAAGTAATATTAGAAAATGAAAATTTGGAGTAATATACATACAAATGTATCAAAAAATGAAATTTTTGAGTAATGTTGAGCAATGTTTGTTTTTTTATATATATGAAAATGAAAATTTGAGAATATACTGAAGGACAATAAAGACAAGTTATGTACCATAGCCAAGAGAGCGTAAAACAAGAGGACTGAAATACGAGTGTGTATATCTTACCGTTCTGAGTAAGGATATGTATAAATTTCATCTTCATTTCTCTCCTAATATCAATGATTCAAAAGCCAAATCTCATTTTCAATTCATACGGTACATCAAGATATATTTCATAATTATACATTTATTTTTCATCATAACAACTTCTAAATAATTTAAAGTCTTCATGTTTGTACTTTGGAAAAAGTTGATTTTTGTTAGTTTGATTTGAGGTTTAATGTCCCTGTCAACACTGTAATTTTGGAGACGTTGCTTCCAATTTTGTGGGACTTTTACCCGACATTGAGATGAAATGACATCTCAAGCCCTGTCGCCCAATGACACCAATGGGGTTTATAAGCATGGACAGACCGACCAGCACCACTTTGCCTTGGCAGGCTTAGATCATCTAAGAGGTTTATCAGTACTCGTGTGTGGGTCGGTTTCAGCTCTGCGTGGAAGCATCATACAGCCCATCTATTTCTTCATGCCCCGATGGGCGGGGACCTTGGAAAATGATGAAAGATATAGTCTAAGAATTCTGCACATTTCTTTGCCCGCAAACTGCGTATGTGTATATTTTTGTTGTTTATTTTTGTTTTTCATATTCATTCACTCTTATTATGTTTCTAAGCTGTAGATTTCATTTCAAGAATAATATTGTCAGTAAAACATAGCTCCAGATAAGGAGGATTAGTAAGGATAATTTTGGGATATTTTTTCTTGTTTATCCATAAAAACATATGTTGTGGGTACTTGTTAGAATCGCCTCATCGAGGCGATTCTAACAAGCACCCACAACATATGTTTCTAACAGGAAAAAAGCAAAATTATCTCTTTATTCTCATTTCTTATCCCCCTTATCTCAAGCCAAGGTTAAAGCTGATATAAGTTTTAGTAAATAAGACATTGAGGTTAAATGGGAGCTAATTTCACAGCATTTAAATCTATGCTACCATAATCTAACATGCTTTTCAGATTTTAAGCATTTCTGAATATTTACAAATTCTAACTGTCAGACACGATTTCAATACGTACCCTATCATACTGTTTGCTGTCTTTGTCATTGTGGTTAACAGGAGTAGCTCCCCTTGAATACTGGCCAGATACCTCTCTGTGGGGAGAGTTTGTGCTCGGTGACTCAGAGTTAAACTGGTCTGGGGATGGAGATCCTTGAGAAGCACCTGAAATACATGTACAGTCGAACTTCAATGGCTCGAACACCTTTGGGACCTCGAAAATCTGTTCGAGATAGGGGTAGTTCGAGCCACTGAGGTTACTGTCAGGAGGCATAACCAGATACTTTTAGACATCTTTTCTGTGTTCTATAATGAATATGTATGCTGTGTGAACTCATTAGAATCGCCTCATAGAGGCGATTCTAATGAGTACACACAGCATACATTTGCAAGATAAAAGACTAAAAGACTAAGATCTCCTTAAATATCCCCCACTATTTCTTATATACAGGATTTCGCAAGGGGCTCAATAATGGGCTCGACACATCTATGGTAAACGAGCCATCGGTGTTCGAGCCATCGAAGTTCTACTGTATTGTGTAATTATGTTATTCATTTGTACCGGCCTAGTTACAGGTCTTCGGTCAGCTGCAATAACCCTCGGCCTGCGAAGCAACTCCACTAACCACCGCCTACCACTCTCTAAATACATAACCTAAACATTAAACCAGTAAACCGGTCCCCACAAATTGGGGCTTGAAGAAATAGATTGGGCTGAATGATGCATCCACGCAGAGCTGAAACTCACCACACATGAGTACTGGTAAACCACTAGAGGTTCTAAGCCTGCCCCGGACATGTGGTGCTAGTCGGTCCATCCATGCATATAAACCCTATTAGTTTCATTGGGAGGCAGGGCTTGAGATGTTATTTCATCTCAATGTCGGGTAAATGTCCCACAAAATTGGAAGAATTGTCTCCAAAATGACCTATACAGTGTTGACGGGGACGTTAAACCTTAAATCAAACAAACAAATAAACCAGTAGACAACATAAGTGGCAAGGTTTTTTTTCTTACTGTTTCTAAAAAGAAGGTTTGACAAAACTGTTGATTTTGCACATAATATAGGAGAAATGTCAAGTTTGCAAAGAAATGTCAAGTTTGGGGAGAACTGGGGCCAGTTGTTCAAAGCATCGTTAGCTTAACGAGCTCGTTAGTGGTCAAATTGTTAACTCTTCTAGCAAGTACAATATCTAAAATTTAGTTATTTTTGCTGAAAAAATGTGAGCAGCTTTTGTGTCAGCAAAAGCTGCTCACATTTTTTCAGCAAAAATTTCAGCATATTTGCCATATTTAATGATCAAAGTTTTAACGATACGTTAACAATACGTTAAATAAAGAACAAAACATTCCAGTGCTGTTCGTTATCTAACCTTTCAAACCTGCAGACAGGAACAGATACCTCTAAGGACAGTGTAGCTCCTGTTGAGGAGGATTAATGCTGTTTGCATTCCTGTTAATATTTTGTAAATCATTTATCATTTGTTTACCAGGGACCAGTAGTTCAAAACTAATGATGTGGTCAGTTAACAAATTGTTAAAAGATTTTATTATTTAATATATATATATATTATATTTGCTCAAAAAATGTTTTTTGATGCCGTTAGTTAACGAATCGTTGAAATTTATATCATTCAATATGGCGAATATACTAATAGTTTTGCTGAAAAAAATGTGAGCCACTTTTGCAAAAGCGGACACATTTTTCTGCAAAAATACCAGAATTTTAGATATTATACTGCTAGAACAGTTAAGAATTCGACCACTAACGAGCTCATTAAGCTAACGAGGCTTTGAACAACTGGCCCCAGAATTTAAGATATTGTACTTGCTAAAACAGTTCACAATTTGACAACTAACAAGCTCGTTAAGCTAACGAGGGTTTGAGCAACTGGGCCCATAATGCAAATCCAAATTCAAACATTAAAGTGTCCACTTCAGAAACTCCGGGGTGAAAGGTGTAATAAGGTGATTGAATAAACTATAGTTTCCACTATGTATGCATGGAGGCATCTACTGTTACTCCATTTTTTTATTTCCTGCATGACTGAAACCCTCTAAACAGGATCTACTCAAAATGGGCAGAATTTGCTCATTTGGAGATTTTTTAACCCTTATCCTGCTGTACACAACAACCATTACCTTTGCAAACAATGTCGATCCAGACCAGAAGGCGCCATCTGATCAGGATCTACACAGTTTGTCATGCAGTTTGTGAAATGGTTGATAGTAGTAACTGGGTGTGACTAAATTAATTTATTCAACAGAATAAAGGTTAAGAGTTTACCCCGATTGATTGGAGACACAAAAAATATTTTTGAAAGAGTTGCCTTGCTTTAAGGTGTATAATTTTTAGTTTAATGGCTCAGCTTTGCTCCTCTAAGTGGTTAACCCACTAATAAAGTTTGGAGTGGTCCATTTCCAATTTTAGGGGTGCCAAGTTTGTTTTTGTGGTAAGTTTTGAAAAAAAAATTATGTACTTTCAGCAAACAGTGTAAACCCAGATCAGAGGCCACATTTTGAAGGATCTGATCTGGGGACTGCACTGCTTGCCAAGTCCCAAACAAGAGGGCCCATAGGGCCCTGGTTCGCTCACCTGATCCAATGTATAACAAGTGGGCCCCGGGCAGGGTCAATTTTGGCCCCAGGGCTATAATTTGAACAATCTTGGTAGAGGTCCACAAGATGAAGCTTCATATCGAATATGAAAGACCTGGGCTTTCTGGTTTCAGAGAAGAAGAATTTAAAGGTTTACCCTGCATACAGAAGTCTATGTAAAACAAGATTTTCCCTATATAAGTCTATGTTAAACCAAAGGGCCCCAGAGCGGGGGCATTTTTTGGCCCCAGGGCTATAATTTGAACAATCTTGGTAGAGGTCCACTAGCTGAAGCATCATAACAAATATCAAAGACCTAAGCCTTGTGTTTCAGAGAAGATGATTTTTAAAGATTTTCCCTATATAAGTCTATGTAAAACCAAAGGGCCACATGGCGGGGGCATTTTTGGTCTCAGGGCTATAATTTGAACAATCTTTATAGAGGTCCACTTGCTGAAGCTTCATAACAAATATTGAAGACCTAAGCCTTGTGGTTTCAGAGAAGAAGATTTTTCAAGATTTTCCCTATATAAGTCTATGTAAAACCAAAGGGCCCCGGAGCGGGGGAATTTTTGGCCCCAGGGCTATAATTTGAACAATCTTGGTAGAGGTCCACAAGATGAAGCTTCATAACAAATATCAAAGACCTGGGCCTTGCAGTTTCAGACAAGAAGATTTTTCAAGATTTTCCCTATATAAGCCTATGTAAAACAAAAGGGCCCTGGTGCGGGGGTATTTTTGCCCCAGCACTATAATTTGAACAATCTTGGTAGGGGTCCACTAGATGAAGCTTCATACCAAATATCAAAGACCTGGGCCTTGCGGTTTCAGAGAAGAAGATTTTTAAAGATTTTCCCTATATAAGCCCATGTAAAACCAAAGGGCCCTGGTGCGGGGGGCATTTTTAGCTCCAGCACTATAATTTGAACAATCTTGGTAGGGGTCCACTAGATGAAGCTTCATACCAAATATCAAAGACCTGGGCCTTGCGGTTTCAGAGAAGAAGATTTTTAAAGATTTTCCCTATATAAGCCTATGTAAAACAAAAGGGCCCTGGTGCGGGGGCATTTTTGGCCCCAGCACTATAATTTGAACAATCTTGGTAGGGGTCCACTAGATGAAGCTTCATACCAAATATCAAAGACCTGGGCCTTGCAGTTTCAGAGAAGAAGATTTTTCAAGATTTTCCCTATATAAGCCCATGTAAAACCAAAGGGCCCCCATGTGGGGGCATTTTTAGCTCCAACACTATAATTTGAACAATCTTGGTAGGGGTCCACTAGATAAAGCTTCATACCAAATAAAAAAGACCTGGGCATTGCGGTTTCAGAGAAGAAGATTTTTAAAGATTTTCCCTATATAAGCCTATGTAAAACCAAAGGGCCCCCGTGCGGGGGCATTTTTGGCCCCAGCACTAAAATTTGAACAATCTTGGTAGGGGTCCACTAGATGAAGCTTCATACCAAATATCAAAGACCTGGGCCTTGCGGTTTCAGAGAAGAAGATTTTTCAAGATTTTCCCTATATAAGCCCATGTAAAACCAAAGGGCCCCTGTGCGGGGGCATTTTTAGCTCCAGCACTATAATTTGAACAATCTTGGTAGGGGTCCACTAGATGAAGCTTCATACCAAATATCAAAGACCTGGGCCTTGCGGTTTCAGAGAAGAAGATTTTTCAAGATTTTCCCTAAATAAGCCCATGTAAAACCAAAGGGCCCCCGTGCGGGGGCATTTTTGGCCCCAGCACTATAATTTGTACAATCTTGGTAGGGGTCCACTAGATGAAGCTTCATACACCTGTGGACACAAAAGCGTTCAAACTCCAGTGAAATAACTTTCAATGACTCTCTTTGCATCAACTTAGTTTGACAAGCAAATGTCATTCATCAAAAAATTCTAAAACTAGATCAAGCAATTGATTGGTCTCATTTTAGCAAACACTTTCTGATTGGCATTTGAGATGTATTTTGATTGGACAGTGCAGGAGTCAGCAATGAAATGTACACAACCTTGTGTTTTGAATTTATTTCTGTCCATAGGATGTTAGGATATATTGATTGATGTTTCAAGTCAAAATGAAATGAAGCTCATCAAAGTTTGAATGCTTTTGTGTCCACAGGTGTACCAAATATCAAAGACCTGGGCCTTGCGGTTTCAGAGAAGAAGATTTTTTAAGTTTTCGGTGAAAAAAATCTATTTTTGGCTACTGTGACCTATATGTGCAACGGACCGGAACCATTTGAACAACTTTGAAAGGGGACCACCTAAGGATCATTCCTGTGAAGTTTGGTCAAGATCCGATCAGTGGTTCAGGAGGAGATGTTGTTTGAAGAAAAGTTTACGGACGCACACACGCACGCACGCACGGACGCACGACGGACAAAAAGTGATCCCAAAAGCTCACCTTGTCACTAAGTGACAGGTGAGCTAAAAAGGCCAGTAGGCATATATTGGTTAAAAGCACTGTGAACATTTTTGTGCCAAGTACTGACAATTGCCCTTCCTTAATCAGCAGAAAGGAATTATCTTATAAATCACACAACCCAAACATCAAAACTTGTGATATACATGCAGCCAATTCGATACTCACCTGAGAATCGCTGAACTTCTGATACCCTCTCAAAGTGATTATGTCCCTGTCCATAACCACTGTCTGTTGAACTTGACACTTGGTCCAGAGCCTCCGAACTCTTAAATATAGCTATATCATCATACTTCGTCGGAATATCTACTGTGGGTGGTTCACGAAAGGTATTGTCATACCTATTGAAATTTCTTATCTGATTTGCATAGTCGAAGGAAGAATGATCTTGTACATGTTGTACAGTGACAGATGGTGATTTTCTATATTCAGAATTGTGTTCATAACTGCTGCCTGGTGACTCCATCATACTCACTTGATCACGGTAACTATAGTTACCAGAGTCTTTGGAAGAAGCTGAGGTAATGTCACCAGGAGCAGCGGAAGACAGTTTAGAATTATTAGCACTTTGAGAATTTGGTGTTCGTGGAGATTCCGGGGTGATTTCATAATAATTCCCCCTCTCGGTATCACTACTGTTCCGGTTCTCATCCTGAATTTCTGAGTAATTTCCTCTATATGCATCAGTACTATATCTACGATTGTATTTCTGCCGATCTCGGTCCTTAAGTAAACAAGCACTGTCCACTAAAGATTTTGACCTTGACCTTGCAAGATCAATGTGGCTACCAGTAGCTTCCTGAATATCAGGCATATTTCTTTGTTGATATTCCTTCATAGGAGATTTTCTGTCATAATTTGACACACCAAATGGGGATGTTCTGTTAGGGGTGGAGGGTAATTTCCGTTGCCCTGGTGATGAGGTGTATGCTGGAGCAGGTTTATATGGAGGCAATGCTGGCCTTTCACTTTTACTGCTGGTGCTAGACTGTGTGGAGTCATTTAACTGAAAAATAAGAGATATGAGGCTATAAATGTGTCAACTGTTTCTTCCAGTCTGTAATCAGTCAGTTAAGAAATGAATGTAATTTTTCTAAAGTTCATCGAAGTATGAATGACATCAGGCCACGACCAACATAAAAGGGCTGATTGATATGTTGTGAGCCTCGTATTGAAGGAGGTAAGCAGGGGTGTTCCTTTTAAGTCCAACTATATAGGGCCATGTACCCCGCCCATCGGGGCTTGAAGAAATAGATGGGCTGCATGATGCTTCCACGCAGAGCTGAAAGCGATCACACACAAGTACTGGTAAACCACTTAGAAGATCTAAGCCTGCCCAGGAAAAGCGGTGCGAGTCTGACCGTCCATGCTTATAAAACCTATTGGTTTCATTGGGCGAGGGGGCTTGAGATGTCATTTCATCTTAGTTTCGGGTAAAAGTCCCACAAAATTGGAAGTAACGTCTCCAATATGACCTATTCAGAGTTAACGGGGACGTTAAACTTTAAATCAAACAAACAAACCAAGGACTGGTCTCATTTGGTCAGTTTATATTGACGAGGGAGCACTCTAAAATAAACAAGTAAGGCTTTAAAGCATTGAAAATTTGGACATAATTTTGCCTTTCTGTCTTTCTGTCTGACCATACTAACCATATATTATACTTAACCGTATGTATTCAGACATCCCAACCCATTGGTACTTGGAGAAATAGATTGGGCTGCACGGTGCTTCCATGCAGAGCTGAAACCACAAACCGTATGTCCTCGGACAGATAGGCCTGAGCAAACAGTGTGTACCCAGATGAGATGCCGCAGTATGCAGTGTCTCATCAGGGTCTGCACTGTTTGCCACTCATCTAGCAATTTTAGACACAACATTGGGAAGTGAATTATACTCACCAAATAACTGATAATCATTTTTGTAGAATTAACTGATTGATTAATTGATTAAACGATTAACACTTAAAATGCAGAGAAAAACTACATCTGTTGTCGTCTGCTTATGTCGTCTGGTGATTTTTTTTTGCAAACTTATTAAAAATATTTTTACATAGTGTGGGCCCAGATACAGGAGCAGTCTGATCTGGGTCCACAGTTTAAAAAAAAATTACTTTCAAGGTAACCAGCAGACAACAAACCAGATGACAATTGTTGTGGTTAGCATTTTATGGGTTAATCGTGCCCGCCTTACTTACCATATATTTATTTTGGGAGTCAGTCGAAGAATCAGTGTCTCTGTGGTCACTGGCAAGATATAAATCCCCTAACTGTTTATCTAAGTTACCCTGAGACCTACGTACACTAGAGTCTACTGCCACATAATGTTTAGGTGTCCCTGCACTAGACTGGTCCACTGCCACATAATGTTTAGGTGTTACTGGAGTAGACTGGTCTACAACAACACTTCTGTGAAGCGGACTAGGTGAGGAATGGTAGACTGGTCGTGAATTTGAAGTCTGTTCATACAGTTGATCATTATGCACAGAACTATGAGAATGATGTGAATTTTCATGTAATGACTGATTATGAGGTGAACTAAAAGCACTAGGAAGACCTTGAGTATTACTATCTCTGCTTTGATTGTCAGTAACTTCACGATATGCTACTCCTAGACCTCGCTGGGAATATCCTTCTAAGTCACTGGAATAACCATCTCTTCTACGTCCTTTGCGAGAATACACTGGCACTACTTCACTGTAGTTATCTCCCTTAGAGGAAATCTCCAGTCTAGTAAACATCTGTTCCTGCTGTTGACGGAATTTCATTAACTCCTGGTCACTACGGTAACCAGTGTCTGAATCATAATCTCTCATTTTACGGTGTCTCTGAGATCTGTTGCTATGGTGATGTGCGCCGTGATTTCTGGAATGATCTGATCGTTGAGACAAAGAATGAGAAAGTTCACTAGGGGAGCAGTATGCCAGTCTATGTTTGATTTCACTTTGACTATTAGTAGAAGCTGGGATGTCTGGAGATGAACCAACAGAGCAAACTCTGCGTTCACCAAATCCACCATCATCCTCCGCTTCTTTGGATCTCCTGTCCTTGCCTATTGAAATAGACCAGAAATTCAACTTCGGTGAAGTTGATGTCGCACCTGCTCCCCACCTGCCCCACACAAAAAAACAAAAGTTTATTTAAGGCAGAAGAAATGAATATAGGGCTTTGAGAAGAATCCATAGCCTATATATGTGAGGTAAAAAACTGACTAAGTTCACAATGTGGAAAAAGTGATAAAAATTGATCCCAAGATAAAGTCAAAACCACATGCACATCCTCATACCATAGGTAAAAACACACACAAAGTTTTAAAATGATCAATATAAAACTGTAAGAGAAGTTGCGATGACAAGAGGTACCTATTGTATATCAACTAAAGCTTAAAATTGGCTAAGTTCACAATGTGCAAAAGTGAAAAAAAAATATTCTGAGAATTATGTCGAAATCACATGCACAACCTCATACCATGGCGAAAGCACACGCAAAGTTTCAAAATGATCGGTATAAAACTGCAAGAAGAGTTGCGATGACAAGAGGTACCTATCATATATCAATTGAAGGTTAAAAATGACTAAGTTCACAATGTGGAAAAAGTGAAAAAAAAATGATCCGACGATAAAGTCCAAACCACATGCGCATCCTCATACCATAGCAAAAGCACACGCAAAGTTTCAAAATGATCGGTATAAAACTGCAAGAGGAGTTGCGATGACAAGAGGTACCTATCATATATCAATCGAAGGTTAAAAATGACTAAGTTCACAATGTGGAAAAAGTGACAAAAATTTATCCGAAGATAAAGTCCAAACCACATGCGCATCCTCATAGCATGGCAAAATCACACACAAAGTTTCAAAATAATCGGTATGAAACTGTAGGAGGAGTTGCGATGACAAGAGGTACCTATCGTATATCAAATGAAGCTTAAAAATGGCTAAGTTCATACTGTGCAAAAAGCGGAAAAAAATATTCCGAAAATTATGTCGAAACCACATGCACATCCTCATACCATGGCGAAAGCACATGCAAAGTTTCAAAATGATCGGTATAAAACTGCAAGAGGAGTTGCGATGACAAGAGGTACGTATCGCATACCTAAAAATGACTAAGTTCACAATATGGAAAAAGTGACAAAAATTGATTCGAAGATTAAGTCCAAACCACATGCGCATCCTCATACCATGGCGAAAGCACATGCAAAGTTTCCAAATGATCCGTCTAAAAGTGTAGGAGGAGTTGCGATGACAAGACATCCAGTGTAAAATGTTGACGGACGGACGGACGAACGGACGGACGAACGGACGGACGGACGGACGGACGGACGGACGGACGGAAACTTGCACGCCTATGTCTTCCTGCTAAAGCAGGTGCGACAAAAACAAAATACATAAACCCATAAAATGCCAATCACGACAATTGACGTCTGCTTTGCCATCTGCTGGTTACCTTAAAAGTAATTTTTTGCAAACAGTGTGGACCCAGATCAGACTGCTCCTGTAGGAGCAGTCTGATCTGATCTGACACTGTTTACCTGTACGCAAAAACATTTTTAAAAAGTTTGCAAAAAAATTAAGCAGACGACATAAGCAGACAACATTTTCAGACTTGTTTACCATGGCTAATTGAAACTTGCTCTCGAGTCCCCAGATAATTTCCTCCCATAGCTCCAGCCAACCACATATATTTAGAATAAGTCAGCCCCTTTTGTACTGAATGGAATCTTCCAACTTATATATAGAACAAGTCCAGTTCAAAATTTAGGAGTGTCAGGTTGTATTTTCTTCCAACCTCATTTGGAAATTGGCTGAACTTTTTGCAAACAATGTAGGTCTTGATCAGACGCCGCAGAATGCTGATCTGGGCCTGCACTGTTCGCCAATTACCTGTTTTGGGATTTCCGGTACTAAATGGGTTGAGGATTTTTTTCTGATTATGTTGTGTGTACACATCAGAACTGTCTCAATGAGGCAGTTCTAATGAGCACCCACAAAATTCCTTTATTTCATACAGATTGTAAAGAATCCACATTATCCTGCCCTGGCCCAATGATTAACCCTCAGCAGTCTGAACTACCCCCATCTTAAAGAAATTTTAACCCATAAAATGCATATCACGACAATAGTCGTCTGCTTTGTTGTCTGCTGGTTACTTTAAAAGTCATTTTTGCAAACAGTGTCAACCCAAATCAGACTGCTCCTCTAGGAGCAGTCTGATTTGGGTCCACACTGTTTGCCTATATGCAAAAATATTTTTAAAAAGTTTGAAAAAACAATTTAGCAAACATAAGTAGACAACATAGTGTAGTTTTTCTCGGCATCTTAAGGGTTCCAAACGTTTTCAAGCTATTGAAGCTCGGCTATAAATGACTAAGTAAAATCTCGCTTTTATACACGCTGGCGAGACTGCCGAAAAGTCTCATTAGTTGCATTAACTTGATACTGAGTATAAAATACAACTGCCCAACTAGCAGTTTCGCAATACTTCATCTCTTGTCGGTTCATTAAAGGGTAAATAAGGCAAAACACAAAGGCATGCAGAACAAGAACTTGTGTCACAAGTGACATGTGCCATGTTGATAGCTCTTCTGACTCGTCTTTCGTGGAGATTAATCATGAAGTCTTTTCTATGGTCACTCTCTCCCTTCTGCTGGTTCAAGAAGGGCAGTTGTCAGTGTCTGGCGAAAGAATGTGCACTGTACTGGTTAACCCCTTACGTATAAGCTTGACCAGGACTAGTGTGGATAAATATACTGACTGGCTCAAAAATGACCTAAAATAGTGTTGACTGGGCCGTTAAAATCCAATACAAACAAACAAACGAACCACATGTTTGTCAAAAGTACAAAGATACCATATTCATAATTCGGATATTGAATATCAGTAAAACAGAAAGTGGGGATGAAGCTTAGCGTTGTCAAAACATCTATACCACTGCAATCCCGCCTTTTTTCCGATTAGCGCTGCATATTCAAAAATGTTATCAATGTTATGTCATCTGTTTCACACTTATGACAAATCAATTGCGAAGGACTAGCAATGTAATGGTTACGCCGACATTGTCAGTCACCTCTAATACCTGTTCAGAAGCACATAATAGAAAGTTCAACATGATGCGACAAAGTTTTTGGCACACCTTTGAATATCTTTGCAAACAGCATCGAACCTGCGATGGGAAGAAGTCTTGGTTGCGTGGTTGTAAGATGACAATACAGTAAAATTCCAATATTAAGACCAACTTTGGGACTGTTCAAAAGTGGTCTTTAAGACAACTTTTGTACAGTTTAAAAGGTGTTATCTTACTAGAGGACCATGAGGGTAGAAAACACAAAGAAAGAACAGCCGAAACCATCAAAGATGCTTCTTAAAGCAGAATTAGTCTTAACCCTTGACCTGCTGAATATTTAAATATGTCACACCTACTACTGATTATCAGCCAATCAGATTACTTGATGCAAATTATTGCAACAAACTCATTAACTGGATGGCAAACAATGAAGATCCTGATCAGATGGCTTCTTCAGAAGCCATCTGATCTGGATCTACATTGTTTCAAAGATAAGGCACATCCGGGCTCAGCAGGACAAGGGTTAATTAATTTTAGCTGGTCTTAATAGCGGAATTTCACTGTAATTGTTTGAGATTGGTCCAAACTGCTCTTTACCCTTTTTCAACTGAATGGTATCTTCCTCACTATGTTAACCCATTATATACTAGTGGACTCTTCCATTGCTATATGATGGACAAGTCCATTTGTCATATAAGGGGTGTCAGGCCTTTTTCGTTTTTATCCTCTTTTTGATGGAAAATCTTGATAGCAAACAGGGCAGACCCTGATCAGATGCTGCAATTTGCTGCGTCTGATCTGGGCCAGCGTTGTTTGCCAAGGTGCCCTTTTAGGGGTTTCCCACATGCAATGGGTTAAACAGTAGTCCATTTCACAACTGATTAACCCTTTCCAAAATGCTAACTTATCGACTCTTCCATATTGAAGCACGTGCAGAAAACAAATTTGATATTGGTTCAAATGGGCTAAAGCTCTCTGATAGAGAAGAAAAAATTGTAGGAAAAGGAGAAAATGCTGGTTACCAGCATTTTCTCCTTTTCCTACAATGTTTTCCAAGGCCTTCATTCTCAAGGTTGTTAAAAGTAGGGATTGTGTGGTAAAGGATTAACAGGAATAAAGGATGAACCATATTAACAGGGGCATCACTCAAGCCTACAGTGACTTGCTTTCCTTTGCACAGGAACTGCTCTGAAAGTAAATAATTTGTTTCAATCTAGCACCAATTAAGGATGAATGTAAAACATCTGTACCTTTCTTATTTTTCTCCCCAGAGCTTGTAGATAAGTTCACGGGTAAACTATATTTTCTAGGTGACTTCTCTTCCTCTCCACCTGACTCTGAATTGCGTCTTTGTTGAATTCTGGCCTTGTCTTTAGCAAGCTTTTCCTATAATGAAACATACAGGATTCTAAATGGGTCATGATTCAATATCACATTTATTAAATATGTTTAAACATTTTTGAAAGCCTTCAGGATTAAAGAATACCATCACAAAAACATGCTTATTTAATTTTGACCACAATGTAACCCCACTTTTATATAGTAAAAGAAAGCAGTCTGAGGGAGAGTTATATCCCCCGCCGCAGTTTTGTTGCTTTCAATTGTGACCTTAACCTTGATTCTTCATGGTGTGGTTATGGGTTCTGCCCATCTGCGCAATGATGCAAATATTTGACCAAAGTTTAATGAAAATCTTTCACAGGGTAACAGAGCTATAGAGTGTATGGGAAATTCAAGGCTCAAACTTATGCCCTTCAACTGTGACCTTCCCCTTGAGGCAGCATGGTTGGGTTATGAGTCTGCAAATAAACTTAAGTCATCTCACTTGGGCCAACATTTGACCAAAGCTTAATGAAAATCTTTCAAGGGGTAAAGAAATTATGGAACAGACAAAAAATTCAAGGATCAAACTCTTGACTTTCAACTGTGACCTTCACTTTGACTTGGCAAAACTATTTGCAAACAAACTGTTTCTGTGCTTTGTTTAAGTTGCAAAATTTTTGGGATCTATCTTTGAACCATGGCAAATCAAAAACTGTTCAATTATGAACAGGGCTATAAATTTTGACAGAGAAGGATAAGAC
This sequence comes from Lucinisca nassula, assembly GCA_963580285.1. Classification (NCBI taxonomy): domain Eukaryota; kingdom Metazoa; phylum Mollusca; class Bivalvia; order Lucinida; family Lucinidae; genus Lucinisca; species Lucinisca nassula. Next base: position 58,527,435 of record OY757014.1, read on the forward strand.
AAGGAAAATATGATTTTCATTTCCTCATCAAAAACAATTTGTTGGAATTTGCTAGATTTAGCTTTTAAGGTTTGCTCAAATTGTTATAATTCTTCCCATGAAGAATCCTGTAATTATTCTCATCAAATTCATCAAATTCTGGTATCCTGGACATTTACCTTATCATATTTGTAGAGACTGTAAGGATCCTGCAGTGATGGGGAGCCAGGCTTGGAGCTTCTTGTTTCCCGCTTCCTCAGCTCTGTTGAACCTGGCTGGGAACCAGAATGTAATCTCTCTGTTGATGGGGACTGAGAACAAGAAGAGCAAGAAAAGCCTTTCAATAAAACAACAAACACAAATGAGCCCTGTCAAGCGAATTTGTGTCTTCGAGCATTCCAGCATGACAAATTTTAACTGCCCATGCCCAGCCATTCAGAGGGGCCAGGGATATGGCTTTCTGTCTGAAGGTTTCTCTTGATTCACTGCTTGTATGAGCGAGCAGCGAAGGTTCTGGCGAGACTGCGAGGATGCGCAGGCTCGCCTGAACCTTCGCTGCTCGCATAGGCGATAAGTACCAAAATCGCTTGGCGGGGCCCAAATGAAGCTGGCAGAATTTTCAAATGTATTTTTTGTTATTATTCAAAGAAAATAGGGCTTGACATTCGATGTGAATTGCCTGGCAGACAATTCACACAAGATGTCAACACTTATTGCACGACCCGCAGAAAAAGCGACCGACTGAAGTCGGTTGATTTCTAAGGGTGCCCTAAAATCACCGTGTCATTCTGTCATTCGGTCAATCGGTCATTCTGTCAGTCTGTCAGTCTGTCTGTCCGTCTGTAACCCGTTTGTGAAAATTGGTGATAGCGACTTAACCGCTTGGAATATTTAAACAATGTTTGGCACACTGATAGATATCAATGAGATCTAACCAATGAACTTGCGAAATATTACATTCCTTTTAGTATAGCCTCGGCGAGGCGAAAAATGTGAACATTTTCGAACTGCTTCTCCTCGGAAACCGTTGGGCCGATTGAAGTCAAATTTCATATGTAGCCTCTATGGGATGGGGGAAACCAAAAATTGCTCATGGGGTCCAGGTCACATGACCAAAATGACCGCCAAGCTATATATGGTCTGTCTGTCTGTCCGTCCGAAACCCGTTTGTGAAAATTGGTGATAGTGACTTAACCGCTTGGAATATTTAAACAATTTTTGGCATACTGATAGATATCAATGAGATCTAACCAATGAACTTGAGAAATATTACATTCCATTTAGTATAGCCTCGCCGAGGCGAAACATGTGAAAATTTTCGAACTGCTTCACCTCGGAAACCGTTGGGCCGATTGAAGTCAAATTTCATATGGAGCCTCTATGGGATGGGGGAAACCAAAATTTGCTCATGGGGTCCAGGTCACATGCCCAAAATGGCCGCTAAGCCATATATGGTAAAAACCCTTCAATAATAGTCTTCTCCAGAACCACTGGGCAGATTTCCACGAAACTTGATAAATAGCATCTGGGACGTAGGCCCATCATAAATTGCTAAAATGGTGACCCTGGGTTGACCTTGACCTTCTTTGTGCCTAGGTCAAACTTTGACACATATGCATTTGTTGGAATATTTAAACAATTTTTGGCATACTGATAGATATCAATGAGATCTAACCAATGAACTTGCGAAATATTCCATTCCATTACTATAGCCTCGCCGAGGCGAAAAATGTGAAAATTTTCGAACTGCTTCTCCTCGGCAACCGTTGGGCCGATTGAAGTCAAATTTCATAAGGAGCCTCTATGGGATGGGGGAAACCAAAATTTGCTCATGAGGTCCAGGTCACATGCCCAAAATGGCCGCCAAACCATATATGGTAGAAACCCTTCAAAAATAGTCATCTCCAGAACCACTGGGCAGATTTCCACGAAACTTGATAAATAGCATCTGGGACGTAGGCCCATCATAAATTGCTAAAATGATGACCCTGGGTTGACCTTGACCTTCTTTGTGCCTAGGTCAAACTTTTACACATATGCTTTTGTATTGGAAAAGTGAGAATGCATTTTATCCTGCAAACGATTCAGAATACAGTACTAAAGTATAAGATATATTTTTGCTCCTTACGATAAGGCGCATTTATTGGGGGAACCGTTTTAGGTCCAGGTCACATGACCAAAAAAGGCCTCCGTACCCACATATGGTAACACTCATAAAGCTAAAAGCACCCGGCGGGTCGTGCACTTCAGCTGAAGCACTGGTTTTCTCTGAAATCAACTGCTTCACATAAAATGTCAAATCTTGCTGGGTAGATAATTCACATGAAATGCAAAGCCTTATTTTCTCTGAAAAGCAACAAAAATGAATGGCATTTACTGCATTTTAACTCTTTTCATGCTATTCACGACAACCCATATCTTTGGAAACAGTGTAGACCCAGATCAGATGGCTTCTGAAGAAGCCATCTGATCAGGCTCTACACTGTTTGGCATTCAGTTTATGAATTTGTAGCAATAAATTACATCAAGTAATTTGATTGGTTGATAGACAGAAATGGGTGTGGCTTAAATGAATATTCAGCAAGATAAGAGTTAAGGTATAAATCCTTAGATCTGGTTGTGTAGTATGATAAGACATGATCAAGCACGGCATAAATTACCAGTATGAGGCAGCAAAGCAAAAGCTAGTATGAATTAAAATCATTGTTCTTTTCTTTCTTAGTATTTCATGAAGAATGATCACACAGTAAGAAGAACATTGTTATCAGGCTATTAGTAGACATAATCCTTATCACTCAGAAAAAACAACAACGTATGTTCCAGGTACTCTATCTCATAATCTGTCAATGAACATATTAACATCAGTGCCCTGGTTTTCTGAGAGCTACATAATTAACCTAAGACCAAGAACAGACAGATTTTCAAAAAAGACATTCTTGAGGTTTAACGTCCCCCGTCAACACCATTTGGGTCATTTTGAAGAGGTTGCTTCCAATTTTGTGTGACCCTTATCCAACATTGAGATGACATCTCAAGCCCTGCCACTATATGAAACCAATAGGGTTTATATTCGTGAAAGGTCTGCCTCACACCACTTTGCCTAGGAAGGATTAGTCCTTCTAAGCAGTTTACCAGTACTCATGTGTGGTCAGTTTTAGCTCTGTGTAAAAGCACCATGCAGACCAACCTATTTCTCCAAGCCCAAAGGGCAGGGTCCCTACTAGAGGGGAGTGGAATTAAAAACCTTACTAGAGCACCCAGTTGATGGCACGCAATTGCAAATCCTCAAGGTTCGGGCGGAGACAAATATAATGCTGATCTCGCACGCCCTCATCATGTAAGGAAGCCATTTACCAAATTTGGTTGCATTCTGGCTGATGTTTAAGAAGATAGCGTGATGGATGGATGGACACACTGATGGATGGACAGACTGAGGCATTCACAATATCCCCAAACACTAAAGCGTGGGGATAAATAATTGTCTAGCTAAAAGTACAGTGTAATTTCTACTTCATCTGATTAGGGTGAAATTTCTATTTTTGAGCAGCAGGATTTTATTGGATACGAGCCTTGTCACAATAAAATCTGACTGAAGTTTGTGAGCAGGTAAGATACAAACAGGCCTGTTCAGCTACATAGGCAAGCAAGTTTAAATTCTATATATAGCAGTAGAGGTATTTCTCGAAAAAATAAATCCTAAAGAAGATCTATAAAACTTGAAATCTAGATGAACCAACCACAAAATCATGACCTATGTATATTACATGTATTAGCCAAGCAATGCATGAAACTAGACTATCAAGTGAGCATATGCTCACTAATACCCCCGGCCAAAGCCATCGGTAACTTTCTGGCAATTCAAAGCCATCAAGTTTGACAAAAACAAAGTGTCGGCTAATTTTCCATGAGGAATCCATATATGAAATTTCAAAACCCTAGCATACACGGTTCTAAAGTTATGCTATGCATCACTTTTACCATACAGTACAATGGCACAAATTACCAAAATGACAAAGGGCCATAACTCACAAAGTATTTTTCGGAATTTTGTCAAAAGTTAATCAGTTCATCTACTCATCACCACCAATCTATTCACCAACTTTCAAGGCTCTAGCTCCAATAGTTTTTGAGATATCTTGCTGACAAAATTTTATAAAAAAAATATAACAAAGGGGAATAACTCTAAAGAACCTGGCCCCACAGTCCCAATTTTCTTTCCCACAATACAACTAGTTATGCATGTTGTTTGTACCAAATTTCAAGTTTCTAGGTACAGTAGTTCCTGAGAAATCTTTGACACAAAATTTAAGGTAACTCACAAAATACACATCTCAGTAGCAAATATAACAAAGGGGAATAACTCTAAAGAACCTGGCCCCACAGCCCCAATTTTCTTTCCCACAATACAACTAGTTATGCATGTTGTTTGTGCCAAATTTCAAGTTTCTAGGTATAGTAGTTCCTGAGAAATCTTTGACACAAAAAAAAGTTTACACACACACACACAGAAAGTTTACACACACACAGAAAAGACGAAAACTATATACCCCCATGGCATACTCCGTATGCCGGGGGTATAATGAATTATTAGCCAAGCAATGCACGAAATGTTAGATTAGGCAAGAGATAAAAATGTCTTCATATTACACTTCATCCACAGTTTTCTACATATACCTTACCCTTGTTCTGTTCAACCCTTTGCAAACAGTGTAGATCCTGATCAGATGGCTTCTGAAGAAGCCGTCTGATCAGGATCTGCACTATTTGTCTTTCAGTTTGGGAATTTATTTTGCAGATGTGCACACTGTGAGGATCAGATTAGCTTGTGCACATCCTGATCACAGCCTGTGCTGTGCACTGCATCGATGGTCACTGCCCCAAAACTGCTTCATGTACACTGGGAAGACTGCGATTGTGATCTGGGTTTGCCGTGGGTATGTGCTCAAAGAAATATTTTCATTTTTTGCAACTCATTCTCTATAGCCTGTCTGTCTAAATAGTTATAAATACAGGGTTAAATATAATTCTAGTGTTATTATACCATCCATGCATATTAGTTCATGAATATTCACCGCTCTAGATAAGGCAATGTAACGAGGATAATTTTTGGATATTTTTTTCTTATTTTCCCCTCAAAACACACGTTGAGGATACTTGTTAGAATCGCCTCATCAAGGCGATTCTGACAAGTACCAACTAAAAAATATGAGGAGAGTCGTCTTTCAGTAACGCTTCCTTATTTAGAGCTATAGTATATTAATATGCTAGATGACAGGAGTTGGTTACTATGGTAACAGAAGTAGGAAAAGGGTATGAATAACTGTAAAATGGGAAAATTTTGTCTGTGAAGACTTGCAGTCCTAAGACCAGAGTCCTGTAACCATTGCATAAAGATACAAATGCAGAATCCAGCGGTATCTTGAGAAAATCAGGTTTTTAACATGGGCACTACAGATTTGTAAAAAATAAGGTTTAAACATGGGTGGTCAGCAAATGTGCAAGACCTAAGCCTGATAAGAGCCTACACCATCTGCATGAGGTTAGAACTTGTCCCGGTCTACCTATGGGGTCAAGAACACTGACAAGAGAAAATGACAACTGTCCTTCCTTCTTGAATGAGCTGGAGGGAGAGAATGACCACAGAAAATATCTCATGATTGATCTCCAACATTGTCTGTTTGGAGCTTAATGGCCCAGTCAACACTGTATAGGTCATTTCGGGCCAGTCAGTTCACCTAACCACACTTTTCCTTGGCAGGCTGATACATAAGTGGTTAATCAGAACAGCACACATTCTTTTGTAAGGAACCAATAACTGCCAACTGCCCTTCTTGAATCAGCAGAAGAAAGAGAAGGACCAAAATCAATCTCCCCGAAAGAATGTCGACCTGACAGGTATTGATCCTGTGACAGCCTGATCACCAGTCAGATGTGCTGACTGAGCTACTGAGGCTGGCCTAACAGCTACACAGACTACTCTGTGTCATCCCTGATCAAAGGTTCTCATATCCCCCTTTTTCTCATGGTACAGCTCAAATGTTAACCCTTAAGGGGAATGGGTACACCTGGCAGATTTTTCTGCCATTTTTCAAAGGGAGGCAACTTTCGGGACTTCCTGTTCGCTTTTCCACTGTCCCACTGAAAAAGCGGTCTACCGGTACTCTTAAAGGAAAGAATTTGCTGCTGAGGAGCAAATTCTTTCCTTTAAGAAATGGCCCCTATTGACATGGGAGACAAAAACACTTTTGCGGGAGTTGCCTCCCCTGAAAGTGTATCTCTTGCCCTTAAGATGCCCGGAAAAACTGAATCTAAAAATGTTGTCTGTTTATGTTGTCTGCTGGAACATTTTACAAACTTTTCAAACAAATTTTTGCATGACTTTTAAAGGTTACCAGGTTGTGACTGACATCTTATGGGTTAAATGTATATTACAATATCTAATTGTCTCTCCATCTCATGAAATTGTTGGTTCGAAAATCTTTCCCATTTTACAATACCATAACAACTCTTGACCTGGGACATCTGAAGCATTTGTAGTTGACCTAAAATTTGAACAGCCTTACGGGCTTCAATGTCTCTTGATCAGACTGCTCCTGATTCAGACTGATCAGGGTATAGCCTGTTTGCTCATACACACCTCACCTTTCCCTAAGAAGGTACCTAAGAATGATTATGGCAACTAGTCTAGTTAAATTTAAAGTTAACTAAATACATGTAACTGAAGTCAGAAAACTTGATTTTTGAAGTTCATGAAAATATGGCGCTGTTTTTAGTTACTGTTGAAATTCCTAATAGGTTTCATTTGGTTTGGTCTGGTTTTCGTTTGTTTGAATTGAGATTTTACAACCCCATCAATGCTATTTGGGTCATTTTGGAGACATTCCTTCCAATTTTGTGTGACTTTTACCTGACACTCGAGATGATATCTCAAGCCCTAACCCCCCAACAAACCAATAGGGTTGTGTGCAGGAATAGTCTGATGCCTGGACAGGCTTAGACCTTCTAAGCGGTTCACCAGTACTCATGTGCAGTTTTTGATCCCTTTCTTGAATATTTCAACGTACAATAGACAAAGTTCTCCTCTGGAAATGAATGAATTTTCAAATCAGTTTTCTGACTTATAGCTATTAACACAAGTTAAATGGTTACAAATATTCAAACCAATCCTTCTATATAACCTGAACAGAAACATAATATGGGAGCTATGCTCACCCAATGGTTTTGTTGCCGCTGAAAGTACGGATGTATAATATAATATAAGCAATCACATAAGCAAACTAGGACATTAATTTTTGCAGGCTTAACTCATTTCTTTTAAGACTAATGTCTCATATACACCACCTCTTAATAACACTATTGTTAGGATCCAAAGTTGAAACTGTGTTAGTTCAATAGCCATGTTATGTTCAAGCAAAAATGTATATATTGTATAGAAAAATGACCATTTATGGTTATTTTTCTAAATAATCTATACATTTTTGGGACCCATCTTAAACCCTGTTATATCCAAAACCACGATACAATGAATGGTGTTTTAAAGAGGTTGTGTATTAGCAAAACCCCAAATGGGGAACGTCAGCAAGCAATATCTAGCTATTTCTGAGACTTTTCTCCAAATTGTCAGATTTGAATGCAGAATTCAAGGCATGCCATGTTGACCAACAATGATTGTTATTATTGTTTAAAGTTAAACTAATTAATAACCAATGATGGAAACATTTACAAACATGTTGTTGAAGTCAAAATGGCAAACAGTTTAGATCCTGGCCAGACTATCCTGAATCTACACTGTTTGCAAACACCTTGGCTTAATTTAATACTATTAACCCTTGTCCTGCTAATCCCGGATATGCCTTATCTTTGAAACAATGTAGATCCAGATCAGATGGCTTCTGACGAAGCCATCTGATCAGGATCTACATTGTTTGCCATTCAGATTATGAATTTGTTGCAATAATTTGCATCAAGCAAGCTGATTGGTTGATACAGTATGTTTGAGTGAGTTAAGCCAAGAGATTGCTTAGTTCTTGGGATGCTGAAAACTGAGTTACTACTGTTCTCACATTTCATATAATACATATCTGCTATAAATCAAAATTCCTCCACCATCAGCTGTCTTTATTTGTTTGTTTGTTTATATTGGATTTTAACAGCCCAGTCAACACGTTTTAGGTCATTTTAGAGCCAGTCAGTTTACATATCCACACATTTCCTAGGCAGGCTTATACGTAAGCGGTTAACCAGTACAGTACACATTCTTTTGCCAGAAACTGACAACTGCCCTTCTTGAATCAGGGGAAGGGAGATAATGACCGTAGAAAAGATTTCATGATCAATCTTCACGAAAGAATGTTGCCGACCCTGGCAAGTATCGAACCTGAGTCCTCCTGATCTCCAGTCAGACATGCATCTGACTGAGCTACCGAGGTCGGCATCGGCTGTCTTTAGAAAAGCCTGATAAACATATGGCATTGGTGTCCATTAAAAGTAAGTAGTTATTTAGAACAATTACTGTAATAAGAACTAGAGCTATCACTAAAGGTGATGAATACCCCCACAAAAACTGCCTTGATAGTACAACAGCGGCATTTTGCAATTTTTTCACTTAGAAGGGGCCATAACTATGTCGAAAACTGACGAATTGTAGTGGAAATCGAACTTGACCTGTATTTTATGATGTTACATCAGTGTACCAAAAATTATAAAAATCGGTGAAGCGCTTTTTGAGTTATCGTCTGGAAACCAAGTCAACAGACCGACCGACCGACAGACCGACCAGCTCACTCCTATATACCCCCCAAAATTTCATTTGTGGGGGTATAATCATTTTGGTTTAATTTAACAGCCCAGTTAACATTATTAAAGTTGGTCAGTTTACCTAGCCATATTTTATCCTGAGCAATATTATAATATATAATCTGTCTTCCAGGGGCCAATTGTTCAAAGCCTCGTTAGCCTAACAAGCTCGTTAGTGGTCATATTGTTAACTGTTCTAGCAAGTACAATATCTAAAAATTTTGTATTTTTGCTGAAAAAAAGCTACTCACATTTTGTCAGCAAAAATATTAGTGTATTTGCCATATTAAATGATCAAAGTTTTAACGATTTGTTAACTAACAACGTTGATAGTTTTGAACAACTGGCCCCAGTACAGTACACATTCTTTCGTCAAAAACTGACAACTGTCCTTCTTGAATCAGTTGAAAGGAGAGAATGACCATAGAGTAAATTTCAATCTCCACAAAAAATGTTGCCAGACCCAGTGGGGATTATACCTGGACCTCATCACCAGTCAGCCTACTGTGTCATGGTGGCAGACAAAATTCAGAACCTAATCAGTTTCATATTACTCAGTTTTCAGCATTAAAAACATGGTAAGAAAGCTCTTAAAGAGAATTGCGAAGCCAGAAGCATAATCAAACAGATGAATATGTACAAGATATTTAAGAATTATGAATATAATTTTATTAATCAAGTAATTTCGTATTGACCCAGTTACAGGTCCGAAGTCTGCTGTATTGGCACGAGGCCGAAGGCCGAGGCCAATACAGCTGACCGAGGACCTGTAACTGGGCCAATACGAAATTACTTGATTAATGACAATTTTATTAATTGACGCAATTAAAAACATGATTTATGATTTTTCAATATTGGTTGAACTTGAGTAATATAGGATAATCAATTAATAAAGAAATATACAACATTAAATTCTACACAAAATATTGGAACTTCTTTACTTATTCCTGTATTCATCCTTACATTTGAACAAGCGGATTTAACACTCCGGAAATTTGTCTATCATAACATCACTAAAACCCCTTATAACAATATTGTTGGGGTCCAAAGCAGAAACTGTGGTATGGTAGTTAAATAATAATGTTATATCCAAACAAAAATGTTTAGAATGACCATTTTTGGTCATTTTTCTACATGATCTATACATTTTGGGGATACATCTCTAAACTGAGTTATGTCCAAAACAGTTTTACCATGAATGATGTTATGAAGAGGTTTAGGTGTATATAACAAACATAGCAGACCCTGATTAGATTACTTTGAACGTAACAATCTGACCTCAGCAGGTTAACTCAAGACTTCAGTCAGCATGTTACTCAAGACTTTTTGTTCCAATATTCAGCATTAGTATCAGGCTGCACACCATCAAAATTTATTTATTTCTTTCAAACAAAAGCATGTTTCATTAGAATTTAACGACCCAGTCAACACTATTTGGGTGATATCAAGCTGATCAGTGAACCTAGCCAAGGCAGGCTTAAACGTAAGGGACAAACCAGTAAAGTGCACATTTTTTTCACCAAATCTGACAACTGCCCTTCTTTAATCAGCGGAAGGTGACTATAGAAAAAAATCATGATTTATCTCCACGAAAGAATGTTGCCAGTCTGCCAGTATCTAACCTGTGACCTCTCGATCACCAGTCAGACATGCATCAGACTGAGCTACTGTGGCCGACCAACAAAAACGTGATCTCCTCTAATCTATCCATCAAATGCAACAAGAAGATTGCTAAACAAGACAATCAATCTTGATCATGTGGGCACTCCTTTGTAGAAATTTAGTACTTGCACAATAATAGTTAAGGGGAATGGATACACCTACAGGGGAGACAACTCTTGCATAAGTATAATTGTCTCCGGTACCAATAGGGGTCCCTCCTACAGGCAAGAATTTGCTCCTCAGGAGCGAATTGTTTACTTAAAGAGTATACCCCTTTTTCCGTGGGACAGAGTTTAGAGAAAAGCGAATAGGAAGACCCAAAAGTTGTCTCCCTTTGAAAAATGGTGGAAAAAATCTGCCAGGTGTAGTTACAAAAACAACAGGAAGCAGTTGTTCAAACTATCATTTGCTTAACAAGCTCTTTAATGCTTAAATTTTAACTGTTCTAGTAAGTTTTTTGTTTGTTTGATTTGATGTTTAACGTCCCCGTCAACACTATTTAGGTCATTTTGGAGACGTTGCTTCCAATTTTGTGGGACTTTTATCCGACACTGAGATGAAATGACATCTCAATCCCTGCTGCCCATTGAAACCAATAGGGTTTATACGCATGGACGGGCCGACTTGCAGCAACTTTCCTGGGCAGGCTTAGACGTTCTAAGCGGTTTACTAGTACTCGTGCAGTCGGTATCAGCTCTGCGTGGAAGCATCGTGCAGCCCGATCTGTTTCTCCAAGCCCCGATGTTTGTTCTAGTAAGTATAATATCTAATACTCTGGTTTTTCTAGTATTTTTGCTGAAAAAATGTGAGTATCTTTTGCATTTGCAAAAGCTACTCACACTTTTCCATCAAAAATACTAGCATATTTGCTGTATTAAATGATCAAAGTTTTAACAATATCTTGACTAATGACACCTTTAGTTTTGAACAATTAGACCCGGTAATTTAGTTACAATGGACAATGGTTTAATAATACAAAACTGAAATGTGATAAGGTAGCAATGACAGTAATGGAACTGGAAGTCTTCTCAGATCACAACAGATTCTAGTATTAATATTTTGAATATCCTGATAATTCTATTACGATAACACATCCGCGTAATATAGTGCATTTTTTCATACCTCAAAAAAGGTCATTTTATGATGACAATGTGATATATTTCTAATTTATACTCCAAACATAGGTTTGGGTGCTCGTTAGAACTGGCTCAATGAGGCAGTTCTAACGAGTACCCACAACCTATGTCTTGGAGCAGAAATAAGGAAAAAGATGTTTACCCCCGTAAACCCCAGTTTTCTCTATATAAAGTGAGGTTTGTGGTGGGGGGGGGGGTTATTTCACAGACCTGATCACGTGATGCAAACACCCAGCGCATGGTTTCTTCCGGATTGAAGTAATAGGGACTCTGCCTTAACGCTCATCGAACATACAGCTCTATTTGGCTCTTTCCTCCAGAGCAGCCTCAAATAATTTACATTATTATATGGCAATAAATATTGAAAGATTAGCTCTTCAGTGACTGTGATGCACTAAACGTTTGGCACTTTCATTGAAGTCAGCCGTGCTTCACTATCTCTTATGAATTTGAAAAATAACTAAAATTTGATAGGATTTGACTGGCTGTTCCAAGAAGCTGTCACTCTCATATGAAGGTGACCAGTGGAATAGGGCTATAAACTAAGCACTTCACACACAATATGTAATACATCTACACCGACTAAACTAATTCATACAACACATTATACAACACTGACGTTCTTGCAAATATTTTCAGACTACTGGCCTCTATTTGAAAATTCCAATGTTTAGATATGTTTGCAATTTCACAAAACTAGAACAAAAATATTCGCTGCTTGTAACTACTCATAATTTCTTGGACAAGGTGAACTGGTGGTAAAACTTTTCTTTGTAAATTTTGTTTTTAAAGTATTTTGTACCAGAAACCCTACCTAAAACGGGTACCCTGGCAAACAGTGCAGGCCCAGATCAGACGCCACGTTATGCGGCGTCTGATCAGGGCCTACACTGTTTGCAAAAATTTCAGCAATTTTTCAAATAAAATTTGAAGAAAAACACAACCTGTCACCCCAAAATTTTGAAATGGACTCCTGCTATATATAAGGAGAAAGATTCCATTTTGTACAAAAAGGGTTTAAAAAGAATCCTTAACAATACCTTGTCATAAGCTGGATTATCCTGCCCCTGGTGACCTCTAGGTTCAACGCCATTACTCATGGCCTGTCGTAACTGCATATTTTTGATGTGCCGGAGCTTTTCTTTCATTTCCTTCGGGTATGGTGTAGGCTGGCGTATCAGGTGGCCCTACAAGTACAACATTTCAAAGATGTTATCAGTTTTTTGTGGAAAAGATAGGACATTTACAGTTACAATTCAATGACTCTATTACTGATGACTTGTTTACCATGGCTGAAAAGAACTCCTTATTGAGTCCCTAAGGATTTTTCCCATAATTCCAGTTATATCATTATGAAACCACGCCTACTCAAATATATTGGTAAAATTTTACTACCAAAAACTGAAAATTTTCAGATGAAAATCCGGATATTTTTCATATTTCTGTTCAAACATAGATTGTGGGTACACGTTAGAACCGCCTCAGTGAGGTGGTTCTAACTAGTACCTACAATCCATGTTTTTGAGCAGAAATATGAAAAATGATGTTTACCCCTGTAAACCCCTTTTTCACTGTATGAAAGTGGGTTAGGTGTGTTTGCATGACACAATTTAGAATAATTAATATTGAAAAAGTATGCGGAGTGTACCAGATAGAATCGCCTCAATAAGTTTATTATATAAGATTGAGTAATCACTATATCACTGTCATTATGCAGCCTCAATTGAAGCTATGTTTAACCCTCAGTGACTCAAACTACCCCTACCTCAAACAAAATTTTCATTGCCCCAAAGATGTTCGAACCATCGAAGTTACAGAGTTATTTACACAACATTAAGGGGGATGGGTACACCATCAGGGGAGAAAACTCTTCAAAATTATTTTTGCCTCCAATGTCAATAGGGGTCAACTCTTAAAGGAAAGAATTTGCTCCCGAGGAGCAAATTCTTTCCTTGAAGAGTAGATCTCTTTTTCAGCCCCCGCCCATTGGGGCTTGAAGAAATAGATGGGCTGCATGATGCTTCCACGCAGAACTGAAACCGACGCGCACACGAGTACTGGTAAACTGCCAGGCAAAGAGGTGCGAATCAGACCATCCATGCTTATGAACCCTATTGGTTTCATTGGGCGGCAGGGCTTGAGAGGTCATTTCATCTCAATGTCGGGTAAAAGTCCCACAAAATTGGAAACAACGTCTCCAAAATGACCTTTACAGTGTTGACAGGGAGGTTAAACCTCAAATCAAACAAAACTTTTTCAGTGGGACAGGGCTTTTAGAATATTGGAAGCAACGGCTCCACAATGTGGATAATACTGTCGACAAGGATTTAAAACCTCATTTCAAACGAACAAAACCTTTGCAATACCTCTATTTTCTATAACTAAATTTTCAAGACTCTGGCTTGTGTATGTAGCTAAGCTGACCAGTTTGTGGCTTACCTGGCTGCAAACATTATAAACATCATTCAGGCCTCCTAGTGGCCCACTTTGAAAATATAGGTTTTTATATAGGTTCTTCTTACTCAAAATATAGGTTATTTACAGGTTTTTCAATAAAAATACAGGTTAAAAAAGAGTCTTCCAAACTTACATAAAGATTTAAAAGTGAAGAAAAAATATTTGATGAATTTTTGTGCCACAATTACTCAGATAAAGTTGATCTAAATTTTAAAAAGTCCGAGCAAGCGAAGCGAGCGAGGAAAAAAAAATACAATTTCTTGACAGTTTTCATCACTTTTTATGGAACTAAAAAGTAAAAAAATAGTAGTGCATTTTGAAGAAAAGTTAGGGTTGAGTCGCAAGAAGGTTCAAAAAGTGAAAAATATAGTGTTTTTTTTTCATGAAAATACAGGCATTTTATAGGTTTTATGAACAAAATAAAGGTTTTATAGGTTTGGCACAAAATTATAGGTTATTATAGGTTTTGCTAGGAGGCCTGCATCATTTCTCATGATAAGGCCAGATAAAAGAATTCTTACATCAACATCCGAATCATCTCCGAACTCAAAGTGTATCTGTTGTCTCTGTCGTCTCTCCTCCTCCCACATGGAGGCATGAAAACTGTCGTTGTCACCATCAGGAGCCCCTGGAACAGAAAAATATACACTTGACTATCATTATCGGAATAATTTAGTCATCTTTCGTTATTTGACTAATACAGAAGTCGACTAATATCTCAAACTCAAAGGAGCTGGAATTAACAACAGACTGAGATTAAAGAAGTTGAAATCTAAGCCAGATATAGCAAACATAAAACAATTTTTCCCAAAAGCAGTAGTTTGAGGTGGTTCTAACGAGCACAAACAATTTAAGTTTGCAGCAAAAATAAGAAAAACAAGGAAATTCGTTGAATTGATATCCCCCGCCGAATGGGTTTTTCGTGTAGAATGGCAAGAAAATATATCTGGCCAAAATTGAGAAAAAAAAATTGCGCGTGCATCACGGCAGCATTATAAAACATATTTATTTCAAGTTTCATTTTATTCCATGCAATAGTTGCTGAGAAGCGGTTCCAGACAAAGTGAGACGACGAAAAATCCAGAATTTTAATCATTTAAGGGGCCATAACTCTGGGTGTAAAAAGTCAATCCGAAAAAAATTTAAGCGTGCATCACCACAGCATAATAATACATATTTATTTCAAGTTTCATTTAATTCCATGCAATAGTTGCTGAGAAACAGTTCCCGACAAAAAAGTGAGACGACGAAAAATCCAGACTTTCAATCATTTAAGGGGCCATAACTCTGGATGTAAAAAGTAAATCCGGAAAAAAAATGCGCGTGCATCAACCCCAGCATAATAATACAAATTTATTTCAAGTTTCATTTAATTCCATGCAATAGTTGCTGAGAAACGGTTCCGGACAAAGTGAGACGACGAAAAATCCAGAATTTCGATCATTTAAGGGGCCATAACTCTGGATGTAAAAAGTCAATCCAGAAAAAAAATTGCGCGTGCATCACCGCAGCATAATAATACATATTTATTTCACGTTTCATTTAATTCCATGCAATAGTTGCTGAGAAACAGTTCCGGACAAAGTGAGATGACGAAAAAATCCAGAATTTCAATCATTTAAGGGGCCATAACTCTGGATGTAAAAAGTCAATCCGAAAAAAAATTGCGCGTGCATCACTGCAGCATAATAATACATATTTATTTCAATTTTCATTTAATTCCATGCAATAGTTGCTGAGAAACGGTTCCGGACAAAGTGAGACGACGAAAAATCCAGAATTTCAATCATTCAAGGGGCCATAACTCTGGATGTAAAAAGTCAATCCGAAAAAAAATTGCGCGTGCATCACCACAGCATAATAATACATATTTATTTCAAGTTTCATTTAATTCCATGCAATAGTTGCTGAGAAACGGTTCCGGACAAAGTGTGACGGACGGACGGAAGGACGGACGTTCTCACGAACGGATACTTAAGTGGCTAGGCGTCGGCATATTGACTACTTAAGTGGCAAATTCTCTTAAGCGGCAAGCCACCTAAGAGCGAATTTTTGCCACTTAAGTACCCAAATAACGGAATAAACCCCATTTGGACTCACGAATATATACTTTTGAGGGTCACTGATGAGGCCTAATTGGCCGAAACTAGCTAGTCTGGCCCAGAAAACATGTACACTTCATATTTTCCAAACATATTTAACGTCACTACAGCTGGTGTCTGGGAATGTGTGGCGGCCGTAAAAAGTCTCCCTGCCCTACACCATAGTGTAGTTTATATTTTCTTGTCCTTTGGGATCACTGATTCCATTGTGGAATTTTGAAAATATTTGAGGGTCACTGATGAGGCCTAATTGGCCGAAACTAGCTAGTCTGGCCCAGAAAACATGTACACTTCATATTTTCCAGTTCTGTGGTGTATTGCTTGCTTCCAAAGGATAACCCCTTTATAGAACATATTTAACGTCACTACAGCTGGTGTCTGGGAATGTGTGGCGGCCGTAAAAAGTCTCCCTGCCCTACACCATAGTGTAGTTTATATTTTCTTGTCCTTTGGGATCACTGATTCCATTGTGGAATTGTGAAAATATTTGAGGGTCACTGATGAGGCCTAATTGGCCGAAACTAGCTAGTCTGGCCCAGAAAACATGTACACTTCATATTTTCCAGTTCTGTGGTGTATTGCTTGCTTCCAAAGGATAACCCCTTTATAGAACATATTTAAGTGTCAAACTGTCCAAATTTTTTGCCCCCTAAATGTCGTTTCGTTGGTGCGGAAGGACGGACGGAAGGACGGACGGACGGACGGAAGGAAGGATGGACGGACGGACGGACAACGCCAAAACTATATCCCTCCGCCTTTGGCGGGGGATAACTAGAAATGTATTCAGAGGAAAACAATGTCCCCCGACCATAAATATATCTTAAACACCCATTTGACTTTAATAACCAGGTTAAAGTCACTAAAATGTATGCTGCAAACAAGCCATGAGACAGAGTGCGGACAAGCCATTTTTGGCCCTAAATTGACTGCCTTTGGGGCACTGTGACCTTGAAAAGGAGGTCAAGGCCATCATGACCTAATGACTGTTTTCCCTTATCCTAGTGATGTGCAAGTTTGGTCAAAATCCATCCATAGGTTCAGGAGATATAATGCTTCAAACAGGCTACATCAACGCTGACGCCGACGCCAACGGGATCAGCACCAAAAACAATATGTCCCGGACCTAATATCACAGAAACAGATTTCCATAAAGTAGCCATTTTAGAGATGTAGAAAAATGCACTATGTTGCATTGGTGTGATATCGTAATGGCCCAGGATCATCTGAGCCCTGTCAAGCGAATTTGTGTCTTCGAGCATTCCGTCATGACAAATTTTAACTGCACATGCCCAGCCATTCAGAGGGGCCAGGGATATGGCTTTCTGTCTGAAGGTTCCTCTTGATTCACTGCTTGTATGAGCGAGCAGCGAAGGTTCTGGCGAGACTGCGCAGATGCGCAGGCTCGCCTGAACCTTCACTGCTCTCATAGGCGATAAGTACCAAAATCGCTTGACGGGGCCCAATTCTCGTAATGGCCCGGGATCATCAGAAACTTTGCTGGCTCCCTGTGGAGTAAGTACCCTTTCTGATGAGCTGGCTGATATTTTATTTTGATGTCTGCTGACCAGAATTCTACATGTTTACATCATCTGCCCTCTAAATTGAGTGAACAGGTGGGGTGGGGGTGATGGACAGCCCCTTCAAGATCATTTTACTTGTATTCAGCCCATCAGTAATCAGCCATTGTGAAAAATACAGTACCTGAGGATAAGGCTGAAACAATTAATCATATAACCGATTAATCAATCGATAATCTCCACAAAAATGATTATCATTTCTGATTTGCTTTTAAACTATTACTTGATAGGTACAATTTACTACCCAAAATTATGCATAAAATAGCAGGATGAGTGGCAAACAGTGCAGACTCTGATGAGACGCCGCATTATGCGGCGTCTCATCTGGGTCTTCACTGTTTGCTCAGGCCTGTCTGTTCAAATATACATATGGTTAGGTGCAACATATGGTAAGAGTAATGCTCAGACAGAAAGCCAGACAAGTAAAATAATGACAAAAACCTTAGCGATTACTAATCAATTATCGATCGCAATGACAGGACCGATAATCGATTATCTCTTCAGCTCCGATTAGCCAGCCCTCCCTGAGGAAACCCACATCATAATGAGTCACTGACCTTCCTTTGCATCTCAGGTGTGTCCCAAGCGAGGTTTCTTTTTGTATCTCATGTGTCCCAAGCAAGGTTCGAATATGCTTTAAAATATTTAGCAGAAAATTTCCAAGTTTTTATATTTTTCAATCATCTGATAGTATGTGTCTCTGAAAACAAATCTTTCATGACATACAAGAATGTATCATTTGAGCCGTCATGTCGTGATCAAATTCGACATCATATCTCCAACAAAATTGTTCACGCAACTGAAATATCTAATGTTAGTTACCATTTTTTGATTGGGAGACTACGATCAGAGAAAAAATCTTGACATTTCCAAATGAGGGCTACACTTAAAGGAAAGAATTTGCTACCAGAGGGAGCAAACTCTTTCCTTTCAGAGTAGCCACCAGGGCTAGTTGTTCAACACTAACAACATTGTTACGTAAACAAATTGTTACAACTTTGATTTAATATACCAAATATACTGATATTTTTGCTGAAAAAAAAGTGAGTAGCTTTTGCAAATTTTTTCAGCAAAAGTTCCAGAATTTTAGATATTGTACCTGCTACCACAGTTAACAATTTGACCACTAACGAGCTCGTTGGACTAATGACGCTTAAAAAAACTGGCCCCATATGGGAGTCAAATCAATTTAACACAAGAGTAACCACCCTTGAACTTGTATCCATTTCCCTTAACCCTTTTTGCACCAAATGGAATCTTCCACCTTATATATAGCACAAGTCCATTTCAAAATTTAGGTGTGTTAGGTTGTGTTTTCATAAAAATTTATCTGGAAAATGACTGAACTTTTAGCAAACAGTAGAGGCCCTGATCAGACGCCGCGTTCTGCGGTGTCTGATCTGGGCCTGCACTGTTTGCCAGGCTACTGGTTTTGTGGTTCAGGTACAAAAAGGGTTAAAATACCTGAGTCTTGTGGTGGTCTCTGAGGTAGAAGATAACAGGTCAACAACTTTCTTCCTGTATCCGGGTCAAACTCAGACTGGAGTGGGATCAATGGTCTAGTCTGCAAACAGAAAATCCAGAATTTTAAGGGGAATGGGAATATCTGGCAGATTTTTTTTTTCACCATTTTTCAAAGGGAGACAACTTTCGGGACTTCCTGTTCACTTTTCTATAAGCCGTGTCCCACTGAAAAAGGGGTCTACTCTTAAAGGAAAGAATTTGCTCCTCAGGAGGAAATTCTTTCCTATAGGAGTTGACCCCTATTGACATGGTAGGTAAAAATACTTTTGAAGGAGTTGCCTCCCCTGAAGTTGTTCCCATTGCCCTTAAGTCCAAATACTACCAAACCTCTTTATAATACTACTGTTGGGGTGCAAAGCAGAAACAAGTTAGTTAAATGACAGTGTTAAATACAACCAAAATTACATAGATTAAATAGGCTAATGACCATTTAGGGTCTTTTTTTCTCAATAAAATTGACCATTTAGGGTCACTTTTTCTATATAATCTATACATCTTTAAACTTTGGTAAATCCAAATCATGTTATTATGGACAGTGTATTATTATTATTTTTTTTTTGGGGGGGGGGGGGGTTATATGGCCCTTTCAAGATTATTTCACTAATTTTGAGTCTAATGTTAATCAGAGATTGGTGAGAAATGGAATAAACAAGACCTTGGTGTCTCATGTGACATGAGCCAGGCTCCAACCCTCAGAGAAGAGAGACCTAATGATTAAGAGACGGCCCTTTAGGCCATGGAACCCACTAGGCCGTTGGAGCCCCATACAAGCAATATTATAGAGAGGTTGCAGTGAACCCGACTTTTCAATGCTGAACTGGTCAGCAGGTACATGTACCAGTCATCAATAAAAAAAAATTATGGAATCATGGTTTTACTGTAAAAATCCTAAAAATCTGACACCTTGAGGACTTGTTGTAATTCTCCTAAAATTTTAACAAATTCCATCTCAATCCAGCAAGGGATCTATAAAGTGCAGACGGAATGGCAAACAGTGTAGACCCTGCTCAGACTGCTCCTTCTGATCTGGGTCTGCACTGTTTGCTTAGGCCTGTCTGTTCCAATATTTAAGATCATTATGGTAATTGCTACAGTCGAACTTCAATGACTTGAACCCTTCGGGACCATAGAAATTTGTTTGAAACAGCGATAGTTCGAGCCACTGTTGCATACTTCTAGAAAACATAACAGGGGGTATTTTTGGACTTCTTTTCGGTGTTCTGTAACATAAATGTATGCTGTGTGTACTCATTAGAATCGCCTCATTGAGTACACACATTGAGTACTCTAATGAGTACACACAGCATACATTTGCAAGATAAAAGACTAAAATATCCTTAATTATCCCCACTATTTCTTATGCAGAGGATTTGGCTAGGGGCTCAAGAATGGGTTCGACACATCCATGGTAAACGAGCCATCGGTGTTCGAGCCATGGAAGTTCTACTGTAATCACCATTACTCACATAATGAACGTTACACATAGCACCATAATCTGAGCCACAAGAAAAACTGGAGTGTAGGACAAACTCCCCCTCGAACAAAATCCACTCTGCTCATTTTTGCATAGGTGGACGAAATCCCCTTCATGTTTTTCACAAGGTGGACATAATCCCCTTTGAAACTTTTTACAGGATGAACATAATCCCCCTCGTGATTTTTACAAGGTGGACAAAATCCCCTCCACAACATGGACAAAATCCCCTTCGGACAAAATTCGTGTTCACTGCCTGACTTGGAGCTAGGAGAAATAGATTGGGCTGCATGGTGCTTCCACACAGAGCTGAAACTGACAACACGAGTACTGGTAAACCGCTTAGGTCTAAAGGTCTAAGCCTGCCCATGAAAAATGGTGCAAGTTGGACCTTCCATGCATATAAATTCTGTTGGTTTCATTGGCCGGCAGGACTTGAGATGTCATTTCATTTCTCCATGTTTGGTAAAAGTTCCACAAAATTGGAAGCAATGTCACCAAAATGACCTATATAGTGCTGACAGGGACATTAAACCTCAATTCAAGCAAACACTGCCCAACCATTATAATAGTCAATTCAAAATGTATAGTTCATACAGAAATATGACAATTTTTTTTCATTTTTCTGTATAATTTACTGGTATACATTTTGTCCACATGCTTCCATTTCTATTTAATCCTAAACTATGTAATACGGAACAGGGGCCAGTTGTTCAAAACTAACGATGTCATTAGTTAACTTATCGTTAAAACTTTAATCATTAAATTCAACAAATATACCAATCGTGACTTCCTGTTCGCTTTTCTATAAGCCCTGTCCCACTGAAAAAGGGGTCTACTCTTAAAGGAAAGAATTTGCTCCTCAGGAGCAAATTCTTTCCTTTTACAGTTGACCCCTATTGACATGGGAAAGAAAAATACTTTCGCAAGAGTTGCCTCCCTGACTGAAAGTGTATCGATTCCCCTTATGATAGCGAGGCTTTGAACAACTGGCCCCAACATGGTAATATTTCTAGCAGTTTGATTGATGTAGTTTTAACTAGCATAAGCTGATGATTAATTTTTTAGCCAAATCCAACTACTAAGTACCTGGTTTTCTGAGAGCCAAAGGGCCTGTAACTCTTTCAACTTTACGAAAGTAAATGGAAGACACTCCAGTCGGTTAGAACTTATGTTCAGGACTCTCAGGCGGGGGATCCTACCCAGCTCATCAGGAATGTAGGTCAGCTTGTTACTACGGAGGGATAGCACAGTGATACCACTGCAGCTGCCAAGCTCTGCGGGAATGTACTCTAGCAGGTTCTCATCAGCGTACAGGGTGCGGAGGTAGCGTAGTAGACCCAGACTAGCGGGCAGGTCCTGGAGATCATTCGCACTGACATTCAGCTCTGACAGGGAGGACATACTGAAATTATAATTAAATTATGCATAAATACATTGTACTAGAATGTTAATATTCTACATCAGGCATGATGTTTTTTGTAGTTGTTGTTGTTGTTGTTTTTTGTATGTTTGTTGTTTTTGGTTTTTTGGGGTTTTTTTTTTTCAATTTCTTCACAAATTTGGTACTTGTTTGAGTGTACATGTAACTTTATTTATTTTTTTTAATTCTGTGTTATGAGTGTCATATTAATTTGTTAAGATCATATTCAAAGGTCTTGGGCCAGTTGTTCAAAATTAATAACCTCTTTAGTTAACAAATCGTTAAAACTGATCATTTAATATCGCAAATATACTAAGGTTTTTGCTGAAAAAATGTGAGCAGCTTTTGCATATGCAAAAGCTGCTCACATTTTTCCAGCAAAAATAACAAAATTTTACATATTGTACTTGCTAGAACACTTAACAATATGACCACTAATGAGCTCGTTAAGCTAACAATGCTTTGAACAACTGGCCCCTGGTCTTTGAAATATTCAATTTTAACCCTTACGACTGACAATTACTAAATTTTCGGAGATCATTTTCAAACATTTTTTTTTTTCATTTTCCTGATTTTCAGAGAAAATATGACTTGACATTACATGTGATGTGATGACGAGTAGACCATCCACACAAAATGTTAAGCCTTATTTTCTCTCAAAAATAATTTAAAACATACAATTCTCATCCACTTAAAAAATTTCTGTGACACTTAAAGAATTAATGAAGTTCACAACTTAGGATGCCATCATATCACGAAAGCACTGCATGTATTTCAAAAGGTTCTGGGATGTTTGGATTTATAAGATATGGTAAAGCTGTAAAGATGTTTTACTCTGGGGGATGCATGGCATTTCGTTGAATGACATGGTATCGATACGAGTCTCGCTGAATGCGACATTTGCTCAACATTTTGTCAAGTGTAGCATTTAGTCAAAAAAAATGTCAGGTGCGTCATTCCTAGTCAGAAAATTGTCTTTAGGTGTATGTCAATACACAAAGAAGGTTAACGTTCTTGAAGCTTGGTGTAAAATACAGTAGAATTCCTATATTAAGACCACCTTTTGGACTGTTCAAAAGTGGTCTTAAAGACCACTTCTGAACAGTCCCAAAGGTGGTCCCTGACCAGAGGATATTGTAGGCAGAAAACACAAAGAAAAATTCAGTGTACCCTTCAAAATAAGCTTTTTATAGCAGAATTAGTCCTAATTTTAGGTGGTCTTAATTGCGGAATTTCACTGTATATCGGAGATGTGAATATCACAAGTGCAAAGGCAGGATACAAACTCTTCATGATATTCTTGTGCGTGGAAGTGAATGCGCACATGATCTACATGCTTCAAGTAATGAGTGAGTGTTTGAGTTTTATGTCCCACCAACAGCTAAGGTCATACAGAGACAGAACCTCGGTTTAAAGACTCACCTGAAAGTCTGGAGAAGCCCGGGATCGATCTTGGTTTATAAGGTGAGTAGTGTAACCACAACACCACAGAGGCTTCTACATGATTCAAGTAAACACAATTTTTGGAAATGTCACGGTTCAGGCATATTCAACTAAATTTCGACCAGTTTGACATAGTTCAAAGAAATTTAGATGAATGATGTCATATTCAACCAAATGTTGTATGCTACAAAACGTGGTATTGACCAAATATCCCAATCAACTGGACGTCAGATCAACAAAATATATTTCGACAAAATGTCATGGAAGTTTCACTTTGTTTTAAGTTTCTTACCCTCCTATAGTATCAGGTAGAGCTGTGAGGTGGTTATCATCTACTTTCAATGTTGTCAGGTTGTTAAGGTTACCAACGGAGTCTGGCAGACTTTGAAGCTGATTGGTTGTCAGATGTAGGTCAGCCAATGAGGTGCAGCCTTCTACCTCAGTTGGTAGCGATTGGATATTATTTTTAGAACCATCAAAGAACATCAGCTGCTTCAGGTTTCCAATGGTCTGCAAATATACACAACCAACTTCCTCAAGGTTTGATTTTCTATTTTTTCTTAACCCTTGTCCTGCTCAGCCTGGATATGTCTTAGCTTTCAAACAATGTAGAACCAGATCAGATGGCTTCTGAAGAAGCCATCTGATCAGGATCTACATTGTTTGTCATTCAGATTGTGAATTTGTTGCAATAGTTTGCATCAAGTAATCCGATTGGTTGATAATCAGTGGTGGGTGTGGCTTATTTGAATATCCAGCAGGTCAAGGGTTAAAATTATATGAGAAATCTACACAATAATAAAGTACTCTATAACTATAAGAGACAAAAGACTATATGAGTAATCTACATAACAACACAGCACTCTATAACTAAAAGAGGCAAATGAAAAATACAGCAACTGATACTGTAACAAATCATTATTTTTGCCTAGTATGGAATCACATACTGAGGTTTTCACCTAACTGTTTCGGTGACTTAAACATTGTGGTCTTTTGTGTTTCAAGATTACATTCTTTAGGAATGACTGGAAGAATTTACCAAAACTGTCTACATTCTCCTACTATTTTTTATATTAGATTTAAGTACTTTACAGAACTTCAAATATGACATCTTTAGGTAAACAAATTCCAAGCTTTGAACATTTCTTTGTCTACAACAATTAGGACTGACAAATAAAATTCTTCTTTTAACCATGAGCCTGCAAATCACATTTGCAGGCATGACTTTCAAATATTTTCTCTTACTTTTCAAAGAAAATATGGCTTGACATTTCATGTGAATCATCTGCTGGGCAGATGATTCACATGAAATGTCAAGCCTTATTTCCTCAGGAAAATAATTTAAAAAGTTACAGTAAAATTCCGCTATTAAGACCACCTAAAATGCAAAAAGTGAATAAGCACTGCTTATTAGATACCCCCCGCAAACAAGACAGAAACTGTGGGAGGAGTTGAGTTCACCGTACATGCACATCTGGGTACAGGCCAGAACAATTCGTTAAAAATAACAAAGGGGAATAACTCTAAAAACACTAGCCCCTAGAACCTTATTTTTCTGTAGCATAAGCAGCTCATCAATGTCAATGTTTATGCAAAATATGGTGACATTCCTTAAATTATTATGCAGGCCATGCAGGAAAAATCAAAAGTGTTAAGGACATACGGACTTTCGGACGGACATGAAAACAGTATACCCCCCCTCCCCCCCCACCCAAACTTCGTTTGCGGGGGGGTATAATCAAGACTAATTCTGCTTTAAAAAGCTTGTTTAGAAAGTTTCAGTTATTCTTTCATTGTGTTTTCTGCATACAGTATCTCTGGTCAGAGACCACCTTTGGGACTGTTAAAAAGTGGTCTTTAAGCAAAAGTGGTCTTGAAGACCACTTTTGAATACCCAAAGGTGGTCTTAATATAGGAATTTTACTGTACGTTTTAAGTAGGATTGGTGTTTTCTGTGAACATTTCTGTGGCACTTTACGTGTAAACATTCTACTTACGGGTGTAATGGTAGCCACCTGGTTATGATCACACCACAGTTCCAACAGGTTACTGAGACTACCGACAACATCAGGCTGAAAAATAGTGAGAACATTTAGACAAAGAACAATGAAAGGAGTAACGAGGACAATTAACGCTTAGCACTCTGGGTAAACATTTCAGCAAACAACTTCTTGTCCCCTTTTTGTACTAAATGGAATCTTCCTTACTATATAAACCAAAAGTCCATTTCAAGATTTAGGGGTGTCAGGTTGGGTTTTTTTTTTTTTTTTCAAAATTTGGGAAATGGCTTAATTTTTTGCAAACAGTGTAGGCCTGCACTGTTTGTAAATTACCTGTTTTGGGGTTTCTGATACAAAATGGGTTAAAATTTTTCTCTTGTTCTTCTCAGAAAACAGATTTTGACATTTCATGCAAATTGTCTCCATTGGAGACATTTTGCATGAAATGACAAAACATACTAGCACACAGTGCAAGTACAGATCAGATGCTGCAGAACACGGCATCTGATCAGGGCCTTCAGTGTTTGCAAAAAGTTCAGCCATTTTCAAATCAATTTATAAAATCAACTCAATATGGTACTCCTAAACTTCAAAAGGGACTCCTGTTGTATATAGAGGGAAGATTCAGTTCAGTGCAAAGTAAGTTAACCCTTATCCTGCTGAATAATTAATTTAGCCACACCCATTTCCGACTTTGAACCAATCACTGGCAATCAGATTACTTCCTATAAATTCACAAACTAAATATCAAACAGTGTAGATCCTGATCAGATGGCTTTTTCAGAAGCCATCTGATCTGGATCTACACGGTTTGCAAAAGTAGGAATTGTCGTGAACAGCAGGTTAAAGGGTCTTTAACCTATACATGCATAGCACTCCCAAAAATGCGACCCTGGCAAACAGTGGATACCCAGATCAGATGCAACACCTTATCTTTACTGTTTGTGGATAAAGTTGGGAAACTGGAGTAAAACTTACAATAAATAAAATAATCGACACCCCTTAACCCATTTTGTACCGGAAACCCCAAAACGGGTACCATGGCAAACAGTGCAAGCCCAGATCAAACGCCGCAGAATGCGGCATCTTATCAGGCCCTACACTATTAGCAAAAAGTTCAGGTATTTTCCAAATAAATTTTAAAAATAACACAACCCGTCATCCCTAAATTTTGAAATGGACTCCTGCTATATTTAAGGAGGAAGATTCCATTTGGTACAAAAAGAGTTAAATTGCACTGCAATGATTGCCAATTACACGTTTTGGGGTTTCCAGCATAAAATGGTTTAAAAATAGAACCTACCAGTTCAGTAAATTCATTATGGCCTATATCTAACTTCTCAAGTTCTGTAAGTCTGGAGAACGACTTGGGTAATGTTTTTAGATGGTTTTCTCTCAACTCTAAGATCTTCAACCTTGACAGTCTGAAAATAAAACAAAAGGTTAACAATTATGTGAAAGAAAAATTCTGACATGAACACTAAGGGGACATCAGTGTTGATGTTAATAACCTGAAATTTTGTGAGTACTATTTTTTTGAGTTTCACCAGAAAGTTGAGAAGATCGCAATCGAGCCCACATGCAGTCACAATTATGCCATTATATAGAGGATCTTGCACGACTGCTCATGTATTATTAAATTTATTAAACGATTGGAGGAAACAGGATAAAATGCAAGGCTTTGCAGAGCATTTTATCCCTTTTCCTCAACAAGTTTGATAAATTCAATAATACATGAGCATGAATGCAAGATTCTATTTATCATATGATATTTAAACGCATTTTTATTCATGATTTTTAACAAAATTGCCAATACATGTACTGTGCCATTAGTAAACGCAACGTTGTTAAGGACCTCAAACATGTAACGTTACGGGGTATATTTAACTAATTTGCATATTTAATCAACTTGTGTATTACGGAATTTACTACATGGCGTTATTACACTCTTGGACACCACATCAAACAATAAATTGACAGTTCCCAGTATTTTCAGTTTATCTGTCATCGATACCTTCCGCTTACCTATATTGAAATCTTACAGAAGTATTTAAGAGACTAAATTCAAAAGTTGACGTTTATATGTTTTACAGTAATCAATATAGATCATTGTATACTATTGACTTTTGAAATCTAAAATTGGGTATTTTATACAAATGCATTTTATACAATTGTGTTATCATACATCTTTTGAGACCTAACCACAGGTACAGATGTAAATACCTTAACTTAAAACTACCAATATATGGGACAACATATATAAACTTTAGAGAATTTCACAAAAAGGACAGCCCAAGATCCTGGTCGAGTTGTTCAAAGCATCATTACCTTAACAAGCTGGTTAGTGGTCAAATTGTTAACTGTTCTAGTAAGTACAATATCTAATACTCTGGTATTTTTGCTGAAAAACTGTGAGCAGCTTTTGTATTTGCAAAAGCTGCTCACCTTTTTTCTGCAAAAATATCTGTATATTTGCCATATTTAATGATCAAAGTTTTAACGATTTGTTAACTAACGATGTTGTTAGTTTTGAACAACTGGCCCCAGATTACTCCTTCAGGAGCAGTCTTTTTTTTTTTTTTTTTTTTTGGTTTGGGTTTTACGGCCCTTTCAAGATTATTTCACTCATATCGAGCCGATCTTTAATCAGAGGTGGGCGAAAACCGGAGTACCCGGAGAAAAACCACCTGACCTTCCGTTGCAGAACTTGGCGTCTCACACGTGGCACGAGCGAGGCTCGAACCTACGGCGGTGAGAGACCTAATGACTAAGAGACAGCACTCTTATCCACTAGGCCACGGAGGCCCGTACAGGAGCAGTCTTATCTGGGGCTTTGTTTTCATCACGAAAACATGCCTATATAATTATGATCCCCTTGAACCCCACTTTTATATAGTAAAACTGGGGTTTCCGGGGGTATACCTTATGATTCTTATTTCTGCTCTGAAATATAGATTGTGGGTACTCGTTAGAACCGCCTCAATGAGGCGGTTCTAACGAGTGCCCACATTCTATATTTTGAGCAGAAATAAGAAAAATATCACAATTTTTCATCATAAAATTTTCATTTTTTCGCCGATAAAAGTGGCAATGTATTAGTATAGGCGTGTTTGCGCAATGGTTGTGTTGGAGTTTAAGATATGTCAACTCTTGCGGGTCATTTTGTATCATAACCCAGAGAAATAGAGAAGAGACGGAAAAGACAGAAGAGGAGATAAAAGAAAGAGCGGAGAATGAGAAGATGAAAATGATAGTGAAGAAACAGAATAAATATTGTACAATACAAGTGCCCTCTCTACCCTTAACTACTGCAAAGACAGCAGCCTTGCCCAATTCTAAACCAATATCAGTTTGAAGCCCCATGTGCTAAATACAACCACATTGTCTGGGACCACTACAGGGCTCAGTTCCAGTAAAAGGGCAAGAAAGGATCACAGCCCACGTGAAATGAGTTATGATGATAGGAGTTCTGGACCTTTTCTACAAAAATGAAACGAGCCGCATCATAGAAAACAAGAAAGATGTGTTTGTGAAACATGAACATGATCCTAACCCTTGTCCTGCTAATCCCGGATATGCCTTATCTTTGAAACAATGTAGATCCAGCTCAGATGGCTTCTGAAGAAGCCATCTGATCAGGATCTACATTGTTTGTCATTCAGATTGTGAATTTGTTGCAATAATTTGCATCAAGTAATCTGATTGGTAGATAATCGATAGTGGGTGTGGCATATATGAATATTCAGCAGAACAAGGGCTAAGACAGAGCAGATACAGTTCTGCAGGTGCCGGCAGGCAATGAGGCACTGAGACTCCCATATTTGACTCTGTTTTTTTTTGTTGTTGTTTTCGGGCCCTTTCAAAATTATTTCACTTCTATCGAGCCGATTGTTAATCAGATGTGGGCAAAAACAGGAATGGCCTGAGAAAAACCACATGACCTTCTGTTGCAGAACTTGGCATATCACATGTGTAGCAGGTGTCCATTTCAAAATTTAGGGGTGACAGGTTGTGTTATCTTTAAAATTTATTTGGAAAATAGCCGAACTTTTTGCAAATAGTGTAGGTCTGATCAGACGTGATTTGGGCCCGCACTGATTGCCAGGGTACCAGTTTTGGGGTTTCTGGTACAAAATGGGTTAAATAAATGTATAAATTGACATATAAATTAAGATAAACAAGAAATAAAAACTTCTGGTAGGCTTAGCCTGATCTAATTGGGTTGGCAGATCTAATGATATTAAATATAAAGAATGTTGGGAAAATCAAGACATTAAAATCCAATACAAATATTTTTTTAACATGAGCTCAAGGCTGATTGGGACAGTGCCGAATTTAAACTATATACCTTCTAATATGGTAATTGTTATAAAATTTCAAGCACCAGCTTTTCTGACAATCTGACATTGGCAAGCAGTTCAGACCCTGATCAGACTGTCCCATCAGATTTCAGACTGTTTGCCATCTAACTGAGTTGTTTGTAACACAAACATAAAAATTTTGACTAAAGTTAGGCAAGAATGCTATTGAAGAGTGTCCTAAAATTTAAGAAATGTACTGTACTATTCTGAACACAGTTTGAGAACACAGTACCACCAGCAGGGCAATACCTGAAGCCCAAACAGGTATAAAGTTCAAATATTTGGCACAACAATTAATAAATATCAAAATATTTCAATTTAAAACACCTATGGACAACTGTCTCATAACATAAACAGTAATAACTCTAAAAGCATCAATCACAAAAATGGCAGATGCCATTTCCTGAACATTTTTTTTTTATTTTCCTATGAAAATAAGGCTAGGCATTTCATGTGAAATGTTGAAATGTCAAGTCTTATTTTTTTAGCAAACAACTTGTTAATCATTAGGAATTCTAACACAGCGCGCCTATATAGGCAATGCATAATAACTGTGTTTTATTCTGCAACAAATCACAGCTCGGAAGAGCGTGATGTGTGACGTCATTAAAAACTGCAAATTTATGACGTCACTAGTCGATTTACTTGACGTTAGTCGGTGTAACGTCATTTTCTCGCATCGAGAACGTTAGAAAAGGATGTAAATGCATGTGTTTCAGTCGATAATTTTAGCGGGATTTCTTCTAACAATGGCGAAAAGTTGTGAGATTTTGAAGGAAACAACAACATTATTGCCGATTTTCAGCGTGTTAGAATCGAAATAGATCAGCTCTAGCCAGTGATTTGTTGGGTAATAAATCACAGTTTGTCGGTCAGTTGTAAGTAGATAAATCACGTGCGCTACGCGCTCGTGATTTGTCTACTTTACAACTGACCTCCAAACTGTGATTTATTACACAACAAATCACAGTTAGAGCTGATCTATTTCTTAAATAAGGAGATTTGAAAAAGTAGGCTTAAATCGTCTTAGCTGCACCAGATTTTACGGGTTTTTATGCCCCCCCCAAGAATGTTTGATTCAGGGGGCATATAGTATTTGCCCCTGTCTATCTGTTTGTCTTTCTGTCCATCACAAAAACTTTAACCTTGATCATAACTTCAAAAGTATTTGACCCAGCCCCATGATACTTCACACACTTATTCATCATCACAAGGGCTACATT
This sequence comes from Lucinisca nassula, assembly GCA_963580285.1. NCBI lineage: Eukaryota > Metazoa > Mollusca > Bivalvia > Lucinida > Lucinidae > Lucinisca > Lucinisca nassula. The sequence goes on from OY757014.1 coordinate 58,558,592, forward strand.
CTGACCAAAGGCCATAACTCTGCTGTCATTTTTGGCTGAATTATCTCCACTTGAAATTTTGCAAAAACTCAGAAATTGGCTCCCACGGGGGGCATTGGTCACCTATAGTGACAGCTCTTGTTTTTCTTTTAGAATTTAATGAAAAATTTACAATAAGTCATCTGTTATAAGTTATAAATTTAGATTTATGCTTCACCCATTAAAATGGTAGAATTTTGCTATTCAGACCAACATGTAATAGGACTGTTTGTTTGGAGTTTAACCCTTGTCCTGCTGAATATTCATATATGCCACACCCACTACCGATTTAAACCAATCAGATTACTTGATGCAAATTATTACAACAAATTCACAACCTGAATGACAAACAATGTAGATCCTGATCAGATGGCTTCTTCAGAAGCCATCTGATCTGGATCTACATTGTTTCAAAGAAAAGGCATATCCGGGTTCAGCAGGACAAGGGTTAAAACTCAACACTAATTAGGTCATATGGAGCTGATCAGTTTACCTAACCACGGCTTATACAAAAGCGGTAAACCAATTAGTGCACATTCTTTTGCAAGAAACTGAAAACTGTCCTTTATGAATCAGCAGAAGGGAGTGAATGCTCGAAAAAAAGAATTCATGATCAATCTCCATCTCAGTTCAGATGAGGGAGACTCCAAAGTATAATTTGGGCAAAAATTATCATCAAAATGAGGGATTCTTCCTTCTGATGAGGTAGGTATTACATGTATGCATTATTAAGACCACCTAAATCTATTATAGGACCACTTCTGGATAGTCCCAAAGGTGGTCTTAACATATGAATTTATCTGTAACTGTGGTCAAGATTTCTATGATTCATTTTTGTTACACCATTTACTACAGGACTATAGGGACAGATTCAGGTATAAGAGCGTTTGTCATAAATTTGACAGATATAAGTAGACCTTATTTTATCTGTTTAATATCAGTAACATAAACACTGCCTAAAACAAAACATCTTAATACCCAGCTCATTTAAACTTGTTTTAACCTAATGTATTCAAAATAAACTTAATGTTGCATTCTAATCAGATTGTTTTCACCCCATTTTAGATGGGAAACCATAGAACAGGAGACTGGCAAACAGTGTAGGCCATGATCAGATGCAACAGAATGTGGCATCTGATCTGATCATGGCCTTCACTGATTGACAAAGTTCAGCCATTCCCAAGATAACTCAACCTGACAGGTTAAATTTCAAAATGGACAATGGCAGTGTGAGGATCCAGCATAGCTCTAGATAAGGCCCGTTTTTTTTATCCGAAAAATACTCGGTGAGGCGCTTCCAATGATTACCCACAACATATGTTTTCGTGCCTTCACTGATTAGGTTTTCAAAACAAATCTTTCAAAACAAGCCTAATTTAACAGAAGCGCTGTGACCTTGAAAATGAGGTCAATGTCATGAAAACCCAATCAGTTCTTCATCCTGACCAAATGTTATATCCATGCAATTTTGATTAAAATCCACCCAGTAGTTTATGAGATATACTGCACACAACCTAAATTTGTCCTATTTAGCATGGCTGTGACTCACCCAGAAACTAATCAGTTCTTCATCCTGTCCCAATGTTATATCCATGCAAATTTGATTTAGATCCACCCTGTAGTTCATGGGGTATACTGCACACAACCTAAATTTGGCCTGATTTTGACCTATTTATCATGGCTGTGACCTTGAAAATAAGGTCAAGGTCACCAAAACCTAATCAGTTCTTCATCCTGTCCAAATGTTATAGCAATGCGATTTAAATCCACCCAGTAGTTCATGGGCTATACTGCACACAACCTAAATTGGCCTGAATATGACTTATTTATCATGGCTGTGACCTTGAAAATAAGGTCAAGGTCACCAAAACCTAATCAGATCTTCATCCTGTCCCAATGTTATAACAATGTAAATTTTATTGAAAATCCACCCAGTATTTCATGAGATATCTTGCACACAAGAAAGTGTCGTGCAGACGCAAAAGCATAGGCTGATGCAAACTCGGACAGGATCCGCACCAAAAACAATATGTCCCCCTCCCCTTGGGTGGGGGACATAATGGACGGTTTGAAGTTCTATGTCCAAGCCAACACTATTATGGTCATATTGAGCCAGTCAGTTTACCTAACCACTCTTTCACTGGCCAACGTGAGTGGTTAACCAGTACAACACACATTTTTTTCACAAGAAACAGACAGCTGCCCTTCTTGAATCAAAGGAAGGGGGGAAAATTACTATAAATTATTTCATGATCAATCATGGCTGTTCTTAACTATCACAGGACAGTGCAGCTCCTGAAAGAGCAGTCTGATCAGGGTCTACACTGTTTGCCAGTCCTTCAACACCATTTGGACTCCTTGCTGGACCGAGAAACAAATTTGTTAACATTTCAGGAGAATTACAGCAAGTCCCCAAGGTGTCCGAAGTTTTTGGTATTTTTACGGTATATGACCTGCATGATAAAACTTTACCATTTGTGTGACAGGGACTCAAACGCCAACACATGAGCCAGTGTGACAGCAACAGCCTTGAGCAGGGAAGCTAAGATCCTGAAGTTTGTTTCTGTCTTTGTTTTTTGATCTAAGAAAGTATCTATATCTACAAATTTATTAAAGAAATGGCCAAACCTTTTTTCAAACAGAGAAGACACAGATCAGATACTACGTACTGCAGCATCTGATCTGGGCCTGCACTGTTTGCCAATGACCTGTTTTGGGGTTTCCTATCTGAAATGGCTTTAACCCTTATCCTGCTGAATATTTGAATTAGCCACACCCATTTCTGATAATCAGCCAATCAGATTAGATGACATAAGGTTTTCTTTCAAATTCACAAAATGAATGACAAACAGTGTAGATCCTGATCAGATGGCTTCTTCAGAAGCCATCTGATCTGGATCTACACTGTTTGCAAAGGTAGGGGTTGCCGTGAACAGCGGGAATAGGGTTAAAGATGTCAGTTCCATGTATTCAAATGGACTTCACCTGTTCATGAATTTCTATTCGCACAAATCAAAAATATACATAATGATCTGCTGCAGCCTAATTTTGATTAATTTCAAAATTGATTTGTTTGTTTGTATTGGACTTTAATGGCCCAGTCAACTCTATTTAGATCATTTTTGAGTGTCAGTTTACCTAAACACACTTTTCCTGAGCAAGTGTATATGTAAGCAGTTAACCAGTACAGTGCACATTCTTTTGCCAGAAACTGACAACTGCTCTCCTTGAATTAGCGGAAGAGAGAGAATGACCGCAGATAAGTTTTCATGATCAATCTCCAAGAAAGAATGTTGTTGACCCCGGCTGGTATGGAACCCGCTTCCTCCTGATCACCAGTCATACGCCAACCGACTGAGCTACCGAGGCCGGCTGAACAATCTTGGTAGAGGTCAGTTTCAAAATTTCAAAATTGAAGGTGCTGTTCTGTTAATATGCTGATCCACTCAAGACTGGTAGCCATGATATAAATTCTTGCTTGACTGGTGTCAGTAGGTTATGAAAAGACTGAATTAGCGATAGTATCATCAAAATTGCACATAAATAAATAGTCTACATCGAATTCAATACTTGTGCACAAACTATTTCTATGCTGCCCATTAATACAAAACTTGTTTATTTAATGGTAAGGAATATAATTAGCTCACACAAACACTTTATTCAAAACTGAATGCCTTTTATTAAAGACCCCCAAAAAGAGATTTTTCGACTGTCATCATACAATAGGTGTTTCAAGTTACAGCTAGTCTGTATGCAGAAGGTTATAACCAATTTTATACAGAAAATCCCAAACACAACATGGCAATCAGTGCAGGCACAGATCAGATGCTGCATTCTGCAGCATCTGATCTGGACCTTCACTGATTGTATAAAGTGCAGCCATTTTCTAAATTAAGTTCTTTCAAACAGGACTCCTGCTATACTTTAGGGGGCAGATTTCATTCAGTACAAAATGGGCCAAATAAAGACAATGTAATTAGTGTATTAACTTTGAGCCAGCAAATAACAAAATGGTTCTTATCGCATAAGGAATTCAAGGTTGAGCTTATCCCATCATGAAAACACGCGTATACACTTTTGACCCCTTTGAACCCCACTTTTATATAGATAAACTGGGGTTTGCAGGGGTAAACCTTATTTTTCTTATTTCTGCTCTGAAATATAGACTGTGGGTACTCGTTAGAACCGCCTCGATGAGGCAGTTCTAACGAGTACCCACAATCTATATTTTAAGCAGTAATAATAATTATATCACAATTTTTCATCCTAAAATTTTCAATTTTTCGGCGATAAAGTTTCCAATGTATTTGTATAGGCGTGTTTTTGTAATGTGAAGTTTGCTTTACGACCATTACACGATTATTTCACTTACTTCGAGCCAATCGTTAATCAGGTGGGCAAAACTTGAGTACTTACCCGGAGAAAAACCACTGGGCTCTCCATTGCAGAACTTGGCATCTGAATATGGGTATGCGCAGGCTCGCCTGAGCCTTGTGCTGGTCGCCTAGGTGATAATGACCATTTTATCATGAGCTGGCTTATGCAAAATTCCAAACATCCCTGTTATATTGTTGTTTGTTTTATTGTGTGTCTCACCTAACCGCTTCACTTTGCAAACTAAATACCGTTTTTGTTTTTTCCACAGAAAAGGTCTGACTAACCTATGAATTAGCCAAGAGTTCAATTATTAAAGCTGATCATTAGGTCTACAAAAACTTAAAACTGAAAAAAAAATAAAATGTTTTTTTTGTTTACCTTTATTTTCAACCTTTGTCTCTACTATGATAATTGAATATTTTGAGCAATGCAATGACTAGTCATGTCTGAACAGGTGTTGCTCGACTATTTTATTGAGTTAAACTGTTACAAAATGGGGTCAGGAATACAGGCCAGAGTATGCTGCAATAATTGTACAATCAAAATGCTATTTTATGTTTCTTTCTATCTATCTTCTTATACTGAGTCGGTCATATTTGGCCATTACCTCTGTTGCCATTACCTCAGTTGAGGATTTGATTCACATTTAAATGACAATTTTATTACACACATTCATTTCAATGGTCATTTCTTTCATGAAAGGAGATAAAAAAAAAATTTCATCCGGTCAAAACATTTTTCCTCAATTTGTGAGACTCTTCAAGACAACCTTGGCTTAAACCTCTGGTACAGACATCTATGCAAACAGTGTAGATACAGGATCTACACTGTTTGCCATTCATTAATGATTAGAAGAATGGACATTCCAAAATTCAAACTTCAGTAACTCAAGACAAGTTGCAGCTTTGCTAAAGAGACATAAGATAACCCATCTTTCTGTGAGCCCAGATGAGCCTTTTTTTAAATCCTTATTCCGATGAACACAACAACCCCTACCTTTGCAAACAGTGTAGATCCAGATCAGATGGCTTCTTCCGAAGCCATCTGATCAGGACCTACACCGTTAGTCACTCAGTATGCACATTTGAATGAATGTTATATCACATAATTTAATTGGCTGAAATCAGAATGGGTGTGGCTTAACTATTTTTTTCAGCGGGACATGGGTCAAATATTCCGAAAAGCCATTCCCTTAACCCATCAAGCTCCAATGCAGAATTTCATGACTAGCAGACAACATTTTCAAAATATTTTTCCCCCCTTTTCCAAAGAAATTAAGGCTTGACATTACCTGTGAATTGCCTGCTTGGCAGAAGATTCACATGAAATATCAAGCCATTTTTCTGAAATATACGGGAGGAAAATAGACTGTCAACTACATAAATACTACAATAATCTTACATGGGTGTGAGGGGTGGATGGAAAAATCTCTCGAGAGAGAGTCAATGTCCAGCATCACGAGGCATGCTGAGTGATCGCGAGGGACAGATTTTTCTATCCACCCCTCATACCCATGTAGGATACTTTTTTTTCATAAATTCCATTTCTGAGCGTGGATTTTTAATACTGCAGTCACTTCGGTTGCTGAAGTCCGCCATTTTGTGATAAACCCACACTGATGTTTAGTGATGTCAAGCAGCGTGCTGTGACGTTAACCTTAAAGACGGTGCATATGAAGTCAACCAGTGCATTTATCAAACACGCGAGAATATTCGATTTTTACCCTGACCATGGGTAAGGACACCAGGGATAGAACAGAATTTCTATCCCAAGCTAAAACTATGGATGTGCAAGAAATTACCTTCCAAAGTTTCCTGGTAAGTAGTCGAGGAATGTGTCATTCAAGTACAACTGGGTAAGGTTCAGAAGCTGAGTGAAACCATCTGGGAGCCTGAAAGACAGACAAATATCACAATTACATGATAACTAAACCATAAAATGTCAATCACGACTGTTGTCGTCTGCTTTGTTGTCTGCTGGTTATTTTAAAATTCATTTTTGCAAACAGTGTGGACCCAGATCAGACTGCTCCTCTAGGAGCAGTCTGATTTTGGTCCACCCTGTTAGTTTATACTAATTTATTTTAGTTTGATTGCGATGGAAGCTTCAAGCTTATTTAATCGCTCTCGAACACTCATTCCAGATGTTTTCACGCATGCAAGAGAGAGGCAATGACTATAACACCACTGCTACTTTACACCTGGGCGGAGTGAGGCAGTGTCATTACGTGTCTTGTCAACACTGTTTGCCTCTACGCAAAAATATTTTTTAAAACATTTGCAATGCAAAACAATTCAGAAGACGGCATAAGCAGACAACATTTTCAGATGTAGTTTTCTTGGCATCTTAGGGTTAATATTTCAACTATAACATCTATGATACAAAATATGATATATACTTGATACAAAATGATATAACAAACAAAGCATACACTGAAATTTCATCCCATCCAGCAAAGACTCTGGTCAGTGTCACTGTACGCTGTATGGATTGTCAATGACCCAAACACTTCTCCATCGTAACAGGCAAGAAAGATTATATTCGGACATCATATTTTTCTGACATGGTATGGTTCATGCTTCAACAAATTTGTTTCACGATCCAGCAAGGAGTCCAACAAGGTGCAGACGGAAATAGTGTAGACCCTGATTAGACTGCTCCTTCAGAAGCAGTCTGATCGGGGTTTAACTGTTTGCTTAGGCCTATCTGTCACAATACTTAGGATCATTAAGGTATGGCCATTACCTCAGTTAATTCCTGCTAAGCAATGCAGTTAAAGTGTCTTGCTGAAGGTCACAACGCATGTTGCCTGGCGTGGGACGAGAACCCAGAACCTTGCGATCAAGAATCAAGTGTTTTACCACTGCACCAATGCACTTAAAATAAACCATGGTTCAAACAATGGCAAAATGCCATCAACGTCACTGTTCTGCTCTTGACTATGTGTGTACACACAGAGACTCATTTGAGTCTTCACTGAGTGCACATCTGATGTCACATTCTCCCTTGGCACATCCCATATGACTTTTTTTATTTTTTTGGTTTCGGTTTTACGACCTTTCCAAGATTATTTCACTTATTTCAAGCCAACGTCAATCAGAGGTGGGCAAAAACCATGGTTCCCACAGCCCATATGGTAAAACCTTGCTATAAGTGGTTTGCAGATAATCAATTTACGTGACGGTTACATTTCAGGCAGACGAGTGCATACTCGATTATGTCTGTGTCTCCCATATTATTATATGCAAAACTATATAATAGGGTACTATGCTACGTCTGCACGCCCAAGACATTGAATGTCGTTGAACATGCCACACACTCTGCACTGTCTTTTTTATTGAAATTTGCTAAATTATTACAAAACCCCTTGATTTTTTTGATTGCGGTATAAACTAAATGCATTATTAGTGTCTTTAATAATAAAAGATAATCAGTTCGCTGCAACAATTTGATAGGGGCTCGCTGAAGCTTGCCCCTATAAAATTGTCTAGTGCTCACCGATTATATTTTACTATCAAAGACACTAACCATGTATCGTATTCGCCCTAATTACTGCATATGCTCCTATAAGCGCACACCAAAGCTATTTTTGAAAAGGAAATGCATAAGCGCACACTTTACAGTAATCTCCCCTTGAAGCTCTCATAGTAAATCTATAACAAGAGGGCCCAGAGGGCCCTGAATCGCTCACCTGAGAATCAGTGTCTCTAGTACATTCTTGGCCCAAGGGCTATACTTGGTGAAGCTTCTTACCAAATATCAAAGACCTGAGCCTTGTGGTTCAGAGATGAAGATTTTTAAATATTTTCCCTATATAAGCCTATGAAAAACCAAAGGGACCCGGGGATGGGGGGCATTTTTGGCCCCAGGGCTATAATTTGAACAATCTTGGTAGAGGTTCACTAGATGAAGCTTCACACCAAATATCAAAGATCTGAGCCTTGCGGTTTCAGAGAAGAAGATTTTTAAAGATTTTACCTGTATAAGCCTATATAAAACCAAAGGCCCCCGGGGCGGGGGCATTTTTGGCCCTAGGGCTATAATTTTAACAATCTTGGTAGAGGTCCACTAGGTGAAGCTTCACACCAAATATCAAAGACCTGGGCCTTGTGGTTTTAAAGAAGAAGATTTTTAAAGATTTTCCCTATATAAGCCTATGTAAACCCAAAAGGCCCCCGGGGCGGGGACATTTCTGGCCCAAGGGCCATAAATTGAACAATCTTGGTAGAGGTTCACTAGATGAAGCTTCATACCAAATATCGAAGACCTGAGCCTTGTGGTTTCAGAGAAGAAGATTTTTAAAGATTTTCCCTGTATAAGCCTATGCAAAACCAAAGGCCCCTGAGGCGGGGGCATTTTTGGCCCTAGGGCTATAATTTGATCAATCTTGGTAAAGGTCCCCTAGGTGAAGCTTCACACCAAATATCAAAGACCTGGGCCTTGTGATGTCAGAGAAGCAAATTTTTAAAGATTTTCCCTTTATAAGCCTATGTAAACCCAAAGGCCCCCGGGGCGGGGGCATTTTTGGCCCTAGGGCTATAATTTGAACAATCTTGGTAGAGGTCCACTAGATGAAGTTTCACACCAAATATCAAAGACATGAGCCTTGTGGTTTCAGAGAAGAAGATTTTTAAAGATTTTCCCTGTATATGCCTATGTAAAACCAAAGGCCCCCGGGGCGGGGGCATTTTTCGCCCCAGGGCTATATTTTGAACAAACTTGGTAGAGGTCCACTAGGTGAAGCTTCACACCAAATATCAAAGACCTGGGCCTTGTGGTTTCAGAGAAGAAGATTTTTAAAGATTTTCCCTATATAAGCCTATGTATACACAAAGGCCCCCGGGGCGGGGGCATTTCTGGCCCAAGGGCCATAATTTGAACAATCTTGGTAGAGGGCCCACTAGATGAAGCTTCATACCAAATATCAAAGACCTGGGCCTTGCGGTTTCAGAGAAGAAGATTTTTAAAGTTTTCATTTTAAAAATCTATTTTTAGCTCCTGTGACCTAGATGTGCAATGGACCGGAACCATTTGAACAACTTTGAAAGGGGATCACCTAAGGATCATTTCTGTGAAGTTTGGTTAAAATCCAATCAGTGGTTTAGGAGGAGATGTCATTTGAAGAAAAAGTTTACGCACGCACACACGCACACACGCACATACGCACACACGCACACACGCACGACGGACGACGGACAAAAAGTGATCCCAAAAGCTCACCTCGTCACTACGTGACAGGTGAGCTAAAAACTTACCATTATTTCTTCCAACAGTGAAGGCAATGCTTAAGTATCTTTTTCTGTCCCATTAAATATCAGTATGCATCATCTTGGAAACTTGTTGTTTTCCTATCAAGTGTGCGCTAATTAGGTAGATTTTTCACCATGATTTTATGACACGATTTTGAAAAAACTAAGCGCACTGTGCGGTAATTAGGGCGAATACGGTATTTACTATATTACTGGCACCTTAACTTATCAATGTATAATCAATCAATCATCAGTCGCTTGCATACAAAGATGATCAATCACGATCAAGATTATTTCAAGATTATTTGACTTATTTCAAAACAATTTTTATCAGAGGTGGGCAAAAACTGGAGAACCAAGAAAAAACACCTGACCTTCCGTTGCAGAACTTGGCATCTCTCTTGATAAAAATTTTACATCAGCCAAGGGCAACCACTCCCATTGCATGCGGGAAACCCCACAAGGGGTACCTTGGCAAACGGTGTAGGCCTAGATCAGATGCCGCAGAATGCGGCATCTGATCAGGGCCTACACTGTTTGCTATCAGAATTTTTTGTCAAAAATAGAATTAAAACGAAACAAGAGGGCCCAGAGGGCCCTGATTCGCTCACCTGTGAGTCACTGTCTCGAGTACATTATATTTTTAGCTATGGTGGCCATCTTGTTCATCAGCAGAGTGATTTTAGCTCATTTGGTAAGGAGTAACCTAGACAACATTCCTGTTAAGTTTGAATCAAATTGACCTTAGGGTTTAGGAGGAGTTCACGTTTGAATCAAATTTACAATATTTTTAGGGATTGTTTTAGCCTTTTTGGTAGAGGGTCATCTAAGCAACATTACTTCAAAGTTTGAATGAAATTGGCCCAAGGGTAGAGGAGGAATTGTCGTTTGAAGATGATCGGACCAAAACTGGGGCCTCTAGTGTGTCCACAAGGTTTTTCAACAATCTGACCTACTGACCTACTTACTGACCAGATTTGACGTATATTCGAAATTGACTGAGATATTGTCAAATGATCATTTTGAGCAAGTTTGATGATGATCGGACCAAAACTGTGGCTCAAGTGTGTTCAGAGGGTTTTTCTATGATTTTACCTACTGAACTACTTTTTGGACCAACATGACCCATATTCGAACTTGACTCAGATATTGTCAAGATGATCATTCTGGGCAAGTTTGATGAGGATCTGACCTAAACTGTGGCCTCTAGTGTGTTCACAAGGTTTTTCTATGATTTGACCTACTGACCTACTTTTTGACCTGACATGACCCATATTCGAACTTGACCGATATATTGTCAAGACAATAATTCTGAGCTAGTTTGATGATGATTGGACCAAAACAGTGGCCTCTAATGTGTTCACAAGGTTTTTCTCTGATTTGACCTACTGACCTACTTTTTGACCCGACATGACCCATATTCGCATGTGACCAAGTTGAAGATATTATCAAGATGATCATTCTGAGCAAGTTTGATGATGTTCGGACCAAAACTGTGGCCTCTAGTGTGTTCACAAGGTTTTTCTATGATTTGACCTACTGACCTACTTTTAGACCCAACATGACCTGTATTCAACTTGACCGAGATATTAGCAAGATGATCATTCCGGGCAAGTTTGATAATGATTGGACCAAAACTGTAACCTGTAGTGTATTCACAAGGTTTTTCTATGATTTGACCTACTGACCTTCTTTGTGACCTGACATGACCCATATTCAAACACGACCAAGATATAATCAAGATGATAATTCTGGGCAAGTTTGATGAGGATCTGACCTAAACTGTGGCCTCTAGTGTGTTCACAAGGTTTTTCTATGATTTGACCTACTGACCTACTTTTTGACCTGACATGACCCATATTCGAACTTGACCCGATATATTGTCAAGATAGTCATTCTGAGCTAGTTTGATGATGATTGGACCAAAACAGTGGCCTCTAGTGTGTTCACAAGGTTTTTCTCTGATTTGACCTACTGACCTACTTTTTGACCTGACATGACCCATATTCGCACGTGACCAAGTTGAAGATATTATCAAGATGATCATTCTGAGCAAGTTTGATGATGATCGGACCAAAACTGTGGCCTCTAGTGTCTTCACAAGGTTTTTTTTTTCGATTTGACCTACTGACCTACTTTTTGACCTGACATGACCCAAATTCAAACTTGACCGAGAAATTTTGTGGCGGTACAAATTGTGTGCAAGTTGAGTTAAAATCAAATCATAAATGAAACAGCTATCATGCAGACAAGATTAAAATAGGCAATTTTTGCCCTTTCAGGGGCCGTAACTCCGTAGCACCTGATGGGATATAGCTGGTTCAAGAAAGGAACCCAGATCTCATGGTGGTAGAAGTTGTGTGCAAGTCTGGTTAAAATCAAATCATAAATGAAGATGCTATCGTGCGGACAAGACCAAAATAGGCAATTTTTGCAATTTCAGGGGCCATAACTCCGTAACACATGATGGGATATGGCTGATTCAAAAAAGGAACCCAGATCTCATGGTGGTACAAGCTGTGTGCAAGTCTGGTTAAAATCAAATCATAAATGAAGATGCTATCGTGCGGACAAGACCAAAATAGGCAATTTTTGCGATTTCAGGGGCCATAACTCTGTAACACATGACGGGATATGGCTGGTTCAAGAAAGGAACCCAGATCTCATGGTGTTACAAGTTGTGTGCAAGTCTGGTTAAAATCAAATCATAAATGAAGATGCTATCGTGCGGACAAGACCAAAATAGGCAATTTTTGCCCTTTCAGGGGCCGTAACTCCATAACACATGATGGGATATGGCTGATTCAAGAAAGGAACCCAGATCTCATGGTGGTACAAGTTGTGTGCAAGTCTGGTTAAAATCAAATCATAAATGAAGATGCTATCGTGCGGACAAGACCAAAATAGGCAATTTTTGCGATTTCAGGGGCCATAACCCTGTAACACATGATGGGATATGGCTGATTCTAGAAAGGAACCCAGATCTCATGGTGGTACAAGTTGTGTGCAAGTCTGGTTAAAATCAAATCATAAATGAAGATGCTATCGTGCGAACAAGACCAAAATAGGCAATTTTTGCAATTTCAGGGGCCATAACTCTGTAACACATGACGGGATATGGCTGGTTCAAGAAAGGAACCCAGATCTCATGGTGTTACAAGTTGTGTGCAAGTCTGGTTAAAATCAAATCATAAATGAAGATGCTATCGTGCGGACAAGACCAAAATAGGCAATTTTTGCCCTTTCAGGGGCCATAACTCCATAACACATGATGGGATATGGCTGATTCAAGAAAGGAACCCAGATCTCATGGTGGTACAAGTTGTGTGCAAGTCTGGTTAAAATCAAATCATAAATGAAGATGCTATCGTGCGGACAAGACCAAAATAGGCAATTTTTGCGATTTCAGGGGCCATAACTCTGTAACACATGATGGGATATGGCTGGTTCAAGAAAGGAACCTAGATCTCATGGTGGTACAAGTTGTGTGCATGTCTGGTTAAAATCAAATCATAAATGAAGATGTTATCGTGCGGACAAGAAATTGTTTACGCACGCACGGACGGACGGAAGTTCTTAGTAGAGGTACCTTGTGGGGTTACTAATGTAAAGTCTATGGAGACTTTAACCCCATAACGCACCACTGTACAGAGTTTTAACCCCACATACGAAATTTTTAACCCCACTAACTGAAAAGTTACTGTGCCTTACGGAATAAACCTCATTAAGTTGAATTGGGCAGAATCCTAACCCCACTAGGTACCTCTAGTCTGCCCGGACGCACGCACGCACGCACGGACGACGGACGACGGACAAAATGTGATCACAAAAGCTCACCTTGTCACTACGTGACAGGTGAGCTAAAAAATAGGCCTGACACCCCTTATCAGTGATTTTTTTACCCCTGCGTCCTGCGTCCAGGACGCACAAATAGGACTGAGGACGCACGATCGTAAAATATGTGCGTCCGTCGGACGCAAATATTTCATGGGCGAAAAATCCAACTTTCGTTTTCACTGCTGTAAATATCGGCGGAAGTGATAAAATACGGCACTTTTACCGAACTTTCAACTGCCCAACGAGTCACCGAAAAATCGATACAGGTGCAATTTAATGATCCAACCACAAGACGAGAATCCCCTCCATCCAAAATGAGCCCAAACTTTCACACAAACAAGTTCAATGGGAACATCAAAGTTTTCCGACATCCAAATCGCCGCCCACAAACCAACTCTACCGTTTTTCTGCACGTGATCGGTAAATGTGTCAAATGACGTCATCCGATCCCAGCAACCCCGCCCTTGTTTAATGCCATTGTTTTAGTTTAATGGGCTGTATCCCGTTATTAAAAAATTGTTTGGAACCGGTTAAAAAAATATTTTCTCGATTATTATGGGGATAGCTAAACGGTTGTGAATGGAGGTGGATAGAAAACAAAGCTTTGCACAGCCCCCGAATTATCCCCAGCAGCTCCAACAACAGCGTTCGACTTTTCCCGCCAAGCCGAGTGTCTGCTATTTGGCGCCAAAACATAACCATTCACGGTCCGTTTTTATAATGCATGCAACTACCGTTAGATGCAGCTAATTGTCTGAGGAGCGAGTAAATCATTTTCACATTGATTGTGGATTAAATTTTATGATTGGGGAATAAACGCAAATTAGAGACATAACTTGACCATATTTTCACACCTCGTTCAAGTTGGCTTATCGCCAGAAATGAAAGACACGCACCGCAGGGCAATCATGTTTACTTGGCAGTTATATGACAGGGATTAACAATAGTGTCATAATTGACAGTTTGTCTCTGAATTGTCGACAAAGCAGGACAGTACAGCACAATTACTGTGATTTACTTACTCTAGTTTTACTGTATTTAAGGACTCAGAAGATTGACAGCTGTAGACGATTTTTTTTTGCACTTGCCCGACCGGGCGTCCTGAGATCAAAGTGCACCTGCCCGGCGCGATTTCGGACTTGTACCGGGCAGCCAGGCAATGGATTTGTCAGCCCCTGAACCTAGATAGCTGGTGTCCCAATCAGGGGAGGAAATGTTTGTCGATAATGGTTCGGAATATTATCTCCAATGTGCATGAAGTAAATTTCACGCACATGTTGCGGTGTGCATTTATCGAAAACGAAAGTAGAAAACATTACGGAAAATAGACTAAAAAACGTACACATTAGCAGGATTTCTTAGGACTAGTAAACAACACAAGTTGATTGATTCTATTCATTGCAAATAAAAGATACTAGACCGCATTATTTTTAACTATGAATAATGGCATTTTATACTGAACCAATCTTTTTTTGTACTTCCTTTTATTCCTTCCAAATATTGGGACTCATACTTTCAGATTTGGGACGCACAGTTTTTCGGTTGAGCGAGTCCCAGGACGCATAGTTGAAAATTTGTAAAAAAATCACTGCCTTATATGACAAATGGACTTGTCCAACATATAGCAATGGAAGAGTTCACTAGCAAACAAAGGGATAATGCACTAGTCATTTGTAACCACTGCACCCCCACCTACGTGGATAGGCGGGGGATAGCGGGGCTAATGTGCGGGTAGTTACCCTCTGTGTTCCCCCGCAGTGCGGGGTTAATGCCGGGGTTTTGATATTATGCTAATATACCCCCAGTGGAATGAACTATTATAAACAGCGGGGCTTTGACCTTCTGGAGGTCCCCCGCAGTGCAGGGCTTCTAGCAGGGCTGTGAAAAGTGAAAAGTCATTGTCCCCGCTATCCCCGTAGGTGGGGGGGGGCAGTGGTTACAAATGACTGGTGCATAAACAGTGTTATAAAGAGGTGTGTGTACATTCAGCTGTTCCAGCAATCATTTGTCAATGTAAGTATCAATAAACATAGCTAAAAGTGTAATCAAAAAGCCTAAAAATTAGCAGTGAAACCAGTCTAAGACCTACTTGAAAAATGTCAATATGAAAATTACTATTTAAAATTTCCACAATAATGTGTCACTCTCACTTTAACCCTAATCAAGCATGTCAAGTATTCAAAAATCTCTGTTAGCAAGTAGGTAACAAGGGTCATCTTGACTGACAGATGAAAAGACCATTATAATAACTACAGAAGACCAAATTCAGGACATGCTAGCTGTCTGGCCATTGTTTGTTGTCATATATTCCCCACTATCTTGTTTCAGATGGAATTTTATTCCTATTTAAAAGTGAAAGTAGGGCAGTCACTAATGTTGATGGCTTGACAAAGGAACAGAATATGCTTAACCCATTTCCTACCGGAAATCCCAAAAGGGGTAATTGGCAAACAGTACAGGCCCAGATCAGATGCCGCAGGCGTCTGATCGGGGCCTACAATGTTAGCAAAACTTTCAGCTAATTTCCACATACATTTTGAAGAAACCGCAACCTGACACCCCTAAATTTTGAAATGGACTCCTGCTGTAAATAAGGAAAAGCTACTCTTTTTTTTTCAGCAAAACTATTACTGTATCATATACTGTACATGCTAGAACAATTAACATTTATCTTGTTGAATATTCATTTAAGCCACACCCATTTCTGTCTCTCAACCAATCAAATTACTTGATGTAATTTATTGCTACAAATTCATAAACTGAATGCCAAAAAGTGTAGATCCTGATCAGATGGCTTCTTCAGAAGCCATCTGATCTGGATCTACACTGTTTGCAAAGATAGGGGTTGTCATGAACAGCAAGATAAGGGTTAACATTTAGACCACTAAAAAAAGTCTGTAAAGCTAACAAGACTTGACCAACTGGGACCAAAGTTTGGTTGTTCAAAGTTTTGTTTGTTTGTTTGATTTGAGGTTTAACGTCCCACAACTATAAAGGTCATATTGGAGACGTTGCTTCCAATTTTGTGGGACTTTTACCCGACATTGAGATGAAATGACATCTCAAGCCCTGCCGCCCAATGAAACCAATAGGGTTAATAAGCATGGACGGTCCGACTCCAACCGCTTTGCCTGGGCATGCTTAGATCCTCTAAGCGGTTTACCAGTTCTTGTGTGTGGGTCGGTTTCAGCTCTGCATGGAAGCATCATGCAGTCCATTTATTTCTTCAAGCCCCGATGGGCATGGGTGGGGGCCTCCGTTGTTCAAAGTATTGTTAGCTTAACGAGCTTGTTAGTGGTCTAAATAGTAACTGTTTTAGCAAGTAAAATATCTTCTACTCTGGTATTTTTGCGGAAAAAAATGAGAGTAGCTTTTGCAAACACAAAAGTTTCTCTCATTTTTTTCATCAAAAATATTAGCATATTTGCCATATAAAGCTTCAAAGTTTTAACTAGAGCTGTCAGAGGATCTGACTATAGCCCCGCTATAGCGCTATCAGAGGAGTAAGACACATTGACTCTAAAAGCTTTTAACCTATCAGGGGAGCTTTCTTAGTTCCAGAGAAAACTTTAATATTTTTTTTTTTCTTTGCTGGGGAGATAACCCCAAGAGTAATGTTGTTGGCCATTATTTACTTACATCCACCTAATGTTCATGTTTATACAAAGTTTCAGCTTTCTAGCTTTCTTAGTACCTGAGAAAACTGTATCGAAAATATTTTTCATGGTTTGATGGTTAGAAAAGTGAAATGATTTTTTTACTTGCAGAAAATATCCTATCAGGGGAGATAACTCCAAGAGTTATGGGCCTTTGGCCATTATTTTGGTAAGGGCCATACATCCACCCACTTTTCATGTTCATACAAAGTTTCAGTATTCTAGCTTTCTTAGTTCCTGAGAAAACTGTCACCAAACCTTTTCATTTATTAAAAAAAACTATACTATCAGGGGAGATAACTCCAAAAGTAATGGGCCCTCGGCCATTATTTTGGTTAGCTCCCTATATCCACCCATTGTCCACATTTATGCAAAGTTTGAGGTTTCTAGCTTCTTTAGTTCCTGAGAAAACTGTGACCAAACATTTTCATTTAAAAAAAACCTATATTTTCATTTATTTAAAAAACCTATCAGGAGAGATAACTCCAACAGTTATGGGCCCTTGGCCATTATTTTGGTAAGCTCCCTATATCCACCCATTGTCCACATTTATGCAAAGTTTGAGCTTTCTAGCTTCTTTCGTTCCTGAGAAAACTGTGACCAAACATTTTCATTTAAAAAAACCTATCAGGGGAGATAACTCCAAGAGTTATGGGCCCTTGGTCATAATTTCGGTAAGGTCCGTGGAGGCACCCATTGTCCACGTGTATACAAAGTTTTAGTTTTCTAGCTCTCTTAGTTTCGGGGAAAACTGTGACGAAAAAATAACGGAATAACGGAATTACGGAATTACAGAATTACAGAATTACGGAATTACAGAATTACGGAATGACAGGGCAAATCCAATATAGCCCCACTTTTCAAGCGGGGCTATAACAACATGATAAAATAAATGACATTTTTATTTTTGAACAAATGAGAACAGGCATTTAATTTTTGAAGAAGCAGGTCTGCATCTACACTGTTCATACTGGCACTTCAGTCCTTTCATTAAGTAATGAGAGAAAATAAAACAGGGTTTCAAACTCGTCAAACCTGTACAAGGAACAATGAAAAACTGGGTGGCGATTTAACACATTCATTGAATGAGACCCTTACAAAGCCTTTGAAGTAATTTCAATAGGTATGTTTTTCAAACAAAATCGGATTCATAGCCTGTGGCCAGCAAAGACTCAGATCAGTCTAAGCATCTGAACAGACAAATCGCGACAGATGATCGAGTCTATTTACATATATGATTTCTCCAATCACACGGAGCAGAAGAATAAGATCTATATGACTGTATAGTTAACCCTTATCTTGCTGTTCACGACAACCCCTATCTTTGCAAACAGTGTAGATCCAGATCAGATGGCTTCTGAAGAAGCCATCTGATCAGGATCTACACTGTTTGGCATTCAGTTTATGAATTTGTAGCAATAAATTACATCAAGTAATTTCATTGGTTGAGAGATAGAAATGGGTGTGGCTTAAAGGAATATTCAGCAAGATAAGGGTTAATTGACTGAAGAGCATTAAGGAAGATTTTCTCTTGACAAGGTACTTTATTTAGAATTTACAACAATCCCTTTATGAGGCTAATGGGAGGTGTTAGGAAGAAAAGAAAAACACTTAATGTCAAACTTAACCATTTAAAGCTTGCTTTGTGTTGACAAATAATTGTTTAGATGTTTATCTGGCTATGGTACATATTGTGCCTAAAATCACCTTCATAGATATTTTTAACATGAGATTTCTTGCATTTCAAATATGTTCGGTATTTCATGTCTTGGGCTTAAGCCTTGTCATGACGAATATGTTCATTTTACCACACCCGTTTCTTACTATCAACCAGTCAAATTACAAACTGAATGACAAACAGCATAACTCCAGGGGCCAGCAGTTCAAAACTAACTACCTCCTTAGTTAACCCTTGTCCTGCTGAATATTCATATATGCCACACCCACTACCGATTATCAACCAATCAGATTACCTGTAGCGAAATATTACAACAAATTCACAATCTGAATGACAAACAATGTAGATCCTGATCAGATGGCTTCTTCAGAAGCCATCTGATCTGGATCTACATTGTTTCAAAGAAAAGGCATATCCGGGCTCAGCAGAACAAGGGTTAATGTATCGTTTAAACTTTGATCATTTAATATAGAAAATATGCTAATACTTTTGCTGAATGAATGTGAGCAGCTTTTGCAAATCATTTTTCCAGCAAAAATAACACTAAATTAGATATTGTACTTGCTTGAACAGTTAACAATTTGACCACTCATGAGCTTGTTAAGCTAACAATGTTTTGAACAACTGGCCCCTGATCAGATGGCTGATCTGGGTCTACACTGTTCGCAAAGCTAGGGGTTGTTGTGGCTCAGCAGGACAAGGGTTAAAACTACACTACTTGTTTAGTTTGTGAACTCAATGAATACACTGTATTGAATAAGTTGATTGGCTGATAGCCAGAAATGGGTGTGGCAAAATCAATTTATTCTGCAGGACAAGGGTTAATCCATGCTGCCACTCAAAAACTGCTGTGTTTTCTATAACTATTGGGACACTTTAATCCATTGTATGACGGAAACCTGTAAAGGAGTACTTTGGCAAACAGTGTCGGCCCAGATCAGATGCCGCAAAAACGTGGCGTCAGATCAGGGCCTACACTGTTTGCTGACAGAGGTTAATAAAAACGAAAAAATGGGCCTGACTTGTCCAACATATAGCAATGGAAGAGTCCACTAGCATACAATGGGTTAAAAGGTACAAAATTTGAATAAGCCCTGCAACATCAGCTACATGTATGCGACATGAGGATTGATGTGCCACCTAAACCCAAGTGCAAGTTCACCCCAAGACTAAAAGTTTGGAAGCTGAAAGAACCTCAGACAAGAAATCATTTCCAGGAGGTTTTCAGCCAGAATGTAAGAGCCTCAGCAGATATAGCTGATGTACCACTGAGGATATATGGAACAGCATCAAGACCGGTCTGCTCAAGACAACTGAAGAGGCGAGTGGCACAACTCGGCCCCACCGCTGGCGTCGCGAAACCTGGTGGTGGAATGAGCATGTTAATAAGGTCATTGCAGCCAAGCGGCAAGCCTTTAAGGCATGGAAGACTGGTCAGGGATCTCGTGCATCATATTCATATCTTGCGGCCGAACGCATAGCCAGACGTGTGGTGCACCATGCTCGCTAAGAAGCTGAGGAGATCTACAAGAATATTGACCCTAAGTCCTCGGAAGTATACCGCCTTGCTAACC
Organism: Lucinisca nassula; assembly: GCA_963580285.1. Classification (NCBI taxonomy): domain Eukaryota; kingdom Metazoa; phylum Mollusca; class Bivalvia; order Lucinida; family Lucinidae; genus Lucinisca; species Lucinisca nassula. The sequence goes on from OY757014.1 coordinate 58,578,981, forward strand.
AGATGAGAGAGAGAATGCCGATGTTGTAGGTGACAAACCAGTAAAGAATGATGCAGGGGAGATGTCAATGAGTGAAGACTCAGCAGAGGGCCTGGTTAGAACACTACCAAAGGCTACTCAATGTTGAGTTTGACTGGGACCCAGACCACCTGTCTGATGAACCATCAGTGGAAGGGCCGCCCATCCCAATCACTGTTGATTGATTAAGAAGGCTATCTCTCAGATGAAGACTGGCAAAGCACCAGGCCCTTCTGGCATATTGGTGGAGATGATAAGAGCTGCAGGTGATGCGGGTGCCTCGATGATCCATGGCCTTGCAGCTGCAATCATCCGTAAAGGAAAGGTACCCTCTGACTTGGAACAGAGTTTCATTGTCTGTCTCTATAAGGGCAAGGGCAGTGCATTGGAACGGGTCAACTACCATGGTCTCGAGCTGACAGAACAGGTCATGAAAGTCCTGGAGAAGAATATGGATGTCCTCATTAGGCACTTGTGTCCATCGATGATTCCTAGTTTGGCTTCGTCCCAGGAAGAGGCACAACAGACGCAATTTTTGTTGTACGTCAGCTGCAAGAGAAGTATCTGGTGGCCAACAAGAGACTCTACATGGCATTTTAAAGACCTGGAGAAGGCATTTGATCGAGTGCCTCGGAAAGTCATATGGTGGGCACTAAGAAAACTTGTAGTGGACGAGTGGATTTTGCAACTGGTCCAAGGGATGTATGCTAATCCTCGGAGCCGTGTCCATGTTGGTGATGGTTACAGTGAAGAATTCGGGCTTATACTTCATACTCCGAGTCCTGAAATTCATCTGAAAGCGCTATCCATGCCTTCTGTGTCGTTTACTTACACAACTTATCCAATTTTCGTCCAGAAATGAGCGAAATAAGCAGTCTTGCGGTATTTACTTACTTTACTTAGATTACTTATCAGTCATCATTGTCAGATAAGTAAAGTAAGCTGAGCTGAGGCTGACCTGGTGTCTTGGAGTCTCTGATTTCGCTGTTAATTGATTTCTACTCATTTTACTTACGTTACTGATCTTCACATCAACACTATAAGTAAAATAAGCAAGTTTACAGTATTCTACTTAGGTTACTCAGTTTACTTACCTGGCACTACAGCAGTATAAGTAATCTAAGTAAACTAAGTAGATGTCAAAAAATATATGCCCCTCGATCCAAAACATGCTACATAAAATTAAGTGCAATAAGCTAATTAATTGATATAGAAAGAACAATTTTACATAGTTTAAACATAAATAACTAAAATTTGCTGACCAGAATACTGAAGCATGATACTATAATAAGGAAATGAGCTAAGTAGGATGAGTAACATAAGTAGGCGTATAGCTAGCCAAGGGTGGTACATGTATCAGCCTCACTCTTTAGATAAGCTAAGTAACGTAAGTAATGTAAGTTGACTAATCAAACCAACGAAAGTCAATCTTGATATAACAGGATAAGTACGAGAATAAGCGTAAGTAACATAAGTAACCTAAGTAAACTAAGTAACCTTGCAAGTCTTTTATGACAATAGCTACTACCATACCAACAATGCTAAGAGTAAGCTAAGTAAGATAAGTAACCTAAGTTGAGGTTATATATTTCATCCATGACTATGAGCAGTGTAAGTAGGATAAGTAAGGTAAGTAACATAAGTATTGTAAGTAACTGATATACCAGTAACATCAGCGACATCAGAGTAAGTTAAGTAAGCTAAGTGAAGTAAGTAAGTAAGTATTGTGGTTTCGATCTCAGCACATGAGTAAGCTGAGTAGGGTAAGTAAACTAAGTAACCTGAGTAGAACTCTAAGTAACATAAGTAAATGTCCTACCAGCTACAACAGCCATACCAGAGTAAGTTAAGTTAGCTAAGTAAACTAAGTAGGCGTCCTGGTCACTTCGTAAAAGGATGCGCAGAGTAAGTAGGATAAGTAAAGTAAGTAACCTAAGTAGACTTATAAGTAACATAAGTAATGTAAGTAACCTCTCCACCAGCTACAACAACCATACCAGAGTAAGTAAAGTAAGCTAAGTAAACTAAGTAGGCACGATGGTCACTCCGAACTGGGTTGAGTAGGGTAAGTAGGATAAGTAAACTAAGTAACCTAAGTTGAATTCTAAGCAACATAAGTAAGTTAAGTAACTACTCCACCAGCTACGCTACCCATACCAGAGTAAGTTAAGTAAGCTAAGTAAACTAAGTAATTGGCGAAGTCTCTCCCATCGAGGATGAGTAGGGTAAGTAGGATAAGTAAACTAAGTAACCTGAGTAGAATTCTAAGTATCATAAGTAAGGTAAGTTACTGTTCTACCAGCAAAGCGACCAATACCAAAGTAAGTTGAGTAAGCTAAGTAAACTAAGTTGGCGACCTTGTCACTCCGAACAATGTAGACTATGGCCAGTAGGATAAGTAAACTAAGTAACCTAAGTAGAATTCTAAGTAACGTAAGTTAGGTAAGTAACTGTCATACTAGCTATACCACCCTTACCACAGTAAGTTAAGTAAGCTAAGTAAACTAAGTAAACGGCGAAGTCTGTACCAAAGAGGATGAGTAGGGTAAGTAGGATAAGTAAACTAAGTAAACTGCGTAGAGTGCTAAGTAACATAAGTAAGGTTAGTAACTACTCCATTAGTCGCTCTACCCATACCGGAGTAATTTAAGTAAACTAAGTACGCGGCGAAGTCTGTACTGGAGAGGATGAGTAGGGTAAGTAGGATAAGTAAACTAAGTAACCTAAGTTGAATTCTAAGCAACATAAGTAAGGTAAGTAACTACTCCACCAGCTACGCTACCCATACCAGAGTAAGTTAAGTAAGCTAAGTAAACTAAGTAATCGGCGAAGTCTGTCCCATCGAGGATGAGTAGGGTAAGTAGGATAAGTAAACCAAGTAACCTGAGTAGAATTCTAAGTATCATAAGTAAGGTAAGTTACTGCTCTACCAGCAAAGCTACCAATACCACAGTAAGTTGAGTAAGCTAAGAAAACAAAGTTGGCGACTTTGTCACTCCGAACAATGTAGACTATGGCCAGTAGGATAAGTAAACAACGTAACCTAAGTAGAATTCTAAGTAACGTAAGTTAGGTAAGTAACTGTCATACTAGCTATACCACCCTTACCACAGTAAGTTAAGTAAGCTAAGTAAACTAAGTAAACGGCGAAGTCTGTACCGAAGATGATGAGTAGGGTAAGTAGGATAAGTAAACTAAGTAGAATTCTAAGTAACAAAAGTAAGGTAAGTAACTACTCCATTAGTCGCTCTACCCATACCGGAGTAATTTAAGTAAACTAAGTACGCGGCGAAGTCTGTACTGGAGAGGATGAGTAGGGTAAGTAGGATAAGTAAACTAAGTAACCTAAGTTGAATTCTAAGCAATATAAGTAAGGTAAGTAACTACTCCACCAGCTACGCTACCCATACCAGAGTAAGTTAAGTAAGCTAAGTAAACTCATTAATCGGCGAAGTCTGTCCCATCGAGGATGAGTAGGGTAAGTAGGATAAGTAAACTAAGTAACATGAGTAGAATTCTAAGTATCATAAGTAAGGTAAGTTACTGCTCTACCAGCAAAGCTACCAATACCAAAGTAAGTTGAGTAAGCTAAGTAAACTAAGTTGGCGACCTTGTCACTCCGAACAATGTAGACTATGGCCAGTAGGATAAGTAAACTAAGTAACCTAAGTAGAATTCTAAGTAACGTAAGTTAGGTAAGTAACTGTCATACTAGCTATACCACCCTTACCACAGTAAGTTAAGTAAGCTAAGTAAACTAAGTAAACGGCGAAGTCTGTACCGAAGAGGATGAGTAGGGTAAGTAAGATAAGTAAACTAAGTAAACTGAGTAGAATTCTAAGTAACATAAGTAAGGTAAGTAACTACTCCATTAGTCGCTCTACCCATACTGGAGTAATTTAATCAAACTAAGTACGCGGCAAAGTCTGTACTGGAGAGGATGAGTAGGGTAAGTAGGATAAGTAAACTTAGTAACCCGAGTAGAATTCTAGGCATCTTAAGTAAGGTAAGTTACTGCTCTACCAGCAAAGCTACCAATACCAAAGTAAGTTGAGTAAGCTAAGTAAACTAAGTTGGCAACCTTGTCACTCCGAACAATGTAGACTATGGTCAGTAGGATAAGTAAACTAAGTAGAATTCTAAGTAACGTAAGTAAGGTAAGTAACTGTCATACTAGCTATACCACCCTTACCACAGTAAGTTAAGTAAGCTAAGTAAACTAAGTTAACGGCGTTGTCTGTACTGAAGAGGATGAGTAGGGTAAGTAGAATAAGTAAACTAAGTAGAATTCTAAGTAACATAAGTAAGGTAAGTAACTACTCCATTAGCCGCTCTAGCCATACCGGAGTAAGTTAAGTAAACTAAGTAAGCGGCGAAGTCTGTACTGAAGAGGATGAGAAGGGTAAGTAGGATAAGTTATCTAAGTAACCTGAGTAGAATTCTAAGTAACATAAGTAAGGTAAGTTACTGCTCTTCCAGGAACGCTACCAATACCAAAGTAAGTTGAGTAAGCTAAGTAAACTAAGTTGGCGACCTTGTCACCCCGAACAGTGATGAGTAGGGTAAGTAGGATAAGTTAACTAAGTAAACTGAGTAGAATTCTAAGTAACATAAGTAAGGTAAGTTACTGCTCTTCCAGGAAGGCTACCAATACCAAAGTAAGTTGAGTAAGTTAAGTAAACTAAGTTGGCGACCTTGTCACCCCGAACAGTGATGAGTAGGGTAAGTAGGATAAGTTAACTAAGTAACCTAAGTAGAATTCTAAGTAACGTAAGGTAAGTAACCGTCATACTAGCTATACCACCCTTACCACAGTAAGTTAAGTAAGCTAAGTAAACTAAGTAAGCGGCATAGTCTGTCCAGACGCGGATCAGTAGGGTAAGTAGGATAAGTAAACTAAGTAGCCTAAGTAGAATTCTAAGTGGGATAAGTTACTACTCCACTTTACCATACCATAGTAACTTAAGACAGCCAAGTAAACTAAGTAAGCAGCAAAGTCTGTACCGAAGAGGATGAGTAGGGTAAGAAGGATAAGTAAACTAAGTAACCTGAGTAGAATTCTAAGTAACGACCTTATCCCAGTAAGTAAGGTAAGTAACTACTCCACTAGCCACTCTGCCCAGACCAGAGTAAGTTAAGTAAAATAAGTAAACTAAGTTACTAAACTAAGTAAGCGGCAAAGTCTGTCCCAACGAGGATCAGGAGGTTAAGAAGGATAAGTAAGCTAAGTATCCTAAGAAGAATTGTAAGTAACATAGGTATGGTAAGTAACTACTCCATTCGCCCCTCTACCCATACCAGAGTTTTAGTAAAGTAAGCAAAATAAACTAAGTAAGCGGCGAAGTCTGTCCCATAGAGGATGAGTAGGGTAAGTAAACTAAGTAACCTAAGTAGAATTCTAAGTAACGTAAGTAAGGTAAGTAACTACTCCATTAGCCACTCTACCCATACCAGAGTAAGTTAAGTAAGTTAAGGAAACTAAGTAAGCCGCGATGTCTGTATTGTAGAGGATGAGTTGGGTGAGTAGGATAAGTAAGCTAAGTAACCTAAGTAGAATTCTAAGTAACGTAAGTTAGATAAGTAACTGTCCTACTACCTATACCACCCTTACCACAGTGAGTTAAGTAAACTAAGTAAGCGGCAAAGTCTGTCCCAACAAGGATCAGTAAGGTAGGTAGGATAAGTAAACTAAGTAACCTAAGTAGAATTAAAAGTAAGGTAAGTAACTACTCCATTAGCCACTCTGCCCATACCAGAGTAAGTAAAGGAAGCTAAGTAAGCAGCGAAGTTTGTACCGAAGAGGATGAGTAGTGTAAGTAGGATAAGTAAACTAAGAAGAATTCTAAGTACCATAAGTAAGGTAATTAACTACTCCACTAGCCACTCTATCCAGACCAGTGTAAGTTAAGTAAGCTAAGTTATCGGCCAAGTCTGTCCCAACGAGGATTAGTAAACTAAGAAACCTGAGAAGATTTCTAAATAACATAAGTAAGGTAAGTAACTACTCCATTAGCCACTCTACCCATACCAGAGTAAGTCAAGTGCGATAAGTACTATGTAAGTGGCGAAGTCTGTACTGGAGAGGATGAGTAGGGTAAGTAGGATAAGAAAACTAAGTAACCTAAGTAGAATTCTAAGTAACATAAAAAAGGTCAGTTACTGCTCAACAAGCAACGCTACCAATACCAAAGTAAGTTGAGTAACTAAGTAAACTAAGTTGGCGACCTTGTCGTCCCGAACAATGATGAGCCGGGTAAGTAGGATAAGTAAACTAAGAAACCTGAGTAGAATTCTAAGTAACGTATGTTAGATAAGTAACAGTCCTACAACCTTTTCCACCCTTACCACAGTAAGTTAAGTAAACTAAGTAAGCGGTAAAGTCTGTCCCGATGAGGATCAGTAGGGTAAATAGGATAAGTAAACTAAGTAACCTAAGTAGAATTCTAAGTAACATAAGTTTAACAACTCCCCCTGCCTACTGTACCCATACCAGAGTAAGTTAAGTAAGCTAATTAAGCAGCGAAGTCTGTACCGAAGAGGATGAGCAGGGTAAGTAGGATAAGTAAAATAAGTAACCTGAGTAGAATTCTAAGTAACATAAGTAAGGTAAGTAACTACTCCACTAGCCACTATAACCAGACCAGAGTAAGTTAAGTAAGCTAAGTAAACTAAGTAAACGGCGAAGTATGCCCCATAGAGGATGAGTAGGGTAAGTAGGTTAATTAAACTAAGTAACCTAAGTAGAATTCTAAGTAACGTAAGTAAGGGTAGTAACTACTCCATTAGCCACTCTACCCATACCAGAGTAAGTTAAGTAAACTAAGTAAGCGACGAAGTCTGTATTGTACAGGATGTGTAGGGTAAGTAGGATAAGCAAACTAAGTAACCTGAGTAGAATTCTAAGTAACATAAGTAAGGTAAGTAACTGTCCTACCAGCTAACACCCTTATCACAGTATTGAAGTAAGCTAAGTAAACTAAGTAAGCGGCGAAGTCTGTCCCATAGAGGATGAGTAGAGTAAGTAGGATAAGTAAACTAAGTAACGTAAGTAGATTTCTAAGTAACGTAAGTAACCACTCCATTAGCCACTCTACCCATACCAGAGTAAGTTAAGTAAATTAAGTAAACTAAGTAAGCCGCGAAGTCTGTACTGAAGAGGATGAGTAGGGTAAGTAGGATAAGTAAAATGAGTAACCTGAGTAGAATTCTAAGTAACATAAGTAAGGTAAGTTAATGCTCTACCAGCAACGCTACCTATACCTAAGTAAGTTGAGTAAGCTAAGTAAACTAAGTTGGCGACCTTGTCACGTCGAACAATGAGGAGTAGGGTAAGTAGGATAAGTAAACTAAGTAACCTTTGTAGAATTCTAAGTAACCTATGTAGAATTCTAAGTAACGTAAGTAACTGTCTACTAGCTATACCACCCTTACCACAGTAAGTTAAGGAAGCTAAGTAAACTAAGAAAGCGGCAAAGTTAGCACATTCCAGCCACACCCTGGCTCCCGCCTATAGAGACTTGAAGAAATATATGGGCTGCATGATGCTTCCACGCAGAGCTGATTCTGGCCTGCACATTTACAGGATCTAAGCCTGTCCAAGAGCCGCGGTGCGAGGCGGACCGCCCATGCTGATAAACCTTATTGGTTTCATTGGGCAGCAGGGCTTGAGATGTCATTTTCGGGTAAAAGTCCCACAAAATTGGAAGCAACGTCTCCAAAATGACCTTTACAGTGTTGACGGGGACGTTAAACCTCAGATCAAACAAAAACAAACAAAACAAGCCACACCCATTTCTGTCTATCAACCAATTAAATTACTTGATATAATGTATTGCTACAAATTCATACAACGTGCTCCCTACATGTTTTAATGTTTTTTCTCCGGGTGCTCCGGTCTTCGCCCACCTGGTTAACGATAGGCTCGATTTGAGTGGAATAATCTTGAAAGGGCCGTAAAACCAAAACCAAACAAACAAAAACTCATACCATTGATAGAGCAAATATCGCATAATATATAGGTATAATATTGTCGTATAAATTAAGCATAAAAGCTTAAAAATGGTATAGACTATTCAACTGTAGAATTAGCTCAGAGCTCATAAGCTGTCTGGTCTAGTGCTATAATAGTTAGGCACTGTTCTCAGATCTATTTAGATAAATTAAGCTTTGAAGAGACCTATTACCGGTACCGTTTTCTGCTATAAAAAAACATGTTTACTAAGCTAAGTCGACTAACTTTGGTATTGGTAGCGTTGCAGGTGGAGCAGTTACTTGCCTTACTTATGTTTCTTAGAATTCTACCCAGGTTACTTAGTTTACTTTGCCTACTCACCTGACTTATCCTCGTTGAGACATACTTTGCCACTGACTTAGTTTACTTAGCTTACTTAACTTACAGTGCTATGGGTGGCATAGCTAGTAGGACAGTTACTTACCTTGCTTATTGTTACTTAGTATTCTACTTATGTACTTAGCTTACTTATCCAACTTACTCTACCCATTGTTCGGAATGCGGTCGCCAACTTAGTTAACTTAGCTTACTCAACTTCTTTCCGTATTGGTACCGTTGCTGGTAGAGCAGTTACTTACATTACTTATGTTACTTAAAATTCTACTCAGGTTACTTAGTTTTCTTATCCTACTCATCCTCGTTTGGAAAACCTTCGCCGCTTAATTAGTTTACTTAGCTTGCTTAACTTACATTGTTATGGGTAGTGGAGGTGGTGGAGTTACTTACCTTACTTATGTTATTTAGAATTCTACTTACGTTACTTAGTTAACTTATCCTATCCATCATTGTTCGGAATGACAAGGTAGCCGACTTAGTTTACTTGGCTTACTTAACTTACTGTGGTATGGTTGGTGTAGCTCATGGTGTAGTTTCTTACTTTATCTACGTTATTTAGAACTCTACTTAGGTTACTTAGTTTACTTATCCTACTTACCCTGCTCATCGTTGTTCGAGATAACACTTGTTTACTTAGCTTACTCAACTTACTTTGTTATTGGTAGCGTTGCTGTATGGCAGCAACTTACCTTACTTACCTTACTTATGTTACTTAGAATTTTACTCAGGTTACATAGTTTGCTTATCCTACTTACCTACTCATCATCATCAGTACAGACTTCGCCGCTTAATAAGTTTACTTAGCTTACTTAACTTACTGTGGTAAGGGTGGTATAGGTAGTAGGACAGTTACTTATCTTACTTACGTTACTTAGAATTCTACTTAGGTTACTTATCCTACTTACCCTAATCATCATTGTTCGGAGTGACAAAGTCGCCAACTGAGTTTACTTGGCTTACTCAACTTACTTTGGTATTGGTGGCGTTTTTGGTAGAGCAGTAAATTACCTTAATTGTGTTACTTAGAACTCCACTCAGGTTACTTAGTTTACTTATCCTACTTACCCAAATCACCCTCTTCGGTACTTTGAAGCATACTTAGTTTACTTAGCTTACTTAACTTTAATACTAATGTAAGGGTCGTATAGCTAGTATGACAGTTACTTACTTTACTTACGTTACTTAGAATTCTACTTAGGTTACTTAGTTTACTTACCCTACTGGCCATAGCCATCATTGTTCGGAGTGACCACGTCGCCAACTTAGTTTACTTAGCTTACTCAACTTACCTTGGTATTGGTAGCGTTGCTCTTAGAGCAGTAGCTTACCTTACTTACGTTACTTAGAATTCTACTCAGGTTACTTAGTTTACATATCCTACTTACCCTTATCATCCTCTTCCGTACAAACTTCGCTGCTTACTTAGTTTACTTAGCTTACTTAACTTACTAATGTAAGGGTCGTATAGCTAGTATGACAGTTACTTACCTAACTTACGTTACTTAGAATTCTACTTAGGTTACTTAGTTTACTTATCCTACTGGCCACAGTCATCATTGTTCGGAGTGACCAGGTCGCCAACTTAGTTTACTTAGCTTACTCAACTTACTCTTAGCGCAGTAACTTACCTTACTTATGTCACTTAGATTTCTACTCAGGTTACTTAGTTTGCTTGTCCTACTTGTCCTACTTAGCCTACTTAACCTCTTCAGTACAGACTTTGCCGCTTAATTAGTTTACTTAGCTTCCTTAACTTACTGTGGTAAGGGTGGTATAGCTAGTAGGACAGTTACTTACGTTACTTAGAATTCTACTTAGGTTCCTTAGAATTCTACTTAGGGAACTTAGTTTACTTATCCTACTTACCCTACTCATCCTCTATGGGACAGACGTCGCCGCTAATTTAGTTTACTTAGCTTGCTTAACTTCCTGTGGTAAGGGTGGTATAGGTAGCAGAACAGTTTCTTACCTTACTTACATTACTTAGAATTCTACCTAGGTTACTGAGTTAACTTATCCTACTTATCCTGCTCATCATTGTACGGGATGACATACTTCGCCGCTTACTTAGTTTACTTGGCTTACTTAACTTACTGTGGTCCGGTTGGTATAGGCAGTAGGACAGTTACTGATCTTTGCTTACGTTACTTAGAATTCTACTTAGGTTACTTATCCTACTTACCCTACTCATCGTTGTTCGGAGTTACAAAGTCGCCAACTGAGTTTACTTAGCTTAGTCAACTTACTTTGGTATTGTTGTCGTTACTGGTATAACAGTAACTTACCTTACTTATGCTACTTAGAATTCTACTCAGGTTACTTAGTTTACTTATCCTACTTACCCTACTGATCCTCGTTGGGACAGACTTTGCCGCTTACTTAGTTTACTTAGCTTACTTAACTTACTGTAGAAAGGGTGGTATAGGTAGTAGGACAGTCACTTACCTTACTTACGTTACTTAGAATTCTACTTAGGTTACTTAGTTTACTTATCCTACTTACCCTGATCATCATTGTTCAGAATGACAAGGTCGCCAACTTAGTTTACTTAGCTTACTCAACTTACTTTGGTATTGGTAGCGTTGCTGATTGAGCAATAACTTACCTTACTTATGCTACTTAGAATTCTACTCAGTTTACTTAGTTTGCTTACCCTACTAACCCTTCTCATCCTCTTCAGTACATATTACGCCGCTTACTTAGTTTACTTAGCCTACTAAACTTACTGTGTAAGGGCGGTATAGGTAGTACGACAGTTACTTACCATACCTACGTTACTTAGAATTCTACTTAGGTTACTTAGTTTACTTAGCGTACTTACCCTACTCATTATTGTTCGGAGTGACAAAGTCGCCAACTAAGTTTACTTAGCTTACTCAACTTACTTTGGTATTGGTAGCGTTGCTGGTGGAGCAGTAACTTACCTTACTTATGTTACTTAGAATTCTACTCAGGTTACTTAGTTTACTTATCGTACTTTCCCTACTCATCTTCTTCTGTACAGACTTCGCTGCTGACTTAGTTTACTTAGCTTACTTAAATTACTCCGGTATGGGTACAGTGGCTAGTGGAGTAGTTACTTATGTTACTTAGAATTCTACTTAGGTTACTTAGTTAACATATCCTACTTACCCTTCTGATCCTCGTTGGGGCAGACTTTGCCTACTTTGCTTACTCAGTTTACTTAGCTTACTTAACTTACTGTGGTAAGGATTGTATAGGTAGTAGGACAGTTACTTACCTTACTTACGTTATTTAGAATTCTACTTAGGTTACTTAGTTTACTTATCCTACTTACCCTTCTTATCACTGTTCGAGTTGACAAGGTCGCCAACTTAGTTTACTTAGCTTGCTACACTCACTTTGGTATTGGTAGCGTTGCTGGTAGAGCAGTAACTTACATTACTCATGTTACTTAGAATTCTACTCAGGTTACTTAGTTTGCTTATCCTACTTACCCTACTCATCCTCTACAATAGAGACTTCGCCGCTTATTTAGTTTATTAACTAACCTGGGTATGGGTAGAGTGGCTAATGGAGTAGTTACTTACCCTACTTACGTTACTTAGAATTCTACTTAGGTTACTTAGTTTACTTAACCAACTTACCCTTCTCATCCTCTATGGGACATACGTCGCCGCTTACTTAGTTTACTTAGCTTACGTAACTTACTCTGGTCTGGGTAGAGTGGCTAGTGAAGTAGTTACTTACCTTACTTATGTTACTTAGAATTCTACTTAGGTTACTTAGTTTACTTATCCTACTTACCCTACTCATCCTCTTCTGTACTGGCTTCGCTGCTTACTTAGTTTACTTAACTAACCTGGGTATAGGTAGAGTGGCTAATGGAGTAGTTACTTACCCTACTTACGTTACTTAGAATACTACTTAGGTTACTTAACCAACTTACCCTTCTCATCCTCTATGGGACATGCGTCGCCGCTTTCTTAGTTTACTTAGCTTACTTAACTTACTCTGGTCTGGGTAGAGTGGCTTGTGAAGTAGTTACTTACCTTACTTATGTTACTTAGAATTCTACTTAGGTTACTTAGTTTACTTATCCTACTTACCCTACTCATCCTCTTCTGTGCTGGCTCCGCTGCTTACTTAGTTTACTTAGCTTACTTAACTTACTCTGGTATGGGTAGAGTGGCTAGTGGAGTATTACTTATGTTACTTAGAATTCTACTTAGGTTACTTAGTTTACTTAACCAACTTACCCTTCTCATCCTCTATGGGACATACGTCGCCGCTTACTTAGTTTACTTAGCTTACGTAACTTACTCTGGTCTGGGTAGAGTGGCTAGTGAAGTAGTTACTTACCTTACTTATGTTACTTTGAATTCTACTTAGGTTACTTAGTTTACTTATCCTACTTACCCTACTCGTCCTCTTCTGTACTGGCTTCGCTGCTTACTTAGTTTACTTAACTAACCTGGGTATGGGTAGAGTGGCTAATGGAGTAGTTACTTACCCTACTTACGTTACTTAGAATTCTACTTAGGTTACTTAGTTTACTTAACCAACTTACCCTTCTCATCCTCTATGGGACATACGTCGCCGCTTTCTTAGTTTACTTAGCTTACTTAACTTACTCTGGTCTGGGTAGAGTGGCTAGTGAAGTAGTTACTTACCTTACTTATGTTACTTAGAATTCTACTTAGGTTACTTAGTTTACTTAGTTTACTTATCCTACTTACCCTACTCATCCTCTTCTGTGCTGGCTCCGCTGCTTACTTAGTTTACTTAGCTTACTTAACTTACTCTGGTATGGGTAGAGTGGCTAGTGGAGTATTACTTATGTCACTTAGAATTCTACTTAGGTTACTTAGTTTACTTATCCTACTTACCCTACTCATCATCTTCAGTACAGACTTCGCCGCTTACTTAACTTACCTAACTTACTCTGGTATGGATGGAGTGGCTAATGGAGTAGTTACTTACCTTACTTATAATTCTACTTAGGTTACTTAGTTTACTTATCCTACTTACCCTACTGATCCTCGTTGCGACAGACTTTGCCGCTTACTTAGTTTACTTAACTTACTGTGGTAAGGGTGGTGTAGGTAGTAGGACAGTTACTTACCTTACTTACGATAGTTAGAATTCTACTTAGGTTACTTAGTTTACTTATCCTACTTACCCGGCTCATCATTGTTCGGGATGACAAGGTCGCAAACTTAGTTTACTTAGTTTACTCAACTTACTTTGGTATTGGTAGCGTTGCTAGTAGAGCAGTAACTTACCTTACTTATGTTACTTAGAATGCTACTTAGGTACTTAGTTTACTTATCCTACTTACCCGGCTCATCATTGTTCGGGATGACAAGGTCGCCAACGTAGTTTACTTAGTTTACTCAACTTACTTTGGTATTGGTAGCGTTGCTGGTGGAGCAGTAACTTACCTTACTTATGTTACTTAGAATTCTACTCAGGTACTTAGTTAACTTATCCTACTCATCATCTTCAGTACAGACTTCGCTGCTTACTTAGTTTACTTAGCTTACTTATCTTACTCTTGTCTGGGTAGAGTGGCTAATGGAGTAGTTACTTACCTTACTTATAATTCTACTTAGGTTACTTAGTTTACTTATCCTACTTACCCTGCTTATCATCGTTAGGACAGACTTCGCCGTTTACTTAGTTTACTTAGCTTACTTAACTTACTCTGGCATGGGTAACGTAGCTGGTGGAGTAGTTACTTATCTTACTTATGTTACTTAGAATTCTACTTAGGTTACTTAGTTTACTTATCCTACTTACCCTTCTCAACCCTGTTCGGAGTGACCATCATGCCTACTTAGTTTACTTAGCTTACTTAACTTTCTCTGGTATGGTAGGTGTAGCTGGTGGAGAGGTTACTTACATTACTTATGTTACTTATAAGTCTACTTAGGTTACTTACTTTACTTATCCTACTTACCCTGCACATCGAAGTGACCAGGACGCCTACTTAGTTTACTTAGCTTACTTAACTTACTCTGGTATGGCTGTTGTAGCTGGTAGGACATTTACTAATGTTACTTTGAGTTCTACTCAGGTTACTTAGTTTACTTACCCTACTCAGCTTACTCATGTGCTGGGATCGAAACCACAATACTTACTTACTTCACTTAGTTTACTTATCTTACTCTGATGTCGCTGATGTTACTGGTATATCAGTTACTTACAATACTTATGTTACTTACCTTACTTAACTTACTTATCCTACTTACACTGCTCATAGTCATGGATGAAATATATAACCTCAACTTAGGCTACTTATCTTACTTAGCTTACTCTTAGCATTGTTGGTATGGTAGTACCTTTTGTCATAAGAGACATGCAAGGTTACTTAGTTTACTTAGGTTACTTAGGTTACTTACGCTTATTCTTGTACTTATCCTGTTATATCAAGATTGACTTTCGTTGGTTTGATTAGTCAACTTACATTACTCACGTTACTTAGCTTATCTTAAGAGTGAGGCTGATACATGTACCATCCTTGGTTAGCTATACGCCTACTTATGTTACTCATCCTACTTAGCTCATTTACGTATTATAGTATCATGCTTCAGTGTTCTGGTCAGCCAATTTTAAGTATTTCTCTTAAAACTATGTAAAATCGTTCTATTTTATCAATTAATTAGCTTATTGCACTTAATTTTATGTAGCATGTTTTTTGGATCGAGGGGCATGGATTTTTTGACCTCTACTTATTTTACTTAGATTACTTATACTGCTGTAGTGCCAGGTAAGTAAACTGAGTAAACTAAGTAGAATACTGTAAACTTGCTTATTTTACTTATAGTGTTGATGTGAAGATCAGTAACGTAAGTAAAATGAGTAGAATTCAATTAACAGTGAAATTAGAGACTCCAGGACACCCCGGAACCTCTGTTAGCCTGAATTTCATTCTGTGTAACGTGTCCTGAATCTCATCCCTATTAGGGTGTTTATATGAAAGCCCTTGTACTATGTACTTCATACTCCGTGTCCTGAAATCTTGGACCTTTAAATTTAGATAGAAACATTTGCAAGCATTAATTTTTAAACCACTGATTTACATGCACAGTTGCCCAGGTGAGATTTCAGGACACGGAGTATGAAGTACCTGCCAGAATTCGAAGTGAAGGTGGGTGTTCGTCAAGGCTCTGTTCTCAGCCCACTGCTTTTCATCATTGTGCTTGAAGCCTTGTCATGCAAGTTCCTCTCTGGAGTCCCATGGGAGGACCTGTATGCTGATGACCTTGTCATCATAGCTGAATCCCTTGAGGAATTTTTCAGGAGGCTCTTAACTTGGAAAGACGCGATGGAGGCGAAAGGGCTGAGAGTGAATGCAGGAAAGACAAAGATCATGATCTGTGGTACAGGTCTGGACCTCCGGCAGAGTACAGGTCAGTACCCATGCACTGTAGTCGCAGAACGCGGCGTCTGATCAGGGCCTACACTGTTTGCAAAAAGTTAAGCCATTTCCCGATTTTTTTTTTTAAGAAACACAACCTGACAACCCTAAATTTCGAATGGATTCCTGTCATATATAAGGTGGAAGATTCCATTTGGTACAAATGGGTTAATGACCCTACATTTAGCCTAAATATCACTAAAAAATCTACTTGACCATTTTTTGACCCATTGTCATATTTGTTTAATTTTTCAAAATTGACTAAATATGAGAAATATAATGACAGTACAGCCCCTATATATATTATAAAGAGAAACCCAGCTATTTATACCTATTTGATAAGAAAAATCAAATCTGGTGTCACTCTGTTCAATTTAGCTCCCCTGTGTAAACATATTGTCCCTGATAAGTATGTCATATAATTTTCTTGATCAAACATTGAAGCAAACATAATGATCTAATTTGAAAGAAATTTTCTTCATACAGAAATATAATTATGATGAAATGTAAGTATGTATTCTTCATTTGGGGCAAGGCCTATTAAAACCTCAAATACAAATTGCCGTTATATTTGACAATCAAATTTCAAAATGATTTTCAACACACTCTGACACACCTTCTTAATGTGATTTACATTTCAGTCCTTTATTTGGCTCTTTAACTGCTTAATGGATATATATAATGTATTTCACTTTTATCAAAATGGAAGAAACATTACAATAACCCTTATCTTCCTGTTCACAACAACCCCTATCTTTGCAAACAGTGTAGATCCAGATCAGATGGCTTCTGAAGAAGCCATCTGATCAGGAACTACACTGTTTGGCATTCAGTTTCTGAATTTGTAGCAATAAATTACATCAAATAATTTGATTGGTTGATAGACAGAAATGGGTGTGGCTTAAATGAATATTCAGCAAGATAAGGGTTAAGCTTGATTATGTACTAAACTCTGTTCACAAAATCTGAATCATCGATTTTTTCGTTTCTTCCTTTTAATACTCATTTTAGCCCATACATCACTGTGGGAAAGTTTTAGACCTCACCCTCCGCCGATTTCTCCAGCAATTCGTATGCCTCTGCGACAGTCAGGAAAGGCTGTGATTATTTGGAGAAAATTGCAAAACAAAGAAATGAGAGCACAGACTAAGTCCATTTGACGATGATTGTCAGGTAAAATAATAAATATTCAAATCCATGTGACGCACTTTATAAATAGATATGCAATTGCGACACACCTTTTATTTGAATGGCTAGATAGAGGCTCACTAGGCACGGGGAGTCACTGGCATGATGTGCTGTCAGCAGTCGTAAAACAGAATTATACCGATATCAGATGTGGTGTCACAGCTAATGATTTTCCATGGAGTGATCGTGCAAATAAAACATAGATGCCCTTGTAATGTACAAGAGCAGTAACCACTTCTATATATGGTTTAAAAGGGTGTGTCGAACCTGTCAGAATGTCTTAGTCTGTGAAAGAAAATATAGATTTTGCAATTTTCTCCAAATAATCACAGCCTTTCCTAGCTGTCGCAGAGGCATACGACTTGCTGGAGAAATCGGCGGAGGATGAGGTCTAAAACTTTCCCATAGTGATGTATGGGCTAAAATGAGTATTAAAAGCGAGAAACGAAAACATTGATGATTCAGATTTTCTGAACGGAGTTTAATATCAAACCTGCCTTACAGATGCCTCTTTCTGGAACTTTTTTTTCATTCTTTCTTTTTTCTTCATTTTGTGCAAATTGTCAGGGTCTACACTGTTTGCCATTCTGTCTGCACTTTTTGCACTCCTTGCTGGATCATGAAACAAATCTGTTTAAATTTTAGTAGAATTACAATAAGTCATTATGGTGTCCGAATATTTTGAAATTTTACGGTAGAAATGAAGACATGTGTCCCATGGACACGGATGCCCCCCACCTGTTAGTTGTGACACTGATGAAAACTTCAACTCAAGTTGCTAACACCAACTCTGACGTTCAATCTAGGCTGTGACATTGCACCATGCGCCCACTTTTTATACGAGTGGTGCTCTAAAAATCATTTCCATGGGTCCATCGGGCCCAACTAGAATTTAGTGACTATTTCTTCTAGGGATTTTGTGATTTTCAATCAGCTTACACTACTATTCAATAGAAATGATAAAACAATGTACAGTAAAATTTCGCTATTAAAACTACCTAAAACTGAGACCAATTCTGCTCTCAAACCCTTAAGTTTCATTCATTATACCAATTCTGCTCTCAAAACCTTATTTAGTAAGTTTCATTTATTATTTCTATGTGTTTTCGGCATTCATTGTCCTCTGGTGATATACCACCCTTGGGACTGTTCAAAAGTGGTCTTGAAGACCACTTTTGAACAGGCCCAAAGGTGGTCTTAATAGAGGAATTTTACTGTATTTCTCTTCTGGACAGGATAACAGGTCACCTGGGTCCAAATGCCGCTATAGCACACTTACAAAATCTGTAGATTATAACTCGAAAAGATAAATGGCAAACTGTTTGAGTCTTAAACATGTGTCAATATTTACCCAAAATCCTTAGCAAATACAATTCTCCAGCTTTCCTGTGTGTTTAGAGGCGTTGATAAAGATGTGTATTTGATAAGACGTCTGTGGCATTTTTTTCTAATTTCACAACGAAAATACATATATTGTAGGTACTCATCAGAATCGCCTCAATGAGGCGATTCTGATGAGCACCCACAACATATGGTTTGACAGAAAACTAGAGAAAAGGAATCCAAGAATTATCCTAGAATGATCCTTGCACTCCCCTCTATACCACAATAAGTTATTTTATTTGCTAACACAGTTTGGTGTCTTTTCATATAAGGTTGTGCCTTTAAAAGAGTTACGCGAGGCATTGTCAAGTTTTGATTACTTTGTACCATAAAGTTATGACATTAAACTGTGAAAGTTTGATGTATATCAGGCAAAGAAAAGACAAAATGTACTCTTTTGAAAAGTTGAAACATTTTATGGTTTAAAGAATGCACATTCATATGCAGTTAGTTTAACCCTTTTTTGTACCAAATGGAATCTTCCTCCTTATATATTGCAGGAGGCCATTTCATAATTTAGGGGTGCCAGGTTGTGTTTTCTTCAAAATTTAGTAGGAGAATGGCTGACCCTTTTGCAAACAGTGTAGGCCCTGATCAGACGCCGCGTTCTGAGGAGTCTGATCTGGGCCTGTACTGTTAAAAGTGTTTGCCAATTACCCGTGTTGGGGTTTCCGGGACAAAAGGGGTTAACAGCAATGGTGGGAAATGACTGAGGCCAAGGTTCACCCAACTGTGACATGGCACACAGACGTCCCCTATGCCATGCCAAATCTTACTGAAATTTTGATTTTTGCTTGTTTGTTTTTTATTTCTACAACCCTTTCATGATTATATCAATTATTTTGAGCCAATCATTAATCAGAGGTGGGTGACAACTGGAGTAACCAGAGAAAAACACTTGACCTACAAATGAAGAACTTGGTATCTCACATGTGAACCGAGTGAAGCTCGAACACACAGCTGTGACAGATCTAATGATTAAGAGACAACACTCTAACCCACTAGACCAGAGAGGCATGAACATGCAGGCATATTGGTACAGATCTGAAGTCTATACCTGCCAGAATTATGTCAATTTGGATTGTATATCTGCAATTTTTACATACAGGATGTATTCTCATTTACTTGATCTACTTGTGTGTCTATTGAATTTGATATGCTACAGTTTGTTTGTTTGTTTGAATTGAGGTTTAACATCCCCATCAACACTTTTAAGGTCATTTTTGAGATGTTGCTTCCAATTTTGTGGGGCTTTTACCGGACATGGAGATGAAATGACAATAAGCAAAGTCTCCCTATTAAACTTTCCAAATAATTACCCTTAATCTGGAGTCATGGAAAAAAAATCCTTAGGACTCCAGAATGTTTTTGAATCAGCCATAGTAAAAGAGACATCAGTGTTTGTGTCATTAAAGTTTCACTGTCAATTTTGTTTGTTGATTTGTGATTTAACGTCCCTGTCAACTCTGTATAGGTCATTTTGGAGACGCTGCTTCCAATTTTGTAGGACTTTTACCCGACATTGAGATGAAATGACATCTCAAACCCTGTCGCCCAATGAAAAAATAGGGTTTTTAAGCATGGACGGTCCGACTCTCACCGTTTTATCTGGGCAGGCTTAGATCCTCTAAACAGTTTACCAGTACTCGTGTGTGGTCAGTTTCAGCTCTGCGTGGAAGCATCATGCAGCCAATCAGTTTCCTCAAGCCCCGATGGGCGGGGACCATTCACTGTAAATAAATTCATTTTTACTTACTTGGTCGGCAACATTCTTTCGTGCAGATTGATCATGGAATCTTTTCTATGGTCATTCTCTCCCTTCCGTTGATTCGAGAAGGACAGTTGTCAGTTTCTGGCGAAAGAATGTGGACTGTACTGGTTATCTACTTACTTATAAGCCTTCCCAGGAAAAGTGTGGATAGGTAAACTGACTGGTCCAAAAATGACATAAATAGTGATGACTGGGCCATTAAACTCCAAAACAAACAAACAAACATATAAGCCTTCCCAGGAAAGTGTGGAAAAGAATGTGCACTTTACTGGTTTACTACTTACTTATAAGCCTTCTCAGGAAAAGTGTGGATAGGTAAACTGACCAGCTCAAAAATTACATAAATCGTGTTGACTGGGCTGTTAAATTCCAATACTAACAAACAAATGTCTACTTACTTTCCTAGAGGGTTAACGCTGGCATCAACCACCTGTAGATATTTGCATGTCTTAATAGTCTCTGGGATGTCTATTACCCCTACAAAATAAAGTTTATATCATACATGATAATATGTTAACCACTGTTTTCCTGCTGTTCATCACAACCCCTACTTTTGCAAACAGTGTAGATCCAGATCAGATGGCTTCTGAAGAAGCCATCTGATCAGGATCTACCCTGTTTGTCATTCAAGTTGTCCCTGTAGCTGAGCAGGCTGGTTTGTTTCTTGATTGGTTCCAAATCCCAAAGTCAGTTTTCTCTTGATGGTTGCATGGAACTAATATCCCTGGTTTGACATTTCTCCAACAAATAGTATTCCAGTTATGAACTATGAAATATAGGTCACACTGACCTAGATATGCTTGGGTCACATGAAGTTATATTCCAGGTATGACATTTCTCCATCAAATTATATTCAAGATATAAGGCAAAATCACTGAACATTGAAATGTAGGTCGCACTGACCTAGATATGCTTTGATTTTTTATTTAATTGTAGGTTTAACATCCCCGTCAACACTGTATAAGTCATTTTGGAGACAATGCTTCCATTTTTGTGGGACTTTTACTCGACATTGAGATGAAATGACAACTCAAGCCCTGTCGCCCAATGAAACCAATAGGGTTTACAAGCATGAACGGTCCGACTCACACCGTTTTGCCTGGGCAGGCTTAGATGCTCTAAGCGGTTTACCAGTACTCGTGTGCAGTCGGTTTAAACTCTGCGTGGAAGCATCATGCAGCCCAGCTATTTCTTCAAGCCCTGATGGGCAGGGGCCAAGACATACTGGGAGGTCATTTAACTAATATCCTAGGTATGACATTTATCCAACAAATAGTCTTCAGGATATAAGGTAAAATCACTGGACCATGAAATGAAGGTGAACTGGATCGTGAAATGTAGGTCACCATGACCTTCACTCTTTTACACTTAAACCAATGTCACACAGTTGGCTGATGTTTAACCTGTTGTGTCTAATTTGTCAGCATAATGGAAATGCATATAACATATCACAAATGTGTCCGGATCATGACCACTCACTCCACCTCGAGGCATGAACCCAGGGGTGTGTTGTTTTGGAATCTTAGAAGTCTCTCCCAGGTATGCAATGCCGGCCTCGATAGCTCAATGGACGACGCTTCTGACTGGTGACTAGGAGGATGCGGGTTCGATACCTGCCGGGGTCGGCAACATTCTTTCGTTGAGATTGATCATGGAATCTTTTCTATGGTCATTCTCCCCCTTCTGCTGATTCAAGAAGGGCAGTTGTCAGTTTCTGGCGAAAGAATGTGTACTGTACTGGTTAACTGCTTAGGTATAAGCCTATCCAGAAAAAGTGTGGACAGGTAAACTGACCGGCTCAAAAATGACCTAAATAGTGCTGAGCCGTTAAACTCCAATACAAACAAACAAACAAACAAAGGTACCCAAGTTCTAAATATGAATGCTCTGTGATGACTTTAAAGATATAAGCATCTGAAAGACTTTAACACAGTATTACAAAGGAGTACTTGGCACCCGCCCATTGGGGCTTGCAGAAATAGATGGACTGCATGATGCTTCCACGCAGAGCTAAAACCGACCCGCACATGAGAACTGGTAAACCACTTAGAGAATCTAAACCTGCCCAGGCAAAGCAGTGCGAGTCAGTCCGTCCATGCTTATAAACCCTATTGGTTTCATTGGGCAGCAGGGCTGGAGATGTCATTTCATCTCAATGTCTGGAAAAAGTCTCACAAAATTGGAAGCAACGTCTCCAAAATTACCTTTACAGTGATGCAGGGGACGTTAAACCTCATATCAAACAAACAAAACAGACAAACAAAGGTGTCCTAGATTCTGACCCCTAACCACACTCTTGGGCATAAACCCAGGCATATGTTCTCTTGGAGTCTCAGAAGACCCTCCAAGGTACCCAAGTACCAAATACAAATGCTCTGTGATGAGTGACTGTCAAGATATGAGCATCTGAAAAATGATCCTAAGTATTGGGACAGACAGGTCTAAGCAAACAGTGAAGACCCAGATCGGACTGCTCCTGAAGGGTGAACATTGTTTGCCATTCAATATGCACTTTTTGGATTCCTTGCTGGATCGGGAAACAAATTTGTTAAAATATTAGGAGAATTACAGCAAGTCCTCAAGGTGTCCAAATTTCTAGGATTGTTTTACTGCAACTAATTGAACTGGACCTAGGTCCTAATTGGTTTTGTCTATATTCTTACCATTTTTGCTGAGATCTAAGTGTTCTAGACTAATAAGACTCTCAATGGCTGCTGGAATGCTCTTTATTTCATTGTCACTGATACTGAGTTTACGAATGCCATGGCAATAAAACAGC
Source organism: Lucinisca nassula (assembly GCA_963580285.1). Taxonomy (NCBI): domain Eukaryota; kingdom Metazoa; phylum Mollusca; class Bivalvia; order Lucinida; family Lucinidae; genus Lucinisca; species Lucinisca nassula. Next base: position 58,601,851 of record OY757014.1, read on the forward strand.
TCCTGAAAATATAACAGCAAAATATAATCGTCTCTGTGCTAGACATAGTGCTCATGTCGCACACAATGCATGTGCCTAATGAAAATTATTTCCAATAAAGAAACACCATCTAAATACAATGTATAAAGTGTATGTGTGTTCGAGTTTGAGTTTTACGTCCCACAAACAGCTTTTGTCATACGGAGACAGGACCTCAGTTTAAAGACTCATCGGAAAGTCTGGATAAGCCCTGGATCAAACCCACAACCCCTGGTTTATCAATCGAGTAGCAATGTATGTTAAGGGTAAGTACTGGAAAGTATTTTTCAATAGAAAACTGTCAAAGTCCAAGTTCAGGACCCTTTTTCCAGCCTTAATTCAGTGCCTTTCAACCTAATGGTACTATTAGTGCTTTGATTATCAAACTAGTTTAACCCCTTGTATACTAGTGGACTCTTCCATTGCTATATGTTGGACAAGTCAATTTGCCATATAAGGGGCGGTAGGCCTATTTTTCCATTTTTTATTCTTTTTTTGACGAAAATACTGTAAGCAAATAGTGCAGGCCCTGATCAGATGCTGCATTCTGCGACCTCTGATCTGGGCCTGCACTGTTTGCCAATTTAAATTACCCCCTTTAGAGGTTTCCCGCATGCAAAGGGTTAACCCTTATCCTGCTAAATAAATAAATTAAGCCACATCCATTTCTGACTATCAGCCAATCAAATTATTTGATAATGTATTCATTCAAATTTGCAAGATTAATGACAAACAGTGCAGATCCTAATCAGATGGTTTCTTCAGAATTGATGGATTGATTTGAGGTTTAATGTCCCCTTCAACACTGTATAGGTCATTTTGGAGACAGTGCTTCAAATTTTGTGTGACTTTTACCCAACATTGAGATGAAATTACATCTCAAGCACTGTTGCCCAATGAAACCAATAGGGTTTGTAAGCATGGACGGTCCGACTCGCACCGCTTTGCCTGGACAGGCTTAGATCCTCTAAGCGGTTTACCAGTACTCATATGTGGTCGGTTTCAGCTCTGCGTGAAAGCATCATGCAGCCAATCTATTTCTTCAAGACCCGAAGGGCAGGGGTCGGGCTTCTTCAGAAGCCATCTGATCTGGAAATGTTTGAAAAGGTAAGGGTTGTTGTTGTCAGTGGGAAAAGGCTTAACGGCAATGTGTCCTTAATTTGGACAAGTTTTGACATCTGGCAGATGTAAATATTTTGGGATAGGAGCAAATATTTCAATTTTTGATATTCAAACTATATATATTTATTTATGGGGAAGCAATTCAGTTTTTATACAAATCTTCCAAATAGGTAAATTTGTCAATTCACCAAAACAGGCAATCAAAATACAGTATGAACTATTGTGGGTTCTCAGACACTAAGATTTATCTTATTCACCCATAATCTAGCCTGTCAAAAATCTATGTCAACACGATGATGGCAAAAATCAAACAAGACTAGGGGATTTACAAATTTAAAGTTTGCTCTCTAGCCCAAGATGTGTAGGGTGATAACGGATTAGAAAATTCAAACATCTGGTTAGCCTTTCAGTGCAAACAGCATGAGACTCTGGCATAAGTTTAGTCCAGTGTTTGTTCTGTTAAATGGGCTTAAGCAATGTGATTGAACAAACCAGCTCAGTGACCCAAGCTTATGCAAGTTTATCATATGACGTCGCGTCTGAGAGTGTAATAACGCCATGTAATATTTTCGATAATCGTCTAGTGGATTAAATATGCAAATTAGCTAGATACGCTCCGTAACATTACATGTACGACGTCCTTAACGACGTCGCGTTTACTAACGGCGGAATATTGACATTTTTGTAAACAATCGTGAATAAAATGCGTTTTAAATGTCATATGATAAATAGAATCTTGCATTCGTGCTCATGTATTATTGAATTTTTTAAACTCGTTGAGGAAAAGGGATAAAATGCTCGGCAAAGCCTCGCATTTTATCCCTTTTCCTCAACTCATTTAATAAATTCAATAATACATGAGCACTCATGTAAGATCCTCTATAACTACCATAAAAATCCTAAAAATTCGGCACCTTGAAACTACTTGCTGTAATGCTCCTAAAATTTTAACAAATTTGTTTCTGATCCATCAAGGAGTCCAAAAGGTGCAGACGGATTTACTATGGCAAACAGTGTAGACCCTGATCAGACTGCTCCTCCAGTCTTGTCTGCACTGTTTGTTTAGGTATGCCTGTCCCAAAACTAAGGATCAATATGGTAGTAGGGCTGGACTTAAGAATCTTCCATGGGTGGACAGAATATTCCATCCCAAGAGTCACTGTCCAGCATCATGAGGCTTGCTGAGGGATGGACTTTTCTATCTACCCCTCACACCCAAGCAGGATTCTTCATCTTCCTTTCATTTCTGAGCATTACGATAACACACACGTGCGACATAGTGCTTTTTTTCACATCTCCAAAATGGCCATTTTTCTGATGACAATCCGTGATATTTTTCTTTTAAACACTGCAAACATAGGTTGTGTGTGCTCGTTAGAACTGCCTCATTGAGGCGGTTCCAACGAGTACCCACAACCTATGTCTTGGAGCAAAAAATAAGAAAAATATTGTATTCCCCATAAACCCCAGTGCTGAAGGAGTTATCTCATGTAACTTATCTCCCTGGGAAGGGATATGGAATTTCTATAATCTTATTATCAAATGTGTCAATATAATAATCACCATTATCATATAGAAGTTCAATGATCAATGGAAGATTAACCTGGCTTTATTGACTATTGACTTTATATGATACAAGAGGATGAGAAAGCTAGGACTTGAGGTGAACAAAGTTGTGAATTTGCTTTTTAGAACATGTTCTTGGGTAAGACCAAAACAAATACACATAAACTCTTTGTTCATTATAACACAGTTTTTGGATAAAACACTGCAGACAGACCCTAAAACTGTGTAGCTTATGTAAAGACTGACCATAAATGGTCATTTTCCTTTACAATCTAAACAATTTTTGTTTGGCTATAATACTGTTTCTCAACTATACTCAGATACCATTTTTCCCTTAACCCTTCTCCTGCTGAATATATAAGTTTAGCCACACCCATTTTTGACTTTGAACCAATCAGATTACTTGATGCAAATTATTGCAAAAAAAATCACAATCTGAATGACAAACAATGTAGATCCTGATCAGATGGCTTCTTCAGAAGCCATCTGATCTGGATCTACATTATTTAAAAGGTAAGGCACATCCGGGCTCAGCAGGACAAGGGTTAAATATTCAATTCCTAAAAAGTCTGATCAAATAGTGCTGACCCAGATCAGACTGCAGTCTGATCAGGGTCTTCACTGCAGTTTGTTTTTATGAGACTATAAGGTTCATTAACAACAAGGCTATAAGCCCCCGCCCAAAGGGGCTTGAAGAAATATATGGGCTGCATGATGCTTCCACGCAGAGCTGAATCCGGCCCGCACACTAGTACTGGTAAACCGCTTAGAGGATCTAAGCCTGTCCAGGAACCGCGGTGCGAGGCAGACCGTCCATGCTAATAAACCCTATTGGTTTCATTGGGCGACAGGGCTTGAGATGTCATTTCATCTCAGTGTCGGGCAAAAGTCCCACAAAATTGGAAGCAACATCTCCAAAATGACCTTTACAGTGTTGGCGGGGACGTTAAACCTCAAATCAAACAAACAAACAAAACAACAGGGCTATGATGGCCTTGGATCGCTCACCTGATCCTTATGGCACGTAATATAAGATGGAGTGGAGGGTTTGAGCAATTTTGGCTAACAGTGACCCATGGAATATTTCTGTGAAATTATTTCAACTCAAGAACTTAAGTCATTTTAAGGGTTATATATATTTTTTTTCGGGTGGGTACCATGTTCAGTGGAAAATTGTCAGAGGGTCACTCATGGAACATTTCTTCAAAACTGTTTTCTTTTCTGAGGAAGAAGTCTTTCAAAAGTTCCCTTTGACAATACAGAGCTGACTTGTAAGGGTCAGGTCCTAGTGCAGCAGATGGAGATGAACGGGCTCAGTCTTAAACTAACAATGGGGCATGGTGTCATGGTGACAAGGGTGGGGAGTACATCAGACAGAGATGAACAGGCTCAGTCTAACTAACAATGCCTCATGGTGAAGGTGAAGGGTGGGAGTGGGGGGAGGGGGGTTGAGTCCCTTGACAATACAGAGCTGACTTGTATGTCATTATCTGAGCACCTTGTGGACATTGAGGGTCAGATCCTGGTGACAGGCTCAGTCTAACTAACAACTAGAATTGTTTTCTAAGAAAACAGATGTCCCCCCACCACACTCATTATTTCAGCCCTGTGACCTTGAAAATTAGGTCAAGGTCACCAAAATCTAATCAGTTCTTGAGATCAGCCCACTGATATAATGTACCTAGTTTGAACCAAATCCATCCACTGGTTCAAGAGATAGAGTGCAGACAAGGCAATTTTCAACAGTAAGTCCCGTGGTGACCTTGAAAATTAGGTCAAGGTCACCAACATCTAATCAGTTCTTAAGACCAGCCCACTGATATAATGTACCAAGTTTGATCACAATTCATCCACTGGTTCAGGAGAAAGAGTGCAGACAAGCCAATTTTTAAAAGTCTAACTCCCGTTGTGACCTTGAAAATTAGGTCAAGGTCACCAAAAGCTAATCAGTTCTTAAGACCATCCCACTGATATAATGTATCAAGTATGAACCAAATCCTTCCATTGATTCAGGAGTTAGAGTGCAGACAAGCTTTTTTGGTCTAAAATTTGACAATGGTTTCAGCCCTGTGACCTTGAAAATTAGGTCAAGGTCACCAAAATCTAATCAGTACTTTTCCCCCTCCCAATGGTGTATCTGTGTAAGTTTAATCAAAATCCATCCATCCATTCAGGAGATAGAGTGCAGACAAGAGGCAACGCCGACGCCAACGCTAACGCCGACGCCGACAGGATCCGCATCAAAACCAATATGTCCCCCTCCCTTTCGGGTTGGGGGACATAATGACCAATGGTGGTGTTGGGGTGGGGGTGGGGATGGGTTGGGGAGGCTGGATCCCTTTGACAATACAGACTTGTATGTCACTATCAGTTAGTTTCATGAGCCAGCATGTAGACAGAATGGCAAACAGTGTAGGCCCTGATCAGACTTCAGGAGCAGTCTGATCAGGGGCTGCACTGTTTGCTTAGTTCTGTCTGTCCAAAAACTTAGGTACAGGATATACTTGTACATATGTATGTCATGATATGGTCAGCAAAACTGGATTGAGGACCCACTCATAATACAAATTAAATAAATTTAGTTTAACAGCTGTTCCTGAATAAGTAAAAACTTCAAAGCTTGGATACAAAGTCAGTTTGAAGTAGGTTTAATTCTAATTTCAGCACAAAATAAAATCTTTTGATCTTACTCACTCATGGCCTTGATTCAGGTTTGAAAACATTGAGGGCATTCAAACTTTTCACCTTGGCTACTTTTAAAGGCTATTTTCACATCCTTTCGAATTAAAATTAGTTAACATAGCTTACAATGAAGTGATACCTAACTATTACATCAGAGAAAAGCAATTTCAGCTTTTTTCACCAAACTCAACAGGATAGACTCCACCTGTGTCTAATATATTTTTTAAACCAATTTGGTACTGAGCAATCAGTTCAACATTCAGTAGGAGACAATTAAAAAATTTAGAGGTTTCATGTGTGCAAGTTTATAAATCTTTATTTCTTGCAAACATTGTGGGCCCTGATCAGATGCCGCAGAATGCGGCATCTGATCAGGGCCTACACTGTTTGCCAGTGCCCCATTTTGGGGTTTCTGTCAGTTTCAAGTAGGTTTAATCCTAATTTCAGCACAAATACAGTCTTTTGATCTTTCTCAATCATGGCCTTGATTCAGGTTTGAAAACATCGAGGGCATTCAAACTTTTCACCTGGGCTACTTTTAAAGGCTATTTTCACATCCTTTCGAATTAAAATTAGTTAACATAGCTTACAATAAAGTGATACCTAACTATTACATCAGAGAAAAGCAATTTCAGCTTTTTTCACCAAACTCAACAGGATAGACTCCACCTGTGTCTAATATTTTTTTAAACCAATTTGGTACTGAGCAATCAGTTCAACATTCAGTAGGAGACAATTTAAAAATTTAGAGGTTTCAGGTGTGCTAGTTTATGAAGCTTTATTTCTTGCAAACATTGAAGACACTGATCAGATGCCGCATTCTGCGGCATCTGATCAGGGCCTACACTGTTTGCCAGTGCCCCATTTTGGGGTTTCTGTATGAAATGGGTCGATCAGAATGAAGAGAACCATGGATATTACTCATTCTTTTCACAAAAATCCAGCCCTTTGAATTTTTGATGCACAACCTGTCAAAATATGCATAATGAGCCAAAATTGCATCTTATCCCCAACAAATAATATGTGCCGTTCTCAACCAAATATGCAAACTGGTACCAGGAAAGGCTAAGACAAAACTGTGCTGATAATCTTTTTAGGATAACCTTCATGTTCAAGAGGGTAATGAATAGAAAAGAGGATGCTTCAGACAAGAGCAAGAGATCAGACCACTGTTCCAGGTCACTTTTCAAGGATAGCTTTGGCCCTTTAAACATGGCATGGCTGGTATAAAATTTCTGATAACTTGTAATCAGTATGGGGTAGGTAAGACACATGCCTTATTTAACACTGAGAATTCAATGAATCTGAATGTGTGTGTGCATGTTCACACGACACACCTGAATCTCTTTAAACACTATATAATTACAGAGGATTCACATGTTATGCCCTTAAAAATCTAACAAAGGTTATGTCATGCAATGTTTGTGTTCACAGTAACATAATGGGTTTGATCCCTGCTGAGTCTACAACATTCTTTCGTGGGGATACTGAGATTATGAAAGGTTTTCTGTGATCAGTCTCTCCTTTTTGATGATTTGAAGAAGGGCAAGTGTCAGTATGTGTTCTGTACTGGTTGACTCTTAGAAAATGTGCAGTTCTGTAAACTGACATCTCAACTTGAGCTTTTAAGCCATCTGATCAGGATCTACACTGTTTGACATTCAATTTGTGAATTTGGAGGTTCAAAGTTAGAATCATTCAGCGGGATAATGGTTAAGGGTCAAGCCAATTAACTGTCAATTAACTCAGGTTCCTGGAATCAACTGTGGACTCTTGCTTATCCATAGAAATGAAAGCACTGTCAATTGTGTCTAAGTGTGGGCTGAGATCATACTGTTTCCTTTAACCTTTAAATTCCCTGGCGGCATCTGATATGGATCTGTACTGTTTGCTTATGTCCCAGAATATGAGCCTTGTCCATGTTTTACATAAAACCCTCTTTACACATCACTCTGACAGCATGGCTATGAGTTATCGCAACCTTGATATTTCCCCCAGTCAGAGACAGTCACGGACATAAGCAACATAAGACAGATTCATTTAGTAACTTTGCGTCAACTGATAAATAATGACGCCAAAAAGTGAAAATACTTGTGGGGTGTGATGACTACCGTAAAAATCCTAAAACTTCGGCCACCTTGAAGACTTGCTGTAAATCTCCTAAGATTTGATTCACGATCCAGCAAGGAGTCCAAAAAGTGAAGACATAATGGCAAACGGTGTAGACCCTGATCAGACTGCTCCTACAGGAGCAGTCTGATCTGGGTCTGCACTGTTTGCTTAGAACTACATGTACCTGCCCCACTACTTAGGATCATTACTGTAATCTCAATCTATATATTGTAATCTCAGTCTATACCAAGTTGCATGTTTTTGTGTGCAGCGGCTGAATTATGATGTGTTTTTCAGTTCTGGTGCCTGAACAAACAGCTGTTAACCCTTGTCCTGCTGATCCCGGATATGCCTTATCTTTCAAACAATGAAGATCCAGATCAGATGGCTTCTGAAGAAGCCATCTGATCAGGATCTACATTGTTTGTCATTCAGTTTATGAATTTGTTGCAATAATTTGCATCAAGTAATCAGATTGGTTGATAATTGGTAGTGGGTGTGGCATATATGAATATTCAGCAGGACAAGGGTTAATTGGGCTTGGAAGTATTCTCATTAATAATTTACAAGCAAAACATGTCTTGGAGAATTGATTTCTTAATTACCATTATATTGTTGCATCAATTTTCAATAATAATAACAATGATTATCAATATGGTGACTCTGGCCATTCACAGTAATTTCAGTGTTCAACCAAAGCCTCAGGGCCTGCTTTTAACACGAATGGCACAGACTAGAAAGCATCCATGTGCCCATCGGACGCAACACTAGAAGTTTGTGCCTTTTCAATCTAGAGTTCGTTTTTTGTGATTTTTCTCACAATAATAAATAAATTTAATTGGATTTTGTTCAAAATAAATGCAAAGACCTTCTGCACTTTTCTGGTTAAGATGAAGTAAATATATCTGACCAAAAAAATTGTCATTCTGTTTGTGAATTGAATGAATACATGTGCATCATATGAAGAAAATTAATTGCTTGATAGTCAGATATGGGTGTGACTAAATTGATTTATTCAGCAGGATAATGGTTGAGATAATTTAGGGATATTTTTATTTTATCACGCAAATGTATGTATGTACTCATTAGAATCGCCTCGTCAAGGCGATTCTAATGAATACATACAACATAACCATGTTTTATTGAAGACTGGAAAGATAGCCCTAAACTGCCCCAATTTTGCTTACTGAAACTTTTTAAGGACACTATGACTGTAACCCTGTGGCTCAAGCTACCCCTGTCTCGAACAAATTTTCATGGTCCCGCGAGTGTTCGAGCCACTTAAATTTGACTGTGTCAGCTGACCTAATTCTTAATCGACAGGAAGTATAAGCAATCTCAACAACTAAGAAATTAGCATAATTATTCATTCTAGATGCACAGACCACTCCAACACAAAACATTTTATTGACTGAATTTAATTACACTGGTAATGAATTTTAAGAGATGAAATTTAGCATAATAGCGAACCACTTAAAATCCTGAATCTTTTGTACTGTTATGACATGCAAAGGATTTGTAAAATAAACTGGTTCACTTGTTATGCGTATTCATGGTGTAGAATTGAACCACAACCATGAGTTTTTGCTATGACATCTTTCCCTTCCTAGACCAAGTTATCATGGTCAGGGGAATATCAAGATCTGTCTGAGTACAGTCAACCCTCTTTATACCGACCTTCGTTATAACGGCAAACCTCGTTATAACAGAAATTTAAATGGACTGACTATTTAGCTAAAGGCTTAGCCTCTGTTCCAAGCGGCGTGGGCTTCCCTTGTGTTGTAAATGGGCAATTCTAGTCCATAGTCATGAAGGGGTCTTGTAATCTAATACTCCAAGAAACAAATGTAAAAGATATTTGTTAGAATCGCCTCGGTGAGAAAAAGGGAGAGAGAGACCATATGTAGGAAAAGTTTTAACCCTTTTTGCACCAAATGGAATCTTCTTATATATAGCAGGAGCCCATTTCAAAAAAATTTGGGGGTGTCAGGTTGTGTTTTCATCAAAACTTATCTGGAAAATGAATCAACTTTTAGCAAACAGTGGAGGCCCTGATCAGATGCCGCGTTCTGCGGCATCTGATCTGGGCCTGCACTGATTGCCAGGGTATCCGTTTAGGGGTTTCTGGTACTAAATGGGTTAATGATCAATCTCCATCAAAGAATGTTTCCAACCAAGCCGGGATCTACCCCCACTACCTCCTGATGCATCTGACTGAGGAATGAACATCTTGACACCTACATGTAAATGAAAACACATCTCCCTGGCATCATGCTGAAGAAAGGAGCACAAAAGATCCCAGTTTGTCACATAAAAAGTTATTTACAGTATTGCATAAAAAAACTTAATCAGTTTTTGCATCGTAAGCATTTGCATAAAATAAAATCGTGCTTGAACATTAATTGGTTTCAGCAATTTGCAATCGCTGACTGCACTGGTTGATTGATTGTCTTTAAAACATAAGGATGGTCCTGAAAGACATTGTTTGTTTAACCCTTAAATTCCCATACTTTAAGCAAACAGTGTAGATCATGATCAGATGTGGTATTCTGTGGCCTGACCAGGATCTGCATCTGTTTGCCAATGCCCTAGTTTTATGACCTTGGACTCAAAACACTTTCCGGCACTTGTGACTGCTCTCTGTTTACCGTAAAAATCCTAAAAATTGGGACGCCATGAGGATTTGCTGCAATTCTCCTAAAATTTCAACAAATTTGTTTGAAATTCACAATCCTGCAATGAGTCCAAGAGGTGCAACAGTGTAGTTCCTGATCAGACTGCTCCTTCAGAAGAAGGAGCAGTCTGATCTGGTTCTGCACTGTTTGCTTAGGCCTATCTGTCCCAATACTGATTACTGAAAGATTATTATTTAATTCATTATCATATGTAGTTTAAAATTATTAGTTAGGAGTAGTCACATGGACATCAGCATATAGGTGACTTTGTATATATATAACTTTGGGTTGACTGCTTGAAACATGCATGTTGATATAGCGATGAACGAACAATTCGTATTGGAGTTTAATGGCCCCAACAACACTATTTTAGGTCATTTTTGAGCCGGTCAGTTTACATATCTACATTTTCCTGGGTAGGCTTATACGTAAGCGGTTAACCAGTACAGTGCACATTCTTTCGCCAGAAACTGAAACCTGCCCTTCTTGAGTCAGTGGAAGGGAGAAAATGACCGTAGAAAACATTTCATGATCAATCTCTGCGAAAGAATGTTACCGACCCCAGCAGGTATCGAACCCGCATCCTCCTGATCACCAGTCAGACGCGCATCCGACTGAGCTACCGAGGCTGGCCTGATGAATGAACAATGTACTTACAAACGAGTGGAATGAATGACAGTGTAGATCCTTCAAATTACTTCATAATGCATTATGCAGACGACCAACTGACTGAGATTTGAACATAAAAGCCCTTTTCCCAGACTGCACTCACCCTGGGTAAATCTCCAATTTGATTCGAATCCACATATAATTCCTCTAAAGTTCTCTCGAAATTGAACACTTCTCCTGGCACATCTGTTAAACTACAGTGTCTATAATCCAATACGCGCACATCTTCCTCGATCTTCGGCCGTAAACACGGACACTTCTTCACAAACAGTGCCATAGCTCATCCTGTAACAGATTCAAAATGTTAACACATATGAGATAAGACGCCAATCACGATAATTGTCTTCCGCTTTGGTGTCTGCCGGTTACTTTAAAAATTCTTTGTTTGCAAACACTGTGGACACAGATCAGACTGCTCCTCTAGGAGCAGTCTGATCTGGGTTCACACTGTTTTCCTGAATTCAAAATTTTTTTTTTAAAGTTTGCAAGAACTTCTGATTCAGCAGAGGACATAAACAGACGACATTTACAAATGTAGTTTTTCTCAGCATTTTAAGAGTTATCACTTTCAACTCTGCAAACTAGTGTTGTATGTACCATATTCTTCAGCCTATGTATTCAGACAACCTCAATTCCTTAAAATACAATTTTTTTAGTGTCTTGCCCAAGGACAAAACTCGCCTCCAGTGGCCGAATCTGAACCCACAACCTCTCGATCATACGTCGAACGTGCTAACCACTGAGCTACTGAGGCTGCCGGAATTGTTTCAAACCCCTACCCCATACACATTATTCTCCTGATCTGGCAGCCAGTGATTACTTTTTATTTCCGAACTCGAAATAAGAATTGTGTAGACAGCACTTCCGTTCAGATGAAGAGTTAAAGGCAGTGGTTAGATTTTGTTTGAATTGAGGTTTAACATCCCCCTCAACACCATTTAGGTCATTTTGGAGATATTGCTTCCAATTTTGTGTGACTTTTACCCGACATTGATATGAAATGACCTCTCAAGCCCTGCCGCCAAATGAAACAAAATTGGCTTACATGTATAGGCACTGGACAGTCTGACTCACACTACTTTGCCTGGGCAGGCTTAGTCCTTCCAAGCAGTTTGTGGTCAGTTTCAGCTCTGCATGGAAGCATCATGCAGCCCATCTATTTCTCCAAGCCTCAATGGAGAGTGCTTATTGTTGCGGGATGACTATGTTGAAAAAGAAGTCAAGCGTGACTCTAATAAGGTTAAGACCAGATACTTATTGAACGTTCCCCGTACATTTTGCTTGCAAATACTACTAGAATTTGTTTTTCTACAAAAACACAGATGTCTCCCCCGTTTTTGACCTCTAAGTATAACCTTGACATTGGAGGTATTGAGCCGGGTCTTCATCTAATGAAGATAAACATTTCTGCAAAGTAACTTTAAAAATGTTCATAGAAAAATAAGAAGTTATAGGCCATACACAAAAAATCCCTTTTTTACCTTTGACCTCTAATTATGGCCTTGACCTTTGAGGTACAACACACTGTCTCATGATGGTTAACATTTCTGTCAAGTAATTTCAAAATCCATCAAAGAATAAAGAAGTTATTGACTGTCCCTTTTTTTTACCTTTGACCTCTAGGTATGACCTTGACATTGGAGGTATATGGACCTTGGTCTTGTACATGACTCATGGTCTAATGACGGTGAACATTTCTGCATGGTTACTTTATAAAGTCCATCCAGAAATAAAAAAGTTATTGACTGGACACAAAAAAAAACAACTTTTTTACCTCTGACCTCTTAGTATGACCTTGATCTTGGTGATACCGACCTAGGTCTAGCTTGCACCACATCGTCTCATGATGGTTAACATTTCTGCCAAGTAATTTCAAAATCTATCCAGGAAAAAGAAAGTTCTTGACTGAACACTAAACTAGAAACGGTGTTTGTAAAACACAATGCCCCCAACCTTTGCTTGTCCCTAGATGGCAAAATATTCAACAAATATTGTTAAAGACTCAAAAACATACAACAAGAATTCCGCCGAAGGCTACGTCGCGCCTGTGGGGCCCATCAACCCGCCCAAGCACCCACCCGGACATCGCTATTTTAAAGGACGGAATTTTTGAAAAACCCGTCCAATAAAACCGAAAATTACCATGATTACAATAATAATTCAAAGTGTGTGGCCTTGGCCCCAAGGTTATGCTAACAAATAAATCAAAGGACAATAACTTTTGAAAGGGGCATAATGCGGATGAGAAAAAAATATATGTCAGCTAATTTTCCATAGCAAACCATATATAAAATTTCAAAACCCTAGCTTACACGGTTCTTAAGTTAATCCAGATGAAAAAAAATACCTGTCAGCTTATTTTCCATCAGGAACGCATATATGAAATTTCAAAACCATAGCATACAGGGTTCTAAAGTTATGGAATGCATCACTTTTAGCATACATTACAATAGGCACAAATTACCAAAATTACAAAGGGCCATAACTCAAATTTTGTCGAAAGTTAATCAGGTCATCTACTCATCACCACCAATCTTTTCATCAACTTTCAAGACTCTAGCTATAATAGTTTTTGAGATATCTTGCTGACAAGATTTTATTAAAAAAAACTTCAAAGGGCAATAACTCTTGAAGGGGGCATCATCCGGATGAGAAAAAAAATACGCGTCAGCTTATTTTCCATCAGGAATGCATATATGAAATTTTAAAACAATAGCATATACAGTTCTAAAGTTATGTTATGCATCACTTTTAGCATACATTATAATGGGCACAAATTACCAAAATGACAAAGGGCCAAAACTCACAAAGTATTTTTCGGAATTTTGTCAAAAGTTAAGCAGGTCATCTACTCATCAACACCAATCTACGTGTATTCGCCAACATTCAAGGCTCTAGCTATAATAGTTTTTGAGATATTTTGCTGACAAGATTTTATTAAAAAAACTTCAAAGGGCAATAACTCTTGAAAGGGGCATAATCCGGATGAGAAAAAAAATGTATGTCAGCTAATTTTCCATTAGGAATGCATATATGAAATTTCAAAACCATAGCATACACGGTTCTAAAGTTATGCTATGCATTACTTTTAGCATATATTACAATGGGCACAAATTACCAAAATGACAAAGGGCCATAACTCACAAAGTGTTTTTCGGAATTTTGTCAAAAGTTAATCAGTCCATCAACTCATCACCACCAATATGTTCACCAACTTTCAAGGCTCTAGCTCCAATAGTATTTGAGATATCTTGCTGACAAGATTTTATTTAAAAAATTCAAAGGGCAATAACTCTTGAAAGGGGCATAATCCGGATGAGAAAAAAAATACGCCTCAGCTTATTTTCCATTAGGAATGCATATATGAAATTTCAAAACCATAGCATACACAGTTCCAAAGTTATGCTATGCATCACTTTTAGCATTCATTACAATGGGCACAAATTACCAAAATGACAAAGGGCCATAACTCACAAAGTATTTTTTGGAATTTTGTCAAAAGTTAATCAGTTTATATACTCATCACCACCAATATACTCAACAACTTTCAAGGCTCTAGCTCCAATAGTGTTTGAGAAATTTTGCTGACAAGAATTTATTAAAAAAATTTCAAAGGGCAATAACTCTTGAAAGGGGCATAATCCGGATGAGAAAAAAAAATATGCGTCAGCTAATTTTCCATGCGAAATCCATATATGAAATTTCAAAACCCTAGCATACACGGTTCTAAAGTTATGCTATGCATCACTTTTAGCATACATTACAATGGGCACAAATTACCAAAATGAAAAAGGGCCATAACTCACAAAGTATTTTTCGGAATTTTGTCATAAGTTAATCAGTTCATCTACTAATCACCACCAATCTATTCACCAACTTTCAAGGCTCTAGCTCCAACAGTTTTTGAGATATCTTGCTGACAAGATTTTATTAAAAAAAATTCAAAGGGCAATAACTCTTGAAAGGGGCATTATCCGGACGAGAAAAAAAATACACGTCAGCTAATTTTCCATGAGAAATCCATATATGAAATTTCAAAACCCTAGCATACACGGTTCTAAAGTTATGCTATGCATCACTTTTAGCATACATTACAATGGGCACAAATTACCAAAATGACAAAGGGCCATAACTCACAAAGTATTTTTCGGAATTTTGTCAAAAGTTATTCAGTTCATCTACTCATCACCACCAATATATTCACCAACTTTCAAGGCTCTAGCTCCAATAGTTTTTGAGATATCTTGCTGACAAAATTTTATTAAAAAAATTTCAAAGGGCAGTAACTCTTGAAGGGGGCATAATCCGGACGAGAAAAAAAAACGTGTCAGCTAATTTTCCATGAGGAATCCATATATGAAATTTCAAAACCCTAGCATACACGGTTCTTTAGTTATGCTATGCATCAAAAGCGTAACAGACTGACGAACGAACCAGAACCAATATGCCCCTCCAACTTTTTCAAAGTTCGAGGCATAAAAAGGCCCCTTTTTGTCCTTTGACCTCTTAGTACAACCAAGTACCAACTTGGGTAATGCACACAACACATCGTCTAATGGTGGTTAACATTTCTGCCAAGTAATTTTAAAATCCATCTAAAAATAAGAAAGTTATTGACAGAACACAAAAAAGGCCCCTTTTTTTACCTTTAACCTCTATGTATGACCTTGACCTTTCAGGTACCAAACTGGGTCATGCGTGCAACACATCATCTCATGGTGGTTAACATTTCTGCCAAGCAATTTCAAAATCCATCTAAAAATAAGAAAGTTATTGACCAAACACGAAAAAAGGCCCCTTTTTTGACCTTTGACCTCTATGTATGACCTTGACACTTGAGGTATCAGACTGAATCATGCATGCAACACATCGTCTCATGATAGTTAACATTTCTGCCAAGTAATTTCAAAATCCATCTCAAAATAAGAAAGTTATTGACAAAACACGAAAAAAAGGCCCCTTTTTTGACCTTTGACCTCTAAGTATGACCTTGTCCTTCGAGGTACTGACCTGCCTGATGCACACCACACATCGTCTCATGGTTGTTAAAATTTCTGCCAAGTAATTTTAAAATCCATCTCAAAACTAGAGCTGTCAGAGGATCTGACTATAGCCCCGCTATAGCGCTATCAGAGGAGTAAGACACATTGACTCTAAAAGCTTTTAACCTATCAGGGGAGCTTTCTTAGTTCCAGAGAAAACTTTAATATTTTTTTTTTTCTTTGCTGGGGAGATAACCCCAAGAGTAATGTTGTTGGCCATTATTTACTTACATCCACCTAATGTTCATGTTTATACAAAGTTTCAGCTTTCTAGCTTTCTTAGTACCTGAGAAAACTGTATCGAAAATATTTTTCATGGTTTGATGGTTAGAAAAGTGAAATGATTTTTTTACTTGCAGAAAATATCCTATCAGGGGAGATAACTCCAAGAGTTATGGGCCTTTGGCCATTATTTTGGTAAGGGCCATACATCCACCCACTTTTCATGTTCATACAAAGTTTCAGTATTCTAGCTTTCTTAGTTCCTGAGAAAACTGTCACCAAACCTTTTCATTTATTAAAAAAAACTATACTATCAGGGGAGATAACTCCAAAAGTAATGGGCCCTCGGCCATTATTTTGGTTAGCTCCCTATATCCACCCATTGTCCACATTTATGCAAAGTTTGAGGTTTCTAGCTTCTTTAGTTCCTGAGAAAACTGTGACCAAACATTTTCATTTAAAAAAAACCTATATTTTCATTTATTTAAAAAACCTATCAGGAGAGATAACTCCAACAGTTATGGGCCCTTTGCCATTATTTTGGTAAGCTCCCTATATCCACCCATTGTCCACATTTATGCAAAGTTTGAGCTTTCTAGCTTCTTTCGTTCCTGAGAAAACTGTGACCAAACATTTTCATTTAAAAAAACCTATCAGGGGAGATAACTCCAAGAGTTATGGGCCCTTGGTCATAATTTCGGTAAGGTCCGTGGAGGCACCCATTGTCCACGTGTATACAAAGTTTTAGTTTTCTAGCTCTCTTAGTTTCGGGGAAAACTGTGACGAAAAAATAACGGAATAACGGAATTACGGAATTACAGAATTACGGAATGACAGGGCAAATCCAATAAAGCCCCACTTTTCAAGCGGGGCTATAATAAGAAAGTTATTGACAAAACACGAAAAAAGGCCCCCTTTTTTACCTTTGACCTCTAAGTATGACCTTGACCTTCGAGGTACTGACCTGCCTGATGCAAACACATCGTCTCATGGTTGTTAATATTTCTGCCAAGTAATTTTAATATCCATCTCAAAATAAGAAAGCTATTGACAAAACACGAAAAAAGGCCCCTTTTTTGACCTTTGACCTCTAAGTATGACCTTGACCTTCGAGGTACTGACCTGCCTGATGCACACCACACATCGTCTCATGGTTGTTAATATTTCTGCCAAGTAATTTTAAAATCCACCTGAAAATAAGAAAGTTATTGATCAAATACGAAAAAAGGGCCCCTTTTTTGAACTTTGACCTCTAAGTATGACCTTGACCTTTGAGGTACCGACCTGATTTATGCGCACCACACATCGTCTTATGGTTGTTAATATTTCTGCCAAGTAATTTTAAAATCCATCTGAAAATAAGAAAGTTATTGACCGGACACGATTTTCCCATACATATATACATACCAACAAACTTCCAAGGGAGATAATTCAAAAAGTATAAATGCGAGAGTTATAGTTCTTGCGCACTGCACGTCGTCTAATGCTGATTTATATTTATACTAAGTTTCGTGACGATAGCTCGAACGGTTTTCAAGTTATAGAGCGGACACGAAAGTGTGACAGACGGACAGACGGACAGACAGACAGACAGACAGACAGACGGACAGACAGACGCCCGGGGGAAAAACAATATGTCTCTCCGAAAAAAAATTTTTCGGGGGAGACATAATAATTCTACTGGCTGTGTAAGTACTAAATCCTCAAGTTTCAATTTATGTAGTCATAATCACATTTAAATTTATTATTTAACTGTTTTTTTGGCAGGTTTGTAAGTTGATAAAACTCTTTTAAAACCCCCATTTATCTGGTGTTTATGGCTTTTTTCTCGGCTTATTAATTTTTTACTGCTTTCTTCACAGTTCACTATCAAAGGACCTAAATAAAGTGAAATTCCGCTATTAAGACCGCCTAAAATGAACCCTTCTCTTGCTGAATATTCATTTTAGCCACACCCATCTCTGATTCTGAACCAATCAAATTACTTGATGTAATTTGTTCCTACAAATTCATAAACTGAATGTCAAACAGTGTAGATCGTGATCAGATTGCTTCTTCAGAAGCCATCTGATCTGGATCTACACTGTTTCCAAAGATAGGGGTTGTCGTGAACAGCAAGATAAGGGTTAAGACTAATTCTGCTTTAAAAAGCTTTCTTTGTAGGCTGCAGTTATTCTTTCTTTTTGTTTTCTGCATACAGTGTCCTCTGGTCAGACACCACTTTTGGGACTGACCACTTTTGAACAGTCCCAAAGGTGATCTTAACTCTTATCATGCTGTTCATGAGAACCACTATCTTTTCAAACAGTGTAGATCCAGATCAGCTGGCTTCTGAAGAAGCCATCTGATCAGGATCTACACTGTTTGGCATTCAGTTTATGAATTTGTAGCAATAAATTACATCAAGAAATTTGATTGGTTGATAGACAGAAATGGGTGTGGCTTAATGAATATTCAGCAAGATAAGGGTTAACCCTTGTTCTGCTGAGCCCGGATATGTCTTTTCTTTGAAACAATGTAGATCCAGATCAGATGGCTTCTGAAGAAGCCATCTGATCAGGATCTACATTGTTTGTCATTCAGATTGTGAATTTGTTGTAATAATTTGCTACAGGTAATCTGATTGGTTGATAATCGGTAGTGGGTGTGTCATATATGAATATTCAGCAAGATAAGGGTTAATATAGGAATTTTACTGTACCGTTGTCCTCTGGATGAAATAGTTAGAAGTGCACTGACATTTTGAAACCATAATATTTACACCAAACTCAAACATTTGACTTTATACCCTCTACATATCAGACAAACTTGTTTGATCAACCGAGCAAACATTAAAATAGTTTTTATGTCCAAACCCCTCCAATATCTCATTTGAGCAAATTAAATTTATAGCGATAACATATATTCCTTACAGAACACAAACTGCGAAAACCAGATTTTTTTTTTTTCAGTTAAGGCTTAAATTTACCTCCCCATCAACACCATTTATGTAGTTTTGGAGACGCTGCTTCTAATTTTGCGGGACTTTGACCTGACATTGAAATGAAATGGTATTTCAAGCCCTAACACCCAAAGGAACAGCTGTGGTTTAAGGAGTGGTCCACATCGCACCACTTTTCCTGGGCAGGCTTAGACCTAAGAGGTTTACTAGTATTCGAGTTTGGTAAGTTTCAGCTCTGCACAGAAGCACCATGCAGCCCAGTCTATTTCTCCAAGCCCCAATGGGTGGAGTTGCTAAAACTGGAGCAAACTTGGAACCGGCACATGAGTATGCTGCTTAACCAAAGAAAATTCTAGAGCAGATTACAATCATTTTTTCCATACCTTATTTTTCAGAGAAAACAAGCCTTGATATTTCATGTTAACCCTTCAGATGCCACGAAAAATAGACGTGAAGGCAATGATCAGCCATCAATACAATTAACCCACAGCTCCACCAAAGGGAAAGAAACACACATGAAATAATTAGAAAACTGCATCTGAAAATGATGTCCGTTTATGTCGTCTGCTGAAACTTTTTAACATATTTTTGCATGCAGGCAAATAGTGACCCTGATCACACTGCTCTTAGAATAGCAGTCTGATCCGGGTCCACATCATTTCCAAAAATGATTTTTTAAGTTATCAGCAGAAGGCAATGCAGACAATAATTGTTATAATGGGCATCTTAAGAGATAAGTTCTTATCATACCGAGAAGCCTCCGTGGTGTAGTGCTTATGCTACTCGTCTTGTAAACCAGGGATCGCAAGATCGATCCCGGGCTTCTCCTGACTTTCGGATGAGTCTTTAAACCGAGGTCTCGTCTCCGTATGGCCTTAGCTGTTGGTGGGACGTAAAACTCAAACACTCACTCACTCTTATCATACCAACCGCAACAAGTACAATTTAGGTGCAATTAGCAATGTCTTGAATCAGACAAGAATAAAGTAAAATTCCTATATTAAGACCACCTTTAGGACTGTTCAAAAGTGGTCTTTAAGACCATTTTTGAACAGTCCCAAAGGTGGTCTTTTATCAGGAGTAACTGGGTGTTGAAAACACAAAGAATGACTTAAACCTTCACAATAAGCTTTTAAAAGCAGATTTAGTCTTAATTGTATGTGGTCTAAATACCAGAATTTTACTGTACAACCTTCCAAAACTGCATGAAGAACCTTAAAAATGTTTTTATGACCATCAAAACAGTGCAATTTAAAGACCGACCAGACTACATGAATGAGCAGGCTTAAGTCTAGTCTTAGCTGGGTGCCCATGCTTTACGATGCCTAATGGCATGGCAACATGAATAACTGCTATTCACGACAACAGGCTTAAAATTTAACACTTATCCTGTTGAACAGTTGTTAAACCCTACCTTTGAAATCAGTGTAGATCCAGATCAGAAGCCATCTGATCAGGAACTGCACTGTTTGTCATGCAGTTTGTGAATTGTACAAACACATTGTATAAGTAATTTGACTAGATGATAGTCATCAATGAGGGTGGCTAAATTAATTTATTCATCAGGATAAGGCTTAAACATTGTAAATGAATGGGAAACTGCTCCTAATCTGAGTCTAGACTATTGGAACATGAACTCCTGCCTCAGTCAGACACTTCAACTCTTAAAGATGCCATGAAAAACTGCATCTGAAAATGTCATCTGTTTATGTCGTCTGCTGAATATTCTTGCAAGCTTTAAAACATTATTTTGCATACAAGCAAACAGTGTGGAATCTTATCAGACTTCTCCAAGAGGAGCAATCTAATTTGAGACCACACTTGTTGCAAAAATGACTTAACTAGCAGATGACCCAGCTGACGACAACTGTTGGACGTCAACTGTTGTGACTGCAGGCGTCTTATGGGTTTTTTTAACATGTATGCTCAACAGACAGATTTGTTTGTTTGTTTGATTTGAGGTTTAACGTCCCCGTCAACACTGTAAAGGTCATTTTGGAGACGTTGCTTCCAATTTTGTGGGACTTTTACCCGACATTGAGATGAAATGACATCACAAGCCCTGTCGCCCAATGAAACCAATAGGGTTTATTAGCATGGACGGTTCGCCTCACACTGCGGTTCCTGGACAGGCTTAGATCCTCTAAGCGGTTTACCAGTACTAGTTTGCGGGCCGGATTCAGCTCTGCGTGGAAGCATCATGCAGCCCATATATTTCTTCAAGCCCCTATGGGCGGGGGCCGTTCAACAGATAGATTGCTGGACAGACATGTCAAAAAGGCAAGATTTCAATTCTCAAAGCTCATAAGACGGCCCAGAGAAATTTTTAAGGTGATCACTATTGATAACTGGCTGTCAACAGAAAACATTCACTATGACAGTTGGCTGTCAATAGCCACTTCCAACAGCAATTTGCCGGCCTCTGTAGCTCAGTCGGATGCATGTCAGACTGGTGGTCAGGATGACGCGGGTTCGATACCTGCCGGTGTCGGCAACATGCTTTCGTAGAGATTGGTCATGAAAATCTTTTCTACCGTCATTCTCTCCCTTCTGCTGATTCAAGAAGGGCAGTTGTCAGTTTCTAGCGAAATAATGTGCACTGTACTGGTTAACCGCTTAAAAACATATAAGCCTGCCCAGGAAAAGTGTGGATAGGTAAACTGACCGCCTAAAAATGACCTAAATAGTGTTGAGGGCCTCATGGAAGATTAGCTCCTATCGATGCTAAATTTGCGTTTGTTTGTTTGATTTGAGGTTTAACACCCCCGTCAACACTGTAAAGTCATTTTGGAGACATTGCTTCCAATGTTGTAGGACTTTTACCCGAAATTGAGATGAAACGACTTCTCAAGCCCTGCCGCCCAATGAAACCAATAGGGTTTATAAGCATGGACGGGCCGACTCCCACCACTTTGCCTGGGCTGCAGGCTTAGATCCTCTAAGCGGTTTACCAGTACTCGTGGGCGGGTCGGTTTCAGCTCTGCATGGAAGCATCATGCAGCCCATATATTTCTTAAAGCCCCAATGGGGCTAAATTTGTAACCCTCGTAAAATAAAGACTTTACTTACTTAATATTTACTTGCTTATGTATTGTCCTGAGCTGTGAAACTCCAAATTCAAACAAACAAATAAAAGCAATTTTATCTTTTTTATTATTATTTTTAAGGGAAAATAAGGCTTGACATCTTCTGAGCAATTTCAAGCATCAGAGCTCTCACTAGGATTTTGAAAACAGGATTCCAGGAATCCTTCCTTGTAAAAAGTTGGATTCACAGATAAAAAGTTGGATTCGCACATAAAAAAGTTGGAGTTCTGATCTTGATCGCGCATAGAACATAGACAAAAACTTCTTATTATCAGGCTACACGTCCATATGAAAAACTGTATACTTTCATGGCTCCCAAACTCTTTTTTTCTGATAAATGCATTTAATAACTTCGTTCCAAACATGTAGATTGTGGGTACTAGTTAGAAATATTTCACTGATGTGTCTGTCCCCCCCCCCCCCCCCCCCTCCCAATGCAGTTGCTCAGATTTATTCTCACACTTCTAGTCAAATAATACCACATAAAAATAAGGTAGTATTAGGATAACAGCAGATATAATGTAAACCCAGATCAGAAAAGCAGCATTCTTTTTAGCTATATTTGTGCTTTCAAATTCGGACGTATATGTACGTGACAGCTTGTAGCTTAATTGGTGAAAACAAATACGTAGGGGAAGCATCCTAACCACGTCTGACTTCCTGTAATTGTTAAACATGATTGTATTTTGAAGAATTGCATACATTTTTGTCACCAGTAAACGTCGAAACACACTTTGACCGAGCGATAAAAAGTACGATCGTGTAGTCGCGAAAATACATGACATTGGTAATTCGTCAATTATATCGTCTTTGCCGTAACCCTGGTTTAACTAAACGTGATATTTTACCGACTCATGCTAATCCGTTGATGATATGAGATTACATCAATTAGTAAAATAATTAATTGTAATCCGTAATAACACGGGGATTAGCGCGGCGATATTAAACAGGTACAATCATTTTTAACACGTGCCGCAAACCGACCACTTTCCAATATCGTCTCTCCCACTGACAGGTGCATAAATACCTGTCAATATAGGTCACGCCTACTGGGTTGTGGCACGTGCGCTTTCAACATAAAAAGCGGCGCCGCATTTGATCTTTTATTGGTATTGCATAAGCGGCCTAAATTAGCTTCTGAATTTACCGCTTCTGTAATTTTGGACGCGTGTCGCAATAAAAACATGCGTACACAAGAATCGCCGGTTGTGAATTTTACGCGTACAACGGCAAAAGTTGGCGTAAAATACGCAGAATCCTGCGTTTCCGAGAGCTCTGAGCATACCTAATTAAACAAAAAAAAAATATTTGAAAATATCTGCAAATGCCAAAGGGTTGAATTACTGATATACAGTGCTCACACTTAACCCTTGTCCTGCTGAATATTTTAATCTGCCACACCCGCTACTGATTATCAACCAATCAGATTACTTGATGCAAATTATTGCAACAAATTCACAATCTGAATGGCAAACAATGTAGATCCTGATCAGATGGCTTCGTCAGAAGCCATGGCGAAGCCATCTGATCTGGATCTTCATTGTTTGGAAAATAAGGCATATCCGGGCTCAGCAGGACAAGGGTTAGTACAAAAAAATTGGTTTGAGGCAAGGTAAATAAGCTTTTTTCAGTGCTTAAATTCTGGGCTTATTTCAGCTTGACTGACCATTAAAATTCATGTTAAAAGTCACTGTATCTTGCAATGGAATCTAATCTCACACTCAATTTAACCCACAGCAAGCCCACTATAATTTGGAAAGAATATTCAAACCTAATAACTATGGGCTCATGGTCAATCAATTGAGCTTAACGTCATTATCCCTAAAAGATCGGCCCAGCTAATTGACATCTCCTTGGTTTATACATTTTCAATCCCTTATTTTATATATAAGTCATGATCTTACACATAAAAGCTGCCTGCTAAATAAACATTGACTGTTAGAAGCACAATATAATACTTTAATATTTTCAGATTTTATCAACAATTTAGTGTCAATGAAATTGAGAAGTATATATTATTATGACAATCTTTGGTAGGAAAACTTGGCAGTTCATGTAAGAAGAATAATGAACATCCAATCTCCATATAGCCGGCCCCGGTAGCTCAATCGGATGTGCGTCTGACTGGTGATCAGGAGGATGCGGGTTCGATACCTGCCGGGATCTGCAACATTCTTTCATGAAGATTGATCTTGAAATCTTTTCTAGGGTCATACTCTCCCTTCTGCCGATTCAAGATGGGCAGTTGTCAGTTTCTGGCGAAAGAATGTGCACTGTACTGGTTAACCGCTGATGTATAAGCCTGCCCAGGAAAAGTGTGGATAGGTAAACTGACCGGCTCAAAAATGCCCTAAATAGTGTTGACTGGGCCGCTAAACTCCAATAACATTAAACCCCAATTCAAACGAACAAAATCAAATAATCTTGACTGTATAATAAGATCAAGATTAGTAATTACCGGTAATGATATAATAGGAACATTTTAAGAATTAGTAAACAAGATTAAAATATTTTAGCAATTTTAAGCTTTTAATCCATTGGGAAAATTCCTTCTCAATAAAATTACCAACCAAAATGATGATTTGCCTGACACCCAGCACTTTAACTCAGTCAGTACCGGAAACCTCTAAAGGGGTTCCTTGGCAAACAGTGCAGGCTCGATCAGGGCCTACACTGTTTGCGAAAAGCTTTGCCATTTTCCAATTAAATTTTGATGAAAACACAACCTGGCACCCCTAAATTTTGAAATGCACTCCTGCCATATATAAGGAGGAAGATTCCATTTGGTACTAAAAGGGTTAATCCTGGATAATACTTGTATTACATGTATCTTCAGCTGCAAGTAAGCATGTGCAATGAGGAAAATTAACCCTTTTTGTACCAAGTGGAATCTTCCTCCTTATATATAGCAGGAGTTCATTTCAAAATTTATTTCAGAAATGGCTTAACTTTTTGCAAACAGTGTAGGCCCTGATCAGACGCCGCGTTCTGCGGCATCTGATCTGGGCCTGCACTGTTTGCTATGGTACCCGTTTTGGGGTTTCCAGTACCACATGGGTTAAGGGATAATTTGTCTTATTCCTCCACAAAGATATATGTTTTTATTACTTGTTACAATCACCTCACTGAGGCAATTCAAACAAATACCTTAGCCACCGCCCATCGGGGCTTGAAGAAATAGACTGGGCTGCATGATGCTGAAACCAACCGCACACGAGTACTGGCAAACAGCTTAGAGGTTCTAAGCCTGCCCAGGAAATGTGGTGTAAGTTGGACCATCCATGTATATAAACCCTAGGCTACTGGTTTCATAAGGGCAACAGGGCTTGAGATATCATTTATCTCAATGTCGGGTAAAAGACCCACAAAATTGGAAGGGATGTCTCCAAAATGACCTATACAGTGTTGATGGGGACATAAACCTCATTTCAAACAAACAAAACTAACAAGTACCTACAACATATGTTTCTGAAAAAAAATAAGGAAAAAATTTATTCCTTAATTATTCTGCTCTTCACTATGGAAAGCCTTGCATGTTGGACCACCCCTGCACATAAACCATAACAGTTTTTTTTGGGGTGATAGGGCTTGAGATGTTAGTGTCAGGTAAAAGGAGAAATGTCTCCAAATTGACCTATAAATAATAGTGACAGAACACAAACAAGCAAACTGTAACTATGGGAATAAGAGGTCTTCAGGAATCACATTTACTAGTAACTGAAAGTTCATGAGATGTAAATGTACCCAACCAAGTCAGCAAAATGATTATATTGCATGACAGTAAGCCTTCTTTTCAATACCTGATGACATATCTTGCTATCTAACCCTCTAACTTACCAAAAATATGTATCAATGTCACCCTGTACACCAATCATTTGTACAACAAGAGCTATTATCTGTAACCAAGATATATCTCAACATCTTCAACCCCATTTTTTCTGTCAAACTGTTTTGTGACTTTTTGTCATGATTGAAAGATGTCACTCTGATAACAATCAACAATCCTAATTCACCAGGAGCTTGTTGAGCAACCTGTCTGCACAATCCATCAGGTTAACCCTTCTCTTGCTGAATATTCAGTTTAGCCACACCCATTTCTGACTTTGATTTGTTTGTTTGTTTGATTTGAGATTTAACGTCCCCGTCAACACTTCAATAGGTCATTTTGGAGACGTTGCTTCCAATTTTGTGGGACTTTTACCCGACATTGAAATGAAATGACATCTCAAGCCCTGTTCTGACTTTGAACCAATCAGATTACTTGATGTAATTTATTCCTACAAATTCATAAATTGAAAGTCAAACAGTGTAAATCCTGATCAGATGGCTTCTTCAGAAGCCATCTGATCTGGATCTACACTGTTTCTAAAGATAGGGGTTGTCGTGAACAGCAAGATAAGGGTTAACACATCTGTGTAATGAGTACCCACCAAACCTCACTTTATATAGAGACTAGATCAGCAGTCGATGGTATACCATCGCAAATGCCCGCTTTTTCTATGAGTAACACTAATGACTATGTATTAGCTAACCAAAACTATATGTAAGTTAAAAACAGTTGTAAAGAACATTCTAACTTATAAGCAAAGTTTCAGAAGTGTACCGGTAACTCTTATACAATATAGTTTAGAAGATATGGCAAAGTCATACTTTTTTACCTTTAACCTTGGGGTTATGTTGAGGTCCACCCAAAGTATCCAAATTTATTCTAGATTCCAACAGCCATCAAATAACCAAGTTTCAGAAGTGTAACTCTAATAGTTTAGATGATATGGCAAAGTCATACTTTTTTACCTTTGACCTTGGGTCGAGGTCACACCAAAAGTAGCCAAACATATTCTATATTCCAAGGACCATCCAATAAGCAAAGTTTCAGAAGTGTAACTCCAATAGTTTAGGAGATATGGCAAATCATAATTTTTGACCTTTGACCTTGGGGTCATGTTGAGGTTAAGGTCACACCAAAAGTGTCCAAATTAATTCTATATTCCAAGGGCCATCCAATAACTAAAGTTTCAGAAGTGTAACTCTAATAGTTTAGAAGACATGGCAAAATCATACTTTTTGACCTTTGACCTTGGGGACAAGGTCACACCAAAAGTAGACCCACATATTCTATATTCCAAAGACCATCCAATAAGCAAAGTTTCAGAAGTGTATCTCCAATAGTTAAGGAGATTTGGCAAATCATAATTTTTGACCTTTGACCTTGGTGTCATGTTGAGGTCAAGGTCACCAAAAAGTTGCCCACTGCCATCTACATTCCATGTACTATCCACATGCAAAGTTTCAAAAGTGTAACTTCAGTGGTTGCAGAGGTGATCCATTTACAAGAAACGTGACAGACGGACGGACAGACGGACTGACGCCGGACTCAACTGTGGTACGAAAACAATATACCAGATTTTTCTTCGAAAAAGCGGGTATAAAAAGTGGGGTTTACTGGAGTATACATTATTTTTCTTATTTCTGCTCGAAGACATAGATTGAGGGTACTCGTTATAACTGCCTCAACAGTATTTCCGATAGAAATTGTTCCTTGTAACGTAAACCCCAGTTTTTCCTATATTAACTGGGGTTCCTTGTAAACCCCAGTCCTATATAAAATGGGGTTCCTTGTTAACTCCCATTTTCCTATATAAACTGGGGTTCCTTGTATATTTTTCTATATAAACTGGGGTTCCTTGCATATTTCCTATATAAACTGGGATTCCTTGTATATTTTCCTACATTAAGTGGGATTCCTAGTAAATTTTTGGTATAAACTGGGGTTCCTTGCATATTTTCCTATATAAACTAGGATTCCTTGTTTATTTTTCTATATAAACTGGGGTTCCTTGCATATTTTCCTATATAAACTGGGACTCCTTGTATATTTTTCTATATAAACTGGGGTTCCTTGTAAAGTCCAGTTTTTCCTATAAAAAGTGAGGTTTTAACAAGGGTATTCATCTTGCAAGCTTGTTTTATACGTGATGTACAGTAGAACTTCGAGGGCTCGAACACCGATGGCTCATTTCCATGGCTGGGTCGAACAAGTTCTTGAGTCCCTAGGGAATTTCCCTGCATAAGAAATAGGGAGGGTAAGACTTAGGATATTTTCGTGTTTTATCATGAAAATATATGCTGTGTTTACTCATTAGAATCGCCTCGATGAGGCGATTCTAATGAGTACACACAGCATACATTTTTCAATACAGAACACTGAAAAGATGTCCAAAAGTATCTCGCTATGCCCCCTGGCAGTAGCTCTCAGTGGCTCGAACTACCCTTGTCTCGAACAGATTTTCATGGTCCCAAAGGTGTTCGAGCCATTGAAGTTCGACTGTATGTGAAACCAATATTGGAAAGACAGGAACTCCAAGTTTAACTAGTCACAGTCAACGGCAAGCCATCGCAAATCCCCACACTTTGGGCGGAGCCAAATATAGCACTGCTCTCACAGGCCCTAATCGTGTGCAACATGCACGATTTGTAACATGATCGTGTAGCAAATTTGTTAAAATTTTAGGAGAATTACAGCAAGTCCAAAATTTTTGGATTTTTACGGTAACATGAGAAACACGTTTAATATACATGTACCAAGTAAATTAAAGCCTTCTTTCAGTAACAGCTTTCTTGGTTTAAAGAACACACTAAAAAGAATATTAATTCAATTAATGTTAGTATATTAAATATCCAGTAGTGTGTATTTTCAATTTTTATCGCAATATGTTGGCTGAACATGATAATGAACGTGTAAAATCTCTATAGCATTTCAATTACACCATAGTTTATGATTTCATATCAACCAATTGATCTTCCCAACAAAAGAATGTTAGGATAAAATTCAATATAATTTTGTAAATCAATATATCATTAGCCTAAAATCTCGAGATTGTTTTTCTTTTCCAAAGCAGGCATGAACAGACCAAATACCCAACCACTTTAAAATCAGCAAGCCATTTCATTGACAGCCAGGTCACCTCACAAACATTTCGATAACGCATCCGTGTGTCATAGTGCATTCTTTCTGCCTCCGCCCATAGGGGCTTGAAGAAATAGATGGGTTGCATGATGCTTCCACATAGAGCTGAAACAGGCCGCACATGAGTACTGGTGATCTAAGCCTGCTCAGACAAAGTAGTGTGAGTCGGACAGTCCATACATATTAACCCTTTTGGTTGTTTGGGTTGCAGGGATTGAGATGTCATTTCATCTCAATGTCAGGTAAAGGTCCCACTAAATTGGAAGCAACATCTCCAAAATGACCTAAATAGTGTCGACGGGGATGTAAAACCTCAATTCAAACAAAATCAAACAAAAGTGCATTCTTTCATATCTCCAAAAACGGTTACTTTTTTTATGAAAGCTGTGTATTCTTCCTTATTAAATTATGGGAGCTTGTTAGAACTGCCTCATTCGGAGGTTTTACATGCATGGACCCAACTCACACCACTTTGCCTGGGCAGGGTTAGACACTTTAAGCGGTTTACCAGTACTCGTGTGTGGCCTGTGTCAGCACTGCCTGGAAGCATCATGCTACCCAATCTATTTCTCCAAGTCCCAATGGGCAGGGACCACAAATTTTCCAGTAAAAAGGCCTCTTAACCCATTAAGTACCAGAAACCCCCAAATGGGTACCAGGACAAACAGTGCAGACCCAGAACATGGAGGCTTATCAGGCCTACACTGTTTGCGAAAAGTAAAGCCATTCTCCAAATAAATGTTGAAGAAAAAACAACCTGACACCCCTAAATTTTGAAATGGACTCCTAGTATACATAAGGAGGAAGATTCCATTTGGTACAAAAAGGGTTAAAGTACCGGTAGATTTTTAACCCATTTTATATGGGAAACCGCAGACTGGACCATGGGCCACATAATGCTGAGTCTGATCAGGCTCTTTACTGTTTGAAGGAAGTTCAACTATTTTCTAAATAAATGAACCTGATAGCCCTGGATTTTGAAATGGACTCCTGTTGTACATGTACATGTATATAAGGGGGAAGATTCCATTTAGTACAAAATGGTTTAATTTAAAATACCATACAATCTACACTGTATCTCATATTAAGACTGTGCCCGGCTATGGCTGACACGATGGTGAAAAGCCATTAGTCTTTATAGATGGCCATTTATTTTAATAGAATTTCAGCCACTTTCTCTTTACTTTTTTGTAACAATCATCTTTGTCCATTTAATGAAACAGCTTTCAGACATTTCAAGTACTACCTAAATAGTTTTAACACAATTTCACTATTATTGTCTCACATTGTTAAAGGGTATATAAACTAAATCAAGCATTTTATTAAATTAACCCTTTTTGTACCATATGGAATCTTCCTCCATATATATGGCAGCAGTTCATGTCGATATTTAGTGGTGTCCGGTTGCGTTTTCTTCAAAATTTATTCGGGAAATGGCTTAATTTTTTGCAAACAGTGGAGGCCCTGATCAGACGCGGCGTTCTGCGACTTCTGATCTGGGCCTGCACTGTTTGCCAGGATACCCGTTTTGGGGTTTCCGGTACTAAATGGGTTAAAGAGTGCTTCACATCATACCACCAAAAACCCCTCACCTGCATGAGTATAGGCCCCTTTTCAAAAACAAGAGGGCTATGATGGCCCTGGATCACTCACCTGAGCCATATTGCACAAACGAAATTGTAGGTAATATGTTGACACAAGGAACATTTCTGAGAAATTATTTCAAAATCAGTCTGGCTGTTAACAGTTTAGGAGTAGAAGTCATTTTGAGGTTTGTATTTTGAGGTTTAAGATTTTTAGCTATGGTGGCCACAAACTCCAAAATGACATTTACAGTTTTGATGGGCACATTAAACCTCAAATCAAACAAACAAAATCATGCTTAGTGAAGCAAACTATTTGGAGCATTCTGTAAGAGGGTCATTCATAGAACATTCCTATAAAATTGTTTTCTTTTAAGAAAGAAGTCTTTTAAAATTATTAGCTCTGGTTCATCCAAGCGGAATGGTCAATTTTGGTAGAGGGTCACCAAAGGAACATTCCTGTGAAATTATTTCGAAATTCATCCACTGGTTAAGCAGAAGTCCTTTGAATTTTTTTTTTTCTATTTTTAGCACTGGCGACCATCTTGTTCATCCAAGTATTCCATATTGAGCAATTTTGGGAGAGGGTCTCCCAAGGAACCTTCCTGTGAAATTATTTCAAAATCTATCCACTAGTTAACCCTTGTCCTGCTAATCCCGGATATGCCTTATCTTTGAAACAATGTAGATCCAGATCAGATGGCTTCTGACGAAGCCATCTGATCAGGATCTACATTGTTTGCCATTCAGATTGTGAATTTGTTGTAATAATTTGCATCAAGTAATCTGATTAGTAGATAATCGAAAGTGGGTGTGGCATATATGAATATTCAGCAGAACAAGGGTTAAGCAGAAGTTGTTTAAAGGTTTTTCTATTTTTAGCTCTGGCGGCCAGCTTGTTCAACAGAGCAGAACGGTTTGAGAAATTTTGGTAGAGGGTCACCCAAGGAACATTACTATTTAATTATTTTGAAATCCATCCACTGATTAAGCAGGAGATTAGTTTAACATTTTTTTTTCTATTTTTTTTTTAATCTGGTGGCCATCTTGTTCACCTGAGCAGAACTGTTTGTGCAATTTTGGTTGAGGGTCACCAAAGTTTCATTTTCGTGTAAAATAATTTCAAAATCCATCCACTAGTTAAGCAGGAGAAGTTGTTTGAAAGTT
The DNA here is from genome assembly GCA_963580285.1 of Lucinisca nassula. NCBI lineage: Eukaryota > Metazoa > Mollusca > Bivalvia > Lucinida > Lucinidae > Lucinisca > Lucinisca nassula. Next base: position 58,633,703 of record OY757014.1, read on the forward strand.
TTTTCTATTTTTTATTCTGGCAGCCCTCTTGTGCCCCTGAGCAGAACTGTTTGTGCAATTTTGGTAGAGGGTCACCCAAGAAACGTTTTCCTGTGAAATTATTTCAAAATCCATCCACCAGTTAAGCAGGAGAAGTCGTTTAAAGGTTCTGTTCCCCTGAGCAGAACAGTTTGAGCCATTTCGGTAGAGGGTCACCCAAAGAACATTCCTGTAAAATAATTTCTGAATCCATCCACTGGTTAAGCAGGAGAAGTTGTTTAAAGGTTTTTTCTATTTTTAGCTCTGGCAGCCATCTTACAACACTTTGAGCAATTTCGGTAGAGGGTCATCCAAGGACCATTCCTGTAAAATTATACCAAATTCCTTCCACTGGTTGGGGAGAAGAAGTAGTTTAAAGGTTTTTCTATTTTTAGCTCTGACGGCCATCTTGTTCACTCGGGCTGAAGTATTTGAGCAATTTTGGCAGAGGGTCACCAATGGAACATTCCTGTGAAATTATTTCAAAATCCATCCACTGGTTAAGCAGGAGAAGTCATTTAAAGGTTTTTCTATTTTTAGCTCTGGTGCGCATCTTGTTCACCCAAGTGGATGGTTTGAGCAAATTTGGTAGAGGGTCACCCAAAGAACATTCCTGTGAAATTACCGTTTTTCAAAATCCGTCCAGCAGTTTTTGAGAAGAAGTCGTTTAAAGCAAAAGTCGACAATCATATAAAATATAAACTATTCCATCTTTGAATTTCTTTTAAAATTTAGATTTGTTCAAAATCATAAACAGAATGGCAAAAGTATTAATCTTGATGAGATGGCTCATGGTTAGCCATCTCATCTGGATCTACACTGTCTACATAGGTATCTGTACTGGTCTACAGGTGGCCCCCACCCAACTGGGCTTGGAGAAATAGAATCTATTTCTCCAAGCCCAGATGGGTGGGGGCCACCTGTAGATTGGGCTGCATGATGCTTCCAGGCCGAGCTGAAACTGACCACACGAGTACTGGTAAACCGCTTAGAGGGTTTAACCCTGCCCAGGAAAAGTAGTGCAAGTTGGACTGTCCATACATATAAACCCTTCTGACATGGCTTGAATCTCAATGTCGGGTAAAGATCCCACAGAATTGGAAGCAACGTCTCCAAATTGACCTAAATAGTGCTGACAGGAACGTAAAACCTCAATTCAAACAAAACAAAACTGGTCTACGGGTCTAAGTGGTAAAACTTATCGATATTTTACTTGAAATGTTTTTGAACAATTATTCTGTTCAATGATTTAATTGATTTCACATAAAACATCTTAGATTCAATTTATTGAATCAGTTCATCCGTATGCTTAATTCATACTTGTGTAATTTTGAATGTTACTAAATAATTTTATTGAGTCACAAAGTAAAGTTATAAAATATTTGAGCAGCCAATGCACCATTACAAAATCTTTTTAAAATTCTGATTAAACTGGTACATGTACTCTAACATGTATGCAAAAAACCTGCTTTTTTAACCCTTGTCCTGCTGAGCCCAGATATCCCTTATCTTTGAAACAATGTAGATCCAGATCAGATGGCTTCTGAAGAAGCCATCTGATCAGGATCTTCATTGTTTGCCATCCAGTTTATGAATTTGTTGCAATAATTTGCATCAAGTAATCTGATTGGCTGATAATCAGTAGTGGGTGGGACATATTTAAATATTCAGCAGGACAAGGGTTAACATACAGAAAAACTTAACCCTTATCCTGTTGAACACGAAAAACCCCTACCTTTGTAATGTAAACAGTGTAGATCCAGATCAGGAGCTACACTATTTGTCAATTAGTTTGCTGCAAACATTTCATCAAATATTTTGACTTGTTGACGTTCAGAAATGGAAAAGGTGTGGTTTAATTGATTTATTCAGCAGGATAATTTGTTTGTTTGAGTTTATATGTACCCATCAACACTATTCAGGTAATTTTGGAGGCATTGCTTCCAATTTTTTGGGACTTTTACCCGACATGGAGATGAAATGACATCTTAAGCCCTACTGCCCAAACAAACCGCTAGGGTTTATATGCAAGGACGGTCCTACTCGTACCACTTTGCCTGGGCAGTTTCAGCTTTGTGTGGAAGCACCTTCAGCAGGATAAGGGTTTAACAGCAGGATAAGGGTTAATGGCTTGAACGATCATGTATGGCTTGTGTACCAGGGTTTTTTTGGCCTCACATGTGACCCAAGCCAGGCTCGAACCACAGTGGTGAGAGACATAATGCTTAACCCTTGTCCTGCTAATCCCGGATATGCCTTATCTTTGAAACAATGTAGATCCAGATCAGATGGCTTCTGACGAAGCCATCTGATCAGGATCTACATTGTTTGCCATTCAGATTGTGAATGTGTTGCAATAATTTGCATCAAGTAATCTAAGGCTGCCACGATTAATCGCATAATCGCATAATCGATCGATAAATTCCACAAAAATGATTATCATTTCTGATTTTTTTTTAATCGATTACTTGATAGGTACAATTTACTTCCCAAAGTTATGCATAAATAGCTGGATGAGTGGCAAACAGCGCAGACCCTGATGAGACGCCGCATTATGCGGCGTCTCATCTGGGTCTACACTGTTTGCTCAGGCCTGTCTGTTCAAATATACATATGGTAAAGTGCAACATATGGTAAGAGCCATGCTCAGACAGAAAGTCAGACAGGTAAAATAATGACAAAACTCTTAGCGATTACTAATCGATTATCGATCGCAATGACAGGACTGATAATCGATTATCTTTACACCTCCGATTAGCCAGCCCTAAAGTAATCTGATTGGTTGATAATCGGTAGTGGGTGTGGCTTATATGAATATTCAGCAGAACAAGGGTTAAGAGTCAGCACTCTTATCCACTAGGCCATAGAAGCCCGTTTGTTTACCATGCATGGTTCCCAAATTCCAACTTGTTCTAGAGATTTCTTCCCTAAATTCCACATACATGTAACTATTAATGGATGATTGAGGAAGAATTTTTTCTTATCTTGAAAATGTATGTTGTGTGTACTCATTAGAATCACATCAAATAGACGATTCTAATGAGTGCACAAAATATTACTTTTATTTTAACCCACGAAATGCCACTCACAACTATTGTTGTTTGCTTTGTTGTCTGTGGGTTACCCAGCCCCCGCCCATCGGGGCTTGAAGAAATAGATGGGCTGCTTGATGCTTCCACGCAGAGCTGAATTTTTAAACCAACCGCACACGAGTACCGGTAAACCGCTTAGAGGATCTAAGCCTGCCCAGGCAAAGCGGTGCGAGTCGGACCGTCCATGCTTATAAACCCTATTGGTTTCAATGGGCGATAAGGCTTGAGATGTCATTTCATCTCAATGTCGGGTAACAGTCCCACAAAATTGGCAGCAACATCTCCAAAATGACCTATACAGTGTTGACGGGGATGTTAAACCTAAAATCAAACAAAACAAAACAAAATGTCGGTTACCTTAAAAGTAACTTTTGGCAAAGTGTGGACCCAGATCAGACTGCTCCTGTTTGAGAATATTTTTTAAAAGTTTGCAAAAACTAGAAATGCGTCCATAGGACACGGATGCCCCCACCTGAAAATATGTCTGTTCGTATTCATCAATAGAAAGTTATTGACCGTGTTTAAGTTTTGGACCCTTTTTTGACGTTTGACCTCTAAGTATGACCTTGACCTTGGAGGTAAGGACCTTGGTTTTGTGTGAGGCAGATTGTCTCATGATTGCCAACATTTTTCCAAATAATTTCAAAATCCATCCAGAGATAAGAAAGTTATTGACCGACCTTTTTTTTTACCTTGGACCTCTAAGTATGACCTTGACCTTGGAGGTACGGATCTGGGTTTGCAGGTGACACATCGTCTCATGATGGTTAATATTTCCTCAAAGTAATTTTAAAATCCATCCAGCAATAAGTAAGTTATTGACTGTGTTTAAGTTTCGGACCCTTTTTTTTATCTTTGACCTCTAAGTATGACCTTGACCTTGGAGGTACGGATCTGGGTTTGCACGTGACACATCGTCTCATGATGGTCAACACTTCCTCAAAGTAATTTCAAAATCCATCCAGAAATAAGTAAGTTATTGACTGCGTTTAAGTTTCGGACCCTTTTTTTGGCCTTTGACCTCTAAGTATGACCTTGGCCTTGGAGGTACCAACCTGGATTTTGCACATGACACATCGTCTCATGATGGTTAACATTTCTACAAAGTAATTTCAAAATCCATCCAGAAATAAGAAAGTTATTGACTGCGTTTAAGTTTCGGACCCGTTTTTTGACCTTTAACCTCTAAGTATGACCTTGACCTTGGAGGTACGGACCTGGGTTTTGCACGTGACACGTCGTCTCATGATGGTTAACATTTTCTGCCGAGTAATTTTAAAATCCATCAAGAAATAAGGAAGTTATTGACTGCGTTTAGGTTTCGGACGCACGGACGCACAGACACACGGACGCAAGGACGGACGGACGGACAGGGGCAACGCTATATGCCCTTTCCACCATTCTTCGAATGGCGGGGGCATAAAAAATCAGCAACCGACATAAGCAGACAACATTTTCAGATGTAGTTTTTCTCTGCGTCTTAAGCAAGAAAACCCCAAGTCATCCCTTATTATGTCTCCTGACCTGGCTGAGGCTGACTCTATGATAAACTCTCAGCGGCTCAAACTACAACTACTGGTACCTCAAACAATTTTTCATGGTCCAAAGGTGTTAGAGCCAAATCACGAACAAAATAAGTTAACTAACCATGTCATTTGAATAACTGACTCCAGACTGGTATTTTTTTTAACCCATAAAATGCTTATCATGACTATTGTCGTCTGCATTGCCGTCTGCAGGTTACCTTAAAAGTAATTTCTTACAAACAGTTTGGACCCAGATCAGACTGCTCCTAAAGGCCCACACTGTTTGCCTCTGTGCAAAATTATTTTTAAAAAGTTTGCTAAAAAGTTCAACAGGCTCAATGGAGGAGATACATGTGTCTGTTGCAAAAACTCAAACAGGTTATGTAACCATGTCATGTCCGAAAACAAAATATAGATTATCTAGAAAAATGGATGTAGAAAAATGGTCAATTTTCCATAATATTATAATCTATACATTTATTGGATCCATTTTTAACTATATAAACTCCAAAACAAAATGTTGTAACAAACAGTGCTTTAACTCATGCTTAAAGAGGTTTGCGAGTGCTTGTCATTATCAAGACATATAATGATATTACAATATAATTAGTCATGACCTTGACTGAAGTAACACTATCCCACCAATCGTTTAATCTACACCTAAAAATATAAACCAGAAAAAGCATTTACCAAAATTAGAATAATGATTTAGATCATTGTGTAGTTGTTTAATGATAAATCAACCCTTGTGGGTTTCAAGTGCTTAAAAGAGGACCCTGATTACAGGTGTACACGGTGCCAGGGAACTACACGTCCCTTAGATGGCAGACCACAAAGGCAAGTCCAAGTCAGACCTAGAGGTGGTAGCCTCCTTTTGCTACCTAGGAGACATGCTCTGTGCAGCCAGTGGCTGTGATCTTTCGACCACATCACATGTGGGAACAGCCTGGAAGAAGTTCAAGGAGCTGCTACCAGTTCTGTCTTCCCCGCCATCTCTCATTCAAGACGTGGCCATGTGTACAGCTCTTGTTTGCGGAGGGCAATACTCCATGCCAGCAAGACTTGGCCATTGGCAAAACCAAACCTCCAGCATCTGCAGCTGAATAACAGGGATCAAGCTGTAAGATACTGTCACCATCAGGACCAGTGAGCTACTGGTACGGCTATGGACACGTAGAGCATTCTAAGGGTGCAGTCAAGACAGCCTTCGACATACAGGTGGAAGGAAAATATGGGCCTGAGAGGCCCAAGATGACTTGGAAGCTGCTGACAGAGAGAGATCGCAGAGAATGGAAGCTATTGGCTATCATTATAGACATACCTGGAGATCTGCCATGTGTGCAGCAAGCCAGCTACCTGGAAGGGGCCCACTTATGTGGATGTTGCCCCTTGTACCTGCATGTTAATCAAAACTCTGATGAACATTATGATGATGTGGGTCATTTTGAGTCACCTCCCTGAGAAAAGGAAAAAAAATAAGGAGAAATAGCACAGGGGACTAAAAAGAGAGAAGAGAATGAGAAACAAGGAATCTGCCAAAGGCTATGTCATGCCTGCGAAATGGACTTGAACTAGAGTTGACACAAATGTCCACTGATTGACCAACAGATGTACAAAGAGGTGAACAAAAACAAGAAACTCTTATTAAGGGGAATGGGAACACCTGGCAGATTTTTCTGCCATTTTTCAAACGGAGACAATTTTCTGTACTTCTTGTTTGCTTGTCTGTAAACCCTGCCCCGCTGAAAAAGGGGTCTACTCTTAAAAGAAAGAATTTGCTCCTCAGGAGCGGGTTGACCCCTATTGACATGGGAGACAAAAGTACTTTTACAGGAGTTGACTCCCCAGAAGGTTTTCCCATTCCCCTTATGTCAGTTTCTGGTTTTCATTCATCCGTTTGTTCGTCCCTTGGTCCACTTATATTGTGCTATGATTATGGTCAGCGCAACAAAAAATAATGTTGATATATGCCTGAAACAAAAACCCTCAATTATATTTAAGAGCCGTAAACACTAAAAATACACCTTACAACAGCCAAAGCAGAAACAATGTTAGCTACACACCCATATTATACCAAACAAAATTAAAATGAATAGATTGAGGTCATTTTACAATATCCATCCATACATTTTTGGGATTCATATTGAAACTTGATTCAGAACCATGTTATCCCTTGTCCTGCTGAATATTTATATATGCCACACCCACAACCGATTATCAACCAATCAGATTACTTGATGCAAATTATTGCAACAAATTCACAATCTTAATGGCAAACAATGTAGATCCTGATCAGATGGCTTCATCAGAAGCCATCTGATCTGGATCTACATTGTTTCAAAGATAAGGCATATCCGGGATTAGCAGGACAAGGGTCATGTTTGAGTTAGATTTGCACTTTTTGTAGGTAAAGTCAGACAAGAGGGCCAAGATGGCCCTGAATCACTTATCTGATATCTCAAGATGTGTCATTACTTCTGGAAGTCATATGGATCACTGACAGCCATTTTATTCCATGCAGTTTGATATTATGCACACTTTTATAAAAATGTAGCTTTATATAATGATTATAGAGGTTAAATTATGTGAATTCTAAACCACGAAAAGACAGGGTTTCCAAATATCATTTTTCTTATTTCTGCATGAAATCATGTCGTGGGCCCTCGCCAAGACACTTCTAATGAGCACCCACAAAATACAGAAAAAATACCAGTACTTTCCGGATGAAAAAAGCGCCTTATGTATCCCTCCAGGTTTCCTATAAATCCAATACAAACCAGACCAATTAATTAATTAAACAGCTTGTTAACTCATGAATACAAGTATTTTATTGAGCCAATTCTCTCAATTACAATATTTGTAAAGAAGAACCAGAGTTTATTGATTCTGCTAATTTTTTCAGTTTTCACGCAAGTGGACCTGGCACATTTCCCATACCTTGGTTTTATAAGGGAGACAACTTTGGCATGCATATTCCTATTAGATTTCCTGTAAACTTAGCCTGTAAAGTTTCCTGTAAAAGTAATGTATCATAATAATAATAATAATAATAATCAACCTTATTTATAGACGGTAACACATTTAGTACTAGTACTAATCTTCCATGTGGCCCTCTTTTCCTGGGAAGGAACCAGTACTAAGCAATGTGGATAAAGTTTCTTGCTCAAGGAAACAACACGTGGCGCTCGCGAGGATCGAACAGGCTACCTCTTGATCTCAAATCCGATGCTTTACCACTGCACCACAGCGCTCCACAATGCTTTACCACTGCACTACAGCGCTCTATCATGTCATTCAGTCTACAAATTTGAATGAATACATTATATTGACTAATTTGATTGGCTGATTATCAGAAATAGGTGTGGCAAAACTAATTTATCCCGCAGGATATGGGTTAAGATGAGGGTGGCATCCTACAGTATCAACTTGTGTGAAAAAGGTAATTGATGGCTTACCCATATCACTGTTTACTCAACAATAAATGGCACTCAGGCCTAGCAATAACACTAGCAAATTATATAGCTCACCTCATGTAAGTTACATTCCCAAGCAAGCAAGTCTGTCTTATCACTGTTCTCTCTATTGTAACAACAAAACGAGATGTCTAACAATTCTACCTTCCTTTCAGCTAAAATCCTTTAAGAGATCTGTTATATTTCTAAAAACACCTTTGAAAACTCCTTTTATAATAATGCAAATATTTGAAAATGTTCACAATGATTTAACTATTCACACTACACATACGACGCTTAAAATACTTTAATACCACAACTTATAAATTGGTTCAGGTAAAAGACAATAACGAACCATCCTGCGATCCAGTATCAGATCACGCTAATCTGGTCATAAAATCAAATAATATCCTGCTTTATCTTTGTGAACAAACTGAAACTTGTCTTCAACCAATATAATCCTATATTAACAGAAATGATATCAAGATATTCTAAAAATGAATTAAATGAAACAAGATACTTGAACAAGTTTTCCGTCTTAGTATAGTCTTTCCTCTCGAATGGACCATTTCATATAATCATAAAAACACACTTCTACGCCATGTTGTAAAATGATGTCAATAAAACCCTGACGAAAATCAATCTAAAATCTCAGGTAGAATCAATAAAATGCACATTTAGTTTTGAGAATACCGGTACCATAAAATAGTAAAAATACCCAGATATTGATGTCCTTATAACTAAGCATGCAATACTCCTAAAAATTGGACAGGCTGATATCACATTCCCTTGGTGTCCTAAAACATGCTTACGGACACAGCAGTCCAGCCTGTGTGTACACTTCTTGCATAGATATTTTTAATGTTTAAATTGTATTCACATTTGTACTTAACCCTTTTAGTACCAGATGGAAGCTTCCTTCTTATATATAGCAGGAGTCCATTTCAAAATTTAGGGATGTCAGGCTGTGTTTTCTTCAAAATTTATTTGGAAAATGACTGAACTTTTTGCAAACAGTGTAGGCCCTGATCAGACGCCGCGTTCTGCGGCGTCTGATCTGGGCCTACACTGTTTGCCAGGGTACCCTTTTAGGGGTTTCTGGTACTAATGGGTTAACCATGCTTACAGAATTGCAAATAATGCAAAACTAGACACAGCAGTCCAGTCTGTGTGTACACTTCTTGCATAGATATTTTTAATGATTAAATTGTATGCACATTTTGTACTTAAGACTAGCACAAACCACGAAAATTGAACAAGCATGTTATGAATATTAAATTTGTTGACAAACGCTGAAGATGACAAGATTATATGCAATCCCTCAACAGGAAAGCTCACAGCAGGGATACAGCTAAGAAGTGTTTGTCCAGTTTCTTTGCCCATCTTTGATCTAATTCTGGATTTCTACCCAATGTCACATTCACTTGTGGGTTTTCAAGTGATTTTATTCGGTTTAATTTACAGCCAAACACATATACAAGTCCTGGAGTATGACAGCTTTGTCTGAGATACCCACGGTGTGTTTCTTTGGGAAGCGAATAATAAGTCCTTAACCCTTATCTTGCTGTTCACGACAACCCCTATCTTTGCAAACAGTGTAGATCCAGATCAGATGGCTTCTGCCATCTGATCAGGATCTACACTGTTTGGCATTCAGTTTATGAATTTGTAGCAATAAATTACATCAAGTAATTTGATTGGTTGATAGACAGAAATGGGTGTGGCTTAAATGAATATTCAGCAAGATAAGGGTTAAATCTGCTGCTCCAGATTCGATCAGGTGAAGAGGCTTTTATCAAAAGATTATAAACTAGCAACTGATTTTACATTATCTTGTGAACAATTGGAGCAATATTTCTTCTTGTGATTTTTTGCAGCTTTTCGACTACATATAGTACCGTATGGTCTGTTCAGTAGCAGAAGCCGTGAAACCCAGCTCTTGATAAAAAGGAGGACTTTTGGGATATTCTTTCTTACCAAGTGTTTCTTTTGTTTGTTTGATTTGAGGTTTAACGTCCCCGTCAACACTGTAAAGGTCATTTTGGAGACGTTGCTTCCAATTTTGTGGGACTTTTACCCGACATTAAGATGAAATGACATCTCAAGCCCTCTCATCCCAATTAAACCAATAGGGTTTATTAGCATGGACGGTCTGCCTTGCTCCAAGTGTTTCTGCACTAAAACATGATGCGGGTACTTGCAACAATCAAGTGATACTGACAAGTACCATGTTGTGGGTACTTGATATCACATTGATGAGGCATACTGGATGGATTTGTAGCTACAGAATTCTTTTTAAATAGCCTTAAACTTGCTGTTTTGAAATTAAAACAAAAGTGTTCCTATCATTTTAATTAAGTAGTTCTAGTTCCTTTGAACGTCTAAACCATAGAAAAATAATAAGAAAAACAACTAGAATGTGTCGTCAAAAAGTCTCCCTCATTGAGACCCTAATCTCCCTCATCTGAGAAGCAAATCTCCCTCATGGTCATCATGAAATTATTACAGATATGTAGAAATACTAGAGAAAGTGACCAGTGGGTCACGTATACCCCGGCCAGCGCCATACTCTGATATGGCTTTCAAGCTTGTATGTAATGTGAATGAAGATGTCAAGAAGCTATAAGAATCTATAAATGTGCTTGTAAAAGCTAAACTAAACATAAAATTTCTAAATGGACCAAGGGAGTGAGGGCATCAAAGTTACTGAAGGAGTAGGGGTATCAATGTTAATGAAGCAGCAGGGTGGGTTATGCATCAATGAAATCTTTGGACTAGTATGCAACATCGATGCAAGATTGAAATGAATTTGTCTTAGAGTTTAGAACATACAGGCAGCTATAAACTTTGTCATAAAACTTTAACCAAATGTACAATTTCTAAGTCCATGACCTTGAGGTCCAGGTCGCCGTGGGTGGGGGAAGGGACATACATCACAAAATGTTGGGACTGGTACACTGATGTAAGTATCGACTGAATTTGTCTTAGAGTTTAGAACATAATAGGCATCTATAAACTTTGTCATAAAACTTTAACCAAATGTAAAATTTCAAAGTCTGTGTCCTTGACCTCAAGGTCACGGTGGAGGGTGGGACATGCATCAATGAAATCTTAAGACCAGTATGTAACATCAGTGTAAGTATCAACTAAATCTATCAAAGGGTTCAGAAGATGCAATCTCTCAGAAAATTTGATGCAAAACTTTAACCGAATGTAAAATTTCTCAGTCTGTGACTGTGGGGGGTGGGACATGCATCAATGAAATCTTTAGACCTGTATGTAACTTCAGTGTAAGTATCAACTAAATCTATCAAAGGGTTCAGAAGATACAATCTCCTAGAAACTTTGATGCAAAACTTTAACCAAAATGTTAACGGACGGATGGACAGACGTTCTTACGAATGGATACTTAAGTGGCTAGGCGTCGGCATATTGACTACTTAAGTGGCAAATTCTCTTAAGCGGCAAGCCACCTAAGAGACAATTTTTGCCACTTAAGTACCAAAATAACGGAATAAAGTCCATTTGGACTCACGAATATATACTTAAGTGTCAAACTGTCCAAATTTTTTGCTCCCTAAATGTCGTTTCGTTGGTGCAGATGGACACACGGACGGACGAATGGCAGGATGAAAAACTATATACCCCCATAGTATACTTCGTATACCAGGGGTATAATTAAGTAATTGACTGAAAGTTGAAACACAAGTTCTCATTTCATGCTATATATGCCAGCTTCCACTCTTAAAGCCTCCTTACCCCTTGACCTGCTGAATATTTATATATACCACACCCACTACTAATTATCAACCGATCAGATTACTTGATGCAAATTATTGCAATAAATTCATGAGCTGAATGATAAACAATAAAGATCCTGATCAGATGGCTGCTTCAGAAGCCATCTGATCTGGATCTTCATTGTTTGAAAGATAAGACATATCCGGGTTACCAGGACAAGAGTATGATGGGCTCATATCAATATCATGCAGTTTTGTTGTCTTCTTATTTTTTGGTGAAACTCACTAAATTGTTCAGGAAAAAATAATTTACTAAGTAAATACTTCATTTATTTTCTTTAGCTATTTCGCTATAATGCACACATGTATATTTGATATATAGGAACTTAAAACTAGAAATGTGTCAATACAAAACAGGTGCCCCTGCCCAGGGACCATCCTCACACAGAAACAAGAGCACCACATGCGGGTGCCAACGCTCAGCTGCAATAATTCTTAGTTGAAAAAGGGGCATAACTGTGCCAAAAATTTTTGAGGGTTACCTCACCTATTGGTACGAGTTCCCCTTTTAATTATTCATAATGAACAACTAGTCCGAGTTTCAAGTAAATATGTTCAGTAATGACAGAGATATTACAAAATGTCCAGGGTTTTGCACGACGACGCAGACGACGATGCCAGAGCTATGACAATACCTCGTCGTTTTCTTTTGAAAACAGCCGAGCTAAAAAACTGAAACTGTAAAAGGGCCATAACTCCCATAATAACTGGTGGCTTTTACCCAAAACCGAACTTGATCTTTATTTTATTATCTACATACTCAGTATAAAATATGAATCCAATCTACTAATATCAAACCATCTTTCATCTGGAAAAATGAAGTTGAAAAAGGACCATAACTCTCACAATAATCAACGGATTTTACCTTACATGTAAGTAAAACCGGCCCCGATAGCTCAGTTGGTAGAGTGTCCGCTCCGGGGAACGGGAGGCCACGGGTTCGATCCCGGGCCGCGACATACCAAAGTCGTTAAAAATGGTACTAGCTGCTCCTCGCTTGGCACTCAGATTTATGGGTACAGCTAGGACTGGTCGACCCAGTTGTGACTGGGTGTGGTATCATGTACTGTGTCTGGGACATGATACTTCAGTGAGGCAGCACTATAAAAGTGAGCATTGAGCTCCCTGTCGCAACCAGACACCGTCGTGATATGACTGAAAAATTGTTGAAAGCGACGTTAAACCCGAATTCACACACACATGTAAGTAAGATTTGACATAATATTTTATGATTATACATCATGTGTATAAAATATGAATCCAATCTACCAATCATTTCAAAATATACTGAACAGAAACCATTTTTTGTATGCAAAAATTGAAGTTAAAAAAGGGCCATAACTCCAATAATATCTGGTGGATTTTACCTGAAATCAAACTTGACCTATATTTTATGATTATCCAATCAACAAATCTTTTCAAAAGTTATTGAGTGTAAACCATTATCATGTAAAAATAAGTTGAAAAAGGCCATTACTGTCATAAATAATTGGCAGGGATCATTTTCTGGCGCGATTTCGCGATATTCTCTCATTTTTTGCAAGTAATCACATCAAAACTCCTAGGGTGAGAAAAAAATCGCTCTGTGAATTTTTCTCATCTCGTGTCGATTGGTTCCATTTTTGTTCATGTGGTCCATTTCGAGACTGTTCTTACCGCTCGGTTTCTGAACTATTGCGGCCCCAATTCATTACGCATACAACTGCAGATAACCAGTCAGTGATCTGTATCATTGAAAAGCTATATTGTAAAACTCTTTGTGGGGCTTGGATTTCTGCAAGCGTTTTTAATAGCTTCAAGGAGTCATTGATCGATTGATTTAGGGTTTAACATCCCTGTCAACACTATTTAGGTCATTTTGGAGACGTTACTTCCAATTTTTGGGACTTTTACCAGACACAGATGAAATGACATCTCAAGCCCTGCCGCCCAATGAAACCAAAACGGTTTATTTGCATGACTCACACCATTTTGCCTGGGCAGGCTTAGAGCCTCTAATCAGTTTACCAGTACTCATGTGCGCGGTCGGTTTCAGCTCTGCATAGAAGCATCGTGCAGCTCAATCTATTTCTTCAAGCCCTGATGGGTGGGGTGATTCAAGGAGTCAGCATAACAACAATTATTGTAATGGTGCCTTATGACAAGCAGACATCGATAATCCGGAATTTTATCTTTGCATGTTATCAAAAGGTGATTAACATCCCTTGCCAATTATTATTATGTTAAGATGAGCAATTTTATGACACCTGGACTTTAAAAGGTGTCAATTTCTGATAAACTACCAGTGTCATGTAATTTCGCGACTTTACAAATTTGATTTTTTTTTCAAATGGGCATACTTTTTAGCAATAAATTGTTGCCTATTTTAGTCCCCATTTATGGTTGACTGGTAATCCCCTTGTTTATTGTACTTCATTAACTCAGTTTTGGAAGTCATAACTGTGTTTTGATAACAAGTGTGGGAGACAACAATTAAACAAGTGTGAATGTGTGCCTTACCAGTATCATGTCAGTGTTTGTGTGTATTACAGAATGGGACCTGTGGCCCAAACATGTACCAAACTCTTGTTTGTATCAGCGATTTGTAACCAAATGGTGAATGTGACATATCCCTTCACTTAGCATAAATAAACAGGCAGTATAATTTAGCATAAGGAAAATTTAATGATCTGCTATTTCAAGTTGAGAGATGTGCCCTTTCAGCAAGTTGTTGCATGTGAATGTGCCCCTTTCATGTGTATTTACAGTGCCCTTTTTACATATTTTCACGTGTCAAAGGTGCCCTTTTTCCTGACAAGCACCAGGCCCTTTCTGGGAGTTGGGGGAAACACTAAGCAACATGACTATGTTTCTACAAAACAGATTTTTGACCCTTTGGGTGGGGGTCAGGTCCCCACCACGATAACAAGTCCGTGAAACGAAGACCCCCCTAAACCCCACTTTATATAGAGAAAATTGGGGTTTACGGGGGGTATACATTAGCTGCCTTATTTTTTCTCAAAAAACATAGATTGTGGGTACTCGTTAGAACCGCCTCATTGAGGCGGTTCTAACGAGCACCCACAATCTATGTTGGAAGCAGAAATAATAAAGTTGTTATCATTTTTCTACCGAATATTTATCATTTTCTGACACCATGTTGGACGCCATTATTTCTTACGGACATGTTTTCATAATGCTATCCTAGTGGGGAGTGACTACAGCATTAGGAATATGGTCCTCTCCCAGAGGGCCAATAACTGTGACAGTTTCAAGGATTCTTAACATAGCAACAGATAAGGGGGGTATTTTGTGATAACTGAAGGATAGTTTTCCTTATTTCTACATATATACCTATGTTGTGGGTATTCATTAGAACCGCCTCGCTGAGGCGGTTCTAATGAATACCCACAACATAGGTTTTTATGGAGAATTGACAAAAACTATCCTTCAATTATCACAAAATACCCACCTTATCTGTTGCTATGAATTCTAGCTAAAAAAGCCTGGGAGGAATTTTGTGATCATCGAAAAAAGACCCGAAATCCTACTTCTTGAGTTTGTGACCCCTAGACATGCCCCCTCAGCAAAATTTTTTCACCACTGTATTCCACTTTTCATTAGCTTCAATTTGTAGTCCTCAGACATGGGGCATTTGCCTATGAAAGTTTTGAGAATCTATATTAAAATTTAAATGGTCTAGGAGCAATGGTGGGACATTACAGACGGATGTACGGAGGAGGGGGTGATCAAATATCCCTACTTTTTCTTCGCAAAAGCACAGGGATAATAAGGGCAATAACTCATAACAATTGGCAGATTTGACCCGAAATTGAGCTTGACCTATATTTTATGATTATATACCTGTTTATAAAATTTGAATCCAATACACTAATGTTTTCAAAACATACGGGGGTGGTATTGTATTAGCAATGAATTTATATTATTCTCCTCTCTTATACTTTCTGATCTCCATTTGGTGCTTTGGGATGGAAGTCATTGCTTTTGAGCTGGGCTAAAATTAATAAGCATATTCTTATAAGCGTGAATGGCTTAAGCCCCACCAGCTCGGCTTGGCACTCTAGCGCCCTGACATTTGTTGTTGGGATGTCCCCGGGCCTGTGTAACGCCTAAAAATGTCCTTTGCTTACTTAAGTAAAGTGATCACATAATGTTTTAATGAAGTAGCGGGCTAACCATATTGCTCCGAAGCTGTTGCCAGCGTGTTCGCATGTTATGCGGGAAAACCTTGGTTGGAATGCCGGTCAGGCATCATCCTTTTTCCGCCCTTGTGACATTTGATAGCCAGCGTCGGTCACAGGGGCGAAAAGTAATGTGACCCAACCGGGACTCGAATGCATGCCCTCTGACATACCCTGCCAACACTGTGCAAATACACAGGCTCGCTTGAGCCTAAGCTAGCCAAGGATTCTTTATGCTGTTGCAAATCTTCCCCGACCCTCAAACCACCCCAAACACGAAAAAAAAAAAATGCAGCTCGGTTGAAGTTTTCAGAGAATTGTCTCTTGTCCAGATCAACATAAACAGGTGGGGGCTCTTTACAGCAGATATATACTGCATTTGTAAATTAAAGAAATGACTAAGCTCAGAGTCTCGGATGATGAGGCTGAAGTGCACAAGCCCTCAACCTGGATAGGGGCCCGAAAAACAACAACATAATACGTCTACCATTTCTACAACGCCCTCTTGGGCCTGCACCCAATACTTCACGTGAAGGCCCATTCAGATAAATGTGCACCAGACTTTTCATTTATCCTGAGTTCCGATTGAATATCATGCTCAATTGGGAATTTCGCTCCATCAGAGCAGTGATAAATACTTTGACAAGCGACTATAATTTGAACGATTGTCTTCTGAACGTTTTTTTTTTTTTTTGGATTTTACGGCCCTCAAGATTATTTCACTCATATTGAGCCGATCGTTAATCAGAGGTGGACGAAAACCGGAGTACCCAGAGAAAAACCACCTGAACTTCCGTTGCAGAATTTGGCGTCTCACATGTGACTCGAGCGAGACTCGAACCAAAGCGGTGAGAGACCCAATGATCAAGAGTCAGCGTTCTTAACCACTAGGCCACGGAGGCTCGTGTTCTTAGCTGTAGTGTGTACTCTTGAGTACGACAAATATTGGTAAGTTCGTATGAAGTTATGATTTATGTACATTTAAACTTGGCGCTATCTTTCCTTAAATTAACCTGTTAAGAGCAGCTGGCTTCATTTCCCGATGAAGGTTATGACGCCACGTCAAAATTGGCGTTTATTTTATTTGGTGGTTTGATTGGACGTCAATACCGGGTTATTTTGTGTCGACTGCCAGAGAAAGGTAGAAAAAGTAAAGAAGTAATAGTAGAGGAAAGCGGTAGACAGAGGAGAATAAGAGAAAAGTGAATTGCATTGAAGAAATAAAGATGTTCCCGTCCCACACCTACTGCAAGCACAGCAGGCCTTGTCCACCTGAAAACCAGCCTCAGCTGAACGCCCCGATGCCGAAAGATACACAACACCTTCGCCCCACCAAACTAACACAATTGAAAACTTTTAAGGGTCCAGTTAACGTCCCGATCCGAAGGACGGTACACTTTATGACATTCATGCCTGCAAATGATGTCAATAGAGCATGCTCAGACACCTAAATTTTATCGCCGCTGCCATTGAGATGAAATGAAATCTCAATCTCTGCCGCCCAATGAAACCAATAGGGTTTATAAGCATGGACGGGCCGACTCACACCACTTTACCTGGGCAGGCTGAGATCCTCAAAGCTGTTTACCAGTACTCGTGTGCGGGTCGGTTCAGCTCTGCGTGGATGCATCATGCATCCCATATATTTCTTCAAGCCCCGATGGGCGGGGGCCGCAAGAATCCATTCCCACAGGTTGAAAGGACAACAACTGTATCTGGATTCCCTTTAAAATGGTGGGTCATTCTTATTAAAGGTAAAAAATTGTTACTCTGGAGAGCAAATAATTGCCTTCAAGAGGAGCCCCCCACCCCACACACATGCAAAGAGATGAAGTACCATAGCCCTCCCCAAAGTTCTAGTCTGATAATATTCACACAGAAAGCATGATTCCATCTTTTTTTTTTAAATTTTTGATAATAATCCTCTTTATATCATTTTCGGGGTGGCTATTAAATAAAACCACAATGAAGTATTATTTTTATACACATTTTCTCACATGTCATTAATATTGTCCACCGTAGGTGAAGACCAAGATACAGAAATTGCGGATTGCTGATGCTGTAAGCGACCCAATTATCTCCCTTTCGCTGCAAAATGGCTTTGTTGATGTTGCGGAAGGACTGCCTGACAGAAAAATTGTGAAAATTGTTGTTTTTAACCAGTTCGGATCACTTTCAACACAATTTACAGATTTTCAATAATAAAATAAAGGTTTTCACCCAAAAGTGCGCAAGTGAATTTCAGAATTAATTTTGTATTTTCAAAGGAAAACGTGTTTTATAACAGAACAGGTACTTTCCATGATGCAATTCTTTCTACATTCATGCACACTGGACACTAGTACACTTTTATTCCGCTTTATTGAACCTTGATCGAGGTTTAAAACGTCGATTTAGGTCTAGTACCTCCATATTGCACTTATACAGGACCTGTCCATTTTTTAGAGGCAGAGCTACGGCTGAAATGTAATTGATTGGTTAAGTCAGACAGCTGAGATGGTTGTTTTTCTCACTCGATTGTTTACTTGACAGTTGTAGACGATTGGGTTGCCGATCGATCAGATAGCAAACCTTTCAGACTCAAATAAAAATACTATAAAGGATTTTTGAGGTCCGAGTCAACGTTCTGTGGTGAGGACGGACCAGACCGTCAGCGATACAACGCCAACACGTCGTATCGCTGTCGGCCCTACCTGACATTCTTTGCAAGCTAGGAAGTTACCGTCTCAGATGACGATATGCATTTTGAAAAGCTAAACTTGTCCAATACACCTGTACACTGAACAAAGTATAACCGTTTACCTTGGTAACTTAGTATCTGACTATAACGTTAGTGACAATCCACACTGATGCGGATTAACATTGTTAAACAGACCTTACCCTTTATTTCAACCAAAGAGTAACCTTCTGTAAAATCCAATTAAAAACACGACGTTTATGTCCTTTTCTACAGTTTGTTTTTCGCGTCACGGCATTTTCGACATTATCACGTGACTGCATTGCGCTGTAAATATCAAAATGGTCTGGTCACTACAGTAATGCGGCAAAACTTCTACTTGATAAATATAGTGGGGTAAATGAGTAGTTTATACCATATATTGCAAATGAATAAATGCAACGTCTCCAAATGACCTATATCCTAGAGTGCCCAAAGTTCGTTACACTAAGCCAAAGTGGTCTACACATAATAATATAAAGCAGTACAAATCAAATCAATTCACTCTCCTCACTAGCTTATCATATCGTAATTCTGAGTAACAAAGCAATTCCCCTATTTTCGTTCCCCGTACAATTATATAACAACAGTCTCAAATGTAAACAAAAATGGCCTCTGCAACATTTTCTGGTCCTAAGTTCGTGACCCAATGACGTCATCATTTTTTGTGCTCAACTGCTAGGCTACAGTACGTAATTCTTAGGTTTTGGGTAGTTATACTCAGTATTTGAATAGCTGAGCAGTTCAAAGTTTAAACAGCAAACTGATCAGTATAAAGTCTTGACTTTAAAAAAAAGCTCAAACAGAAAGTTTCACTTTTTAAGCATCAAAGACAGTAAAAACAATTTGGAAACATAACTTGTATTTGATAACAGATTTATTCCTTATATGGGGCAACCATGCAATGAGGACACAAGAACCCTATGTGATGCCTTACAACTGAGATATCAATGCAGTATTTGAGAGGCACCCAGTGATTACATGTGTACCCGTTCCACAAACCGTCCCTCTGTACTCTAAGAACCAACAGAATTTCGGAAACGGCTAATTTCTTTATCTTGGCCTGATTTTATTTGACAGGTCATGCGACCTTAACCCAGAAATGGTTAACAAAACAGACGATAGGTTGTTGTGGCACATCAGATTGAAAAATATTTTTTATTAGTATTTTTCCAGATGACGAATTTGGGAATAGTGAAAATGGCTTTCTTACAAAAGAAAAATAAAATATGGATGTTAACTCATTTGTTTGAAAGCCATTTTTGACAAAACTTTGTCCAAGAAAACTTCTAGTCGACAGCTGAAAATAACCACATATGAAAGTTACTAGAGAACGAGGTCAGTGCGAGGAGCACAGAAAATGATGACGTCACGGAGTTAAGGCGGTAACGAACTTAGGGCACCCGACGATACAGTGTTGACTGGGACGTTAAACCTTAAATCAAACAAACGAGCACAGTCCAAAATTTTTCATTAACGCTGGGCTCTGACATCTTAGGGTAGTAATTGGATTTTGTTCAACAGAGTGGGGAGGGTGCAAACGCAGCCCCCTCCCATCTTTTGGAAATTATTTCAGATTCATACAGTTTTTCACCCTCTGCAAAATACCTGAAATTCGCACCGCTTCGGGAATGGGAGGTCGCGGGTTCGACACCACAAGACACCACATGGCTTGGAACAGGTTGTTGACTTCCCTACTCGAGATAGAAACACTTTGGATTTGATTCTTACAACTTTGCCAGGACAGTTTGGGGATATTCAATCCCCGGACAAACTAAGTGATCATGATATTGTCTCTGGATTTTTGAAAATCTTCATACCACCTATAAAGAAACCTCGTAGAAAGGTGTACTTATATCAAAAGGGTGACTATGAAACTATGAGGAAGGATGCCCTAAAATTTGCAAGAGAGAAATACTTTAATGGTCATTCAGACGCTCGGTCTGTCCAGGAGAACTTTGATTTGATAAAGTCTTTCATTCAAGCTTCGTCCGAAAATCATATCCCCTCCAAAACTAGCAGGTCTGTATCTTCAATTCCTTGGATCACACCAGAAATAAGAAGA
This sequence comes from Lucinisca nassula, assembly GCA_963580285.1. Classification (NCBI taxonomy): domain Eukaryota; kingdom Metazoa; phylum Mollusca; class Bivalvia; order Lucinida; family Lucinidae; genus Lucinisca; species Lucinisca nassula. Next base: position 58,654,553 of record OY757014.1, read on the forward strand.
AAAATTCGGAGGAGAAATAAGATTCATGCTAAGGCAAAAAAAGTCGGGAAGTGGTAAACTCAGAGCAAAATTTGAAAACTTGAGACGAGAAATTAAAAATGACATCAAAAATCAGCATGATCAGTATGTAAATAACTTGGTAGGTGATGTAAAGGCGAATCCCAGAGACTTCTACAGATATATCAATAGCCAGAAGAAAGATAGGCAAGGTATCCCACCCCTTAATAAAAGAGGAGGGAACGGGGTCGCTGAATCGGACTCTGAAAGGGCAGAGGAATTGGTTGGTCAATTCAATGATGCATTTAATAAAACTGAGTTCAACGAGGTTCCATTGACTGGAAGATCGGCCCCTTTCATGGAAAATATTGTTGTATCCTCTGCGGGAGTGATCAAATTACTTAAAGGCTTGAACCCTTCTAAAGCTTTAGGGCCTGATGAGCTTCATCCTAGAGTCCTGAAGGAACTAGCAAACGAGTTAGGTCCAGTTTTTGCTCATCTTTTCCAACAATCTCTCGATACGGGTGAAATTCCCAAAGAATGGCTCCTAGCGAACATCTGTCCACTTTTCAAAAAAGAGGACAGGGCTCTTGCTCGTAATTATCGCCCGGTGTCACTGACCTGTGTTCTATGTAAATTGCTTGAACACATAGTCTGCTCAAACATCATGGCCCACTTGGATGAACATAAACTTTTGTCAGACAGACAACATGCATTTAGGAAAAGGCATAGTTGCGAAACTCAGTTGAGCAAGGTTATTAATGATTGGGCAAAAATCCTGGACAAAGGCGGGCAGGTGGACACATTTATTCTGGACTTTGAGAAGGCTTTTGACACCCCTCCTCATGAACTACTTAAATCCAAATTATTTGGTTTATATGGAATTGTGGTAAAATTTTACCGGTATATTTGATTAGGTGTGTTTACGTATTGATTCGTATAGAGTAACTTCCGAGAGGTTGAGAGAAATGTTGCTGCTAATTGTGTTCCGGTTATTTCTGCATTTTGAAGATATATTTCAAGACGTTTTACCTATATCTATCCTTTCTCCTTATTTCTTGGATATTTCTCTTCTCTATTGATAGTCCCCATACTCGTGTGGTTATGTTTGATTTGTCATTTGTGAATTGCTTAAAACTGTATTTTGTACTTGGGAAGGGCCGTAACTAATGTTGCTAGAACTTGTGGCCCAACCCATTTGCTTGTATCTTATGTTATAAGCAATAAAATATGTTTAAATCAATTCTGGAATTGGTGGGAAGACTCTTAAATGGATAGATTCCTTCCTTTGCTACAGAAAACAGCGTGTTGTTGTTAATGGTGAATCTTCAGTATGGGCGCCAGTTTTGTTTGGAGTCCCACAAGGGACCGTTCTTGGTCCTCTATTGTTCTCCCTGTACATCAATGATATTTCCACTGATATTGACTCAGAAATAAGACTGTTCGCAGATGACTGTGTTTGTTACCGGGAAATTAGAGATACAGATGACTCACTGAAACTTCAGGCTGACATAGATAGATTAGGATGTTGGGCCAGAAAATGGGGCATGAGATTTCAACCAGTTAAATGCAATATTATGCAGATAACAAGGAAGAGATCTAATAAAGTTGAGGCTTCTTACACCTTAGAGGGAACGGTCCTCGAAAATGTGAATTCCATTAAATACCTTGGTGTGACAATCACTCACGATTTGAGATGGAATACACACATTAGCAATATGTGTACAAAGGCGAATAGAACACTTGGTTTCCTGAGGCAAAATCTTCATCAGTGTCCTCAGGATGTGAAAGAAACAGCATACAGGGGACTTGTTCGCCCAATCTTGGAATATGGTAGTCGCATCTGGGACCCAAGCGGAGTGGTCCTAAATGAAGAAATTGAAAAAGTTCAGAATAGAGCTGCTAGATTTGTAACTGGAAATTATTGCTTTGAAACTGGGAGCATGACTGGAATTCTAGGAAAATTAAGATGGGAGTCTCTAAAGAAAAGGAGAAGAGACAGTAGGCTCATACTCTTATACAAAGGTCTAAAGGGTGCTGCCAGCATTCCAACAGATGGCCTTGTTCCCCCAGCTAGGCATTGTAGAAAACACCATTCAATGACGTTTCAGATCCTTACTGCAAGAACGGATATTTATAAAGAATCGTTTTACCCCCGAACCATTAGAGATTGGAATGCCCTTCCCGATTCTATTATTTTGACGGCTGAAGGTGCTGAGGATTGTGTAGCTAAGTTTACATCTTTGGTTAGAGCTAGGGACTAACTTCCCATATCACAGGTCCTGGTGTATGAATGTCATTTGACGTGTCACCAGTAACAATTCTGATTCTGATTCTGACACCCCAAGACACCACAAAACACCACAAGATACCCTAAGACACCTTTATTATTACACATTTATTATTTTTTTATATATATTATGATATAATTGAAGCAATTTTCGCGAAAAGATTTACATTTGACCACGTTTAGAATATCTGATATCAGTGTATACAGATATCATTATAAACAGATATATACACATTGGTTTAAACAGTCAGTCGATTCGATAAGATTTTGTCTTAGAATGAATAACACTTAAATACTATCCCCAATTTTTAACATTCGAAATAATATCCCCAGTTTTCAACATTGTTTTGAATTGCTCATTATCACCCCGTCGCGTTAGCCCAAGGATAAAACTTTATCCTTAGTTTCCAGCTGGCACCTCGCAAATGTAACTGATGATCTGTTCATGATTGTTAAACAATTTGCGACTCGTGGAGGTGTGAAAATGTAGGATTGAACTACATTTAGTTATTTGATTGGTTGATAGAAGCAGAATTAATATATTCAGCAGGTCAAGTGTTAATAAATAGAGTGTGGTAGGTGGACGTTTGTGTGGACCACTGCACTAATGTAGTTTCCTCATATTATTTCTATATGCGTGAATACGTATGCATCACGGGTGTGAATGCGTAAGCACAACAGGTGTGAATGCGTATGCGTCACACGTGTATATGCGAACACATCACAAGCGCGTATGCACAGGCTTCACAAGTGTAAATATAAATGCATTACAGCACTAAAGTTTGTGGCGTGTGATCAGTCCGTCGGGCTCAGCCTCGAACAGACGGACGAATTGCCACCTGGATAAACCTGGCGGACAGACAGACAAACGCTATAACGTCACCTAGAGTGTCCTTTACAAAAAGGGCACTCCCGTTGATCGTACAGGAAGATTCGACCACTAATGCCAGACTGTTTGCATGCAGATCAAAACAAAATATAAATTTCCTAATTTAATAAAATTTACAATTAATTTCAAATATTCATGATGTGATTAGGCGATGAATCCTATAGTTCTATTGAGACAGAAAAATAACAAGTATTCTTAAGATTGAAGTGAAAGTTGTCAGCTGAATGAAAAACCTAAAGTTTAACAAAAAGAAAAATGATCTCAAAAATGTCCAGTTTTAAAGCCTAAATAAAAATGGGAGGCAAGTACGAGTTTAAGAAAAACTCGATGAGCCTCGCGAAAAAAATGGTACGAACATAAGAAATGCTCGATGAACGAGTACAGAGATATCCTACCTCAGATGAACCATAAAAGTTACGCTGAGCGATATTGGACAGTTTGACGAACTTGGATCATGATTTTATATGACCCTAAAGTTTATTATGGAAAAGAAGCAGAATATACCAGATTCCGCTTTAAAAAGATGGTCATACTAGCTAGTAATGCAACCCAAAGTATGATAAATAATTAAATAAGTATTTCTTTATTATTGGAGTGAATAGGCAGATTTTACACTCCAGGATTAAGGGACTGGATATAAAAATAGCTAAATCAGCATAATACTGAGGGTAGCCATTAAAACAAAAGAAAGGTAATCGAAGTTAATCAATCAGTCAAGTTTGGTAATTCGGTTCAATACGAAATATTCGTTGCTTTCCGTATACTTACGGAATTAAGCGACGATCAAGTTTAAGGAAGGGTACGCTGATTGGCTCGTCAGATTATTGACTGACCAATGAAAAGGCTTCTTGTATAAAACTTCGGTCAATTTAGCAACACGTCTGCCTCCTTACGAAGACAAAATGTCAAACTTATAATTCTTCCAGAATGCTTGACTTTTAAGGTCAAAATGACTTATTAAGTAAGTGTTAGCATTCATATTGACACCCGAATTCGTGACTGTCATACAACTACAACGGGCTATTATGTACAGCCAGAAAACTGATGTCAAATTATGGAAGATAACTGAAACATGTGTCATGTCATGACAGTTTGCCTTACAATATCCTAAATTGTAACTGTTACGGTCAGACCAGACCTACTACAAGAGTAACACATGGAGCTTCAATGGGAATGGCCACACCGGCTTTCCTTCAGGGGAGGTAGCGTCTTAAAAAAATCTAACCCCCCTTTCAGTAATCATTTCCCTTGGTGATTTATCACTATTGGTTTCAGACAAATGAATACATAATCAAAACTCAAATTCCCCTAATTATACTAAAGTTTGCCTTGTTACCCAGAATTTCCCTACTGACATCTTTAATACCATTTTTAAACTCATTTTTCCCTTACATTTTTCTTGCTTAAGGGCAACATCTCCGTCCTTGTAATACCTGATAGACTGTTAGGATCCGTGCAATGGGGACACCATCAGTACCGTCATAACATACCTACTTGCCGAGACTCTAAACCAAATTGCTGTAGCAACAATGCGCTGAGGGAAAAAATGAAGAAAAGCTCGCATTTGAGAATGTCTTCCCCATGGATTCAGCATTCATCAAGTCAAAGCAGAATATATCGGTCGGAGATGTGTGTGACACTCTAACAATCTTGTGGAAAGAAATAAATAATAAATTTTGGTGTCTTGGGGTGTCATGTGGTGTCTTGGGGCTTTCAGACTGACCGCATTATCAGGGGTAGCCCTAGGAAGATAAACGAAGGCAGGTAAGTATTTGTTAGAGGATAATTTGTTTGTCGCAATAAAAGCTCTACAGAGCTTATGTTATTTGTTTCGAATATGCGACGTTAAATAAAGCTTCTTTATCTTTATCCTCAACCCGCCCCTTTTCAGAGTCTGCGCACGGCCCTGAATCATGTTCAAAACTGTTGTTGCATACATATGGCGAACAGTGCCGACCTGATAAGAAGCAATGTACTCTATATCCGATCTTGGTCTACGCTGTATGTCTAATAACGGTACCGGCTACTCATTTTTGCACGGTTCTAAAATTAAGTTCTTAGCAGGAGTGCGAAAAGTCTATTTTTACTCGACAATTTGTGTAACTGTTGTAGTCTAACTGTTGGTTTTCTTTTGCTCCAGCATTTCAGTGGTTTCTTGCTGTCGAATCCTCACCGTGTCTCACCTCTGTGGTTCTTTGATTAAATTAATTGTGTTCACGGAGATGTTGCGCTGATGAGTTAGGAGGCCTTCATGCGGACTGAACAAATTATTTGTCTAAATCGCGACGGAAGTAAGGGCGAGGATTGTGGCCACGTAAAATCGATTTAAGCCCCCCAGTGGAAATCTTTTCACTGACCGTTCCAAGGCGGTTCTTCTGTGGCGGTTTATTCATGTTGTTGTTTGTTACTTACTGTGTGTATCACTTGTGTCTTATTATTTTGGATGGTCATATGGCCATTTTGTGGGAAAGTAACTGTCCTTATGGCCTTCCTTTGTTTAGGTTTCCATTATGGTCTTGTCGCTTCATGTTTATGGTTCTTTCCCTTTGGTGTCTTTGATGGGTGGAGTAAGTTAATTGTATCGATTCCTGATCTTTGTTTTACTTCTACTTTTTATAAATAGATTGTTCCCAAAGACGTCACGTGACATCGTGGCCTGGATTAAGATATTGTATTTCTTTCATTACGTGAGCAACCTGGCACTCTATCTATCTATCTTCTTATACTGAGTCGGTCATATCTGGCCATTACCTCAGTTGATTGGGTGGCTAAATTTAGAATATAGCTGAAAAAAGAGAGAGAGAGAGGCACTGGATGCGTCCTTAAAACTATTTACAATCTGCATAACAGAGGTATCCTAAAACGCATACCTCTGCGTCCCAATCTTACACTGTGCGGGCTTTGAACTCTTCTGCGGACTTGGCATTCACCGCAGAGGAGGGAGGACTATTCCCTTGGGGAATAGTTCTAGGAAAGAACGAGTTCTTCAGGGCATCACTATAGGACTGGTATCTACGATATTGTGAGTCGTTTACTTTTGATGCCCTTGTTTGTGTCGACACTGTTACAGGGGTCAAGTACCTATCTTTATCAATAGACACTGAATCAGAGTGTATCTTGTAGAAGAAGGTTAAAGAGGACTGCTCACGACGGGACTCCAGGGACGGCCACTCTAGCTCATTAAGCATGTCACCGACGCTACTTCTATTTCGCCATCGCCTACAGGTCAATCGAGCAGCTGTCCTCTGCACCTTCTCCACCTGCTGAGTCTGAGTTTTAACATAGGGATGCCAAATGGGTGATGCATATTCAAGATGAGGGCGAACCAATGTTTTATATGCAACATCCTTTGTCTGCCTAGGTGCAAAAGCCAAGTTCCGTCTAAGGAATCCTAAAGTCCTAGTTGCTTTAGATGTAATCTCTGAGATATGTTGACCCCAATCAAGATCGTCAGTGATGGTGATACCAAGATATTTGGCGGATTGAACATGCTCCAAAATTTGCTGGTGAAGGGTATAGTCAAACTTAATTTGTTTGTCCGGAGGGTGTCGTGACACCCTCATTGAGTGACATTTGGCCACATTGAACTTCATTTGCCAATCGGCCTCCCACTGTGCAAGTTGATCCAGGTCATCTTGTAAAATAAGACAGTCAGAAGGAGAATATATGTTCCTATACAGGACACAATCATCAGCAAACAAACGGACAGATGACCTGATATTGTCGGGAAGATCATTAATGAAAACCAAGAAAAGGACCGGTCCAAGGACCGAACCTTGGGGGACTCCAGATGAAACAGGGACTGGATCAGACGCTTGGCCATCAAGTACAACTTGTTATGAGCGCCCAGAGAGCCATGAGCTAATCCACCTATGCGTGGATCCTCTTATCCCATAGTACTCAAGTTTATGTAATAGCCTTCTGTGAGGTACCTTGTCAAAGGCTTAGCAAAGTCCATGATGATCAAGTCAGTCTGTTTGTGGCCACGGTATATGGCCCCATCCAGATTGCTCACAATGTCATGGTAAAATTGAACAAGCTGCGTTTCGCAAGACCTTTAACTCCGGAAACCATGTTGACAGTCAGCAAGAATGCTCTCAAAGGCTAAGTGCTTGTTGATGTTGCTTACTAATATATGCTCCAGGGTTTTGCAACAGATGCATGTTAGCGACACTGGTCTATAATTTGCTGCATCATATTTTTCCCCTTTTTTATAGACCGAGGTTACATTTGCTTGTCGCCAGTCATCTGGTACAGTGCCCTGGGCAAGTGATTCATTGAAGATAAAGGCCAACACAGGAGATATTTCAGCACTACATTCCTTAAGTACCCTGGCATTCAGGTCATCGGGCCCAGATGCCTTATGTATCTTGAGCTTACCTAACAGTTTAGCGCCCCCATTGGGGTCAACTGTTATGTCCCCCATAGAGGGGAACGGACTTGCACCTTTAGATGGTAGCTCACCATCAGTTTCACGCGTAAATGCTGATTGAAACTGTTTATTGCAAATATTAGCCTTATCACGCGCATCTGTTTTCAGAATTCCATTTTCCCTTAGCGAAGTGATCCCAAACGCATCCTTTTCAGGGACTTTACGAATGACCAAAACTTTTTAACTTTACCATTCTTTTGGGGACTATCGGGATCTATATTGTCATCTTCAAAGGTAAAGATGCTGGAAACATGCTTCCAATATGCATCTCTTATAACGTTTTGCACATGTGCTCTGAACCGTTTGTAATGGTTCTTAACGTCAGGGCTGCTAGACTTGCGAGCACGAAAATACATTCTATTCCGTCTTCTGATGAGATGCTTGATCGTGTTATCGATCCATGGTGCTCTATATTTTGTTTTGGTCAGTTTCGTTGGTATAAACCTTTCCATCGCCTTGGTTAATTCGGACTTAAAACTGACCCACAAGTCATTAACTGACATGTGCGAGAGGTCAAAGGAAAGGAACGAATCCTTAAATCGCGCCATATGGTCTCGCAGAGCATCCATATCCGCACGTTTGTAGAGAAAAACTTTACGCGGGACTTGTCTGATTCGTTTAGCTTTTATGTCATACTCAACAAGGACTATGTCATGATCAGCTTTGCCAATCGGGGGCATCCCCTTAACTCGGCTTACTGGGGATGGAGAATTTGTAAACAATAAATCATATATTCTTATACTATTCATTTAACCCTCAAATACCACTATTTAAGCAAACAGTGAAGTTCCTGTGCAACCTGTTGATCAGACGCCACATTCCGCGGCGTCTGATCTGGGTATTATCTAGCACAAGATTCCTGTCAAGACTCTATAGATAGCTCTTGTTGCATCGATAAAAATAGCGCAACGTTCCAAGTTCTATTAATAAAAACATAATATTGGTTTTCCCAAATCAGTGGTGGTCACGTGGACAACTGCATGAATTCCGTTTGGGCATTTAGTAAATTAGGGCCGATCGACCCCAAAAGTGTAGCACTTTGGTGCAGTGGTAGCGCATCGGATTTAACCCAGTCACGGTTGACAGCGTTGCTTCCCTCTTTAATTGCACGCCGGTGGGTCAGGCCTCAGATTCTATGACGGTTCCAGCGTAAAGGCTTATTGAGAATTAGAGAGATCTAATTCAAGGTAATGCTGGTTGGTGCCTGATGCTCTGTCTCTGGTCCAAGTGGTAAACTCCGGGCAAAATTTGAAAACTTGAGACTGATAAAAAAAAAAACATCATTTGTATGTGAATAACTTGGTAGGTGATGTAAAGGCAAATCCCAGAGACTTCTACAGATATATCAATAGCCAGCAGAGAGACAGGCAAGGAATCCAGCCCCTTAATAAAAGAGGAGGGAACGGGGTTGCTGAATCAGACTCTGAATGAGCAGAGGAACTAGTCGGTTAATTCATTGATGCGTTTAATAAAACTGAGTTCATGGAGGTTTCATTGACTGGAAGATCGGTCCCATTCGAGGATATTTATTGTTGTGTCAGCTGCAGGAGTGATCAAGTAATTCAAGGCTTAAACCCTAGTAAAGCCTTATGACCTGATCAGCTTCATCCTAGAGCCCTGAAGGAACTAGCAAATGAGTTAGGTCCAGGTTTTGCACACCTGTTCCAACAGTCTCTTGATACTTTTGAAATCCCCAAAGAATGGCTCCTAGCGATCGCGAACATTTGTGCACTCTTCAAAAAGGAGACAGGGCTCTGGCAGAGGTGGAAAAAGAACATGGCTCGACCGGGACTCGAACCCAGGGCCTTTCGCATACCGTGCGAACACTCTACCGACTGAGCTATCGAGTTACACTGTCGACTTGTTACACGTCTCTGACTGTGTTCTGTGTAAATTGCTTGAACATATAGTCTGCTTAAACATCATGGCCCACTTGGATGAACATAAACTTTTGCCAGACAGACAGCATGCGTGCGCGCGCGCGTGCGTGCGTGCGTGTGTGTGAATTCGGGTTTAACGTCGCTTTCAACAATTTTTCAGTCATATCACGACGGTGTCTGGTTGCGGCAGGGAGCTCAATGCTCACTTTTATAGTGCTGCCTCACTGAAAGTATCATGTCCCAGACACACTACATGATACCACACCCAGTCACATTATCCTGACACTGGGTTGACCAGTCCTAGCTCTACCCCGTAAATCTGAGTGCCAAGCGAGGAGCAGCTAGTACCATTCTTAACGACTTTGGTATGTCGCGGCCCACAAGGGACAGTTCTTGGTCCACTATTGTCCCCCCCCCCCCCCCCCTACACTTCAATGATGGGAAATTAGATAAACAGATGACTCACTAAAACTTCAGAATGACACAGATAGATTAGGATGTTGGGCACGAAAATGGGATTTCAGTCAGTTAAATGCAATATTATACAGATAACTAGGGGAGATCTAATAAAATTGAGGCTTCTTACACATTATAGGAAACAGTCCTCGAGAATGTGAACTCCATGAAATACCTTGGTGTCACAATCACACACAACTTGAGATGGAATACTCATATAAGCAACATGTGTACTAAGGCAAATAGAACGCTTGGTTTCCTGAGGCGAAATCTTCATCAGTGCCTTCAGGGTGTAAAAGAGGCAGCATATAAAGGTCTTGTTCGCCCAATCTCGGAATATGGTAGATGTATCTGGGACCCCAGTGGAGTGGTCCTAAACGAAGAAATTGAGAAAGTTCAGAATAGAGCTGCTAGATTTGTAACAGGCAATTACTAATTGCTTTGAAACTGGGAGCATGGCTGGAATATACTTGGAAAATTAAAATGGGAGTCTCTCAAGAAAAGGAGAAAAGACAGTAGGCTCATCCTTTTATACAAAGGTCTAAAGGGTGCTGCAAGCATTTCAGCAGATGACGTTGTTCCCCCCAGCTAGGCACTGTAGAAATCACAATTCGTTGGCGTTTCAGACCCTTACTGCAAGAACTGACATTTATAAAGAGTCGTTCTCCCCCAGAACCATTAGAGATTGGAATGCTCTTCCCGATTCGATTATATCGACAGCTGAAGGTGCTGATGATTAGCTAGGGACTTATGGGGCGCCGTTTAACTATTTAATCCGTATTTATGGATATCCATAATTCGATTTATGGATATTCATAATTCGATTCGTTTTATGGATATCCATAAATCAGCCGAATAATGGATATCCATAATTCGAATTATAGATATTCAGAAATTGAATTATGGATATCCATAATTCGATTAATGAATATCATTAATTCAAATTCGAATTATGGATATCTATAATTCGAATTATGGATATCCGTAATTCGATTTATTGATATCCATTATTCCTCTGATTTATGGATATCCATAATTCGAATTAATGGATATCCATAAATCAAATTATGGATATCAATAAATTAATCTGAATTAATGATATCCATATTTCGATTTACGGATATCCATAATTCACCACATAAGCTTTTGGATTCAATGATTTCTCCCCAAGATCTCCAACCGAGTCTATCAAGCATGATTGTAACGCTTGACCTTGTGTCATAGTCACTGGTGGTCCAGCCAGCAGCCCTTATTTGTATTTTTTTCTAACTAGGGTATCTTGGTTCGGGTAAAGGGTCCCATATAGGGGCTGCACACTCCAGCTGGGGCCGTACAAGAGTGTTGTAGGCAGTCTTTCTCACCCTTGGTAGTTTGGTTTTTGATATTCATTCTAAGGGATCCAAGGGTCCTGTTTGCATTTGCAGTTATCCTGTCTATGTGGGAGTTCCAGAACAGGCCACCGGATATGTCCATCCCAAAGTACCTAGCACTGGTGACCACCTCCAGGACCTTCCCATGCAGGTGATACAGGACGTTTATTGGTCTCCTGGAAGTAGTCACCCTGGCACTTTTGCTTGTCCTGAAAGGTTAAACTCCACGTCATACCTGGTCTCCCACGCAGACAGGGTGTTTAGATCATTTTGTAGCACCTGGCCACTGTCCGCTCCTTCTATAGTGAGGTGAACGGCCGTGTCGTCGGCAGACAGACGGACCTGCTATTCTAACTGTTCATGTAAGTCATTTATATAGACAAGGAACAGGATCGGGCCCAGTACAGAGCCCGGAGGCACTCCTGACAAACTGGGACCGAACGTGATTCCTCACCCTAAAGGATTATCGACTGTGACCGATTACCTAAGAAGGCGTGGATTCAACCCAGTGTCCGTACTGATGGAGTTTCCAAAGGAGCTTCGAGCTCAATGTAGGATAAAAGTCACACAAAATTGGAAAGCAACGTCTCCAAAATGGCCTAATTAGTGTTGAAAGGGGACGTTAAACCTCAAATCAAACCAAGAAAAACAAAACATATCTCTCTCAAACCATAGACCACCAATCAACCTACCTACTCTACCTCCACCCCCCCTTTCCCGCCCATCGGGGCTTGAAGAAATAGATGGGCTGCATGATGCTTCCACGCAGAGCTGAAACCGACAGCACACGAGTACTGGTAAACCGCTTAGAAGATTTAAGCCTGCCCAGGCAAAGCGACGCGTCCATGCTTATAAACCCTATTGGTTTCATTGGGTGACAGGGCTTAATGCTTAATGAGATGTCATTTCATCTCAATGTCGGGTAAAAGTCCCATAAAAAGTGGAAGCAACATCTCCAAAATGACCTATACAGTATTGACGGGGACGTTAAACCTCAAATCAAACAAACAAAACCTCCATCTCCATCCCGGCTTTTATTAGACTCTAAAATCGAAAACCTGACGGGAATAGTCGAGATTTTTCTCTTTTTTTTTTTTTTTTTGCAAAGGGAGCAGTCAATATCCATTGGGTTTATTTGCAGAGGAGAATTATGGATTATGGATAACCATAAATAGTCCGACTTATGGATATCCATAATTCGAATTATGGATATCCATAATTCGATTTATGTATATCCATAAATCGATCTAAATTAATGATATCCATAAATCGATTTATGGATATCTATTTATGGATATCCATAAATCAGCCGAATAATGGATATCCATAATTCGATTTATGGATATAAATAAATCGAATAATGGATATCCATTATTCGATTTATGGATATCATTAATTCAGATCGATTTATTGATATCCATGATTTGAATTATGTATATCCATAAATAATTATCGATATCCATAAATAATAATGGATATCCATAATTCGAATTATGGATATCCATAATTCGAATTATGGATTTCCATAAATAATTATGAATATCTATAAATAGGGAATAAATAGTTAAACGGCGCCCCAAATGGACTGACTTCACACACCACAGGTCCTGCTGTATTTATGTCACCAGTGATAATTCTGATTCTAATTCTGATCAAATTGAAAGGAAGCCCACCAAAGTTTGTACAGTTTTGTGTCCACAGGTATATGCTTAGTAGCTTTGGGTCGATTGATAAACAATCGATCCAATAATAATAATTCTCTAAATCTTTCAGTGAAGGAAAACTATATACCTCGTATATGTTCATTAAACATTAACAGTTCTCTTGCAAATGTTAGAGAGAGAGAGAGAGAGAGAGAGAGAGAACGAGAAAGAGAAAGAGAGAGGAAACTGGGGTTTACAGGGGTATATATTTTTTTGCTTATTTTTGCCACAAGACATAGGCTTTAACTACTCGTTAGAACCACCTTGATGAGGCGGTCGTAACGAGCATCCACAACCTATGTCTAGAGTATAAACAAGAAAAATATCACACATTTTCAACGGGAAATTGCCATTTTTGAGATATAAAAGCCTGCACTATTCACACGTGTGTGTGTGTATGTGTGTGTGTGTATGTGTGTGTTTGTACTTGCTACCAATCGGGGAAGTACATAAGAATACACACCTTCGAATCGGGGAAACACCTCCAAACGTGGAGCTCCCCGTTTTGAAATAGCAAGAAATATTGAAAATTCAGTACTAGATAAACCTTAAAAATAGTTTCCTATGGTAATCTAACACCTTCCCCGTTTTGTAGATTCAGGACGTATATCTGATACACAAAGGTGTATAACTGCTGTTCGATTAAAAGTTTCACGTGTGTAACCCCGAAATCGAACCTCCCCGTTTGTGCGGAAAAATTCATATTCTGCAGAACGGGGAAGTGTTAAGATCTACAGCTCGAGTGACTCACAGGTGATTTATATTTTGCATTTTCTTTAAACAACTTTAAATCATAGACAATTATTAGGAATAATGCAACTTTTTTCAGCGGCTTGAAACTGAGTACATCGGAATACATTGGATTTCACTGCCTTTGTTTGTTTGTTTTAACCGTTTCATTGATTGATTAATGATTTTGAGGTTTAACGTCCCCGTCAACACCGGAATAGGTCATTTTGAGACGTTGCTTCCAATTTCGTGGAATTTTTACCCGACCGTGAGATGAAATGACACCTCAAGCCCTGTCGCCCAATGAAACCAAAAGGGTTCATAAGCATGGACGGTTCGACTCGCATTGCCTTGCCTGGGCAGGATTAGATCCTCTTAGCAGTTTACCAGTACTTGTGTGCAGTTGGTTTCAACTCTGTGGAAGCTATCTATTCCTTCAAGCCCCGATGGACAGGGACTTTTAACCTTTTCATTATTACTATTTAATCATTTAAAATCCCATAACTGTATTTATTTTATTATTTCATGGTACGCCCTATTGCCCCCCCCCCCCCCCCCCCCCACTCCCTCCCCTACTCCACATCGATGCTTTGAGAAATAGATTGGGCTGCGCAGAGCTGAAACCGACCGCACATGAGTACTGGTAACTGTTTAGGAGGTCTAAGCCTTCCCATGCACCATCCATGCATATAAACATATTGGTTTCATTGAGCGATAGGGTTTGAGATGTCGTTTCATCTCAATGCCGAGTAAAATTCCTTCAAAATTGGAATAAACGTTACCAAAATATCCTAAATAGTGACTTTAAACCCAAATTCAACAAACAATCAATTAATGCCATGACAGATTGTAAAGATTTATCGTATGATGCAATACCAGAAGCAAAGCAAATTCGATTACTCTTTTGTAACTGATGTCTCCGCCCCCCGCCCATAAGGGCTTGAAGAAATATATGGGCTGCATGATGCTTCCACGCAGAGCTGAATCCGGCCCGAACACTTGTACTGGTAAACCGCTTAGATGATCTACGCCTGTCCAGGAACCGCGGTGCGAGGCGGACCGTCCATGCTAAATAACCCTATTGGGTTCATCGGGCGACAGGGCTTGAGATGTCTTTTCATCTCAATGTCGGGTTAAAGTCCCACAAAATTTGAAGCAAAGTCTCCAAAATGACCTTTACAGTATTGACGGGGACGTTAAACCTCAAATCAAACAAACAAAACGGATGCCTCTTTTTCTTGGTATCGACTTTCATAATTAAACATCGTCTAACGTTAATGGTATGTACGAAAATGTCATCAGATTAGCAAGTGTGTGTAATGACCACCCATATAGACACCCAATTTCTACAGGTAAAAGTGGGGTTACAGGGGTATACAATATATTTCTTAATTCCGCTAATAAAAATAGGAGGCAGATCTAACGAGCACCGATAATCTATGTTTGGACTAGAACTAAGAAAAAGCATTATGAAAACACGCCTATTCAAAAACAGAAAATTTCATCACCCAAAAATGAAAATTTTCGGCTAGTTTTGTTTGGTTGTTTGTTTGATTTGAACGTCCCCATAAACACTGTAAAGGTCATTTTGGAGACGTTGCTTCCAATTATGTGGGACGTTTACCCGACATTGAGATGAAATGACACCTCAAGCCCTGTCGCCCAATGAAACCAATAGGTTTATAATCCTGAACGGACCTTCTCGCACCGCTTTGCCTGGGCAGGCTAAGATCCTCTAAGCAGTTTACCAGTACTCGTGTGCGGGTCGGTTTCAGCTCTGCGTGGAAGCATCATGCGGCCCATATATTTCTTCAAGCCCCGATGGGCGGGGGCCGAAAATTTTCGGGTAGGTAGAAAATTCTGATATTTTTAACGGTTTTGCTCCAAATAATTTATGGGAATGTGCAAGAACCGACTCGACGAGACCGTTCCAACAGGTACCCTGTATATAGTTTTGCTTGTTTGATTTGAGATTTTACGTCCCCTTCAACACTGTATATGTCATTTTGGAGACGTTGCTTCCAATTGTGTGGGACTTTTAACCCGACATTGAGTTGAAATAACTTCTCAAGCCCTGTCGCCCAATGAAACCAATAGGGTTTATAAGCATGGACGGTCCGACTCGCACCGCTTTGCCTCTAAGGGGTTAACCAGTACACGTGTGCGGTCGGGAAAGTATCATGCAGTCCGTTTATTTCTTCAAGCCCCGATGGGCGGGGCCGAACCCTGATTATACTAAATACATGGTCAGAGCCTTTAATAATGAAATATAATATGTGAGCCTTAGACAATTTAAAAGTGGCGAGCTTCAGCGAGCCCTTATAAAATTCAGTGTGGCGGCGAACCAATTATAATTATCTTAATATTAAAGACACTTACCATGTATTTAGTTTATACCGCAATTCATACCAATCAAGGGGCTTTGCAATACATTAGCAAATTTACCCTAAAAATACAGCAGACAGTATGGCATAATAAAGGAAGTTGGTGCCATGGCGCGCACACATAGTATACCGTGACGTCAAAGCTTCTGACGTCCCAACGAAGGCGTATGAAACATGGACGCTTGAATAAAAGTTTCTCAGAGCTTTACATCCTGTATATAAATCTGCAAATAAATAGTTTATTATAGTTTTAGAACCTATTTTCGAGGTTCAGACGCAACCGCAGTAGCAGAGTGCAATTTCATACTGCAATTAGGCATTCTAGTAACCTAATATAGGGGGTCGAGTAATTGCTCGCTATAAATGGCAGTGACCTATAATACCTTCTACTGACCTATAATACGTATAGTGACCGTTAATAGACCGGACCTACTTTTCAGGTCCCTAATTTGCAAGCGTAAACAATAACATACAACCTTTTATACACGAGAAAACAGAGAAACTGCAAGTTATAATCTTTACAATATTTATTTAAACAGATTTTCAGAAATTTCAGCTAAATTCTTACTTTCTCGGGCTTTCCCGGTTTGAATGGTCTGTTGGAATGATGGCGCACTGGTACTGCGGTTTCGTCTCAACCCCGAAAGTAATTTCTAAAACTAAAATAACCTATTTATTTGCAGATTTTCATACAGACTGTAAAGCGCTGGGAATTTTTTATTCGAGCGTCCATGCTGTTTCTTGCGTCTCTGTGGCGTGGTGACGGCAAAACGTTCGGGCTTTTTGACGTCACATTATACTACGTGTGCGCGCCATGACACTGAATGTCGTTTAACATGCAAAACTGTCTGCTGCCCTTTTTGCTTAAATTTTGCTAAATTATTGCAAAACCGTTGAAAGTTTTGAACTGCGCTATAAACTAAATACATGATTAGTATATTTTTATTATTAAAGACACTAACCATGTATTTACTATATTCCAACAGACCATTCAAACCAGGAAAGCCCGAGAAGGTAAGAACCTAGCTGAAACTATGTTTAAATAGATATTGCAAAGATTTTAACTTGCAGTTTCGTTATTTTCCTATCTATAAAAGGTTGCATGTTGTTGTTTACACTTGCAAATTTTGGACCAAAAGTAGTTCCGGTCTATAAACGGTCACTAGACGTATTATAGGTCAGTAACAATGTTATTATAGGTCACTACCGATTGTAGCGTGCCCGCCTTATCAGGTTACAAGAATGCCTGATTGCGGTATGCCTTTCTATCTGTTTTTTTTTTTTTTTTTTTTTTTTTTTGGCAGAGATACGAACAATATTGTATACCCCTATAAACCCTAGTTTTACTAGCTTTATGGGGTTTAATGGGGGTAAAATTATATAGGCTTGTTTTCGCGATGACAAAAAAAGAAAGAAAAAAGAAAAGAAAGAAAAGCATCCTGTGAAAAATGCTGGTTTCAAGACATGACAAATGCCATTTCAGCGCACGGGAATGTTATTGAATTTTTGTGAAAGCCTCTGTACCGGTCGCTTTTGTTTTCTTATTTCTGTCCCTTAAACATCAATATTTAGATTATTTTGTAGTAGTAGTAGTAGTAGTGCTGCAGTTGTTGTTTAATGAGACATTCCCTTTATTGTCATGTTCTTTATCCTTATCTCTACTAGATCTATCAATATTTATTTTGAAATAAGATATTATATAATACTTAATAATTCTTATTGACAGATCATATTTTTGCTCACATGAGCACGAAGTGCACAAGTGAGCTATAGCTATCACCCTGTGTCCGTGGTAAGAGACTCGTGCGTCGACCGTCGTCAACCGTCGTCAACCTTTACGTTTTTCATCCGCTACAGCCTACAGTTGTGCTGGCTTCAGTAGCTCTGTCTGATGCGCGTCTAACTGGTGATCAGGGGGGGGGGGGGGCGGGTTCGATACCTGCCATGGTCGGTAACATTCTTTCGTGAAGATTGATCATGACATTTTTCTACGGTCATTCACTCTCTTCCCTGATTCAAGAAGGGCAGGTGTCAGTTCCTGGTGAATGGATGTGCATTGTAGTGGTTAACCGGTAACGTATAAGCCTACCCAGGAAAAGAAGAGATAAACTGACAGGCTCAAAAATGACCTTAATAGTGTTAACTGGGCCGTTAAACTCTAACTCAAACAAACAAACAAAAACAGCCCACAGCTGTACTACAATTACCACGAAACTTTGCCAGAATGTTTTTCCTGGTGATATAAGGACAAGGTCACTAGGTGAAATGTCTGTAAATCATTGTTCACCCTCTATAGACCATACGTTTGCTTTAGTTGACATGAAACTTTATCGTAATGCTTGTCATGATGATATCTCGGTCAAATTTGAATATAAGACATGTTGGATCAGAGTGCTTTAAAACCTTGTTCACAATCTACAGGACACAGGTTTTGAATAACCATTCATGAAACTGTACCAGAATGTTTGTCTTGATGCTCTATTTCGGTCTGTTAAAATTCCTAATGAGGTTTAGATAAATTAAATTCCGGACGTTTTCGTGCAGGTAGTCTGTCAACGTATGAATTTCCCGCGCTTTAAAATACTATACCTCATAACTGTTTTAAAGAATTTAATGATTTAATTGAAATGGCATTCCATACAGGAGATTCCCTCCATCTTACATATAAGGTAAGAAATGCATTTTTCGATGGCCTGATCAGTCGAATCTCAACTGAATACAGCTAGTTCTTCCAATGCCTAAATCCCGCCTTTGTATTTACATTTCACTACTATCGATGGGTTTGTTTCATGCAAAATTTCCGATAAACACGATTACATGTATTTTGAAATAAAAGTTGCGTTCGTGGATGGTGATGTTGCTCTTGTGGCATCAGATGGAGCTTATTAATTGAATTTACACTGAAATTCGGTTTGCCAAAGTGTCTAGTCTTGTAAATGACTGACATCAACACTCGTAAGAATTTTTAACTGCTAAACTTCTTAACCAGGGTAATTGATATCATAAACTTCGCAAGCCTTTCCTTAGTTTTATAGACGTCATTTCGATTTAGTTTCAGAATTCAATGTCGGACTTAAATCTTTTCTGGAACAAGGCCTGTCGGAACCAGAATTGTATGGTGTCTGAGTATATAAATTCATAAATATATAAGCTTGCAATGATTTCATGTTCGTAAATAACTGTAGAACTGAAAAGTATGGACTGTACAAGTTTTTCTGGCCAGACTAGCTAGTTTCGGCGAATAAGGCCTCATCAGCTACCCTCAGATAACTTTGGATCCGTTTTTGATTGCAAGTCGGCGGGTTGGGTCTCTGATTCTATAACGGCTCACGCCTTAAGAGGCCCTAAGACTTACCTAAACTTTTATTAAATGAGGTCGGTTGATGCCTGATTCTCTGCATACCTTGTCAAGCCTATGGTAGTTAAACTATTGTTTTTGCTCCTGCATTGCAGTTATAACATTATGTCGGTTTTCAGCGTTGAAGAAGAAGAAGATCTTTTTTTTCTGGTTTATCCTTCAGACACAGATTTTTGGCATGTTATAACCGCTTGAATAGGAGTTTATACGTACCCGATATCAATGTGTTAAGCAGAAATAGGAAAAATATCACGTTTAAATGCATATAATGTTAAATATGTTCATTTATGTGGAACACAATGTTATTTATGCTTCAAAGATTGGATATCTGTGCATGTTAAATGCGCATTAAAAAGTAACTCTAATGAGTACTCGATATCTAGGTGTTAAACATATTTAGGAACAATATTATAAAACCCATGCAAACATCACCTTTTCCACATGAAGTGTGGTTAAATGGGGTTTAATTACATCTATATGTTAATGTAATGTTAGGTATGTATATTCATTTGCTAGGTGCGGTCTCATGCACATATTAACATTGTAACAGGAGTAAAAGTGATATCTTTGCGTTTAATGCTTCAAACAGATTTTTTTGTGCTCGTTAGCGCCTCTAAATAAGAATGCTCTAAATATTACCTGATATCTATGTTTTAAGCAGAAATAGGAAACAAAACGATCTATGCACATGCAAAAATAACGTATATATATATACAATGAGATAGCTGGGATTTTAACTACTATAACATGTGAATATATTGCTGAACATTTTAATTCTTTGCGGAACGGGTACATGTACATTGCAGTATGGTATGCATTGGACAAACAGCGAACCACGTGAGTGTTCGTGTATTATTAAAGTTATTAAATGCGACGCTGTGCCGAGCATTTTATCCCTTCTCCTCAACGAGTTTAAAAGTTTAATAATACATTAACACGAATGCCAGATTCTAGTTATCATAAGACACATAAAACGGAGTTTTACGTTTGTTTTATTTATTTATTTTTTTTTTTTTTCATTTTTTAAGGAACACACGCACAAAAATACTCCACCACAAGTAAACCCGACGTTGTTAAGAACGTCGTACGACATATCTAAGTAATTTGCATATTTAACCCACTAGTGGATAACAACCGAATTCAATACATGGCGTTATTACGTTTTCAGACGCGACGTCATATGATAATATGCATTACTTCGTTGTTGTAAATTTTCAAGAGAAAAGTTAGTTTTATTGTTGTGAGTTATGCTTCAAGCATTTTATGCTCGTAAAAATTCTTCTTAGTAAGGTCGCTGTTATGAGAACTTGATGTGCATGTTTAAGAAGAAATGGATAAAAATTATCTGTACTCGTCCGAACATCTAATGTTTAAAAAGAAATAGAAAAATAATCTATTCTCCAGAAAACATCACTGTTTACTTCATAATGTAGTGTTCACCTGGATTTGTAACTTTGTGGACATGTTAATGTATTGTTTAGCGTAAGGCCAATGGAAAACAAGACATTACCCGGAAAATGAAGAAAGGAGTAATCGAAGTATTGCATATATAGGTGTATTATTAGGGGTGAAAGTTCTTAGACAGATTTTTTACTATACTTTAACTAATGAGGAGCGATGTACGAGATGTTGTAGGAGACGAATGGGTACAACAATTAGTGATACGAAACAGTCCGGTATACAGCTTTTCTGCTCTCTTAATTGTGGCGTCATTAGAATCACGTACGTCTGATTGCGTAAGGGTAATGGTTACAATACTTTCCCAGTGAATGAGTTCCGTTCTGTGTTTGTTTTGTTTGAGGTTTAATGTCCCCTTCAACACTATATATGTCATTTTGGAGACGTTGCTTTCAATTTTGTGGGACTTTTACCCGACATTGAGATGAAATGACTTCTCAAGCCATGTAGCCTAATGAAACCAATAGGGTTTAAAAGCATGGACGTTCTGACTCGCACCGCTTTTCCTGGGCAGGCTTAGATCCTCTAAGCAGTTTACCAGTACTCGTGTGCGGTCAGGTTTAGCTCTGCGTGGAAGCATCATGCCGCCCATTTAATTACTTCTTCAAACCCCGTTGGGTGGGGGCCAGAATGATTTCTGTAAAACGTAAATAGCCATAGTAATCTAACATACAATCACCAAGCCTGGTTTACCAAGTGTATATAAAGACCACGCGCAGATGTAGAAAATCAGAACAATATGTTCTGTGGAAAGGTAAAACTTTGAAAGCAAGGACGACGACACAGAACAGAAAATCCTCATAAGTGACCCTCAAAATTTTCAAAATTCCACAGTTGTATCAATGATCCCAAAGGACTGGATAATGTCGGCCCCGCTCATCGGGGCTTGAAGAAATATATGTCATGCACGCTGCTTCCACGCAGAGCTGAAACCAACCCACACAAGAGTACTGGTAAACCGCTTAGAGGATCTAAGCATGCCCAGGAAAAGCGGCGTGAGTCGGCCCGTCCATGCTTATAAATCATATTGGTTTCATTGGGCGGCAGGGCTTGAGATCTCATTACATCTCAATGTCGGGGAAAAGTCCCACAAAATTGGAAGCAATGTCTCCAAAATGACCTTTACAGTGTTGACGGGGACGTGAAACCTCAGATCAAACAAACAAACAAACAAACAAAGGAATAGATAATTTAACCCACACTATGATAAAGGACAGGGAGCCTTATTACGACCGCCACACATTCCCTTAATACCATCGGTGGTTAAGTTAAATAAATTCGATTGAAAGGTAGTCCTTTGGAAGAAAGGTCGACAACACAGGACTGCACAAGAAGTTTATGGACGGGACTAGCAAGTTTCGGACTATTAGGCCTCATCAGTGAGCCTCAAAATTTTCAAAATTCCACAGTGGAAGATCAGAACACTTATGGATCTTAAGTAGGTATATAGGACATTTACTCACATAATTGAAATCATAATATTTTGTTTTAAACTTAAGTGCTACCAAAGCAAAAATATTGACTCCGCATTTGGCTGCTGTGCGTATTCAAAATTTGTTTAATGATCTCCTCGTTTGGGTGTGTATCTTCATAAGTCCTCGTTTCGGTGTGTGGATTCAAATTGTGCATCCCCGATTCGATAAAAACTCTCTTTTTTAATATTTTTCTAGTACGTATAGCCTTTCAGTAATGCCTATGGGTGACATGCAAGCAAAACGTTGATCAGCCTGCGCATTTGCAATCTGAAGAGAGCACTTAAAGCGACTAATTTATATGTATAATTTGGGGCACAACATGAACTTCCAACCCAGTCTGAGAACTAGATGGATTGCATACCCACATGTCTAGCATTTTGAAGGAGGAATAATTTGATCTTGTCTGAATTTAAGTTGTGTTTAATAAATTAAAAAATAATACGAGTTCTCCTCCTTTTGCTGTGTGTTCGAATTGTGTATCCCCAGTTTGTAGGTAGCCCGTTTTGTAGTAAAAATTTCACATGTGTGTATAAAATGTGTGTTTCCCCGCTTTGGTAGTAAAAATTCACATTTCAACAGTTTTTTAATACAGGAGAGTTTTAATGATAAAATTTTAAATTCTAATTGAACAAATCTATTTTATGCTAAATATTTCATTTTTTACCAAAAATACCGAAGCAAAGCTACCTCCACGTTTGGTAGGTTACAGGCAGACTTCCCCGTTATGTTCACTATACAAGTATGTGTGTGTGTGTGTGTGTGTGTGTGTGTCACAAGGAAGTTGAGTTGAACAACAGGCGGAGGTGGAACAGACAGTAGCAGCAGCTACATCAAACTCAGTTTTTATAAACAAAATTAGGACACCACGAAATCACTATTTGGTTACTCCAGTTACAAATCTTCCAAAGCTTTCAATATGGTTTTGGACTGCGATAAACAAAGTAGTGTCATTACGAGAACACGCCTATATAATTTTGACCCCCCCCCCCCCTCATACCCCACTTTTATATAACGAAACTTGGGTTTAAGGGGGTATACATTATTTTTCTTATTTCTGCTCAAAAACACAGATTGTGGGTACTCGATAGAACCGCCTCGTCGAGGCGGTTCTATCGAGTCCCCGCAATCTATGTTTTGAGCAGAAATAAGTAAAATATCACAATTTTTCAGCCTAAAATTTTCTAATATTTGGCCAAAAAATTGGCAATGTATTTGTATAGGCGTGTTTTCGTAATGTCTCTTGGCCTGTCATGTTACCGTTATAAAAAGGAGTTTGTCAATGTTCAGAAAGTGGTAAAAAACAATGTAATACACGCATTTGGATAGTTGGGACAAATCCAAAACACCAATCCACCCAAATCTACCTGATTTAACCAACTCCATCTAATATACAATGCCAAAATCCACCTGCACCTGGCCTATTAATAGCTATTTGGGGTGTTTTATTAAATGCCCATAAAATAGAGTATCCACTAGGGCAACAAAAAATCAAATTTAATAATTTTGTTACTTCTCTACATGACAATTACTAAGTATTTATTTAGGTCGGGTATGGAGCACCCTCCCGATCCCGACCAAAAATAAACAAAAAAAAAAAAAAAAAAAAAAAAGAAAAAAAAAACAATCCAGATATCTTTTTCAGTCCTCCTCCAATCATACAGAGTTGTTTTAAACTTTTCTGTATTGTAATGTATATGTTGGGTTATTTCAAATCTTATTCATCCATATTTAGAATTTTTTGGTGCGATTGGTGAATTTATCAGCGATTTTCCACTTTTAGGGGTTATGAAACACCCATCCGAGAATATGACTTAAGACAATTTCTTCATAATTACGAAAATCTTATACGTTCTTTAATTATGGTCGAGCCCATGGGAGTCTAACTGTTGGTTTTCTTTTGCTCCAGCATTTCAGTGGTTTCTTGCTGTCGAGTCCTCACCGTTGTTTCATCTCTGTGGTTGTTTGATTATTTGTGTTCACGGAGATGTTGCACTGATGAGTTAGGAGGCCTTCATGCGGACTGAACAAATTATTTGTCTTAATCGCGACGGAAGTAAGGGCGAGGATTGTGGCCACGTAAAATCGATTTAAGCGCCCCCCACTCCCAACCAGTGGAATTTGTTTCCGCTGACCGTTCCAAGGCGGTTCTTCTGTCGCGGTTTGTTTTTGTTACGGTTTGTCATTGGCTGTTTGTGTCGCTTATATTATTTTATTTTGGATAGCCTATTGGCCATTTTGTGGGAAAGTAACTGTCCTTTTGGCTTTCCGCTATTGATGTTTCAATTAGGGTCTGTTGTTTCATGTTTGCGTTTCTTTCCCTTTGGTGTCTCTGATGGGAGCTCTGGGTTGATTGTATCGATTCCTGATCATTGCCTTCACTTCTATTTAAGATTGCAGCACCAATTTATATTCAATGTGACTTTTTGTATACTTAGAGAAGAAAAAATACAAATATAACAATAAGTTCTTAAAAATTTAGCAGAATATTTTTCTTTGCTTGCTCCCCGCCCAGCAAGTGTGTCCGGGTCTGCAGCTTCCCGCCCAGCAGCTATATGTGCTTTCCGGGATCATCATTGACGTTCAAATTCTATAATGAGCCCCAAAAGGGCAAAGGAAATAATCATATTTTAAACTATCTTTTAAAATTGCCCTTTAACTTTTATCTAGTAAAAATTGTGTCTCCCCACCCACAACATTAAGGTCAAGGAGGGTTTCATGCCGGACATTTCGGACATTAGTAGGAAACATTTTTCGATACAACGGGAAGAAAAAGAAAGAAAATATTCCGCAAAATGTTTAATAACTAAATGTTAAATTTGTATTTTCTCTTATTTATCACATAAAATATATATTGTTAATGCAATCTTCCAGAACGTATATATATTTTTTGTAATTATGAAGAAATTGTTTTTCTATTCTATATATACTGCAACACCCCTCGCGAGGATTACGTGTAGGTGTACATGTGTACATGTGATTGAAAGAGGACTAAGAAGAAAATCGGCATCGGAGTTTTCAGGAGAGGGATCGGGAAGGGTGCTTTATACCCGACCATTTATTTAGCGCAAAAGCTAAAAATCCACGCTTTCCAGGAGAAGCAATTTTTACTACAATACTTCCACCAATCGTTCAACTCATCGTCGAGCGCAGAAACACTTAACTGACTCATGATTGAGGGGATTTCCAGATTCGAGTCCCACGCTAGGCTTCTTAAGATATCGGAATACCCTGGAAAACACCGTCACGGATATCGGGGTTACCCGATAATAATAAACTGAGATATAATGGCCAAATTTGACCGACTCAGTATTAATTCAACCAAGCCCGGAATAGCGGGCTATCGCGGGCTCCGTGTTCTTTACCGGCTGTGATAATTAAAGTAGGTTGTGCACATTAATTATCTATGGCGGCATATTTCTGCCACGAGGTAGCTAGATAGCTGTCGCGATAATATAAAAAAGTATTGCGATAATTTTGAGTATCCTGCCAGAAAACTGAAAATTTTATCGCGAATATTTAACATTATTATCTCGCTTCTTCTGGTAACAGTGCCCAGAGCTGCCATGAGGTAGCTAGATAACTATCGCGATAATTAAACAAAATATCGCGAAACTGAAAAGATTATCTAGATAATTGGGAATTCCCAGGAAATATTATCGCGATAATTTAAACTATTTTGTTGATATTTCAGCCATTTTAATAGCCTTTTTATCTATAAATAGAAATCTAAATTTTGGAATATATTTGTTGATACTGTACACATGTATGCGTTAAACTACACCAGAGAGATCGGATCGGGATTAACAAAAGATGGGACGTTCTGTCTTGTGGTATCTACGCTTCCCGAAAGGAGATAATTTGGGGCGAAACGACTAGGGTTTAAGGACTAAACGATTAGGGTGAGGCATAGAGGCGAAGCGAAAGGAAGGGAGTGACGTCTTGTGCTGAAACGACTTGTTACCATACGTACAGGTCACGGAGCGGTACCGCTGTTAGTCACTTTTTGGCTGATGATCTATTTATAGATATCAGAATTTAAATGGCAAAAAAATATCGTGATAACAATTCACATTATCGCGGTAATATTTTCAGGAAACTTGAGACTTTTCGCGATAAGTTTTGACATTATCACGATAGTTATCTGGATATCGCGTGGCAGTTCTGGGCACTGTCACGAAGAAAGCGAGATAATAATGTTAAATTAATCGCGGTAAAAATTTTCTGTTATCTGGATATCTTTTCTAAATTATCGTGACAGCTATCTAGCTATCTCGTGGCAGAAATATGCCACACGGTAGCCAGATAATTATCCTAGCTGTGCACGTTGATAGGTTATGATAACGGAATTTAACTTCGTAGTTGTATTGTAGAATCTGCTGCGCATCTGGGGTTGGTCTATATAGCGAAAGGAAACACGTTTCCTTATTTTTTTTTCTTTATGCTAAAAAGGGAAGTTATTTGTTCACTAAATAGATGTTATTTTGAAAAACAAAATAGTATTTACATTAGTTATTTGTAACTGAGCTACCCTGGTCTGAGATAAATATTACTTATGACAGAAACCTTCCTTTCGCGGTTCCAAGAGAGGGTGCGATCTTACGAAAGGAGTTATTTTCTATGAAAGGAAGGGTATTTGTTCGCTATATGTTATTTGGAAAGACAGAATAATGTTTACATTATTATAATTATTATTTTTGCAACCAGGCTACTCTGGACTCATTTATATATTATGGGAGCCGATATGACTTCCGACAGATTCATTCCTTCCACGAGTGTGCGGAGCGGTCGTTGCACGAGGAAGAAATCAAGCGTGCATATTATAATAGCATGCATTACAATGTTTAATCGATATTACCAGACAGAGAATACCAGTTTCATACCATATTCCCAATTTTTATGCGGACATCCTACTTTCGCGAAATTGACACATTCATTCATCTCGGAAAGGAAGAATTTTTTTAAGGGAATGGAGTTTTGGTCATAGAAAAATGTTTTTGCACGCATTAAAGGTTGTTTAGTAAATACTTATATGCTTTGATGTCAAACATGATATCTTGGGATCTAACTTCAGCCTTCCTTTCGCGATTGGAATCTTTGGTGAAAGGAAGACTGTGTTTATCAAATGTTCAGATGAAACAAGTAAGCAAAGATTATTTTGTCATTCATAACTGGATGTCGAATGTGAATTATTGCCGCTCAAACGCGCGACCTGTCATATTAGCCAGCTGTGCGGTATGAATTATAAGGTTGATCTCCAGTATGTAGTTGAGTGTGCATGGAGGTATGACTAGGTCGTTGCTACCAGTAGAGTGTGTGAACTTGGCTTGGGATTCGCGGCTTGGAATATCGATTTTGCCTAACATTCACTAATACTTTACTTTAATTTACTACTACGGAATAAATCGAATTCCAAATTCCATACTCCAAACTCCAAGCCAACTTCATACACTTCTACCAGTAGCAGTTTGTGTTGGCTTGGAGTTTGGAATTCGATTTATTCCGTAGTAGTAAAGTATAGTAAAACATGTTAGGCAAAATCGATATTCCAAGCCGCGAATCCCAAGCCAAGTTCACACAGTCGTTTGTAGTAGCCTATTGATAACACTTATCTGACACACAACCTTCAAATACATCAACTTCAAGTAATACTTCAAACAGATCAGATAAAAAAACAACAACAACAACAACAAAAAAAAAAAAAAACAAAAAAAAAAAAACAAACAAACAAAAAAAAAAACGGACACGCGCAATTATATTGTTTCTTTCATGGCTCCAGGATTTGAAGTTTAGATATATATTTGTTGTATTTTTCCTACATTGCTTCCATATTTCATATTCGTATTTACGAAATGCCCTAAATCTATGTATTGATTACACTGACTTGTAATGGTGATTCATCAAACCATCAAAACAGCGGAAAAAAACACCGAAAGAGGACAGGCATTTCTATAGATTTCACAAACCCTGCTCATCGAATTAGCGTTAACATTTTGGGACCGGATGATTTAAGTCAGTTTATAAAACAAGAGGGCTAAGATGGCTCTGAATCGCTCACCTGATTTCAAGATGTCATATAGCTTCTGAAAATCATGTGGATAACTGACAACCATTTTATTCTATGGAGCTGAACAGGCTTGCAAAGTTTGAATAAAACTGGCTTAGGAATTTCGGATAGGTCATCATTTAAATAAAGATTTTTCCACTTTTAAATCTGCCAGGCATTTCTCCATTAAACAACCATTTTGGCAGAAGTTCACTTTAGCAACCTCCCCGTTAAGTTTGAATGAAATTGAACCAAAGGAATCGGAGGAGTTATCATTATACCCGCTTTAAAAAAAAACAAGCTCACCTGAATCCAAGATGTTTCGAAGCTTATGGAAATGGAGGATTCACTGCTTTAAGAAGACGTGGACCGAAGACTTTTATCTTTGGAGGCTATTTTTCATTGTAGTGGAATTTGAAGGTTTTTCTATTTTTAGCTCTGGTGTCCATTTTGTTTAAGAGAGCGGAACAGTTTAGGCAATTTTGAAAGAGGGTCACTCAAGGAATATTCCTGGGAAATTATTTTCAAATCGGGCCATTTGCCTAGGAGGAAATGTCATTTAAAGGTTTTTCTATTTTTAGCTCTTGCGGCCATTTTGTTTAACGGAGTGGAACGATTTGGGCAATTTTGAACGAGGGTCACTCAAGGAACATTTCTGTGAATTTATTTTCAAATAGGGCAATTTGCCTAGGAGGAGATGCCATCGGAAGGTTTTTCTATTTTTAGCTCTGGTGGCCATTTTGTTTAATTAAGCGGAACTATTTAGGCAATTTTGAAAGAGGATCAATCAGGAACATTCGTTGGAAATTGTTTTCAAATCAGGCCATTTGCCTTGGAGGAGCTGTCATTTAAAGGTTTTTCTATTTTTAACTCTGGCGGCCATTTTGTTTAACGGAGCAGAACGATTTTGGCAAAATTGAAAGAGGGTCACTCAAGGAACATTCCTGTGAAATTTTTTTCAAATCGGGCTATTTGCCTAGGAGGAGATGTTATTTAAAGGTTTTTCTATTTTTAGCTCCGTTGGCCATTTTATTTAACGGAGCGTTACGATTTAGGCAATTTTGAAAGAGGGTCACTCAAGGAACATTCCTGTGAAATTATTTTCAGATTGGGTCATTTGCCTAGGAGGAGATGTCATTGATATGTTTTTTTTTCTATTTTTAGCTCGTCTGTTTTTTGAAAAAAAAACTTTCGAGCTATTGTCATCACTCCGGCGTCTGCGTTGTCGTTGTCCTCTGGCGTCGTCTGGCGGCGTCGTTCCAAAAAAACTTAACCTTGGCTATAACTTAAAAAGTATTAGACCTAGCCTCATGAAACTTCATACACACACTCATCATCACAAGAGCTACATTTTGACCAAGGACCATAACAACATTGTTGATTTTGGCTGAATTATCTCCCCATTACCAATTTTTTTCTGAAACACATTTTTTGCTCTCATTTTAATACTATTCACAACAGAGCCTTCAAACTTCACATGAATGTTCCTTGGGACAAGACCTTTTCAGTGATACCACACTTTTTGATCTGTGGCCTTGACTTTTGAACTTTGACATATTTTTCGAAAATTTAACCGAAAACCTTAACCTTGACCATATTTCCAAAAGTATTTGGCCTACCTTCATGAAACTTCATACACATACTCACCATCACAAGAGCTACATTCCCTACAAGTTTTATAACTCCATCTTGCAATTTGATTGAATTATCTCCCCTTTTCTCTCCGTTTTTTTTTAAAATTGTTTTTGTCTCTTATTTCAATACTATTCACAACAGAGCCTTCCAACTTCACATGAATGTTCCTTGGGACAAGACCTTTTCAGTCATACCACGCTTTTTGACCTGTGACCTTGACCTTTGAACTTTGACCTATTTTTCGAAAAATTGACCAAAAAACTATGCAATTTCACTGATTTGTCTATGTGACATGGAAAAACAGACGAGCATGGCGCCGCTTGCGGTGCTCTTGTTAGCTCTTGCGGCCATTTTGTTTAACGGAGCAGAACGATTTAGGCAATGATGAAAGAGGGTCACTCTAGGAACATTCCTGTGAAATTATTTCCAAATCGGGCCATTTGCATAGGAGGAGATGTCATTTAAAGCTTTTTCTATTTTTAGCTCTGGCGGCCATTTTATTTAACGGAGCGTAACGATTTAGGCAATTTTGAAAGAGGGTCACTCAAGGAACATTCCTGTGAAATTATTTTCACATTGGGCCATTTGCCTAGGAGGCGATGTCATTTTAAAGTTTTTTCTATTTTTAGCTCTGGCGGCCATTTTGTTTAACGAAAAAAAAACGGGTATATTAGTTTCGTCACGGGTGTCTGTCCGTCCGTCTGTCCGTCCTTCCTTCCGTCTGTCACAAACATTGTGAATGCAACTCCTTTTACATTTCTTGACCTATGGAGACAAAAATTGGTACACATATTGCTTAGCGATTGCAGATATGCATGAAGGTATCCAAATTTTGATCAGACCCTCTGGGGTCATGGGGTGAGGTCAAAGGTCAAATTTTCTAGAAAATGCTTGTGAATGAAATATTTTTTATTACTTGGCCTATGGTGACCAAAGGGTTTTTTTTCTATTTTTAGCCTTGGCGGCAATTTTGTTAAACGGAGCAGAACGATTTAGGCAACGATGAAATAGGGTCACTCTAGGAACATTCCTGTGAAATTATTTTCAAATAGGGCAATTTGCCTTGGAGGAGATGTCATTTAAATGTTTTTCTATTTTTAGCTCTGGTGGCCATTTGGTTTACTAAGCGGAACCATAAAGGCAATTTTGAAAGAGGGTCACTCAAGGAACATTCATGTGAAATTGTTTTCAAATCGGGCCATTTGCCTTGGAGATGTCATTTAAAGGTTTTTCTATTTTTAGCTCTGGCGGCCATTTTGTTTAACGGAGCAGAATGATTTTGGTAATTTTGAAAGAGAGTCACTCAAGGAACATTCCTGTGAAATTCTTTTCAAATCGGGCCATTTGCCTAGGAGGACATGTCATTGAAAGGTTTTTTCTATTTTTAGCTCTGGTGGCCATTTTGTTTAACGGAGCAGAACGATTTTGGTAATTTTGAAAGAGGGTCACTCAAGGAACATTCCTGTGAAATTCTTTTCAAATCGGGTCATTTGCCTAGGAGGAGATGTCATATAAAGGTTTTTCTATTTTTAGCTCTTACGACCATTTTGTTTATCGGAGCAGAACGATTTTGGCAATTTTGAAAGAGGGTCACTCAAGGAACATTCCTGTGAAATTCTTTTCAAATCATGCCATTTGTCTAGGAGTAGATGTCATTTAAAGGTTTTTCTATTTTTTGGTCCGGCGGCCATTTTGTTAAACGGAGCAGAACGATTTTGGCAATTTTGAAAGAGGGTCACTCAAGGAACATTCCGGTGAAATTATTTTCAAATTGGGCCATTTGCCTAGAAGGAGATTCACTGGAAAGGTTTTTGTTTCTATTTTTAGCTCTGGTGGCCATTTTGTTTAACGGAGAAGAACGATTTTGGCAATTTTGAAATAGGGTCACTATAGGAACATTCCTGTGAAATTCTTTTTCAAATCGGGCCATTTGCCTAGGAGGAGATGTCATTGAAATGTTTTTTTTTTCTATTTTTGGCTCTGGCGGCCATTTCATTTAACGGAGCGGAACGATTTAAACAATTTTGAAAGAGGGTCACACAAGGAACATTCCTGTGAAATTATTTCACAATAGGGAAAATTGCCTAGGAGGAGATGTCATTTAAAGGTTTTTTCTATTTTTAGCTCTGGCGGCCATTTTATTAAACAGAGCGGAAAGATTTAGGCAATTTTGAAAGAGGGTCACTCAAGGAACATTCCTGTGAAATTATTTTCAAATCGGGCCATTTGCCTAGGAGGAGATGTCATTGAAAGGCTTTTCTATTTTTAGCTCTGGCGGCAATTCTGTTTAACGGAGCAGAACGATTAAGGCAATTTTGAAAGAGGGCCACAAGGAACATTCCTGTGAAATTATTTTCAAATCGGGCCATTTGCCTAGGAGGAGATGTTATTTAAAGGCTTTTTCTATTTTTAGCTCTGGCGGCCATTTTGTTAAACGGAGCAGAACGATTTAGGCAATTTCGAAAGAGGGTCACTCTAGGAACATTCCTGTGAAATTGTTTTCAAATCGGGCCATTTGCCTAGGAGGAGATGTCATTATAAGGTTTTTCTATTTTTAGCTCTGGCGGCCATTTTGTTTAACGGAGCGGAACGATTTAGGCAATTTTGAAAGAGGGTCACTCAAGAAACATTCCTGTGACATTATTTTCAAATCGGACCAATTGCCTAGGAGATGTCATTTAAAGGTTTATCTATGTTTAGCTCTGGCGGCAATTTTGTTTAACGGAGCGGAACATTTTGGGCAATTTTGAAAGAGGGTCACTCAAGGAACATTCCTGTGAAATTATTTTCAAATCGGGCCATTTTCCTAGGAGGAGATGTCATTTAAATGTTTTTCTATTATTAGCTCTGGTGGCGATTTTGCTTAACTAAGCGGAACGATTTAGGCAATGTTGAAAGAGGGTCACTCAAGGAACATTCCTGTCAAATTATTTTCAAATCAGACCATTTGCCTAGGAGGCGATGTCATTTAAAGGTTTTTCTATTTTTAGCTCTGGCGGCCATTTTGTTTAACGGAGCAGATCGATTTTGGCAATTTTGAAAGAGGGTCACTCAAAGCACATTCTTGTGAAATTCTTTTCAAATCGGGCCATTTGCCTAGGAGGAGATGTCATTTAAAGGTTTTTCTATTTTTAGCTCTGGCGGACATTTTATTAAACGGAGCGTCACGATTTAGGCAATTTTGAAAGAGGGTCACTCAAGGAACATTCCTGTGAAATTATTTTCAAATGTGGCCATTTGCCTAGAAGATGTCATTGAAAGGTTTTTCTATTTTTAGCTCTGGCGGCCATTTTGTTTAACGGCGCAGAACGATTTAAGCAATTTTGGAAGAGGGTCACTCAAGGAACATTCCTATGAAATTCTTTTCAAATCGGACCATTTGCCTAGGAGGAGATGTCATTTAAATGTTTTTCTATTTTTAGCTCTGGTTGCCATTTTGTTTAATGAAGCGGAACGATTAAGGCAATTTTGAAAGAGGGTCACTCAAGGAACATTCCTGTGATATTATTTTCAAATCGGGCTATTTGCCTAGGAGGAGATGTCATTTAAAGGTTTTTTTCTGTTTTTAGAACTGGCGGCCATTTTATTTAACGGAGCGGAACGATTTAAACAATTTTGAAAGAAGGTCACTCAAGGAACATTCCTGCGCAATTATTTTCTAATAGGGCAATTTGCCTAGGAGAAGATGTCATTTATAGATTTTTTCTATTTTAAGCTCTGGCGGCCATTTTGTTTAACGGAGCAGAACGATTTAGGCAATTTTGGAAGAGGGTCATTCAAGGACAATTCCTGTGAAATTATTATCAAATCGGGCCTTTTGCCTAGGAGATGACGTCATTTAAAGGTTTTTTTTTCCTATTTTTAGCCTTGGCGGCAATTTTGTTAAACGGAGCAGAACGATTAAGGCAATTTTGAAAGAGGGTTACTCTAGGAACATTCCTGTGAAATTCTTTTCAAATCGTGCCATTTGCCTAGGAGATGTCATTTAAGGTTTTTCTATTTTTAGCTCTGGCGGCCATTTTGTTTAACGGAGCAGAACGATTTAGGCAATTTTGAAAGAGGGTCACTCAAGGAACATTCCTGTGACTTTATTTTCAAATCGGACCATTTGCCTAGGAGGAGATGTCATTTAAAGGTTTATCTATTTTTAGCTCTGGCGGCCATTTTGTTTAACGGAGCAGAACGATTTAGGCAATTTTGAAAGAGGGTCATTCAAGGAACATTCCTGTGAAATTATTTTCACATTGGGCCATTTGCCTAGGAGGCGATGTCATTTTAAAGTTTTTTCTATTTTTAGCTCTGGCGGCCATTTTGTTTAACGAAAAAAAAGGGTATATTAGTTTCGTCACGGGTGTCTGTCCGTCCGTCTGTCCGTCCTTCCTTCCGTCTGTCACAAACATTGTGAATGCAACTCCTTTTACATTTCTTGACCTATGGAGACAAAAATTGGTACACATATTGCTTAGCGATTGCAGATATGCATGAAGGTATCCAAATTTTGATCAGACCCTCTGGGGTCATGGGGTGAGGTCAAAGGTCAAATTTTCTAGAAAATGCTTGTGAATGAAATATTTTTTATTACTTGGCCTATGGTGACCAAACTACGTACACATATTGCTAAGGGACTGCAGATGTGCATGAATCTATTCAAATTCTGTTCTGTTCCTCTTGGGTCATGGGGTGAGGTTAAAGGTGGGGTGAGGCCAAGACAAGCTTCCTACGCTATACTGATTACCAAAACTGCATAAAAGACCTTACAAAGCACGGTTTATTGCAAATTCTAGCTCTTGCACTACCACTGAACTTTCTAAATTATTAACTTCCTGTCTTACTGCTATTAAAACGCATGTGATTAAATAATGTGACAAAGTCTTTGAAAGATCAGGAAGAAATCTGTTTTGGTCTATAAAAAATTCGAATGCGGTTTTAAATAAATTGAAATCCAGATGTTTTCGTGCTTCTAGTCTGTCTACTTACGATTTTTTCACTCTTTACACCACACTCATAATCTTATAAAAGAAAAGCTTAATGATTTTTAAAATTGAATGGACTTTTCACAGAGAAGATTCTCTCTATCTTGCATGTAATGTCAGAAATGCATTTTTCACTTCTAAAGAGCATATGAATTATACACTTTGGTCATGCCAGAAAGTGTGTGATGCCCTCACCTTTCTACTTGACAATATTTATATTAGATTCGGTACTTATTTATTTAGACAAATTGTGGGTATTCCGATGGGTACGAATTGCCCACTGCTTGTGGCTGATCTGTTCTTGTATTGTTATGAAAGAGACTTCATGTTGTCGCTTTCCATTGATAACCAATCTGAAATTATTGAAGCTTTTAGTTCTACTTCTAGATATTTAGACGATTTATTAAATATTGACAATACTTAATGTGATGGTTTGATCAGTCAGATTTTTCCCCTAGAACTTCAGTTAAACAAGGCAAATTCCTCTGATACCGAGGCCCCCTTTTTGGATTTACATTTATCTATTGTAGATGGGTTTGTTTCTTGCAAAATTTATGATAAACGTGATGATTTTGATTTCGAGATTGTAAATTTTCCATTTTTGGACGGTGATGTTCCTCGTGCGACATCGTACGGGGTTTATATTTCGCAGTTAATTCGATTCGCTAGAGTGTCTGGTCATGTTTCCGACTTCAACACTCGTAATAAATTATTAACCGCTAAACTTCTTAATCAGGGGTATCGGTATCATAAACTATGTAAAGCCTTTTCTAAGTTTTATAGACGTCATTCTGATTTGGGTTCAAAATTCAATGTTGTACTTAAAACACTTCTGCTACATGGCCTATCGGAACCCGATTTCTATGGTGACTTAGTATATAAATTTAGAAAAATGCATGCCTGTAATGGCTTTATTACCCAATTTCGTAAAATCGTTCGTCGATATATAAAGATTGGGTACAACATCAATATTATAAAACAGACTGCATGCATGGTGGATAACCCAATCACGGTTGGCAACTTTGCTTCCCTCTTTGATTGCACACCGGTGGGTCGGGCTTAAGATTTTATGACGGTTCCAGCGTAAAAACATAAACGGAATTTTATTGTATTTTAGTATTCTTTATGTTGGTAGGCGCCTGATGCACCGTCTTTGGTCGGGCCTCTCGGAGTCTAACTGTTGGTTTTCTTTTGCTCCAGCAATTCTGTTGTTTTATGCTGTCATGTCCTCAACCTTGTTTCATCTCTGTAGTTTTTTTATTTGTATGTTCTTGGAGATGTTACACTGATGAGTTAGGAAGCCTTCTTGCGGACTAACAAAATTAGTGTATACCGCGACAGAGGAGGGCGAGGATTATGGCCATGTAAAATCGATTTAAGCCACCCCCCCCCCCAGTGGAATTCTTTCCACTGACCGTTCCAAGGCGGTTCTTCTGTGGCGGTTTATTTATGTTGTTGTTTGTTAATACTTACTGTGTGTATCACTTGTGTCTTTTTATTTTTGGATGGCCATTTGGCCATTTTGTGGGAAAGTAACTGTCCTTATGGCCATCCTTTGTTTAGGTTTCCAATAGTCTGGTCGCTTCATATTTGTGTTTCTTTCCCTTTGGTGTCTTTGATGGGTGGAGTAAGTTAATTGTATCGATTCCTGATCTTCTACTTTTAAAGTCAAATATTTTCAAGAAAATTATTTTTTATTATTATTTTTTTTATTAATTGTCCTGTGTTGGCAAAAATTGGTACATATATTGCTTAGTGACTGCAGATATGCACATATGTATCCAAATTTTGATCTCACCCAAGGGGGTCTTGGGGTGAGGTCAAAGGTCAAATTTTCAACAAAATGCTTGTGAATGAAACTACTTTTTTCTTGGCATATGGTGATAATTTGCTATAAATACAATAAACCTGTTAGATCTATCATTTTAATGTCAATAAACTTATTTCTGATCTTCATATTGACACTAACACTCCTGATACCTGTGATCGTAAATATTCAGTGTATTATTATCTTGTTGCTGGTCATATCATTACTGGCAATTTAAAAATTATTCCTGATTCTAGGATACGAAATATAATTTGTAAAGCACCGAAATATCGACTTCCTTCTAAAATTGATTTCAATAAGTGTAGAGATGAAATCACTGCTGCCTTGAATGAATTTGGTAATCGATGGTGTAGACGAGAGTATGTTGGGCATAAAGCTCTCAAAGAATGGAAACTTAGCATTCTAAAACACGTGAACAAGCGCATTTCTTTCTACTCTCAAACTACGAACTTATTACCCCCTGAACCTAAATTTGACTGATCAAACCATCGAAATAGGTATTCACAATATTTAATACATCATCCAAATAGCTAGAAGTGGAGCTAAAAAGTTCAATGATTTAAGACTGGTTTTCAGCAGAAAGGGACATCATGAAGTCTCTCTCATAACAAAACGAAAACAGATCAGCCAAAAGTGGTGCGCAATTAGTACCCATTAGTATGTCATTTTCCGTTGAAAACCAATCTGAAATCATTGAACCTTTAGCTCGACTTCTGGATATATGGATGATTTATTAAATATTGACAATGCCTATTTCGATGGTTTGATCAGTAAACTTTACCCCAGAACTTCAGTTAAATAAAACAAATTCTTCTGACACCGAGGCCCCGTTTTTAGATTTACATCTATCTATTGTAGATGGGTTTGTTTCTTGCAAATTTTATGATAAACGCGATGATTTTGATTTTGAGATTGTAAATTTTCCTTTCTTGGATGGTGATGTTCCTCGTGCGACATCCTATGGCGTTTATATTTCGCAATTAATTCCATTTGCCAGAGTGTCTAGTCATGTAACTGACTTCAACACTCGTACTAAATTGTTAACTGCTAAACTTCTTAATCAGGGTTATCGGTATCATAAACTACGCAAAGCCTTTTCAAAATTTTATAGACGTCATTCCGATTTAATTTCAAAATTC
This sequence comes from Lucinisca nassula, assembly GCA_963580285.1. Lineage (NCBI taxonomy): Eukaryota > Metazoa > Mollusca > Bivalvia > Lucinida > Lucinidae > Lucinisca > Lucinisca nassula. Next base: position 58,692,592 of record OY757014.1, read on the forward strand.
AGAGTAGGACTTAAATCCCTTCTGCAACAAGGTCTATCGGAACTCGAATTTTATGGTGACTTAGTATATAGATTCAGGAAAATATATAAATGCAATGACTTCAGCACCCAATTTCGTAAAATCATCTTCAATATAAAAAGATAGGGTGCAACATAAATGGTATACGACAGACTGCATGCATGATAGTTAACCCAATCACAGTTGACAACTTCTTATTCCCTCTTTAATTGCCCGCCGGTGGGTCAGGCCACAGATTCTATGACGGTTCCAGCGTAAATGCTAAATTCGCAGAGTACTTGGAATTCATCTATCTTGAAATTAAGGAAACAACAGACACTGCAACCTCCTCCTCATTCTTGGATTGTTATCTCTATATTGACAACGGGAAGCTTACTACTAGGCTGTACGATAGAGATGACTTCAATTTTCCCATTGTTAACTTTCCCTTCCTGAGTAGTAATATCCCGTCTGCATCAGCATATGGAGTTTACGTTACACAGTTAATCCGTTATGCTAGAGCCTGTTCCAAGTATCAGGACTTTATGCCAGGGGTATCAATAAACCAAACTGGTATCAACACAAAAGAAGTTCTATGAGAGGCATCATGATCTTGTTGATCCGTACAATGTGGCCATTTACAGAATTATTTCTGATATGTTTGCCAATGGAAAGCCATAGGAAGACTTCCAAAATCTCGGACATACCCTTCTCGGCATTTACTCCTTTTCTTCGTTCGGGTCGATGGGCATGGTGGGCGAAGCTTGCTTACCAAGTAATGCTGACTATCCGCAGACGCCTGATTACACTACTCTTCTGGAGTCCATGTCTGTTGATCTGAACATTGATATTTGCCATTGTCTATGGATTAATGATTTTGGTACTACGACCTAAACTACTTACTGACAATTAGAGAGTATCTAATTTTATGTAATGTTGGTTGGTGCCCTGTCTCTGGTCGGGCCCATCGGAGTCTAACTGTTGGTCTTCTTTTGCTCCAGCATTTCAGTGGTTTCTTGCTGTCGAATCCTCACCGTTATTTCATCTCTGTGGTTGTTTGGTTTTTGTGTTCACGGAGATGTTGCACTGATAAGTTAGGAGGTCTTCATGCGGACTGAACAAATTGTTTGATTAAATCGTGACGGGAATAAGGGCGGGGATTGTGGCCACGTAAAATCGTTTTAAGCCCCCCCCCCCCCCCCCCCCCCACCGGATTACGTGTCACTGACCGTTCCAAGGCGGTTCCTCTGTCGCGGTTTATTTTTGTTATGGTTTGTCTTTGAACATGTGTATCGCTTATAATATTTTGTTTTAGATAGCCAATAGATCATTTTGTGGGAAAGTAACTGTCCTTTTGGCTTTCCGCTAAGGGTCTTCTTGTTTCATTTGTGCTTCTTTCCCTTTGGTGTCTCTGTGAGCTGTGGGTTAGATGTATGGATTCCTGATCATTGCCTTCACTTCTATTTTGTACACATGTTGCTTAGAATATAGAAGTGGAGGCAATGATCTTGAAGGTATCCAAATTTTGATCTGATCCCTGGGGTCATGGGGTGAGTCAAAGGTCAAGTTTAGAAAAAGCGGGTATTTGCGGTGGTGCACCATCGCTATCTTTGGCTTAAATGTATTTCTCTTTTAAGCTCTGGCTGCCATCTTATTCATTGGAGCAGAACTGATAGATCGTCTTCTGTATTTCTATTTTAAGCTCTTGGCAGCCATAATGTTATCCGAGCAGAACTGTAGAGGGTCTTATAATCAACATTCCTGTGAAGTTTGAATGAAATTGGACCAGAGGTAAAAGAGGGGTTGTCATTTAAAGGAGTTCCATTTTCAGCTCTGGGTGACATCTTGTTCATTGCAGCAGAACCTATCTAGCTTGTTTGATAAAGGGTCTCCTAAGCAACATGCCTGAGGAGTTTGAATTTAATTGGAATAAAGATGCAAAAGAAGTTGCCATTTAAAGATTTTTTTTTATTTCTAGCTCTGGTGGCCATTTTGTTAATCTGACCTATTTTGATAGAAGGTGACATTCCTATAAAGTTTGATTGAAATTGGCCCAGGGGTATAGGAGTTGTTGTTTAAAGATTTTTTTTCTATTTTAAGCTCTGGTGGCCATTTTGTTCAGTGGGACTGAACTATTTTAGCTGTTTTCGCAGGAAGCCACCAAGCAACATTCCTGTGAAGTTTGAATCAAACTGTCCCCATGGTTTAGGAGGACTTCGCATTTAAAGCTAATTGTAGACGTTTACTACTTTCAGGTCTGGCGGCCATTTTACACATCAGAGCAGAACTGTTTTAGCTATTTTGGTAGAGGGCCACCTAGGCAACCTTCATATGGAGTTTAAATGAAACATATTTAACGTCACTACAGTTGGTGTCTGGGAATGTGTGGCGGCCGTAAAAAGTCTCCCTGCCCTACATCATAGTGTAGTTTATATTTTCTTGTCCTTTGGGATCATTGATTCCATTGTTGAATTTTGAAAATATTTGAGGGTCACTGGTGGGGCCTTATTGGCCGAAACTAGCTAGTCTGGTCCAGAAAACATGTACACTCCATAATTTCCGGTTCTGTGGTGTAATCCTTGCTTCCAAAGGATAACCCTTTCTAGAACCTATTATCCAAAGGTATACAGGCAGTTGCTGTTTAAAACATTTCTATTTTTAGCGACTGTGGCCATCTTGTTCGTCAGAGTGGAATAATTTAAGCTTTTTTTTTGGTAGAGAGTCATCTGAGCAACATCCCTATGAAGTCTAAATGAAATTAGCACAGGGGTAGAGGAATAGGAGGAGTTTAGAGATTTTTCTATTTTTGGCAATCTTCAATTTTCTTCATTTGAGCAAAAACAATTTCAGTTATACTGGTAGGGAGCCACCTAGGCAACTGACCCATTTTTGAACTCCATTACGATAACACACCCGTGCGATATAGTGTATCTCAAAAATGGCTACTTTTCTGATGAAAATCCGTGATATATTTCTTATTTATACTGCAAACATCGGTTATGGGTGCTCGTTAGAACCGCCTCAATCGGTTCTAACGAGTACCCACAACCTATGTATTGGAGCAGAAATAAGAAAAATAATGAATACCCCCGTAAACCCCAGTTTTCTCTATATAAAGTGGGGTTTAAGGGGGTGTTCATTTCACGGACTTGTTAACGTGATGCGTCCAAGATTTTATGTATGTCATTGTTATCTGCAGTTTCAAGAAGGTCGAACATGGCCATTTTGGAGATCATGGGATAATAACTGAGCTATTGTTGGTCCGATCTGACCCATTTTCAAACTCATTCAAGATTTTATGCATGTCATTGTTGTCTGCAAGTTTCATTCAGCTCCGACAAAAAAAAAAAAAAAAACAAAGATGCTACGCTGTTCACAATGTCAAAATGACCATTTTCTCAGAATCAAGGGACGTAATTCTGCTATCGTTGGTTCGATCTGACCCATTTTTGAACCCGTCCGCGATTTTATGCATGTCATTGTTATCTGCAAGTTTCATAAGATCCAAAACAAAATGAAGAAGGTACGCTGTTCACAAGGTCAAAAATGGTCATTTTTCAGACTGAAGGGGACGTTCCTCTGCTACCGTTGGTCCGATCTGATGCATTTTCGAATTCGTCCGACATATTATGCATGTAATTGTTATGCAAGTTTCATAAAGATAAAAAAAAGAAAGAAAAAGCTTCTCTGTTCAGATGGTCAAATATGACCATTTTTTGATCACCAAGGGGATGTAACTCAGCTATTGTTTGGTCCGATCTTACCAATTTTCGAACTCTGAGCGTTTATGCATGTCATTGTTATCTGCAAGTGTCATTAAGATCCGACAAAAATGAAGAAGCTACGCTGTTCACAAGGTCAAAAAGGGCTATTTTTTTTAGAAACGAGAGGATGTAAAATAGAAGTGAAGGCAATGATCAGGAATCGATACAATTAACCGACAGCTCCCATCAGAGACACCAAGGGAAAGAAACACAAAAATGAAACAGCTAGACCCTAATGGAAACATCACTAGGGGAAAGCCAAAAGGACAGATACTTTCCCACAAAATGTCCATTTGGCTATCCAAAGCAAAATAATATAAGCGATACACACGCTCAAAGACAAGTCAAAACAAAAATAAACCACGACAGGGGAACCGCCTTGGAACGGTCAGTGAAACGAATTCCACTGGGGTGGTGGTGGTGGTGTGTGTGTGTGTGTGGGGGGGGGGGGGTTAAATCGACATTTTAGGTGGCCACAATCCTCGCCCTTATCTTCGTCGCGATTTAGACAAGTAGTTTGTTCAGTCCGCATGAAGGCCAACAACCTGATAGAGTTTCGTGAATACTGAAGCAAGACTGTGGCCTCTAGAGGGCGAACAAGGTTTTAAAGTAATCTGAACTAGCGGTCTAGTTTTTGATCTGACATGACCACATTCAAACTTGACCAGCAGGAAATCATCAAGACAAACATTCTGGTGCAGGTTCAAGGAGACTAAAGCAAAACTTTGGCTTCTAGAGGGTGAACAAGGTTTTGATCTAGTGTTTTAGTTTTTGATCCGACATACCAACATTCAAACATGACCTACATTTCAACCAGGGCAAATATTCTAGTACAGTGTCATGAAAAATGATGCAAACTTATGTCCTCAGAGGCTGAGTAAGATTTTAACCCTTAAGATAGAAGTGAACCGAGAAAAACTGCATCTGAAAAGGTCGTCTATGTCGTCTGCTGAATCTTCTTGCAAACTTTTTAAAAATATATTTGCATACTTTGTAAAAATATTTTGCGTACAGACAAACAGTGTCAAGACAGACATTCTGGTATAGTTTCATAAAAATGATGCAAAACTGTGGCCTCTTCAGGGTGAACTAGGTTTTAAATGAATTTGACATAATGACCTAGTCTTTGATTGGACATGTCCCATATTGCAACCTGAGCAACATTTCATCAAGACAAATATTCTGGTATAGTTTCATGCAGATTACAGCAAAACTGTGACCTCTAGAGGGTAAACAATGTTTTAAAGTAATTTGACCTAGTGACCTAGTTTTAGACCTAACATGGCACGTGTTCGAACCTGACTGAGATATCACCAAGTCAAATAATTATTATATACAGAAGATTGAAGAAAATCTGTTTCCTCTGAGCGTGAACAAGGTAAATGTTAATGATATATGTCGGACGACGAACTCCTGAGAATGGGCGTATGGTAGATACCAGGTGATTATCATACTCACCTACTCAGGTGGGCTAAAATCCATCCACTTGCTTCGTAACAGAATATGTTCTATAAAAGGGTTATCCTTTGGAAGCAAGGAATACACCATAGAACTGGAAAATATGAAGTGTACATGTTTTTTGGGCCAGACTAGCTAGTTTCGGCCAATTAGGCATCATCAGTGACCCTAAAATATTTTCAAAATTCCCCAATGGAATCAATGATCCTAAAGGACAAGAAAATATAAATTACACTATGATGTTAAAACTTTAAAACTTCAGGACTTATGGTGATGACATGGTTCAAAGAAGGCACTTTCATCAAAGAAGGGAACATTACTCTATTAGAAATAGGCCGACATCATACGAACTTTTATCCCTGACGTACTTATATTTAAGTTTCATGAAGATTCGATCAATACTGAACAGGCAAGGGTGATAACACGGTCTAAAATAGGCATTTTCAGCAATCAAGAGGACATAGCTCTATGATAAATAGGCCGACTCTGCCCGTTTCCGAACTCACCCAAACGTTCCAGGAAGATCCGATAAAAACTTAAGGCGCTACGGCTTAAAAATAGGCTGTTTCGGCAATCAAGGGCACGTAATTCTATGATAAATATCCTGACCTCGGCAGTTTTCGAACTTATCCAAGCTTTTATCCCTGACTTACTTATATGTAAGTATAAGGAAGATCCGATTAAAACTGAAGGGGCTATAGAGTGATGACAAGATCAAAAATGGCATTTTCAGCAATCAAGGGGACGTAAGTCTATGATAAATAGGCCGACCTTGCCAGTTTTTGAATCCATTCGAGATTTTACCACAAGCATATTTATATGAAAGTTTCAGAAACATCCGATCAAAACTTAAGTCACTACGTTGGTGACAAGTCAAAAAAGGCATTTTCGGCAATCAAAGAGCGTTTAACTGTATAATAAATAGCCCGACCTTGCCAGTTTTCGAACTCGTCCGAGCTTTTATTCCTGACTTACTAACATGTAAGTATCCGGAAGATCCAATCAAAACTGAAGGGGCTACGGAGCCTACGGTGGTGACAATGTCAAAAATAGGCATTTCAGCAATCAATGGGGTATATAACACTATGATAAATGGGCCGACCTCGCCAATTTTCGAACTTATCCGAGCTTTTACCCCAAGCCTACTTATATGTAAATTTCAGAAAGTTACGATCAAAACTGAAAGTGCTATGGTGGTGACAAGCATTTTCCCATTGTAAGTATATGGAACCTTGTAGTTGTCAAAGCAAACAAAGCTTTTATTCGATTTTGTTAAAAAGCTTATGTCATCATTCCTTCAACAGAGGCATGCTACAGATGAGAAACGATTGAGATCAGCTACAGGCTGCAGAGATATAACTGTTCAAAGGTGACGACGGACGGATGGATGCCCATACTATAAGCTTCCCTGGAGCCTTCGACCCAGGTGAGCTAAACTCATTAAAAGCACATGTCCGAGATGGGTTCGCGATAAAATTCCATTACATGTACTTTTAGTCAAATGAGCTGCTTACATTTGCCACTTTTCTACTTGCGTTGGTACAGTGGGTGCAATTTGACATGAGGCTGACCTTTATGCAAAGAATAAATTAGTCAGTGTTATCGCCTAACAGGTCAGTTTTTGTAAACTTCTCTTGAATTTTCGGCATCTCGTGAATGGCGACCCATTTACCGACCTATTTACATGTATTGAATAGCAATATCGACAAACTATAAAGTCTCCCAAATGAACCCCCATTTCCTAATAAGCACCCGTGTGGACTCAGTATCTGAGACATTAGGCCTTTTATGAAGTAGAGGGGGTTGGGAACGGACCCATGGAACCCTGTTTGGTATCAGTAATTAAGTTATTCAAAATATAGAAAGCGGTTCTTAGGACAATCGGCGAGGCGGTTCAAACGAGTGCCCACAATCTATGTTTTTGAGCAGAAATAAAAACTAAATCCCCTGTAAATTCAAGTTTTCCAATATAAAAGTGGGGTTAAGGGGGTCAGAATTTTATTCACGGCGTGTTTTAGTGATGTTTAGTCGTACTACCCTGACAGCTAATAGCAAAGACGCTGATTAGACTGCGGGGATTATGAGAATCTTATATGGGTATGAGGGGTGGATGGAAAAATCCGTCCCGAGGGACACTGTCCGGCATCACGAGGCTTGCCGAGTGATGCCGGACAGTGAACCGAGGGACGGATTTTTCTATCCACCCCTCACACCCATATTGGATTCTTATCTTGCATACTGGACTGGGCCTTCCATTTCTTGGCGCGGTTTTTAATGCTGCAGTCATTTCGGTTACCAACGTCCGCCATATTGTGAATGTTTAGTGACGTCACATAACGTGCAGTGTCGTCAACCTTAACGACGGCGCATACGAGGTCGTAATCAACCAGTGCATTTATCAAACACGCGATTATATTCGATTTTGGGTCGGAACATCAGGGTCAGAACATAAATTTCTATCCCAGGGTAAAATCACGAATTTCCTTGTCTGGTGTGCAAGAAAATTTGTTTCATCTTTACTGCATTATACGGTCATAAAACAAACAGCACCAGCTTTTAAATATAAATGTTTCCTGGTCACATAATCAAAAGCCTTTTTAAATAATAGGCGCGAGAGCAGGGCATGGGGTGCGGATGGAGGGTTGGGTGGGTGGCGAGTCCCGAAATGGCAAGTGAATAACAAGAACTGTCACTAAAAGTGAGCAATGCCCCCGTGGGAGCCAAATTGATGAAAAAAGTGCGGACTTAACCACAAACCCACACACAAACCCACAAAAAACGGACAGTGCAAAAACCAAATGCCCTCCTACGGGGGCATAAAAATTTAACAAAATTGTCGAGGAAATGTGGAAGTAGTTCGCGTCACAAGGTTTAAGAACCCATTTTTCAGAAAATAAAGGGTCGTAACTCCTTCGCAGATGATAGGATCAACGTGAAAATTGTGTTAGGCACCCCTTTACCTCACAAGGAATGCATCTGCAAAGTTTCAGCTCAATCGGTGAAGAAATGTGGAAGTAGTTCGCGTGACAAGGTTTTCGAACGCGTTTTTCAGAAAATCAAGGGCCGTAACTTCGTCGCAGGTGATAGGATCAACATAAAAATTGTATTAGGCACCCCTTCACCTCACAAGGAATGCATGTGCAAAGTTTCAGCTCAATCGGTGAAGAAATGTGGAGGTAGTTTGCGTCACAAGATTTTTACGCTTTTTTGAGAAAATCAAGGGCCATAACTCCAAAACGCTTCACCCGAGCAGAATGAATTTCGTGTTAGGCACATCTACATATCATTTCAAATGCATATGCAAAAATTTAACAAAATTGTCGAAGAAATGTGGAAGTAGTTCGCGTCATAAGGTTTAAGAACGCGTTTTTCGGAAAATAAAGGGTCGTAACTCCGCAGATGATAGGATTAACGTGAAGATTGTGTTAGGCACCCCTTTACCTCACAAGAAATGCATGTGTTAAGTTTCAGATCAAACGGTGGAGAAATGTACGTGGAAGTAGTTCGCGTCACAAGGTTTTCGAACGCGTTTTTCAGAAAATCAAGGGCCGTAACTCATCCACGGATGATCGGATCAACGTGAAAATTGTGTTAGGCACCCCTTCACCTCACGAGGAATGCAAAGTTTCAGCTGAAGTGGACACCCATGTAAATTCAACGCCACCTTCTATGAGCCCGGACAAGCAACAGGTCAACGAAACTACAGTTCAAATGCATCCCAACAAGCCCTATAGGGTTTTCTATTGACGTCGAGGATGGTAAGAAATGGTAAGAATCAGTAGAGAAATGTTGAAGTAGTTCGCATCACAAGGTTTTTCGCACTTTGTTTTGAAAATGAAGGGCCGTAACTCCTTCGAATATTCTTTTCTTTTTTTTTTTTTTTTTTTTTTGGTTTTGGTTTTACGGCCCTTTCAAGATTATTTCACTCATGTCGAGCCGATCGTTAATCAGAGTACCCGGAGAAAAACCACCTGACCTTCCGTTGCAGAACTTGGACCTGTTTTAACGAGTACACACAACATCTCTGATATGAAGAAAAAATGTATACATATCTATGTCTGTCTGTCTGTATGTCTGTGTGTGTCTCTCTCCGTCACTCAATGTTTGACATGTAAACCCAAAACAATCTCTCTCTCTCTCCCTCTCTCTCTCTCTCTCTCTCTCTCTCTCTCTCTCTGACTATACTATCTGTCTCGCCCCCTCCCATCGGGGCTTGAAAAAAAAAAAGATTGAGCGGTTTTAACGATTACACACAACAGCTTGGATAAGAAGAAAAATAATGTATACATATCTATGTCTGTCTGTCTGTCTGTCTGTCTGTCTCTCTCTCTCTCTCTCTCTCTCAGAACAGTTTACATTTTTGTTTTGTTATGGTTTCTTTTTTTCTTTCTCTTCATCACGAAAACACACCTCAATAATTTTGACCCCACTTGAACACTGTGACTACGTTTATATAATAAAACTGGGGTTTGCAGGGGTAAACCTTATTTTTCTTATTAAAAATCACGATTTTTCAAAATGATTTCTAATATTAAAATAGAATTATATTGCATAGGCGGTGGTTAAAGTAAGATAGTCATTAATGCCAACAGCTATTATACAATTTTGATGACACGTGCCGAATGCAAAAATCCGTTACAGGTAAAAAAATATATATATATATAGGAAAGAAACCATACTCGTGTCTGGTAGGTAAATTGATATTATCAGATTATATTGCATAGGCGGCGGATAGATAGTCATTAATGTCATTTTGATGACAAGTGCCGTGCTCCAAATCACAGTAAAACTTCTATGGCCAGTTGTGACGCGGCCATTAAACTCCAAAATACAGCAAAACTTTAATGACTAGAATTTAGATGGCTCATTTACCATGTGTGAGTCGAAATTTATTTTTAGTCCCTGTGGAATTTCTTCAGCTTCGATATAGTGATGGATAGGTTGATGGATATTACAGAACACTAAAAAGATTCCCAAAATTATCTACATTATGCTTTCTGTGTGGTACTATTAGTAACCCTCAGTGGGGTGAACTACCTTTCTCTCAAACAAATTATATTGTCCCAAAAGGGTTCGACCCATCGAAGTTCGACTGTAAACAAAAACAACCACAACAATAAAAAAAAAAAAAACACACACACACACATAAAAAAACATTATTTTGCTTTTCATGTTCCAGATATGCGCCACGTGGTTTCAATATGAATGCCAAAACATTGACCGTTCTAATGCCAACAACTATAGGATACAACTGCATTCAGTGTCACTGTGATGACGCAGGTCAGCTTGATTTTATGGGGATCTGAAGACTGTCACCGACGTTGATCTGACGTTGCACTAACGACGTGTGCCTGCTGGGATATGTAAACCTGCGATGCAAGAACTTTACCTGTGGGCACATGTAGCGTGTATGCAACATCGAATCAACGTCAGTGGAACGTCATAACGTTGAAATGACGTTGTCCGCTGGGTTTGCTTCTTGTCAAAATAAGCAGATTGCATTTTTTTTAAAGCGATTCGTTTATTTATATATGCTGTTTTCTTCCTGATTCGTGCCCCTTAATTGTTTAAAACGCGATCTGCTAAATGTAAACAAATTGTCAACGTATCACAAACAATCAAAATTAACTTCAAACTATCACTTTTAATTAGAAAAACGGAAAGACAACAGAACGTGACAGTTTCTATAAAAAGCATACCTGTAATGACGTCACTATATTGCTCATGGTCACTCAGAAGCTTTCTTCTTGAATTCGTGCCCTTTGGAAATGTCTGTATGGATTGTTCCCCTTTGACTATTGTTTCTGAATTATACCTCGCCATGGAAGAAAGAACTATCACCAATATGAATAACAGTTTTCTGATATCTGCAGAAAGGCCATTTACTGCATTTACTGCTTTAAATCATTGAGGTTTATAATTGTTTAAAATTTAATAATGCATTCAAATTCTTTATAAATACAGGTATGCAATTCTTCTGAAGAAATTAAAGTAGAACTGTTGAAATTTAGGTAACTTTTAAAACTCAACATATTTACAGATTAATTTTATTGATGTTGTGGATATCTATATTTCACAATGAGGGCATAGAAATTCACTATGCCTTCGTACTACGCGTACTTTGGAACAGAATGCCAAATGAACCCAGTGACCACAACCATCACACTCTGCCCATGTTATACGTTTGACAAACCAAAGATTGTCCCTGTTGGGTGGCTCTATTTCATTGCAAACACAGCATGTTGTGTCATCCTGGGCTTCATCCTCACTCATGTCTTCATGTTGTAGTGGATGAGGTTGTACATTAAATCCACTGGTTGATGGCTGAGGGCTATATATAATTCTGCTTGTTGAAGGCTTGGGGCTACTTGGGTTTGGATTATGTGGCTTTTCACTTTGCTTTTGAGTCTTTGGACATTTACCTACACACCGCTTTCCACTGCACTTTTTTGCTTGGACATGCTCTTCATATGCTTTCAACTGAGTACTAAAGACTTCTTCAGTTATTGCCGTTCCTCCAGGCTTGGGCTTTACCACATCTGTAGGTGCTTTGCTTGTTTTACATTTTACACACTCTTGATTATTATGACTTGGTTGTAACTTTTCAACTTTTGATTTTAGAAATGCTTCAACTGCCTCTTTCCCAGTCTTAATGGCTTTAACCTTTTCTAACGGCTGCTCTTCTCTGAAACTCTCACTTGGAAATAATTTTTCTTTGTCAATGACTTCCCTTGATAACGGATATATTCCAGTTTTTCTAAAACCTGATTGGATGTTCATGGGAGTAAAGGCTTTCAGATAGGATTTACATGCTAGACTGCACATATCATACTTTGTAATGCTCTGTCCTATATGGTTCCTCATAAAAATAGCACATTCTGTGTAATAAAAGGATTTAAAGGGGCCAAATAAGGCTACATCTAATGGTTGGAGGATATGGGAGGTATGTGCCGGTAGAACAAATAAAATAACTTTCTGACTTTTTGCCCAGTCAATTAAGCTGCTTGACACATGTGATGCATGTCCATCAAAAATCACCAGTAGTGTATCATTGTCAGTTGCTTGGCCTCTAATATTTTGCAGAAAATGCTCCTGTAGATACTGTTTGAATATCTCAGAGTTTTACCACCCAGACTCGGACATTACACCTTTAGCGCCAGTTGTAGAACCTTTCATTAATTCTGGGTTGAATCTTTTCCCTTTAAACACAAAGAATGGTGGTAATGCATTCCCCAGGGCATTAGCACATCCAATCAGTGTTGTTGTAGTTGAACGGGGGGAAGTTATTGCCTGTGGTTTATTGTTAGGATTGGCTATGACATTCGGTGGTCTGTGCTCAGGTTGTAAGCCAGTTTCATCTATATTGTATATATTCTGGGGCTTATTCTCTAATTTATGCTTAGATATTATTTCAGCCAAGTTTTGGAAGTATCTGTCAATATTTTCTGGTGTTGAGCATTTTGCTCTATTGCTCTCTAATTTTCTAGGACTTAATGACACAAGTCTGTTTTCCCATCGCTTGAGAAAGCCATAAAGCCACGTGTTACTCAGAGGTTTATTTGTCTTCTTATTTCCCATGTCAAAAGCAAGTTCTCCAGCTGTATGTTGTAACTGAATGTTACTGAATCCATATCCTAATTCGGCCATTGTTTCAACGTGCTCTACAAGGGTCTCTTCCTGTTCATGACTGAATAAAGTCTCAGCACCAGACTGAAACTCGAGAGCATCAATTTTGCCTTTGACCCTGTCTCTCAAGGTCTGAACTGGAACTCTGAACTGTTTTGCTGCCCTTTTAACTGGTACACCCGATTTAACGACAGACTCGTATGCCTTCAGCAACACATCTGGGGAATAATTTCTGTACTTTCTTTCTATATGACTTGGTTTGGCCTGAAAAACAACCACTAGACTGTGTCTTTCAAAAAATGCAATTTTTTTATTTTATTAAATGTTTTAAAGTACAGAAATTACACACGCACGCACGCACGCACACCTGCACACAGGCACACATTCAAAATTCAGGTGAGCAAATCTGAAATCAAAGAGTTCATTGACAACAAAGAAAGCATCAATCAGTGGACAGCATTTTAATTTAGGCTAGTAAAAAATAGAATTTCAATTAGTGTTAATTAGATTTTAATTGATCATAACGGTGAATTAACATCCTTGTGAAGCGAAATAAACAACAACAACAACAATATTATAATCGCGCCTGATTGACTCAGATTACGTCCTTGACCTCTGATAGTGTGTATATGAACGCTGCCGTCGATTTCAAGCATCAGATTTAAAATAATTAAGGATAAAATAGGACTTCGGAGTGGATTTTTACCGAAATATAGGTTCTTCCAGCCTATATTGTCTTGCTACCAACCTTGGCACAGTTCTGTCTTGCTGTCTGCCGGGTGGTGCATGTGTCCCCCTAAGTCACTAGATTCTGTTTTATCTTTTAACTATACTAACTTTCTTTTTGCACTGTATAAACTCATTTCACCTACTTTGCTTACCTTTTATTTCAGCTAACCCCCTTTAGCACTTGGTATACCGGATACCCTTCTGTTGTCCTCTTATGAGGTTAAGGTTCCTCAATACAGTTACTTAGCTATATTTGAGGTACTAAAAAATCATATTTGCAAATAATTACCCAAAAAGATTTTTCATCAGATGGTAGTCCATGTAAATGTAAGAATATGGATGCCAAAGATTTTTATTCGAAAGTCACCATTTTTGTAATTTATTGCATTTTTCCTTGGTTTTGCAAAAAAATGATATCTCAATCCACAGAACCAGAATGTGTAAAATACTATCATAGAAATGTGGCTCAAGGTTGCCTTTAGGTACTGCAACAGAGGAATTTCAAGTAAAATACCTAAATAGTACTGAAAATTAATGATTCCCAAAAATTAAAAAAATGTAATTATCTCACCTGGTACTATTTTAAATTCAGTGTATGGTAGCCAAAAATGATCAGTTCTACCAATTTGGCAACAATCTCATTGATTGGGTTGGGGTGTTGAAATCTTTTGCATTTAGCTTGTAAAACAATTGCCCTTCTTTGGTGCTTTCAGTTTTTCATTTTATATATTTAAGTCATGCAATTTATCACAATTCATGCAATCACTGCACCAAAGTTTCCCTGTGTTACTGATGTGTTTACAGGATGGGTGATTTGATACTTGTTAAATCAAAAACAAAAAATTGAAATTAAGAGAAGCCAACAGTCTATCCCCATAGTTGAACTGAAGGACTGAAAGCAGCCTGTTCAGCACCAGAAACCTTGTGCAACTGCCAATAACTGCAATGGTATAGAAATGATTTTTACCCATTGGTTTGTTACATTGGTTCACATGAGCCACCATAAACAAATCAGTGATTTTTTGACAGGTGAACTTCTGGACAACACAAAGGTTATATTTATATAATCTATTAAATGATCTGTTGTGTCACCTACTTACCAATGTGTAGGCTGGTTAAAACTCACAGAAGCCCAATGCATGTAATATGTTTTGATGAAAAAAGCTTGAAAATTTTATTTTTTTTCAATGTGTTTACTTGCAGCTGGACCGAACAACACAATCAGGACGATGTTACACAAAAAATAGTTCGGAAAATGAATGCATACTTTTCATAAAGTAACAGACAAATTATGTTAGAAAGTATCTGAAATTTGTTGCAAGACAGATTCAAATTAGAATATTACCATTAAATTAAAAACAATGGTGTACCATTGTTATTTTTGGGAAATTAGTTCCAAGGCGTATGAATACAATTTTAGTTGGCAAGATGGATAATTCCTCAATTTGACAGCTACAATAATTTATCAGTGATGACAGGCTTCCAAGATAGGCGATGTCATAATGCTATATGCAGAAAGAAGGCTACATAGCTGAATTTTCCAGGTATATTCATTGATGATGGGCAAAATTAAATGTGGAATGCATAAATGATGAGCATTCTGAGCATTCAAATTTACCACAAAAAAAGAAGATGGCGGCGCCCATGAAGAAAAACATGTCAAAGTTTTTTTTTCTGGTTTTCATTTTAGGGAGGCTTTTTGATAGAAAGCTTGGTCCGAGTCACTAGTATTTGATGTGAACTATTGATCTGCAGCTGTTTTAGTAACTTGTAAAAAGGCTAGAAAGCAGTTTCATTTTTTTCCAGGTAAAAGTGAAAATACAGAATTGCATTTATTTTCAAAGGCACAGAGATGTAGCTAATGCAAGAAAGTACTTGCTGTAATAATCGTTGGTATCTCCAGACCTTTTTCTTCTAGGACTGGCACTTTAAAAGGAAATCAGGGTCATATTTTGGGAAAAAATAATATGCAAATCTCACACCTATATTTTTCTTGTGCAAATGTATTGAGGAACCTTAAGAAGTAACGGAAGAAAGAAAAAAAAGAAAAATAAATAGAATTTTTCCACACTTTTTCATTGTTTTTGTGAAATAATACCTGCTTCTTTCGCATTTTCTTGACTTGAATGTGTACACAGATACTTCTCATAGAACTTCCAGGAATCGAAACACGCGAGGCAGAAGCGTACACGCGCTTTTC
This sequence comes from Lucinisca nassula, assembly GCA_963580285.1. NCBI lineage: Eukaryota > Metazoa > Mollusca > Bivalvia > Lucinida > Lucinidae > Lucinisca > Lucinisca nassula. Next base: position 58,708,366 of record OY757014.1, read on the forward strand.
ACGCGATTTTAAAAGGCACGAATTCAAAAAGAAGGCACGAATCTAGAAGATAGACGAACCCCTCGGCTAAGGGACATAATTGCTATTTTCTAGAGGCACAGGCTATCTCAGAAGATCACAAGAATATCACTGTTATTTTCATGTTATCTGTATCACCTTAGAGAGCGCATTTTTGTAAATTGTACGTGTACCTCCTGTACGGACTTCTTTTTATGATTTGCTAAAAGGCTGCGTATGATCGATATACTTTCCTAAGTCGGTGTCGTAAACACAAGATTAGCTTTTTAAAAAGGAACGGGCTAGAGCCTTTTGCTAAAATTCGGCTGCCCTCCTATTTGAGAATTCAGAATCAGAATTGTTACTAGTGACACGTCAAATGACATTCACACACCAGGATTAAGGAATATAAAAATGTCTACAGAGTACCTGGCATGTGGGCTAAAAAATAGATCTATAGATCGGACCCTATAGATCCACTCCAGTCAGCGTGATAGCTCTGTGGTTAGTGCACTTGCCTCTGATGCTGAAGGTTCCGTGTTCGATCCCTGGCAGCAGCGATAAAATTTCAGTGTTCGAACACGCTCCATTGGCATCATTTGCATGGATGAACGTCATAAAGTGCACCGTCCTTTGGATTGGGATGTTAACTGGAGTCCCCCTGTGCAGGGAGACCCTGGAAAACCCTGGAGCATATATTAGTAAGCAACATCAACAAGCACTTAGCCTTTGAGAGCATTCTTGCTGACTGTCAACATGGTTTCCGGAGTCAAAGGTCTTGCGAAACGCAGCTTATTCAATTTTACCATGACATTGTGAGCAATCTGGATGGGGCCATAAATCGTGGCCACAAACAGACTGACTTGATCATCATGGACTTTGCTAAGGCCTTTGACAAGGTACCTCACAGAAGGCTATTACATAAACTGGAGTACTATGGGATAAGAGGATCCACGCATAGGAGGATTAGCTCATGGCTCTCTGGGCGCTCACAACAAGTTGTACTTGATGGCCAAGCGTCTGATCCAGTCCCTGTTTTATCTGGAGTCCCCCAAGGTTCGGTCCTTGGACCGGTCCTTTTCTTGGTTTTCATTAATGATCTCCCCGATAATATCAGGTCATCGGTCCCTTTGTTTGCTGATGATTGTGTCCTGTATAGGAACATATATTCTCCTTCTGACTGTCTTATTTTACAAGATGACCTGGATCAACTTGCATATTGGGAGGCCGATTGGCAAATGAAGTTCAATGTGGCCAAATGTCACTCAATGAGAGTGTCACGACACCCTCCGGACAAGCAAATTAAGTTTGACTATACTCTTCACCAACAAGTTTTGGAGCATGTTCAATCCGCCAAATATCTTGGTATCACCATCACGATCTTGATTGGGGTCAACATATCTCAGAGATTACATCTAAAGCAACTAGGACTTTGGGATTCCTTAGACGGAACTTGGCTTTTGCACCTAGGCAGACAAAGGATGTTGCATATAAAACATTGGTTCGCCCTCAACTCGAATATGCATCACCCATTTGGCACCCCTATGTTAAAACTCAGACTCAGCAGGTGGAGAAGGTGCAGAGGACAGCTGCTCGATGGACCTGTAGGCGATGGCGAAATAGAAGTAGCGTCGGTGACATGCTTAATGAGCTAGAGTGGCCGTCCCTGGAGGCCCGTCGTAAGCAGTCCTCTTTAACCTTCTTCTACAAGATACACTCTGATTCAGTGTCTATTGATAAAGATAGGTACTTGACCCCTGTAACACTGTCGACCCAAACAAGGGCATCAAAAGTAAACGACTCACAATATCGTAGATACCAGTCCTATAGTGATGCCCTGAAGAACTCGTTTTTTCCTAGAACTATTCCCTAATGGAATAGTCTTCCCTCCTCTGCGGTGAATGCCAAGTCCGCAGAAGAGTTCAAAGCCCGCACAGTGTAAGATTGGGTCTCAGAGGTATGCATTTTAGGATACCTCTGTTATGCAGATTGTAAATAGTTTTAAGGACGCATCCAGTGCCTCTTTTTTTTTTTTTTCAGCTAAATTCTAAATTTAGCCACCCAATCAACTGAGGTAATGGCCAGATATGACCGACTCAGTATAAGAAGATAGATAGATAGGGAGAACCATTCCCTTTACAGGTTAAAGAACCTTAACATAATTACATGATTACTGTGTAGGCTTTCATCCTGCATAGCTGTTGTTGTTGTTGAGTGTGGAGTGTGATAGCATTAAAACTGGAGTGTGGAGTGTGATAGCTCAGTGGTTAGTGCACTTGCCTCTGATGCTAGAGCATACATGTGATATTTTCTTGGACCCAAATAGGGAGATTGGGGTCCCAAATAGGGAGATTTTTCCGCGGTAAAAAGTGATGTTATTTTTGGTTAAAATTTACCTCTGAAGCACTTTTTCACACCTAAAATGCCAACACGACAATTGTTGTCTGCTCTGTCGTCTGTCATCTGCATTAAAAATCAGAGCAGTCTGATGAGGATCCACACTGTTTGCCTTTATGCAAAAATATGTTATAAAAGCTTGGAAGAAGAAAATGCAGCAGACGACAAACTTTCATTTTGTCTTTTAATAGAGAGACAATTTCTTGGAGGAACGATCAAAGAACAAGCACTGACCAATAGATTGGTGTTAAATACCCACCTAGCACCCAGAGTTCTCGGAAACATCGAATTCGACATATTTATACCCGCTTTTTCGAAGCAAAAATTGGGTATATTGTTTTCGTACCTAAGGCTGCCACGATTAATCGGATAATCGATTAATTGATCGATAAATTCCAGAAATATGATTATCGATACTGATTTTTCGTAATGGATTATTTTCTTAGTAGAATTTACTAGCCAAAGATATTTCTTAAATAGCCGGATGAGTGGCAAATAGTGCAGACCCTGATGAGACGCCGCGTTCTGCGGCGTCTCATCTGGGTCTACACTGTTTGCTCCGGCCTGTCTGTGCAAAACCCTAGAGTGAAGTACAGCATATGGTAAGAGTCCTATTCAGACAGAAAGCCAGACAGGTAAAATTATGAACAAATCTCCAGTGATTACTAATCGATTATTTATCGATATGGAAAGCCTGATTATCGATTATCATTTCAGCATTGATTAGCCAGCCTTACACGAAACAGTTCACTCCTGCGTCAGTCCGTCTGTCTGTCCGTCCGTCACGTTTCTTGTGATTGGATCTCCTCTGCAACCACTGAAGTTACACTTTTGAAACTTTGCATGTGGATGGTACATGAAATGTAGATGGTAGTGGGCAACTTTTTTGTGACCTTGACCTCAATATGACCCCAAGGTCAAAGGTCAAAATTATGATTTGCCATATCTCCTAAACTATTGGAGTTACACTTCTGAAACTTTGCTTATTGGATGGTCCTTGGAATATAGAATATGTCAGGTTACTTTTGGTGTGACCTTGACCCCAAGGTCAAAGGTCAAAAAGTATGATTTTGCCATATCTTCTAAACTATTAGAGTTACACTTCTGAAACTTTGGTTATTGGATGGCCCTTGGAATATAGAAAATATTTGGATACTTTTGGTGTGACCTTGACCTCAACATGACCCCAAGGTCAAAGGTCAAAAATTATGATTTGCCATATCTCCTAAACTATTGGAGTTACACTTCTGAAACTTTGCTTATTGGATGGTCCTTGGAATATAGAATATGTTGGGCTACTTTTGGTGTGACCTCGACACCAAGGTCAAAGGTCAAAAAGTATGACTTTGCCATATCTTCTAAACTATTGGAGTTTCACTTCTGAAACTTGGTTATTGGATGGCTTTTGGAATATAGAACAAATTGGGATACTTTAGGTGGATCTCAACATAACTCAGGGGTGTAAAATTCCACTCGCCCGCTCGCATTTGCGAGTAAGTTTTAAGGCAGGGCGAGTAAGGTTTTCAAAACTGACCTTGCCTTTTCTTCATTTTTAGCACCTTAATGAAAAGTTTAGATGATAAGGGCAAGTAAGATTGAGGGAAATTTTACACCTCTGATAACCCCAAGGTCAAAGGTCAAAAAGTATGACTTTGCCATACATGTATCTTCTAAACTATAAGAGTTACACTTCTGAAACTTTTCTTGTCAGTTAGAATGTACTTTGCAACTTTTTTTAACTTACATGTAGTTTTGGCTAGCTAATACATAGTCATTAGTGTTATTAATAGAAAAAGTGGATATTTGCGATGGTATACCATCGACTGCAGATCTAGTTTTACGTCTGTTTTTGCCTTTGTACGCATAAAATTTCCAGTCGTGGATTCTCTATTACGCCAGCCGGCCTCAGTGGCTCAGTCGGATGCGCGTCTGACTGGTGATCAGGAGGACGCGGGTTCGACTCCCGCTGGGGTCGGCAACATTCTTTCGTGGATATTGATCATGAAATCTTTTCTATGGTCATTCTCTCCCTTCCGCTGATTCAAGAAGGGCAGGTGTCAGTTTCTGGCGAAAGAATGTGCACTGTACTGGTTAACCGCTTACGTATAAGCCTGCCCAGGAAAGTGTTGATAGGTAAACTGACTGGCTCAAAAATGACCTAAATAGTGTTGACTGGGCCGTTAAACTCCAATACAAAAATCTATTACGCCAATATTTTTTCTCCTGACGCATACGTTAATGTATGTAAAAAGCTCCCTTAATTACATCAAAAACAGCAGGTGTCACTTGATATCGCATTCAGATAAAAGGATTAGTCATGGACAGTAGGCTGGTGTGTATTGTACTCTCAGCCAATCAGACCATCACAAAATGACCGCGGAAAAGATTGACAGGTCAATCTTGCGACACAAGTGTGTTGTGATTAAATCAAGCATGTGGCTGATTGACACGTTTCTCGGACATGAATTATCGGTAATTCGATCTTTTGACAAAATGTCGGGGCATAGTTAAAGAATGCCATCATCTGTCTGTTTTTGCTTTTGTACACGTCAACCAATGAAACTGGGACTGGGATAGATAATCTTCAGATTCTGAAATCGGCCACATTTAGCGGGCTATATTGTGATAAAAGAACAGCAGAATTGTCTATATTGTGGTTTTCTACCTTACACAATACCATCCAAAGAAAATATCAAAATGCGTTAAACTGGCAAATAAAATCAATGTTTTGCTATTAAACTTGGAAACTAGAATAACAAAACTAACCATATATGATGTTAATTTCACCAGATGTATAAGTTAGAATTTTTAAAATTGATTCCAAATAAACAATTTCAGCGGAAGTTCGCCATTATGAACGGCGGGAATAGAATGGTCGGCATTAACATAATCTTTAAATAGCAACCAATGAAACTGGGACCATTATTTTTAACAAGGTAATTATTTTCGGAAATGCACAGTGGATCAAATGGTCGGAATAGCCCTTGAAGACTCGGTGTACTTCAGCTTCGTATTTCTCTGTAATGGATGACACATTGCGTGCGCAATTGATGACTACATCTGTGCATGGATTTCTAAACAAATATATGTTATGTATAAATTTCGTAATACACATTACAGGCGAGGATGTGTGTTGACCCACAAGTTAAAACAGCTGATCAATAATCAGTAACCTTTTTTTTTTTAAAAAAAAATTTATACCTTAGAAACATCGGAGATTATCAATTTTAAAGTCACTGGGGGATGTGTGTGTGTGTGTGTGTGGGGGGGGGTCCAAATCAAACATTTTAATTTTTTGTATCCGACTTTTTAGGATTTGAATCCAACTTTTGCCATGGGTGGATTCTTGAACTCCTGTTTTCAAAATCCTAGCGAGAACTCTGGCACCTGGCAGAAAAAACAGCGTTCAGAATACCCGCATAGCAAAAAATCTGACATACATTTACTCATACTCTTGATACTCTCTCATCAAGTTTTTTTTTGATGGGGGCGGGGGGTTTGGGGGTGCATGCATGATTGCCATTATGAAATGTTACATGGTGTAAAGTAGAAGTAAAACAAAGATCAGGAATCGATACAATCAACTTACTCCACCCACCAAAGACACCAAAGGGAAAGAAACACAAACATGAAGCGACCAGACCATAATGGAAACCTAAGCAAAGGAAGGCCATAAAGACAGTTACTTTCCCATCCAAAATAAAAAGACACAAGTGATACACACAGTAAGTAACAAACAACAACATAAATAAACCGCCACAGAAGAACAGCCTCGGAATGGTCAGTGGATAGAATTCCACTGGGGGGCTTAAATCGATTAAATCTTATAAGTATTTTATAAGTTACATGTATATTGCATGTTGTTTATGTTTGTTTATTGTTGAAAATTTCTCATGTACCTTACTTGATTTCCGTTTCTCAGTTTTTATCCAGTGAATAATAAATTAGTAAACTTCAAAATGTTTGTTGTTCTTTTATGACCAATCAAGCGCCCCAAATCTAGGGAACTTACTGCAATAGTCTTGCAGTTTGGAAAGCTTCATCTGTAGATCCGTAAACAAATCTAAAGATCGTGAAGTACGGAAGTTTTTGTAATGCCTAAATTTTTAAATGCCTATGCTTTTTCCATGGCTACATCCTCAAAGCGTGCTTTGGAACTAATAAGCATGCATGGGTTTTATTGATTTAACTTGGGGGCATATTTCTTTCATAAAAGATCCTTAAAAACACGGTAAAAAATATTTTTTCTCGCACAGGTTTGAATAGAAAATTTCACCCTGCAAAACTCCATTTCTATGTTTATTAATAAATGAAAAACTGCATAAAGATGCTTAGAAAATACCAGCATCTGCTCTGCTCTGTTTTGGCGGGAAAAATATTTAGCGCGTTCTCCTGTCGGAGGCCAAAAAGCATGCACAGATTTTCATTGATGTCATGTCGGGCATATTTCTTTCATCCGTTAAAAATGGCAAAAATATTTTTCGCGGGTTTAAATGGAAAATGTCACTATGTAATACCCCAGTTCTATGATTAATAAATGAATAACGGTTTACAGACGCGTAGAAAAAAAAACAGCGTCTGCTTTGCTCTGTTTTGGCGGGAATAATATTTGGCGTCTACACTTGTCAATTAAAAAGGGATTAAATAAGATATAACTGGTATATCTTGATTGACTAGTTTTCACACCTTGTCACATTGTTAATTGTCGGCTTATCAATAAGGCCCGCCTCGGGTGTCAACGGTTTAATTGTGTTGGCAACTTGAGCAAATCAGCGATCAGGGGAGTATAATTGTTTATAAATGTATGCAAACATCACTTTTCTTCCTTTTATTTGAAATATTATTGAATATCTCACCTTATATCATCATGTTTGCGGCTTACTTGATGGTTGCATTTTAATACTGGTATTTACCGGTACGTTCTTTTCATATTGTGATATCATATCTGTGCAGGTGTGTATTGCAATTTACCCATATACCGGTTTATCGTGACAGCCCTAGCGTAAATGCACTAACGGTTAACTCATAGGTATTTTACTGCGGTAAACACTAAAATGGTCGGTTGGCGGAAAACTACTATAGGAAAATTGTCGTGTCAGGAGATTAGGGCCGTCAGGTGGGAGACCGGGACATTGGTTTCGAAATCGGGATATCCCGACGAAATCGGGAGATATCACGTATGCTAGAGGTCCCGGGTTCGATCCCCAGCAGCAGCGATAAAATTTTGGAGCTGAACACGCTCTATTAGCATTATTTGCAAGGATGAATGTCATAAAGTGCACCCTCCTTAGGATCGGGACTTTAATTGGAGCCCCCCTGCACAGGTTAAAGAACTCTACGGTCTCTACCATTATTACATGGTACTGTGTAGGCTTTCATCCTACAAAACCTGCAGTGTATGTAATGGCCAAATGTGACCGATCGCAGTATCAGTAGAAAGAAAGAAAGAGTGTATGTAATATACACACCTGCCTAGAATGTCTGCGAGTGCGTATGGCAGTATATAAAGAAAGAAAGTTAGTGGACCGGGAGATATCACATATGCTAGAGGTCCCGGGTTCGATCCCCAGCAGCAGCGATAAAATTTTGCAGCTGAACACGTTCTATTAGCATTATTTGCAAGGATGAATGTCATAAAGTGCACCCTCCTTAGGATCGGGACTTTAATTGGAGCCCCCCTGCACAGGTTAAAGAACTCTACCATTATTACATGGTACTGTGTAGGCTTTCATCCTACAAAACCTGCAGTGTATGTAATGGCCAAATGTGACCGATCGCAGTATCAGTAGAAAGAAAGAAAGAGTGTATGTAATATACACACCTGCCTAGAATGTCTGCGAGTGCGTATGGCAGTATATAAAGAAAGAAAGTTAGTGGAGCGTGGTCACTAAGCTCAGTGGTTAGTGCACTTGCTCTGATGCTAAAGTCCCCCTGTTCGATTCTCGGCGGTGGTAATAAAATTGCAGTGTTCGAACATGCTCCTTGACCAGTGGCATCATTTGCAGGGATTAATGCCACAAATTGCATTGCCCTTCGGATCGGCACGTTAACTGGAGGCCCCCTGTACAGGAAGAACCATTCCCTGTGCAAGTTAAAGATCCCTACCATAATAACATATTTACTATGTTGGCTTTCATCCTGCAAATCTGGAGTGTATGTAATGTACACATGCCGAAAATGCCCGCGAGGGCGTAGGCAGTATTCGAAGAAAAAAAGAGTTTTATCCGTTATGCACTTATTACCGGTGTATACTAATTACCGGTGTTTGGGCATTTGGGAAAAACGAAAACAAATTATATCACCAAGTATACCCGGATTATTGTACTTTTAGACATATACATAATTGTTTGTTTGTTTTTATTGGAGTTTAACGGCCCAGTGCTTATTGGAGTTTAACGGCCAAGTCAGCACCATCGTCAGCCACGATAGCGCAGTGGTTAACGCTTTCGACCTATCGGGGCTTGAAGAAATATATGGGCAGCATGATGCTTCCACGCATAGCTGAAACTGACCCACACACGAGTACTGGTAAACCACTTAGAGGATCCAGGCCTATTCAGGCAGTTCGGTGCGCGTCGGCCCATCCATGCTTATAAACCTTATTGGTTTCATTGGGCGACAAGACTTGAGATGTCATTTCATCTCAATGTCGGGTAAAAGTCCCACAAAATTGGAAGCAACGTCTCCAAAATGACCTTTACAGTGTTGACGGGGACGTTAAACCTCAAATCAAAGAAACAAATCTTGATCAGATTTGAATATGGATCATGTTGGATCAAAAACTAGGTCAGATTTTGTTAAAACCTTATGTGTACCCTAGAGACCACTGCTTTGCTTCAATCTTCATAAATCTTCACCTGAATGTTTGACTTTATGATATCTTAGTCAAGTTCGAATATGGGTCATGTCAGATCAAAACTAGGTCACTAGGTCAAACGTTAAAATCTTGTGTGCACTTTAGAGGCAACAGTATTGCTTTAATCTTCATAAAACTTCACCTGAATGTTTGACTTGATGATATCTTGTTCAAGTTTTCTAAATAGTGGTCATGTTAGATTAAAAACTATGTCAGTAGGTCAAATTTCGTAAAAAAATATTGTGTACATCCCAGAGATCACAGTTTTGCTTCAGTTTTAATGAATGAGTCTCAATGAAATTGTTTTACCTGTATGTTTGACTTGATGATGTCTCCGTCAAGTTCGAATATGGGTTATATGGGATAAAAAACTAGGTCACTACATGTAGGTCAAAGTTTGTTAAAACCTTGCGTGTACCACAGAAACTTTAATGATATCACAATCAAGTTCAAATATGGGTCATGCCAGATCAAAAATTAGGTCACCAGGTCAGATTTCATTACAACCTTGTGTGCTTCAATCTTCTAGAAGCTTGACTTGATGATATCACAGTCAAGTTTAAATATGGGTCATTTCAGATCAAAAACTAGGTCAGATTTTGTTAAAATCTTGTGTGCACCCTAGACCCCACAATATTTCTTCAGTCTTTGTAACCCTTTGCAAAAATGTTTGACATGATTATATCTCTGTCAAGTTAGAATGTAGGTCACATCGGATCAAAACCAAGGTCAAATGTTATTAAAATCTTGTCTTAATGATACCTTTGTTAGATTCAAATACTGGTTATATTGGGTCAAAACAAGGTCATAATGTAATTTGGCATTAATCTTCATAACACTTTACCAAATGTCTGACTTTTTGATATGTCTTTCAACTTACTATGGTTAGTGTCATATAAGTAGGTCATATTTCTTTTAAACCTTGTTCTCTTTCTCTAGAGGTCACAGTTTTACGTCATTTGTCAGGCCCCCCGGGGCCATTTGGTTTCACATAGGCTTATGTAGGGAATATCTTAAAAAAATTCTTCTTCTCTGAAACCGCAAGGCCCAGGTCTTTGATATTTGATGTGAGGCTTCATCTAGTGGACCTTTGCCAAGATTGTTCAAATTATAGCCTTTGTGGATATTTGGTATGAAGCTTCACCTTTTCAGACCTCCCTCAACATTATGCACATTATAGCCCTGGGGTCAATAATGGCCCTCCCCGGGGCCCACTTGTTACTCTTACTTTTGGTCCTTTGAGATCAGCGTGAATATTCTGAGAAATCAGAAATAAATTATTGGTTTAGACTCATATTCTAGACAGGCTTTTAATTATTTGGACCCCATTTTGATTGATATCAGTCTTTGAATCGACTGCCTATTCGAAATTCGCAAAATTGCAGTATGTTTCCTCTTGCTTTCTTTGCCGGATCATTACAGGGTCACTGATGAGGCTTTATTAGCCGAAACTACGTAGTATGACCCATTTTCTTTCTTATGAATGTTTTCATTGCTCTTAAAGGAACTCATTTTTTATTTTTATCTATCATATGGATCAGGGAACGATCCAGGGCCATCATGGCCCTCTTGTTTAAAGATATTTCTTGTTTCCATCTTACTTCGTTATGTTGTTGGAGAAGTGACATAAGTATAGCTGTTGGTACATCAATACATGTATATAGTATATACTTGTATATACTAGGAATGCAGCATATAAAGGTCTTGTTCGCCCAATCTTGGAATATGGTAGTTGTATCTGGGACCCCAGTTGAGTGGTCCTTAACGATGAAATTGAGAAAGTTCAGAATAGAGCTGCTAGATTTGTAACAGGCAATTACTGCTTTGAAACTGGGAGCATGACTGGAATACTTGGAAAATTAAAATGGGAGTCTCTCAAGAAAAGGAGAAAAGACAGTAGGCTAATCCTTTTATACAACAGTCTAAAGGGTGCTGCCAGTATTCCAACAGATGACCTTGTTCCTCCAGCTAGACACTGTAGAAATCACCATTTGTTGGCGTTTCAGACCCTTACTGCAAGAACTGACATTTATAAAGAGTCGTTCTTCCCCAGAACCATTAGAGATTGGAATGCCCTTCCAGATTCGATTATTTCAACAGCTGACGTTGCTGATGATTGTGTAGCTAAATTTACCTCTTTGGTTAGAGCTAGGGACTAACATCCCACATTACAGGTCCTGGTGTATGAATGTCTTTTGACGTGTCACCGGTAACAATTCTGATTCTGATTTGTACTATATAGGTACATAAAAACCTTCACTGGTCATTAAAATAACAATGTTAACTGGCTTGGACAGTTTAATCTTGTGTTTGTGTCACTTACTTTGTAATCCAGGTTACCTACTGTAGGTTCAAACCCTGGTCAGGGCATGCAATAGAAAATCCGAACCAGAATACCGTAAAAATAATAAAAAAAAAAAAAATTGTTTCATGATCCAGCAAGGAGTCCAAGTGGTACAGACGGAATTGCAAACAGTGTAGACCCTGATCAGACTGCTCCAAGACTGCTCTAGGTATGCACTGTTTGCTTAGGCCTATCTGTCCCAATACTTAGGATCATTGCGGTATATGCACTACTTTTTGCTAACAGTGTAAATACAGATCAGATGGCTTTTGCCATCTGGTCAGTAACTATGATGTTTGACATTCATTTTGTGAATTTCTAGGAATAAAATACATCAAGTGGGCCCCATCAAGCGATTTTGGTACTTATCGCCTATTTGAGCAGTGAAGGTTCAGGCGTGCCTGCGCATCCGCGCAGTCTCGCCAGAACCTTCGCTGCTCGCTCATACAAGCAGTGAATCAAGAGGAACCTTCAGACAGAAAGCCATATCCCTGGCCCATCTGAATGGCTGGGCATGCGCAGTTAAAATTTGTCATGACGGAATGCTCGAAGACACAAATTCGCTTGGCGGGGCTCAAGTAATCTTGTCAGTTGAAAGCCAGAAGTAGGTATGGCTAACATAAGTATTTTGCATGTCAAGAGTTACTTAAGGGGGTTATTTTTTTTTTACATAAAATGTGCACACATGGTACAGTACAACTTGGTATTATTTAAACATGTATGCAAAGAGCAAAGATTCAGGTCAGCTTGTACACCCATGCAGCCACATCAGCATATCAGTTTTGAATATGTGGGTTTCTTTTGTTTGTTTTGAGTTTAACAAACTAAGCAACACTTAAGGTCGTGTCGAGCCAGTCAATTTACCCATATATAGGAGTTTAACCAAAAACTTTAAACTTTATTATTGATATCTCAGGTTTACATGGTAAACAACACGAGAAAATACAATACATGCAAACAACAATGATACATGAAACAAACTTAACAAACAGACAGTTTACTGGAGATCTTAGCAGTGCACATTCTTTCGTTAGAATTTTGAAACTGCTTTTCTTAAGGGGAATGGGAACACCCAGCAGATTTGTCCGCCATTTTTCAAAGGAATAAAGACAACTTTTGGAACTTCCTGTTCACTTTTCTATCAACTCTGGCCCACAGAAAAAGGTGTCTACTCTTAAAGGCAAGAATTTAAATTGCTTCCTATAAGAGGTGACCCCTATTGGCATGAGAGACAAAAATACATTTGCAGGAGTTGCCTCCTGTGAAGGTGTACCCATTCCCCTTAAATCAGTGGAAGGGCGAGAAAAGCCTTAGAAAAGATTTCATTAACAATGTGTGTGAAAGAATGTTGCCAATGTGGCAGGTATTGAACCTTATGACGTCCTGATGACCAGTCTGTCTTCCATCAAACTGATTGAGCCCTGTGGAGACAATTTGCATGAGATTTCAAATCCTGTTTTCTAGGGAAAATAAGAACAATACCAACAATTTCAATTTATCATCTGCTGAATTATCCCAGATAGTGGTAAAGGTTAATATATTTTCATGGAGATACATCTCATTTACAAAAGAACTATTTCTTAATCCTTAAGGGCATATGCTACGAAATACTTCCTACATTAAAAACTGTTTAAGAGTCTGTATACCTTCAGTTTCATATACTGGCTCACCACATTTGAAATAAAAACCATATGTCACCGTGCTGAATCTTAAGTAATCTGAACAAGAAGGAAATCACCCCAAACTGTTTTCCCGGAAATATAAAAAAACAGCCATGTTAGTTAATAGCATGTCAAAAATGGCTACCAGTAAATTAAAATTTTCAAAAGTCGCATTGTTACTGTTTTCGTGAAGTTTATAGCCAAGCGGAACATGTTTAATATTGAAATGAACCCAAAACAATATTTGTTTCACAAATTTCAACCATTTTCTTTCCCAAGAACGGTGAAATGTTGGCTCTGGCCTAACTTTCATTTTTGATGATCATACAGAAAATGGCGAATTAGTAGCATTTGTCTTTATCAAAAAACCTACACCAGAAAATGTTGTCTGTTAATGTCATCTGCTGCATCTTCTTGCAAACTTTCTAAAAAATATTTTTGTTCACAGGCAAACAATGTGGACCCTAATCAGACTGCTCCTAAAGGAGCAGGAGCAGTCTGATCTTGGTCCACATTATTTGCAACAAAGACTTTTAAAGTAACCACCAGAGTACAAAGCAGACGGCGATTGTTGTCATTGGCATCTTTATGCGTCATCCTCCAGTCGCTAGTGATCACAATAGCAGACAGCTTTATCATTTTTTTTTTTAACTTTTTTTTTTCAGAGAAAATAAGGCTGGACATAACATTGTAAATTATCTGCTGGGCAAATGTCAAACTTTTTTCTCCGAAAAATAAGAAAAAACCAGTGCTTCAGCTGAAGTGCACGACCCGCCGGATGCTTTTAGCTTTATGAGTGTTACCATATATGGGTATGGCGGCCATTTTGGTCATGTGACCTGGACCTAAAACGGTTCCCCCAATAAATGCGCCTTATCATAAGGAGCAAAAATATATCTTATACTTTAGTACTGTATTCTGAATCGTTTGCAGGATAATATGCATTCTCACTTTTCCAATACAAAAGCATATATGTCAAAGTTTGACCTAGGCACAAAGAAGGTCAAGGTCAACCCAGGGTCACCATTTTAGCAATTTATGATGGGCCTACGTTCCAGATGCTATTAATCAAGTTTCGTGGAAATCTGCCCAGTGGTTCTGGAGAAGACTATTTTTGAAGGGTTTTTACCATATATGGCTTGGCGGCCATTTTGGTCATGTGACCTGGACCCCATGAGCAAATTTTGGTTTCCCCATCCCATAGAGGCTCCATATGAAATTTGACTTCAATCGGCCCAACGGTTTCCGAGGAGAAGCAGTTCGAAAATTTTCACATTTTTCGCCTCGGCGAGGCTATACTTAATGGAATGTAATATTTCGCAAGTTCATTGGTTAGATCTCATTGATATCTATCAGTATGCCAAAAATTGTTTAAATATCCCAAGCGGTTAAGTCACTCCATGTATCACCAATTTTCACAAACGGGTTACGGACGGACAGACAGACAGACCATATATGGCTTGGCGGCCATTTTGGTCATGTGACCTGGACCCCATGAGAAAATTTTGGTTTTCCCCATCCCATAGAGGCTTCATATGAAATTTGACTTCAATCGGCCCAACAGTTTCCGAGGAGCAGCAGTTCGAAAATTTTCACATTTTTCGCCTCGGCGAGGCTATACTAAATGGAATGTAATATTTCGCAAAGTCATTGGTTGGATCTCATTGTCATTGATATCTATCAGTATGCCAAAAATTGTTTAAATATTCCAAGCGGTTAAGTCACTATCACCAATTTTCACAAACGGGTTACGGACGGACAGACAGACTGACAGAATGACCGAATGACAGAATGACACGGTGATAGAAAATCAACCGACTTCAGTCGGTCGCTTTTTCTGCGGGTCGTGCAATAAATTGTCAACACTAGAATACATTAAAATTCATATATTAAGACCACCTTTGGGACTGTTCAAAAGTGGTCTTAAAGACCACTTTTGAACAGTCCCAAAGGTGGTCTCTGACAAGAGGGCACTGCATGCAGAAAACAGAAAGAAAGAATAACTTCAACCTACTAAATAAGCTTTTTAAAGTAGAATTAGACTTAATCCTTGTCCTGCTGAGCCTGGATATGCCTTATTTTCCAAACAATGAAGATCCAGATCAGATGGCTTCTGACGAAGCCATCTGATCAGGATCTACATGGTTTGCCATTCAATTTCAATTTTTTTCAATAATTTGCATCAAGTAATCTGATTGGTTGATAATCGGTAGTGGGTGTGGCTTAAATGAATATTCAGCAAGATAAGGGTTAATAGCGGAATTTCACTGTATTCTGTAGTGCTTGAAGGGGTAAGAGTAACTTCCTTAATCTTTACTACCAAGAGCCGTGTAAATACCTTTCTTGCACACCAGTTAAGGAAATCCTAGACTGAACCCTGGGATAGATATTCTTATCCTTTCAGGTCATCCTATCCATGGACAGGATAAAAATCGAGAGTTTTCACGTTTTGATGGGCACTGGTTGAATAAAATGTCATGTACGCCATATTTTAGTATGGCATCACTGCACATGCAGTGACATCAAAAATGATGCATTAGTGTCATCAAAATATGGCGAACATCGACAATCAAAGTACCTGCATTATAAAAAAAATCTATACTCTCAGAAATGAAAGGTATGCAAGAAATAAATCTTACTAGGATCTAAGGGGTAGATAGGAAAATCTGTCCCTCGTTACTGTCCGCATCACTCTGCAAGTCTTGTGATTCCAGACAGTGACCCTCAGGACGGAGTTTTCTATCTTCTCCTCACACCCATGTAAATTCTTATGTTGTTTTGCAGGGTTCTGTAAAATGCTGATTGTCAAGTCTTACAAGTGGTAAAAACATTTGTGATGGCCTTCCTGTTCGTGGTGCATGTGCCCTACACCCCTAGATCAGACAGGCCTGGGTTTGGAAGAGACCTTGAAGAGACTGAAGACATTGTAGTTGGTGGTGACTTACATGTACCATTTGATCTCCTGGAGCCATTAGCTGAAGAAGAGAATAATGATGTTGACATAAATGGTAAGACCAGATACTTCATATATGGGTATTTGATGGCTGTGCTTGAAATTTTTGCATTTTCTATAAATTGGAAAAAACTACTTTGTGAAACAATACAGCAACAGCCACCTTTCTCTAGTCCTGTCCTGTGCACGCGTGGTCCTTTTAAGCACATTCTTTGGCAAGTTACCAAAACTTCTAAAAATTCCCAAAATGTTGCAAAGGTTTTGTATTTTTTTTAACTTAATTGAAATAAAATAGAATCAAAGAATCAATCATAGCTCCAGACATTGAGGACTAATGAGGATTATTAAGGGACAGTTTTCCCTGTTTCATGTCAGAAATATTCATTATGGGTGCTTGTTAGGATCATCTCATTGAGGCGATTCTAACAAGTACATGTACCCACACGGCCCCCGCTCATCAGGGCTTGAAGAAATAGTTGGGCTGCATGATGCTTCCATGCAGAGCTAAAACAGACCCACACAGGAGTACTGGTAAACAGCTTATATCTAAGCTTGCCCAGGCAAAGCAGTGGGAGTCGGACCGTCCATGCTTATAAACCCTATTGATTTCATTGGGCAGCAGGGCTTGAGATGTCATTTTATCTCAGTGTCGGGTAAAAGTCCCAAAAATTGGAAGCAACATCTCCAAAATGGCCTTAAAAGTATTGATGGGGACGTTAAACCTCAAATCAAACAATACATGTACCCACAACATAAATAAGAAATAAGAAAAAGAATATCCTAAAACTATGTTCACTTCTTCTTATCTGCAGCTTTGATCAGTAAAGATTGCACCTTCCAGCAGTTTCCTTAAATTTTCAGGGTGGATTGGATCAGATGAGTCAGTACATGAGCCTCAGAAATCACTTGATGTTGATAATGCAGATGCTGGTAAATCTGTAACACATTATACAGAGAATGAAGTGAATTCTGGAGAAAATTCTGAACCTAAAGAAGTGTATAGTGAAGTAACATCTGATTTTAAAGAAGAAGAGTCTGCAGACAAAACCATCCAACATAAAACAGATAGTAATTCTGTAGAGAAAGCTGCTGAAGAACCAGAAATATTACCTAGAACAAAGGAAGAAACTGTGGACATTGATCACACTGAGGATGAGCAGGCTTCTCAGAGTAGTAAAACAAGCAGTCCAAGCAAGAATTCAGAAAATAGTGAAGATAAGGAGGTTGGTGAAACAGTTATTGGAACTACCAAAACATTTGATGTGATTCCAGTTGAAGAAACGGATATTAAAACAGAATCTGACACAGCAAGAAGTAATACAGTGGATCCTGAAGCTAGTTGTAAAGAACTTCCAGTAGCTACTGATGGTTTAATAAAAGCTGAATCTGAAGTTGTAGAGGAAGATTTTGATAAGAATGGATTAGAAAATTCACAGACATGTATTGAGGAAAAACATTTGACACCACTGATTCAGTTTGATCCCATTCATAAGGTAGGTTTTGAAAAATTCATGGATGAGCCACTCCAAGCAGAATTGGGTCTTAGAACAGATGCATAGTTATAGTAATGATCCAAAGTGTGTGTGTGAATTCGGGTTTAACGTCACTTTCAACAATTTTTCAGTCATATCACGACGGTGTCTGGTTGCGACAGGGAGCTCAATGCTCACTTTTATAGTGCTGCCTCACTAAAGTATCATGTCCCAGACACATTACATGATACCACACCCAGTCACATTATCCTGACACTGGGTCGACCAGTCCTAGCTCTACCCCGTAAGTCTGAGTGCCAAGCGAGGAGCAGCTAGTACAATGATCCAAAGTATTGGGACAGACAGGTCTAGGCAAACAGTGCAGACCCAGATCTGACTGCTCTTGAAGGAGCAGTCTGATAAAGGTCTACACCATTTGCCATTACATCTCCACTTTTTGGACTCCTGGCTGGATCCCAACACAAACTTGTTGAAATTTTAGGAGAATTACAGCAAGTCCTTAAATTGTCTGAATTTTTAGGATTGAAGACAAAAATCAGCCACAGTACTCCTTCAGTCAGAATGCATCATTCCCTGTCTGCATGAAGAAGGTTCATGAGGCTTCCACATATTCTTATCAGACTGTGCATATGTTCTGGCTGATCTGAGTCTTCACTGGATGTACATGACTCAGATGAAAATCCTCAATTTCAATTCAGTTGAATTTGCAATCATTACAAATGCTTATATTGAAATGTCTAATGACAGATTATTATGTCTCCCCCGAAAAATTTTTTTTCGGAGAGACATATTGTTTTTCCCCCGGGCGTCTGTCTGTCCGTCTGTCTGTCTGTCTGTCCGTCTGTCTGTCCGTCTGTCCATCTGTCCGTCTGTCACACTTTCGTGTCCGCTCTATAACTTGAAAACCGTTCGAGCTATCGTCACAAAACTTAGTATAAATATAAATCAGCATTAGACGACGTGCAGTGCGCAAGAACTATAACTCTCGCATTTATACTTTTTGAATTATCTCCCTTGGAAGTTTGTTGGTATGTATATATGTATGGGAAAATCGTGTCCGGTCAATAACTTTCTTATTTTTAGATGGATTTTAAAATTACTTGGCAGAAATATTAACAACCATAAGACGATGTGCGGTGCGCATAAATCAGGTCGGTACCTCAAAGGTCAAGGTCATACTTAGAGGTCAAAGGTCAAAAAAGGGGCCTTTTTTTCGTATTTGGTCAATAACTTTCTTATTTTCAGATGGATTTTAAAATTACTAAGCAGAAATATTAACAACCATGAGGCGATGTGTGGTGTGCATCAGGCAGGTCAGTACCTCGAAGGTCAAGGTCATACTTAGAGGTCAAAGGTCAAAAAAGGGGCCTTTATTTCGTGTTTTGTCAATAGCTTTCTTATTTTGAGATGGATTTTAAAATTACTTGGCAGAAATATTAACAACCATGAGACGATGTGTGGTGTGCATCAGGCAGGTCAGTACCTCGAAGGTCAAGGTCATACTTAGAGGTCAAAGGTCAAAAAAGGGGCCTTTTTTTTTCGTGTTTTGTCAATAACTTTCTTATTTTGAGATGGATTTTGAAATCACTTGGCAGAAATGTTAACTATCATGAGACGATTTGTTGCATGCATGATTCAGTTTGATACCTCAAGTGTCAAGGTCATACATAGAGGTCAAAGGTCAAAAAAGGGGCCTTTTTTCGTGTTTGGTCAATAACTTTCTTATTTTTAGATGGATTTTGAAATTACTTGGCAGAAATGTTAACCACCATTAGAGGATGTGTTGTGTGCATTACCCAAGTTGGTACCTCAAATGTCTAGGTCATACTAAGAGGTCAAAGGACAAAAAGGGGCCTTTTTATGCCTCCAACTTTGAAAAAGTTGGAGGGGCATATTGGTTCTAGTTCGTTCGTCAGTCTGTTACGCTTTTGATGCATAGCATAACTAAAGAACCGTGTATGCTAGGGTTTTGAAATTTCATATATGGATTCCTCATGGAAAATTAGCTGACGCCTATTTTTTTTCTTGTCCGGATTATAACCCCTTCAAGAGTTATTGCCCTTTGAATTTTTTTTAATAAAATCTTGTCAGCAAGATATCTCAAAAACTATTGGAGCTAGAGCCTTGAAAGTTGGTGAATATATTGGTGGTGATGAGTAGATGAACTGAATAACTTTTGACAAAATTCTGAAAAATACTTTGTGAGTTATGGCCCTTTGTCATTTTGGTAATTTGTGCCCATTGTAATGTATGCTAAAAGTGATGCATAGCATAACTTTAGAACCGTGTATGCTAGGGTTCTGAAATTTCATATATGGATTTCTCATGGAAAATTAGCTGACACGTATTTTTTTTCTCGTCCGGATTATGCCCCTTTCAAGAGTTATTGCCCTTTGAAATTTTTTTTAATAAAATCTTGTCAGCAAGATATCTCAAAAACTATTGGAGCTAGAGCCTTGAAAGTTGGTGAATAGATTGGTGGTGATTAGTAGATGAACTGATTAACTTATGACAAAATTCCGAAAAATACTTTGTGAGTTATGGCCCTTTGTCATTTTGATAATTTGTGCCCATTGTAATGTATGCTAAAAGTGATGCATAGCATAACTTTAGAACTGTGTATGGTAGGGTTTTGAAATTTCATATATGGATTCCTCATGGAAAATTAGCTGACGCATATTTTTTTTCTCATCCGGATTATGCCCCTTTCAAGAGTTATTGCCCTTTGAAATTTTTTTAATAAAATCTTGTCAGCAAAATTTCTCAAACACTATTGGAACTAGAGCCTTGAAAGTTGTTGAGTATATTGGTGGTGATGAGTAGATGACCTGCTTAACTTTTGACAAAATTCCGAAAAATACTTTGTGAGTTATGGCCCTTTGTCATTTTGGTAATTTGTGCCCATTATAATGTATGCTAAAAGTGATGCATAGCATAACTTTAGAACTGTATATGCTATTGTTTGGAAATTTCATATATGCATTCCTGATGGAAAATAAGCTGACGCGTATTTTTTTTCTCATCCGGATTATGCCCCCTTCAAGAGTTATTGCCCTTTGAAATTCTTTTAATAAAATCTTGTCAGCAAGATTTCTCAAAACCTATTGGAGCTAGAGCCTTGAAAGTTGGTGAACATATTGGTGGTGATGAGTTGATGGACTGATTAACTTTTGACAAGATTCCAAAAAACACTTTGTGAGTTATGGCTTTTGTCGTTTTGGTAATTTGTGCCCATTGTAATATATGCTAAAAGTGATGCATAGCATAACTTTAGAACCGTGTATGCTATGGTTTTGAAATTTCATATATGCATTCCTAATGGAAAATTAGCTGACACATATTTTTTTTCTCATCCGGATTATGCCCCTTTCAAGAGTTATTGCCCTTTGAAGTTTTTTTAATAAAATCTTGTCAGCAAAATATCTCAAAAACTATTATAGATAGAGCCTTGAATGTTGGCGAATACATGTAGATTGGTGTTGATGAGTAGATGACCTGCTTAACTTTTGACAAAATTCCGAAAAATACTTTGTGAGTTATGGCCCTTTGTCATTTTGGTAATTTGTGCCCATTATAATGTATGCTAAAAGTGATGCATAGCATAACTTTAGAACTGTATATGCTATTGTTTTGAAATTTCATATATGCATTCCTGATGGAAAATAAGCTGATGCGTATTTTTTTCTCATCCGGATTATGCCCCCTTCAAGAGTTATTGCCCTTTGAAGTTTTTTTAATAAAATCTTGTCAGCAAGATATCTCAAAAACTATTATAGCTAGAGTCTTGAAAGTTGATGAAAAGATTGGTGGTGATGAGTAGATGACCTGATTAACTTTCGACAAAATTTGAGTTATGGCCCTTTGTAATTTTGGTAATTTGTGTCTATTGTAATGTATGCTAAAAGTGATGCATTCCATAACTTTAGAACCCTGTATGCTATGGTTTTGAAATTTCATATATGCGTTCTTGATGGAAAATAAGCTGACACGTATTTTTTTTCATCCGGATTAACTTAAGAACCGTGTAAGCTAGGGTTTTGAAATTTTATATATGGTTTGCTATGGAAAATTAGCTGAATTATATTTTTTTCTCATCCGCATTATGCCCCTTTCAAAAGTTATTGTCCTTTGATTTATTTGTTAGCATAACCTTGGGGCCAAGGCCACACACTTTGAATTATTATTGTAATCATGGTAATTTTCGGTTTTATTGGACGGGTTTTTCAAAAATTCCGTCCTTTAAAATAGCCATGTCCGGGTGGGTGGTTGGGCGGGTGGATGGGCCCCACAGGCGCGACATAGCCTTCAGCAGAATTCTTGTTGTATGTTTTTGAGTCTTTAACAATATTTGTTGAATATTTTGCCATCTAGGGACAAGCAAAGGTTGGGGGCATTTTGTTTTACAAACACCATTTCTAGTTTAGTGTTCAGTCAAGAACTTTCTTTTTCCTGGATAGATTGTGAAATTACTTGGCAGAAATGTTAACCATCATGAGATGATGTGGTGCAAGCTAGACCTAGGTCGGTATCTCCAAGATCAAGGTCATACTAAGAGGTCAGAGGTAAAAATAGTTTTTTTTTTTTGTGTGTCCAGTCAATAACTTTTTTATTTCTGGATGGACTTTATAAAGTAACCATGCAGAAATGTTCACCGTCATTAGACCATGAGTCATGTACAAGACCAAGGTCCATATACCTCCAATGTCAAGGTCATACCTAGAGGTCAAAGGTAAAAAAAGGGACAGTCAATAACTTCTTTATTCTTTGATGGATTTTGAAATTACTTGACAGAAATGTTAACCATCATGAGACGATGTGTTGTACCTCAAAGGTCAAGGCCATACTTAGAGGTCAAAGGTAAAAAAAGGGCTTTTTTGTGTATGGCCAATAACTTTTTATTTTTCTATGAACATTTTTAAAGTTACTTTGCAGAAATGTTTATCTTCATTAGATGATGTGTTGCACACAAGACCCGGCTCAATACCTCAAATGTCAAGGTTATACTTAGAGGTCAAAAACGGGGGTGACATCTGTGTTTTTGTAGAAAAACAAATTCTAGTGTGTACATGTAGATGCAACACACATTGTAAATTAATTTCTTGACATTTTTAGCTCACCGTCACTCAGTAATGGGGTGAGCTTTTGGGATCACTTTTTGTCTGTGCGTCCATGCGTAAAAAATTTCTTTAAACGACATCTCCACCTAAACCACTGATCGGATTTTGACCAAACTTCACAGGAATGATCCTTAGGTGGTCCCCTTTCAAAGTT
Organism: Lucinisca nassula; assembly: GCA_963580285.1. Classification (NCBI taxonomy): domain Eukaryota; kingdom Metazoa; phylum Mollusca; class Bivalvia; order Lucinida; family Lucinidae; genus Lucinisca; species Lucinisca nassula. The sequence continues at coordinate 58,731,338 of OY757014.1, forward strand.
GTTCAAATGGTTCCGGTCCGCTGTACATCAAGTTCACAGGAGCCAAAAAAAAAGATTTTTTTTGATGAAAACTTAAAAAATCTCCTCTGAAACTGCAAGGCCCAGGTCTTCAATATTTGGTATGTAGCTTCATCTAGTGGACCCCTACAAATTATAGCCATGGGGCCAAAAATGCCCCTGCTCCAGGGCCCTTTGGTTGTACATAGACTTACATTGGGAAAACCTTCTCATCTGAAACCAGAAGGCTCAGATATTTAATATTTGGTATGAAACTTCGTCTTATGGACCTCTATCAAGTTTGGTTAAATTATAGCCCCGGGGCCAACAATGCCCCCCGTTCCGGGGTCCTTTGGTTTTACATTGACTTATATAGGAAAAAATCTTTGAAAATCTTCTTGTCTGAAACCAGAAGGCTCAGGTGATTGATATGTGGTATAAAGGTTCATCTTGTGGACCTCTATGAAGATTGTTCAGATTATAGCCTGTGGGCCAAAAGTACCCCCGCCCTGGGGGCCTTTGGTTTTACATTGACTTATATAGAAAAAAGTCTTAAAATTCTTCTTCTCTGAAACCACAAGGCCTAGGTCTTTGACATTTGGTGTGTAGCTTCATCTAGTGGGTCTCTACCAAGATTGTTCAAATTATAGCCCTGAGGCCATGTTCAAATTATAGCCCTAGGGCCACAAATGCCCCAACTCTGGGGCCCTTTGGTTTTACATTGACTTATATAGGAAAAAATCTTAAAAAATCTTCTCTGAAACTGCAAGGCCCAGGTCTTTGATATTTGGTGTGTAGCTTCATCTAGTGGACCTCTATCAAGCTTGTTCAAATTATAGCCCTGGGGCCAAAAATGCCCTTGCCCCAGGGCCCTTTGGCTTTGCATTGACTTATTAGGAAAAAATCTTCAAAAATCTTCTACTCTGAGACCCCAAGGCCCAGGTCTTTGGTATTTGGTGTGGAGCTTCATCTAGTGGACCTCCACCAATTGTTCAACTAGTAGACATTGCACCAAAAATGCCCCCACCCCAGGGCCGTTTGGTTTTACATTGACTTATATAGGAAAAATCTTTTAAAAATCTTCTTCTCTGAAACCGCAAGGCCCTATTCTTTGATATTTGGTTTGAAGCTTCATCTAGTGGACCTCTACCAAGATTGTTCAAATTAGAGCCCTGGGGTCAAAAATGCCCCCACCACACAGTATCACATCTCTTGGATGTTTCCAGATCTTAGGCATCACACTTGATGCTCCGTGTCTCGTGTGATGCATGTACGTTGATCTTGAAACATCCAATCGACATGATAGCTGCGGAAGATCAAGTTACTGTAATAATAATGTGTTTGTATATAATTAGTGAAAGAAGATTGTAGGTACAGTAGAATTTTGATGGCTGGAACACCCTTGAGTCCCTAGGGAATTTCTCTGAGGGGGAAGTTAGGATATTTACATCTTTTATCTTGCAAATGTAGGTTGTGTGTAGATTCTAATGAGTACACACAACATACATTCATATAAAACAACGGAAACAAGTCCAAAATTACCCCCGCTATGCCTCCTGGAAGGGGCTCAAACTACTGTCTCTAACTGATTTTTGTGCTCCCAAAGTTGTAAAAGTCATTGAAGTTCAAGTGTACTTGTTTTAAACGCCTCAAATGAGCACTGTCAATCTATATTTGGAGTAGAAATATAACAAGTTTTCTTCTGAAGCTGCGAAATTCAGTTTTCAAAGCTCCAGGAGGATAATATTGAGATGATCATTCTCATTTCTTCATAAATATATATCAAGCATTTTTAACTCTTATCATGCTGTTCACGACAACCCATATCTTTGGAAACAGTGTAGATCCAGATCAGATGGCTTCTGAAGAAGCCATCTGATCAGGATCTACACTGTTTGACATTTAGTTTATGAATTTGTAGGAATAAATTACATGAAGACAACTGATTGGTTCAAAGTCAGAAATGGGTGTGGCTTAACTGAATATTCAGTAAGAGAAGGGTTAACAACTACCCGCACCATATTTCAAACAAGAAATAAGGAAAACTATCCCTTCATTAGCCTGGTTACTTCTCTTTCACAACGGGCCTCCGTGGCCTAGTTATTAAGAGTGCTGACTCTTAAACATTACTAAAAACCACCTGACCTCGGTGGTTTTTCTCCGGGTACTCGGGTTTTTGCCCACCTCTGATTAACGATCGGCTCGATATGAGTGAAATAATCTTGAAAGGGCCGTAAAACAAAAACAAACAAACTTCTCTTTCACTCCTAATAACCTATGTCACAATTACATCATTAATTCTGTGTTTTTAGCTTACCTGAGCACAAAGTGCTCATGGCGAGCTAATGTGATCAGTAAATGTCCGTCGTCCATTGTCCCGTATCTTTCATCAACAATTTGCTTTGAAAGACTATTGGGCCAGTTTTATTTAAACTCAACAAGAATGTTGACTAGATGCCTCTCTGCCAAAATAGCTAAAGTCGTTCCACTCTGATTAACAAGGTGGCTGCCAGAGCTAAAAATAGAAAAATCTTTAAACGACTACTCCTCCCATACCCCTAAGCCAATTTTATTCAGACTTCAGGAATGTTGCTTAGGTGATTCTCTTCCAAAATAGCTAAAATTGTTTGGCTCCGGTGAACAAATTGACTGCCAGAGCTAAAAACAGAAAAACCTCAACAATTTACTTAAAATGCTAACTCCTCCTAAATCCTTTGGCCAATTTTATTTAAATTTCACAGGAATGTTGCCAAGGTGGCTGCCCTCCTAAATAGCTAAAATCTTTCTGCTTTGATGATCAAAATGGCCTCCAGGGCTAAAAATAGAAAAAATCTTTAAAAGGCCCCTGGGCCAACTTCATTCAAACTTCATAGGAATGTTTCCCTCTACCAAAAACAGCTAAAATCGTTCTGCTCTGATGACCGCCAGAGCTAAAAATTGAAAAATCTTAAAACGATTAATCGTGTCTATCTAGGCTGTCATACACCTAAGCCAATTTCATTCGAACTTCATTGGAATGTTGCTTAGATGACCCTTTACCAAAATAGATAAAACCGTTCAGCTCCAATGAACAGAATGGCCACCAGAGCTAAAAATAGAAAAATGTCAAAACATCTAAATAGCTAAAATCCTTAAGACAACTTCTTTTATATCACTGGGCAAATTTCATTCAAACTTCATAGAAATGTTTCTTAGGTGACCCTCAACCAAAATAGCTTAAGTTGTTCCACTCTTGTGAGAAAAAATGGCTGCTATAGCTAAAAATAGAAAAAAGTCAACTTGAAATCAGGCGAGCAATCAGGACCATCTTGGCCCTCTTGTTTTTTTGTTTTTATGTCATTTTTTGACTGTAACTAGTAGTCATAATGCTAAGAATACTGTTAAATTATGAAATAGTGTCCAAAAACATGAGAAGTGCATAAAAGCCATTAACGTTTAGGCTGTATATTTTTACTTAAACAAGTTTCCAACACCTTATTTTTCCAACACTTCCAACAAAGTCATCATAATATGACCCCCGCCAAGCTAATTTGTGTCTTCGAGCATTCCGTCATGACAAATTTTAACTGCGCATGCCCAGTCATTCAGAGGGGCCAGGGATATGGCTTTCTGTCTGAAGATTCCTCTTGACTCACTGCTTGTATGAGCGAGCAGCGAAGGTTCTGGCGAGACTGCGCGGATGCGCAGGCTCGCCTGAACCTTCGCCGCTCACATAGGCGATAAGTACCAAAATCGCTTGACGGGGCCCATTAGCTTTTTCAGTCAGACTGTTGAATGATGTATTTATTAAAAAGTTACGATTGGATTTAATCTTTGGATATACTTGCTTAGAAACAGGGTATTTCATGCACCATGTACATACACTTAAACATGTTTCACAACTAAAGAGTTTCATACAGATGTACAAAGGTGTTATTGTAATACCAGAACACCACAACCCCATTATCACACCGGTTACCGCGGTACAACGTGACGCGACTGAGTACAACAAACGCTACCGTCTTTTTTTCTGACAGGAGAAGTGTGAGTTCAATGTTTCCTTTATTTTGTCGAACATATCACGATTTGCGTTTTTCTGTTGGTTTTGCGATGACAACAGATTGTGTTTTTGTTGTTTTGTCCAAATTTTAAGTTATGACACGGTCAGAGAAGGGAAATCAAAGCCATAAATTAGGCCAAAATAGGTAGAAAAACAAAACTTCAAATTTTAAGGGTCTATCAGTCAGAAATAAATGACATATAAACGAGCATTCTTGGGTTTTTCATACCTCTAGACATCGAAGTAAGTATACAATTTTTAATAATTCATAAAAACATTTAGAATAAGAATCGTACCGATTTTTCTTGGCTCACTACCTTGAAACACGGGTACACCTTACCACGGATTATGTGTTGAGTCTGAGTACACTAAACACGGAACAAATGGAACAACAAACACGGATATGAAAAACCATATCTGGGCGTTTTTACCCATTATAAGCGCCATTTTTCAAGAAACAACCAAGAGGAACAATACATATTTGCGCTTTAGTTGAAAAATTACAATATGTACGGTATGCGCTTGGCCATTCCTAAAACAAAAAAGTGTTTTTGGGTTGTAAGGTGTGTTTATGACATAGAGACAACTTTTTACAACAGATGCACAATAAACAGTCGCTATAATCCATCAAAACATGTCACAAAATAACCTGTTGTTTGTTTGAACTGAGCTTTAACGTCCCCGTCAACACTATTAAGGTCATTTTTGAACTGTTTCCAATTTTGCAAGTCTTTTTATCCGTCATTGAGAGTGAACGACATCTCAAATCTATCGCCCAAGGAGACTAATACGGTTCACATGTATATGAAGGAACGGTCGGACTCGCACCACTTTGCCTGGGACGACTAAGACCTTCTAAGTGGTTAACCAGTAGTCCTGTGCGACGGGATTCAGCTCTGTGTGGAAGTATCATGCAGTCCGTTTATTTCCACAAGCAGCGGTGGATGGGGCCCAAGAATAACTTGTACATAAACATGTAAACGATATAAAACTACAGAGGGACTGTTCAAATAGCCAACAATGAGCTATACTGAGCAAAACCAACTTCAATGAGACAACACTTACAGTGCAATCACAAGAATCTGCAAAATAATGTGTTAGTACAGAAGTTGCGCATGCACATAGTCTGATCGCTGAAAACGATCAAATTCTGCGAGCAACGAAATACTAGCCCCGTTTTACAAGTTCTTGCACACCAGACGAGGAAATCCTAGATTTTACCCTGGGATAGAAACTTTTATCCTACCCGGGTTTTCTACGAAGGGCTGGCATAGAAGTCGAGAACTCTTTAACTCAAAGGGTGTCTGATGTGCGCTATTCGTATAGAAAGTCGTGTACGCTGCCCGTAATGCGACGTCACTAAACGTCACAATGGACGTTAGCAGTCGAAGTGACCGCATATTCAAAATCTATGTTTTAAGATTTAAGTAATGCACGAAAAAGAATCTGAAATGGGTCTGCCATGAAATGTTCTCTTTGGTAATCATTCTGTTTTACTCACCTCATAAACCAGGGGTCCTTGGTTCGATTTTTGGCTTCTCCAAACTTTCTGACGAATTGTTAAATGAGGCCCCCTCTCTGTATAACCTCAGCGGGTTGCTGAGACGTATAACTCAAAATACACACACGGTCATTCTCTCCCTTTCACTGACTCAAGAAGGGTGGTTGTCAAATTCTGGCGTAAGAATATGCACTGTGCTGGTTTTATAATCTTTCAAGGTAAACTTACTGGCTCGATGTGTCCTAAATAGTGCTTGCTGGGCTGTTAAACACCCAACCAAACGAAGAAACAAGCCAGCCAAAGAAATCAGTGTGGGGGCGTAGCTACCTGTACGCAGATACGCACTTGAGTACACATTACAAACGTAAAAAATAGACGTAGAAGGAAAAGAAGAAGAAAAAGAAGAGGAAGGAGAAGAAGAAGAAAAATAAGAAGAAAAAGAAAAAAAGAAGAAAAAGAAGAAGAAAAAGAAGGAGAAGAAGATGAAAAAAGAAGAAGAAAAATGAGAAAAAAGAAGAAGAGGAAGAAAAAAAAGAAGCAGAGAGAAGAAGTAAGAAGAAAAAGAAGAAGATGATGAAGAAGAAGAAGAAGAAGAAGAAGAACGAAAAGAAGAAGAAGAAGAAGAAAAACTGTATTTGTCTAGGATATACGCAACACTATTTATTAGCTAGCATAGTTTCCTCCTCTGCCACGGGGACCGCACTTACAGGAAAGAATTTGCTCCCTGATTGGAGAAAATTCTTTCCTGTAAGAGTGGTCCCCATTTGGTAAACGGAGTTATTATTTTTAGTATTTTCTTTGGTTTGCGTACAAATGATTTTCTTCCAGCTACGCCCCTGATACTGTTACGACCCACAATTTCTAATCCTGAATTATCTTCCTTGGCCTACAGGTTTATAACCAATGACAACTGCGTCATGGATACGACTCTTTCGTACAGAGTCGATTTTTTTTTCAGCTATGCTCCATTCCTTCATTATGGCTGTCATGTCGGAAGATGGTGGCTCGCCCGGGATTTGAATTTCTTCGCAAAAATGACCTCTCGTCAACATACGGACTTTAAGAAAAGGGGTGAGGTGTTACGGTCCGCAGCACCTAACCTACATTATACCTGCATTGGTTGATTATGCGGAAGACAACTGAAGAAGACAGTTGACTCTTTGGCTTAGTGCTTAGAGCAGTTGATTTTACCCGATTGTCTGAGGTTCAAATCTCACCATAAGCGATTTTCCCTTTTTTTACAACTATGCTTCTCTCCATTGTTACGACATTCATGTCGTAAGAATACCCAAGTAAGAGTCTTATATTCTTTATTTCAGAAAGATACATTATGTCTGAGTTCGAGTTTAGCAATGCTGGTCACCCAGATGACCCCAAAACCATGTATACTATTTCCGAACCTAACAGTGAAACTTAGGATTGGGCTCAAGTTTTGTCTGGTGTCTCACAAGGTGCCGTTTTCGGTTCAGTTTAGTTCTTCGTGGACATTGATGACATTTTTACTGACATTGTGTAACAGTTGACAAAAATGCTACACACCATTGGCCCGGCCGGGTTTCGGACCCGGGCCGCCGGATTGATAAGCAAATCTACCACGTTGCTGTAAAAGCCGGCTTGTACCGAAAGGCAGTACAAGTGTGCTATATACCTATACGCTATGACATTCTCCCCCTCCACATTGAAATTCGCCCTCGAATTTCTGGGAGTCCGAGAATCATGTGAAATGATACTCAAGGAGTTCTAATGCACGAACCCTCAATTTCATTGGTTCTCTGCCTAGTTGTCTGCATAAAGGCCTGAAAACTCACTCCGGTAACACACCCGTGCGACATAGTGTATTTTATCACATCTCCTAAATGGCTACTTCTCTGATGAAAATCCGTGATATGTTTCTTATTTATACTGCAAACATAGGTTTTGGGTGCTCGTTAGAATCGTCTCAAGGAGGCGGTTCTAACGTGAACCAACAACCTATGTCTTATAGCAGATATAATAAAAAAGTATGTATATCCCCTTAAATCACAGTTTTCTCTATATAAAGTAAGGGGTGTTCATTTCACGGACTTGTTCGCATGATGTCATGCCACATTTTCATGCCCAACATCCTAGTTTATCCATTTTGTTCCGAAGTTTACGTTAGTCCTCTGTAACTCTGATTTCTCGGTAGTATACCTAGTCGTCTGCGAACAGTCTTATTTCTGAGACAATGTCGGTGTAAATATGATTAATATACAGGGAGTATAACAGAGGACTAAGAACAGTCCCATTCGGGACCCAGATAAAACTTGAACACACTCCATATACTCGCCATTAACTAATATTGGGTCCATATCATTTACAACAAGAGCTGAAACTATAGGTGACCAATGACCCCGTGGGAGCCAATTTCTGAGTTTTTGCAAAATTTCAAGGGGAGTTAATTCAGCCAAAAATTATGGCCCTTGGTCAGAATGGGCAAATACTATATGCCCCCCCCCCCCCCACCCCCGAATCAAAGATTCTCGGGGGTGGGAGATGGCATAAAAACTTACTATTTTCAGTAGCAAAGAAAGGAATCTATAAATTCAAGAGTCTCCCCTCCCCAACAATGCCGAAACTAAATAAGTTGGGTTTCAGTTGTTCATAAGTGGGGGGTGTGGTAAAAACGTTCTGGAAAGGCAGAATAAATGTGTTCACCCGTTCCCTTTGTCCAAGATTTTACCCAACCCTTGAAATTCGCACGTGTATAAGTTCGGAGATCATAATGAGAATCAAGCAGACATTAAAGAGTATGTAACAGCAAAATGGATCGTTTTGAATTAAAAACAGCACCATGCCTTCGCTGGCGGATTAAAGAGTTTTATTTCAATTTATTTCGCCCCCGCCCATCGGGGCTTGAGAAATAAATTGGGCTGCATGATGCTTCCATGCAGAGCTGAATCTGACCACAAACGAGTACTTGTAAACCGCTTAGAAGGACTAAGCCTGCCCAGGCAAAGCGGTGTGAGCCAGATCGTCCAATGCATATAAGCCTTCTGGTTTCATTGCGCGGCAGGGCTTGAGATGTCATTTCATCTCAATGCCGGTTAAAAAACCTCACAGAATTGTAAGCAACGTCTCCAAAATGACCTAAATAGTGTTTACGGGGACGTTAAATCCCAATTCAAACAAATATTTCAATTTATGAAGAATATAATCCGTGTTTGTTGTACCCAAATTGTGCTGACTAACCGCGTTATGGTGTATCATAACCCGTGGTAAGGTGTACCCTAACAAAAAATCAACCATTGAACCATCCATGGATTCAGTGGATATTGACATGAACTGGGGCTCAAGCAAATGCATAAATGGATGCTCTGAAATCGCAATAACATATAAATCACAAAATCATGTGCACAAAAGATGTTTTACTGTCAACAAACATTTACCGAAGTATGCTGGGGTTGGTGAAAACACACTAGACGAAAGAAAATTGTTTGTTTTTTCGTTTATAATGAACAGAATTCTCTGCAACTGTATCAGTAAATGGTAATACCATTACTCTGCAGCTATGCAAAATAACCACCTCCAAAGATTAGGATTTGGGCTAAAATAAACCTTTTTCTTACCGATAATACTGCTGTGACGTCATGATTTCTGTAGCGTTCGTTGTACTCTTTCGCGTTCGTTGTACTGCGGTAACCGGTGTGATTATAACACAGTTCATTATAACACTATTTGGATATAACATGGTTTCAAAATGAATCCAAAAATGTGTAGATTATATAGAAAACTGACCAAAAATGGTAATTTTTCTATATAATCTACACATTTTTGTTTGGATATAACACGGTGGTTTAACTAACACTGTTTCTGATTTGGACCCCAATAATAGTGTAATAGAGGGTTTCTGGGTATTGAGGTTTTGTTTTGTTTTACAGCAAGTCTTGGGAGTTTTGAAGACGTGTCAGGTAGAGAATGCTTCACAACAGCGAGTTGGAGATGGAAAATGGTTGAGGGTAACTTGTTTTCTTACCTCTATCTCAGATTCTGTTTTCACCCATAAAATGACTATCATGACAATTGTCGTCTGCTTTGCCGTCTGCCGGTTACCTTAAAAGTATTTTTTTTGCAAACAGTGTGGACCCAGATGAGACTGCTCCTGTAGGAGGAGCAGACTGACCTGTGCCAACACTGTTTGCCTGTTTGCAAAAATATTTTTAAAAAGTTTGCAAAAAATTCAGCAGACGACATTTCAGAAGTAGTTTTTCTCGATGTTAAAAAGAGTTCTTTTGCTTTGATACTAAAAATGGGTGGGTTGATTGTAAGGGTGACATGATTATCATTTCTGATTTGCTTTTAATCAATTACTTGATAGGTACAATTTACTACCCAAAGTTATGCCTAAAATAGCTGGATGAGTGGCAAACAGTGCAGACCCTGATGAGACGCCGCATTTTGTCTTATCTGGGTCTACACTGTTTGCTCAGGCCTGTATGTCTGTTCAAATATACATATGGTAAAGTGCAACATATGGTATGAGTCATGCTCAAAAGAAAGCCAGACAGGTAAAATTATGACAAAAACCTGAGCGATTACTAATAGATTATCGATCGCAGTGACGGGACTGATAATCGATTATCTTTTCAGCTCCGATTAGCCAGCCCTAGGTGATTGTCTCTTAGTGTCGGCTGGAAAATCATCCAAAGGGGAGCAAACTTAGAGACTGTTTTTAACCCTTAAATTCCAGTATTGTAAGCAAAAATTGTAGATCCAGATCAGGTGTGGCATCTGATCAAGGTCCACATTGTTTGCCAAACGCAATGCATGATTCCAGTCAAGATTCTATAGATAGCCCTTTTACACAACACTCAGACCTCACAGCGATAAGAATATTTTGTTTGTTTGTATTGGTGCTTAACGGCCCAGTCAACACTATTTAGGTCATTTTTCAGTTTACCTATCCACACTTTCCTGGGCAGGCTTATACGTAAGCGGTTAACTAGGACAGTGCACATTCTTTTGCCAGAAACTGACAACTGCCCATCTTGAATCAGCGGAAGGGAGAGAATGACGGTAGAAAAGATTTCATGATCAATCTCCACTAAAGAAAGTTGCCGACCCCGGCAGGTATCGAACCCTCGTCCTCCTGATCACCAGTCAGAAGGGCATACTTTTCAGGACATTCTGTTCACTTTTCTACAGGCTCACTGAAAAAGGGGTCTACTCTTAAAGGAAAGAATTTGCTCCTCAGGAGTTGAGCCATTCTGACATGAGAGACAAAAACACTTTTGCAGGAAATGCCTGGTGTATCGATTGCATCAAGTTATGTAATTCTGTAAGGCTATCTGCTCTAGTGATGTCAAATAAAACCAGTTCTGTTGCCGGGTAACATGCTGTGTCTGCGATGCTTTTATTAGATAAACACACCACAACCTCTTTATAACATTGATCATTATAACACGGTTAACGGATAGATCCCAAAAATGTATGGCTTGTATAGAAAAATGACAATTTATGGGCCAAACTGCAGTTTTTGTTTGGATATAGCACCATTATTTAATTAGCATCGTTTCAGCTTTGGATCCCACTAATAGTGTTATATCAGGCCTCATATTTTTCAGGCATATGCAGGATTTTAGGCTTTCAGAGACTGGTTTTGTCTTGATTTCAGACCTTCAGATTTTGATGTTTCCTCAAATACCACCTTGGCAAATTCGACATCTTGAGGACTTGCTGTAATTCTCCTAAAATTTTAACAAATTTGTTTCACCATCAAACAAGGAATCCTAAAGGTGCAAATAGAATGGCAGACAGTGTAGACCCTGATCAGACTGCTGCAGTCTGATCTGGGTCTACACTGTTTGCTTAGGCCTGCCTGTCCCAATACTTAGGATCATTACGGTATTCTGTTTTCAGTGACTATTCAAGCTTTCAAAATCAGGCCTTTCAGGCATAGTTAAGCTTGGTCAGTATGAGGTCTGTGTTTTAAAGAGGTTAGGGTTTTTATTTTTTTCAGATTGCATTTGTGAAAGAGGATAGCATGAACTGTGAAGACATATTGAACAAACTGAAAGCTCTTGAGGTTGGCAAGAAAGCTGGTACTTCAATAAGGTACTATAGGCTATGTTTGTGTCTATTACATATACATTTTTTATGCTTGATGTAACTGCTTTTGAATAACAACAAACCAGTGAAAATTGGGATCTGATCTCAGTTTGATTGGCTGTTAACTAGTCATGGTCAAGTTCAAAACTTTCAATATCATAAGTTAACATAACGTTAAATCTTTGACCATTTGTTATGTAATAATAAATTTCCCAAAATTTCTGCTGAAACAATATACAGTCGGACTTCTGTTCGAGACAGGGGTAGTTCGAGCCACTGAGGGTTACTGCCAGGAGGCGTAAAGGGGATAGTTGGGGCTTCTTTTCGGTGTTCTATAACATACATGTATGCTGCGTGTACTCATTAGAATCGCCTCGTTGAGGCGATTCGAATGAGTGCACACAGCATACATTTGCAAGATAAGGAACACAAATAGCCTAAATTTGCCCCATACTATTTCTTATGTAGCGAAATTCCCTAGGTACTCAAGAAAGGGTTCGACTCAGCCATGGTAAACGAGCCAGCACTGTTCGAGCCATCGAAGTTCTACTGTACGTAGCTTTTGCAAATGCACAATATACTCACATTTTTTCAGCAAAAGTATCTGTGTATTAGATATTGTACTTGTTAACCCTTCTCTTGCTGAATATTCATTTAAGCCGCACCCATTTCTGTCTATTAACCAATCAAATTACTTGACGTAATTTATTGCTACAAATTCACAAACAAAATGCCAAACAGTGTGGATCCTGATCAGATGGCTTCTTCAGAAGCCATCTGATCTGGATCTACACTGTTTGCAAAGATAGGGGTTGTCATGAACAGCAAGTTAAGGGTTAATAATGTACAGTATCTAATTTTGAGCACTAACAAGTTTGTTAACCCATTTTGTTTGGGAAACCCAAAAAGGGGTAATTGGCAAACAGTTCAGGCCAAGATCAGATGCTGCAGAAAGGGCATACACTGCTTGCAAAAAGGTTTGCCATTTTCCAAATTAAATTTGAACAGAACACAACTGCACAACCCCAAATTTTGAAATGGACTTGTATTATATATAAGGTGGATGATTCCATTTGGTACAAAAGGGTTAAGCCAACGATGCTTTGAAAAACGAGACACAGAAATATAAGCATATAGATTCAGAACAGACAGTAGTTGTGTTGCAACTTGGTTTTCTGTCAGAAGCCTCGGGCATATGAGCTCGGATAAGAAATTACAGTAGAACTTCAATGGATCGAACCCCGATTTCTCGTTTACCATGGATGAGTTGAACTTGTTCTTGAGTCCGTATGGAATTCCTCCAAATGGGAAATGGGGATAATTTAAGATTTTAATTAGTACACACAGCATACATTTATGATATAGAACACTGAAAAAAATATGCCACAATTGTCTCCATTATGCCTCCTGGTATGGCACTAATAGTAACCCACCGTGGCTTGAAGTACCGCTGTCTCGAACAAATTTTCATGGTTCCCAAGTTGTTCGAGCCATCGAAGTTCGGCTGTACATGCATAAAGGATCTGTAACAATCTGCATTTACTTTACCCTTATCCTTCTGAATAAGTCTATTTAGCCACACCCATTGCTGTCTGTCAACCAATCAAAATACTTAATGTACCACATTCATTCAATTTCACAAGGAAAGTGAGAAACTGTGTAGATCTTGATCATATGAAGCTGTTCAGGATCTACACTGTTTACAAAGTTAGGGGTTGCTGTGAACAGCAGGATAAGTGTTAAGTTTAGTTTTCATGAAGAAAGTGGGCAGAGCTATAATTCTTGCACACCAAATAAGGAAATCCATAGTATTAGCTTGGAATGGAAATTCTGTTGATAAATGCACTGGTTGAATAGGACCTCATATGCGCCTTTGTTAAGGTTGCACCCTTGTTAAGGTTGCGCCCTTGTTAAGGTTGACGTAACAGCACTTTACCTGACATCACCAAACATCACTGTAGTATCATCACATTATGGCCGATGTCGGTCACTGCAGCATTGAAAAATCCATGCTAAGAAATCGAAGGTATGCAAGAAAAAGAATCCTATATGGGTGTCAGGGGTGAATAGAAAAATCCGTCCCACGGTATCACTGTCCGCCATCACTCGGCAAGCCTCATGATGCCAGACAGTGACCCTTGTGATGGATTTTTCTGTACACCCCTCACACCCATAACATTCTTATATTCTATGAGGAGCAATTGATGTCAACATTTTATTTTAAGATCATGTTGAATATTATGTTACTGAAAGGTAAGTGTAATTTATTCAAAATGTGCAGCACCGAAATAATATCAAGCAATGTACGCAGTCAGAAAATTAAAAAGCCATCATCATATAAGGTTACATAGACCGGTCGGTACATTTATTTATTTTTGATATTGTTTAGCAACAACTTCTTCTCCATTAACCCTTTCCCACTCAGATACGTGTCTGCACACCCCCCCCCCCCATTTTAAGCCCCAGAAGCACCTAAAATCTGCATTTCCTACCCCTGGATAGTTGTGTTTGCTTTACGATTTGTTGGCCTATAAAGTGACCTGTATTTTCGCACGCCTCCCCCTCCCATTTATGATACTTGGTACAAACTTGCATCTGGGGATGGCAACGATAATGCAAGCACCCACTTTTTATGGTTCACAGACTTTGTAAACTATTGTGTCAAACGTAGCATTTGCCCTACTTAACTATTCAAGTTATTTTCTCAAAAACTTATTGGGAGTTTCATAAATGATCTTTGGTACAAGCTTGCATCTAGTGATGGCAATTATAATGCAATATTGACCTACATTTCATGGTTCATTCACTTTGTAATCTATTGTGTCAACCCTAGTGTTGATCCTAGTGTCCAAGTCCATTTTTAAAAAACTATAAGAACTTCATTAATGATACTTGGTACAAGCTTGCATCTAGGAGTGATTACTTTAATGCAAGCACCCATGTTTGACCTTGACCTAAATTTCATGGCTCTGTGACTTCGAGCCTCTACAGGCGTGACATAATTCTTGTAACTATATAATCTTTACTTTTGTTTAAAGCTATACATTTTTGGGATCCATCTTTATACTATGTTATATGCAAAACCATGTTATAAAATACTGCTATAAAGAGGTTTATGGTCTATTTTGTTTGTATAGGACACTGTGGCTCAAAAACCGTAAGTTTATGGGAATAGATACACATTCAGGGGTCCCGTACCCATATGACCTTAGCTGTTGGTCAGATATAAAACAAACACACATACATATACACTCCTTCAAGGGAGGCAACTCTTCGAAAAATATTTTTATCTCCCTTAGCAATAGGGGCCTACTCTTAAAGGAAAGAATTTGCTCCTGAGGAGCAAATTTTTTCCTTTTAGAGTAGACCCCTTTTCAAGAATGGATTGGTTTATAGTTGAGTGATACAGAATCCAAAAGGTTGTCTCCCTTGTAAAAATGTTGGGAAATCTGATGGGTGTTTCCAACTTTCCATGCCCCTTAATTGTGTATATTCCAGTATCTTCCCCACCAGTGTTCATGAGAGTTTCACAGAGGATCAGGCCTCGGAATCTGTCACACCTGTTGATGAGAAAGAACAAAGGTAATACATCATTTTATCACATAATGTTACTGTTATTTAGTGGTTGCTCATATTATAAAAGTGATATTACCACACATGTAATAACATGGTTACTGAAATGTAATGTCATATTTTCTGCCATGACAACTGTTTTTTTCTGTCCTGTATTTTCGAATGTTACATTCCTGCCAAACCTGAAGAGAACTTGCCAAATTGTATAGGAAAAGTTGTATTTTTTAAAGATTTTTCTATCTTTAGCTCTGATGGGCAAGTGGAATCATTGTAGCTATTTTGGTAGATGGTCATCCTTGCAACATTTCCATGAAGTTTGAATGGCATTGGCCTACAGGTACAGGAGGACTAATCTTTGAAAGTTTTTTTATTATTATTAGCTAGCCTATGGCACCCTTCTTGTTTGTTGGAGCAGAATCACTTAAGCTATTTTGGTAGATGGCCACCCAGGCAATATTCCTGTGAAGTTTGAATGAAATTTACTTCTTGTCATTTGAAGATTATTTCTATTTCTAGCTCTGGTGGACATTTTGCTCATCAGAGCAGAACCCTTTAGCTCATTTGCTAGTAAAACCATCAAAACAACATTCCTATGATGCTTGAATAAAATCGGCTCATTGCTATAGGAAGAGTCGTCATTTTTAAAGAGTTTTCTCTTTTTATTGCACCTGCTTTAAGCATGGCACAATATAGGAAAGTAGAAGTAAAACAAAGATCAGGAATCGATACAATTAACTTACTCCACCCATCAAAGACACCAAAGGGAAAGAAATACAAACATTAAGCGACCAGACCATAATGGAAACCTAAACAAAGGAAGGCCATAAGGACAGTTTCTTTCCCACAAAATGGCCATATGGCCATCCAAAATTAAAAGACACAAGTGATACACACAGTAAGTAACAAACAACAACATAAATAAATCGCCACAGAAGAACCGCCTTGGAACGGTCAGTGGAAAGATTTCCACTGGGGGGCTTAAATCGATTTTACGTGGCCACAATCCTCGCCCTTACTTCCGTCGCGATTTAGACAAATAAATTGTTCAGTCTGCATGAAGGCCTCCTAACTCATCAGTGCAACATCTCCATGAACACAAAAAATCAAAGAACCACAGAGGTGAGACAACGGTGAGGACTCGACAGCAAGAAACCACTGAAATGCTGGAGCAAAAGAAAACCAACAGTTAGACTCCGATGGGCCCGACCAGAGACAGAGCATCAGGCACCAACCAACATTACCAAGAATTAGATCTCTCTAATTTTCAATAAGCCTTTGCGTTGGAACCGTCATAGAATCTGAGACCTGACCCACCGGCGTGCAATTAAAGAGGGAAGCAAAGTTGCCAACCGTGATTGGGTTAACTACCATGCATGCAGTCTGTCGTATAACATCCATGTTGTACCCAATCTTTTATATCGAAGAATGATTTTATGAAATTGGGTGCTGAAGTCATTGCGGTTATATATTTTTCTCAATTTATATACTAAGTCACCATAAAATTCGGGTTCCGATAGACCTTTTTGCAGAAGAGATTTAAGTCCAATATTGAATTTTGAAATTAAATTTTTTTCTATAAAATTTTGAAAATGCTTTGCGTAGTTTATGGTACCAATAACCCTGATTAAGGAGTTTAGCCGTTAATAATTTATTACGAGTGTTGAAGTCAGTTACATGACTACACACGCTAGCAAATCGAATTAATTGCGAAATATAAACGCCATAGGATGGCGCACGAGGAACATCACCATCCAAAAAAGGAAAATTTACAATCTCAAAATTAAAGTCATCGCGTTTATCATAAATTTTGCACGAAACAAACCCATCTACAATAGATAGATGTAAACCCAAAAACGGGTCTAGTTTTCCATCTGTTCGTCAAGCCGTCAACATTTGATCAGATAAATCAGATGAATAAGTCTGTTAGAACAGGAATAACTGTATTGAAAATTGTCACTTGGGAAGGTAGGCCATCATTTACCTTTACCACACTCTAGGCTAATTCAGCAGACAACAAATTGTTGACATTTTTCTTAATTTTCCCAGAAAACAGGACTTGAGATGTTTTCTGGAAAAAAAAGAAAATATTTCAAAATTTCGTCTGCTGCAAAAAAATACCCAGCATCCAAAGTGTTTAAGGGTCGTCACAAGACCAATTTTTTTTGCCATTTCTGAACAAGAAAGGTGCAGATCAGCCTGCGCATCAGCTCAGTCTGAACAGCACCTTTAGTGTTGGCTGCTTGGATTATGGATAGTTGTAAATGGTGGGTTAGATATACAATTTCTTTGCAAATGCAATTTCTTAAACCAGTAATGTTCCGAAAATGCAATCCGATGATAACATTGTTAATAACATTAACAGTCTGACTGGTAATTTTTTCTGGGTTCTCTGGTTTTTACCCACATTTTGTTAACGATCGGATCAAAATAAGTGAAATAATCTTGAAAGGGCCATAGAACAAAAAGCCCCCCCAAAAAGTCAGGTCTTACTACACATTTATTAACAGCTGCAACATCCTCTTCTTTCAACTTAAAAAAAAAAAAAAAAAGCCGGCAGCCTCTGTAGCTCACTGGGATGCGCGTCTGACTGGTGATCAGGACGATGCGGGTTTGATACTTGCCGGGGCCGGCAACATTCTTTCCAGGAGATTGATCATGAAATCTTTTCTACGGTCATCTCTCCATTCCGCTGATTCAAGAAGGGCAGTTGTCAGCCTGCCCAGGAAAGTATGGATAGGTAAACTTACCAGCTAAAAATGACCTAAATAGTGTTGACTGGGCCCTTAAACTTCAATACAAACAAACAAAATCAACTGAAAAAAAAATGATTTCCAAATTGTCTGATCAAAATGTTTTGATTTACATCTATATCTATGATGGCAAGAATGTACTCCAGTTGTCACAAAGCACTGTGAAGACAAGATCATGATTGACAGTCAAGGGTGCAAACTTTGCACTTATGACCTCCAAATGGTGTAAATTTCAACATGACACAATATTATTGGTGCTGTTGGTATTACATTGACCAATCAGTGGTCATCACTGAAAAGTGGATGTGCTCTTGATATAGTATAGTGAACCCTTTGATTGTCAAAATATTTCAGATAAAAGAAACTTGATTGCTGTTTGTATCTTTGATCTTTACATAGAAAAGAAACATTTGACAGCAGTGCCAGGAATAACATGTTGCAGCTGAAACAAAATGGGCAGTATATTACGATGTCTATTGGTAGAGCATCTGCTTTGGGATTGGGTGGTCGCTGGTTCGATCCCCGCCCACCCCATACCAAAGGCATGAAAAATGGTACTAGGAGCCCCTTGGCTGACGCTCACATTATCAGGGGTAGTCCTAGGAAGATAAATGAAGGCAGTAAGTGTTGGTTAAAGGATACTTTGTTTGTCACAAAAAAGCTCAACAGAGCTTATGTTAATTGTTTCTTATATGCGACCTTAAATGAAGCTTCTTTATCTTTACTATGGTTGAAGAGTTTGAAATTTAAAGCTGTTTATCTGACAATATACTACCTGAAAATTAATATATTTTGTGCACTGGTCTGATTTTTTGACACTGATGCGATTCTAACAAATATCTATATCATTTGTTATTACAATAATATGTCATTACTACGGATTCAATATAGGCAGTTTCAATCCAAGGGAATCGCACACCGATCAGAACCAAGACTAAGCCTTGAGCAAGGGTTCATTCCAACTAAATTGTCATTGTAACAGATTTTGTCGTTACAAAGAATACCTGTATAAAGAGGGTTGACTATAGACACAAGTGGGTGTGGCAAAATTAATGTATTCAGCAGAACAAAGGTATAGAGTATATCACTGTTCATTCATTCTTATCAAAGTCAAAATAAAAAAAATAATTAACAACAACAACAACAAAAAATTGATTTCAGCCTAGAAGTAGAAGAAAAGGAAAGTAAGTTCAAGAAATCCATCAAATCAAGACTCATTGTACAGCAGGTAAGACAGTGATACCCATTACCTCAGTCCAGTTGTTCAAAGCCAATGAAGGCATTCCGTAAAAATCCTAAAAATTCGGACACCTTGAATACTACTGTAGTTCTCCTAAAATTTTAACAAATTTGTTTCATGATCCCGCAAGGATTCCAAAAGAGTGCACTAAACAGAATGGCAAACAGTGTAGACTCTGATCAGACTGCTCCTCGTTCAGGAGCAGTCTGATCTGTTTCTGCACTGTTTGCTTAGATCTGTCAGTCCCAATACTTAAGATCATTATGGTAAGTTAACATACTGATCATATTTTTGTCATTCAGTATACCAAATACAATCTACAAATACAAAATTCAGTACTCGTGTAATATACCAAATTCATATCAAATGATCAAAGTTTTAACCATACCTTAGCTAACGTCGCTGTTAGTTTTGAATGACTGCCCCCAGCAGAATTCTTGTTAAACCTCATATTGCTGATGAAAAGTAAGCAGTTTTTGCACTGCAAAAATACTCAATTTTTTTTACCGCAAAAGTACAAGTATATTTGACCCACCTGCTCAAAGGATGACACAATGCAGGAGTCTCGTTTTTAGTCCATTTGTTCATTTGTCAAGCCGTCAGCATTTGTAACAAAGCAAGCTATCACCCTAATGTTCAAGTCCATACAGGCACAACATAGGGTCCAGGGCCCATTTGTTCAAAGCATCTTTAGCTTAACAAGCTTGTTGGTGGTCAAAATGCCAGAATAGTGAATAAGAGTTCTGACTCTTAATCATTAGGTCTCCCACTGCTGTGCTTTGAGCCGGTTCTGGTAAGCAAAATACCTGATACAGTTATATTTTTCAACAAAAATAGCATATTTTCCATATCAAATGATCAAAGTTTTAAGGATACCTTAGCTAATGTTGCTGTTAGTTTTGAACAACGGCCCCCAGCTGAATTCTTGTTAAAAATATTGTCCATCTACATGTACTTTATACACCACTAACAAGTTCATGAAGCTAGCCATGCTTTGAACAACTTACCTCTGGATTATATTCGTAGTCAGCACACACTATGCTACCAGTAGATTCCTGGCTATGTAAGTTATCTACGGAACCTAGAAAAAAGTTTCTGTCATGTAGTTGTTAAGCTATTCATAGCTTAAACTTCATTCTTTTTCTTCCGCTGATTCAAGAAGGGTATTAACCCATTGATTGCGGGAACCCTTAAAGAGATACCTTGGCAAACAGTGCAGCCCCAGATCAGATGCCGCAAAATGCGGCATCTGATCAGGGCCTGCACTATTTGCTGACCGAATTTTCCATCAGAAATAGAATAAAAACAAAAAATAGGTTTGCACTCCTTATATGACAAATGGACGTCCAACATATAGCGATGGAAGAGTCATTACTATACAATGGGTTAAGCCTGCCAAGGAAAAGTGTGGGTAGGTAAACCAACTGGCTTGACATGCTCTTAATAGTGTTGATTGGATAGTAAAAGCCTCTTAAACCTGGTGTCTCGGGTTGGTGGGATGGGCCTAGTGGATAAGAGCCCTGACTCTTAATCATTAGGTCTCTCACTGCTGTGGTTTGAGCCTAGCAATGGAAGGGCAGGTGTTTTTTCTCCGGGTACTCCTCTGATTAACAATAAGCTCGAAATAAGTGAAATAAACTTGAATGGGCCATAAAACAAAACAAAAACAAAAAACAAAAAAAAAATCTCAAAACACATTCGCAGAACAATGAAAAATTACTGATATAAAATAGAATAGAATGCCAGAAACTACATGTAAAATTCCCCAACAAAGTAAGGGGTTCACTTAAACTTTGTATGTGAGTCTCTGCTTAGTTTCCCCTTTAATTCCAGGTCGTTGACTCTGTGAGAAGTAATGCTGAGTTTACCTTTGACTACCTCCTTCTAATTGTACTAGCTAGGTGAGTAGAAATATTTAGTCAAAGTACCTACTCAGCCTCCTGTCCATCAATTTGGTAAACCTAATGGAACATCAGAGTCATGTTGTTTAAAACTTACGTCATGAGTTAACATGTCGCTAAACTTTTTATCATTTATCAATAACGGTATAAATCAAATGCTAATATTTGTGCTTAACAAAATGTTAGTAGCTTATGCATTTGCAAATGCTACTCACTTTTTTTCTGAAGAAGCCATCTGATCAGGATCTACACTGTTTGTCATGCAGTTTGTGAATTGAACAAATATATCATAAGTAATTTTGATTGGTTGATAATCAGCAATGGGAGTAGTTTAATTAATTTATGCAGTGGGATAAGGTTTAAACAATGGGCTTGGGTTGACAAGTTGTAAAAATACCGTTGAAAACCCCACTTCAAATAGAGAAAAGGGGTTTACAAAGGTACATGTAGAATTATATTCTCTCAAAAACATAGATTGCGGAATATGCAGTAGAAATATGAAACGTATCACAAATTTTAATAAGTAATAGTCATTTTAATGTCCTGAATGAAAGCTTATTCCCCCATCGTTGTGTTGTATTTAGGAATTGTTCCTGGACAATTTTAGACCTTGTAAGCAAGATAAATGACAAAAAACCTTGTATATCAATCAACCCAGAGTTAAAAAGCACAGTTACTGTAGCTTTTCATTGCTGAAGTTCACATTACTATCACTGACTTGCCAGAAATTCCTTTAACGGTTATTTTTAGAAAATAGCCTTGCTATTCTTTTTGCTGTGAAGCCAGAGTGTTGTGTAAGAGGGTTATCTATGCATTGGGTTTGGCATCTGATCAGAGTCTACACTGTTTGCTGACAGTACAGGAATTTAAGGGTTAAATGAAACAGTTTAAGTTGTTATTCAGGACACTTTTCCAGCTCTCGAGAATGATTGTTCCCCCTTTCTTAGTTTCCAAGTTATGCTCCTTTGACTAGTATTTTTCAAACATTCTTGTAAGCGCCATAACTCAGTAACCGTTAGAGATATTTTCATGCAGCTTAATAGGAATATTATGTCACCATGATGTGTTGCGAACAAGAATGATTGTTGCCCCTTTCTAAGTTTCAGAGTTATGCCCCTTGATTAATTTTTCCAAACATTCTTGTATGCTCCATATTCCAGTAACTATTCAGGATATCTTCATGCAATTTTATAGGAATATGTATTAGGTCAAGACGATGTGTCACACACAATAATGATTGTTCCCACTTTCTTAGTTTCCAAGTTATTCCCCCTTGATTAATTTTTAGCTCACCTGACCGAAGGTCATGGTGAGCTTTTGTGACCGTAAGATGTCCGGCGTCGTCGTGCGTCGTCCGTCGTCCGTCGTGCGTAAACTTTTTCTTGTGAACAAACTAGAGGCCACAGTTTTGGTCCAATCATCATCAAACTTGCTCAGAATGATCATCATGACAATATCTCGGTCAAGTTCGAATATGGGTCATGTCGGGTGAAAAAGTAGGTCAGTAGGTCAAATCATAGAAAAACCTTGTGAACACTCTAGAGGGCACAGTTTTGGTCCAATCATCATCAAACTTGCTCAGAATAATTATCATGACAATATCTCGGTCAGGTTCGAATATGGATCATGTAGGGTCAAAAAGTAGGTCAGTAGGTCAAACCATAGATAGTCCTTGTGAACACTCTAGAGGGCACAGTTATGGTTCAATTATCATCAAACTTGCTCAGAATGATCATTGTGACAATATCTCGGTCAAGTTTGAATATGGGTCATGTCGGGTCAAAAAGTAGGTCAGTAGGTCAATTCATAGAAAAACCTTGTGAACACTCTAGAGGGCACAGTTATGGTCCAATCATCATCAAACTTGCTCAGAATAATCATCCTGACAATATCTCAGTCAAGTTTGAATATGGGTCATGTTGGGTCAAAAAGTAGGTCAGTAGGTCAAATCATAGAAAAACCTTGTGAACACACTAGAGGGCACAGTTATGGTCCAATCATCATTAAACTTGCTCAGAATGATCATCATGACAATATCTCGGTCAAGTTTGAATATGGGTCAAATGGTTCCGGTCCGTTGCACATCTAGGTCACAGGAGCCAAAAACAGATTTTTTTCACCAAAAACTTAAAAAATCTTCTTCTCTGAAACCACAAGGCCCAGGTCTTTGTTATTTGGTATGAAGCTTCATCTAGTGGACCCCTACCAAGATTGTTCAAATTATAGTGCTGGGGCCAAAAATGCCCCCGCACGGGGGCCCTTTGGTTTTACATAGGCTTATATAGGGAAAATCTTTAAAAATCTTCTTCTCTGAAACCACAAGGCCCAGGACTTTGATATTTGGTATGAAGCTTCATCTAGTGGACCCCTACCAAGATTGTTCAAATTTGAGTGCTGGGACGAAAAATGCCCCCGCCACGGGGCCCTTTGGTTTTACATTGGCTTATATAGGGAAAATCTTTAAAAATCTTCTTCTCTGAAACCACAAGGCCCAGGTCTTTGATATTTGGTATGAAGCTTCATCTAGTGGACCCCTACCAAGATTGTTCAAATTATAGTGCTGGGGCCAAAAATGCCCCCGCCCCAGGGCCCTTTGGTTTTACATAGGCTTATATAGGGAAAATCTTCAAAAATCTTCTACTCTGAAACCACAAGGCCCAGGACTTTGATATTTGGTATGAAGCTTCATCTAGTGGACCCCTACCAAGATTGTTCAAATTATAGTGCTGGGACAAAAAATGCCCCCGCCACAGGGCCCTTTGGTTTTACATTGGCTTATATAGGGAAAATCTTTAAAAATCTTCTTCTCTGAAACCACAAGGCCCAGGTCTTTGATATTTGGTATGAAGCTTCATCTAGTTGACCCCTACCAAGATTGTTCAAATTACAGTGCTGGGGCCAAAAATGCCCCCGCCCCGGGGCCCTTTGGTTTTACATAGGCTTATATAGGGAAAATCTTAAAAAATCTTCTTCTCTGAAACCACAAGGCCCAGGTCTTTGATATTTGGTATGAAGCTTCATCTAGTGGACCCCTACCAAGATTGTTCAAATTTTAGTGCTGGGACAAAAAATGCCCCCGCCACGGGGCCCTTTGGTTTTACATGGGCTTATATAGGGAAAATCTTTAAAAATTTTCTTTTCTGAAACCACAAGGCCCAGGACTTTGATATTTGGTATGAAGCTTCATCTAGTGGACCCCTACCAAGATTGTTCAAATTTTAGTGCTGGGACAAAAATGCCCCCGCCACGGGGCCCTTTGCTTTTACATTGGCTTATATAGGGAAAATTTTTAAAAATCTTCTTCTCTGAAACCACAAGGCCCAGGTCTTATATATTTGGTATGAAGCTTCATCTAGTGGACCCCTACCAAGATTGTTCAAATTATAGTGCTGGGGCCAAAAATGCCCCCGCCACGGGGCCCTTTGGTTTTACATAGGCTTATATAGGGAAAATCTTTAAAAATTTTCTTCTCTAAAACCACAAGGCCCAGGACTTTGATATTTGGTATGAAGCTTCATCTAGTGGACCCCTACCAAGATTGTTCCAATTTTAGTGCTGGGGCCAAAAATGCCCCTGCCCCGGGGCCCTTTGGTTTTACATAGGCTTATATAGG
Source organism: Lucinisca nassula (assembly GCA_963580285.1). Taxonomy (NCBI): domain Eukaryota; kingdom Metazoa; phylum Mollusca; class Bivalvia; order Lucinida; family Lucinidae; genus Lucinisca; species Lucinisca nassula. Next base: position 58,756,018 of record OY757014.1, read on the forward strand.
GAAAATCTTTAAAAATCTTCTTCTCTGAAACCACAAGGCCCAGGACTTTGATATTTGGTATGAAGCTTCGTCTAGTGGACCCCTACCAAGATTGTTCAAATTATAGTGCTGGGACAAAAAATCCCCCCCTGCCACGGGGCCCTTTGGTTTTACATAGGCTTATATAGGGAAAATCTTTAAAAATCTTCTTCTCTGAAACCACAAGGCCCAGAACTTTGATATTTGGTATGAAGCTTCATCTAGTGGACCCCTACCAAGATTGTTCAAACTATAGTGCTGGGGCAAAAAATGCCCCTGTCCCGGGGCCCTTTGATTTTACATAGGCTTATATAGGGAAAATCTTTAAAAATCTTCTTCTCTGAAACCACAAGGCCCAGGACTTTGATATTTGGTATGAAGCTTCGTCTAGTGGACCCCTACCAAGATTGTTCAAATTATAGTGCTGGGACAAAAAATCCCCCCCTGCCACGGGGCCCTTTGGTTTTACATAGGCTTATATAGGGAAAATCTTTAAAAATCTTCTTCTCTGAAACCACAAGGCCCAGAACTTTGATATTTGGTATGAAGCTTCATCTAGTGGACCCCTACCAAGATTGTTCAAACTATAGTGCTGGGGCAAAAAATGCCCCTGTCCCGGGGCCCTTTGATTTTACATAGGCTTATATAGGGAAAATCTTTAAAAATCTTCTTCTCTGAAACCGCTAGGCCCAGGTCTTTGATATTTGATGTGTAGCTTCATCTAGTGGACCTTTGACAAGATTGTTCAAATTTTAGCCTTTGTTGATGTTTGGTATGAAGCTTCACCTTTAAGACCTCCCTCAACATTATGTACATTAAAGCCCTGGGGCCAATAATGGCCCTCTCTGGGGCCCACTTGTTACACTATGGATCAGGTGAGCGATCCAGGGCCATCATGGCCCTCTTGTTTCCAAACATTCTTGTATGCTCCTTAATTCATAACTATTCAAGATATCTTCAAGCAATTATTGGAGTATGTATTATGTCAAGACGATATATCACACACAAGAATGATTGTTCCCACTTTCTTAGTTTCCAAGTTATTCTCCCTTGATTTAGTTTTTCGAAACATTCTTGTCTGTGCCATAACTCTGTAACAGTTAGGGAAATCTTCATGCAACTTTATAGAAGTATGTATTAGGTCACAACGATGTGCTGCAAATAAGATTGATTGTTCCCCCTTTCCTAGTTTCCAAGATTAATTTTTCCAAACATTCTTATATGCTCCATAATTCATTATTACAGTTCAGGACATCTTCATGCAATTTTAACCCTTTTTGGACCAAATGGAATCTTCCACCTTATATATAGCACAAGTCCATATCAAAATTAAGGGGTGTCCGGTTGTGTTTTCTTCAAAATTTATTTGGAATTGGCCAAACTTTTTGCAAACAGTGCAGCATCTGATCTGGGCCTGAACTGTTTGCCAAGGTACCCGTTTGGGGTTTCCGGTACTAAATGGGTTAAAGGAATATGTATTAGGTCAGGATGACTTGTTGCTCATAAGAATGACTATTCCCCCTTTCTTAATATGAAAATTATACATCTTTGATTAATATTTCCTAATGGGCGTATAATGCGCAGCTTGCAAAGCTCTTGTTTATTTCTTCTATGCTTTCTGTCTTACTTCCTCTTCTGATTAATCCTTGTCCTGCTAAACCAGGATAAGCTCTATTTCCTTATTCAGCTGAACCAGGATAAGCTCTATTTCCTTATTCTGCTGAACCAGGATAAGCTCTATTTCCTTATTCTGCTGAACCAGGATAAGCTTTTTTTCCTTATTCTGCTGAACCAGGGTAAGCTCTATTTCCATATTCTGCTGAACCAGGATAAGCTCTATTTCCTTATTCTGCTGAACCAGGATAAGCTTTATTTCCTTATTCTGCTGAACCAGGGTAAGCTCTATTTCCTTATTCTGCTGAACCAGGATAAGCTCTATTTCCTTATTCTGCTGAACAAGGATAAGCTCTATTTCCTTATTCTGCTGAACCAGGATAAGCTCTATTTCCTTATTCTGCTGAACCAGGATAAGCTCTATTTCCTTATTCTGCTGAACCAGGATAAGCTCTATTTCCTTATTCTGCTGAACCAGGATAACCTCTATTTCCTTATTCTGCTGAACCAGGATAACCTCTATTTCCTTATTCTGCTGAACCAAAATAAGCTCTATTTCCTTATTCTCCTGAACCAGGATAAGCTCTATTTCCTTATTCTGCTGAACCAGGATAAGCTCTATTTCCTTATACTGCTAAACAAGGATAAGATCTATTTCCTTATTCTGCTGAACCAGGATAAGCTCTATTTCCTTATTCTGCTAAACCAGAATAAGCTCTATTTCCTTATTCTGCTGAACCAGGATAAGCTCTATTTCCTTATTCTGCTGAACCAGGATAAGCTCTATTTCCTTATTCTGCTGAACCAGGATAAGCCCTATTTCCTTATTCTGCTGAACCAGGATAAGCTCTATTTTCTTATTCTGCTGAACCAGGATAAGCTCTATTTCCTTATTCTGCTGAACCAGGATAAGCTCTATTTCCTTATTCTGCTGAACCAGGATAAGCTCTATTTCCTTATTCTGCTGAACCAGGATAAGCTCTATTTCCTTATTCTGCTGAACCAGGATAAGCTCTATTTCCTTATTCTGCTGAACCAGGATAAGCTCTGTCTTTGCAAACAGTGTTAATCCGGATCAGATGGCTCCTCCAATCAGACGTCTTCTAGAGAAGCCATATGACAAGGATTGTTTGTTTGTTTAAGGTTTAACATCCCCATCAACACTATTTAGGTCATTTTGGAGACATTGCTTCATATTCTGTGGGAATTTTACCTGACATTGAGTTGAAATGCCATCTTAATCCCTGCCGCCCAGTGAAATTGATATGATTTATATGCATGGACAGACGGACTCGCATCACTTTTCCTGGGCAGGTTTAGACCTTCTTAGCAGTTTGCCAGTACTTGTGTGAGGTGGGTTTCAGCTCTGCTTGGAAGCATCATGCAGCCAAGTCTATTTCTCCAAGCCACGATGGGCGGCGGCAACTGGCAAGGATAAACACTGTTTGTCATTCAGTTTGCAAATTTGAATGAATAAATTTCATGGCCCGTCAATGTTGGGTGATAAGGCCAATGTTGGTTAGTGCTGTATTATAAAGCCGACTTTTTATCCATTTTGAAGAAACATCTTGTTCTTGGTCAATTCTATGTTCTTAACCCATTGTATACTGGTGCACTCTCCCATTTTTTATATGTTGGACAAGTCCATTTGTCATTTAAGTGGTGGCAGGCTTATTTTTATGCCCCCGCATCATATGATGCCGGGGGCATATAGTTTTTGGGTTTTCCGTACGTGCGTACATGTGTACGTCCGTCTGTACGTGTGTGTGTACGTACGTACGTACGTACGTACGTGATCCTGTAACCTCAGGTTAAAGTTTTTGTAAGAGGTAGAGCCTGAACTTTTAGAACTCATATTTTCCTAACCATTTGATGGAACTGGTTCATCTTTGGTATGATGATAGATATAGGTCCAAAGTTTTATTAAGCAATACCCCCACCCATGCCTGTGAGCTCAAGGTCAAGGTCACAGACTTAGAAATTTTCAATGTTAAAGACTCAGGTTAAGGTTTTTGTAACAGGTAGACTTGAACATTTTAGAACTCATATTTTCCAAACCATTTGATGCAATTGGTTCATATTTGGTATGATTATAGATATAGGTCCAAAGTTTTATTCAGCGATACCCCCACCCATGCCTATGGCCTCAAGGTCAAGGTCATGGACTTAGAAATTTTCCATGTTAAAGACTCCAGTTAAGGTATTTGTACCTGGTAGAACCTGAACTTTTATGATGGCTTTGGTTCATATGATCATAGATATAGGTACAATGATTTATTCAACAATACCCCCACCCATGCCTATGACCTCAAGGTCAAGGTCACAGATTTAGACAATTTTAATGTGAAAGATTTTAAAGAGCTCAAATTTTCCAAACTATATTATGGATTTGGCTTATGTATGCTATGATGATAGATACAGGTCCAAATGTTTATTTGGCAATACCCCCACTCATACCTATGGCTTCAAGGTCAAGGTCACAGACTTAGAAATTTTTAATTAGATATTTTAAGAGTTGATATTTTCCAAATCGTGCAATGGATTGAGTTGATATTTGGTATGATGTTAGATACGTGTCCATATTATTCAGCGATACCCCCACCCATGCCCATGAGCTCAAGGTCAAGGTCACAGACTTAAAAAAATTTAATTATCCCCTCGCACAACATAGCTCTAGCGTCTATATTTCTTCACTGATTTCAATATAACTTCACACAAATGTTCCTTATGACAATATCTCGAGCGAGTTCATCTTTCAAGGTCATGACCTCAAGGCTCAAGGTAAAGGTCACTGTGGCTATTTTTAGAAAAAACTTTGTCATCGCTCTAGCGCCTACATTTCTTCACCAATTTCAATATAACTTCACACAAATGTTCCTTATAAAAATAGCTCGAGCAATCAAGGTCATGGCCTGAAGGTCAAGGTCACTGTGGCTATTTTTAGAAAAACTTTATCATCGCTCTAGCGCTTACATTTCTTCACCGATTTCAATATAACTTCACACAATTGTTCCTTATGACAATATCTCGAGCCATTTCGACTTTCGAGGTCAAGGTCACTGTGGCTATTTTTAGAAAAAACTTTGTCATCGCTCTAGCGCCTACATTTCTTCACCAATTTCAATATAACTTCACACAAATGTTCCTTACAAAAATAGCTCGAGCAATCAAGGTCATGGCCTGACGGTCAAGGTCACTGTGGCTTTTTTTAGAAAAACTTTGTCATCGCTCTAGCGCTTACATTTCTTCACCGATTTCAATATAACTTCACACAATTGTTCCTAATGACAATATCTCGAGCCATTTCGACTTTCGAGGTCAAGGTCACTGTGGCTTTTTTTAGAAAAACTTTGTCATCGCTCTGGCGCCTGCATTTCTTCACTGGTTTCAAAATAACTTCACACAAATGTTTCTTATGACAATACCTCGAACGAGTTTGACTTTCAAGGTCAAGGTCACTGTGGCTATTTTTAGAAAAACTTTGTCATTGCTCTAGCGCTTACATTTTTACACCAATTTCAATATTACTTCACACAAATGTTCCTTATGACAATATCACTAGTGCAAGTTCCACTTTCAAGGTCAAGGTCACTGTGGTCATTTTTAGAAAAACTTTGTCATCGCTCTAGCGCTTACATTTCTTCACCGATTTCAATATTACTTCACACAAATGTTCCTTATGACAATACCTCGAGCGAGTTCGACTTTCAAGGTCAAGGTCACTGTGGCTATTTTTAGAAAAACTTTGTCATTGCTCTAGCACTTACATTTTTTCACCAATTTCAATATTACTTCCCACAAATGTTCCTGATGACAAGGTCACACACTTAGAAAATTTTTTTGCAACATGGATTTTCGGGGTGAGGCGGGGCCCTTGGCGGGGGCATCTGTGTCGTCTGGACACATTTCTAGTTTACAGAAGATTCTGTTAGCAAACAGTGCAGGCCTGGATCAGACGCTGCATTCAGCGGCGTCTGATCCGGGCCTGCACTGTTTGCCAAGGTACCCTTTTAGGGTTTCCCGTCTACAGTGGGTTAAGAACATCTCTGTTTTTTGTTGGTCTTAGGCCAAAAGCTGCAAAAGACGGTTACTTCAAATAATCTGATTGTTGAAAATCAGAAAAACAAATGGTTGTACGGTAGCTAAAAATGTTTATTCAACAGGACATGGGGTTAATGATTGACTTTGTAAAGATCTAAGAAATTTACTTGAAAGGGCCATAAAACCAAAATGCCCCCACCCATTGTGGCTTGGAGAAATAGATTGGGCTGCATGATGCTTCCACGCAGAGCAGAAACCGACCGCACAACAGTACAGGTAAACCGCTTGAAGGTCTAAGCAGACTTGCCTATACCCTTACGATTTGGTTGCAAGTCACACTATTTTCATGCCCAAATTACAACCTTATGACCCCAGCCGAATTCCGTACGATTTTCAGTATTTGTAAAAAAATCGGTAAATCGGGGCGATTATTTTCAGGTAAGCATGCATTTATACTGGGAACAAGACTATAGTTGTCGTTCCTGGCTTACTCTTGTTGCGAAATCAAATTAAATTTCATTGGCTAATGATAGGTAAGTAATCCAATCACAGGTCATTTAACAAATTTGTTTCGGTTTGAGCGGCAAGATGGATGCCTTTTCAAAGGAAAAAAAAAAAACATGGGGGAAAAATAAAAGCTGAATCGGCTGAAAAAACGCAAGGCAATGCCTGAATGGGCATATTTAGACCTTGCATAGGATACCTTAAAAAGCTTATGAATAAAATTTGAATCTTACAATTTGTTTCATGGGATCTTACTATTTTCTGTCTCAAGGGGTAGGCAAGTCTGTCTAAGGCAAATTGGTGCGAATCGGGCCATCCATGCATATAAACCCTGTTGGTTTCATTGGGCGGCAGGGATTGAGATGTCATTTCATCTCATTGTCGGGTAAAAGTCCCACAAATTTGGAAGCAACATCTCCAAAATGACCTAAATAGTGTTGATGGGGCATTTAACCTCAAATCAAACAAACAAACAAACAAACATAAAACAAAAATAAATATGTTTGCTGAGGAGTGAAAGCCTTTATTTCTGATTCTCTATTTCAGTTTGATAGCCTGTATGGGTCTGGTAGAGAACAGTTCTGTTGTTCTTGTAGCTAGCATGCTTATATCTCCATTAATGGTAAGCAACTAGGATCTGGCTCTTCCATTTGGATAACACTGATAGCTCAGTCCGATGTGCATCTGACTGGTGATCAGGAGGACGCGGGTTCGATACCTGCGGGGTTCGGCAACATTCTTTCGTGGAGATTTATCATGAAATCTTTTCTGTGGTCATTCTCTCCCTTCCGCTGATTCAAGAAGGGCAGTTATCAGTTTCTGACGAAAGAATGTGCACTTTATTGGTTAACTGCTTACTATAAGCCTGCCTAGGAAAAGTCTGGATAAGTAAACTGACCGGCTCAAAAATGGCCTAAATAGTGTTCACTGGGCCATTAAACCCCAATACAAACAAACACACTAACCTTTCATATTGCAATGAATAATAATAGATATACCTGATGAACAAGCATATTAAGAGAAATACAACTTTTCACCTTAAATTCTGTGTGCAATCTGTACTGATGCATTCATAGAATCATTCATACAAAATGATGTAACACAACTACGTTTGATATGATAGCAGAGGTGCGTTATATTTATCTGAATCCGGATTCATAATCATGCGTCTGTTTTGGCATTTTATTTGTGCGAAACAGAAACATGATACTAAATCATACTCCATTCATGTTTCAAAATGAATCGGTGCATCCATAGTGGCGGAAGCATAGAATCGAAACATATTGTTTTTAAAGTGGCAGAATCATGTTTATGATTTAGAAATCATGATTTTGAATCTGGATTCTCATTCTGGTAAATCAAATATGCACCCCAGGTTAGTATAAACACTGTTTGGGTACTGTTATTGTGCTACGATGGTTGAACAGGTAATGTGAGGATAATATGGGAGAGGGAAATGAAGGAACAGATGGCATTAAAATGCAACAGAACACACTAATAGATATGAGCCTCGCCAAGCGAATTTGTGTCTTCAAGCATTCCATCATGACAAATTTTAACTGCGCATGCCCAGCCATTCAAAGGGGCCAGGGATATGGCTTTCTGTCTGAAGGTTCCTCTTGATTCACTGCTTGTGTGAGCGAGCAGCGAAGGTTCTGGCGAGACTGCACGGATGTGCAGGCTCGCCTGAACCTTTGCTGCTCGCATTGGCAGTACCAAAATGACTTGACGGGGCCCATATGATGTTGCTATGTCATAACTTTCTGATGTGTCAGGGACTAATTGGCAATTTAACATACAATATACAGTCAAACTTCAATGGCTCGAACACCTTTGGGACCTTGAAAATCTGTTCCAGACAGGGGTAGTTCGAGCCACTGAGGTTACTGTCAGGAGGCATAACGAGATACTTTTAGACATCTTTTCGGCATTCTATAATGAAAATGAATGCTGTGTGTACTCATTAGAATCGCCTTATCGAGGCGATTCTAATGCGTTCACACAGCATACATTTGCAAGATAAAAGACTTAAATCTCCTTAATTATCCCCCACTATTTCTTATGTAGAGGATTTCGCGAGGGACTCAAGAATGGGTTCGGCACATCCATGGTAGAAGAGCCATCGGTGTTCGAGCCATCAAAGTTCTACTGTAGTCCTTCTGGCCACACGCACTGGGCACCTTTGACTTTTACCAACTTATTGTGACATACAGTATAGCTCCAATATATAGCGGTAGTTGGGGTCCATAGCCCGAAAATCTCGATGTGGTCGGAGAGCGATATAAGTCCCGGTAGTTTGCCGAGATGGCAATACAAGTCGCAGTGATAGTTTGGTGAGATACAGCTTATCAATCCACACTAATGGCTGTCATTAATGCTATCGGCCGTATTTCACCATTAAAGTAGTTACAGAATTACTCAATGACAGAACAAACAAAGGGGACTATGTCTACCAATTAACTTACATTCGAGAACAGCTGAAAATTTGCATCTGAAAACATGTGATTGCTAAAATGTCAAAACAGGACGCCATTTTGGATGTGCAGGTTCCGCTGGTTGTCTTTAACGGTGACGGCCAAGGGGCGCAACTACTATAAGTGCTAAAGCAATTTGGGTTGTTTCCCTTGGCTTGCCAGAGATCAGAATCATTAAAAGTAGCAGTTGGAAAAAAATATTTACCGTCTACCACAGGCCGAAAAACTATACAACAACAAAACTATCATTTTATTGTGTTTTGATTTCTTTCATTTTATTTTCACGTGGAAGGCATGATAGATCACGATTAGGATGCTCTGCATGAGGGCGCACGGACATCGTTGTCTGATTGAGCATTGAGTGGATTTATACTCAGTTATGACAAGTTTGGGGATTAAGATTAATTGTTCGCCAATACCTGTTCTAACTGACGCTAATTGGATTATTTGGTTATAATGTGTGAACTGACAATTGGGACCTGGTTTAAGCTGGTTTTAAATAAAATTTAACAACTTAAAACTCTATTTTTTTTAATTATGAATTTTTAAGGAAAAAAAAAAACGGGATCCACGGTGCGACCGCGATAGATTGGACATCGTGAAATATCGGAACGCGATCTATTGGAGCTATACTGTACCTAAGTATTAAGTACCATTGTCTTCACATTGTGTCAATCAAAATACTGATAAATTTGAATGCATCCTGTACTTATTTAACACTCGTTTAGCTTCTTGAGTACAAGTCTGCTATGAAAAGTGTATGTAGGTTAACTGGCTGGTTCAACTCGTCACACGGTCAAAGTGAGGGTTGTCTCCTGAAAAATTTACCTTAAGATGACTGCATCTGAAAATGTTTTCTGTTTATGTTATGTTGTCTGCTGCTTCTTCTTGCAAACATTTTAAACATATTTTGCATACAGGCAAACAGTATGGACCCTGATCCTAGGGGAGCAGTCTGATCTTGGTCCACACTGTTTGAATCAATAACATTTAAAGTAACCAGCAGACAGCAAAGCAGAAGACAGTTGTTGTTATTGGCATCTTAACCCATAAAATGACAATTATGTGTCCACCGAAATTTTTTTTTTCAGAAAGACATTGTTTTTCCCCCAAGGTGTCTGAGTGTCTAGATTGATAAAAATAGAAAATGATTGGAAAATGATTGGTAAACAATAGATTTATTCCGTAAATGAAAGGTTTAGGAGGTTAGCCCCTAAACCAAACAAAAGAAAAGAACAAAACCAATAGCCCTTAAACCTGACATGTTGGAACGTCTGACTTTCCGTCTGTCACAAAATCATGTCCGCTCTGTAACTTGAAAACCGTTCAAGCTATCTTCACGAAACTTCATGAAAATATTAATCAATATTAGAAGACGTGCAGTGCACAAGAACTATAACTCTCACATTCATACTTTTTGAATTATCTCCCTTGGAATTTGTCGGTGTGTATGTATGTATGGGCAAATCATGTCCGGTCAATAGCTTTCTTATTTTCAGATGGATTTTGAAATTACTGGACAGAAATGTTGACCACCATGAGACGATGTGCTGCGTGCTTGACCCAGGTTGGTACCTCAAAGGTCAAGGTCAAACTTAGAGGTCAAAGGTAAAAAGGGGCCTTTTTTCGTGTTTGGTCAGTAACGTTCTTATTTTTAGATGGATTTGGAAATTACTTGGCGGAAATGTTAACAACCATGAGTCGATGTGTTGCGTGCAGGACCCAGGTTGGTACCTCAAAGGTCAAGGTCATACTTAGCGGTCAAAGGTCAAAAAAAGGGCCTTTTTTTCATGTTTTGTCAATATCTTTCTTATTTTTAGATGGAATTTGAAATTACTTGGCAGAAATGTTAACTATCATGAGAGGATGTGTTGCACACATGATTCAGGTTGGTATCTCAAAGGTCAAGGTCATACATAGAGGTCAAAGGTAAAAAAGGGACCTTTTTTTTCGTGTTTGGCCAATAACTTTCTTATTTTTTGATGGATTTTGAAATTACTTGGCAGAAATGTTAACCACCATGAGACTATGTGTCTCTTGCATGACCCATGTTGGTACCTCAAAGGTCAAGGTCATACATAGAGGCCAAAGATAAAAAAGGGGCATTTTTTTGTGTTTGGTCAATAACTTTCTTATTTTTAGATTGATTTTGAAATTACTTGGCAGAAATATTAACCACCATGAGTCGATGTGTCTCTTGCATGACCCATGTTGGTACCTCAAAGGTCAAGGTCATACATAGAGGTCAAAGGTAAAAAGGGACCTTTTTTTTCGTGTTTGGCCAATAACTTTCTTATTTTTGATGGATTTTGAAATTACTTGGCAGAAATGTTAACCATCATGAGGCGATGTATTGCGCGCTAGACTCAAGTTGGTACCTCCAAGGTCAAGGTCATACTAAGAGGTCAAAGGTCAAAAATAGTCTTTTTTTTGTGTCCAGTAAATAACTTTTTTATTTCTGGATGGACTTTTTATAGTAACCATGCAGAAATGTTCACCTTCATTAGATGATGAGTTGTGTGCAAGACCAAGGGTCCATATCACCAATGTCAAGGTCATACCTAGAGGTCAAAGGTCAAAAAAGAGGCCTTTTTTGTGTACAGTTAATAACTTGGATAATGAAATTACTTGGCAGAAATGTGAACCATCATGAGGTGATGTGTTGTACCTCAAAGGTCAAGGCCATACTTAGAGGTCAAAGGTTAAAAAAGGGCTTTTTTGTGTTTGGTCAATAACTTTCGTATTTCTCTGTGAACTTTTTAAAGTTACCTTGCAGAAATGTTCATCTTGATTAGATGATGTTTTGCACATAAGATCTAGGTCCATACCTCCATTGTCAAGGTCATACGTAGAGGTCAAAAAGGGGGAGACATCTGTGTTTTTGTAGAAAAACAATTCTAGTTGTTGTCTGCTTCGCTGTCTGCGGGTAACCTTAAAAGCAATTTTTTGCAAACAGTGTGGATCCAGATCAGACTGTAGGAGTGTCGACAGGGACTTTAAACCGCAAAGCAAACAAACAAAAGTGATCTGGGCCCACACTGTTTGCCTTTATGAAAAAATATTTTTAAAGAAGTTTGCAAAATATTCAGCAGACGACATAAGCAGACAACATTTTCAGATGTAGTTTTTCTTGGCATCTAAAGGCATCTATAGTTGCACGATTGAAACGGTGCTGACCTCTTTCAAGAAACTGTCAATTTTCTCTAATATTTCAGGGTCCAATCTTGGCAGGGACATTTGGTCATGTGATCAAGGTATACGAGTTGCGAAACCTTGGTGTGAAGTCAGAGGTCAAAGGTCTTTTTATCTGTGTTGTGATAGGTTGGTGGAAGTAGGGTACACAGTTTTACTGATCTTATCCCTTAAGAGGAATGGGAACACCTAGCAGATTTTCTCCCCATTTTTAGCTCACCTGTCACTTAGTGACAAGGTGAGGTTTTGTGATCACTTTTCATCCGTCGTCAGTGCGTTTGTGCGTCCGTAAACTTTTTCTTCAAACCACATGTCCTCCTAAACCACTGATCCGATTTTGACAAAACTTCACAGGAATGATCATTAGGTGGTCCCGTTTCAAAGTTGTTCAAATGGTTCCGGTCCGTTGCACATCTAGGTCACAGAAGCTAAAAAAACATTTTTATAATTAAAAACTGAAAAAATCTTCTCTGAAACTGCATGGCCCAGGTCTTTGATATTTGGTATGAAAAGTAGAAGTAAAACAAAGATCAGGAATCGATACAATTAACTTACTCCACCCATCAAAGACACCAAAGGGAAAGAAACACAAACATTAAGCGACCAGACCATTATTGAAACCTAAACAAAGGAAGGCCATAAGGACAGTTACTTCCACAAAATGGCCATATGGCCATCCAAAATAAAAAGACACAAGTGATACACACAGTAAGTAACAAACAACAACATAAATAAACCGCCACAGAAGAACCGCCTTGGAATGGTCAGTGGAAAGATTTCCACTGGGGGGCTTAAGTCGATTTTACCTGGCCACAATCCTCGCCCTTACTTCCGTCGCGATTTAGACAAATAATTTGTTCAGTCCGCATGAAGGCCTCCTAACTCATCAGTGCAACATCTTTGTGAATACACATAATCAAAGAACCACAGAGGTGAGACAACGGTGAGGACTCGACAGCAAGAAACCACTGAAATGCTGGAGCAAAAGAAAACCAACAGTTAGACTCCGATGGGCCCGACCAGAGACAGAGCATCAGGCACCAACCAACATTACCTTGAATTAGATCTCTCTCATTCTCAATAAGCCTTTACGTTGGAACCGTCATAGAATCTGAGGCCTGACCCACCAGCATGCAATTAAAGAGGGAAGCAAAGTTGCCAACCGTGATTGGGTTAACTACCATGCATGCAGTCTGTCGTATAACATCCATGTTGTACCCAATCTTTTTATATCGAAGAATGATTTTACAAAGCTTCATCTAGGGGACCTCTACCAAGATTGTTCAAATTATAACCCTGGGGCCAAAAATGCCCCCACCCCGGGGGCCTTTGGTTTTACAAAGGCTTATATAAGGAAAATCTTTCAAAAGATTCTCCTGAAACCACAAGGCCCAGGTCTTTGATATTTGGTATGAAGCTTCATCTAATGGACCTCTATAAAGATTGTTCAAATTATAGCCCTAGGGCCGAAAATCCCCCCCCCCCCCCCCCCCCTGGGCCCTTAGTTTTTCATAAGCTTATATAGGGAAAATCCTTAAAAATATTCTTCTCTGAAACCACAAGGCCCAGGTCTTTGATAATTGGTATGAAGCTTTATCTAGTGAACCACTACCAAGATTGTTCAAATTATTGCCCTGGGGCTAAAAATGTCCCCGCCTCGTGGCGATTTGGTTTTACATAGACTTGTATAGGGAAAAATTTAAAAATCTTCTTCTGTGAAACCACAAGGCCTAGGTCTTTGATATTTGGTGTGAAGCTTTATCTAGTGAACTACTACCAAGATTGTTCAAATTATAGCCATGGGGCTAAAAATGTCCCCGCCTTGTGGCCCTTTGGTTTTACATAGACTTATATAGGGAAATATTTAAAAATCTTCTTCTCTGAAACTGCAAGGCCCTGGTCTTTGATATTTGGTATGGAGCTTCATCTAGTGGACCTCTACCAAGATTGTTCAAATTATAGCCCTCAGCCCACAAATGCCCCCATCCTGGGGCCCTTTGTTTTTACATAGACTTATATAGAGATAATCTTTGAAAATCTTTTCTGAAACAGCAAGGCTCAGTCTTTGATATTTGTTATGAAGCTTCATCTGGTGGACCTCTATCAAGATTGTTCAAATTATAGCCTTTGTTGATATTTGGTATGAAGCTTCACCTTTTTAGACCTCCCTCAACATTATGCACATTATAGCCCTGGGGCGCATTGTTACTCTATGGATCAGGTGAGCAATCCAGGGCCATCATGGCCCTCTTGTTCAAAGGGAGACAACTTTTGAGACTTCTTGTTCACTTTTCTATAGGCTCATTCACACTGAAAAAGGGGCCTACTCTTGAAGGAAAGAATTTGCTCCACAGGAGTAAATTCTTTCCTTTAAGAGTTGACCCCTATTGACATTGGAAACAAAAATACTTTTGCAGGAGTTGCCTCCCCTGTAAGATGAGACTCATAAAATAATCTGCCGTGCTGAGGGAGTGAGTGTTTGAGTTTTACTTCCCACCAACAGCTAAGGTCATATGTAGATGGGACCTGGGTTTAAAGACTCATCCTAAAGTCTGGAGAAGCCTGGGATCGATCCTGCGACCCCTGGTTTGCAAGGCGAGTAGCGTAACCACTACACCACGGAGGCTTCTACTGCCATGCCGATGATTGACATGAAAAGTTGAGCCTTATTTTCTCTAATAAATAAGAAAAATATTTGAAAAAGCCATGTGCTATAGCTGTAATTAGTGTTTTAAGGGTTAATTGCAAAATTAATTGTATTCAAATTGAATTGAGCTTCACATCTATAGAAAATGTATTGTAAAAATTCAAAAAATTTGTACACCTTGAGGACTTACTGTACTTCTCCTAAAATTCTAACAATTTTGTTTCATGATCCAGCCAAAAGTCCAAAAGATGTAGAAGGAATGTCAAACAGTGTAGACCCTGAACAGATCTGGGTCTGCACTGTTTGCTTAGGCCTATCTGTCCCAATACTAAGGATCATTACAGTACTTATAAAAGGATCAGATCAGCCATAGTGTAATGTCATACATATAGCTGTATCATGGTTCAATTGTAAACTGTCATAATGTTTGTAAATACCATATATGTGGAAATTTTTACTGTCTTTGCAATTTTCACAGTATTGTGCAGTCACTTTAAAATGATAAAAGTTAAAAAAATCACCAAATATTTACAATTATTTTAAATTTTTCTTAAAGTTATTCTGAAAAACTTATTTTGTTTACAGATTTTGTGCCACTTATCTGCACTTGTCATTTCATCATGTGTTTTTAGCTCACCATCATGTAGTGAAGAGGTGAGCTTTTGGGATCACTTTTTGTCCTTCATCCGTGTGTCCATGCATGCGTAAATTATTTCTTCAAACGACATCTCCTCCTAAACCACTGATCGAATTTTGACCAAACTTCACAGGAATGATCCTTAGATGGTCCCCTTTCAAAGTTGTTCAAATGGTTTTGGTACATGGCACATCAAGGTCACAGGAGCCAAAAATAGACTTTTTAATGAAAACTTAAAAAATCTTCTCCTCTGAAACCGCAAGGCCCAGGTCTTCCATATTTGGTGTGTAACTTCATCTGGTGGACCTCTACCAAGATTGTTCAAATTATAGCCCTGGGGCCAAAACCACCCCCGCCCTGGGGCCCTTTGGTTTTACATAGACTTATATAGGGAAAACCTTTAAAAATCTTCTTGTCTGAAACCAGAAGGCTCAGGTGTTTGATATTTGGTATGAAGCTTTACCTTGTGGACCTCTATCAAGATTATTCAAATTATAGCCCTGGGGCCAAAAACGTACCCGCTCCAGGGCCCTTTGGTTTTACAAAGACTTATATAGGGAAAACTTTTAAAAATCTTTAAAAATCTGAAACCAGTGTGTGTGTGTGTGTGTGTGTGTGTGTGTGAATTTGGGTTTAACGTCGCTTTCAACAATTTTTCAGTCATATCATGACGGTCTTGTCTGAAACCAGAAGGCTCAGGTGTTTGATATTTGGTATGAAGCTTTACCTTGTGGACCTCTATCAAGATTGTTCAGATTATAGCCCTGGGGCCAAAAATGCCCCCGCCCCAGGGCCCTTTGGTTTTACTTAGACTAATATAGGAAAAATCTTAAAAATCTTCTTCTCTGATACTGCAATGCCCAGGTGTTTGATATTTGGTGTGTAGCTTCGTCTTATGGACGTCTACCAATAGTGTTCCAATTATAGCCCTTGCACCAAAAATCCCCCCTGCCCCGGGGCCCTTTGGTTTTATATTGACTTATATAGGAAAAATCATAAAAAAATCTTCTTCTCTGAAACCCCAAGGTCTTGGTCTTTGTGATATTTTGTGCGAAGCTTCATCAGTGGACCTCTAGCAAGATTGTTCAGATTATAGCCCTTGGGTCAAAAATGCCCCCGCCCGGGCCTTTTGCTTTTACATAGACTTATTTTGGGAAAACCTTTAAAAATCTTCTTGTCTGAAACCAGAAGGCTCAAGTGTTTGATATTTGGTATGAAGCTTCGTCTTGTAGGCCTCTATCAAGATTGTTCAAATTATAAATGCCCCCGCCCCAGGGCCAACTGGTTTTACATTGACTAATATAGGGAAAATCTTCAAAAATCTTCTTGTCTGAAACCAGAAGGCTCAGATGTTTGATATTTGGTATGAACCTTCATCTTGTGGACTTGTATCAAGAATGTTCAAATTACAGCGCTGGGGCCAAAAATGCCTTTGCCCCGGGGCCCTTTGATTTACATTGACTTACATAGCGAAAATCTTCTTCTCTGAAACGGCCAGGCCCAGGTCTTTGACATTTTGTTGTGAAGATTCATCTAGCAGACCTCTACCAAGATTGTTCAAATTATAGCCCTTGGGTAAAAAATGGCCCCACCCCGGGACCCACTGGTTTTACTTTGACTTATATATGGACTCACCCATGGTAAACGAGCCATCAGGGTTTGAACCATTGAAGTAATACTGTAAATGCCTGCTTGTTTTGGCTCAGTCAACACTATTTAGGTCATGCCAAGCTAGTCAGTTTACCTATCCACACTTTCCTGGGCAGGTTTATACTTAAGAGGTTAGCCAGTACAGTGCACATTCTCTCTCCAAAATATGACACAGTCCATTCTTGAATCAGCAGAAGGGAGAGAATGACTGCAGAAAAGATTTCATGATCAATCGACAGGAAAGAATGTTGTTTTGTTTTGTTTGCTTTGAGGTTTAACGTCCCCATCAACCCTGTATAGGTCATTTTGGAGACATTGCTTCAAATTTTGTTGGACTTTTACCCGACATTGAGATGAAATTACATCTCAAGCCCTGTCTCCCAGTGACACCAGTAAGGTTAATAAGCATGAACGGTCGCATTGATTTGCCTGGGCAGGCTTAGAAAGGATAACCCTTTCTAGAACATATTTAACATCACTACAGCTGTTGACTGGGAATGTGTGGCGGCCGTAAAAAGTCTTCCCAACATCAAAGGGTAGTTTGTATTTTCTTGTCCTTTGGGATCATTGATTCCATTGTGGAATTTTGAAAATATTTGAGGGTCACTGATGAGGTCTAAATGGCCAAAACTAGCTAGTCTGGCCCAGAAAACTTGTACACTCCATATTTTCAGGTTCTGTGGTGTATTCCTTGCTTCCAAGGGATAACCCTTTCTAGAACATATTTAGATCCTCTAAGCCATTTACCAGTACTGGTGTGCGGTCGGTTTCAGTTCTGCATAGAAGCATCATGCAGCCCACCTGTTTCTTCAAGCCCTCTACCCAGTAGGAATCAAACTGTTGACCTCCCCATTACCAGTCATATGCATGTCCAACTGAGCCACGGAAACAACACATTTTAGACTACCAAAGTTAATTGTGTTTTTGGACATGAGCACCTGGTCGCGACCCAGATCAGCTCACACATTTGTGCAGCCAGCATCAGTAGCTTAGTTGTATGCTGGTCTGATGGGTGATCAGGTTGCAGATTACCTGGCTGGTGGGCAACATTCTTTCGTGGAAATTGATCATGAAATCTTTTCTCTGGTCGATCTCTCCCTTCCGCTGATTCAAGAAGGGGGGTTGTCAGTTTCTGGAATGAGCACTGTACTGGTTATCCACTTACATAAAGACCTGCCAAGAAAGTTTGGTTTTGTAAAATGGCAGGCTTGATATAACCTGAATAGTGTTGACTTAGCCATAAAACTTCAAACAAACAAACAAAGCATCTGTGAAGTCTGATCAGTATATTTGCTGTGCACTGTTTTGATGCCTGTTGACACAATACTTGTTCATGCAGACAAGGAAGGGTGTGTCCTGATTCGATAGGTAAGCAGGCTGGTTTTTCACATTGCACACATGCTTAACCCTTTCCCACTCAGATACTCCTTTTTAGCTCACCTGTCATGTAATGACGAGGAGAGCTTTTGGGATCACTTTTTGTCCGTCGTCCATCGTCAATGCGTCCGTCCGTCCGTCCGTAAACAATTTCTTCAAACGACATCTCCTCCTAAACCACTGATCGGATTTTGACCAAACTTCACAGGAATGATCCTTTGGTGGTCCCCTTTCAAAGTTGTTCAAATGGTTCCAGTCCATTGCACATCTAGGTCACAGGAGTCAAAAATAGAGTTTTTTTTTTCACTGAAAACTTAAAAAAATCTTCTTCTCTGAAACCACAAGGCCAAGGTCTTTGATATTTGGTATGAAGCTTCATCTAGTGGACCCCTACCAAGATTGTTCAAATTATAGTGCTTCGGCCAAAAAATGCCCCCGCCCTGGGGCCCTTTGGTTTTACATAGGATTACATAGGGAAAATCTTTAAAAATCTTCTTCTCTGAAACCGCAAAGCCCAGGTCTTTGCAATTTGTTATGAAGCTGCATCTAGTGGACCCTTACCAAGATTGTTCAAATTATAGTGCTGGGGCCAAAAATGCCCCTGCCCGCGGTTCCTTTGGTTTTACATAGGCTTATATAGGGAAAGTCTTTGAAAATCTTCTTCTCTGAAACCACAAGGCCTAGGTCTTTGATATTTGGTATGAAGCTTTATCTAGTGGACCTCTACCAAGATTGTTCAAATTATAGCCCTGAGACCAAAAATGCCCCTGCCTCCGGGACCTTTGGTTTTACATAGACTTAATAGGGAAAATCTTTAAAAATCTTCTTCTGTGAAACCACAAGGCCTAGGTCTTTGATATTCGGTGTGAAATTTCATCTAGTGAACCTCTATCAAGATTGTTCAAATTATAGCCCTGGGGCCAAAAGTGCCCCCGCCCCGAGACCCTTTGATTTTACATAGACTTATATAGGGAAATCTTTAAAAATCTTCTTCTCTGAAACTGCAAGGCCCATGTCTTTGATATTTGGTATGAAGCTTCATCTAGTGGACCCCTACCAAGATTGTTCAAATTATAGTGCTTCGGCCAAAAAATGCCCCCGCCCTGGGGCCCTTTGGTTTTACATAGGATTACATAGGGAAAATCTTTAAAAATCTTCTTCTCTGAAACCGCAAAGCCCAGGTCTTTGCAATTTGTTATGAAGCTGCATCTAGTGGACCCTTACCAAGATTGTTCAAATTATAGTGCTGGGGCCAAAAATGCCCCTGCCCCGGGTTCCTTTGGTTTTACATAGGCTTATATAGGGAAAGTCTTTGAAAATCTTCTTCTCTGAAACCACAAGGCCTAGGTCTTTGATATTTGGTATGAAGCTTTATCTAGTGGACCACTACCAAGATTGTTCAAATTATAGCCCTGAGACCAAAAATTCCCCCGCCTCTGGGACCTTTGGTTTTACATAGACTTAATAGGGAAAATCTTTAAAAATCTTCTTCTGTGAAACCACAAGGCCTAGGTCTTTGATATTCGGTGTGAAATTTTATCTAGTGAACCTCTATCAAGATTGTTCAAATTATAGCCCTGGGGCCAAAAGTGCCCCCGCCCCGAGACCCTTTGATTTTACATAGACTTATATAGGGAAATCTTTAAAAATCTTCTTCTCTGAAACTGCAAGGCCCATGTCTTTGATAATTGGTATGGAGCTTCATCTAGTGGACCTCTACCAAGATTGTTCAAATTATAGCCCTCGAGCCACAAATGCCTCGCCCTAGGGCCCGTTGGTTTTACATAGACTTATATAGAGATAATATTTGAAAATCTTCTTCTCTGAAACAGCAAGGCCCAGGTTTTTGAGATTTGGTGTGAAGCTTCATCTAGTGGACCTCTATCAAGATTGTTTAAATTATAGCCCTGGGGCTAAAAATGCCCCCGCCACAGGGCCATTTGGTGTTACAAAGACTTATGTAGGGAATATCTTTAAAAAAATCTTCTCTGAAACTGGCCCAGGTCTTTGAAATTTGGTGTGTAGCTTCATCAAGTGGACCTTTTCCAAGATTGTTCAAATTATAGCCTTTGTTGATATTTGGTATGAAGCTTCACCTTTTTAGACCTCCCCCAACATTATGTACATTATAGCCCTGGGGTCAATAATGGCCCTCCCTGGGGCCCACTTGTTACTCTGTGGATCAGGTGAGCGATCCAGGGCCATCATGGCCCTCTTGTTACTTGTCCACCCCCCTCCACTCACCACTTTTTGAGCCCCAGAACCACCTAAATTCTGCATTCCCCACCGCTGGACAGCTATGTTTGCGTAAGGATAAGTTGTCCTTAAAAATAGCCTGTCATTTTGCATGTCTCCCCACTATAAATGTATCTGTGGTGGTGGTGGAGGGGGGTCTGAAGGGGACAGTAGCTTGTGTGTGTGTGTGTGGGGGGGGGGGGTTGAAGTGGGGGCACTGCCCCCTCACTGCCAAAAAAAAATTGGGGTATGGCCCAGCCTACCGCTGAAATGAAATCTGAGGGTGTCTGGGGTAAAAAATGCCCCTAAATTGACGCTTGCAAAACATGCTGCAGACTGAAAATCACCAGCGCCAAACCCCTTAATTTTTGCCTTGCCAGCAGTGTGTGTGTGTGTGTGTGTGTGAATTCGGGTTTAACGTCGCTTTCAACAATTTTTCAGTCATATCACGACGGTGTCTGGTTGCGACAGGGAGCTCAATGCTCACGTTTATAGTGCTGCCTCACTGAAGTATCATGTCCCAGACACATTACATGATACCACACCCAGTCACATTATCCTGACACTGGATCGACCAGTCCTAGCTCTACCCCGTAAATCTGAGTGCCAAACGAGGAGCAGCTAGTACCATTTTTAACGACTTTGGTATGTCGCGGCCCGGGATCGAACCCGAGACCTCCCGTTCCCCGGAGCGGACACTCTACCAACTGAGCTATCGGGGCCGGTCTTGCCAGCAGTGTGAAGATTAAAATTTGGTTAAAAATACATGTGAAATCACACTTTTTGACAACTTTGAGATGTCCCCTCGTTACCATGGCAAGAGTGATTTAGCTTAAAAAGGTTCAGTTTGAAAGGCTGCTGCCCAGTGAACATTCCTGCCGGGTTTGATGTAAAACAGATCATTCATTATGAAATAATGGCTATTATATGAAGTTGCTGTCCTAGGCAACACTGTGAAAATCAGCAAAATTCATAAAATCCCCAAAGTGGGAATGGGTTAAAGGCCCCTTTTTTGCTTGATGCAGCTGATTTTGTGTATGTTTTCAGGTTTCTTATTTGGTTTGATTTCTGGAGGTTTTGGTTTGAATGGAGCTGTTTGGGGCAGTAGTGACTCCTGGCCAACTATTGAGATGAAATCCAGGTGTGTTGTGATTCAGTGCATTGTCAGCTTAACAAGCTCATTAGAGCTCAAAGCACTAACCCTTTTTGTTTTGCGTTTGTTTTGGAGTTTAATGGCCCAGTCAACACTATTTAACCCTTTTTGTACCAAATGGAATTGTTTCACTGGGCGACAGGGCTTGAGATGTCATTTCATCTCAGTGTCGGGTAAAAGTCCCACAAAATTGGAAGCAACGTCTCCAAAATGACCTTTACAGTGTTGACGGGGACGTTTAACCTCAAATCAAACAAACAAACAAAACCAAATGGAATCTTCGTACTTATATATGGCAGGTGTCCATTTCGAAAATTAAAGCGTGACAGGTTGTGTCACTTCAAAATTTATTTGGAAAATAGCTGAACTTTTTGCAAATAGTGTAGGCCCACATAAGACCCCGCATTCTGGGACATCTGATCTGAGCGTGCACTGTTTGCCAGGTACCCGTTTTGGGGTTTTCGGTACAAAATGGGTTAACCGTTCTAGCAAGTATAGTATCTGATACAGTGGTATTTGTGCTGAAAAGCTACTCACACTTTTCAAGTCAGACTTGTCAGCTCTGTTAAAGACCCAGCCACTGGTGATCAGGAGGTCGTGGGTTCGATACCTGCCAGGTCTGCAACATTCTTTTGTGGAGATTGATCATGAAATCTATTGTATGGTCATTCTCTCCCTTCCTCTGATTCAAGAAGCGGAGTTGTCAGTTTCTGGTGAAAGAATGTGCACTGTACTGGTTAACAGCTAGTATAGGAGCCCAACCAGGAAAATTATGGCTAGGTAAACTGTCTGGTTCTGTTTGACATAAATAGTGTTGACAGGGCAGTAAAACTCCAAAACAAGCAAACAAAATATTTTTCAGCAAAAATATTAGCGTATATACCACATTTAATAATGAAACTTTTAAACTGTACATTAACTTACAACATGGTATACTCATTAACTTACAACATGGTATACTGTAATGATCCATAGTATTGGGACAGATAGGCCAAAGCAAACAGTGCAGACCCAGATCAGACTGCTCCTGAAGGAGCAGTCTGATCAGGGTCTACACTGTTTGCCATTCCGTTTGCACCTTTTGGACTCCTTGCTGGATCATGAAACAAATTTGTTAAACATTTTGGAGAATAACAGAAGTTCTCAAGGTGTCAGAAGTTTGGGATTTTTACGCTAGTTTTGAACAGCTGGGCCAATCTGTGTGGTGGTACCACATAGTAACCACATCCAGGAAAAATGTGATTTTGGACATGTTGACTCAATGAACACTCAATCCACTCAGTCAGCTTACAGCCTTTCATGTCTACAAGAAGAAGCCTTGTGTCATTAGGCATCTACAGAAAATGTCCAATATCAAGACCACCTTTTGGACTGTTAAGACCACTTTTGAACAGTCCCAAAGGTGGTCTCTTGCTAAAGGGAACTGGGTGTAGTAAAGAATATAATTGAAACCTTCTAACTCTTATCCTGCTGAACACAAACAACCCATACCTTTGCAAACAGTGTAGATCTGGAGAAGCCATCTGATCAGGATCTACACTGTTTCTCATGAAGTTTGTAAATTGAATAAATACATCTTATCATATGACGTCGCGTCTGGAAGTGTAATAACCTCTTGTAATATTTTCGATAATCCACTAGTGGATTAAATATGCAAATTAGCTATATACGTTCCGTAACGTTACATGTACGATGTCCTTAACGACATCGCGTTTACAAATGGTGGAATATTGACAGTTTTGTACAAAAATCGTGAATTAAATACGTTTTAAATGTCATATGATAAATTGAATCTTGCATTCGTGCTCATGTAATATTGAATTTATTAAACTCGTTGAGGAAAAGGGATAAAATGCTCGGCAAAGCCTCGCATTTTATCCCTTTTCCTCAACTCGTTTAATAAATTCAATAATACATGAAAACTCATGTAAGATCCTCTATATATCACATAATTTGAGTGGTTGATAGTCACAAATGGGTGTGGCTACATTCATATATTCGGCAGGATAGTGTTGATTTTGACTGGAATTTCACTATATATAGCACTAAGAAAACTGATCAGACGGTGTGCACATTTCCAATGATACATCACTTATTGCAGCTTGTTAGCTCACCTTAGCCTTTAGGCTCATAGGTGAGCTTATAGTATAGCCATGGTCCGTCGTCCGTCCGTCCGTCGTCCTTCCGTCTGACCGTCCGTCCGCACCAACGAAACGACATTTAGGGGGCAAAAAATTTGGACAGTTTGACACTTAAGTATACATTCGTGAGTCCAAATGGGGTTTATTCCGTTATTTGGGTACTTAAGTGGCAAAAATTCGCTCTTAGGTGGCTTGCGTCCGTCCGTCCGTCCAACATTTTCAAAGATCTTCTTCTCCTATACTGCAGGGCCAATCAAAGCCAAATTTCATATGGAGCCTCAGTGGGATGGGGGAACGAAAGTTTGTTGGCGGGGTCTGGATCACATGACCAAGATGGCCGCCATGCCCATATATGGTAAAAAGCCTTCAAAAATCTTCTTCTCATGAACCATAAGGCCAGTGGCCTTGAAACTTGGCATGTAGCATATGGTACTCGGGCCCATCATGGTTTGTACAAATGGTGACCCCGGGTTGACCTTGACCTATTTTACAGCAATCTCAAATTTGCCGAAGTAGTCTTTTGCATGGGGCAAAGTGAAAATAATGGATTTATAGGAAAACCATTGAAGACAGTGTCACCAAAATTTGTAGATCAGGTAAAGTAACTGAATACATGAAGATCTATGGGTCAGAAAGGTCAAGGTCATTCATTGGCCTTAGACCAAGGTCATTAAGGATCCATATTTCAAACATTTTTTTCTCCAAAACTGCTGAGCCAATTTAAGTGAAATTTAATATGGAGCCTTTGTGAGTTGAACAAATGAAAAAATGCCAATACGGTCTAGATCACATGACCAAGATGGCCGTCACGCCCATATATATGGTAAAAGGCCTTAAAAATTCTTCTTCTCCAGAACCGTAAGGCCAATGGCCTTGAAACTTGGCATGTAGCATATGGTACTCAGGCCCATCATAGTTTGTACAAATGGTGACCCCGAGTTGATCTTGACCTATTTTACAGCAATGTCAAATTTGCCGACATAGGCTTTTGCATGGGAAAAAGTGAAAATAATGGATTTTTAGGAAACCATTGAAGACAGTGTCACCAAAATTAGTAGATAAGGTAAAGTAACTGAATACATGAAGATCTATGTGTAAGAAAGGTCAAGGTCATTAATTGACCTTAGACCAAGGTCACGCAGGTTCCATATTTCAAACATTTTTTCTCAGAAACTACTGAGCCAATTGAAGTGAAAGTCAATATGGAGCCTTTGGGAGTTGAACAAATGAAAAGCTGCCAACATGGTCTAGATCACATGACCAAGATGGCCACCACGCCCATATATGGTAAAGAAACTTCGAAATTCTTCTTCTCAAGAACCGTAAGGCCAATGGCCTTGAAACTTGGCATGTAGCATATGGTACTCTGGCCTATCATAATTTGTTCAAATGGTGACCCTGGGTTGATCTTGACCTATTTTACAGTAATGTCAAATTTGCTGACTTAGGCTTTTGCATAGGAAAAAGTGAAAATAATGGATATTTAGGGAAACCATTGAAGACAGTGTCACCAAAATTTGTAGATTAGGTAAAGTAACTGAATACATGAAGATCTATGGGTAAGAAAGGTCAAGGTCATTCATTGACCTTAGACCAAGGTCACTCCGATTTCATATTTAAAAAAAAACATTTTTTTTCAGAAACTACTGAGCCAATTTAAGTGAAATTCAATATGGAGCTTTTGTGAGTTAGACAAATGAAAAGTTGCCAGTCCGGTCTAGATCACATGACCAAGATGGCCGCCACGCCCATATATGGTAAAAAGCCTTCAAAAATTTTCTTCTCCAGAATCGTAAGGCCAATGGCTTTGAAACTTGGCATATATCATATGGTACTCGGGCTCGTCATAGTTTTTACAAATGCTGACCCTGGGTTGACCTTGACCTATTTTATGGCAGTGTCAAATTTGTCAACTTAGGCTATTGCATGGGAAAAAGTGAAAATAATGGATTTTTAGGAAACCATTGAAGACAATGTCACCAAATTGGTAGATCAGGTAAAGTAAATGAATACATGAAGATTCATGGGTAAGAAAAGTCATCATTCAGTGACCTGGGACCAAGATTAACCAGGTTCCATATTTCAAACAGTTTTTTCTCAGAAACCGCTATCCCAATTCAAGTGAAATTTGATATGGATCCTTTATATGGTGAACAAATGAAAATTTGCTCATATGGTCCAGGTCACATGACCAAGATGGTGGCCATGCCCATATATGGTAAAAACACTTCGAAATTCTTCTTCTCCAGAACCGTAAGGCAAATGACCTTGAAACTTGGCAGGAAGCATCTGGTACACGGGCCTATCATAATTTGGTCAAATGGTGACCCTGGGTTGACCTTTACCTATTTTACGGCAATGTCAAATTTGCGGACTTAGGCTTTTGCTTGCGAAAAAGTGAAAATAATTGATTTTTAGCTCACCTGAGCCTTTAGGCTCATAGGTGAGCTTATAGTATAGCCATGGTATGTCGTTCGTCCATCCGTTGTCCGTCCGTCCACCATTTTCAAAGATCTTCTCCTCCAAAACGGAGGCCAATCAAAGCCAAATTTCATGTGGAGCTTCAGTAGGATGGGGGAACGAAAGTTTGTTCGTGGGGTCTGGGTCACATGACCAAGATGGCAGCCATGCCCATATATGGTAAAAAGCCTTCAAAAATCTTCTTCTCCAGAACCATGAAGCCAATGACCTTGAAAGTTGGCTTGTAGCATCTGGTACTTGAGCCCATCATAGTTTGTAAAAATGGTGACCCTGGGACGTCAGGCTAATACATTTTAAAATCAAGATTAGTTTTGTACATACATAACATAAAGAAGATATGGTTCTGAAACTGGCTCGGGTCAAATATGAGACGCCAAGTTCTGCAAAGGAAGGGAATGTGATTTTTCTCCGGGTATTTGGGTTTTCACCCACCTCTGATTAACTTTCGGCTAGGAAAAAGTGAAATAGTCTTGAAAGGGCCATAAAACCAAACACAAAGCAAAAATATTGAACTGACTCATTTATCATACACCAACGAATTAGTAAAAATAGCATTTAACTTACCAGTACTCAAATGGTCGGCTGTTATAGCTTAACACTGAAGTACATGTACCATGCAGCCCAGTAAACTTCTCCCAGCCCCAATAGGAGAGGGCGAAAAAAACCAGTTTAAGTATAATATCGATTAACTTTTAGTTAAGTATCGTTTTAAGTCATTTGAACTATCATTAATTTTAATGATTATAAAGTTTAATGAAATAAATGTTTTGACTATACAGTCCAATCTGTATTAATACAGGGGTTTGCTTAATACAGGTGAAATGTAATGCATTAGCCCAATTAGGGAACCAAATGCATTCTTGCTTAAGACCAATTGCTTGCTTAATGTGCTCTGAACGGTGATTATTCTGTTGAAATTTTGGAATGACTTTCTTATCTGTGCTACATGGCGAGATTGTATTAGGCCTGAAAGAAACACCTCACTGAGGCGCTTCTTTTAAGTATTTATCAGTTATGTTAGTTGTAATAATACATACCCTTGTAACCTTCTGTTCACTGTATAAAGATTTAGTTTATTAGGGCCCCGCACTGAAAGTGTGGGTGCCCTATAGTAATCACTCTGTCCGTCCATCTGTCTGTCTGTCCGTCTGTCCGTCCACAAATTTCTGATAGCGCTGCCGGGGCCCTAGTCAGTTTCACTGACAGCTCTAGTTTATTTATTTACGTTGGTGTTATGCGTCCTTGTTAACACTCTTTATGTCGTTTTGGACATTTAATAGGACTTTTAGCCGGCATTGAGAAGAAATGACATACTACGCCTTACGCATAAACAAAGTAGTTCGATGAATATGCAGAACAATCTCATTATAACTCTGGAATCCTCGAAACGTTTAACAAACTTGTTCTCATTTTTGGTAGTTTCGGCTCTGCTGCATTGTTAGACATCAAAATTTTGTCCCCACAAGTTGTGTATCCCTGCTCTGAGGCTATATACATATATAAAAACATTAAAATGTACACCAGGACCAGGTGTCAGGTGAGCGTTTACAGGACCACTGGTCCTCTGGTTTTATGATTAGACCATTAGAAATTGTCTATAAGTCTCTGTGGTTTGGTGGTTTAACTACCTGCTTTTTAAAGTGGGGGTCAAAGGTACGATTCCTGGCTTCTTCAGACTTTTGGATCAGTCTTTAAACTGAGGTTCTGGCCCTGTATGATCATTGTTGTAAAGTAAAATAAAACAAACAAACAACAGAAATGCCAGTATAGACTACTATAGGTATGTTTTTAGCTCACTAGAGCCGAAGTCTCAAGGGGAGCTTATGTAATAGGCAGTGGTACGTCGTCAACATTTTTAAACATCTCCTCTGAAACAACTGAGCCAGTTGAAACCAGATTACATGTGGAACCTCTATGGGGTGGGGGATTAAAATTTCGTTCATGGGATCAAGCTCGCCACCATGCCTAAATATGGTAAAATCCTTTAAAAATCTTCTTCTCAGGAACCAAATGGCTGATGGCCTTGAAACTTGGTACGCAGCATCAGGGACTTGGGCCCTACCAACATTGTTCAAATGATGACCTCTGGTTGACCTTGACCTATTTTACATCAAGGTCAAATTTGTCACTTAGACATTTGGATGGAAAAAAGTAAACACTGTGTACATTTCTGACCACAGTCAACCCTCTTTTTACCGACATTCGTTTTAACGACAAACACATTGTAATGACAATTTCAATGGAATGAATCCTTAGCCTTGTTTCCATTTGGCAAGGGCATGAATCAGGTTGGAAATGCCTATATCGAATCCATACTTAAGAAAGATTGTTCGAATCTAATACTCCAAGTAAGGGATGTTATAATATATATTTGTTAGAATTGCCTCACCGATAAAAACTGTTAAAGATATTTGTTAGAATCCCCTCACTGAGGCGATTCTAACAAATATCTTAAACATTTTTAGCTCACCTGTCACGTAGTGACAAGGTGAGCTTTTGGGATCACTTTTTGTCCGCCGTCCGTCGTGCGTCCGTGTGTGCGTCCGTAAACTTTTTCTTCAAACAACATCTCCTCCTAAACCACTGATCGGATTTTGACCAAACTTCACAGGAATAATCCTTAGGTGGTCCCCTTTCAAAGTTGTTCAAATGGTTCCGGTCTGTTGCACATCTAGGTCACCGGAGCTAAAAATAGATTTTTTTACTGAAAATTTTAAAAATCTTCTTCTCTGAAACCGCAAGGCCCAGGTCTTTGATATTTGGTATGAAGCTTCATCTAGTAGACCTCTACCAAGATTGTTCAAATTATAGCCCTAGGGCCAAAAATGCCCCCGCCCCGGGGGCCTTTGGTTTTACATAGGCTTATAAAATGAAAACCTTTAAAAATCTTCTTCTCTGAAACCACAAGGCCCAGGTCTTTGATATTTTGTTTGAAGCTTCATCTAGTGGACCTCTACCAAGATTGTTCAAATTATAGCCCTGGGGCCAAAAATGCCCATGCCCCGGGGGCCTTTGGTTTTATATAGGCCTATATAGGGAAAGTCTTTAAAAATCTTCTTCTCTGAAACCCCAAGGCCCAAGTCTTTGATATTTGGTGTGAAGCTTCATCTAGTGGACCTCTATCAAGATTGTTCAAATTATCGCCCTGGGGCCAAAAATGCCCCTGCCCCGAGGACCTTTGGTTTTACATAGGCTTATATAGGGAAAACCTTTAAAAATCTTCTTCTCTGAAACCCCAAGGCCCAAGTCTTTGATATTTGGTGTGAAGCTTCATCTAGTGGACCTCTATCAAGATTGTTCAAATTATCGCCCTGGGGCCAAAAATGCCCCTGCCCCGAGGACCTTTGGTTTTACATATGCTTATATAGGGAAAACCTTTAAAAATCTTCTCTGAAACCCCAAGTCCCAAGTCTTTGATATTTGGTGTGAAGCTTCATCTAGTGGACCTCTATCAAGATTGTTCAAATTATCGCCCTGGGGCCAAAAATGCCCCTGCCCCGAGGGCCTTTGGTTTTACATAGGCTTATATAGGGAAAACCTTTAAAAATCTTCTTCTCTGAAACCACAAGGCCCAGGTCTTTGATATTTGGTTTGAAGCTTCATCTAGTGGACCTCTACCAAGATTGTTCAAATTATAGCCCTGGGGCCAAAAATGCCCCCACTCCAGGGGCCTTTGTTTTTACATAGGCTTATAGAGGGAAAATCTTTAAAAATCTTCTTCTCTGAAACCGCAAGGCCCATGTCTTTGATATTTGGTGTGAAGCTTCATCTAGGGGACCTTTTTCAAGATTGTTTAAATTATAGGCCTAGAAAAATGCCCCCGCCCGAGGTGCCTTTGGTTTTACAAATGGGTTATATAGGGAAAATATTTAAAAATCTTCTTCTCTGAAACCACAAGGCCCAGGTCTTTAATTTAGGTATGAAGCTTCATCTAGTGGACCTCTACCAAGATTGTTCAAATTTTAGCCCTGGGGCCAAAAATGCCACCGCCCAAGGGGCCTTAGGTTTTAAATAGACTTATACAGGGATAATCGTTAAAAATCTTCTTCTCTGAAAGTGCAAGGCCCAGTTCTTTGATATTTGGTGTGAAGCTTCATCTAGATGACCTCTATCAAGATTGTTCAAATTATAGGCGTAGGGCGAATAATGCCCCCACCTGCAGGCCCTTTGGTTTTACATTGGCTTATACAGGGAAAATCTTTAAAAAGCTTCTCCAAAACCAGATGGCCCAGTTCTTTGAAATTTTGTGTGTAGCTTCATCTAGTGGACTTCTACCAAGATTGTTCAAACCATAGCCCTTGGGTCAAAAATGCCCCCTACCCGGGGCCCTTCGTTTTTTGATTGACTTATATAGGGAAATTAAAAAAAATCTTCTACTCTGAAACCGCAAGGCCCAGGTCTTTGATATTTGGTGTGAAGCTTCATCTAAATTGTTCTAATTATAGCCCTGGGAAATAGAAGTAGTGGCAATGCAAAACCTTTGAAAATCTTCTTGTCTGAAAGCAGAAGGCCAAGGTCTTTGATATTTGGTATGAAGCTTCGTCTTGTGGATTTCTACCAAAATGGTTCAAATTATAGCCCTGGGGGCAAAAATGGCCCGCCCTGGGGACCCCAAGGTTTATGTAGACTTATATAAGGAAAACCTTTAAAAATCTTGTCTGAAACCAGAAGTCTCCGTTCTTTGATATTTGGTATGAAGCTTCACCTTTTAGACCACTACCAAGATTAATCATATTATAGCCTGGGGCCTATAATGGCTCTCCCAGGGGCCCACTTGATACCCTATGGATCAGGTGAGCGATACAGGGCCATCATGGCCCTCTTGTTTTCTTGGAGTAAGTAAGGAGAGCAGGCCCCTTTTTGTTGCACCTGCTTTAGCAGGAAGACATAGGCGTGCAAGTTTCTGTCCGTCCGTCCGGTGGTCTGTCCGTCCATCCGTCATTCCGTCAACATTTTACACTGGATGTCTTGTCATCGCAACTCCTCCTACACTTTTAGACCAATCATTTGGAAACTTTGCATGTGCTTTTGCCATGGTATGAGGATGCGCATGTGGTTTGGACTTAATCTTCGAATCAATTTTTGTCACTTTTTCCATATTGTGAACTTAGTCATTTTTAGGTATGCGATACGTACCTCTTGTCATCGCAACTCCTCTTACACTTTTATACTGATCATTTGGAAACTTTGCATGTGCTTTCCCCTTGGTATGAGGATGCGCATATGGTTTGGACTTAATCTTCAAATCAATTTTTGTCACTTTTTCCAGATTGTGAACTTAGTCATTTTTAGGTATGTGATACGTACCTCTTGTCATCGCAACTCCTCTTATTTTGTACTGATCATTTGGAAACTTTGCATGTGCTTTCCCCTTGGTATGAGGATGCCCATATGGTTTGGACTTAATCTTCGAATCAATTTTTGTCACTTTTTCCAGATTGTGAACTTAGTCATTTTTAACCTTCAATTGGTATTGGGTTAGTACCTCTTGTCATCGCAACCCCTCCTACACTTTTATACCAATCATTTGGAAAATTTGTATGTGCTTTCGGCATGGTATGAGGATGCGCATGTGGTTTGGACTTAATCTTGAATCAATTTTTGTCACTTTTTCGATATTGTGAACTTAGTCATTTTTAGGTATGCGATACGTACCTCTTGTCATCGCAACTCCTCTTACACTTTTATACTGATCATTTGGAAACTTTGCATGTGCTTTCCCCTTGGTATGAGGATGCGCATATGGTTTGGACTTAATCTTCGAATCAATTTTTGTCACTTTTTCCAGATTGTGAACTTAGTCATTTTTTACCTCACATATATAGGCTATGGATTCTTCTCAAAGCCCTATATTCATCTCTTCTACCTTAAATAAACTTTTACTTTTTGTGTTGGGCAGGCGGGGAGCAGGTGCGACATCAACTTCACCGAAGTTGAATTTCTGGTTTGCTATTCACACTCCTTATTGAGATTCTTTATCATGGCGAATTCCTTATAAAGGCAAAGCATTAGGGAACAAATACTGTCATTATACTGAGGGTCCTCTATACTGTGTAATGATGTTTTGTTAATTTACAGGGGAATGTTACGCAGTTTGTGGGTCGGCGTGTTAATAGCAGTGCCCTCTGGAGCAGGAGTAGCTATTGGGGTTCTTGGAGGTAATGCGGGCTCCCTGGTCGGTGTGGCGATATCAGCCTCCTTGCTCCCACCAGCAGTAAATGCTGTGAGTTATTTCTGTAATACATCTGTAAATTCTGTGAGATTTCTGTAATGTAATGCATCTATAACGGCTGTGAATTATTTCTATAATCAGTAAATGCTGTGAATTATTTCTGAAATATATGTATAATTCTCTAAATTGTGCAAGTTATTTCTGTAATCGGTAAATGCTTTGCAATATTTCTGTAAAACAGTCTTTCTCATTTTGATGTGACTGCTTTGAGTTACTTCTGCATTACATTCTTTCTCATTTTGATGTAAATGCTAAAAGTTATTTCTGTAATACATTCTTTCTGATTTAGAAGTAACTGCTGTGAGTCATTTCTGTAATACAGTAAAATTCTGCTATTAAGACCAGATAAAATCAAGACTAATTTTTGTTTTAAAAACATACCTTAAGTTTTCAGTTTTTCTTTCATTGTGTTTTACACCCGGTGTCCTCTAGTAAGGGACTGCCTTTGGGACTGTTCAAAAGTGGTCTTAAAGACCACTTTTGAACATTCCCAAAGGTGGTCTTAATGTACTTGTCATTGCTGAATGCACATGTTTGAAGTCCCTGTTTGCTTGTTGTGACCCATGTATTATTTTAAAAAGCATTTACATACAATATCAGGGTTCTGTTGTTCAGAGCAAAAAGTTCTTAGGTAAAAATTTCAGTTATTCAGTATGGCCAAAAAAACAAAAAGCAAAAAACAAACAAACAACTGAACTGTGAGTAGATTTTGCACTGCAACTATAGTTTAAAATAGGCAAACAAGGCTCCTACATCATAGTGTAGATTATATGTTCTTGTCCTTTGGGATCATTGATTCCATTGTGGAATTTTGAAAATATCTGAGTGTCACTGATGAGGCCTAATTGGCCGAAACTAGCTAGTCTGGCCCAGAAAACATGTACACTCCATATTTTTCAATTCTGTGGTGTATTCCTTGCTTCCAAAGGATAACCCTTTTATAGAACATATTTAACTTCACTACAGCTGGTGTGTGGGAATGTGTGGCGGCGGTAAAATGTCGCCCTGCCCTACATCATAGTGTACATTATATTTATGCCCCCAACTTCGAAGAAGTTGTGGGGGCATATTGGTTTTGCCCTGTTCGTCCGTCCGTCCGTCCGTCCTTCCGTCCTTACGTCCGTCCCACTTTTTACTGCATAGCATAACTTTAGAACCATGGGTGCTAGGTTTTTGAAATTTCATATATGGATTCCTCATGAAAAAATAATTGACCCGTGTTTTTTTTCTCGTCAGGATTATGCCCCTTTTTTGAGTTATGCCCCTTTGCAAAAAATACTATGAAATCTTGTAAGCAAGATATCTCAAAAACTGTTTGAGCTATTGCCCTGAAACTTTACATGCTGGTTGGGGATGATGAGTAGATGAACTGATTAACTTTTGAAAAAAATCCGAAATTTTTTTCTTGAGTTATGGCCCTTTGAAATTTTTCGCGTTTTAAGTTTGTAAGCAAGATATCTAAAAAAACTATTTGAGGTTTTTCCCCGAAACTTCACAGACTTGTCGGGGATGATGAGTAGATGAACTGATCAACTTTTGAAAAAAATCCGATTTTTTTTTCTTGAGTTATGGCCCTTAGATTTTTTTCGTGTTTTCAGCTTGTAAGCAAGATATCTCAATAATTGTTTGAGCGATTGCCCTGCAACTTTACAAGCTGGTTTGGGATGATGTGTAGATGAACTGATTAACTGTTGAAAAAAAATCCTATATTTTTTTCTTGAGTTATGGCCCTTTGAAATTTTTCGCGTTTTAAGTTTGTAAGCAAGATATCTCCAAAACTATATGAGGTTTTTCCCCAAAACTTCACAGACTGGTTGGGTATGATGAGTAGATGAACTGATTAACTTTTGAAAAAAATCCAATTTTTTTTTCTTGAGTTATGGCCCTTTGATTTTTTTCGTGTTTTCAGCTTGTAAGCAAGATATCTCAAAAATTGTTTGAGCTATTGCCCTGAAACTTTACAGGCTGGTTGGGGATGATGAGTAGATGAACTGATTAACTTTTGAAAAAAATCCGAAATTTTTTTCTTGAGTTATGGCCCTTTGAAATTTTTCGCGTTTTGGCGTCCTTCCGTCCTTACGTCCGTCCCACTTTTTACTGCATAGCATAACTTTAGAACCATGGGTGCTAGGTTTTTGAAATTTCATATATGGATTCCTCATGAAAAAATAATTGACCCGTGTTTTTTTTCTCGTCAGGATTATGCCCCTTTTTTGAGTTATGCCCCTTTGCAAAAAATACTATGAAATCTTGTAAGCAAGATATCTCAAAAACTGTTTGAGCTATTGCCCTGAAACTTTACATGCTGGTTGGGGATGATGAGTAGATGAACTGATTAACTTTTGAAAAAAATCCGAAATTTTTTTCTTGAGTTATGGCCCTTTGAAATTTTTCGCGTTTTAAGTTTGTAAGCAAGATATCTAAAAAAACTATTTGAGGTTTTTCCCCGAAACTTCACAGACTTGTCGGGGATGATGAGTAGATGAACTGATCAACTTTTGAAAAAAATCCGATTTTTTTTTCTTGAGTTATGGCCCTTAGATTTTTTTCGTGTTTTCAGCTTGTAAGCAAGATATCTCAATAATTGTTTGAGCGATTGCCCTGCAACTTTACAAGCTGGTTTGGGATGATGTGTAGATGAACTGATTAACTGTTGAAAAAAAATCCTATATTTTTTTCTTGAGTTATGGCCCTTTGAAATTTTTCGCGTTTTAAGTTTGTAAGCAAGATATCTCCAAAACTATATGAGGTTTTTCCCCAAAACTTCACAGACTGGTTGGGTATGATGAGTAGATGAACTGATTAACTTTTGAAAAAAATCCAATTTTTTTTTCTTGAGTTATGGCCCTTTGATTTTTTTCGTGTTTTCAGCTTGTAAGCAAGATATCTCAAAAATTGTTTGAGCTATTGCCCTGAAACTTTACAGGCTGGTTGGGGATGATGAGTAGATGAACTGATTAACTTTTGAAAAAAATCCGAAATTTTTTTCTTGAGTTATGGCCCTTTGAAATTTTTCGCGTTTTGGCATATTGGTTTTGCCCTGTTCGTCCGTCCGTCCTTCCGTCCTTCCGTCCTTACGTCCGTCCCACTTTTTACTGCATAGCATAACTTTAGAACCATGGGTGCTAGGTTTTTGAAATTTCATATATGGATTCCTCATGAAAAAATAATTGACCCGTGTTTTTTTTCTCGTCAGGATTATGCCCCTTTTTAGCTCACCGTCACGAAGTGACGAGGTGAGCTTATGGGATCACTTTTCGTCCGTCGTCCGTCGTGCGTCAGTGCGTCCGTGCGTCCGTGCGCCCGTGCGTCCGTAAACAATTTCTTCAAACGACATCTCCTTCTAAACCACTGATCGGATTTTGACCAAACTTCACAGGAATGATCCTTAGGTGGTCCCCTTTCAAAGTTGTTCAAATGGTTCCGGTCCGTTGCACATATAGGTTTTTGGGGCCAAAAATAGATTTTTTTCACCAAAAACTTAAAAAATCTTCTTCTCTGAAACCACATGGCCCAGGTCTTTGATATTTGGTATGAAGCTTCATCTAGTGGACCCCTACCAAGATTGTTCAAATTATAGTGCTGGGGCCAAAAATGCCCCCGCTGCGGGGCCCTTTGGTTTTACATGGGCTTATATAGGGAAAATCTTTAAAAATCTTCTTCTCTGAAACCGTATGGCCCAGGTCTTTGATATTTGGTCTGAAGCTTCATCAAGTGGACCCCTAACAAGATTGTTCAAATTATAGTGCTGGGGCCAAAAATGCCCCCGCTCCGGGGCCCTTTGGTTTTACATGGGCTTATTTAGGGAAATTCTCTAAAAATTTTCTTCTCTGAAACCGTAATGCCCTTGTCTTTGATATTTGGTATGAAGCTTCACCCCACAAGGCCCAGGTCCCCCCCCCAACCCCCCCCCCCCCCCCCAGCCCCAGCAGGGCCTTTTGGTTTTACATGGGCTTTTATAGGGAAAATCTTTAAAAATCTTCTTCTCTGAAACCGTAAGGCCCAGGTCTTTGATATTTGGTCTGAAGCTTCATCTAGTGGACCCCTACCAAGATTGTTCAGATTATAGTGCTGGGGCCAAAAATGTCCCCGCCTGGGCCCCTTTGATTTTACTTGGGCAAATAAAGGGAAAATCTTTAAAAATCTTCTTCTCTGAAACCGCAAGGCCCAGGTCTTTAATATTTTGTATGAAGCTTCAACTAGTGGACCCCTACCAAGATTGTTAAAATTATAGTGCTGGGGCCAAAAATGCCCCTGCTCCGGGGCCCTTTGGTTTTACATGGGCTTATATAGGGAAAATCTTAAAAAATCTTCTTCTCTGAAACCGTAAGGCCCAGGTCTTTGATATTTGGTATGAAGCTTCATCTAGTGGACCCCTACCAAGATTGTTCAAATTATAGTGCTGGGGCCAAAAATGCCCCCGCTCCGGGGCCCTTTGGTTTTACATGGGCTTATATAGGGAAAATCTTTTAAAATCTTCTTCTCTGAAACCGTAAGGCCCAGGTCTTTGATATTTGGTCTGAAGCTTCATCTAGTGGACCCCTACCAAGATTGTTCAAATTATAGTGCTGGGGCCAAAAATGCCCACGCCCCGGGCCCCTTTGATTTTACTTGGGCAAATATAGGGAAAATCTTTAAAAATCTTCTTCTCTGAAACCGCAAGGCCCAGGTCTTTGATATTTGGTATGAAGCTTCAACTAGTGGACCCCTACCAAGATTGTTCAAATTATAGTGCTGGGGCCAAAAATGCCCCCGCTCCGGGGCCCTTTGGTTTTACATGGGCTTATATAGGGAAAATCTTTAAAAATCTTCTTCTCTGAAACCGTAAGGCCCAGGTCTTTGATATTTGGTCTGAAGCTTCATCTAGTGGACCCCTACCAAAATTGTTCAAATTATAGTGCTGGGGCCAAAAATGCCCCGGCCCGGGCCCCTTTGATTTTACTTGGGCAAATAAAGGGAAAATCTTTAAAAATCTTCTTCTCTGAAACCGCAAGGCCCAGGTCTTTAATATTTTGTATGAAGCTTCAACTAGTGGACCCCTACCAAGATTGTTAAAATTATAGTGCTGGGGCCAAAAATGCCCCCGCTCCGGGGCCCTTTGGTTTTACATGGGCTTATATAGGGAAAATCTTAAAAAATCTTCTTCTCTGAAACCGTAAGGCCCAGGTCTTTGATATTTGGTATGAAGCTTCATCTAGTGGACCCCTACCAAGATTGTTCAAGTTAAAGTGCTGGGGCCAAAAATGCCCCGGCTCCGGGGCCCATGGTTTAACATGGGCTTACATAGGGAAAATCTTTTAAAATTTTCTTCTCTGAAACCGCAAGGCCCAGGTCTTTGATATTTGGTATGAAGCTTCAGCTAGTGGACCCCTACCAAGATTGTTCAAATTATAGTGCTGGGGCCAAAAATGCCCCCGCTCCGGGGCCCTTTGGTTTTACATGGGCTTATATAGGAAAAATCTTTAAAAATCTTCTTCTCTGAAACCGTAAGGCCCAGGTCTTTGATATTTGGTATGAAGCTTCAGCTAGTGGACCCCTACCAAGATTGTTCAAATTATAGTGCTGGGGCCAAAAATGCCCCCGCTCCGGGGCCTTTTGGTTTTACATTGGCTTATATAGGAAAAATCTTTAAAAATCTTCTTCTCTGAAACCGTATGGCCCAGGTCTTTGATATTTGGTCTGAAGCTTCATCTAGTGGACCCCTAACAAGATTGTTCAAATTATAGTGCTGGGGCCAAAAATGCCCCCGCTCCGGGGCCCTTTGGTTTTACATGGGCTTATTTAGGGAAATTCTCTAAAAATTTTCTTCTCTGAAACCGTAATGCCCTTGTCTTTGATATTTGGTATGAAGCTTCACCCCACAAGGCCCAGGTCCCCCCCCCCCCCCAGCCCCAGCAGGGCCTTTTGGTTTTACATGGGCTTTTATAGGGAAAATCTTTAAAAATCTTCTTCTCTGAAACCGTAAGGCCCAGGTCTTTGATATTTGGTCTGAAGCTTCATCTAGTGGACCCCTACCAAGATTGTTCAAATTATAGTGCTGGGGCCAAAAATGTCCCCGCCTGGGCCCCTTTGATTTTACTTGGGCAAATAAAGGGAAAATCTTTAAAAATCTTCTTCTCTGAAACCGCAAGGCCCAGGTCTTTAATATTTTGTATGAAGCTTCAACTAGTGGACCCCTACCAAGATTGTTAAAATTATAGTGCTGGGGCCAAAAATGCCCCTGCTCCGGGGCCCTTTGGTTTTACATGGGCTTATATAGGGAAAATCTTAAAAATCTTCTTCTCTGAAACCGTAAGGCCCAGGTCTTTGATATTTGGTATGAAGCTTCATCTAGTGGACCCCTACCAAGATTGTTCAAATTAAAGTGCTGGGGCCAAAAATGCCCCGGCTCCGGGGCCCATGGTTTAACATGGGCTTACATAGGGAAAATCTTTTAAAATTTTCTTCTCTGAAACCGCAAGGCCCAGGTCTTTGATATTTGGTATGAAGCTTCAGCTAGTGGACCCCTACCAAGATTGTTCAAATTATAGTGCTGGGGCCAAAAATGCCCCCGCTCCGGGGCCCTTTGGTTTTACATGGGCTTATATAGGAAAAATCTTTAAAAATCTTCTTCTCTGAAACCGTAAGGCCCAGGTCTTTGATATTTGGTATGAAGCTTCAGCTAGTGGACCCCTACCAAGATTGTTCAAATTATAGTGCTGGGGCCAAAAATGCCCCCGCTCCGGGGCCTTTTGGTTTTACATTGGCTTATATAGGAAAAATCTTTAAAAATCTTCTTCTCTGAAACCGTATGGCCCAGGTCTTTGATATTTGGTCTGAAGCTTCATCTAGTGGACCCCTAACAAGATTGTTCAAATTATAGTGCTGGGGCCAAA
This sequence comes from Lucinisca nassula, assembly GCA_963580285.1. Lineage (NCBI taxonomy): Eukaryota > Metazoa > Mollusca > Bivalvia > Lucinida > Lucinidae > Lucinisca > Lucinisca nassula. Next base: position 58,795,289 of record OY757014.1, read on the forward strand.
AATGCCCCCGCTCCGGGGCCCTTTGGTTTTACATGGGCTTATTTAGGGAAATTCTCTAAAAATTTTCTTCTCTGAAACCGTAATGCCCTTGTCTTTGATATTTGGTATGAAGCTTCACCCCACAAGGCCCAGGTCCCCCCCCCCCCCAACCCCCCCCCCCCAGCCCCAGCAGGGCCTTTTGGTTTTACATGGGCTTTTATAGGGAAAATCTTTAAAAATCTTCTTCTCTGAAACCGTAAGGCCCAGGTCTTTGATATTTGGTCTGAAGCTTCATCTAGTGGACCCCTACCAAGATTGTTCAAATTATAGTGCTGGGGCCAAAAATGTCCCCGCCTGGGCCCCTTTGATTTTACTTGGGCAAATAAAGGGAAAATCTTTAAAAATCTTCTTCTCTGAAACCGCAAGGCCCAGGTCTTTAATATTTTGTATGAAGCTTCAACTAGTGGACCCCTACCAAGATTGTTAAAATTATAGTGCTGGGGCCAAAAATGCCCCTGCTCCGGGGCCCTTTGGTTTTACATGGGCTTATATAGGGAAAATCTTAAAAAATCTTCTTCTCTGAAACCGTAAGGCCCAGGTCTTTGATATTTGGTATGAAGCTTCATCTAGTGGACCCCTACCAAGATTGTTCAAATTAAAGTGCTGGGGCCAAAAATGCCCCGGCTCCGGGGCCCATGGTTTAACATGGGCTTACATAGGGAAAATCTTTTAAAATTTTCTTCTCTGAAACCGCAAGGCCCAGGTCTTTGATATTTGGTATGAAGCTTCAGCTAGTGGACCCCTACCAAGATTGTTCAAATTATAGTGCTGGGGCCAAAAATGCCCCCGCTCCGGGGCCCTTTGGTTTTACATGGGCTTATATAGGAAAAATCTTTAAAAATCTTCTTCTCTGAAACCGTAAGGCCCAGGTCTTTGATATTTGGTATGAAGCTTCAGCTAGTGGACCCCTAACAAGATTGTTCAAATTATAGTGCTGGGGCCAAAAATGCCCCCGCTCCGGGGCCTTTTGGTTTTACATTGGCTTATATAGGAAAAATCTTTAAAAATCTTCTTCTCTGAAACCGTATGGCCCAGGTCTTTGATATTTGGTCTGAAGCTTCATCTAGTGGACCCCTAACAAGATTGTTCAAATTATAGTGCTGGGGCCAAAAATGCCCCCGCTCCGGGGCCCTTTGGTTTTACATGGGCTTATTTAGGGAAATTCTCTAAAAATTTTCTTCTCTGAAACCGTAATGCCCTTGTCTTTGATATTTGGTATGAAGCTTCACCCCACAAGGCCCAGGTCCCCCCCCCCCCCCCCCCCCCAGCCCCAGCAGGGCCTTTTGGTTTTACATGGGCTTTTATAGGGAAAATCTTTAAAAATCTTCTTCTCTGAAACCGTAAGGCCCAGGTCTTTGATATTTGGTCTGAAGCTTCATCTAGTGGACCCCTACCAAGATTGTTCAAATTATAGTGCTGGGGCCAAAAATGTCCCCGCCCGGGCCCCTTTGATTTTACTTGGGCAAATAAAGGGAAAATCTTTAAAAATCTTCTTCTCTGAAACCGCAAGGCCCAGGTCTTTAATATTTTGTATGAAGCTTCAACTAGTGGACCCCTACCAAGATTGTTAAAATTATAGTGCTGGGGCCAAAAATGCCCCCGCTCCGGGGCCCTTTGGTTTTACATGGGCTTATATAGGGAAAATCTTAAAAAATCTTCTTCTCTGAAACCGTAAGGCCCAGGTCTTTGATATTTGGTATGAAGCTTCATCTAGTGGACCCCTACCAAGATTGTTCAAATTAAAGTGCTGGGGCCAAAAATGCCCCGGCTCCGGGGCCCATGGTTTAACATGGGCTTACATAGGGAAAATCTTTTAAAATTTTCTTCTCTGAAACCGCAAGGCCCAGGTCTTTGATATTTGGTATGAAGCTTCAGCTAGTGGACCCCTACCAAGATTGTTCAAATTATAGTGCTGGGGCCAAAAATGCCCCCGCTCCGGGGCCTTTTGGTTTTACATTGGCTTATATAGGAAAAATCTTAAAAATCTTCTTCTCTGAAACTGTATGGCCCAGGTCTTTGATATTTGGTCTGAAGCTTCATCTAGTGGACCCCTACCAAGATTGTTCAAATTATAGTGCTGGGGCCAAAAATGCCCCCGCTCCGGGGCCCTTTGGTTTTACATGGGCTTATTTAGGGAAATTCTCTAAAAATTTTCTTCTCTGAAACCGTAATGCCCTTGTCTTTGATATTTGGTATGAAGCTTCACCCCACAAGGCCCAGGTCCCCCCCCCCCTTCCCCCCCCCCCCAGCCCCAGCAGGGCCTTTTGGTTTTACATGGGCTTTTATAGGGAAAATCTTTAAAAATCTTCTTCTCTGAAACCACAAGGCCCAGGTTGTTCAAATTATAGCCCTAGGGCCAAAAATGCCCCCGCTCTGGGGCCCTTTGGTTTTACATAGACTTGTATATGGAAAATCTTGAAAAATCTTCTTCTCTGAAACCAAAAGGCCCAGGTCTTTGATATTTGGTATGAGGCTTAATCTGGTGGACCCCTACCAAGATTGTTCAAATTATAGTGCTGGGGCCAAAAATTTTCTTCTCTGAAACCGTAAGGCCCATGTCTTTGATATTTGGTATGAAGCTTCACCCCACAAGGCTCAGGCCCTGGGGGCCAAAAATGCCCCCATCCCGGGGCCTTTTGGTTTTACATGGGCTTATATAGGGAAGATCTTTAAAAGTCTTCTTCTCTGAAGTCGTAAGGCCCAGGTCTTAAAACCGCAAGGCCCAGGTCTTTGATATTTGGTATGAGGCTTCATCTAGTGGAACCCTACCAAGATTGTTCAAATTATAGTGCTGGGGCCAAAAATGCCCCCGCTCTGGGGCCCTTTTGTTTTACATGGGCTTATATAGGGAAAATCTCTAAAAAATTTCTTCTCTGAAACCGTAATGCCCTTGTCTTTGATATTTGGTATGAAGCTTCACCCCACAAGGCCCAGGTCCCCCCCCCCCCCCAGCCCCAGCAGGGCCTTTTGGTTTTACATGGGCTTTTATAGGGAAAATCTTTAAAAATCTTCTTCTCTGAAACCGCAAGGCCCAGGTCTTTGATATTTGGTAAGAAGCTTCACCTAGTGGACCCCTATCAAGGTTGTTCAAATTATAGCCGTAGGGTCAAAAATGCCCCCGCTCCGGGGCCCTTTGGTTTTACATAGACTTATATATGGAAAATCTTGAAAAATCTTTTTCTCTGAAACCGCAATGCCCAGGTCTTTGATATTTGGTATGAGGCTTCATCCAGTGGACCCCTACCAAGATTGTTCAAATTATAGCCCTGGGGCCAAAAATGCCCCCGCCCGGGGGCCCTTTGGTTTTACATGGGCTTATATAGAGAAAATCTTTAAAAATCTTCTTCTCTGAAACCGCAAGGCCCAATTCTTTGATGTTTGGTATGAAGCTTCATCTAGTGGACCCCTACCAAGATTGTTCAAATTATAGTGCTGGGGCCAAAAATGCCCCCGCCCCGGGGCCTTTTGGTTTTACATGGGCTTATGTAGGGAAAATTTTTAAAAAATCTTCTTCTCTGAAACCGCTAGGCCCAGGTCTTTGATATTTGGTATGAAGCTTAACCTAGTGGACCCCTGCCAAGATTGTTCAAATTATAGTGCTTGGGCAAAAAATGCCCCTGCTCTGGGGCCCTTTGGTTTTATATGGCTTATTTAGGGAAAAATCTTTAAAAATTTTCTACTCTGAAACTGTAAGGACCATGTCTTTGATATTTGGTATGAAGCTTCACCCCACAAGGCCCAGGCCCACAGGCCAAAAATGCCCCCAACCCGGGTCCTTTTGGTTTTACATGGGCTTATATAGGGAAAATCTTTAAAAATCTCGTCTCTGAAACTGCTAGGCTCAGGTCTTTGATATTTGGTATGAAGCTTTACCTAGTGGACCCTACCAAGATTGTTCAAATTATAGTGCTGGGGCAAAAAATGCCCCCACTCTGGGGCCCTTTGGTTTTACATGGGCTTATATTGGGAAAATCTTTAAAAAATTTTCTTCTCTGAAACCGTAAGGCCCTTGTCTTTGATATTTGGTATGAAGCTTCACCCCATAAGCCCCCCCCCCCCCCACACACACACACAAGGCCTTTTGGTTTTACATGGGCTTATACAGGGAAAATCTTTAAAAATCTTCATCTCTGAAACTGCAAGGCCCAGGTCTTTGATATTTGGTATGAAGCTTCATCTAGTGGACCCCTATCAAGATTGTTCAAATTATAGTGCTGGGGCCAAAAATGCCCCCGCCCCGGGGCCTTTTGGTTTTACATGGGCTTATGTAGGGAAAATTTTTAAAAAATCTTCTTCTCTGAAACCGCTGGGCCCAGGTCTTTGATATTTGGTATGAAGCTTTACCTAGTGGACCCCTGCCAAGATTGTTCAAATTATAGTGCTTGGGCAAAAAATGCCCCTGCTCTGGGGCCCTTTGGTTTTATATGGCTTATTTAGGGAAAAATCTTTAAAAATTTTCTACTCTGAAACTGTAAGGCCCATGTCTTTGATATTTGGTATGAAGCTTCACCCCACAAGGCCCAGGCCCACGGGCCAAAAATGCCCCCAACCCGGGTCCTTTTGGTTTTACATGGGCTTATATAGGGAAAATCTTTAAAAATCTCGTCTCTGAAACTGCTAGGCTCAGGTCTTTGATATTTGGTATGAAGCTTTACCTAGTGGACCCTACCAAGATTGTTCAAATTATAGTGCTGGGGCAAAAAATGCCCCCACTCTGGGGCCCTTTGGTTTTACAAGGGCTTATATTGGGAAAATCTTTAAAAATTTTCTTCTCTGAAACCGTAAGGCCCTTGTCTTTGATATTTGGTATGAAGCTTCACCCCATAAGCCCCCCCCCCCCCCCCCCCCACACACACACACACAAGGCCTTTTGGTTTTACATGGGCTTATACAGGGAAAATCTTTAAAAATCTTCATCTCGGAAACTGCAAGGCCCAGGTCTTTGATATTTGGTATGAAGCTTCATCTAGTGGACCCCTATCAAGATTGTTCAAATTATAGTGCTGGGGCCAAAAATGCTCCCGCCCTGGGTTTTTGGGTTTTACATTGGCTTATATAAGGAAAATCTTTAAAAATCTTCTTCTCTGAAACCGCTAGGCTCAGGTCTTTGATATTTGGTATGAAGCGTCACCTAGTTGACCCCTACCAAGATTGTTCAAATTAAAGTGCTGGGGCAAAAAATGCCCCCGCTCTGGGGCCCTTTGGTTTTACATGGCTTATATAGGGAAACTCTTTAAAAATCTTCTTTTCTGAAACCACAGGGCCCAGGTCTTTGATATTTGGTATGAAGCTTCACCTAGTGGACCCCTACCAGGACTGTTCAAATTATTGCCCTGGGGCCATAAATGCTCCCGCTCCGGGGCCCTTTGGTTTTACATAGACTTATATAGGGAAAATCTTTAAAAATTTTCTTCTCTGAAACCACAAGGCCTAGGTCTTTGATATTTGGTATGAAGCTTCATCTTGTGGACCTCTACCAAGATTGTTCAAATTATAGCCCTGGGGCCAAAAATGCCCCCGCTCCGGGGCCCTTTGGTATTACATAGACTTATATGGGGAAAATCTTGAAAAATCTTCTTTTCTGAAACCAGAAGGCCGAAGTCTTTGATATTTGGTATGAAGCTTCATCTAGTGGACCTCTACCAAGATTGTTCAAATTTTAGCCCTGAGACCAAAAATGCCCCTGTCTCGGGGGCCCTTTGGTTTTACATAGACTTACAACTTATAGAGTTTAACTGTTGGTTTTCTTTTGCTCCAGCATTTCAGTGGTTTTTTGCTGTCGAGTCCTCAACGTTGTCTCACCTCTGTGGTTCTTTGATTATTTGTGTTCAAGGAGATGTTGCACTGATGAGTTAGGAGGCCTTAATGCGGACTGAACAAATTATTTGTCTAAATCGCAGCGGAAGTAAGGGCGAGGATTGTGGCCATGTAAAATAGATTTAAGCCCCCCAGTGGAAATCTTTCCACTGACCGTTCCAAGGCGGTTCTTCTGTGGCGATTTATTTATGTTGTTGTTAATTACTTACTGTGTGTATCACTTGTATCTTTTAATTTTGGATGGCCATATTGCCATTTTGTGGGAAAGTAACTGTCCTTATGGCCTTCTTTTGTTTAGGTTTCCATTATGGTCTGGTGGTTTAATGTTTGTATTTCTTTCCCTTTGGTGTCTTTGATGGGTGGAGTAAGTTAATTGTATTGATTCCTGATCTTTGTTTTACTTCTACTTTATATAGGGAAAATCTTTAAAAATCTTCTTCTGTGAACCACAAGGCCTAGGTCTTTGATATTTGGTGTGAAATTTCATCTAGTGGACCTCTATCAAGATTGTTCAAATTATAGGCTATTAGCCCTGGGGCCAAAAATGCCCCCGCCCCGAGACCCTTTGCTTTTACACAGACTTAAATAGGGAAATCTTTAAAAATCTACTTTTCTGAAACCCCAAGGCCCATGCTTTTGATATTTGGTATGGAGCTTCATCTAGTGGACCTCTACCAAGATTGTTTAAATTATGGCCCTGAAGCCAAAAATGCCACCGCTCCGGGGCCATTTGGTTTTACATAGGCTAATGTAGGGAATATCTTTAAAAAATCTTCTTCTGTGAAACCCCAAGGCCCATGGCAATGATGGGTGGAGTAAGTTAATTGTATTGATTCCTGATCTTTGTTTTACTTCTACTTTATATAGGGAAAATCTTTAAAAATCTTCTTCTGTGAACCACAAGGCCTAGGTCTTTGATATTTGGTGTGAAATTTCATCTAGTGGACCTCTATCAAGATTGTTCAAATTATAGGCTATTAGCCCTGGGGCCAAAAATGCCCCCGCCCCGAGACCCTTTGCTTTTACACAGACTTAAATAGGGAAATCTTTAAAAATCTACTTTTCTGAAACCCCAAGGCCCATGCTTTTGATATTTGGTATGGAGCTTCATCTAGTGGACCTCTACCAAGATTGTTTAAATTATGGCCCTGAAGCCAAAAATGCCACCGCTCCGGGGCCATTTGGTTTTACATAGGCTAATGTAGGGAATATCTTTAAAAAATCTTCTTCTGTGAAACCCCAAGGCCCAGGTCTTTGATATTTGGTGTGTAGCTTCATCTAGTGGACCTTTGCCAAGATTGTTCAAATTATAGCCTTTGTTGATATTTGGTATGAAGCTTCACCTCTTTAGACCTCCCTCAACATTATGCACATTGTAGCCCTGGGGTCAATAATGGCCCTCCCCGAGGCCCACTTGTTACTCTATCATATGGATCAGGTGAGCGATCCAGGGCCATCATGGCCCTCTTGTTTGAGTTATGCCCCTTTGCAAAAAATACTATGAAATCTTGTAAGCAAGATATCTCAAAAACTGTTTGAGCTATTGCCCTGAAACTTTACATGCTGGTTGGGGATGATGAGTAGATGAACTGATTAACTTTTGAAAAAAATCCGAAATTTTTTTCTTGCGTTATGGCCCTTTGAAATTTTTCGCGTTTTAAGTTTGTAAGCAAGATATCTAAAAAACTATTTGAGGTTTTTCCCCGAAACTTCACAGACTTGTCGGGGATGATGAGTAGATGAACTGATCAACTTTTGAAAAAAATCCGATTTTTTTTCTTGAGTTATGGCCCTTAGATTTTTTTCGTGTTTTCAGCTTGTAAGCAAGATATCTCAATAATTGTTTGAGCGATTGCCCTGCAACTTTACAAGCTGGTTTGGGATGATGTGTAGATGAACTGATTAACTGTTGAAAAAAAATCCTATATTTTTTTCTTGAGTTATGGCCCTTTGAAATTTTTCGCGTTTTAAGTTTGTAAGCAAGATATCTCAAAAACTATATGAGGTTTTTCCCCAAAACTTCACAGACTGGTTGGGTATGATGAGTAGATGAACTGATTAACTTTTGAAAAAAATCCAATTTTTTTTTCTTGAGTTATGGCCCTTTGATTTTTTTCGTGTTTTCAGCTTGTAAGCAAGATATCTCAAAAATTGTTTGAGCTATTGCCCTGAAACTTTATAGGCTGGTTGGGGATGATGAGTAGATGAACTGATTAACTTTTGAAAAAAATCCGAAATTTTTTTCTTGAGTTATGGCCCTTTGAAATTTTTCGCGTTTTAAGTTTGTAAGCAAGATATCTAAAAAACTATTTTAGGTTTTTCCCCGAAACTTCACAGACTGGTCAGGGATGATGAGTAGATGATTAACTACAGCTTTTCTTGTGTAATTTCAGCATTACAGCCACATAAAAACAAGATATCTCAATTACTGTTAGGGACAAGCAGTGTTAGGGTCAAGCAGTTGGGGGCATTGTGTTTCATAAACACTGGCTCTAGTTTCTTGTCCTTTGGGATCATTGATTCCATTGTGGAATTTTGAAAATATCTGAGGGTCACTGATGAGGCCTAATTGGCCGAAACTAGCTAGTCTGGCCCAGAAAACATGTACACTTCATATTTTTCAATTCTGTGGTGTATTCCTTGCTTCCAAAGGCTAACCCTTTTATAGAACATATTTGAAGAAGTGGGCCCTGAATTTGATAGTTGTGTTATAAGAGAAAACTTTATCATAAAACATGTTGTTATTTAGGGGATAATGTCATGTCCTAAAATTGATATGACCACATGTGTAATAACACATGGGTACTGGAGCGTAATGTCATGTCGCCTTTCATTACTGCCCTGTGTTTTCTAGACAGGCCTTTGTGGCCTAATGGGTAAGAGCACTGACTCTTTATCATTAGGTCTCTCACTGCTGTGGTTCGCATCTCGCTCAGGCCACATGTGAGACACCAAGGTCTGCAACAGAAGATCAGGTGGTTTTTGTCTGGGTACACAGGTTTTTGCCCCCCTCTGATTAACAATCTGCTTGAAATAAGTGAAATATTCTTGAAAGGGCCATAAAACCAAAGCCAAAAACAAACTTAAAAACTAATGAAATGCTTTTGAACTTTTTGGGCAATAAAATGCAATTTAAGATAGTTATATGATAAAGAGAATCTCACACATGTGATCATTTCATATGAAATTGTTACATAAATTTCATATGAAATTGCCACTCTTGTAATATCCTCCATTCTTTAACCATTCGTGTTTCTTTCTCTCAGGGTATGTTGTGGGCTTATGGGCTGCTGGCAGCAATCAGACCACCTGCTGTGATATCTAATACTGTGATAACAACAACAACAACAACAACAACTAGTCTGCCAAACATTACTGTCACTGGCAATGTTGTGAGTGGATTTTAGTTACATCCAAAGTTCCATTTGAGCCATGTCATGAGAAAACCTGTTTTTGTCACTTGGGCCCCATCAAGTGATTTTGGTACTTATCGCCTATGCGAGCAGCGAAGGTTCAGGCGAGCCTGCGCATCCGCGCAGTCTCGCCAGAACCTTCGCTGCTCGCTCATACAAGTAGTGAATCAAGAGGACCCTTCAGACAGAATGTCATATCCCCGGCCCCTCTGAATGGCTGTTTTTATACCCCCGGCATACGGAGTATGCCATGGGGGTATATAGTTTTCGTCTTTTCTGTGTGTGTGTGTGTGTGTAAACTTTTTTTTGTGTCAAAGATTTCTCAGGAACTACTATACCTAGAAACTTGAAATTTGGTACAAACAACATGCATAACTAGTTGTATTGTGGGAAAGAAAATTGGGGCTGTGGGGCCAGGTTCTTTAGAGTTATTCCCCTTTGTTATATTTGCTACTGAGATGTGCATTTTGTGACTTACCTTAAATTTTGTGTCAAAGATTTCTCAAGATCTACTGTACCTAGAAACTTGAAATTTGGTACAAGCAACATGCATAACTAGTTGTATTGTGGGAAAGAAAATTGGGGCTGTGGGGCCAGGTTCTTTAGAGTTATTCCCCTTTGTTATATTTGCTACTGAGATGTGTATTTTGTGAGTTACCTTAAATTTTGTGTCAAAGATTTCTCAGGAACTACTGTACCTAGAAACTTGAAATTTGGTACAAACAACATGCATAACTAGTTGTATTGTGGGAAAGAAAATTGGGGCTGTGGGGCCAGGTTCTTTAGAGTTATTCCCCTTTGTTATATTTTTTTTATAAAATTTTGTCAGCAAGATATCTCAAAAACTATTGGAGCTAGAGCCTTGAAAGTTGGTGAATAGATTGGTGGTGATGAGTAGATGAACTGATTAACTTTTGACAAAATTCCGAAAAATACTTTGTGAGTTATGGCCCTTTGTCATTTTGGTAATTTGTGCCATTGTACTGTATGGTAAAAGTGATGCATAGCATAACTTTAGAACCGTGTATGCTAGGGTTTTGAAATTTCATATATGGATTCCTCATGGAAAATTAGCCGACACGTATTTTTTTTCTCGTCCGGATTATGCTCCTTTCAAGAGTTATTGCCCTTTGAAATTTTTTTAATAAAATCTTGTCAGCAAGATATCTCAAAAACTATTGGAGCTAGAGCCTTGAAAGTTGGTGAATAGAAGACTAAACAGACAACTTGTGATACTGACATTTCAAACATCTGTTCAAGATCTCATTAGTTATCAGGTGAGTTATTTAGATGTAATGGTATTCTCCTTACTTTTGCAAGATTAATTCTGTGTTCATAATAGGTTTTTGTCAAACTTGATGGCTTTGAATTGCCAGAAAGTTACCGATGGCTTTGGCCGGGGGTATTAGTGAGCATATGCTCACTTGATAGTCTAGTTTTGTTTGTTTTTTTTTTGGTTTGGGTTTTACGGCCCTTTCAAGATTATTTCACTCGTATCGAGCCGATCCTTAATCAGAGGTGGGCGAAAACCGGAGTACCCGGAGAAAAACCACCTGACCTTCCGTTGCAGAACTTGGCGTCTCACACTCTGAATGGCTGGGCATGCGCAGTTAAAATTTGTCATGACGGAATGCTCGAAGACACAAATTTGCTTGGCGGGGCTCACTTATTAACATCAAAGGTGCAGATCAGCCTGTGCATGCATACAGTCTGATAAACACCCTGATATTCATTGTTGGGATACAAAACAGGCCTCCTAGCAAAACCTATAGTAACCTATAATTTTGTGTCAAACCTATAAAACCTTTTTGTTCATAAAATTTATAAAAAGTCTGTATTTTCATGAAAAAATCTAGCTATATTTTTCACTTTTTGAATCTCCTAGTGACTCAGACCTAACTTTTCTTCAAAATTACTTTTTATTTTTACGTTTTATTCCCGAAAAAGTGTTGAAAAAGATTCCTTGCTCGGTTCACATGCTCAGACTTTTAGATTTCTTATCAACTTTAATCTGAGTAATCATGGTGCAAAATTCATCTGACAAATATTTTTTCTTCAGTTTTAAACGTTTATGTGAGTATGGAAGAACCTGTTACTATTTGTGCCATACTAGGAGGAATAATGGAGATGATTGTGAAATTATTTTTTCATGGTTCTATGTTATAAATGTATGATGTGTGTACTCATTAGAATTGCCTCAATGAGGCGATTCCAATGAGTACACACAGCATATATTTGCAAGATAAAAGAAGAAAATCTCCCTACATTATCCCTATATCGTATTTCGGGAGTTCCATGCGGACTCAAGAACGGGTTCGACTCATTTATGGTAAACAAGCCATCGGGGTTTGAGAAATTGAAGTTCTACTGTAGTTTCAGTCTCAGTTTTAAATACATTAAGACATTTATCCAAAATACCAGTGACATTCAAACTGGCTTCTGACTATGTGATGTAAGCACATAATATTTATGACAAATAAAGTACTTGTCACATATGAAAATCTTAGTAACTAGAGCATTGTGGTTATGAAATAGCTTTACAAATATGATGCTTGCAACACCCAGTTGCTTATCACAATAAATCAGTATTAACAGGCCTCCATGGTCTATTGATTAAGAGCATTGACTCTTAAACATTGCGATTCTTTGACATTGGCTTGAGTCTCGCTTGAGTCACAAGCGAGAAACAAAGTTCTGCAACAGAAGGTCAGGTGGATTTTCTATGGGTACTCCAGTTTCTACCTACCTCTGATTAACAGCTCAATATCAGTGAAATAATTATAAAGGAGCAGTAAAACCCTTATCAAAAATAAAATTAGAATTAAGGGGAATGGAATACCTTCAGGGGAGGCAACTCATTAACACATCTTTATCTCCCTTATCAATAGAGGTCTGCTCTGAAAAAAAAAAATAAATGCTCCTGAGAAGCAAATCTTTGCTTTTAATAGTAGACCCTTATTTCAGAGGGGCTCAAATTCTACAAAAGCAAACATAAAGTACAAAAAGTTGTCTCCATTATAAAAAATAGTGTTGCTAAAGTGTATCCATTTGGGAAGAATGTTTACTTTTCAGACAACTATGTCTCCGAATATAACCACATCCACCTCATCTCCATCCATTGTACCCGAGAGTTGTCTTCCTCTAGTAAACAACGAGTACCAGCAGTTCTACAGCTGTAATGTATCCCATGATGCTGCTCTCCTCGGTCTGGTCAGTCTGCTTCTAACAGTACTCAACATAACCTGTATCTTTTTCATGGGAATCTTAGTACTTAAGGTATGTTGCATTTAACCCTTGTCCTGCTTAGCATAATAATCCCTATCTTTGCAAACAGAATACCGTAATGGCCCTAAGTATTGGGACAGATTTGCCTAAGCAAACAGTGCAGACCCACATCAGACTGCTCCTGAAGGAGCAGTCTGATCAGGGTCTACACTGTTGGCCAGTCTACACCTTTTTGGCTCCGAAACAAATTTGTTATACTTTTAAGAGAATTACAGCAAGTTCTAAACATGTCCGAATTTTTAGGATTTATAGTAGATCCAGATCAGATGGCTTCTGAAAAAGCCATCTGATCATGATCTACACTGTTGTAAGAATTTACATTGAACGAATACATTATATCGAGCTATTTGATTGGTTAATAGTCAAATAAGGTGTGGCACATTTAATTTATTCAGCAGGACAAGGTTTGATGAATTACTCATGCACTTCCATATGTAACTTGACATCCTATTGGATAAAAATATTTATGACAGTTTTTTTACCTCTAGATATAAATGAGTGTACGTAACGAGGATATTTAAGGGGAATGGGAACACCTAGCACATTTTTCCACCATTTTTCAAAGGCACTTCCTGTTCGATTTCTATAGGCTCAGTTCCATTGAAAAAGGGGTCTACTCTTAAAGGAAAGAATTTGCTCCTCAGGTGCAAATTCTTTCCCTCAAGAGTTAACCCCTAATGACATGGGAGACAAAAATACTTTTGTAGGAGTTGCCTCCCTTGAAGGAGTACCCAGTCCCCTCCTCAGCGGGGAGATTTTAACACATACCCACATCATTGGTTTCTGAAAAAGAATACAGAATATTATCCGTTTATTATCCTTGTTATTCCTGACTGACCTTTGGTGGCTCAGTTGGCTATGTGTCTGACTGTTGATCTGGAGGTTGCCTGTTCAGTCTCCACCATTTTGCAACATTCTTTTCTGGAGATTGATCATGAAATCTTTTCTATGGTCATTCTCTCCCTTCCTCTGATTCAGAAAGGGCAGTTGTCAGTTTGTGGCAAAAGAATATGTACAATGCTGGTTAACAGTTTATGTACAATAACTTTGACCAGGAAAAGTGTGCTTAGGTAAACTGACCTGCTGGACATGACCAAAATAGTGTTGACTGGACCATTAATCTCCTCACCAAACCAATCCTTGTTATTCCCCTTTATCTGGAGCTATGTGATAAACCTAATAATAATAATGCTTTTCATTGGCTGGCATATTTCATGTTTCACAAACTCAGTGAATCTGCTTTTATCAGAGTCTAACTGTTGGTTTTCTTTTGCTCCAGCATTTCAGTGGTTTCTTGCTGTCGAGTCCTCACCGTTGTTTCATCTCTGTGGTTGTTCGATTTTTGTGTTCATGGAGTTGTTGCACTGATGAGTAAGGAGGCCTTCGTGCAGACTGAACAAATTATTTGTCTTAATCACGACGGAAGTAAGGGCGAAGATTGTGGCCATGTAAAATCGATTTAAGCTCCCAAGTGGAATTCATTTCCGCTGACCTTTCCAAGGTGGTTCTCCTGTCAAGGTTTATTTTTGTTATGGTTTGTCTTTGGGTGTTTGTGTAGCTTATATTATTTTACAAATTCTTCTAAATTATATTTCCGCAGGGAAAATAACAAATAGTCTATGAATTCTTTATAGAGTGATTTTTAATTCATAGTATATTATTTTATTTTGGATAGGCTATTGGCCATTTTGGGGGAAAGTAACTGTCCTTTTGGCTTTCCGCTGTTGATGTTTCCATTAGGGTCTGTTGTTTCATGTTTGTATTTCTTTCCCTTTGGTGTCTCTGATGGAAGCTGTGGGTTAATTGTATCGATTCCTGATCATTGCCTCCACTTCTATTCTAATGCACTTGGGTATGTAATGCCACGTTTGATTGGATAATGTCAAAAATTTGTGACAAAACCCTGACGTCATCATGTAACATCACTTCTCATTGGGTAGCATTTGGTTTTTACGCAGCTCACAGTGTTTGCAACTTTGAGCAAAATAGTACAATTTTTAACAAAACAACTGAATAAGTGCATTAGAATGGGGATAACTATTGAAATTCGTTAAACGAAATTTCCGACCATGAAACCACCGATATATCTGTGGGTCAGACCACAGAGAATGCACTATATCGCTTGGATGTGTTATTGTAATGCAAGACTCTTGCTAGTCTGTGTAGCAGAGCAGCCTGGTTTGTGTCTTACATTGTACAGTCAACCTTCTTTATACCGACATTTGATATAATGACAAAACTTGAAATAATGACAACTTCATTGGAGCAAATCCTTAGCACAAGATGCGATGGATTAATGGATATACTCAAAATATTGTAATTAATATACACTCCCAGGAAACAAATGTTGTGGATATTTGTTAAGAATCGCCTCGCCGAGGAGATTCTAACAGATGTCCAAAACATTGGTTTCGTCAAGTAATTAAGGGACGGGTAATTAAGGGAGAATGTCCTTTTATACATATTATACTATTCCTTATTGGGATTCTTTATAGTGGCAAATATAAGGAAACAAATACTGTAGTTATAGTACTGTAATAAATCCCGAAGACGGGCTTTCTTGCAACAGTGTGTTTGTAATGGAGTTTAACGGCTCAGTTAACACTATTTAAGGTCCTTTTTGAGCCAGTCAGTTTACCTATCCACATTTTTCCTGGGCAGGCTTATATGTAATCTGTTAAAGAGTACAGTGCACATTCTTTCGCCAGAAACTGACAACTGCCCTTCTTGAATCAGCGGAAGGGAGAGAATGACCATAGAAAAGATTCCATGATCAGTCCCTATGAAAGAATGCTGCCAAGGCCGGCTGCAAACAGTGTAGAGCTACAGCAGATGGCTTGTAGAAGCCATCCTTCAGAAGCCATCTGATCAGAATCTTCCCTGTTTGTCATTAAGTTTGCGAATTTGAATCAATACTTTACTTCAAACTATTTGATTGGTTGATATTCAAAAATCATTTTATTTAGCAGGATAAGGGTTAACTTTGTTCTTTCCGTACAGATTAAAGAGGTTGCCCCCTCCTATGAGGCTGCTACCACAACCATCAACAACTTCTGGCATGAAGATGTGAAGGTAAGTGCTGTGTAGTGATATCAGTGCTCTCATTTTTTTTTCAGCAAAAATTTAAGTATATTTACCATATAAAATGATCAAAATTTTAACGAAACATTAACTAATGACGTTAGTTTTGATCAAATGTCCCAAGAAGAACAAGAAATTGTACACAGCAACCTCTTTATAACACTATTGTTGGAATCCATAGCTTTGTTTGTTTGATTTGTGATTTAACGTCCCCGTCAACACTATAGGTCATTTTTGAGACGTTGCTTCCGATTTTGTGTGACTTTTACCCAACATTGAGATGAAATGACATCTCAAGCCTGCCGCCCAATGAAACCAATAGGATTTATAAGCATGGACAGTCTGACTCGCACCACTTTACCTGGGCAGGCTTAGATCCCTTTAGCGGTTTACCAGTACTCATGTGCGGTCAGATTCAGCTCTGCCTGGAAGCATTGTGCTGCCCATCTATTTCTTCAAGCTCCGATGGGCAGGTGCCGAAGGAATCCATAGCTATGCTGTTAGTTCACCCTTTTGGTACCAAATGGAAAACCAGTAGTCCATTCCAAAATATAGGGGTGTCAGGTTGTGATTTCTTCACATTTTATTTGGAAAATGGCTTAACTTTTCGCAAACAGTATAGGCCCAGATCAGACGCCGCGTTCTGCGGCGTCTGATCTGGGCCTGCACTGATTGCCAACTACCGTTTTGGGGTTTCTGGTACAAAATGGGTTAAACAACCCTGTTATATCCAAACAAAAATGTATAGATTATACAGAAAAATGAAATTTATAGTTATTATGCCCCTAACTTTTGAAGAAGATGTGCGGGCACATTGCTTTTGCTTTGTCTGTCTGTCCATCCATCCGTCACACACATTTGGATGTATCATATCCTAGTAACCATATATGCTGGGTTTCTGAAATTTCATATGTGGATTGCTTATGAAAAACTGCAAACCCATATTGGTCAGATGTCTTGAATCAGAGTTATGGCCTTTTGCAGACTTTGGCAGTTTTGCATAGGAAAAGCTTCTGAGCAAAATATCTCAAAAACACTGCTATGGCTAGGCTCTTGAAATTTTTCAGGCAGTTTGAAACCAATGTAAAGATGACCTGGTTAAAGTTTGGCATAATTTTGTATAAATTTGAACAAATTATTCCCCTATTTTGACTCAGACATTTCAGTATAGGAATAGTCTGTAAGCAGAATATCTCAAAAACTGCTTTGGTTAGGCTCTTGAAATTTTGCAAGCAGTTTAGAACCAATGTGAAGATGACCTGATCAAAATTTTGGTCTCATTTGTGAAATTTGACCAAATTATGCCCCTTTGTGGACTTAGCATTTTGGCATAGCAAGAGGATACTTGGTGTAGAAAAACACAAAGGAAGAAAAACTGTATCCTTTTGAATGTTTTTAAAGAAGAATTAATCTTAACTTTAGCTGGTTTTAACCCCTATCTTGCTGAATATTCATTTAAGCCACACCCATTTCTGTCTATCAACCAATCAAATTACTTGATGTAATTTATTGCTACAAAATCATAAACTGAATGCCAAACAGTGTAGATCCTGATCAGATGGCTTCTTCAGAAGCCATCTGATCTGGATCTACACTGTTTGCAAAGATAGGGGTTGTCGTGAACAGCAAGATACGGGTTAAAAGCAGAATTTCACTGCTGAAAGTATTTCTTTACATATCTGACCAGGTTGCGAGAACATACTACGAGACAACTAAAGGCCTGTCTGCAAAGAAGATCTTGAAAGAATGGCAGAAGTTTAAAGAGGAGCTGCAAACAAAACCAGTCCCAGAGGAACAGAAACAGCTGCAGAAAAACGTAGAAACAGTCAACTGTATCAACTATATCAGTGTATGTTGTCATTTGTTTTTAGGCGATTAGATACATGTTAAGGGGAGGCAACTCTTTCAAAGTTATTTTGTCTCCCTTTTGAATAGGTATCTACTCTTCAGGGGGAAGGGGAACACCTAGCAGAATTTTTTTGCCATTTTTCAAAAGGAGATAACTTTCAGGACTTCCTGTTTTAGCTCTTCTATAAGCCCTGTCCCACTGAAAAAGGACTATACTCTTAAAGAAAAGAATTTGCTCCTCAGGAGCAAATTCTTTCCTTTAAGAGTTGAACCTTATGGACATGGGAGACAAAAATTCTTCTGCAGGAGTTGCCTTCCCTGAAGGTGTTCCCATTCCCCTTAAAGGATAGAATTTTCTCCTGAGGAGCATATTTATATGCAATAACAAATTTATTTAGTTTATTTTATACTAATTTATTTTAGTTTGATTGCAATGGAAGCTTCAAGCTTATTTAATTGCTCTCGAACACTCATTCTGGATGTTTTCGCGCACGCGAGAGAGAGGCTGTGACTATTACATGACTGCTGCCCATTTACACCTGGGTGGAGTGAGGCAGTGTCATTACGTGTCTTTGCCCAAGGACACAGCTCGATACCAAGTGCCGGATTCGTACACACATCTCGATCATGAGTCGAACGCGTTAACCACTGTGCTATCGAGGCTATATTTGCCTCCCTCCACCATGTACTTAACCCTTGTGCATACATTAACACATGTATGTACATACATATGTCTGTCACACACTTTATAGTACTGTTTGTATGTCTACAACTCTTCCTTCACTTTTCAAGATCATGATTTTAACCCTTATCTCATTGTGCACGACAACCTTTACCTTTGTAAACAGTGTAGTTCCAGATCAGATTGCTTCTTAAGAAGCCATCTGATCAGGATCTACACTGTTTGTCATTCAGTTTGCAAATTTGAATGAATGCATAATATCAAATACGTTGATTGGTTGATAGTCAGAAATGGGTATGGCTAATAAATCTATTCAGCAGGATAAGGGTTAAGTTTGCATAAAGGTCATCAGACTCTGATTGGACTATTAGTTAAAGAGTTAAATGTTCTTGAGTAACTTAAAATTTCCATGTCATAAAAAGCGAGTATCTCTGAAACTTCTACAGTTTTCAGGGTTATGGTTTGAAACTTACACCATATTAAGGATATAGGCTTGAGCATGTGCATAAATATCAGAGAAATCAAATTATGACTGTTAATGGAAGAACTACATACCCTTTATTTACTTTCAATTTTTGCCCAGTATCCTTGCCATAAAACTGTTCATGTCTCTCTATCTCCATCAGTTTTCAAGGTCAAGGTTTGAAACTTGCACCACAGTACATGTATGGATATAGGCTGGGGATGACCTTAAAGGTCAGGGAACTGTGATCAGGCTTTTAGTTGAAGAGTTACTGATCCTTGATTACATTACAGTAACATACTCGTGTGACATAGTGCATTCTTTCATATCTCCAAACTGATTACTTTTCTGATGAAAATTCTTGATATTTTTCTTATTTATACTCCAAACATAGGTTGTGAGTGCTCGTTAGAACTCACTGAGGTGGTTCTGACAAGTATCCACTGTTATCATGTCTCTCTATCTCCATCAGTTTTCCATCAGTTCTGACAAGTATCCACAACCTATGTCTTGGAGCAGAAATAAAGAAAATTATCTCTGTAAACCCCAGTTTTCTCTTTTTAGGGTTAGAGGGTTGTTCATTACACAGACTTGTTATCATGATGCATAGAAATTTTCACCTTGTACCATGCCAAAGTTCATGTCTCTGTAACTCCTCCCACAGTTTTCAAGATTACTGCACCAATGTAATGATACAGGCTGGGCATGAACTTGAAGGTCAGAGAACTCTGATTAGACTATTAGTTAAGAGTTATAGCCCTTGATTGACATAGAAATTTTGGCAGGGAGAACATCTTCATCCTCATTAGGGAAATTTTAGTTTCCCTTTCTGGAGAGAATCATTTTGTGGAAAAGCAAACAGGAAATCATGAAGTTGTCTCCCTTTCAAGTAGGTTAGAAAATATGTTACGTATATGCATTCCCCTGAAAATATTAAACTTTTATCATGCAGTATACAAAATACACTGATATTTTTGTAGGAAAATGTTAAGTAAGGATCCACAAGCTACTTAATTGAATATAAATTTAGGAAAATTAAATTTCATCAGCCAAAGATCTCTCTTTGGTAATTATTCATTTGAACAGCTACCATAGTGGTCCTAAGTATTGGGACAGATGGGCATGAGGAAACAGTGCAGACTCAGATCAGACTGCTCCTGAAGGAGCAGTCTGTTCAGGGTCTACACTGTTTGCCATTAGTCTGCAACTTTTTGGCCCCTTGCTGGAGCATGAAACAGTTTTGTTCAAATTTTAGGAGAATTAAAGCAAGTCCTCAAGGAGACTGAATTTTTTGGATTTTTACAGTATGTCCTTTACTTTTTTTTCCTGCAAAGTTGTTTACTTACAGAGTTATTGAGGGGTTTAAATGTACAGCTGATGTAATATTTTTCATTGTTTTTTTTCAGCATTTGAAGAATGATCACACAGTTCAAAGATTCATGGCCAGGCTATCACCATCTGATACATGTTTGGTAAGTTATTTTACCCTCAACATACTTTTATGTAGAATGGTTCATAGTTTTCATCTTTTTTGTCCATTTCTCCATCCATTTGTTCATATTTAATGTTCATTTTAGTCGTAGATTTGTTTTCAGGGACAAGTAGTTCAAAATTGACAATGTCATTAGTAAAGATATTAAAACTTTGATGCTTTGAACAACTGGGCCCTGATGTTCTGTTTTAACTTTGCAGAGATTTGCTGATGATCTGAAATTTGAATATGAGCAAGCCAAAGAGAGTGTGGATGAACAGTATAGGAAAGATCCTGCTATATACCTGGCCAGGTACCAGCCTAAGGCAAGAAACAAGAAGGTTGAAAAAGCCTACCATACAGTTCATAATGTAACACAGGAGGGCAGGAAACCGTCCCTTGCAGAACTCCGCGATAGGTTCAAAAAGGGTGGTAGCTTATACATAGAGAACATAGAAACTGACAGTGATATTTCTCCACCAGGCAAAAAGAAGTTAAAAACAAGTTTTGCTTTGAAATCTCCTACACAGAATAAGCTCTTCAATCGAAGGAAAGTTAAGTTTCAAGATTCACAGTCAGCAGAAGCTGAAAATCTTGTGTAAAAGCAGACTTTTGAATTGTACACAGGACTGGCTTAGCATGGGGTAATTTCCTGTAGTTTTCCATAAAAGCTAAAGTCATGTGGAAACTCATTAGGAGTTCTCTAAGAAGAGCTGACATTCTTATTTATGGAGAAATAGTAGCTCTTATGCCTTCTTCCAAACACCACTAAGCACATGAATTGCCACGAATTAATAAATTTTACGATTCGTGATGATTCATGGAATGCTTTTAATTTTCTTGTCTAATTTGAGATGCTCTATGATTCAATTACAGTACAGGTACCTTAGTGTTATGGGTATTTATGAGATTTGACTGGATTAGCAGAAATGTTTTCAAGAATTCTACAATTTTTATGAATCTGTTGGGAAGGCTGCACAAATGCTAGGAAACGGTTAGCAATTAGTTACAAAAAAACGCTGAATCATCTTGATAACAACCCCTTTAAACCCCAGTTTATATAAAGAAAACTGGGGTTTACAGGGATGTACAATATTTTGCTTATTTCTGCTCCTAGACAAGGGTTGTGGTTTCGTTAGTACGCGCCTCATTGAGGTGGTACTAACGAGCATGCACAGCCTATATTTTGAGTATAAATGAGAAAAATATCACAAGATTCATTGGAAAAGTATCCATTTACATTACGATAACACAACCGTGCGACATAGTGCATTTTTCACATCTCCAAAATGGCTACTTTTCTGATGAAAATCTGTGATATATTTTATTATTTTTACTTCAAACATAGGTTGCGGGTGCTCGTTAGAACCGCCTTATTGAGGCAGTTCTACCAAGAACCGCCTCATTGAGGCGGTTTTACCGAGTGCCCACAACCGATGTCTTGGAGCAAAAATAATGAATACCCCTGTAAACCCCAGTTTTCTGTATATAAAGTGGGGTTTAATGGGGTGTTCACTTCATGGATTTTTTCATTTGATGAGAAGATATGAAAGAATGCACTATGTAACACTGGCTTTGTTATCGTAATGTGCATTATGAATCCAGTACGAATAAAATGAATTATCGACTTTTATTGACAACTCCTGGGATTTTTCTCTCATAATAACTCTTACTTGCCTTGTATCTGCTTAGGCATGTGTTTGTGACAGATTTGTTGTAGATTGGTGGTCAAGCCAGAAATTCACAAACCCCTGAATGAGTTAACCCTTATCCTGCTGTTCACAACTCCTACCTTTGCAAACAGTGTAGAAGAAGAAGCCATCTGATCAGGATCTACACCGTTTGTCATTCAGTTTGTGAATTTGAAAGAAAACATTATATCATGTAATCTGATTGGCTGATAATCAGAAATGGGTGTTGCTAATTAAAATTTTCAGAAGGATAAGGGTTACGAATACCTACAATATAGATACAATGCCTAAGAATGCACTACAAACTCGTTACAAATTAACTACCAAGTTTTTGTAATCGGGAGTTTGTGGCCAAACTGCTCAAACGTTTGTCACAAATTTCCAATTGCTCAAGAATTGACTATGAATATGTACAAATCAGTTAATAACTTCGAAAACTGATAACAATTCAAGTATTAATCCTAAAATTTGTCAATTTGTGGCGAGTTGTGGGATTCGTGGTCTGTGTGGAATAGGGGCATTATTTAGCACCAGATAGTTGCTATATATATATATATATATATATATATCATATGATGCCGGGGGCATATAGTTTTTCGGTTTTGCGTACGTGCGTACATGTGTACGTCCATCTGTACGTGTGTGTGTACGTACGTACGTGATCCTGTAACCTCAGGTTAAAGTTTTTGTAACAGGTAGAGCCTGAAGTTATAGAACTCATATTTTCCTAACCATTTGATGGAACTGGTTCATCTTTGGTATGATGATAGATATAGGTCCAAAGTTTTATTAAGCAATACCCCCACCCATGCCTGTGACCTCAAGGTCAAGGACACAGACTTAGAAATTTTCAATGTTCAAGACTCAGGTTAAGGTTTTTGTAACAGGTAGACTTGAACATTTTAGAACTCATATTTTCCAAACCATTTGATGGAATTGGTTCATATTTGGTATGATTATAGATATAGGTCCAAAGTTTTATTCAGCAATACCCCCACCCATGCCCATGGCCTCAAGGTCTAGGTCACTGTGGCTATTTTTAGAAAAACTTTGTCCTTGCTCTAGCGCTTATTTTTCACCAATTTTAATATTACTCCACACAAATGTTCCTTATGACAATATCTCTAGCAAGTTCCACTTTTAAGGTCAAGGTCACTGTGGCTATTTTTAGAAAAACTTTGTCATCGCTCTAGCGCTTACATTTCTTCACCGATTTCAATATAACTTCACACAAATGTTCCTTATGACAATATCTCGAGTGATTTTGACTTTCAAGGTTAAGGTCACTGTGGCTATTTTTAGAAAAACTTTGTCATAGCTCTAGCGACTACATTTCTTCACTGATTTCAATATAACTTCACACAAATGTTCCTTATGACAATACCTCGAGCGAGTTCGACTTTCAAGGTCAAGGTCATTGTGGCTATTTTTAGAAAAACTTTGTCATTGCTCTAGCGCTTACATTTTTTCTCCAATTTCAATATAACTTCTCACAAGGTCACACACTTAGAAAATTTTGTTGCAACATGGATTTTCGGAGTGAGGCGGGGCCCTTTGCGGGGGCATCTGTGTCGTCTGGACACATTTCTAGTTATATACCAAATTTTGCACTGAAAATTTAAAATTTCTTGACAGAATTTGTACTCGGTATATTGATAAATATCTTAAGCAGAAACTCATGTGCAGTTCAGTACTCATAAAAGTGCACACTTCTCACACTTCGCAAATGAATGCATGCACCCCAAAAATCTTGCGTAGCACTGCTTTCCAACAGACCAATCAAACTTGTCAGTGTTCCTTTACCAAGCGTAAAAAGGACTTCATTTGATTTGTGAAACAATAAAATGCCTAGGGGACAATTAAGAAACTGTCTGAGCCCCGAAGAAATGAATCGTGGCGTCGGAATGTTGGAATATGGCGTTCCTTAACGTCGTGTTGCTGGGATTGTGAATGTGTCTCAGAGCGTGGTTTCCCGAATGTTGAGTCGGCATCTTACCCACGGAAATCCTTCACTCAGATACGGCGGGGTCGAGAAAGGGCTACAACTCAACGTCAGGGCCGTTTCTTGTTGATTCAGTCTCGACGTCAACGGTTCCTGAACACTACGCGTTTGCATAACGAGCTTAGGAACGGAACTGGAGTACGAATTTCTACACAAACTGTCAGAAACGGGCTCCACGAGTTCGGACTTAATGCCATGAGGCCTGCTGTACGTGTTCCGTTGACGAGACAGCACATGCTAGACCGGTTGGACTTTGCCAGAACTCACGTCAGGTGGAGGTTCGTGACTTGACGCCAGTCCTCTTCACTGAGGAGTCCAGATTCTGTCTAGACTTCACTTATTAACGTCAATTAGTCTGGCGAATGTCTAAAGAGCGATTCGATGACTTGAATGTTGCAGAGCATGATCGCTATAGAAAGGGATCAGTCATGGTTTTGGCTGGGATAAGCGTGAACGGTAAAACTGACTTGTACGTCGTTGAAAACGGAACGTTAATGGCAGGGAGGTACTGTAATGATATTCTTGATGAGTTTGTGAGACCATACGCAGATGCTATTGGCCCTGACTTTATTCTGCAGGACGATAATGCCCGTCCCAACCGTGCCAACGTCACTGATTCCTATCTGGAACGCGAGACAATCGTTCGTATGGACGGGCCTGCTCGGTCACTGGACTTAAATCCGATTGAGCATGCGCAGGATATGCTACAGCGTGCTGTTTCAGCCAGATCAGTGCATCCGAGGACTTTACAGGAGCTCAAAGATGCACTGGTTGCTGAATGAAAGCCGATTCCCCAAAACCGGATACAGACTCGGATTACGAGCATGCGCAGGCGAGGTCGTACTGTAATTGATGTCCGTGGATTTCATACACGATATTAGGCACGTTTGTCTAAACAAATTTGGAAATTTGTGAAAAATTAGTTGTCCAAATCCCTTCGTGTTACGGCAAATTTTGGGGGTACCAAGACGGTTGCTGTTGTCATGCTTGAATGCAGTACCAGTTGACAAAATTAATCAGTAGGTTTTGTGAAGGATACGTTTCCTATCGTTATGTATCAAATTTGGATTCAGCTGATTAATTCATCCAAAAATTATTTTGCATTAAAAAAGTGATCCCTATCAAACTTTGAGTAGTATATATACACCAATGATTTGATGGAATTATATACGGGGATTTAGTCATTTAACGATGCAAATTTGGTTTTTTCAACTAAGCGCTTTTGGCTTTACGCCTTCATCAGAGTTTTTCACATTCACACACACATAGATAAACAAAACAGTTTTAAAGGTGAAAATTTAACAAATTTACAGTAAAAGTGGTACGAAAAGCCCTTATCGGGCACATAAACTTAAATTTTTGCGAACGACAAGATGGCGTCCCTGTGTCGCTGAATCGCACTCACACAAAGGCAATACACAATGACGCCATCTTGTCGTTCGCAAAAATTTAAGTTTATGCGCCCGATAAGGGCTTTTCGTACCACTTTTAATGTAAGTTTGTTAAATTTTCAACTTTAAAACTGTTTTGTTTAAAGCTGTTTTGTTTATCTATGTGTGTGTGAATGTGAAAACTCTGATGAAGGCATAAAGCCGAAAGCGCTTAGTTGGAAAAACCAAATTTGCATCGTTATATCTTTGCTTCCTAGGCTCAGTTATTCAAAGCAATATCAGCTTCTACAAACTCTATAGTGGTTGAAATCCTATGTGTTTCAGTAAGTACAATATCTTAATCATAAGTATTTTTCTGCAAAGGAATGTGAGTACCTTTCGCACTGCAAAAGCTACACACATTTCTTTGCAGCAAAAAAAAGGAAAAAGTTTTGTCATACTGAATAATCACATTAATTGACAACATTGTTAGCTTGGAACAACTGGACCAAATATGATAAGAATTCTATTGTCTGAAATGAAAAAAAAACTCAGGGAAGTGGTTTAAGGGGAATGGGAACACCTGGCAGATGAGTCCGCCATTTTTTAAAGGGAGATAACTTTTGGGACTTTGTTCGCTTTTTTGTAAATCCCTGACCCACAGAAAAAGGGAAAGAATTTGCTTATTAGAAGCAAATTCTTTCCTGAGGAGCAAATTCTTTCCTTTAAGAGTTGACCCCTTTTGACATGAGCGACAAAAATACTTTTGAAGGAGTTGCCTCCCCTGAAGGTGTACCAATTCCCCTTAAACAGAATTAACGCTGTATTTATTAAGCTGCCATAAGTACCCCAGTTATTGAGATAGATGTTCTATGGTAAATTTGATAAAACCAGAGTGGCATTTTAAAAACACAGATAGATTACAGGGCCCCAGCCCACTGGGGCTTGGAGAAATAGATTGGGCTGCATGGTGCTTCCGGGAAGAGCTGAAACAGACTGCACATGAGTACTGGAAAACCGTTTTGAAGGTCTAAGCCTGCTCAGGTAAAGTTGTTTAGTTGGACCGTCCATGCATATAAACCCTATTGGTTTCATTGGGCTGCAGGGCTTGAGATGTCCTTTCATCTCAGTGTTGGGTGAATGTCCCGCAAAATTGGAAGCAACACCTCTAAAATGACCAAAATAGTGTTGACAGGGACGTTAAACCTCAAATCAAACAAACAAACAAACAAGTAGAGTTCATCAAATTCATTGATTTTATTTGATGAAAGAGAGTAAATGGTTTACAAAAAGCTCCTAGTTGTTCAGAACTTTAGAAGTGATGAATGCATTAGTTGATATATCAGGGAAATTCTTTTTATTCAATATGGTAAATGTATTAAATGTTTTTGTATAAAAATTGTGGAAGGCACATCTTGTCAGCAGTACTACAAGTTTATCATATAACCTTGCTGTTATTTAGTTTTTAGTGGATAATATTATGTTATTAATCAAGTAATTTCGCATTGGCCTAGGTACAGGTCCGAGGTCTGTTGCATTGGCCCGAGGTCGAAGGACACTGTTTGTCATTCTGTCTGCATCTTTTTGGACTTCTTGCTGGATCGTGACATTTTAGGAGAGTTTTAGCAAGTCCTCAAGGTATCTGAATTTTTAGGGCTTTTACAGTATTTGATAATTAGAATGTTACCCTCCTGGTCATCCCATATGAAGTTTATGAAACTCGGAAAAATTTCCTTTGAAATGACCAAGAGTGCAAGTTCCTCTATATAGTAAATTCTACCACATATGACATTTTTATCTCTAATAAATTCATTCAGCTATCAATGCTTTGTAAAACTGGACACAAAGTGGGCCATTATGGTTTCAGTACAGATTTTGTGATTCAGTTGTAGAGTAATTAAAATATTCAAATATTAGGGGTGTTCATATTAAATGAAACTGTGTTTCAAATGCACATAAATACACAATACATGTACTTAGCTGCATCTTCTTACTCCTTTGGCTCATATATTAGGTTGGCAGTACTTGCACAGTGGCCTTATTGGTTTAGAAATTTTAACATTTTGTATTTGTTTTTCGTTTATTAAAGTTTATAGTTTTCTGTATGTATGCTTACATTCCACACTTTTGCTAATTAAGAATTCTAACACAGCATGCCTGTATAGGCATTGATTTGGAACTGTGATTTGTTCTGCAACAAGTCACTGGGTGTAAGAGCACAACACAAAAACCAGCATTTTTTTCACATCACTTGTATATTTAGGGCCCCGCACTGAAAGTGTGGGTGCCCTATAGTAATCACTCTGTCCGTCCGTCTGTCTGTCTGTCTGTCTGTCCGTCTGTCCGTCCACAAATTTTTACTCCTCTGATAGCGCTGCCGGGGCACTAGTCAGTTTCACTGACAGCTCTAGTCTTTGATGTTTTATGGTGTTACAGCATTTTCTCACAACAAGAATGTTTCAAGTGTTTTTGAAATTCATGTGTTATACTCTATAACATTGTTGCTGGAATGTCTTCTCACAGTTGTGAAAGGTTGGGAGAACTAAATTATTGGGGATTATTAGTGTTAGAATACAAATAAATCTCAGGTTGTTGGTCTGTTTTAAGTGGACAAATTACTTATGCTACACTCTTCTGAATTGATCTACTTAATAGCTGACCTCCAAACTGTGAATTCAATGATAGAGCTGATCTATTTCTAAAAGACTTATACCATGATTTATATTGATTAACCCCATTGTATACTAGTGGACTCTTCCATTGCTATATGTTGGACAAGTCCATGTCATATCAGGGGTGCCATGCCTATTTTTTCATTTTTATTCTATTTTTGATGGAAAATTCTGTTAGCAAATAGTGCAGGCCTTGATCAGACACTGCATTCTGCGGCGTCTGATCTGGTCCTGCACTGTTTGCCAAGGTACCCCTTTAGGGGTTTCCTGCACTCAGTGAGTAAATGCATGTTATTGGCGTGGTAGCCCACAACTCCTCTTCAATTACCTACCTTGGAAGATTGTGCATAGCTTTTTGGTTTTTGACCAATATCTACAAACTGTGTCGGGGAGTCGACTCTTCAGCCCAGTAGTTAGAGCATTGGACTTCCACCTGAGTAGCCTGATTCAAATCTCACAGCAGTCATGGAATTTTTCAGCTTCATTCCTTTGTTATGACTTACGTTGTATGTTGGGGGCTCACCTGGGTTCAAACTTTACTTTGCTGAAAATGGCTTTGGGTCTTCATAAATGATGACTACCTTGACTAGAGGGAGTGTATCAGGCCACAACTCCTACCATAAATTGTCTACCTTGGTAGATTATGCAGAGCTTATAGGTTTAACCCATTTTGTACTGGAAACCCCAAAACGGGTAATAAGCAAACGGTGCCGGCCCAGATTAGACGCCTCAGAACATGGCATCTGATCAACCCTCAGTCATTTTCCAAATAAATTTTGAAGAAATCACAATCTGACACCCCTGAATTTGAAATGGACTCCTGCTATATATAAGGAGGAAGATTCCATTTGGTACAAAAAGGGGTAAACAAATCTCTGACAACTGTTTTAGGGAGTTGACTCTTTGAGTCAGTGGTTAGAGCATCAGATTCATACCCAGTATAGACAGGGATTTTCTTCAGCTATGATTCATTCCGATGTAGCAGCTTTCATGTCTTTAGATGGGGACTCATCTTGATTGGACTTCACTCTGCCTAAATAGGCTTGAAAAGAGTTGGCTGATTATCAGGACCTCAGAGGTTCAAGGTCTTGGGTTTGATACCAGCCAAGTTGACAATAATCCTTCATGGAGAATGATCATGAAATCTTTTCTATGGTCATTCTCTCCCTTCCCCTTCTGCTGATTCAGAGAGGGCAGTTTTCAGTTCTTGACCAAAAAATTGCACTGTTCTGGTTGCACAATCATGCATAAGCCTGCCCGGTGGATAGGCAAACTGACTGGCTTGATATAACCTAAATAGTGTTGACTTGACTTTAAAACAAACAATTGATCATATTTAACAACATCACAAAGAAACAAACACCTTCAAAGGTCTTTATATACAGCTAGAATCCATTCCAAAATTTATTGGTGTCTCTTAAATATTAGATATCTTTTTTTCGCTGTGGGTTTGAGCGTTGGTATGGTCACATATAAGATGCCAGGTTCTGCAACAAGAAGTCATGTGTTATTTTTCCAAGTACTCCTGTTTTCACCCAGCTTTGATTGATGATTGACTAGATATTAGTGAAATAGTCTTGAAACGGCTGAAAAGCCAAATTTCACAAAAAAAGGAATACGGGACCATTCCATTTCACTCCATTCAAATCCTTTCCTTTGATTTGCATGTTTTACAGTGTGCAGAAAAAAGAAAGAAAATATATGCACAGCAATTTCTATATAAAACTGTTATTGGGGTCCAAAAATGAAACCTTGTTAGTTTAACAACTGTGTTATATCCGAACAAAAAATGTATAGATTATATAGAAAAATGACCATATTTGGTCATTTTTCTGTATAATCTATACATTTTTAGCTCATCTGTCACATAGTGACAAGGTGAGCTTTTGTGATCACATTTTGTCCATCGTCCGTCATCAGTGCGTGTGTGCGTCCGTGCGTGCATCCGTGGTTAAACAATTTCTTGTCCGCACGATAGCATCATCATTTATGATTTTATTTTAACCAGACTTGCACACAACTTGTACCACCATGAGATCTGGGTTCCTTTCTTGAACCAGCCATATCCCATCATGTGTTATGGAGTTACGGCCCCTGAAAGGGCAAAAATTGCCTATTTTGGTCTTGTCCGCACGATAGCATCTTCATTTATGATTTGATTTTAACCAGACTTGCACAAAACTTGAACCACCATGAGATCTGGGTTCCTTGCTTGAACCAGCCATATCCCATCATGTGTTATGGAGTTACGGCCCCTGAAAGGGCCAAAATTGCCTATTTTGGTCTTGTCCGCAGGATAGCATCTTCATTTATGATATGATTTTAACCAGACTTGCACACAACTTGTACCACCATTAGATCTAGGGTCCTTTATTGAACCAGCCATATCCCATCATGTGTTACGGAGTTACGGCCCCTGAAAGGACTAAAATTGCCTATTTTGGTCTTGTCCGCACAATAGCATCTTCATTTATGATTTGATTTTAACCAGACTTGCACACAACTTGTACCACCATGAGATCTAGATTCCTTTCTTGAACCAGTCATATCCCATCATGTGTTACGGAGTTACGGCCCCTGAAATGGCAAAAATTGCCTATTTTGGTCTTGTCTGCATGATAGCCGTTTCATTGATGATTTGATTTTAACTAAACTTGCACACATTTTGTACCACCACAAAATATCTCAAGCTTGAATATGGGTCATGTTGGGTCAAAAAGTAGGTCAGTAGGTCAAATCAGAAAAAAACCTTGTGAAGACGCTAGAGGCCAGTTTTGGTCCGATCATCATCAAACTTGCCCAGAATGATCATCTTGACAATATCTCAGTCAAGCTTGAATACGGGTGTTGTCAGGTCAAAAAGTAGGTCAGTAGGTCAAATCATAGAATAACCTACTGAACACACTAGAGGCCACAATTTATGTCCAATCATCATCAAACTTGCTCAGAATGATCATCTTTATAATATCTTGGTCACGTTTGAATATGGGTCATGTCGGGTTAAAAAGTAGGTCAGTAGGTCAAATCATAGAAAAACCTTGTGAACACACTAGAGGCCGCAGTTTTGGTCCAATCATCATCAAACTTGCCCAGAATGATCATCTTGACAATATCTGAGTCAAGTTCGAATATGGGTCATGTAGGTTCAAAAAGTAGGCCAATAGTTCAAATCAGAGAAAAACCTTGTGAACACACTAGAGGTCACAGTTTGGGTCCGATCATCATCAAACTTGCTCAGAATGATCATCTTGATAATATCTTGGTCAGGTTTGAATATGGGTCATGGCAGGTCAAAAAGTAGGTCAGTAGGTCAAATCAGAGAAAAACCTTGTGAACACACTAGAGGCCACAGTTTTGGTCCAATCATCATCAAACTTGCTCAGAATGATAGTCTTGACAATATCTCGGTCAAGTTCGAATATGGGTTATGTCAGGTCAAAAATAGGGTTAGTAGGTCAAATTATAGAAAAAACCTTCTGAACACACTAGAGGCCACAGTTTAGGTCTGATCATCATAAAACTTGCCCAGAATGATCATCTTGACAATATCTGAGTCAAGTTCGAATATGAGTCATGTCGGTCCAAAAAGTAGGTCAGTAGATAAAATCATAGAAAAATCCTCTGAATAAAGGCCACAGTTTTCGTCCGATCATCATCAAACTTGCTCAAAATGATCATTTGACAATATCTCAGTTTATTTCGAATATGGGTCATATCTGGTCAGTAAGTAGGTCAGTAGGTCAGAGTGTTGAAAAATCTTGTGGACACACTAGAGACCCCAGTTTTGGTCCGATCATAATCAACCTTGCTCAGAATGATCATCTTGACAATATGTGGGTCAAGTTTACATTTACATATGGGCCATGTCGGGTCAAAAAGTGGGTCAGCCGGTCAAATCATAGAAAAATGTTTTGAGCACTTTAAGAGGCCACAGTTTTGTTCAAATCATCATAAAACTTGCTCAGAATGATCATCTGGACAATATCTCAGTTAAGTTCGAATATGGGTCATGTCAAATCAAAAAGTAGATCAGTAGGTTATTTTGTCATAATTTTTGGGCCATTTGGATTTAAAACTTCACAGGAATGTTGCCTAGGTGACTCCCTACCAAAATAGTTAAAACTCATTCCACTCCAATGAACAAGATGGCTGCCAGAGCTAAAAATAAAAAAAATCTTCAAATAACAATTACTTCTGTACCCTTGGGCCAATTTCATTCAAACTGCGAAGTAATGTTGCTTAGATGACCCTCTACCAAAAAGCCTAAAACAATCCCGCTCCGATGAACAAAATGGCCACCGGAGCTAAAAATAGAAAAACATTGTAAATTTGACTCAAATATGAACCCCTCCTAAACCCTAAGGCCAATTTGATCCAAACTTCACAGGAATGTTGCCTAGGTTACTCCCAACCAAATAAGCTAAAATCACTCTGCTGATGAACAAGATGGCCACCATAGCTAAAACTAGAATGTACTCAAGACAGTGACACACAGGTGAGCGAACCAGGGCCCTATGGGCCCTCTTGTTAATCCATCTTTAAACTGTATTATACCCACAACCATGTTATAATGAATAAATGGTGTTATAAAGAGGTAAAGGTGTAGTATAATAGTTAACACTGAAAAGCTTCAGGTAAGCGTGGGTATTGTTTGTGTTTGTTGTTTTGGGGTCAGTTGTTTATCAATCTACCCAAAGTAGCTCTTCAGTGTTAAAGTCAAATCCAGGTAACTTATTATAAAAAAATAGCAGTGATTATTTTATCACAGTGAGGTCAGCATGTTGCATAATAGTATCTGGGCTGGAATCATGGGTTGGGGTTGACAGAGTAGACCCAGATCTGACGCAGCCAAATGTGGCCCCTGATCAGGGACTACACTGTTTGCTTAAAGTGCAGGAATTTAATGGCCAGATGTCGCAAAATGCAGTGTCTGATCAGGGGCTACTCTTTTTGCATAAAAACTGGAGTTTAAGGGTTAAACAAAACAGTTTTAAGGGGAATGGGAACACCTTCAGGGGAGGCAACTCCTGCAAAAGTATTTCGGTCACCCATGTAAATAGGGGTCAACTCTTAAAAAAAAGAATTTGCTCCTGAGGAGCAAATTCTTTCCTTTAGGAGTAGACCCCTTTTCAGTGAGACAGGGCTTATAGAAAAGCGAATGGGAAGTCCCGAAAATTGTCCCCCTTTGAAAATTGATAGAAAAATCAGCCAGGTGTTCCCATTCCCCTTAAGTCTCAGTCCAGGACTATTTTCCCATTTTCCCAGCCTACCCAGAGACAATCAATCTGAAAGTACTACCAGTACTTTGATTGAGATTATAACCCAGTCAACACTATTAAGATCATGTCAAGCAAGTCAGTTTATCTATTCACACTTTTACTGTTTTTTAGTAATACTCAGCACAGCACACATTTGCACACATATTTTTTGTCAGTAACTGAAAACTGCCTCTCTTGAAGTAGTGAAAGGAAGAAAATGACCAAAGAAAATATTTCATGAATCATAAGCAGGGATAAATGGTGATAAAATTGCAATGTTTTTTTTTCATATTTGTTCTTCAAACAAACATGTTGTGGGTACTAGATAGCCTAATGAGGGAATTTTCTGAAGTACCCACAACATGAGTTTTGCCAGCCCTGGTGGCTCAGTGGACAGACTGGTGACGTCGAGGTCATGGGGTTCTATCCCCACTGGGTCATGAAATATATGCCAGTCTTCTGTCCTTTCTGCTTATTCAAGAAAGGTAGAAAGTTACTGGTGATAGAATGTGCACTGTACTGGTTTATTGCTAAGGAGAACATACTGACCAGGAATATAAGAATCTTATATGGGTGTGAGGGGTAGATGGAAAATTCCGTCCTGAGGGACACTGTCTGGCATCACGAGGCTTGATTTTTCTATCCACCCCTCACAAACATATAGGATTCTTTTTCTTGCATACCTCTCATTTCTTAGTGCGGATTTTAATGCAGCAGTCACTTCGGTTACCAACGTCCGCTATATTGTGATGACATTACAGGAATGTTTCGTGATGTCACGTAATGTGCTGTGACGTCAATCTTAACGACGGTGCATAAGAGGTCATAATCAACCTGTGCATTTATCAAACACACTATTATATTCGATTTTGGGTCGGAACACCAGGGTCAGAACATAAATTTCTATCCCAGGGTAAAATCATGGATTTCCTTGTCTGGTGTACAAGAATATAAAAATCTTACATGGGTGTGAGGGGTGGATAGAAAAAGCTGTCCCTTGAGATAGCAGTCAAGCATCATTAGGCTTGCCGAGTGATGCAGGACAGATCCCGAGGGACAGTTTTCCAGAGGGATGGACCCATAATAGATTCTTTGTCTTGCATACTTCGTTTCTGAGCATGGCGTTTTAACCCTCTTCATCCTGAATATTCTTATATACTACATTCCTCCCCGATTTTCAGCCATTTATGTTGCATGTTTTGTATTTTTACCATGGAGTCAGAAGTAGAATGGAAAACAGTATAGATCCTGATCAGCTGGCTTCTCTGAAGCCAGCTGATCAGGATCTATACAGTTTTTAAAAATGGATATATCCGGGTTCAGCATGGTGAGGGTTAATAATGCTGGCACTTCCATTGTTGACATCAAGCATATTTTGATGATATTACGGGCATTTAATGATGACAGTAACTGTTGTGTTCTGTGATGTCAAACATAACAAAGGTGTACACAACATCCCTTGCAAGCAGTGTACATCATATGTGAGAATTTTCGATTTCCATCTTACCCTGGTAGGATAAACCTGGGTAGGATAAGAACTTCTGTCCCAGGGTTATATCCAGATTTCCTTAACTGGTGAGTACTGAGCAGCTTGGTTGGCCTTGGTAGCTCAGTCCGATGCTCGTCTGACTGGTGATCAGGACCTGGGTTTGATACCTGCCAGGGTCGGCAACATTCTTTCGTGGAGATTGATCATGAAATCTTTTCTACGGTCATTCTCTCCCTTCCGCTGATTCAACAAGGGCAGTTGTCAGTTTCTGGCGAAAGAGTGAGTGAGTGTTTGAGTTTTACGTCCCACCAACAGCTAAGGTCATACGGAGACGGGACCTCGGTTTAAAGACTCTTCCGAAAGTCTGGAGAAGCCCCGGGATTTCTGGCGAAAGAATGTGCACTGTACTGGTTAACCGCTTAAGTATAAGCCTGCCCAGGAAAAGTGTGGACTGGATAGGTAAACTGACCGGCTCAAAAATGACCTAAAATAGTTTTGACGGGGCTGTTGAACTCAAAAACAAACAAACAAACTGAGCAGCTTGACAGGACCCTAACAGTGGTTGACTTGGTTGTTAAATTCGAAAACCAAAAAAAAAAAAAAAAAAAATACAGCATGTTTTTTTCAAGATGTATGAAAATAGATTCCCTAATTCCCTCTTATCAGAAGCTGTGGATTATTCAGGCAACTAGACTGATTATTTATTAGCACCCCATACCTGATAATTTGGTGTATCATATAACATTTCTAGAGGCTTAAGAATATTCATGAGACTAGAATGGTTATCAGCCATCGATTTCCAAGCTCACTAACCCAATAATTTGGTGTTTCATATTTACATTTTCAGAAGATGAGGATATTCATGAGACTAAAATGGTTACCAGCCATTGATTCCCTACCTACACAACCAATAATTTGATGTATCATGTAGCTTTATTTCTGATTTTATTTATTTCAAATTGTATTTATTATTGTATTAATTACAACCTGTAAAATTAAAAATATCCTGATAACCATATTTCCCTAAATATTCAGACACCAAATAGTCAAATAAATGAGTTGGAGCAGACAGTGTAGACCCAGATCCTGAAGGAGCAGCATGATCAGGGTCTACACTATTTGCCATTCTGTCTCCACTTTTGGACGCCTTTCTGGATCTTGAAACAAATTTGCTAACATTTTGGGAGAATTACAGCAAGTCTTGAAGGTGTCCGAATTTTTAAGATTTTTATGGTAAATATGGTAGGTATAAGAGACAAAAGAAAACTGAAAATAGAAGTTAACGAAAAATTGTTTACAGCTCTATTTTGTTTTCATGTTAAACTTGCATTCAGGCAGGGAAAGTAAACCTTTAGGTTGCTATACAGAGTTTTGGAGAAACAATTCAAATGAATTTATTTATTTAGTTTGTGAGAGTTCGCTACAATAAGTTGTCCATTTTTAATGGGACCAGCTCAGTCATTGGCCCAGAAGTCCTGGTTCAGACTGTGTACCAGTGTCATTTGTACTGGGCCTGACACTGGCCATGCGGTATGTGGACCATGCTGAACCAGGGGGGCATACTTTTCAGTAGCTGCTGATAGAATGAATCATATGCTCACAAACATGGCACTTGTTCTGATCAGTGCGGCTGGCACAGCGCATTTGCCATGTTGGCGATACTTGCATTTGGCTGGAAAACACGATAATGCTGATTCTCAGTCGAACTACTCAGCCAGTGTGAGTAGCTATCCAGTCAGCCAGTGTGACTGGTCTGCAGTTAATGTCAGTCTAGCTACTCAGCCAGTGTGAGTAACTATCCAGTCAGCCAGTCTGACCGGTTTGCCTTGAAATCCAGCTACTCAGCCAGTGTGAGTAACTACCCAGTCAGCCAGTGTGACCGAGTGTGAAGCAGCATTAACATGAAATTCCAAAGTATCAGCTACATGAAAAGTGATAAATTGTAGCAGGCTGTTGTAGCCTGGTAGAACTTGGGGATAATTTGATGAATGTTTTGTAAAATGAAATGGAATTCCCCAAAAATGAAGGAATGAATATCATGACTGTGGGAATAACTGTATTGAAAGTTGTAATTTAGGGTGGCAATCTTTGTAATTGTGAGTTTTATAGTCACAAATTATGTTTTAGTTCAACGCATTAATTGAAATTTTCGAAGGTAAAACCTGATTTACCTCCCCAAATTACAGTTATTGAATACAGTTATCCTCGAAATGAACATCTTTGAATAGATACACAGTCAAGGAAGGCAGATCTTTCAAAAATATTTTGTCTCCCTTAATCGTAGGGATCTACTGTCCTGTGGAGTACCACACTGTAAAAATCCAAAAAATTCGGACTTGCTGTAATATTCCTAACATATAAAAAAAAATTTGTTTCACAATCCTGCAAGGAGTTCAAAGATGCAGACAATATGGCAAACAGTGTAGACAGGAGCAGTCTGATCAGGGTCTGCACTGTTTGCTTAGGCCTTAGTGTCCCAATACTGAGGATCATTATGGTAGACTGGTTTTAGGAGGGGATCAGTTTAAAAGAGAGTTGAAGGCACACCTTTTTTCTGCCAATTTTATGAGTAGAAGGAAGACTTGTAAAATTGGCAGAAAAAAAGGTGTGCCAATTTCCAGTAACCCTTAAAGCACTTACATTGTAACCCTTGTCCTGCTGAATATTCATATATGCCACACCACTACCGATTATCAACCAATCAGATTACTTGAATTTTGATGCAAATTATTGCAACAAATTCATAAACTGAATGACGAACAAGGTAGATCCTGATCAGATGGCTTCTTCAGAAGCCATCTGATCTGGATCTTCATTGTTTGAAAGATAAGACATATCCGGGATCAGCAGGACAAGGGTTAAGAAAACTAGATCAGATGGTGTCTACCAGAAGCCATCTGGTCTGGATCTACAGTTTGGGAATGGATACACCTTCAAGGGAGACCATTTTTCCAAAAATAAGTTCTTACCTCAAATCAATAGGGGTCAACTCATAAGGTGAGGAAAAATTCTTTCCTTTAAGAGAAGACCCTGTTCCCATGGTGTTCAGTTTACAAAAGAAACCAAATAAGAAGTCCCAAAAGACATTTCCCATCTAAAAATGGTGGAAAATACCCCAGTCATCATTAGTGAAACATGTCCGTGTGAAATAATGGCGTCCAGCATGGTGTCAGAAACCGATAAATTTTATGTAAAAATGATAAAATCTTTCTTAGTTCTATTTTCAACATAGATTGTGGGTGCTCGTTAGAACTGCCTCATTGAGGCGGTTCTAACGAGTACCTACAATCTATGTTTTTGAGCAAAAATAAGGCAGATATTGTATATCCCCGTAAACCCCACTTTTCTCTGTATAAAGTGAGGTTTAGAGGGGTCTTTATTTCACAAACTTGTTATCATGATGTAAACATTCCACTAAACTTGCTCCAGTATTTAGATTTACCAGTATTAAAATAGAATCCATGATGGGGTTGAGACTTAGACCAGGAAATCTTAGTTTTTATTTTTAGTTTATTTGAGTCCTCCCTCTTAGTTTTTATTTTTAGTTTATTTGAGTCTTATGGGAGGCTATTCTGAGAATTTGACTTAAATAAACTGAAAACAAGACTGAAATTCCGTGTCCAGGTCTCAACTCCCTCACTGTTTATTTTTCCCACCATGCAATTTATTTTAAATGATAAAACTTCTAAAGAGGTGATTGCCATCAGACTGCCTAAGAATACAGAAATGCCTCATTTCTCACATAGAATGTTACTGATTTTTTGTTTGTTTTGGAGTTTTACAGCCCAGTCAACACTATTTAGGTCATTTTTGAGCCAGTC
Organism: Lucinisca nassula; assembly: GCA_963580285.1. NCBI lineage: Eukaryota > Metazoa > Mollusca > Bivalvia > Lucinida > Lucinidae > Lucinisca > Lucinisca nassula. The sequence goes on from OY757014.1 coordinate 58,833,691, forward strand.
AGTTTACCTATCAACACTTTCCTGGGCAGGCTTATACGTAAGCGGTTAACCAGTACAGTGCACATTCTTTCGCCAGAAACTGACAGCTGCCCTTCTTGAATCAGCGGAAGGGAGAGAATGACCGTAGAAAAGATTTCATGATCAATTTCCACGAAAGAATGTACAAATGTTACTGAGCAAAGAAGATAGATTTTGATTTTTAGGTTTAACATCTCCGTCAACACTGTATAGGTCATTTTGGAGACGTTGCTTCCAATTTTGTGGGACTTCTACCAGACATTGAGATGAAATGACATCTCAAGCCCTGCCGCCCAATGAAAGCATGGATGGTCTGACTCGTACCACTTTGGCTGGGCAGACTTAGATCCTCTGAGTGGTTTACCAGTACTCATGAGCGGTCAGTGTCAGCTCTGCATGGAAGCATCATGCAGCCCATATATTTCTTCAAGCCCCGATAGGCGGGGGCTGTAAAGAAGATAGAGCATTTAATGTTGCTACCTTGGACTGCTTAACCCTTTTTCTGCTGAATAAATTCATTTAGCCACTTCCATTTCTGAGTATCAACCAGTCAAATTACTTGTCATAGTCATGAAAACACGCCTATATAAATACATTGCAAACTTTACCACTAAAAAAAAAACAAACAAAAATTTTGAGATGAAAAATAGTGATATTTTTCTTATTTCTGCACAAAATATAGATTATAAGTGCTCCTTAGAAGAGCAGAAATTTACCCCTGTAAACTCCAGTAAAATAGTATAGGCGTGTTTTCGTGATGACATACTTGTTCAGTTCACAATCTGCATGACAAATGGTGCAGTTCTGATCTGGATCTACACTATTTGCAAGCATGCTCAGCAGAATAAGGGATAAATCCATTTTAGATAAAATTTTCATAAACTTAGTGGCAAAAACTAGAATCTAATGCTTGTCAGGTATTGTAATTATTGAAAAAAAAAACTTTTCTTTAGAACACATGACCTTATTATCAAAGACTATGTGTGAAATATGAATCTGTTGATTTCTGTTTGATGTCAGCTTTACATCACATGAACAAGTCCATGAAATGTAGACCCCCCTACACCCCACTTAATATCGAGAAAACTGGGGTTTACGGGGGTATACACTATTTTTCTTATTTCTGCTCCAAGACATAGGTTGTGGGTACTCGTTAGAACCGCCTCAATGAGGCGGTTCTAACGAGCACCAACAAACTATATTTGCAGTATAAATAAGACAAGAGGGCCCACAGGGCCCTGGTTCGCTCACCTGTGTGACACTGTCTCGAGTACATTCTATTTTAGCTATGGTTGCCATCTTGTTCATCAGCAGAGTGATTTTAGCTTATTTGGTAGGGAGTTACCTAGGCAACATTCCTGTAAAGTTTGAATCAAATTGTCCTTAGGGTTTAGGAGGGGTTCACGTTTGAATCAGATTTACAATATTTTTCTATTTTTAGCTCCGGTGGCCATTTTTTCTTCAGAGCGGGATTGTTTTAGCCTTTTTGGTAGAGGGTCATCTAAGCAACATTACTTCAAAGTTTGAATGAAATTGGCCCAAGGGTACAGAAGGAATTATCTTTTGAAGAATTTTTTATTTTTAGCTCTGGAAGCCATCTTGTTCATTGGAGTGGAATGAGTATTAACTATTTTGGTAGGGAGTCACCTAGGCAACATTCCTGTGAAGTTTTAAATCCAATTGGCCCAAAGGTTTAGAAGGAGTTAGCATTTGAAGCAAATTTACAATGTTTTCTATTTTTAGCTCTAGTGACCATTTGTTAATCGTTATGCTATTTTCCTAGAGGGTCATCTACACAACATTCCAATGAAGTTTAGAAGCCTTCATGGTGAAGTGGTCATGCTACTTGCCTTGTAAACCAGGGTAGCAGGATCGATGCCAGGCTTCTCCAGACTTTCAGATTGGTCTTTAAACAGAGGTCCCATAACTGTATGACCTTAGCTGTTGGTGAGACTTCAAACTCAAACACTCACTCCTATGAAGGAACCTATATGCCAAATATGAAGGCTGTATCTTAAATGCTCCAAAAGTTATGACAAAGTAGGTCAAAGGTCAAGGTCATGGCTCAAAAGTTTTGAATGGTTGAGAAAACCTTGTCACAAGGAACATACATGCCAAATATGAAGGCTCTATCTCATATGGTTCAAAAGTTATGATAAAGTAGGTCACAGGTCAACGTCACAGGTCAAATCTTTATATGAGTGGAAAGCCCTTGTCACAAGGAACCTATGTGCTAAATATGAAGGCTCTATCTCAAACAGTTCAAAAGTTTTGACAAAATAACCTACTCATCTACTTTTTGATTTGACATGACCCATATTCGAAATTAACTGAGATATTGTCCAAATGATCATTCTGAGCAAGTTTTATGATGATTTGACTAAAACTGTGGCCTCTTAGAGTGTTCAAAATGTTTTTTCTATGATTTGACCTGCTGACCTACTTTTTGACCCGACATGACCCATATTCAAACTTGACCCAGATATTGTCAAGATGATCATTCTGAGCAAGTTTGATGATGATCAGACCAAAACTGGGGTCTCTAGTGTGTCCACAAGGTTTTTCAACAATCTGACCTACTGACCTACTTACTGGCCAGATATGACCCATATTCGAAATTAATTGAGATATTGTCAAATGATCATTTTTAGCAAGTTTGATGATGATCAGACCAAAACTGTGGCCTCTAGTGTGTACACAAGGTTTTTCTCTGATTTGAACTACTGACCTACTTTTTGAACCGACATGACCCATATTCAAACTTGACTCAGATATTGTCAAGATGATCTTTCTGGGCACGTTTGATGATGATCGGACCTAATCTGTGGCCTCTAGTGTGTTAACAAGGTTTTTATATGATTTGACCTACTGACCTACTTTTTGACCTGAAATTACCCATATTCGAACTTGACCGAGAAATTGTCAAGACTATCATTCTGAGCAAGATTGATGATGATTGGACCAAAAATGTGGCCTCTGGTGTGTTCACAAGGTTTTTCTCTGATTTGACCTACTGACCTACTTTCTGACCTGCCATGACCCATATTCGAACGTGACTAAGATATTATCAAGATGATCATTCTGAGCAAGTTTGATGATGATTGGACCAGAAATGTGGCCTCTAGTGTGTACACAAGGTTTTTCTCTGATTTGAACTACTGACCTACATTTTAGACCGACATGACCCATATTCAAACTTGACTCAGATATTGTCAAGATGATCATTCTGGGCAAGTTTGATGATGATTGGACCAAAACTGTGGCCTCTAGTGTGTTCACAAGGTTTTTCTGTGATTTGACCTACTGACCTACTTTTTGAACCGACATGACCCATATTCGAATGTGACCAAGATATTATCAAGATGATCATTCTGAGCAAGTTTGATGATGATTGGACATAAATTGTGGCCTCTAGTGTGTTAAGAAGGTTTTTCTATGATTTGACCTACTGACCTACTTTTTGACCCGACAACACCCATATTCGAACTTGACTGAGATATTGTCAAGATGATCATTCTGGGCTAGTTTGATGATGATCGGACCAAAACTGTGGCCTCTATAGTGTCTTCACAAGGTTTTTTTTCTGATTTGACCTACTGACCTACTTTTTGACCCAACATGACCCATATTCGAACTTGACCGAGATATTTTGTGGTGGTACAAAATGTGTGCAAGTTTAGTTAAAATCAAATGATAAATGAAACAGCTATCATGCAGACATGACCAAAATAGGCAATTTTTGCCCTTTCAGGGGCCGTAACTCCGCAACACATGATGGGATATGGCTGGTTCAAGAAAGGAACCCAGATCTCATGGTGGTACAAGTTGTGTGCAAGTCTGGTTAAAATCAAATCATAAATGAAGATGCTATCGTGTGGACAAGACCAAAATAGGCAATTTTTGCCATTTCAGGGGCCGTAACTCTGTAACACATGATGGGATATGGCTGGTTCAAGAAAGGAACCCAGATCTCCTGGTGGTATAAGTTGTGTGCAAGTCTGGTTAAAATCAAATAAATGAAGCTGCAATTGTGCGGACAAGACAAAAAAAGGCAATTTTTGCTGTTTCAGGGGCCGTAACTCCATAACACATGATGGGATATGGCTGGTTCAAGAAAGGAACCTAGATGGCATGGTGGTACAAGTTGTGTGCAAGTCTGGTTAAAATCAAATCATAAATGAAGATGCTAGCCTGCGGACAAGACCAAAATAGGCAATTTTTGCCGTTTCAGGGGCCGTAACTCCGTAACACATGATGGGATATGGCCGGTTCAAGAAAGGAACCCAGACCTCATGGTGGTACAAGTTGTGTGCAAGTCTGGTTAAAATCAAATCATAAATGAAGATGCTATCGTGCGGACAAGACCAAAATAGGCAATTTTTGCCATTTCAGGGGCCGTAACTCCGTAGCACATGATGGGAAATGGCTGGTTCAAGAAAGGAACCCAGATCTCATGGTGGTACAAGTTGTGTGCAAGTCTGGTTAAAATCAAATCAAAAATGAAGATGCTATCGTGCGGACAAGAAATTGTTTACGGACGCACTGACGCACGGACGGACGCACGCACGGACGACGGACGACGGACAAAATGTGATCACAAAAGCTCACCCTGTCACTACGTGACAGGTGAGCTAAAAAATATCTCAGATTTTCAGAAGAAAAGTAGCCCTTTTGTAGATGTGAAAAATGCACTATGTCGCACGGGTGTGTTATCGTATTGAACCCCATCAAAAATAGAGCACATACGCATTTCTTGTGAAACAACATGGTATATACAGGCAAGTCAGAGATACTCTTTACATCAATTGCAACCCATGTGCACTACACCAGAGAGTCCTGTGCACAAGACTGAGCTGACCCAGGGAAACAGCTGCACTATATATTGCACCACATGTGCACCAGACATTTCTAACCTGGAGGTGCAGGTTGTTCATCACCATCTAATTCCTGGTGCACATTCAAGTGAATTGCTGTATTTACATTATCTGCATTTATTTATTTATTCTCTCTATCTTAATTTTATTGGTGGTTCCTTATTGATAAAGATATGATTAAAATTTTTCAAGTGGGATATAATTTTACATCTCTCTCTCTCTAGTTAAATTTTCGCCCACTAAAATTCGCCATAGCTATTCATTTCTGTATACAAGTAATATTCTGTAGGTATCAACTGATTCCCGTGTAGTTTAGGAAAATCTCTTGAAAACTGCACTTTTTGGATAAAATTTCCTGCAGTCTCAGGTGGGTGGGTATTGTTTGCATTAGTGTTAAAGCATATTTTCATAAATTGCAGTAAGTTTATGATGATTACATTGTTATTTGGTATGTTTGCAATTTGTTGATATGGTACCTAATGGATGTGTACTGAAGTGCTCATGGTGAGCTATTGTGATCAGTGAATGTCTGTCGTGCCTCGTCCGTCGTGTGGTGTGCGTCATCAACAATTTGATTTAAATGCGAACTTCTCCTAAACCTTTGGGCCAATTTGATTCAAACTTCACAGAGATGTTGTCTGGGTGGGACCCTACTAAAATAGCTATAATCATTCCGGTCCAATGAACAAGATGGCCACCAGAGCTAAAAATAAAAAAAATCTTTAAATGCCAACTCCTCTGGTAACCTTGAGCCAATTTCATTCAAACTTCATAGGCATGTTGCTTAGGTGACTCTGTACCAAAATAGCTAAAACGGTTCTACTCCGATGAACAAAATGGCCACCAGAGCTAAAGATAGAAAAAAATGTCACAAATTTGCTTAAAACATGAACTCCTGCTAAACCCTTGGGCCAATTTGATTCAAACTTCACAGGAATATTGCCTGGATGACTCCAAACCAAAATAGCTAAAATCGTTCCACTCTGACCAACAAGATAGCCACCAGAGCTAAAAATAGAAAAAAATCTTCAAAAGACAACCCCTCCTGTACCCTTGGGCCAATTTCATTCAAAGTTCATAGGAGTGTTGCTTAGATGACCCTCTACCAAAATAGCTAAAACTATCCCGCTCAAATGAACAAAATGGCCACCAGAGCAAAAAATAGAAAAGCATTGTAAATTTGCTTCAAACGCGAACTCCTTCTTAACCCTTGGGCCAATTTGATTCAAACTTCAGAGGAAGGTTGTCTAGATGACTCTCTACCAAAATAGCTGAAACCTGCTCTGATGAACAAGATGGTCACAGAGCTAAAAATAATAGAAATTGTCAAACGACAAATCCCAGTGTACCCTTTGGCAAATTTCATTCAAACTTCATAAGAATGTTGCTTAGATGATTCTCTACCAAAATAGCTAAAACTGTTCAGCTCTGATGAACAAAATGGATGAACAAAATGGCCACCAGAGCTAAAAATAGAAAAACATCATAAATTTGCTTCAAACGTGAACTCCTCCTAAACCCTTGGGCCAATTTGATTCAAACTTCACAGGAATGTTGCCTAGGTCACTCCATACCAAACAAGTTAAAATGGTTCTGCTCTAATGAACAAGATGGTCGCCAGAGCTAAAAGAAGGAAATTTCTTTAAACAAGTACTCTTGGGTCAATTTCATTCAAACTTCATAGGAATGTTGCTTAAGTGACCCTCTACCAAAATAGCTAAATGGTTCTGCTCAGATGAGCAAAATGGCCACCAGAGCTAAAAATAGAAAAAAAATAAATTTGCTACAAATGCAAACTCCTCCTTAAACACTTGAGCCAACTTGATTCAAACTTCACAGAGTGTTGCTTAGATGGCTCCCTACCAAAATAGCTAAAATCATTCTACTCTGATGAACAAGATGGCTGCCAGAGCTAGAAATAGAAGAATGTCGTAAAATTGTTTCAAACAGGAACTTCTCCTGAACCCTTGGGCCAGTTTAATTCAAACTTCTCAGGAATGTTGCTTAGCTGACCCTTTACCAAAATAGCTAAAACAGTTCTGCTCAGACAATCAAAATGGCTGCCTAAGCTAAAAATAGAAAAAAGCAAATTTGTTTTAAATGCTAACTCCTCCTAAACCCCTGAATGCCCCCTCCCATAGGGGCTTGATGCTTCCACGCAGAGCTGAATCCGACTGCACACGAGTACTGGTAAACCACTTAGAGGATCTAAGCCTGCCCAGGCAAAGCGGTGCGAGTCCGACTGTCCATGCTTTTTAGCCCTTAGTATTGGTTTCATTGGGCAACAAGGTATGAGATGTCATTTCATCTCAATATCGGGTAAAAGTCCCACAAAATTGGAAGCAGCGTCTCCAAAATAACCTATACATTGTTGACGGGGACACTAAACCTCAAACAAAACAAAACAAAATCCTAAACCCCTGAGCCAATTTGATTCAAACTTCAGAGGAATATTACCTAGGTGGCTCCCGACCAAATAGCTCAAATCGGTTAGGCCCCAGCCCATCGTGGCTTGAAGAATAGATGGGCTGCATAATGCTTCCAGGCAGAGCTGAAACCAACTGCACATGAGTTCTGGTAAACTGCTTAGAGGATCTAAGCCAGCCCAAACAAAGTGGTGTGAGTCAGACCGTTCATGCTTATAAACCCCGGTTTCATTGGGCGACAGGGCTTGAGATGTCATTTCATCTCAATGTCAGGTAAAAGTCCCACAAAATTGGAAGCAACGTCTACAAAATGACCTTTACAGTGTTGATGGGGACGTTTAACCTCAAATCAAACAAAAGCTCAAATCGGTTGGCTGTGATGAACAAGATGGCTGCCAGAGCTAAAAAAAACATCTTAAATTTGCTTAAAATGCGAACTTCTAAACACTTGGGCAAATTTGATTCAAACTTTACAGGAGTCTTGCCTAGGTGACTCCCTAACAAAATAGCTAAAATTGTTCTGCTCTGATGAAAAGATGGCTGCCAGCTAAAATTGTTCTGCTCTGATGAAAAGATGGCTGCCAGAGTCTAAAACAGAAAAAATCTTCAAATGCCAGTTTCATTCAAACTTCATAGGAATGTTGCTTAGGTGACCCTCTACCAAAATAGTTGAAAAGGTTCCACTCCAATGAGCAAAAAGGCTGCCATAGGTAAATATAGAAAAACATAAATATGCTTCAGATGTAAGCTGCTCCTCAACCCTTGGGCCAATTTGATTCAAACTTCACAGGAATGTTGCCTAGATGGCTCCCTACCAAAATAGCTAAAATCATTCTGCTCTGATCAACAAGACAGCCACCAGAGCTAAAAGTAGAAAAATCTTCAAACGTCAACTTCTCCTTTACCCGCCAGATCTAATAATAGACAAACCTTTAAGCGACAACTCTTACTATACCCATGAGCCAATTTCATACAAACTTCATTGGGATGTTGCTTAGGTGATCCTCTACCAAAATAGAAAAATGCATCTGTTTTAATAAACAAAATGGCTGACATAGCTAAATATAGAAACTCTTAAGCCAGTTTTACTCAAACTTTGCAAGACTGTTGCCCAGGTGATCGATCATCTATCTAAGTGCAACAGTTTGGTTTCATGGAATGGCTGTCACCCACATGACTTTCAGAAGCTGTGTGACAACTTGATATCTGGTGAGCGATTCAGGGCCATCTTGGCCCTCTTGTATTTTACATGCTTGCATTTCATTTGTGTGATGTCCACGCAGACATCAAAATGGACAAAAAACAACAACAACTGTGGAATGCACTCTAAATATTCCTGATTTTGTCTTTTGGTATTGGTAGTGGTCTGCCTGGTTCTCATTTGGAGTTACCTCTCTTTGACAATGTTAACTGACATCACATGAACAACTCCGTGAAATGAACACCCCACTAAACCCCACTTTATATAGAGAAAACTGGGGTTTAAGAGGGTATACATTATTTTTCTTATTTCTGCTTCAAGACATAGGTTGTGGGTACTCATTAGAACCGCCTCAATGAGGCGGTCCTAACGAGCACCCACTACCTACGTTTGCAGTATAAATATGAAAAAAAAAATCACAGATTTTCATCAGAAAACTAGCCATTTTGGAGATGTGATAAAATTCACTCTGTCGCACAGGTCTGTTATCGTAATGTATGTGGATTTTGGTATTCTTCTTTGATGGAGTCATAGCTCTTGATATAGATAAGTATCAAAGATATTTCAAAGATAATTTTTCTTTATAAGGCCCTGTGTTGTGGGTACTTGTCAGAATTCTAACTTGTATCCACAACTTAGGTTTATGATGTGGGGTGATTCTAACAAGTACCCACAACATAGCTGTCTGGGTCCAGGTTAGCTTAACGAGCTTATTAGTTGTTCAAAGCATCATTAGCTTAACGAGCTCGTTAGCGGTCATATTGTTAACTGTTCCAGCAAGTTTAATATCTAAAATTTTGTTATTTTTGCTGATAAAATGTGAGCAGCTTTTGCATATGCAAAAGCTGCTCACATTTTTTCAGCAAAAATTTTAGCATATTTGCCATATTTAATGATCAAAGTTTCAACGATTCGTTAACAAACAACGTCGGTAGTTTTGAACAACTGGCCCCATATTGTTAACTCTTCTGAAAAGTACAATATCTAAAATGTTGGTATTTTTGCTGAAAAAATGTGAGCAAAGCTTGAGCAGCTTTGCTCACATTTTTTCAGCAAAAATATTAGCATATTTGCCATATTAAATGATCAAAGTTTTAAGGATATGTTAACTAACGACGTCGTTAGTTTTGAACAGCTGGCCCTGGCGAGAAATAATGAAAATTATCCCTTGATGGTGTTTGTGGCTTCTCCTTCTCTGGCACTATGAACTGTTGTCTGTGATACCTATTAACCCTTCTCTTGCTGAATATTCAATTTAGCCACACCCATTTCTGACTCTGAACCAATCAGATTACCTGATGTAATTTATTCTTACAAATCCATAAATTGAATGTCAAACAGTGTAGATCCTGATCAGATGGCTTCTTCAGAAGCCATCTGATCTGGATCTACACGGTTTCCAAAGATAGGGGTTGTCGTGAACAGCAAGATAAGGGTTAATATTATTGGCCTAAATATTCCTGGTTTAGTCTTATTTTTTTTATGTTTATATATATTATAGATTTACGCAATTTACATGTATATTGGGATGTTGATAAATGTGAAATAAAAATATTAAAAAGAACTGTGTGTTTTATTTTATACTTGAGTATTAATACACGCATTGTTTCCTAAACTGTCAACTTGTCAGTTGCCACCAGCTGAAGCATACCTGTTATATTCCCCTCATCAGGAGGGAGACTCCCCTATTTGGATGATAATTTTTGCCCAAATTATGTGAAATTTTGGTAAAATATTGGAGTCTTCCTCATTTGAACTGAGAATTTCCCTATATATTCTTTACATCTCCCTCATCACAATGGCAATAAAAATTATCACAGGTATGCTGAAGGGGCTTAGGATTGTAGCTTGTTTACATCAAATGAGAACAAGAAGTTATATAAAAAAAAATCACACTCAATTCAATCCAATCAGTATTTAAATTTTTATGAGCAGTATAATTTTTATGCTCATAATGCTGTTAGATATGGAAATGCCAGCATATAAAGCTTTCTGTATATAACAGTGTTTAAATATTTATGAGCAGTATAATTTTATGATCAATGCTCATAAATTTGGCAATGACACCATATATATAAAGCTTCTTTCTGTTCATAAAAGTGTTTAAATATTTATCAGCAGTACAATTCTAATGCTCATATCATCATCATCATCATCATCATCATCACCGGTGTTGTAATTAACGTGCTGGTACAGGGGCAACATCCACATAAGTGGGCTCCTTTCCAGGTAGCTGGCTTGCTGCATGCATGGCAGATCTCAAATCATCTATCATGAGGGTCCATAGCCAATCATGGCAGTTTCAAACAAACAATATAAGTTTGGCTCATATGCAAATGCCAGCATATAAAACTTCTTTCTGTTCATAAAGTGTTTAAGTTTTTTGGAGCAGTATAATTTTATGCTCAACTCAGTTGAGCATGAAAATTATATGGCTCATATATATAGAAATGCCAGCATATAAACTTCTTTCATGCTCTTATCAGTTTGTTTGTTCATTTGATTTGAGGTTTAACGTCCCCGTCAACACAGTATAGGTCATTTTGGAGCCATTACTTCCAATTTTGTGGGACTTTACCTGACATTGAGATGAAATGACATCTCAAGCCCTGTCGCCCAATGAAACCAGTAGGGTTTATAAGCATGGACGGTCCGCCTCGCACCGCGGTTCCTGGACAGGCTTAGATCCTCTAAGCGGTTTACCAGTACTAGTGTGCGGACGGTTTCAGCTCTGCGTGGAAGCATCATGCAGCCCATATATTTCTTCAAGCCCCGATGGGCGGGGGCGGATGCTCATATCAGTATTTAAATATTTATGAGCAGTATAATTTTCATGCTTGATTCATTTGAGTATGAAAATTATATTGCTTGTAATATGGAAATGCCATGGTATAAAGCTAATGAGCAGTATAATGTCTTGCTCAACTCAGTTGAGCATAAAAGTTATACTGATTATATGTATACCAGCATTTAAAGTTTCTTTCATGCTCATATCAGCAGACACTAATTTTGTCAAGTTCAGAAATGTTAAATGTCAATAGTTCTTGACATTTAATATTTATGAGCAGGACAAATTTAATGCTCTGCTGGATTGATCATGAACAAGAAAAAAACTTAAACCGCGGGCAAGGTTTTTTTCTTACTTTCCTGTCTAAAACCGTCATATGAAAAGATGTATTTTAGTTGTGGGAGGACAGAAGGAGGAAGATATATTGATGACAGACTTGTATCTCAGCCAAACATGTGATCTTGAATGTAAGCCAGGCCAGGCTAGGCCAGGTCAGGTTGCCTTGGGCCACGAATAAATCTTGTGGTAACAGACAAAATACAACCACAAGGTCAGGCAGACCAAGAAAAGGATGTCTTAACACGTTTTTTATTGGTTATGCTTTTCATGTAAGCAATTTGAGCATCACAAAAACCCCTCTATATAGTTTTGACCCCCTGAACCTCACTTTTATATAGTGAAACTGGGATAACAGGGGTATACATTATTTTTCTTATTTGTGCTCAAAAACATAGATTGTGGGTACTCGTTAGAACAGCCACGCCAAGTCAGTTCTAACATTTTCATAATCTATGTTTTGAGCATAAATATGAAAAAATATCATTTTTGTTCTGGAAATTTTCATTTTTGTTCGTAAAATTTTCAACATACACCCCAACCTCATTATAACACTGTTCACTATAACACAGTTATGGATATAACACAGTTTCAAGATGGATCCCAAACATGTATAGATTATATAGAAAAATGACCATGAATGAATTTTTATATATAATCTATACATTTTGCTTGGAAATAACACAGTCGTTTAACTAACACGGTTTCTGCTTCGTACCCCATTAATAGTGTTATAAAGAGGTGGTGTACTTGAAAAGGCCTGGTTTCGTAACAAGGTGGTAACTCCTTCAAACTTGTCTCCCTTACCAACAGGAGCCTTCTCTTAATGGAAAGAAGTTGGCCTAAGTGAGGCTTTTCAGAAGGATGCTATATTGACTGCGTGTCAGTAAAATTCTATATAAAGACCACCTATGGGACTGTTCAAAGGAGGTCTTTAAGACCACTTTTGAACAGTCCCAAAGGTGGTGTCTGACCATCTATGGGACACTGTATGCAGAAAACATAAAGAAAAACAGCAGCCCACTAAATAAGCTTTTTTTGTCAGTAAAATTCCATATAAAGACCACCTATGGGACTGTTCAAAAGTGGTCTTTAAGACCACTTTTGAACAGTCCCAAAGGTGGTCTCTGACCATCTATGGGACTATGGGACACTGTATGCAGAAAACATAAAGAAAAACAGCAGCCCACTAAATAATTTTTTTGTCAGTAAAATTCTAAATAAAGACCATCTATGGGACTGTTCAAAAGTGGTCTTTAAGGGACTATGGGACACTGTATGCAGAAAACATAAAAAACAGCAGCCCACTAAATAAGCTTTTTTTTTCAGTAAAATTCTATATAAAGACCATCTATGGGACTGTTCAAAAGTGGTCTTTAAGGGACTATGGGACACTGTATGCAGAAAACATAAAAAAACAGCAGCCCACTAAATAAGCTTTTTTTGTCAGTAAAGTTCTATATAAAGACCACCTATGGGACTGTTCAAAAGTGGTCTTTAAGACCACTTTTGAACAGTCCCATAGGTGGTCTCTGACCTGTCGACACTGTATGCAGAAAACATAAAGAAAAACAGCAGCCTACTAAATAAGCTTTTTTAAAGCAGAATTAGTCTTAATTTTAGGTTTTAATAGTGGAACCACTTAGAATGACTTAGCCTGCCCAGACAAAGTGGTGTGAATCAGCCCGTCCAATGCATATAAGCATTTTGGTTTCATTTGATGACAGGGCTTGAGATGTCATCACATCTCACTGTCAGGTTAAAGTCCCACAAAACTGGAAGCAGTGTCTCCAAAATGACCTAAATACTGTTGACAGGGACGTTAAACCAGTCTATTCAGTCAATCACTGTATGTATGTGTTAATAAATATGTGCATGCGGGTGGTGGTGTGTATGCACACGTGTTAGATCCTTGGTTACATTTAACCAACTAAAGTGGCCAAACGTACACAAAAGACCCTATTTGCCATTGTAGGTCATCATATGTGCCACCAGACAGTTTCTAGCATGCCAAAAATGGGATTTACACAGTTTGTTTAAAGTATAGGCGTTTTTGTGAAACTAACCACAGACAAAATTCTGACTTTGTGGAAGACTTCGTATTCATTGAAATATGCTTTTAAAAGCAAAATTAGCCTTTATTTCAGCTGGTCTTAACAGCGGAATTTTACCATATTCAGAATAACAGAATTCAGAAAATACATTTTATGGTTCACTGACTTTGAAATATTGCAAACAATGATGACTCCATATTTTCCAATTATGTGGGGTATTCCTTGCTTCCAAAGGATAACCCTTTCTAGAACATGTTTAACGTCACTACAGCTGGTGTCTGGGAATGTGTGACGGCCGTAAAACGTCTCCCTGCCCTACATCATAGTGTAGTTTATATTTTCTTGTTCTTTGGGATCATTGATTCCATAGTGGAATTTTGAAAATATTTGAGGGTCACTGATGAGGCCTAAATGGCCGAAACTAGCTAGTCTGGCCCAGAAAACATGTACACTCCATATTTTCCAGTGATGTGGTGTATTCCTTGCTTCCAAAGGATAACCCTTTCTAGAACATATATTTAACGTCACTACAGCTGGTGTCTGGGAATGTGTGGCGGCCGTAAAACGTCTCCCTGCCCTACATCATAGTGTAATTTATATTTTCTTGTCCTTTGGGATCATTGATTCCATAGTGGAATTTTGAGGTTCACTGATGTGGCCTAAATGGCCGAAACTAGCTAGTCTGTCCCAGAAAACATGTACACTCCATATTTTCCAGTTCTGTGGTGCATTCCTTGCTTCCAAAGGATAACCCTTAATAGAACATATTCATATGTATGCCGTCCTAATAGGGGGACAAAATCTGTCAGATCAGGCACAGGTACAGATGCTGATCAGTTCGTACACTGTCCAATATCTGATAAGAAAAACAACTTATTCTGAATACAGTAAAATTCCGTTATTAAGACCAGCTAAAATTAAGGCTAATTCGGCTTTTAAAAGCATACTTAAAATATTTCAGCTGTTCTTTCTTTACATTTTCTATATCAGTCACGCATAGAACACACTGGGGACATGGCGATTAGGCAACGTCGCATCAACATTGATGACGCTGATTGGATGTTGCGTTGTGTGCCCACTGGAAAACGCTTTCCTAGCAGGCATTCAACATGTAGAAAACGGCCTAGCATTACGATAACACACCCGTGCGACATAGTGCATTTTTTCACATCTCCAAAATGGCTACTTTTCTTATAAAAATTCATGATATTTTTCTTATAAATACTGCAAACATAGATTGTGGGTGCTCGTTAGAACCGCCTCATTGAGGCGGTTCAAACGAGTACCCACCACCTATGTCTTGGAGCAAAAATAATAAAAAATAATTTACACCCCCGTAAACCCGTTTTCACGGACTTGTTCACGTGATGGGTTGATGAAACGTGATTGGTGGTGAATGAGGTGAAGGTGACGTATATCTTTAGTCACCGAGGCGTCCAATTGATATTGGCTTGCTGTTGGACAAGGCTTGTTGTCCTGGTAGACGGGGATGTTTTTATTACTACTGTTTCTTCACTTTCTTTCATTTTTGTCATGCCTGCTCTGCTATTAGCATGGCGCGATATCTAGGCGTCCAGTTTTCCCTCCGTTCGCCCGTTCGTCTGTGCATCCGTTTGTCAAGGCGCCAACATTTACGACCACCCTAGTGATCACCTTAATGGTCAAGCTAATTTCTTTAGAACTATTCGAGCTTCATTAATGATACTTGGTACAAAATTGTATCTGGGGATGGCAACTTAAATGCAAGCATCCATATCTGATCTTGACCTACATTTTATGGTTCACTGACTTTGAAATATTGCGAACAATCTACATGATGTAGCGTTCACCCTAATGATCAAGTTCATTTTAAAAGAACTATAAGAGCTTTATTAATGATACTTAGTACATACTTGTATCTAGGGATGCAAGCATTCATATATGACTTTGACCTCTATTTCATGGTTCACTGACTTTGGGAACTATTGTATCAAACCTGTCGTTCACCCTAATATTCAGGCTCATTTCTCCAGAACTACAAGAGCTTCATCAATGATAATTGGTAACAACTTGTGTGCACGAATGACAACTATAATGCAGGCATCCGTATTTGACCTTGACCTAAATTTCATGGTTCACTGACATAACCATTGCATCAACCCTAGGGTTCACCCTAATGTTTAAGTTCATTTCTCAAGAACTATTAGAGCTTCATTAGTGATACTTGGTACAAGCTTACATTTAGGAATGGCAACTTCTATGCATCTTTAATTGACCTCGGCCTAGATTTCATGGTTCGGTGACTTTGTACCCCCACAGGAGCGGAATTCTTGTCCTATTTCCCTCCTATCTCTGTCTTTCCTCTAGTATCTCTTATGTCTCTTTTTCTCCTTTTCTCTTGGAGGCGACACAATATGCCCCACAAGGGCTGACGTGTCGTTAAACCCCAACACAATTAACCCTTATCTTGCTGAATATTCATTTAAGCCACAACCCTTTCTGTCTATCAACCAATCAAATTACTTTATGTAATTTATTGCTACAAATTCATAAACTGAACGCCAAACAGTGTAGATCCTGATCAGATGGCTTTTTCAGAAGCCATCTGATCTGGATCTACACTGTTTGCAAATATAGGGGTTGTCGTGAACAGCAAGATAAGGGTTAACCTTTACCACTCCCTGGGCTAACTCAGCAAACGACTAATTGTTGATATTTTCTTCTTTTTTTTCCGGAAAACAGGACTTGACATCTCATGCAAATTGTCTCTACAAATCCTGTTTTCTGGGAAAAGTAACAAAAACATTTTAACCTTTAGCCTGCTGTAGGCGACAAGCCCTATCTTTGCAAACAGTGTAGATCCAGATCAGATGGCTTCTGAAGAAGCCATCTGATCAGGATCTACAATGTTTGACATTCAGTTTATGAATTTGTTAAAATAAATTGCACCAAGTTATCTGATTGGTTCAAAGTCAGAAATGGGTGTGGCTTAATTGAATATTCAGCAGGTTAAAGGTTAAAATGTCATCTTCTGAAAAAATATACCCAGCATGCAGAGGGTTAATGATGAAACGTGAAACGTTGTACGTCGTGTGCTCCGTATCATGGCCGATTGGCAACTCAGCATAGTTTCTGGAATTCGTTTTGAACTTATTATATCCAAGAATTCTCTGACCCATCATTAACCCGTATATGACACATAGAATCTTCCATCCATTAGCTTGGGACAGCTGTATTTCCAATTTAAGTGGTGGTCAGTCGCAAAAAACAAGTTGGCTGCTTTCAAAAAGCATCCAATAGGTTTGGTCTTGTCAGTCTACATTCTGATTTGAACCAGCTAATATCATTATCCCACTAAATGCATTTTTTGAATAAAAGTAATAAACTTTAAACGTTCCAAGGCGGTTATTCTGTCGCTGTATATTTTGTTATGGTTTGTCTGAAGTTTGGAGGCCTTCATGCGGACTGAGCAAATTATTTGTATAAATCGCGACGGAAGTAAGGGCGAGGTTTGTGGCCACGTAAAATCGATTTAAGCCCCTCAGTGGAATTCGTTTCCGCTGACCGTTCCAAGGCGGTTCTTCTGTGGCGGTTTGTTTTTGTTATGGTTTGTCTTTGGATGTTTGTGTCGCTTATGTTATTTTATTTTGGATAGCCTATTGGCCATTTTATTGGAAAGTAACTGTCCTTTTGGCTCTCCGCTGTTGGTGTTTCCATTAGGGTCTGTTGTTTCATGTTTGTGTGTCTTTCCCTTTGGTGTCTCTGATAGGAGCTGTGGGTTGATTGTAACGATTCCTGATCATTGCCTCCACTTCTATTTTTAATACAAAACGTGTATATAAAATTTCGAAGTCTGTGACCTTGGTATCAGGAGGAGTAGGTAGTGATGAGTATTCTGTGGTAAAATGTTAAACGCCATGGCAAGTATAAAATTAATGTAACTTACATATGGTTTACACATGTATAGCACAAAACTTAACCAAACGAAAATGTAAACCGAATTTTTCAAAGGTCATAATATTTGGTGGACAGTAATTTTCGAAACTTAAGGCACATCTTCACATCTTAGCCTTACTACATACACATTTTAGGCTTGATCGTATGAAAACTAAATATTAGGAGTTATACGGAAACGAAAAAAAAAGTTTACTAACGGACGGACGGACAGCAACCCCATAACTTAATAGGACCGTTTTTGTTGTTGTTGTTGTTGTTTTTCAAACGGGTATATAAAAACAAATTTCCTTAGTCATCAGGCCTTCTATAGGGCTTTGGTTATCTATTTCACTTGTTGTTAACGTCCCTGTTAACACTGTATGAGTCTTTTTTGAGACACTGCTTCCAATCTGTCGCCCACTGAAACTAAATGGTTGAAATGCATGAACGGTCCGACTCGAGCCACTTTTCCTGGGCAGGCTTAGAACTTCTAGGCGATTTAACACTACTCATGTGCGGCCGGTATCAGCTCTGCGTGGAAGCATCATGCAGTCCAACCTATTTCTTCAATCCCCGATGGACGGGGGCCGATCAGACCTTGGGGCAATATATTGGACTGCATGAGCTGAAACCGACCGAACTTTGAAGTATTGCTGAACCGCCTGGGAAGATCTAAGCCTGTCCAGACAAAGTGCTGCGAATCGGACTGTATCTTAAACCTCGCCAGTTTCTTTGAGCGGTACCTCCGCAAAAAATGAAATTTGCAATCCTTTTGTATATCTTTCTGGATCACAATTTAATTGTAAAAGAAACTGATTAGTTAAACGTCAAGTATTGAGTGGAAATAAAGAACACTTTTCTCGGCTTATCAGATACAATAGCTTCCATCGAATGCGCCAAAAAGTCTTTTAACAACTCATTCTGTAACTGGTGGCATGTCACTTAGTAGTCATGAAGTTTTTGAACAGAAACTATTGCTATCTGTGCTGGGCTCAAGAACAATAAACAACGACCCATCAACGTTATGACTTTGTTTCGCTCCCTAAATATTTTATATGCTTGGAAGAGTTAGAACCTTCGACCTTGGCACTGATGTTAATTCTAGTAGCAAAGACATTTAAATGTTTTTACAAACCCAGCGATCTTTTTTGTTTTACGATCCCTTCAAGATTATTTCACATCAAGCCGATCGTTAATCAGAGGTGAGCGAAAACTGGAGCACCCGATGAAAAACCTCCTGACCTTCCGTTGCAGAACTTCTCATTATGTGACCTGAGCCATGCTCAAACCTACAGCGTTGAGAGACCTAATGATTAAGAGTCAGCACTCTTATCCACTAGGCCACGGAGGCCCGTTACACCCAGCGATCTTTATAAATGAGGAAAAATAACGTTCTCTGTCTTTCCAACATTTACATATACGTATTATTAGAGCTATCAGCGTACCGAAAGATGTTCAGAATATATAAATCTTTTACTATCTGTTTGAAGTAAACTTTGCAAGTTTTGTTTATTTGTATTTAACGGCCCAGTCAACACTGATTTGGGTCATGTTTCGGCTGTCAGTGTACCTATCCACGCTTTTCGTGAGCAGATTTATCCGTAAGCGGTTTACCAATTCAGTGCACATTCTGTCGCCAAAAACTGACCCCTGCCCTTCCTGAATCAGCGGAAGGGAGAGAATGACCATAAAATGATTTCATAATCAATCTCCACGAAAGAATGTTGCCGACCCCGGTAGGTATCGAACCCGAGTCTTCCTTATCACCAGTCAGACTCCATCCGACTGAGCTACCGCAGCCAGCCACACTTTGTGAGTAGTAGTAGTTATGTTCTGTTGTTTTCCGTTTCCATTACTCCATAATGGCATTGCAAGACGTAAAATTTGCGAAAATGACTGCGGCTGTTATAAGTTCCCCTTAAGGTAAATAGATACGCCTTACGGGGGTGGGGCTACTCCTGCAAAAGTAGTTTCTCTTTGAATATGTCTAAGGGGTATACTCTTATAGGAAAGAGTTTGCTCCTGGGGAGCAAATTCTTCCCTTTTAGAGTAGACCCCTTGAGTAGCAAATTCTTCCCCTTTTAGAGTAGACCCCTTTTTCAGTTGGACAGAGCCAACAGAGTAGCAACCATAAGGTCCTTAAAGCTGTATTTCCATCACGAAATAATGCCTATAGAATTGTGATCCCCTTTTATATGCTCTATAAAAGGGTTATCCCCTGGAAGCAAGGAATGCACCACAGAACTAAAAAATATGGTGCGCACATGTTTTCTGGGCCAGACTAGCTAGTTTCGGCCAATTAGGCCTCATCAGTACCCTAAGATATTATCAAAATTCCACAATGGAATCAATGATCACAAAGGACAATAAAATATAATCTACACTATGATGTAGGGCAGGGAGACGTTTTACCGCCGCCGCACATACCCATACACCAGTTGAAGTGAAGTTAAATTTGTTCTATAAAAGGGCTATCCTTTGGAAGCAAGGAATACACCACAGAACTGAAAAATATGGAGTGTACATGTTTTCTAGGCCAGACTAGCTAGTTTCGGCCAAGTAGGCCTCATCAGTGACCCTCAGATATTTTCAAAATTCCCCACAATGTAATCAATGATCCCAAAGGACAAGAACATATAATCTTCGCTTTTATATAGTAAAGCTCGGGTTTGCAGGGGTATACATTAATTTCCGTATTCATGCTCTGAGACACTAGATTGTGGGTACTCGATAGAATCGCCTCGTCGAGGCATTTCTGTCGACTCCCCGCAATCCATGTTTTGAGCAAAAAAGGCAAATATTCCAATTTTTCTTTTTAAAATTTCTTTTTCTTTGGCAAAAAATTGACAATGTATTTGTATAGGTGTGTTCCGAAATATGGTAAAAATGGTAGACTAACTGCCACACCTCCCAGGTGTATCCATTTCCCTTAAGATATTTATTGTTGGAGTTGAAACGCTTGCTTTTCGGTCTGTTTCGCTATTCAGACAGGCTGTTTCCTGTAATTGCACTATAGTATTGCATCATCGTTAAAGCTGATTGATTGCATCATCATTAAAGCTGATTGGTTGATCGCGTCACGTGCCCCTCCATCTGGTCATTATACCCGGTTTGCCCGCCTCATGGCGACCAAACCAATCAATTTATATAATGTTCACTAATATAATTAAGTCTAGCGTCATATAAAAGCGACACAAGCAAACGGTGTAGACCCAGATCAGTCGCCACACAACATAGCGTATACTGCCTGACTAAAAGTACGTTGTGTTAAATTTACAATTAATGGAATTTACCAGGTCCTCCTTTGGTTTTCTATTAGTGTGAGACGCCAAGCTCTGCAACGGAAGGTCATGTGGCTTTTCAATACCTTTCAATCTGATAATTTTCGAGATCTGCTTTTTCATCTACAGTAAGGCAAAATCTCTAGCACAAACGAACTCCGATCGAAATCTGAACGGGAGTGTAGTTTCTCATGATTGCTTTTTGTGTTGTTGTTGTTGTTGTTTTTCCGGATTTCCTTCTGAAGTACGTGATCTAAGTCCGTTCATTGACCAGGGAATGGTAAACGAAAATTATTAGATTGAAAGGTATCACCCATTATATCTCAGATCTCTGCTTGATATTTCTTTTTGGAATTTTCATTACAAAGTTAGTGGCTTCTATATAATTTAGAACCACAATTTAACAATTCAGCCATGAGTCAATTTCTATAAATTTTGCAATGAAAAGACGCAGACAATATGGAGTCTAGAGGTCCAGTACTGAATCATTCCAACTAGAGCAGGCTAGAAATCGGTAATAGATTACTTATTAGCTATTTTCCAATCATAAATGAAGGGAAATGGTGTTGTCGGGTACGAAAAGCCTCAACTCAAACAAACAAATGAAGGAACGAAAATGAAAAAAAAAAAAAAAACAACAAAAAAAACCGTTGTTTGTCTAAGGTGCGAGAATTGTGTGCAAAAACAAATATATCCTGACTGCGCGGCAAAACTTCTGCAAATGCATTTAAAGATCCTATTATCTTACTTCCTCACAACATAGGCATCACATGGTCACTGAAGTCATCGTCCAGGTATACTGAATACAAACGAAGGAATTATTATAGCTGATTTCTTTCCCGAGAATTGTCCTTTTTAAATCTGTGCAATTGACTCATGGTGGCTTAAAGCTTTCTGAACCCCTTGATCCCCACTTTATAGAGGATCTTACATGAGTGGTCATGTAGTATTGAATTTATTAAACGAGTTGAGGAGAAAGGGATAAAATGCGAGGCTTTGCCGAGCATTTTGTCCCTTTTCCTCAACGAGTTTAATAAATTCAGCAATACATGAGCACGAATGAAAGATTCTATTTATCATATGACATTTAAAACGCATTTTATTCACGATTGTTTAACAAAAATTTCAATATTCCACTGTTAGTAAATGCGACGTCGTACATGTAATGTTATGTAATGTTATAGGACGTATCTAGCTAATTTGCATATTTAATCCACTAGTGGATTATCGAAAATAATACATGGCGTTATTACACTCTCAGACGCGACGTCATATGATAAAATACAGTAAAACTGGTTACCATGGGCGTATATTATTTTTCTTATTTCTGCTCAAAAAGATAGACTGTGGGTACCCTCAATCAATATTTCGAGCAGAAATAAGAAAAATATCACATCTTTTCTTCCGGAGGTAAAATTTACAATGAACAGTCAGGTACCCAGTTCCGAATCGTACCCAGTTCCGGATCAACACGACTTTGATAAGTCGCCAAGACAATTTCAAAGCCATTTAGCATAAAACTTCCACTGCCCGTTCCAAGGCGGTTCTTCTTTGCGGTTTAGTTTTTGTTATGGTTTGTCTTTGAGAATGTGTATCGCTAATATTTTTTTTTGTTTCGGATAGCCAATTGGCCATTTGGTGGGAAAGTGACTGTCCTTTTGGCTTCCCGCTATTGGTGTTTCCATTAGGGTCTAGTTATTCTTTCCCTTTGGTGTATCTGATGGGAGCTGTGGGTTAATTGTATCGATTCCTGATTATTGCCTTCACTTCTATTAGATGGAAATCCGAAAAACACAAGGCAGTTTATGAGAAATAACAACCCCGTTCAGATTTTCATTTTGAAATATAAAGATTTCGCCTTATGCAAATCAATATAATATTCGTTAAGACATAATTATATGTTTTCTGGACATCGATGAAGAACTGTAAAACAAACAAATAATATGCCAGTTACTTTCAAATGCTGCCTCTTTTCGCCACCGATGCGTTGAACTAGAAGCCGATGCGTTTGTCGTGAATATGTTCTAGAAAGGGTTATCCTTCGGAAGCAAGGAATACACCACATAACTGGAAAATATGGAGTGTACATGTTTTCTGGGCCAGACTAGCCAGTTTCGGCCATTTAGGCCTCATCAGTGACCCTCAGATATTTTCAAATTTCCACAATGGAATCAATGATCCCAAAGGACAAGATAATATAAACTACACTATGATGTAGGGCAGTGAGACTTTTTGCGGCCACCACACATTCCCAGACACCAGCTGCAGTGACGCTAAATATGTTCTAGAAAGGCTTATCCTTTGGAAGCTATAAACTACACTATGATGTGGGGCAGGAAGACTTTTTACGGCCGCCACACATTGCCAGACACCAGCTGCAGTGACCCTAAATATGTTCTAGAAAGGGTTATCCTTTGGAAGCCTGTGCGTTTATATTGACCATGCAGTGTGTTATCTGACTAATGATGTTATAGTAAACATATCGTTAAAACCTTGATATGTTTTTGCTGACAGAATGTGATAGCTTTTGCAAATGCAAAAACTACTTACGTTTTTCAGCAAAAATACCACTATATAAGATGGAGTACTTGCTTGAACATTTAATAATTTGACCGCTAACGAGCTCGTTAAGCTAACGATGCTTTCATGTTTGAATAACTGTGCCATGGTATTTCGAACTAACACTTTACGGCCCCGACCGCTACTCATTCTCGTCAGTATACGTGTTTGAACCGATTAGCAGTAGGCTAGAGAAAGAGAGAGAGAGAGAGAGAGAGAGAGAGAGAGAGAGAGAGAGAGAGAGAGAGAGAGAGAGAGAGAGAGAGAGAAAACAAAATAGGAGTACGTCTGGATTAGGTCATGAAGTGCGGTTTCTCATGAGGACAAATAACCGAATATTTTAGGAAAACGAAATATATAGGTTGATGAATCAGATGGGTCAAACAAAATGAAGAAGAATGTAACCGCGTATAGTACATTTTTCCCATAATGTAATATACCTGCGCAGACATTGGCAAACAATGCCGGATCAGGGTGTTAACTGTTTGCTAATAGTACGGTTTGTGCGTGCGCGCGTGCCTGTGTGTGTGTGAGTGTGTGCTGACACCTGTTACAAGAATAAGCGCAGACCCTTTTCTAGGCGAGGGTCTCAAGTAACAGGAAAGCGAACTGTGTATACTTTCACAAAAAAGATGAGTCGAACACAGTCAACTGGACACGTGGCGTCTAAGCAACGCCGCATCAACCGTTGATGGCAAACCGTTGCATCGACGTTGACACAACGTTGCCTACACGTTGTATGCCTTTGCATTTTATACTATACCATGATTATTGCCGTTCATAGAAAAGAAAATCAGCTTCTAGAAAAATAATAAAAAGTACAAAATAAGCACCCATATATTTACAAACAACGTTTCCTTTGTTTTACATTTCCTCAAACAAAGTCACATGGCGATGTTTGTTTTTCCTTTAATCGTTTCTAGAAGTTTCAGAATAAGTTTTTTGATAAACAACAACTTGATTAATAAAGGTGCTCGATTTTTCGTTCACTTACTTTGCTCGTGACCCGATGAACGTTAGATAAATTACATTCATTTCTTAAATAAATTAACTTTTTTTTTTTTGGAAGAAAAAAAAATAAAACATACAAACAACCAAACAAAACAAAAACAAAAAAAAAACGGGTGTATTATTTTCTTCACGGGTGTTCGTCCGGACGCCCGTCCGTCCGTCCGTCTGCAACAAACCTTGTGAATGCAACTATACTTTTTTATTTATCGGCCTGTGCACATTGACCAAACCTGGTACGCATATTGCCTATGGACTGCTGATGTGCATGAGATTTCCAAATTTTGATCTCACCCTTTGGGGTCAAAGGGTGATGTCAAAGGGAAACATTTCAAGAGAATGCTGGTGAATGCAACTACTTTTTTATTTCTTGGCCTACGGTTATTTTGATTTATTGATATCCATAATTCGAAATATGAATATATATTATTCGGTCCATTTATGAATATCCATAATTCGACGGCCCCCGCCCATAGGGGCTTGAAGAAATATATGGGCTGCATGATGCTTCCACGCAGAGCTGAATCCGGCCCGCACACTAGTTCTGGTAAACCGCTTAGAGGATCTAAGCCTGTCCAGGACCCGCGGTGAGAGGCGGACCGTCCATGCTAATAAACCCTATTGGTTTCATTGGGCGACAGGGCTTGAGATGTCATTCCATCTCAATGTCGGGTAAAAGTCCCACAAAATTGGAAGCAACGTCTCCAAAATGACCTTTACAGTGTTGACGGGGACGTTAAACCTCAAATCAAACAAACAAATCCATAATTCGGATTATGGATATTCATAAATGGACAGAATTATGGATACCCATAATTCAAATTATGGATATTAATAAATCAAAATATGGACATCCATTATTCCGCTGATTTATGGATATCCATAATTCGAATCCATGCATCGACCTGAATTATTGAAATCCATAAATCGAATTATGGATATCCATAAATCAGCGGAATAATGGATATCCATCTTTTGATTTATATTGATATCAATAATTCGGAGTATGGATATCCATAATTCGGTCCATTTATGGATGTTAATAATTCGAATTATGGTTATCAATAATTCGTCTTTGCAAATAAATACAATAAATAATGACTGAAACCAAAGGCTTTTGCAGTGAATTATGGATATCCATAATTCGAAATATGGATATCATTAATTCAGTCCGATTTAAAGATATCCTTAATTCAATTTATGGATATCCATAAATCAAAATATGGCTATCCATTATTCCGCTGATTTATGGATATCCATAATTCGATTTATGGATATCAATAATTCAGGTCGATGCATGGATATCCGTTATTCTGGATATTCATAAATGGACAGAATTATGGATACCCATAATTCAAATTATGGAAATTAAAAAATCAAAATATGGACATCCATTATTCCGCTGATTTATGGATATCCATAATTCGAATTATGGATATCCAAACATCGACCTGAATTATTGATATCCATAAATCGAATTATGAATATCCATAAATCAGCGGAATAATGGATATCCATACTTCGGTCGATTTATGGATATTCATAATTCGCTTCAATAATTCATCTTTGCAAAGAAATACAATATATAATGACTGATACCAAAGGCTTTTGCAGTGAATTATGGATATCCATAATTCGAAATATTGATATCATTAATTCAGTCCGATTTAAAGATATCCATAATTCAAGCTATGGATATCAATAAATCAAATTATGGATATCCATTATTCCGCTGATTTTTAGATATCCATAATTTGATTTATTGATATCCAAAAATCGAATTATGGATATCTATAAATCGGGCTGAATTAATGATATCCATATTTCGAATTATGGATATCCATAATTCAATGCGAAAGCCTTTGGTTTCAGTCATTATTTATTGTATTAGTTTGCAAAGACAAATTATTGATATTCATATCCAATTATGCATATCCATAAATGGACCGAATTATGGATATCCATTAATCGAATTATGGATATCAATAAATCGAATTATGGATATCGATAAATCGGGCTGAATTAATGATATCCATATTTCGAATTATGGATATCCATAATTCACTTCAAAATCCTTTGGTTTCCGTCATTATTTATTGTATTAATTTGCAAAGACGAAATATAGTTTAATCGTATTTTATTGCAAATAAACAAATGGGTCGGGCCACAAGTTCTCACAACATTAGTTACGACCCTCCCCGTTTTTTTTAGTTTAATATTGATATCCATAATTCGAATTATGAATATCCATAAATAGACCGAATTATGGATATCCATAATTCAAATTTATGATATCCATAAATGAATATCAGTAATTCAGGTCGATGTATGGATATCCATAATTCGAATTATGGATATCCATAAATCAGCGGAAAAATGACTGAATTATAAAGACTTTTGTAGTGAATTATGGATATCCAGAATTCGAAATATGGATATCATTAATTCAGTCCGATTGAAAGATATCCATAATTCAATTTATGGATTACAATAAATCAAAATATGGATATCCATTATTCCGCTGATTTTTAGATAGCCATAATTCGATTGATGGATTTCCAAAAATCGAAATATGGATATCTAAAAATCGGGCTGAATTAATGATATCCATATTTCGAATTATGGATGACCATAATTCATTGCATAAGCCTTTGGTTTCAGTCATTATTTATTGTATTAGTTTGCAAAGACGAATTATTGATATCCATAACGAATTATTGACATCCATAAATGGACCGAATTATGGATATCCATAATTCGAATTATGGATATTAATAAATCAAAATATGAATATACATTATTCCGCTGATTTATTGATATCCATAATTCGATTTCAGTATGGATATCCATAAATCGAATTATTGATATCTATAAATCGGGCTGAATTAATGATATCAATATTTCGAATTATGGATATCCATAATTCACTGCAAAATCCTTTTGTTTCCCTCATTATTTATTGTATTAATTTGCAAGACGAATTATTGATATCCATAATTCGAATTATGAATAGCCATAAATAGACCGAATTATGGATATCCATAATTCGAATTTATGATATTCATCAATCGAATTATGGATATTCATAAATCGATCTGAATTAATAATATCTATAAATCGAATTATGGATATCCATAAATAGATTTATGGATATCCATAATTCGAATTAATTGTATCCATAAAGCAGCCGAATAATGGATATACATAATTCGAATTATAGTTATCCATAAATCGAATAATGGATATCCAGTTTTCGATATATGAATATCATTAATTCATATTGAATTATGGATATCTATAAATAGGGAATAAATAGTAAAATGGCGTCCCATATACGTTGACCAAAGTTGGTACGACTGCAGATGCCCATGTAGGTATCCAAATTTTGAACTGACCCCCTGGGGTCATGGGGTAAGGTCAAAGGTCAAATTTTCAAGACAATGCTTGTGAATGCAATTACTTTTTTTTATTTCTTGGCCTATGATGACCAAGCTTGGTACACATTTTGCCTGGGCCTGCAGATTTGCAGGAAGGTTACCGATTTTTGATCTGATCCCCAGGGGTCATGGGGTAAGGTCAAGAGTCAAGTTTTCAAGAAAATGCTTGTGAATGCAAGTACCTTTCTTTATTGCTTGGCCTATGGTGACTTAGCTGGGTACACATTTTGCCTAGGGACTGCAGATGCGCATGAAAGTATCCAAATCTTGATCTGACCCCCCCCCCCCCCCCCAACCCACTCCCCGCGCCATGCCCATATAAGGTAAAAAAACCATTTAAAGATCTTCTTCTCCAGAACCATACGTCAGATGACGTTGAAACTAGGCAGACATCAAAAGGGACACGAGCCCTGCAACATTGATAAAAATGATAACCTATTTTACGACGAGGTCAAATTTGGTCCCTAAGGCATTTGAATGGGAAAAAGGTAAAATGTCGCTTGTCTGCAATTCGACCATAGTTTATGAAATGAAAATACGACTACGTCATGACGTTACGTCGACGTTAATGCCAAAAGCTGACAGCCTATGATCGAGGCATGAAAACGAAAAAACATATTTTTAAAATGTACAATATTATTATTATTATTATTATCTTTTTTCCAGAGCATGTAGTTATATTAGCTACCAAAGATACCACGATATATAATCATGCATTTCATTAAATGGGGACCAGTCAAGTTTCTTCCCCTGCCTGAGAGGGGTGCGCCAGGGGGAAAACCTATCGCCTGTTCTTTTCGCATTGTTTTTAAATGACTTAGAAAATTTTATGTTTGCTAATGGATGCTCCGGCATTGATTTGGAATTCGAATCCGATATTGTTTATACTTATATAAAACTCTTTGTACTGTTGTATGCCGATGACACTGTCATCCTAAGCACTAATGAAACAAACTTTCAGAAAAATCTTGATGTATTTTACGAGTATTCTAAATCGTGGAGACTGGATATCAACTTTGACAAAACTAAAATACTGATCTTCGGAACCCGTAACGATGAACGTTATTGCTTTAAAATAGGCGAAAATATAATTTCAATTTGTCAGGATTTTAAATATCTAGGGGTGTATTTTACCAAAAGAAGAAGTTTTTGTAAAGCTAAAAAGCATAACTATGACCAAGCTAGAAAAGCTCTGCACCTTTTGTATAAAAGAATAAGAACCTTAAACCTACCAATTGACCTACAGCTACAACTCTTTGAACATACTATTTTGCCAATAGCTTTGTATGGTTGTGAAATTTGGGCATTTGAAAATAACGCATTAATTGAAAAACTCCAAAATGAATTTTTAAGACACATTACAGAATCTAAGAAGTCTACTCCCATATATATGCTACACGCCGAGCTTGGTTGTATGCCCGTTGACATTAAAATTAAAAACCGTATGATAGGCTTTTGGTTGAATATTGTAAACGGTAAAGAAACAAAGCTATCAAAATTATTATACACTATTCTACATGACGAGTATAACAAAGGCAGTTGTCATCACAAGTGGATACACTGCATAAAAGAAATACTTATCTCTGTCGGGCGATTCGACCTCTTCAACAAGGATGTAATTGAGAACCCCAAATCAGTTAAGTCACAGATATCTAAAACTTTGCATGATCTCTACATACAGGAATGGCACACCAAGGTTAATGCTTCATCAAAGGGTAGAACATATTATCTTTTTAAACAAAACATAATGTTAGAAGATTACCTTATTACGCTCAACAAAAAACACTGTTCTACTCTGTTAAAGTTTCGATTCAGCAATCATCGTCTCCCAGTTGAAACTGGCCGCTGGGAAAATATCCCTCTAGCAGAGAGAAAATGTCACATATGTAAAGCAAATGATATTGGAGATGAGTTTCATTATTTGTTCGTATGTGAGTATTTTAAGTTTGAAAGAAAAGAATATCTTAAACCTTATTTCTATAGGAGACCTAACATTATAAAATTTAAGGAACTGTTAACATCTAAAAATGTTAAACAACTCCTTAAGTTATCCAAATTTGCAGAACTTATTATGAAATGTTTTTCACATTGTAACAGTTAAATTGTTCAGTCTCCCATTACCTTTCGAAATGACTGCATTTCGACCATGAAAACACACCTATCAAATCTTACAACGGATAATGAAGATTTTCAGATGAACGATTCTGATAGTTTTTTTCATATTTCGGCCCGGGCATGGGTTGTGGGTACTCGTTAGAACCGCCTCGGCAAGGCGGTTTTAACGGATAGCCGCGGCTTGTGGGTTTGGGCGGAAATGGGAAAACAATGTATACCCCTGTAAACCCCAGTTTTACTTTGAATGACGAGCGTAAATGGGCCAAAATTATATAGGCGTGTTTTCGTGATGCTTTCGTTATTTTGTCATTTACTTGTTCATGTATGTGCATGTGTGTAAATGTTTGTACAAATTCATTCTCTTACGCCACCTGTGTGTGGCCTGAGAAGCAGTTAGTTAAATAAAGTTTTGTTCTGTTCTGTTCTGTTCTATAATGTTCAACTGATGTTGAACTGTGCAGTGCTAAGATAGACTCCATTACCTATCTTTTAATTCAGGAGTATCTGTTTTTTTGCCAATGATTCCTTTTTGCATGATGGACATTCGTGGGTTAATATTAACGTGGTATCATCTTCGATGCAACGTCATGACGTTGATACGACGTTGCCTACACGTTGTGTGCCTGCTGTGACGTATCTTCATATTTATCCCTTTTATTCCTGTTTTTCTCACGCTTTAAACTTGAACACATCCATTCTTGTTTATAGAGAACTGGGAGAAAAC
This sequence comes from Lucinisca nassula, assembly GCA_963580285.1. Taxonomy (NCBI): domain Eukaryota; kingdom Metazoa; phylum Mollusca; class Bivalvia; order Lucinida; family Lucinidae; genus Lucinisca; species Lucinisca nassula. The sequence continues at coordinate 58,864,427 of OY757014.1, forward strand.
CAATAACCCATTTGGAAACTCGATACTGGCAAGCAGTGCATGCCCAGATCAGACGCCACAAAACGCGGCGTCTGATCAGGGCATACACTGTTTGAAAAAAAAAATCGGCTATTTTCCAAATAGATTTTAAAGATAACACCACCTGTCAGCCCTAAATTTTGAAATGGACCCCCGTTATATGGAGGAAGGTCGGGCCTCCGTAGCCTAGTGGTTAAGAGCGCTGACTCTTAATCATTAGGTCTCTCACCGCTGTGGTGAAAACGGTATTTTCATTTTTCTATAAATATAAGGAGGAAGATTACATTTGGAACAAAAAGGTTAAAAGACGGTTCATTTCTTCCAGCAGACATACCACGAGGAGATAACGTCGTGTGAACACTTGACGTTGTATCCACGTTGATGTTAATTTGTTTGTTTCGAGTAATACGGCCCAGATAAAACTGTTAAGGTCATGTCGAGCCGATCAGTTGACCTACCTACACTTTTTCTGGTATATACGCGTATACATATAGATCAGCGGAAGGACAGCTGACGAAAGAATGTGCACTATACTGGTTAACCGCTAATGTATAAGTGTCGTTGCGTCAAAGTCTTGGACGGTGTGGGTTCAGTCTCATCAGACCATGTAAAATACCAATAAAACCAAATTCATTCAATTAAAAGTGGGGCTTAAATGGTCTGTTTTCATTTATGCACAAAACAGGTTGCCTGTATGGCCGCCTATGTCAAATGCTAAAACCCACGAAAAGTAGGTTGCGTTTCTTTTTTTTTATTCACCCCCCCCCCCCCCCCGCCCGCCCACCACCCCGTTCCACCCCCATCTCTCTCCGACCATTCTTTTTAACTAGCGAAAACATTAGTCATAAAATATAGCGATATTACATGGTTACAAAGGAAGCCAGTTAATTGTAATGTGAAAAGGTACTACAATCATGTTTCATTGCTGCATGTTCCATTAATTCTCATCTCCACCTACCGCAATATTTGACGTCAAACATTATTTTTATCATCCAGATGATATCTCCTCAGTTTCTGACACAGCGTATTTATTTTTGTTGTTACTATTTACGTTTTGGCTCTGCTCCACATGATGATACATACAACCATATGATTATACACTAAACTCATAAAGCATATGTTTGTGCTGCATGTCTGTAATAACGACTTATTAACGCTTTCCCGCTAGTGGCGACTTTTGTCGCCTGCTGATGATATCCTTTGCAATGATCAGGCCCGTCAAAACCTGAAAGATATTTTTGAAAATAATAACAATATTATTAAACATATCCGCATGCAACATTACCCAGCATGCAAAGGATATCATACCTCTGTATGAGATAATGGTGTCTTTCATAGCTCTAAAAATCGTGTTTCTGTTATTGTTTTTTGTCGAAACTGCATGTTTTGTAGTTTCTAATGCTCTTGAAACCTGCCTCAGTGAGGTTCTGATGTGTAATAATTTGGTACCAATCTCAGGCTTCCTAGTGGCTCCCCTGCAGGCACAAAACGTTGACCCAACGTTGAACTAACGTTGAAACAACGTTTTCAACGTTAGTTCAACGTTGAGTGCCTGCTGGGTCACTATGAAAAAAAATGGGTTTTTATACAGGCTCTTCTTACTCAAAATATAGGTTATTTACATGTTGTTGTTTTTTCTGCTACATTTTTCTTCCACACTTACATAAACATTTAAAACTGAAGAAAAAATATTTGATGAATATTTGCACCACGATTTCTCAGATAAATTTGATCGGAATTTTACAAAGTCCGATCGTGCGAAGCGAGCAAGGAAAATTATATAATCTCTTGACACTTTTTCTTCACTTTTTTGGACCATAAAGTAAATAGAAGGGAATTTTGAAGAAAGGTTTTAGTCGCGAGAAGGTTCAAAATGTGAAAATATAGGTTTTTTTTTTATGAAAATACAGGATTTTTTTACAGGTTTTATGAACAAAATAAAGGTTTTATAGGTTTTAACACAAAATAATAGGTTCCCAGCAGGCACATGACGTAATTGTGACGTCACATCAACGTCGGTGCAACGTCATGACGTTTATGCAACGTCACATCAACGTCGGTGCAACGTTGCACCGACGTTGACTTGACGTTGCCCTAGAGACGTGTGCCTGCGGGGTTATTATTACAGGTTTTATAGGTTTCGCTAGGTCTGAACGCGTTTTTAAAACTAACATCGACGAATTTTACTGCTCCGGGTCCGACTGGTACCTGGACCAGCCTATCCGGACCATACTGGTACCTCTAGTGTGAACGGACAGCTTCTTCTGTGAACGGAATTCTGTATCGTCGGGGTTACAACCTGGGCCAGATTGTACCTGACGTGTGAACGGAAGTCTGTTTCGTAACAAACTGGTCCTAGATAGAGTATGAACGGATATCTGTACTGTAACAAACTGGTCCGGGGCAGATAGGTACATCTCGTATGAATGGAACTCTGTGCCGTACAAGACTGGTGCGGGGTCAGACTGGAAATTCTACTGTGAACGGCAACTTTACCGTTATAGACCGGTACGGGGGATTTGGTGTGAACGGAAATCTATACCGTACCCGGCTGGTCCGGACGAGATTGATACCTCTAGTGTGAGCGGAAATCTGCATCGTAACAGACTCGCCCGGTACCTCTAGTGTAAAGAGAGATCTGTACCCTTTCATGGCAGCAGATACGGTAAGTATCATTTGTTGTTTTCATTATTTCTCCATATAAACCTATATGTTGTGGGTACTCACAACATAGGTTTTTATGGAGAATTGACAACTGCTATAAAAATACTTACCTTATCTGTTGCTATGGTCTTTGATGAGCGCACGTGCTGCCCTGTTGTAAAGTCACAGCGGAATAGTCTTCGCAGCGTCAGACTGACGCTGACGTGACGCAATCGCGGTGTATGCACTGGATGACAAGTATCTTCTAAAGACAAAAATCGTTTCTCATGCGAATGGAAATAAACAAAGGTATTCTTTGTACGAATCTTGGCATGACATCCTATGAATCATGCATTTTCTGGAAAATAAGAGCTTTCCCACGCCGACAGAATCAATCAACCGATATTCTAGTCCTTTCTTACCTGGAAAGTTCTTTTACGAGTCTTTTGTTATCAGCATTTTAATTACGTGCATGTTGAGAAACTTCGGAAATATGAGGAATCAGACGAGCCTTGACATAGAAAAACGCATCTTCTGGCACCTGCGCAAAGCATATGTTATGCGCATTCTGATCAGATTCACCGTTGTGCTTTTTGATCAGAACAAGAAAGGCTGTTTTCGGAGTACACAGACTGCTCTGTGTCTTCGCTGAACACACGTGTTCAAATTCACATTTTCAACAGACCCGGCATAATATGTTTGGATGAAAATACTTCAGATTATTTCAGTCTCAATTAATGTGACTGTATATATATATGTCATATGCGTAGCTCTCATTATGTACTCTACGTATGTGCATCATGAAAATAATGCTGTAAAGAATTTCCATTTCATATCATATAGAGACTTTTCTAATACTGGAAAGAAATAGCTGGGAGCAAATCATTTCCTTATCGGAGAGACGCAATAATTTTCTTCTTGCTAGGGTCACTCACTGTATAGAATCTACACTACAAGCTCTTAAAGTCGACTCCACGTTGAAACACGTTTGTAACGTTGTTTCAACGTTGATTCGACGTTGGCATGTCTCCTGTAAATTAAAGTAAGTTAAACACTCTTAAACTCTTAAAATGCCAATCATAACAATTGTCGTCTGCTATGTCGTCTGCCGGTTAGTTTAAAAGGCATTGTTGTAAACAGTGTGGGATCAGATCAGAATGCTTGTCGAGGAGCAGTCTGATCCGGGTCCACACTGTTTGCCTGTATGCAAACATATTTTTAAAAGATTCAGCAGATGACATAACCATTTCCCACTTGGGGACTTTGTGAATTTTGCTGATTTTCACAGTGTTGCCTAAACCAGCAACTTCATACAGCCATTATTTCATAATGAATGGTCTGTTTTACATCAAACTCGACAGGAATGTTCACTGGGCAGTAGCCTTTCAAATGGAATCTTTTTAGGCTAAATCATTGTTGCCATGGTAACGAGGGGGTATCCCTAAGTTGTCAAAAAGGGTGATTTCACAGGCATTTTTGACCGAATCTTAACCTTGACACTGCTGTCAAGGCAACAATTAAGGGGTTAATTTGGCGCTGGCCATTTTCACTGTCTGCAGCATGTTTTGTCAGCGTCAATTCCGAGGCATTTTTGACCCAAGAAACCCTCAGATTTCATTTCAGCGACCGGCTGGGCCATATCACTGGAGCACAGTGGTGCAGTGGTAAAGCATCGGATTTGAGATCGAGCGGTAGCCGGTTCGACCCCCGCAAGCGCCAAGTGTTGTTTCCTTGAGCAAGAGACTTTATCCACATTGCTTAGTACTGGTTCCAACCCAGGAAAAGAGGACCACATGGAAGATTAGTACATTGTACTAAATATGTTACCCTCTATAAATAAGGTCGATTATTATTATTATTATTATTATTATTATATCCCCATTTCGGCCCATTTCATCAAACCCCCATGAGTCGCGCGAAAAAATGCCATTTTCTGGAACAACTAATCCTAATGCAAACATAGCTGTCCAGGGGTGGCGAATGCAGATTATAGGTGGTACTGGGGCTCAAGGGGGGGGGGGGGGGGTCAGACACGTAAAAACACGTATCTGAGTGGGAAAGGGTTAATTAAACAGCCGACATTTTCAGATGCAGAGTTTCTTGACATTTTGAAATTCATTCCAGTCAAGTCATTTTGCATTAGGAAAGCACGCCCGTGTAAGAAATTACTGTCAAAATGCCCATTCCTAATGGAACTTTGTGATATTTTTCTTATTTCTGTTTCAAAGCTTGTTGGTGCTCGATCGAACTGCCTCATTGAGACGATTTCAACGAATATGTTCAATCCGTCGAATATGCTTTGAAATATACATTAGAAAAAGGTACTCCGTTAGAAACCCCAGTTTGAACTATATGAAATCGGTTTGTTAAATGATGTTCATTACACGGACATGAATGGGCCTCGGTGTCCTAATGGTAAGAGCTCTGACTCTCGCTGAGCACTGTGGTGGGTCACATGTGAGAAGCAAAGTTCTGCAACGGAATGTGTTTTTTCTCCTGGTACTCCGGTTTTCGTCCACCTCTAATCTAACGATCGGCTCGAATAAAGTGAAATAATCTTGAAACGGCCGTAAACAAAACAAAACAAAAAACAAGCAAGAAGACGTGATAAAGGGAGACAAAAATCACTTTGGAAGAATTGTCTCTCCTGAGATTTTAAAAGTTTTATGAATAGCAATTATTATTGCTCGATAAAATGCATTTCTGGAATACCGCGAATTCTCGAGGAATAACGCTGTGATGTGCTGTGAGTGCAGTGATACGCTCTGCATGCTGGGTATTTTTTTCAGCAGACGACATTTTGCAATATTTTTTTCTTATTTTTCATCACGAAAACACGCCTATATAATTCCGACCCCCTTGAACCCCACTTTTATGTAGTAAAACTGGGGTTTACAGGGGTAAACCTTATTTTTCTTATTTCTGATCTAAAATATAGATATTTTGAGCAGAAATAAGAAAAATGACACAATTTTTCACCTTAAAATTTTCGTTTTTTCGGCGGTAAAGTTTATAATGTATTTGTATAGGCATGTTTTTGCAATGACGCAGCTATGTGCAGTGAGTGCAGTGATACGCTCGGCATGCTGGGTATTTTTTAGCAGACGACATTTTGCAATATATTTTTTTAATTTTCCTAGAAAACAGGATTTAGTTTAAACATATTTTATTTCCATATACATGTATGGAGGCGATGTTCAAGAAAATTCATAGGTTTGGCTGGTTTCTATATGAATCTGAGTTCCACTTGAGTATCTGAGCCTTGGTAATGGTTATTTTCGCCGACTATTCGTGTCCCTTTGACGTGAGAGTGCTGTGCTAACCAGATCAGACAACACGGAACGCGGTGTTTGATCAGTGTCTACACTGTTTAATTAAAATACAGAAATTTAAGGACAAAAAAATCCAACAACAAAAAAAAACACACACAAAAAAAAACCGAAACAGTCTAACTCTCCTTCCAGGACCATTTTCACAGCCTTCACTCAGAGACAATCAACCGCCAGTGCTATCAGTCATTACGATAACACACCCGTGCGACATAGTGCATTTTTCACATCTCCAAAATGGCTACTTTAATCATGAAAATCCGTGATAATTTTCTTATTTCTACTGCAAACATAGGTTAAGGGGGCTCGTTAGAACAGCCTCATTGAGGCGGTTCTAACGAGTACCCACAACCTATGTCTTGGAGCAGAAAAAAGAAAAATAATGTACAACCCAGTAAACCCCAGTTTTCTCTATAAAATGGGGTTTAGGGGGTGTTCATTTAATAGACTTGTTCACGTGATGACTTTCATTTGTCAGATACTTATTTATTGATAAACACGCTCGCACGCACACACATGCACGTGCCTTTAAATAACATCAGTGACCAATTGAAATTTTGCATAGTTTGTTTGCAAGTATTTAACTTTCCTACACATGTGTATAAAAATCACATTCTTCTAACAAACTACAGAGTGAAGATGTCGCGTGCATACGTGTTATTACAATTAGTCCGTGGCATCTTTTCTGCCGGCCTTTCAATGACATTTCCATTATATCGAGCAGATCGTTAATTAGAGGTGGCCAAAAACCAGAGCACCCGATGAAAAAAACACCTAACCTTTCGATGCAGCACTCGGCGTCTTACAAAAAGCTCGCCAACAACTGGGACATTAGAAAGGAGCGTTCAGTCAGTCACTGAGCGCACTAAGGACGTTATTTCTTTATTCTCTTTTTTTTTTTTTTTTGGTTTTGGCCATTTCAAAATTCATTTATTTCGAGCCGATCGTTAATCAGAGGCGCGCGAAAACCGGAGAGTCTGGAGACAAACCACATGTCCTTCCGTTCTCATATGTTACTCGAGTGTTCATAAAGAAGTTCTCATTACGACAACACGCCTTTACAAATACATGAAAAATTGTGATATTTTTCTTATTTCTGCTCAAAATATCGATTATGGGTATGCGTTACAACCGCCGGTTCTAACGAGTACAACCGCATCGTCGAGGCGGTTCTAACGAGTACCCACAATCTATAGTTTAGAGCAGAAATAAGAAAAATAAGGTTTACCCCTGATAACCCCAGTTTTACTATATAAAAGTGGGGTTCAAGGGGGTCAAAGTTTTATAGGCGTGTCTTCGTAATGAACGGGGTGTTAGTGATAAGAAAGGAGCGAAACAATTTCAGTCACTGAACGCACTAACAAGGACGTTATTATGTGACACCAGTAGAACAAAATCCCGACCAGAATAATTATTTAAATGACACATATTTTCCTGCCAATTCCATTTCTTTTTCTTTCTTTCTTTCTTTCTTTCTTTCTTTCTTTCTTTCTTTCTATCTTTCTTTGAGGGTGAAATTATATCGAAATCCATCCACTGGTTAAGGAGCAGAAGTTGTTTAAAGTTTTTTTTTTCTATTTTTAGCCCGGGTGGCCATCTTGTTCATCCGAGCAGAGCAGTTTGAGCATTTTGGTAGAGGGTCACCCAAGGAAATTCTTGTGCAGTTATTTCAAAATCCATCCAATAATTAAGGAAGAGAAGTCTTTTAAAGATTTTTCTTTTTTTACCACTGGCGGCCATCTTGTTCATCCGAGCGGGCCACGTTGGGCAATTTTGGTTGAGGGTCACCCAAGGAACATTCCTGTAAAATTATTTTGAAATCAATCTACTGGTTGAGGAGAAGAAGACATTTAAAGGTTTTTTTTTTCTATTTTTAGCTCTGGTGGTCATCTTGTTCATCCGAGAATAACGGTTTGAGCAATTTCGGTAGAGGGTCAACCAAGGAACATTCCTGTGAAATTATTTTGAAATCAATTCACTGGTTAAGGAGAAGAAGTCGTTTAAAGGTTTTTCTGTTTTTAGCGCTGGTGGCCATCTTGTTCATCCGAGCGGAACGGTTTGAACAATTTTGGTAGAGGCTCACCCAAGAAACCTCCCTGTGAAATTATATAAAAATCCATGCACTGGTTAAGGAGGAGAAGTCGTTTAAAGGTTTTTTTTTCTATTTTTAACTCTGGCGGCCATCTTGTTCACCCACGCGGAACAAGTTACGCAATTTTGGTAGAGGGTCGCCCGAGGAACATTCATGTGAAATTATTTCCAAATCTGTCCAGCAGTTTTGGAGAAGAAGTCGTTTAAAGCAAGAGTTGACGACGAACGGACGCACGCACGGACACGGACGGACGACGGACAAAGACCGATCACAATAGCTCACCTTGAGCACTTCGTGCTTAGGTGAGCTAATAAAGGATTAGAACAGAAGCTAAAAGCTTATTTAGTTCTTATCCCGAAATATTTGGTGGACTGTAACCTCGAACCACACCATGGTGTTACTATTTACTAAGGACAAAAACTGCAGGAGCTAGCCAGAAATGATTATTCACGAGCTAGCCAGAAATTATTAGTTTACACAAATTTTTGAAGGGGCATAATTGGTGGACTTCAACCTTGAAATAATATCACTGCGCCACATCATGGTGTAACTATCTACTAAGTTTCAGCTTGATTGGAAGTAAACACCAGGAAATTACAAAGGGGCATAACTCTGCTAATATTTGGTGGACTGTTACCTCGAAACATTATATGTCGTTCCACATCAAGGCCGTTTGTAAACTGTAGGGGTAAGCCTGAAGCGAAAACGTTCACACACAGGTAGATGGGTGGACGCCTTATTCCATAACATAATATGTCCCATTTGTCAAACAAGCATATTGAAACAACAAAGTGAGAAAGCGGAAATGAAGTGCTGACAGACCGACGCGTGAACAGTATAATACAAGAGGGCCAACTGGCCCTGTAGCGCTCACCTATGAAGCAGAAAATCATTAGTGATGTAAGCCCCCGCCCATAGGGGCTTGAAGAAATATATGGGCTGCATGATGCTTCCACGCAGAGCTGAATCCGGCCCGAACACTAGTACTGGTAAACCGCTTAGAGGATCTAAGCCTGTCCAGGAACCGCGGTGCGAGGCGGACCGTCCATGCTAATAAACCCTATTGGTTTCATTGGGCGACAGGGCTTGAGATGTCATTTCATCTCAATGTCGGGTAAAAGTCCCACAAAATTGGAAGCAACGTCTCCAAAATGACCTTTACAGTGTTGACGGGGACGTTAAACCTCAACTCAAACAAACAAAACAAATCATTAGTGATGTTTAGAATGCCCATCGGAACTTGAAGAGATATATTCAGGGGCTACATGGTGCTTCCACACAGAGCTGGAACCGAACCCAGATGAGTACTGGTAAACAGCTTAGAGGTTCTAAGCCTGCCCAGGAAAAGTGGTGCCAGTTGAATCGTCTATGCATTTAAACCATGTTGGTTACATTGGGCGGCAGAGCTTAAGATGTCATTTCATCTCAATGTAGGGTAAAAGTCCCACAAATCTGGAAGCAACATCATCAAAATGACCTACACAGTGTTGACGCGTATGTTTAACCTCAAATCAATCAAACAACAGGGCCCTGTGGTTTCAGAAAAGAAGATTTTTGAACTTAATCCAATATAAGTCTAATGGAGTTAAGGAGCCCTGGGGAATGGCCAATTCGGACTCCAGAGGCATGGTTGGCATGAGTTATGTAGGAGACCACTTGACATTGCTACATACTAAATATCTAAGCTCTGGGCATGATGGTTTCGGAGAAGATTTTTTTAAGTTTTTTTCAGCATAAGTCTGTAGGAGTTAATGAGCCTTGGGGCGTGGCAAATTTTGACCCAAAGGATACGGTTAGCATGATTTATGTAGGTGACCATTTTATCTTGCTATATACTAAATATCTAAGGTCTGTACTTCATGGTTTCAGAAAAGAAGATTTTCGAAGCTTATTTTCCATTATTCCATTATTAGTTTATTTGAGTTAAGGGGCCACAGGATTTGGCCAATTTGGACCCTAGGGGCATGATTGGTGGGATTCATGTAGACAACCACTCGACGTTGATACATGCTTAATCCCTAAACTCTCGGTCTTATGGTTTCAGAGAAGATTTTTGAAGTTTGTTTTTCATTTTAAGCTGTACATTTCAAGTCTACGGTAGGTAATGGGCCCATGGGCATGGCAAATTTTGACCCAAGGGACATGGTTGTTAGGATTTATTAAGGTGACCATTTCATGTCGCTACATACTAAATATGACCACTTGACGTTGCTACATGCTATATATTTAAGCTCTGGGCCCTGTGGTTTCATAGATGAAGATTTTTTTTTTAGTTTTTCCAATTGGAAGTCTATGGGAGATAAAGAGCCCTGGGGTGTGGTCAGTTTGGATCCCAGGGGCATAATTGGCAGGATTTATGTCGGTGACCACTTGACATTGCTTATATATATATGTAAGCTCTGGGCATTATGGTTTCAGTGAAGAAGATTTTTGAAGTTTTTTCCATCAAAAGTCTATGGGAGCTGATGAGCTTGGGCGTGGCCAATTTTGACCCCAGAGGCAGGGTTAGCAGGATTTATGTAGGTGACTATTTTATGTTGCTAGATACTAAATGTCTAAGTTCTGCGGGTCACAGTTTCAGAGAAGAAGATTTTTTGAAGTTTTTTTTTTTCCATTATGAGTCTATGGTAGCTAAGGGGCCCCGGGACGTGGCTCATTTGGACCCCAGGGGCATGATAAGGCGACCATTTCATATCGCTACATACTAAATATGACCACTTGACGTTGCTACATGCTATATATCTAAGCCCTGGGCCCTGTGGTTTCAGAGAAGAAGATTTTTGAATCTTTTTTTCCATTATGGGTCTATGGGAGCTAAGGGACCCCAGGGGCATGGTTGGCAGGATTTATGTAGGCGACCACTTGCCGTTGCTATATGCTAAATATCTAAGCTATGGGCCCTGTGGTTTCAGAGTAGAAGATTTTTGAAGTTTTCCATTATGAACCTATGGGAGCTAAGGGGCCCCGGCCCACTTGGACCCCGGGACATGGCCAACTTGGACCCCAGGGGCAGGATTTATGTAGGTGACCACTTGCCGTTGCTACATGCTAAATATCTAAGCTCTGGGCCCTGTGGTTCCAGATAAGAAGATTTTTTAAGCTTTTTTTCCATTACGAGTCTATGGGAGCTTAGGGGCCCCGGGGCGTGGCCCATTTGGACCCCAGGGACATGATTGGCAGGATTTATGTAGGTGATCACTTGCCGTTGCTACTTGCTAAATATCTAAGCTCTGGACCATGTGGTTTCAGAGTAGATTTTTTAAGCTTTTTTCCATTATGAGTCTATGGGAGCTAAGGGACCCCGGGGCGTGGCCCATTTGGATCCGGGTCATTATTGACAGGATCTTTGTAGGTGACCACTTGCCGTTGCTACCTGCTACATATCTAAGCTCTGGGCCCTGTGGTTTCAGAGAAGAAGATTTTTGAAGATTTTTTCCATTATGAGTCTATGGGAGCTAAGGGGCCACGGGGCGTGGCCCATTTGGACCCAAGGGGCATGACTGGCAGGATTGATGTAGGTGATCACTTGCCGATGCTACCGGCATGCTAAATATCTAAGCTCTGGGCACTGTGGTTTCAGAGAAGAAGACTTTCGAAGATTTTTTCCATTATGAGTCTATGGGAGCTAAGGGGCCACGGGGCGTGGCCCATTTGGACCCAAGGGGCATGACTGGCAGGATTGATGTAGGTGACCACTTGCCGATGCTACCGGCATGCTAAATATCTAAGCTCTGGGCACTGTGGTTTCAGAGAAGAAGACTTTCGAAGCTTTTTTTCCATTATGAGTTTATGGGAGCTAAGGGGCCCCGAGGCGTGGCCCATTTGGACCCCAGGGACATGATTGGCAGGTTTTATGTAGGTGACCACTTGCCGTTGCTACATGCTAAATATCTAAGCTCTGGACCATGTGGTTTCAGAGAAGATTTTGGAAGCGTTTTTCCATTATGAGTCTATGGGGGCTAAGGGGCCCTGGGGCTTGGCCCATTTGGACCCTGAGTGGCATGACTGGCGGGATTTATGTAGTTGACCACTTGCCGTTGCTACATATCTAAGCTCTGGGCCCTGTGGTTTCAGAGAAGATTTTTGAATCTTTTTTTTCCATTTTGAGTCAATGGGAGCTAAGGGGCCTCAGGGCGTGGCCTATTTGGACCCCAGGGGCATGATTGGCAGGATTTATGTAGGTGATCACTTGCCGTTGCTACATGCTAAACATCTAAGCTCTGGGTACTGTGGTTTCAGAGAAGAAGATTTTTGAAGCTTTTTCCATTATGAGTCTATGGGAGCTAATGGGCCCCGGGGCGTGGCCCATTTGGACCCCAGGGGCATGATTGGCAGGATTTATGTAGGTTACCACTTACCGTTGCTACATGCTAAATATCTAAGTTCTGGGCCCTGTAGTTGCAGAGAAGAAGATCTTTGAAGCTTTTTTTTCCGTTATAAGTCTACGGGAGCTAAGGGGCTAGGGGTGTGGTCAATTTGGATCCCAGGGGTATGATTGGCAGGATTTATGTAGGTGACCACTTAACATTGTTACAAGCTTAATATCTAAGCTCTGGGCCCTGTGGTTTCAGAGAAGATTTTTAAAATTGTTCCCTATGTAAGTCTATGGGAGTTATATGTTGCCATGGCAACCAGAATTCCAATCTGATCAGCCCAAAATCCGTATGCAGCCTTTCCCCCTACCTGGTCTCATGAAATTTGATCAAGATTGGTCATGGGGTATTAGAGATATACTTAACTGAAATTGTTTACGCACGCACAGACGGATGCATGCACGACGGACAACGGACAAAATGTGATCATAAAAGCTCACCTTGTCACTACGTGACAGGTGAGCTAATAATATCCTGCTACATAATGTTTGGGTATTATTATAATAATTATAACTAGATCTGCAGTCGATGGTCTACCATCGCAAATAACCGCTTTTTCTATTAATAACACTAATGACTATGTATTAGCTAGCCAAAACTACATGTAAGTTAAAAAAAAGTTGCAAAGAACATTCTAACTGATAAGCAAAGTTTCAGAAGTGTAACTCTTATAGTTTAGAAGATATGGCAAAGTCATACTTTTTGACCTTTGACCTTGGGGTTATGTTGAGGTCCACCTAAAGTATCCCAATTTATTCTATATTCCAACAGCCATCCAATAACCAAGTTTCAGAAGTGTAACTCCAATAGTTTAGAAGATATGGCAAAGTCATACTTTTTGACCTTTGACCTCGAGGTCGAGGTCACACCAAAAGTAGCCCAACATATTCTATATTCTAAGGGCCATCCAATAAGCAAAGTTTCAGAAGTGTAACTCCAATATGGCAAATCATAATTTTTTACCTTTGACCTTGGGGTCATGTTGAGGTCAAGGTCACACCAAAAGTATCCAAATTTATCCCATATTCCAAGGGCCATCCAATAACAAAAGTTTCAGAAGTGTAACTCTAATAGTTTAGAAGATATGGCAAAATCATACTTTTTGACCTTTGACCTTGGGGTCAAGGTCACACCAAACCTAACCTGACATATTATATATTCCAAGGACCATCCAATAAGCAAAGTTTCAGAAGTGTAACTTCAACAATTTAGGAGACATGGCAAATCATAATTTTTGACCTTTGACCTTGGGGTCATGTTGAGGTCAAGGTCACAAAAAAGTTGACCACTGCCATCTACATTCCATGTACTATCCACATGCAAAGTTTCAAAAGTGTAACTTCAGTGGTTGCAGAGGAGATCCAATCACAAGAAACGTGATGGACGGACGGACAGATGGACAGAAGGACGACGGAGTCAACTGTGGTACGAAAACAATATACCCAATTTTTCTTCAAAAAAGCGGGTATAATAATAATGATAATAATAATAAAAAGAAACAAGTATTTATCATTTGTTTTATTAAACAAATAAAATCATTATCATATTTAGCAATCATATAACATTAAACATACATACATGTTAGCACATACATTGCATTTACTGAACATGTTACACAACATATTTACTGAACATGTTGTTAGGTATCATATTTACCATGTTTATCAGTCATAATAACTACATTATCAACATATTTACAAAACCTGTCACTTTTTACTGAATAATCAGGTACATGTAAGTAACAAACTACATAAACAAATGTAATGCCCCCGCCCATAGGGGCTTGAAGAAATATATGGGCTGCATAATGCTTCCAGGCAGAGCTGAATCTGTCCCGCACACTAGTACTGGTAAACCGCTTAGAGGATCTAAGCTTGTCCAGGAACTGTGGTGCGAGGCGGACCGTCCATGCTAATTAACCCTATTGGTTTCATTGGGTGACAGGGCTTGAGATGTCATTTCATCTGAATGTCGGGTAAAAGTCCCACAAAATTGGAAGCAACGTCTCCAAAATGACCTTTACAGTGTTGACGGGGACGTTAAACCTCAAATCAAACAAAAAAACAAATGTCTGTTATTAGCAGAAACAGATATTTCAGGCTGTATATGTGATTGGTGATCATTGCGTAAATAAGTCCATGAAATTAACACCCACCTAAACCCCACTATATATAGAGAAAACTGGGGTTTGCAGGGGTACACAATATTTTTTCTTATTTCTGCTCCAAGACATAGGTTGTGGATACTCGTTAGAACTGCATTGAGGAGGTGGTTCTAACGAGCACCCACAACCTATGTTTTGAGCATTTATAAGAAAAATATCACAGATTTTCATCATAAACGTAGTCATTTTGGATATGTGAAAAAATGCACTATATCGCATGGGCGTGTTATCGTAATGATAATTTAAGGATAATTTTTGTCAATTCTACATATATAGATACATTGTTAACACAGCAATGTTGTGGGTATTCATGCCATACCTGTGCTCAGGGACTGCAACTTTGCTAACGTACATACATGTATAAACGCTGTTATACATTCTCTCTTATCCATTACGATAACACACCCATGCGACATAGGGCATTTTCCACATTTCCAAAATGGATACTTTTCTGATGAAAATCCATGATAATTTTCTAATATATACTGCAAACATTGATTGTGGGTCCTGTTTAGATTCACCTCACTGAGGCAGTTCTAGCGAGTACCCACAAACTATGTCTTGGAGCAGAAATAAGAAAAGTATTGTATAGCCACGTAAACCCCAGTTTTCTCTATACAAAGTGGGGTTTAAGGGGGTGTTCGTTTCACTGACCTGTTCATGTGATGTCCCATTTCAGTCAGTGAGTGAGTAAGTTTAAAGTTTCACCAACAGCTATGGTCATATGAAGACGGGAAGTAGATTTAAAGACTCATCCGAAAGCCTGGAGAAGCCTGGGATCGAACCCACAACCCCTGGTTTGTGAGGTGAGTAGCTTATCCACTACACCACTGAGGCTTCTATATTTCAGTCAGTTTGTATTGGGGTTTAATGGCCCTGTCAACACTAGGTCATTTTAGAGCCGGCCAGTTTACCTATACACACTTTCCTGGGCAGGCTTATATTTAAACAATTACCCAGTACAGTGCACATTCTTTCGCCAGAAACTGACAACTACCCTTCTTGAATCAGCCGAAGGGAGAGAATGGCCATAGAAAAGATTTCATGATCAATCTCCATGAAAGACTGTTGCCGACCCCGGCAGGTATCAAACCCGCATCCTCCTGATCACCAGTCAGACGCGCATCCGACTGAGCTTCCGAGGCCGGCTATTTCAGTCAGTAAAACCCAAAACGGGTTACCTACTTGCAAACAGTGCAGTTCGAGATCAGACACCGCAAATACAGTATCTGATCAGGCCCTTCACTGACTGTTTGCAAAAAGCTTAACCATTTTCTAACTGAATTACTGAAACTTTTAATTTCAACCTGACAGCCCTCAATTTCATATAAGACTCCTGCTTCATCCTGAAAACACCCCTATATAATTTTGAACCCCACTTTTATATAGTAAAACTGGGGTTTACAGGGGTAAACCTTATTTTTCTTATTTCTGCTCTAAAATATAGATTGTGGGTACTCGTTAGACTCGATGAGGCGGTTCTAACGAGTACCCACAATCTATATTTTAGAGCAGAAATAAGAAAAATATCATAATTTTTCATCATAAAAATTTCGATTTTTCGCCGGTAAAATAGTCAATGTATTTGTATAGGCGTGTTTTCGTAATGTTACCTTGTAAGGAAGAGTCAATCCATCTCAAAATGGACCAGATACTTTACAATTTGTAGAAACATAAACATAAAGATAAGTAGAATAATGAAAATGATGAGATCTAAAACAATCCCAAATTACAATTATGAAACCTTATCATTTATATGATTTTTTAACTCGAGCTTGGAACTACATGAGCATGATTGATGAATGTCCTGGGATTTTTTCCTATTTGTAAGTTAACACATGTATTCTATGAGATTTCTTGCAATTTTCTCAGTCTCACAGTCACTTCACAAAAATTAGTTTACCTTGACAGGTGATTTTCACCTCTGTAAGGCACAGAAAAAATCCAAAAAATTCGGAGACTTGCTGAAATTCTCCTAAAATATTAGCAAATTTGTTTCACGATCCAGCAAGGTGTCCAAAATGTGGAGACAGAATTGCAAATAGTGTAGACGCTGATCAGACTGCAGTCTGATCTGGGTCTGCACTGATTGCTTAAGCCTGTCTGCCCCAATACTTAGGATCATTACGGTAATCTATATAGTGCTTTTCTGTGAAGTGATACTGAGAAAACTGAGAAAACTGAGAGAAACCCTATTCTAGCAATTATGATAAAATGTATGTGTTATTCAGTGTCTTTCTGTATTGGACTAATGAATTTAGATAAAACTTAAAAGTGTAGAAAACTGAGTAGATGCTGTTGATAGCAAATTGAAAACTTTTTCATTCAGGGTCAATGCTGTCTGTTTAGGGTATCAAAGGCATGTCCGGGCTCAGCAGAACAAAGGTTAAGACAAAATCTACTTTTAAAAGCTTACTGAGAAGGTTTCAGTTATTCTTTCTTTGTGTTTTCTACATCCATAGTCTCCTTAAAAGAGACCACCTTTGGGACTGTTCAAAAATGGTCTTAAAGGCCACTTTTGAACAGTCCCAAAGGTGATCTTACGAAAGGAATTTTGTTGTACTTCTGGCTCAGAATAACATGAGAAACCAACTGAGAGGCTAATACATTCCATTTCTGAGCTGTCTAAATTTTGATTCTCAACTGAACACAACTACCCCAGAGATCTCTACCCTCTACATCAATCCCATACACCTGTACATGTATATCTGTTTATAAATAACCGGATGTATAAAATGTACAAAGGTACATGTAGCTCCACATAAGGTCATAATGATAACACATACACACGTGCGAAATAGGGCATTTTTTCACATCTCCAAATTTCAAAATGGCTACTTTTCTGATGAAAATATGTGATAGTTTTCTTATTTAAACTGCAAACACAGGTTGTTGGTGCTCGTTAGGACCGCCACATTGAAGCGGTTATAACGAGTACCCACAACCTGTATCTTGGAACAGAAATAAGAAAGATAATGTATACCCCCTGTAAACCAGCGGTGTTCATTTCACAGATTTGTTCACATGATGATTAATGGGGAATTAAATTACAGAGCTTTTACCCTTATATCTCCATAAAAGGTGCAATGTATGTTGTGGGTACATGTGAGAAGTGCCTCAAAGAGGCAATTCTGACATGTACCCACAACATATGTTTCCAACCAGATACATGTATATAAGGAAAATTATTCCTTATTCTTTTCCTAAATATCGATCTTATCTGGAGCTATGACGGGATGATGTCTGTTTTATGAATCAGGCAAACAGTCTGCTAATATTTCTTTTGCACTTGAGGTCATTCGGCTTGGAAATCTAATGTCAAATTCAACAATCAAGTCCCCTCTTCTTGATGACTGTTTTGGCATTGGTAATCCCTCTCCCTGTATCCGTTTCACAGTTGCTGGCTTAATGATTTCGTTCAAACGCAGAGGAATCTTCCTGCCGTCTATAGTTGGCACTTGCATCGTTGTTCCACATAATGCCTGAAAAAATAAATACATGTGTATAAAATTTTTGGAAAAGACCATGAGTGAGTGAGTGTTTGAGTTTTACGTCTCACCAACAGCTAAGGTCATATGGTTTAAAGACTCATCCGAAAGTCTGGAAAAGCCCGGGATCAATCCTGCGATCCCTGGTTTACAAGGAGAGTAGCGTAACCACTACACCACGGAGGCTTCTGAAAAGACCATGAAGAGCAAGAACTTATTACTATTGCACATCTGTGTGTCAGACATACCGTATTCGCCCTAATTACCGCACATTCTACTATAAGTGCACACCAAAGCTATTTTTGAAAAGGAAATGCATAAACACACACTTTACAGTAACCTCCCCTTTAAGTTCTCACAGTAAATCTATAAAAAAAAACTACTGTTATTTCAGAAACAGTGCGCTAATTAAGTACATTTCTCACCATGAATTTTTTATACAATTTTGAAAAAACTAAGGGCACTGTGCGGTAATTAGAGCGAATACCGTATATTGCACTCTTTCATTTTTCAAATGATCATTTCTTTTTTCTGATGAAAATATGTGATAATCAAAATGTTCTTATTTTACTCCAAATATAGGTTCTGGCTGCTCATTAGAACCGTCTGATTGAGACTGTTCTAAAGAATACCCACAACGGATGTCTTTGTTTGTTTGATTTGAGGTTTAACGTCCCCATCAACACTGTATAGGTCATTTCAGAGACGTTGCTTCCAACTTTGTGGGACTTTAACCCGACATTGAGATGGAATGACATCTCAAGCCCTGTCGCCCAATGAAACCACTAGTGTTTATAAGCATGAACGGTCCGACTGGCTGCTGGCACCACTTTGCCTGGGCAGGCTTGGATGCTCTTAGCTGTTTACCAGTACTTGTGTGCGGTAGGTTTCAGCTCTGCGTGGAAGCCTCATGCAGCCCATCTATTTCTTCAAGCCCTGATGGGCGGGCGCCGACAACTGATGTCTTGGAGCACGAATAAGAAAAATAATCTAAACCAAATGTTGTAAACTCCAGTTTCTCTTTACAAAGTGGGTTTAGAGGGGTGTTTGTTTGAATTGAGGTTTAACATCCCGGTTAACACTATTTAGGTCATTTTGGAAATGTCGCTTCGTATTTAGTGGAACTTTTACCTGAGGTGAGATGAAATGCCACTACACTTGGAGAAAATTGGCCCACCAGTGCTGTCAGGCCAACCAGCTACAGTGCAAATGCAATCAGTCCAGGATCTGGAAATCCCTACAATTTGGAAAGCATCTACTGGTAGTATCTTCTTGATTTTTGTTTGAGTTGATGTTCCGATCAACACTATTTAGGTCATTTTGGAGACGTTGAGCAGTTCCAATTTTGTAGGACTTTAACACATTGAGATGAAATGACATCACAAGCCCTGCCGCCCAACGAAACCAAAAGGGTATATATGCATGCACAACTTTGCCTGGGCACTGCTTCGACCTTCTAAGCGGTTTACCAGTACTTATTGTGCGGTCTGTTTCAGCTCTGAGTGGAAGCACCATGCAGCCCAATTTATTTCTGCTTGCCCCAATGGACGGGGGCCATGTAGCTTCTTGAGCAAAGTACATACTGTATAATCAACATAAAATTGACATCCAAATTTTATCACCGCTGCTGGAAATTTAATACGAGACCTCTAGCATCAGAGGCAAGTGCACTAACCAGTGAGCTATCATGCTTAATCTAAAGCACATTCCCATATGGGGACTTAGTGAATTTTGCTGATTTTCACAGTGTTGCCTAGGACAGCAACTTAATTTCTTAATGAATGGTCTGTTGTGCATGAAACACGACATGAATGTTCACCGGGCAGTTGCCTTTCAAATGGAACCTTTTTAGACTTAATCATTGTTGCCATGGTAACGAGGGTGCATCTCAAAGTTGTCAAAAAAAGTGTGATTTCACATGTATTTTTGACCTCTTCACACTGCTGTCAAGGCATAAATTAAGGGGTTTGGCACTGGCGACTTTCACTGTCTGCAGCATGTTTTGCCAGCTTCAATTGTGACCCCAGACACCCTCAGATTACATTTCAGGGGCTGGCTGGGTCATACCCCTAATTTTTTAGGCCACGAGAGGGTCTTACTCTCCCTTTCAAACCCCCATAGATATATTTTTAGTGGGGAGCCGCACGAAAAAACAGGTCATTTTTAGGACAGCTTATCCTTACCAAAACATAGCTACCCTGGCAGGGGTGTGGAATGCAGATTTTAGGTGGTTCTGGGGTTAAAAAAAGGGGATGGAAGGGTTCAGACACGTAAAAAGGTGTATCTGAGTAGGAAAGGGGTTAAACTATATACTTTACCAAATGTATAATCATGTATAATTACCTGTTTTAGAGATATTGTTGCCTTGTATTTTATATCGCTACCATCTCTTGTGAATATTGGATGGGGCTTGTCTTTTATCACAAACACTATGTCTGCTGGCACATTATTTGGAGTCTGATCTCCTTCTTTAGGGAATGTGATCTTTGTTCCAGATTTCCAACCTGGCTTCACATCTATAGTCAAGATTTTATCCTCAGTTCTTACACTTCGTCCATCAGGATTCAATACTTTTCGTGTAATTTTCAGTTTCTTTGTTGTTCCTTTATAAATGTCTTCTAAAGCTACTTGCAAGTCTTTCACAACGGCCGAGTCTTGTTGTTTTCTCCTTGGCATACCACCACCAGAATTCATGCCGAAATTACTAAATCCAGGGCGTCCGAAATTTGCAAACGGGTCGTCATCTTCTGTTTCCATTTGCTCGTGGCCACCAGGGCCTCCGAATGTGAATGTCTGTCTGCTGCCTCCTGGGCCACCGAAACTGAAGAAGCTTTCAAATGGATTCTCATCACCAAAGAACATTTTGAATGTCTGTCTGGGATCCCCTTGATATTGGTAGTGGAAATTATTACCCCCTCCACCACCACTACCAGCTCCCTTCAATCCTTCTTCACCATACTTGTCATACACAACCTTCTTATCTTTGTCACTCAAAACATCATAGGCCTCCGAAATTTCCTTGAATTTTTCCTCAGCATTTGGTGATTTGTTTTTGTCTGGATGATATTTCAGGGCCATTTTCCTGTAACCCTTTTTAATTTGGTCCTCTGTTGCATCTCTGGAAACCCCAAGGATCTTATAATAATCCTTCCCCATCACAGAATGTATTTTGTTTTTTCTATTGGTGATGTGTTCTATTCTTCAGATGATGTGTTACCTGTTTCACTCAGAATCCAAATATTCTTTGTTTTGAATTGCTTGTGTTACGTTTCAAGTATAAAGCGCGCAACCGCCGTGACTAAGGTTTATAACTTCCTACAGGGATTTCCCGAAAATTCTCGAATTTTCCAGAATGTTCTAGAAATAGACGTCATTTCCTTTCAACACGTCCAATTAAATTACAAATTATTTTAAGTCCTCCAATCAGATCAAGCAACTATATTTAGAATTTCCAACAGTGCTATTTATAAACAATCTGTACTATTTTTATACAACCTGGTTCTCGAACATCATTTAAACAGGGATCCAGTTCAGCGCGGTTCCTCTTAATAGCGAAAAAGGTGTGACTTTGCCAAAAACAGTGGAAAGGACTTTGTTTTAACGAAAAGGACTCTTATTAGTGGTAAATTTTGTTTGTTTGATTTGAGGTTAATGTCCCCGTCAACACTAAAAGGTCATTTTGGAGACGTTGCTTCCAATTTTATGGGACTTTTACCTGACATTGAGATAAAATGACATTTCAAGCCCTGTCGCCCAATGAAACCAGTAGGGTTTGTAAGCATGGACGGTCCGACTCGCACCCCCTTGCCTGGGCAGGCTTAGATCCTGTAAGGGGTTTACCAGTACTCGTGTGCGGGTCGGTTTCAGCTCTGGGTGGAAGCATCATGCAGCTCATCTTTTTCTTTTGATGGGGTCATTTTCACGGAAAATATGTCTATTCTTTCTGAAGCGTGATAGCTCAGTGCACTTGTTGTTGTTTGTTTGTACTGGAATTTGATGGTCCAGTCAACACTATTTAGATCATTTTTGAGCCGGTCAGTTTACATATCCACACTTTTCCTTGGCAGGCTTATACGTAAGCGGTTAACCAGTATAGTGCACATTCTTTCGCCAGAAACTGACAACTGCCCTTCTCGAATCAGCAGAAGGAAACGAATGACCGTAGAAAAGATTTCAAGATCATTCTCCACGACAGAAATGTTGCCGACCCCGGCAGGTATCGAGCCCGTGTCCTCCTGATCACCAGTCGGACGCGCATCCGACTGAGCAACCAAGGCCGGCAGGTTAGTGCACTTGCCTCTGATGCTAGCTGTTCTGGGTTTGATCCCCGGCAGCGGCGATAAAATTTTGGTGTCCGAACACGCTCCATTGGCAGGGATGATTGTCATAAAGTGCACCGTCCTTCGGATTAGGACGTTAACAGGGGCCCCGCTGTGCAGAGAGAACCACCCCCTGTGCAGGTTAAAGATCCCTACCGCAATTACATGAGTACTGTGTAGGCTTTCATCCTGCAGAACCTGTGACCGACGCAGTATCAGTAGAAAGAAGGAATTTTAAAGAAAGAAAGAATTATAGGTTCTCGTAAGAGCTGTAAGATTAGATAAGATAAGGTAAAGAAGCTATATTATACGTCGCATATTCGAGAAAAATAACATAAGCTCTGTAGAGCTTTTATTGCGACAAAATGATGTATCCTTTAAAAAAATACTTACCAGCCTTCATTTATCTTCCAAGGACTACCCCTGAAAATGCGATCGTTAGCCAAGGGAGTATCTAGTACCACTTTCCACGCCTTTGGTATGGCGCGGCCGGGGATCGAACCCGCAACAATCACAATCGGACGCTCTACCACTGAGCTATCGGGCTGAAATAACTAAGAAAAAGAAATTGCCCCCCCCCCACCCCCCCCCCAAAAAAAAAAAAAAAAAAAAAAAAAAAAATGACCTGATTTTATTATATACATATTTAACATTTTGCCTTTTAGATGTGTTTGGTTGATGGGGCGTGAGCTCATGGCTCACACCCTATCACATTCAATTTTATGTTAATTTGTATCTGCTTAGTTTTATTTTAAGTTGTCTTGCATATGTAACAGGTCGACCGTGTGGCTCGGTAGCCCAGTTGGTAGGGTGTTCGCACGGCATGCGTTAGGCACTGAGTTCGAGTCCCGGTCGAGTCATGTTCTTTTCCACCCCTGTGACATTTGGTGGCCAGTGTGGGTCAAGCACCGCGTCTGAGGACATGAAAGAGTATGGAAAATAAGTCCCGCAGCCGGACTGGATAGGACTTAGAGATTCGGGACGATTCTCATTAGACAGGGGTAAATGTAACAGATCGATCGTGTGGCTCGGTAGCTCAGTCGGTAGAGTGTTCGCACGGTTTGCGAGCGGCCCTGGGTTCCATTTCCGGTCGAGTCTTATAATGCCTATAGTGTGTCTATAATTCTTAATTTCTCTTTGTAGCTACTATACAATATGTTAACCTTATACCTGTGTTGTTAAATAGTCGGTTCAAAAGCTCAATAGAGCTTATGTTATCATGTTTTATATCTCGCCGACTCAAAATAAATCTTATCTTATCTTATCTAAACATTAGAAAATGTGTGAGTCGGAAAGTGCATGCATATAAACCCTGGCGGCTGGGCTTGAGATGTCATTTCATCTCAATGCCGAAAAAGTCCCACAAAATTGGAAGAGCGTCTCCAAAATGACATAAATAGTGTTGACGGGGACGTTAAACCCCCTAAATCAATCAATCAATCAATCAATCAATCAATCAATCAATCAAATAATCAAACATTAGAAAATAGATTTGCTTTTTTCTGCGATTCGAACCCAAGCACAGATGCGGCGACGGCGCCTAGCACTGTAGTGACCGACGTCCTTACCTACAGCGCTTCAGAGGCATTCCCCAAAAAGAATGCTCATATAACGCATATAAAGCTATCCGAAAATATAATTTGTTAGAAAACATTTGCTTATCGGGATCATCTGGTTTGTTCAACAAAGCTTTATTTTATAGGGCCAATTTTTGGGAAGACTTTCCATAACAAGTTAATAAGGAAGTAGACACTGAACGATTCTTTCTTTGTTATTAATTGGCCCTAAAGGGGACTTAATCTTTTACGAGACTTTACATGCCGACTCTGTTGTTACAGAAGATTATTCTAATTATATTTTTAATACCACTGTTGCTAGAGTCTTTCTGTTATCTATCTGCCGGTACTTCTTAACCTCCAAGGATGACTTTCAGAAGGAGTTCCAGTATACCAAGTACTGAAGGGGGCTAGGTGAAATAAAAGATAAGTATAGCAGGTGAAATGATTTTGTACAGTGCGAAAAGAGTGTTAGTATAGTTTAAAAGTAAAAGCAGAAGCCAGTGGCTAGTGTACACATGCAGCACCTGACACACAGCAACACTAAACTGTGCCAGGGTGGGGAGCATGACTATTTGGCGGGATAGAGCATTCCAATGAAAAATGGTTCTGGGAAAAAATGAAAAAGTGTAGTAGTTTGTAGGGGTATTGATGAATCTGTATGCCAAAGCGTGGTTTTGTCTGGAGTCCCTCCTGATATGTGGATTGAGGTATTCAGTTGCAGGGATGGCAAAGAAAGGTCATATGTGACTTCGTATAGCATAGGGAGTGGGCTATCTTTGTGTCTCTGATCTAATGGACGCCACTTGAGGTTGTTGAGCATACCAGTGGCACTAGATGTATACCTGTAGCCACGAGTGACCCATCTGGCAGCATTCTAATTTGTAAATGTCAGTAGCCGTGGGTGGTGACCAAACAGTGGAGACGTATTCCAACTATGGTCTAAGGAGTGTCTTGTAGACTGTTGATTTTATTGTCCGGTTATGCACGCTGATGTTTCGTTTTGGAACCCCTAGTGTTTGGTTGCCTTTCCTTGTGATGTTATCTATATGAGTACCCCAGCTGAGGTCATCCGCAATAGTGACCCCGAGGTACTTGGCAGAAGAAACACTTTCCAACGCAACGCCATGAAGAAAATACTTGGATAAGATAGGTTGTTTTAACCGGGTAATGTATAGGACCTGACATTTTGAGGGATTGAAACTCATATCCCAGGACTTTTCCCATTGCTCAAGGGTCAGAAGATCGTCTTGGAAGATGTTGGACTCGGATAGTGAAGTAATTGCCAGGTACATGGCCGTATCGTCGGCAAAAAGCCTAACTCTGGAGCGGACCTGCTCAGGGAGGTCGTTAATGTATGCCAGAGAGAGGATTGGCCCAAGAACAGAGCCCTTCGGGACACCAGAAGATACAGGATTGCTGTCGGATTTGATACCATTAATAATTACTGATTGTTTTCTGTTATCCAAAAAGTCCTTTATCCAATTTAGAGTTGTCTCCCTAATACCATAGTATTGCATTTTTTTATTTCTGCTGAGTCTAGGTGCACAGGACCATTATAATCAGTCGGTTAGCGGACGTTGGTATTTACGACGGCGCCGTCGGACGAGACTCAACCGTACTTGAATATGATTGTGAACACCACTATGCAAAGTAGATCGACTTGGTTAATTTAGATTGCATCAAATGAGCAATGGGGTTGGGCCACAGGTTCTCACAACCCACAAGCTCTCATAACTTGGTTAATAAGGTACACATCTTTCATTTTTGCTCATCTAACGCATAGATTAAATCAAAGCACTGAGAGTACTGGTGGGTCGATTGTCTCTGAGTGTAGGTTGGGAAAATAGTCCTGAACTGAAAATCGAACTGTTCGTTTAACCCTTAAATTCCAGTATTTTAAGCAAACACAGTAGCCCTGATAAAACAGTTATGTGGCGTCTGATTAGGTTTACACTGTTTGCCGATGCCCAAGTGCACGAGCATAGTCCAGAATTTACTTTTTACCTAGCGCTCTGATGTCTTAGAGAGGCGACTATCGACGCTATATACTAGCTTTTGTTCAGGGTCGGCGGCAGTCAGATGGTCAGTGATAGTCACGCGCACAATGGCACGCTTTATAACATAGACTGTGGGTACTCGTTAAAACGCTTCATTATTAGAAACGTATTCAGTACAATTTTTGTCTGAAAAAAATATGGTAGCATTTTCCGTCAAGGTTTTCCGAATTATTTACTTGTCACTTAATAATTGTTAATGCGTTTAATTATTTCATTTCTGTATACACGTATATTCAACCGCCACAGCAGATTCATCTTTCTGAATTTACAATATTTAAATGATAATGCTTAACCTCATATGCAACATAATCTATGCTAGAAAAGTTATTACATGTTTACCATTTTATCCAGCGGCAAACAGTGTAGATCCATCGATGGTTTCTGATCGGAACCTGCAATGTTTGTAATAGTTTCAACTCTCTCTCTCCACCGCTGCATCCCAGCTCATGAATAACAGTGATCAGAAACAGAGTCCCTTCAGCGATATGTTAAAAAAAAAACAAAAAAAAAAAACGTTCATTCTACCTGTCGATGCAGGCCCGCATACAGGGTAGGGAGGGTGCAAACGCATAAGTTTGTTTTTGGATTCTCAAACTTTGGCAGTTTTTCACCCTCTGCAAAATACCTAAAACTCGCACCCTCCCCTTTTCAGAGTCTGCGTACTACGGCCTGAATCATGTTCAAAACTTATTATATATACCACCTTTTAAAGTCTAGGCAAATTTAAGTTCTTAGCAGAAGTGCAAAAAGGTTTTGTAGACTTTTTGTACAATCAACTCTATCTAACAGTTTTATCTTTCCACTGACCGTTCCAAGGCGGTTCTTCTGTGGCGGTTTATTTATGTTATTGTTTATTACTTACTGTGTGTATCGCTTGTGCCTTTTTATTTTTTGGATGGCCATATGGCCATTTTGTGGGAAAGTAACTGTCCTTATGGCCTTCCTTTGTTTAGGTTTCCATTATGGTCTGGTCGCTTAATGTTTGTGTATCTTTCCCTTTGGTGTCTTTGATGAGTGGAGTAAGTTAATTGTATCGATTCCTGATCTTTGTTTTACTTCTACTTTTTATGAATGGAATGTTCCAAAAGTCGTCACGTGATAGCTTAGCCTAGGTTATTTTCCTTTCATTTCGTGAACAACCTGGCATGCTTATACTATTTCATTAAACCCTTAAATATTGGTTTTCCAAAATCAGTGATACTCACGTGGACAACAGCATGATTTCGGATTTTGCCATTAATAAATTTGGATCGATTGTAAACAATCGACTCCAAAATAGTGGTATTACATTATGGTACAGATTTCTGTAGAACAATCTTCACGGGGAGATATTAATTTGTGGCAACTGTCTCTGATATAAACAAGAGTTTCCGTCAAGGTTTTCCGAATTATTTACTTGGCAAAAGGAACACGATGGCCCTGGATCGCTTACCTGAGTCCAAGATGTTTCATACCTTACGGAAGTGAAGGAGTCACTGACTTAAGGACATGTTGGCCAAGGTTTTTATTCTATTTTTAGCTTTGGATGCCATACTTTTCATTGGAGGGGAACCATTTTAGCAGCATTAGAGCAATATTTTCTGTGAAAACGTTTTGAAATAGGACAATTGCCTATTGGCCCTAGATTTCGTTTATAAATTTTCCCTTTTTTAGCTTTGTTTGCCATTTTGTTTAGCTGAGCGGAACCATTTTGGCAATTTTAGACAGATATCATCAAGACTAAAATAGAAGTGAAGGCAATGATCAGGAATCGATACAATTAACCCACAGCTCCCACCAGAGACACCAAAGGGAAAGAAGCACAGACATGAAACAACTAGACCCCAATCGAAACATGAATAGCGATAAGCCAAAATGACAGTTACTTTCCCACAAACTGGCCAGTTGGCTATCCAACACAAAAAAAATAAAGGCGATACATACACTCAAAAACAAACCATAACACACAAAAAAAAAAAAAAAAAAAAAAAAAAAAAACAACAACAACAAAAACAAAAAAAAAAAAAACAAGCAAATTCCACAGAGAATTTATGTCCTCCGCCTTATTTTCATTTGAGCTGTTAAAAATAAGTGAGTTACCCAGGGAACCATTGGTATCACTTAACGCAGGTTCGATACCTACCGGGTTTAGCATAGCAACATGCCTTCATAAAGAGTGAATGTTCATGATTTTTTTTCTACGGTCATTCTCTCCCTTCAACTGATTCAAGTAGGGCAGTTGTCAGTTTCTGGCGAAAGAATGTGCTCAGTACTGGTTAAATCCCTTACGTATAAGCACTCACAATGTACCTCCTACAGTTTCATATTATAGATGCGAAAAAAACAACTCTAAGTTAAAAATGTGACAAAAGTGAAAAGAATTATTTTAAGATTTTGTAAAAAAGCACATGCATAACTTCTGACCATAATTCAAGCAACTTTTAAGTTTTGGAAGGATTGGTATTAAACTGAAGGAGGAGTTGCGCTCACAAGGTTCCGACTACATTATACTCTTTCATAGAATTGATACATGAAAAAAGTGTAAGTTAAAAATGTGAAAAAAGTGAAAATAAATTGATTAAAGAATTCTGAAAAAAGCGTATGCACAACTTAAAACTGTAGGAGGAGTTGCGCTCACAAGGTACCGACTACATTATACTCTTTCATAGAATTGATACATGAAAAAGTCTAAGTTAAAAATGTGAAAAAAGTGAAAATAAATTGATTAAAGGAGTCTGAAAAAGCACATGCACAACTTCAAACTGTAGGAGGAGTTCCGCTCACAAGGTACCGACTACATTATACTCTTTCATACAATTGATACATGAAAAAAGTCGTAGTTAAAAATGTGAAAAAAGTGAAAATAAATTGATTAAAGAATTTTGAAAAAAAGCATATGCACAACTTCAAACTGTAGGAGGCGTTCCGCTCACAAGATACCGACTACATTATACTCTTTCATACAATTGATACATGAAAAAAGTCTGAGTTAAAAATGTGAAAAAAGTAAAAAAAAATAGTTAAAGAATTCTGAAAAAAAAAAACAAACAAACAAAAAAAAAAAAACAAAAAAAAAAAACATATGCACAACTTCAAACAGTAGGAGGAGTTGCGCTCACAAGGTACCGACTACATTTTACTCTTTCATAGAATTGATACATGAAAAAAGTCTAAGTTAAAAATGTGAAAAAAAAGTGAAAAAAAAATTAAAGAATTCTGAAATAAAAAGCATATATAAACCATGATAAAGACACCTGTAAAATTACAGAAAGATCGATATAAAACTGTAGGAGGAGTTGCGCTCACAAGGTACCTACTATGAATTCGAAACCATGTCAAAAAGTCTAAGTTAAAAAGGTGAAAAAAGTGAAAAACAATTAATAAAAGAATTCTGAAAAAGCACATGCACAACTTCAATCCATGATAAAGACACCTGTAAAATTTCAGAAGGATCGGTATAAAAGTGTAGGAGGAGTTGCGCTCACAAGGTACCTACTACATTATATTCTTTCATAGAATTGATGCATGAAAAAAGTCTAAATTAAAAATATGAAAAAAAAAGTGAAAAAAATTTATTAGAGAATTCTGAAAAAAGCATATGCACAACTTCAAACCACGATAAAGACACCTGTAAAATTACATAAAGATCGATACAAAACTGTAGGAGGAGTTGCGCTCACAAGGTACCTACTATGAATTCAGAACCATGGAAAAAAAGTCTAAGTTAAAAAAGTGAAAAAAGTGAAAACAATTAATTCAAGGATTCTGAAAAAAGCACATGCACAAATTCAAACCATGATAAAGACACCTGTAAAATTTCAGAAGGATCGGCTTAAAACTATTGGAGGAGTTGCGCTCACAAGGTACCTACTAAAAGCTCGGAACCACGCACCGCGCATCACGCACCACGCCCCACGGAAAGCCGAATACTATATCCCCTCGCTTTTCTTCGAAAAGGCGGTGGGGGGGGGGGGGGGCAAAAAAAACCGCGGGGGGGGGGGGGGCAAAAAAACGCGTGGGGGGTGTTATATCGATTTTAAGTGGCCACAATCCTCGCCCTTATTTCCGTGGCTATTTAGAGAAATGATTTGTTCGCTCCGCATGAAGGCCTCCTAACTCATCAGCGTAACATCTCCGTGAACCAAAAAATCAAACAACCACAGAGATGAAACAACGATGAGGGTTCGACCGCAATAACCCACTGAAATGCTGGAGTAAAAGAAGACCGATGGGCCCGACCGGAAACAGTGCACCAGGCACTTACCAACATTGTATCAAATTAGATACTCTCTAATTATCAGTAAGCCTTTACGCTGGAACCGTCATAGAATCTGAAGCCTGACCAACCTGTGTGCAATTAAAGAGTGAAGCAAAGTTGTTAACCGTGATTAGGTCAACTACCATGCATGCAGTCTGTCGTATAACATTTATGTTGTACCCTATCTTTTTATATCGAAGAATGATTTTACGAAATTGGGTGCTGAAGTCATTGCATTTATATATATTCGGGTTCCGATAGACCTTGTTGCAGAAGAGATTTAAGTCCAATATTGAATGTTGAAATTAAATCTGAATGACGTCTATAAAATTTTGAAAAGGCTTTGCGTAGTTTATGATACCGATAACCCTGATTAAGAAGTTTGGCAGTTAACAATTTATTACGAGTGTTGAAACCAGTTACTTGACTAGCCACTCTGGCAAATCGAATTAATTGCGAAATATAAACGCCATAAGATGCCACTCGAGGAGCAGCACCATCTTAGAAAGGAAAATTTACAATCTCAAAATCAAAATCATCGCGTTTATCATAAATTGTGCAAGAAACAAACCCATCAACAATAGATAGATGTAAATCCAACAAGAGCTCCGCATGCGGAGCCCGTGGCAATTAGTAAGATGCAGCATATATATACTGACTGTTGTAGAAGTTTGAGTTTGTGGAATTTAACCAAGGAACAATGTGCGCACCCTGGCACTTTTAATAACCCTCAATGGCTCAAATTACCTGTCTCCAACAAATTTTCATGGTAGGTAATATTTGGTGGACCATAACCTCAAAATAATATAGGCATAACTCTGGCAATAAGTGTTGGACTGTAACCTTGAAATAATATGCGCTGCTCCACATCATAGTCTAACTATATGTTAAGTTTCAGCTTCATCAGATGTAAAATGTGGGAGACATTATCCGGAAACAAAATATGTGTAAACAAAATTTGTGAAAGGGGAAGAACTCTGATAATATTTGGCAGACTGTAACCTCAAAATAATATGCACTGTTCCACATCATGATCTTATTGTTTGTAAAGTTTCAGTTTCATCAGATGTAAAACGTTAGAGGAGTTATCTGGAAACGGAATGTTTATAAAAATCTGTGAAAGGGGAATAACTCTGATAATATTTGGCAGAATGTAACCTCAAAATAATATGCACTGTTCGACAACATGATCTTACTATTTGTAAAGTTTCAGCTTCATCAGATGTAAAACGGAAGAGGAGTTATCCAGAAACAAAATGTTCACAGAATTGTTCAAAGGGGTATAACTCTATTATTATTTGCTGGACCATAACCACGAACCAATATGCGCTGTCCCATATCATGGTCTAATTATATATGAAGTTTCAGGTAAATCGGATGTAAAATATAGGGGTAGTCATCCTTAAAACGAAAAGTTTACAGAAAATTTCATAGGGGCATAATTCTATTATTATTTGGTGGACCATAACCTGGAAACAATATGCGCTACCCCACATCATGGTCTAACTATGGATGAAGTTTCAGCTTTATCGAATGTGAACTGTAGAAGGAGTTTTCCGGAAACAAAAAGTTAACAAACCATTTTAAAGGGACATAACTCTATAATTACTTGGTGGCCCGTAACCTCGAAACAATATGCGCTGCCCAACATCATGGTCTAACTATGTATGAAGTTTCCGCTTAATCGGATGTTAACTGTAGGAGGAGTTATCCAAAAACGAAAAGTTTACAAAAAATTTCAAGGGGGCATAACTCTATTAATATTTAGTGGACTGTAACCTCGAAACAATATGCGCTGCCCCACATCATGGTCTAACTATGTATGAAGTTTCAGCTTGATCGGATGTAAACTGGAGGAGGAGTTATCCGAAACGAAAAGTTTACAAAAAAATCAAAGGCGCATAACTATATTATTATTTGGTGGACCGTAACCTAAAAATAATATGGGCTGCCCCAAATCATGGTCTAACTAAGTATGAAGTTTCAGCTTGATGGGATGTAAACTGTAGGAGGAGCTATCCGGAAACGAAAAGTTAACAAAAAATTTCAAAGGGGCATAAAGTTTCAGCTTTATCAGATGTAAAACGAATGAGGAGTTATCCGGAAACAAAATGTTTACAGAATTTTTCAAAGGGGTATAACTCTATTATTATTTGGTGGACCGTAACCTCGAAACAATATGCGCTGCCCCAAAAATCATGGTCTTACTATGTATGAAGTTTCGGCTTGATCGGATGTAAACTGTAGGAGGAGTTATCCGGAAACGAAAAGTTTACAGACGGATGGACAGACGGACGGACGGACGGACGCCGGGGGGCATAACATAATACGACCGTTTTTCAAACGGGCGTATAAAAACGGGGCCTCGGTATCAGAAGAATTTGCTTTATTTAACTTAAGTTCTGGGAGGTAAATTTGACTGATCAAACCATCGAAATAGGTATCGTCAATATTTAATAAATGATCCAAATATCAAGAAGTCGAGCTAAAGGCTTCAATGATTTCAGATTGGTTTTCAATGGAAAGGGACACCATGAAGTCTCTTTCAAACAAAACAAGAACAGACCAGCCACAAGGGGTGCGCAATTTGTACCCACCGAAATTCCAACAACTTATCTCAATAAGTTAGTACCGAATCTTATGTAAATATTGTCAAGTAGAAAAGTGAGAGCTTCACAGCTTTTTGACATGAACATAAAGTATATTTTTTATGCTCTTCAGAAGTGAAAAAACAACAACATTTCTTACATTACTCACAAGATAGAGGGAGTCTTCCCTATGAAATGTTCATTCATTTAAAACATTAAGTTTTTCTTTTATACGATTGTGAGGAAATATAGTGTAAAGGGTGGAAACATCATAAGTAGACAGGCTTGAAGCACGAAAACGTTTGGGCTTCAAGTTATTTAAAACTACATTAGAATTTTTTATTGACCAAAACTGATTTCTCCCTGATCTTTCAAAGCATCTGTCGCAATATTTAATCACATGTATTTGAAGGCAGTAAAACATGAAGTTAATAATTTGGAAAGTTCAGTGGTGGTGGCTTTCGAGAGTCTAGTCTGTCTACATATGATTTTTCCGCTCTATACACAGTTTTACCTAATAATTTGATAAAGGAAAACCTTACTAATTTGGTTGAAAGCATTTTCAAAGCGCGGGTGCTATTTTCCTTGCATGCTATGACAGACGTGCCTTCTTTACACCAGATACAAAACTAAAAAAGTATGTATTTTGGTATTGTTAAACTACGTTTGACGCTTTATCTTATCTATTAGATAATATTTATTTCATATTTAGAACAAAGTTACACAGACAAATCATAGGTATTCCACTTGGTACAAACTATGCTCCCCATGTAGCTGATTTATTTTTGTTTTGTTATGTACCAGATTTGATGAAGTCACTATCTAGTCAAAGTCAAATTTACATTATTGAAGCCTTTAAAATAGAAGTAAAGGCAATGATCAGGAATCGATATAATTAACCCACAACTCCCATCAGAGATACCAAAGGGAAAGAAACACACACATGAAACAAATGGATCCTAATGGAAACATCAATAGCGGAAAGCCAAAAGGACAGTTACTTTCCCACAAAATGGCCAATTGGCTATCCAAAACAAAATACTATAAGCGATTCACACACTCAAAAAAACCTTTTAACTCTACGTCAAGATATTTAGATTATCTTTTAAATATTGACCAGGCCCCCGACCATCGGAGCTTGAAGAAATAGATGGGCTGCATGATGCTTCCACGTACACGAGTACTGGTAACCCGCTTAGAGGATCTAAGCCTGCCAAGGCAAAGCAGTGCGAGTCGGATCGTCCATGCGTTTAAACCCTATTAGTTTCATTTGGCGACAGGGCTTGAGATGTCGTTTCATCTCAATGTCGGGTAAAAGTCCCACTAAATTGGAAGCAACGTCTCCAACTATACAGTGTTAACCCCAATCAAACAAAACAAAACAAACAAACAAAAAATATTGACCACCCTTACTTTGAAGGAATGGTCAATCAAACTGGAGTCTAACTGTTGGTTTTCTTTTGCTCCAGCATTTCAGTGGTTTCTTGCTGTCGAGTCCTCACCGTTGTTTCATCTCTGCGGTTGTTTTATTATTTGTGTTCACGGAAATGTTGCTCTGATGAGTAAGGAGGCCTTCATGCGGACTGAACAAATTATTTGTCTAAATCGCGACCGAAGTAGGGGCGAGGATTGTGGCCACGTAAAATCGATTTAAGCCCCTCCCCCAGTGGAATTCATTTCCGCTGACCGTTTCAAGACGGTTCTTCTGTCTCGGTTATTTTTGTTATGGTTTGTCTTTTGGTATTTGTGTCGCTTATGTTATTGTATTTTGGATAGCCTATTGGCCATTTTGTGGGAAAGTAACTGTCCTTTTGGCTTTTCGCTGTTGGTGCTTCCCTTGGGGTCTGTTGTTTCATGTTTGTGTGTCTTTCCCTTTGGTGTCTCTGATGGGAGCTGTGGGCTGATTGTATCGATTCCTGATCATTGCCTCCACTCTTATTATCCATCTGAGCTGCAGTTAAACAAAGCCAATAATTCTAATACCGAAGCCCCGTTTTAGATTTGTATTTGAACCTTTCAAATGGTTTTGTTTCAACTACAATTATGATGAGCGCGATGATTTTGATTTTAATATAGTTAACTTCCCATTTTTAGATGGTGATATTCCACGTTCGCCATTTTTCGGTGTTTATATTTCGCAGCTTATTCGCTTCGCAGGAATGTCAATTCATGTCGCTGATTTTAACACTCGTAAGAAAAGTTAAACTGTTAAACTGCTACATCAGGGATATCTATATCATAAACTTCGGAAGCATTTTCTAAGTTTTATCGCAGACACTATCAATTAATTTCAAATTTTAAGGTTGGATAAAATAGACTTTTGCTACGGGGATGTCACAGCCTGAGTTTTTGTTTTTTGGCGACAGTTTAGATATATTTAGAAAAATTAAAGGCAAATCTAACTTTTCGGAACCATTTCAGAATATTATTAAACGCTATAAACGCATTGGATATAATATTAATTCTATTTAACAGTCTTCATGCATTGTGTTTGACCAAATCCCGGTCAGACATTATGCCTTACTCTTTAATTGCACGCCAATCGGGGTTCAGTCTCCATGTTGGCTTTGACTTAAAGCTATTTATTAGTTGGTCGGAGCCGGAACTTTTATGTCTGTTGCTCGGTCCAACCTGGTTCAACTGCTGGTTTTCTTTTGCTCCAGTGTTTATGTGGCGTTGTGTTCAGCACCGGATGGATCAGCGCGTTTTACTGTCGAGTCCTCGTCCTTGTGTCAACTTGGCTATAATTGTGATTTCATTGTTTACCGAGTTGATTCACTGATGAAAACTTTTATGCGGACCAAACAAATACTTGTTTGAACCACAGTGAAAGTGACGGTGAGGGTTGGGATCCCGTAAAGTTAACTTAAACCCACCAGTAATTTTTAATGACCGCTCCAAGTTGATACGTTTGCTCTGGTTCCTTCATGTTTTGTGTTGGTAGTTCTGATTCTTTCCCTAATCATATATGTTGTTGTTTTGATTATTCTAATTCTTCCCCCTTTTTGGTTGTTCTTTTTTGTTACGTCTGTCCTTCGAGTTTAATGTTTGTCATGTTGGTGATTCTGATTCTTTCCCCCATTATGTATAGGCTTATGTATATTGCTTCTTTTTAGTTAGGTTTGGATATTCTGAGTCACCACCTGTTTGGGAAAGAGCTGCTGACTCGGTTTATCCGTTGTCAGTTTTGTTTACCGTCGTCACTCCATGTTTCGACTTCTTTCCCCAGTGTTACTGTGGGAAGAACTTGGGATCTGATAGTATCAGTACCTGATCGTTTCTCTTTTTAATATTAATCTAGTTTTTGATCCGAAAATCTGACGAAGATAACACCAAGTTATTCTTTCGGGGGGAGTTGTATTAAGACTGAAGCAAAACTGTTGTGGCCTGCAGTGGGTGAACAAGCATTTATCGGAGTCTATCTACCTGTTGATCTTCTTTTGCTCCAGCATTTCGGTGGTTTCTTGCTGCTGAGTCCTCGCCGTTGTTTCATCTCTGTGGTTATTTGATTTTTGAGTTCACGGAGATGTTGCATTGATGAGTGAGGAGGCCTTCATGCGGACTGAACAAATCATTTGTCTAAGCTGCGACGGAAGTAAGGGCTGAGGATTGTGGCCACGTAAAATCAATTTAAGCCCCCTCACCCCCCATCCCCTCCCCCGCCTTCCAAAGTGGAATTCGTTTCTCTAACCGTTCCAAGGCGGTTCTTCTGTCGCGGTTTATTTTTGATATGGCTTGTCTTTGAGTGTGTGTCGCCTGTTTGTTATTTTGATAGCCAATTGGACTTTTTGTGGGAAAGTAACGGTCCTTTAAGCTTTCCTCTATTGATGTTTCGATTGGGGTCTAGTTATTTAATGTTTGTGTTTCTTTCCCTTTGGTGTCTCTGGTGGGAGCTGTTGGTTAATTGTATCGATTCCTGATCATTGCCTTCTCTTCTATTTCAAGTAATTCGACCTAGTGGCTTAGTTTTTGATCCGATATGGCCCATATTCAAACGAGCTGCTGACTCGGTTGACCTGTTGTCCGTTTTGTTAACTGTCGTCACTCCATGTTTCGACTTCTTTCTCTGGTGATATGCACAGGCACTTGGCCCGTTGATTTGTCCGAAAAACGTGTGGAATGTGTTTAAAGTCAAAATATGAGTAAAAAAAAATTTTTTTTAACCTGGTATAGAAAGCTTCACTAGTCTAGCTTTCTATACCAGTGTGAAATTTTTTTTACTCATATTTTGACATTTTACCTATTCCACAAGTTTTTCGGACGAATCAACGGGCCAAGCGCCTGTGGTGATATGGTGGGAAGAATTCGGATCTCACTGTATCTGTTTCTGATCGTTCTCTTTTTATTTATTTATTTTTTTTTACCAAGATTACATCAAGACAGACATTCTGACACAGTTTCATGACTGTGGCCTCTTAGGTCACACCAGTTACCGCGGTACGAATCCGAGTCGTTTCGCCCCAAAACCATTTCCCCCCTAGTCGTTTTGTGCCAAGACGTTCCCCCTGGTCGTTTCGCCCCAATCGGTCGTTTCGCCACATCCGTTGTTGCGCCCAAGATAAAACTAATTTCAACCTTAGATTTTTCATTCATCTAACAGGGCAGAGGTGAGAAGAGGCAAGTATTTAAGTAGCATCATCGCCTTGTCAAGTCAGCCTTAGTTACCGGCCAGCACCGGGCCTTAAAATTGGCGATTTAGGCAGGTTTGACTAGGACTTAATAACTTAATACACTAAAATATTGAAGTTGTTTTCTGAACAATATCTTTGTTAAGCATTTACCGGCAATCGTTTTCATTGTCTTTCTTTTTTTTTTTTTTTTTTTTTTTTTTTTTCCTTTTTTGTTTTACCTTATTTTATTTTATTTATTTATTGTTTATTCTTTATTACGTTCATTAATTAATGTTGCTTATTTTTATTTTATTTTCTTTCATTCTTTTTATCTTTTAATCTCCGTCTATTATCTTTTTTTCTTTATTCGGGCGATATCACCACAGTATTGAAAAGTGTGATTTTGGCACAACTTTTGGCACTACTGCATACGACCTAATCACCACCGATAGACACCGTGAGAAAGTAAAGCTCCATATTTGAAACAGAATAAAATGAAACAGCCGATGGAAATAAATATTATAACTCGAATGATTTATATTATCCAAAATGTTTACCCTGACCGAATTCTAAGGGATTCTCCGTGTAAAAATCGTGAATGAAAACAATGTAGGTTAATATGCCATTCAGGGTCTTTTTATAGATCAGTATACAGCTCATTTTGTACCGGAAATCCCAAAACTGGCACCTAGCAAACAGTGCATGCCCAGATCAGATACCACAGAACGCAGAGTCTCATTAGGGCATACACTGCATGATTGCATAGGTCCAGCCATTTTCCAGATAAATTTTAAAGAAGCCACAACAAGACATGCCTAAATTTTGAAAAGGACTCGTTCCATACTGATATAAGGTTGATGATTCCATTCAGTACAAAATGGGTTAA
Source organism: Lucinisca nassula (assembly GCA_963580285.1). Lineage (NCBI taxonomy): Eukaryota > Metazoa > Mollusca > Bivalvia > Lucinida > Lucinidae > Lucinisca > Lucinisca nassula. The sequence goes on from OY757014.1 coordinate 58,902,790, forward strand.
AAATAGGTCATGTGGGTCGATTATATAATTCAATTGTGTTATTAACCCATATGAGACAATTGGAATCTCCCGGTTAATAAGTTAAGAGTGGTCCATGTCCAATTGTAGGGGAGCCAGGTTTGTATTGTAAGCAGTAAAAATTTCCTTCTAAAATTGATTTCAGTAAATGTAGAGATGAAATCGCTGCTGCCTTTAACGCATTCGGTAATCGATGGTGTAAGCGAGAGTATGTTGAGCATAAAGCCCTTAAGGACTGGAAACTTAGCATTTTAAAACTAGTGAATAAACGCATTTCTTTCTATTCTCAAAATACTAACTTATTAACTCCTAAGCCTAAGACGTCTTTACGTCATCTTAAACTAGGTATTCAAGAATTTCATAAGAAGTTTGTTTTGGCCCCTGCAGACAAGGCCGCTAACAACGTCGTCGTTGTGTGACGGCTCCACTATGTTAACACGCTTAAGCAGGAGCTTGGTGGTACTAAGGCCTATGAACTTCAGCCTTTAGCTGAAGAGAGAGCTATAGAAGATGAACATATTTGGCATTCAGCCACCAAGTTTGCTGCGTGTGTTACAGAAGGCCAAGACAAGCGTCCTACGCTATACTGGTTACCAAAACTTCATTAAAAGACCTTACAAAGCACGGTTTATTGCAAATTCTAGCTCTTGCACTACCACTGAACTTTCTAAATTATTAACTTCCTGTCTTACTGCTATTAAAACGCATGTGATTAAATATTGTGATAAAGTCTTTGAAAGATCATGAAGAAATCTGTTTTGGTCTATAAAAAATCGAATGAGGTTCCAAAGGATAACCGTTTTATAGAACACATTTAACTTCACTACAGCTGGTGTGTGGGAATGTGTGGCGGCGGTAAAACGTCTCCCTGCCCTACATCATAGTGTAGATTATATTTTCTTGTCCTTTGGGATCATTGATTCCATTGTGGAATTTTTGAAATATCTGAGGGTCACTGATGAGGCCTAATTGGCCGAAACTAGCTAGTCTGGCCCAGAAAACATGTACACTCCATATTTGTCACTTCTGTTGTGTATTCCCTGCTTCCAAAGGATAACCGTTTTATCAAACCATTCACTATATTATGTATGCTCCACATGTCTTCAGGAGATGACACATATAAGCTCCTAGCTTACCATCAGATCCTGAATTATATTGTATGTACAGTATTTTCATTCTGTAATTATTGTTTAAAAGAAATAAATATTGTTTAAACCAACCGTTTTATAGAACATATTTAACTTCACTACAGCTGGTGTGTTGGAATGTGTGGCGGCGGTAAAACGTCTCCCTGCCCTACATCATAGTGTAGATTATATTTTCTTGTCCTTTGGGATCATTGATTCCTTTGTTGAATTTTGGAAATATCTGAGGGTCACTGATGAGGCCTAATTGGCCGAAACTAGCTAGTCTGGCCCAGAAAACATGTACACTCCATATTTGTCACTTCTGTTGTGTATTCCTTGCTTCCAAAGGATAACCGTTTTATAGAACATATTTAACTTCACTACAGCTGGTGTGTGGGAATGTGTGGCGGCGGTAAAACGTCTCCCTGCCCTACATCATATTGTAGATTATATTTTCTTGTCCTTTGGGATCATTGATTCCATTGTGGAATTTTGGAAATATCTGAGGGTCACTGATGAGGCCTAATTGGCCGAAACTAGCTAGTCTGGCCCAGAAAACATGTACACTCCTTATTTGTCACTTCTGTGGTGTATTCCTTGCTTCCAAAGGATAACCGTTTTATAGAACATATTTAAATAAATTTAAATCCATACGTTTTCGTGCTTCTAGTCTGTCTACTTACGATTTTTCCACTCTTTACACTACACTTCCTCATAATCTTATAAAAGAAAAGCTTAATGATTTAATTGAATGGACTTTTCACAGAGAAGATTCTCTCTATCTTGCATGTAATGTCAGAAATGCATTTTTCACTTCTAAAGAGCATAAGAATTATACACTTTGGTCATGTCAGAAAGTGTGTGACGCCCTCACCTTTCTACTTGATAATATTTATATTAGATTCGATACTAAGTTATTTAGACAAATTGTGGGTATTCCGATGGGTACGAATTGCGCACCTCTTGTTGCTGATCTGTTCTTGTATTGTTATGGAAAAGACTTCATGTTGTCGCTTTCCATTGATAACCAATCTGAAATTATTGAAGCTTTTAGCTCCACTTCTAGATATTTAGATGATTTATTAAATATTGATAATACTTATTTCGATGGTTTGATCAGTCAGATTTACCCCTCAGAACTTCAGTTAAATGAAGCAAATTCTTCTGATACCGAGGCCCCGTTTTTGGATTTACATCTATCTATTGTAGATAGGTTTGTTTCGTGCAAAATTTATGATAAACGAGATGACTTTTATTTTGAGATTGTAAATTTTCCTTTTTTGGGTGGTGATGTTCCTCGTGCGCCATCCTATGGCGTTTATATTTCGCAATTAATTCGATTTGCTAGAGTGTATAGTCATGTATCTGACTTCAACACTCGTAATAAATTATTAACGACAAAACTTCTTAATCAGGGTTATTGGTACCATAAACTACGCAAAGCATTTCAAAATTTTATAGACGCCATTCTGATTTAATTTCAAAATTCAATATTGGACTTAAATCTCTTCTGCAACAAGGTCTACCGGAACCCGAATTTTATGGTGACTTAGTATATAAATTCAGAAAAATATATAACCGCAATGACTTCAGCACCAAATTTCGTAAAATCATTCTTCGATATAAAAAGATTGGGTACAACATGAATGTTATACGACAGACTGCATGCATGGTAGTTAACCCAATCACGGTTGACAACTTTGCTTCCCTCTTTAGTTGCACGCCGGTGGGTCAGGCCTCAGATTCTATGGCGGTTCCAACGTAAAGGCTTATTGAGAATTAGAGAGATCTAATTCAAGGTAATGTTGGTTGGTGCCTGATGATCTGTCTCCGGTCGGGCCCATCGGAGTCTAACTGTTGGTTTTCTTTTGCTCCAGCATTTCAGTGTTTTTTTATGCCCCCAACTTTGAAAAAGTTGGAGGGGCATATTGCTTCTGGTTCGTTCGTCCGTTCGTCCGTTCGTCTGTTCGTCCGTTCGTCCGTTCGTCCGTCCGTTACGCTTTTGATGCATAGCATAACTAAAGAACCGTGTATGCTAGGGTTTTGAAATTTCATATATGGGTTCCTCATGGAAAATTAGCTCACGCGTATTTTTTTTCTAGTCCGGATTATGCCCCCTTCAAGAGTTATTGCCCTTTGAAATTTTTTTAATAAAATCTTGTCAGCAAGATATCTCAAAAACTATTGGAGCTAGAGCCTTGAAAGTTGGTGATTATATTGGGGGTGATGAGTAGATGAACTGATTAACTTTTGACAAAATTCTGAAAAATACTTTGTGAGTTATGGCCCTTTGTCATTTTGGTAATTTGTGCCCATTGTAATGTATGCTAAAAGTGATGCATAGCATAACTTTAGAACCGTGTATGCTAGGGTTTTGAAATTTCATATATCGATTCCTCATGGAAAATTAGCTGACGCGTATTTTTTTTTTCTTGTCCGGATTATGCCCCTTTGAAGAGTTATTGCCCTTTGATTTTTTTTTAATAAAATCTTGTCAGCAAGATATCTCAAAAACTATTGGAGCTAGAGCCTTGAAAGTTGGTGAATAGATTGGTGGTGATGAGTAGATGAACTGATTAACTTTTGACAAAATTCCGAACAATACTTTGTGAGTTATGGCCCTTTGTCATTTTGGTAATTTGTGCCCATTGTAATGTATGCTAAAAGTGATGCATAGCTTAACTTTAGAACCGTGTATTCTAGGGTTTTGAAATTTCATATATGGATTCCTCATGGAAAATTAGCTGACGCGTATTTTTTTTCTTGTCCGGATTATGCCCCTTTTAAGAGTTATTGCCCTTTGAAAGTTTTTTAATAAAATTTTGTCAGCAAGATTTCTCAAAAACTATTGGAGCTAGAGCCTTAAAAGTTGGTGAATATATTGGTGGTGATGAGTAGATGAACTGATTAACGTTTGACGAAATTCCAAAAAATACTTTGTGAGTTATGGCCCTTTGTCATTTTGGTAACTTGTGCCCATTGTATTGTATGCTAAAAGTGATGCATAGCATATCTTTAGAACCGTGTATGCTAGGGTTTTGAAATTTTATATATGGATTCCTCATGGAAAATTAGCTGACGCGTATTTTTTTTCTCATGCGAATTATGCCCCTTTTAAGAGTTATTGCCCTTTGAAATTTTTTTAATAAAATCTTGTCAGCCAGATATCTAAAAAACTATTGGAGCTAGAGCCTTGAAAGTTGGTGAGTAGATTGGTGGTGATGAGTAGATGAACTGATTAACTTATGACAAAATTCCGAAAAACACTTTGTGAGTTATGGCCCTTTGTCATTTTGGTAATTTGTGAAAAACTTTGTCATCGTTCTAGCGCCTACATTTCTTTACCAATTTCAATATTACTTCACACAAATGTTCCTTATAAAAAAATCTCGAGCATGTTCGACTTTCAAGGTCATGACCTCAAGGTCAAGGTCACTGTGGCTATTTTTAGAAAAACTTTGTCATCGCTCTAGCGCCTACATTTCTTCACAAATTTCAATATAACTTCACACAAATGTTCCTTATAAAAAAATCTCGAGCGAGTTTGACTTCAAAGTCATGACCTCAAGGTCAAGGTCACTGTGGCTATTTTTAGAAAAACTTTGTCATCGCTCTAGCGCCTTCATTTCTTCACCAATTTCAATATAACTTCACACAAATGTTTCTTATAACAATATCTCAGCGAGTTCGACTTTCAAGGTCATGACCTCAAGGTCAAGGTCATCGTGGCTATTTTTAGAAAAACTTTGTCATCGCTCTAGCGCCAACATTTATTCACCAATTTCAATATAACTTCACACAAATGTTCCTTATAAAAAAATCTCGAGTGAGTTCGACTTCAAAATCATGACCTCAAGGTCAAGGTCACTGTGGCTATTTTTAGAAAAACTTTGTCATCGCTCTAGCGCCTACATTTCTTCACCAATTTCAATATAACTTCACACAAATGTTTCTTATGACAATATCTCAGCGAGTTCGACTTTCAAGGTCATGACCTCAAGGTCAAGGTCACTGTGGCTATTTTAAGAAAAACTTTGTCATCACTCTAGCGCCTACATTTCTTCACTGATTTCAATATAACTTTAAACAAATGTGCCTTATGACAATATCTTGACTTTCAAGGTCATGACCTCAAGGTCAAGGTCACTGTGGCTATTTTTAGAAAAACTTTGTCATTGCTCTAGCGCCTACATTTCTTCACTGATTTCAATATAACTTTAAACAAATGTGCCTTATGACAATATCTTGACTTTCAAGGTCATGACCTCAAGGTCAAGGTCACTGTGGCTATTTTTAGAAAAACTTTGTCATTGCTCTTGCGCCTACATTTCTTCACTGATTTCAATATAACTTCACACAAATGTTCCTTATGACAATATCTCAAGTGTGTTCGACTTTCAGAGTCATGACCTCAAGGTCAAGGTCACTGTAGCTATTTTTAGAAAAAATTTGTCATCGCTCTAGCGCCTACATTTCTTCACTGATTTCAATATAACTTCACACAAATGTTCCTTATGACAATATCTCTAGCGAGTTCCACTTTCAAGGTCAAGGTCACTGTGGCTATTTTTAGAAAAACTTTGTCAATGCTCTAGCGCTTACATTTCTTCACCGATTTCAATATAACTTCACACAAATGTTCCTTATGACAATATCTCAAGACATTTCAACTTTCAAGGTCAAGGTCACAATGGCTATTTTTAGAAAAACTTTGCTATCGCTCCAGCGCCTACATTTCTTCACCAATTTTAATATAACTTCACACAAATGATCCTGATGACAATACCTCGAAAGAGTTCGACTTTCAAGGTCAAGGTCACTGTGGCTACTTTTAGAAAAACTTTTTCATTGCTCTAGCGCTTACATTTTTTCACCAATTTCAAAATCGATTCACACAAATGTTCCTTATGACAATATCTGTAGCGAGTTCCACTTTCAAGGTCAAGGTCACTGTTGCTATTTTTAGAAAAAACTTTGTCAATGCTCAAGCGCTTACATTTCTTCACCAATTTCAATATAATTTCACACAAATGTTCCTTAAGTCAATATCTCGAGCGATTTCGACTTTCAAGGTAAGGTCACTGTAGCTATTTTTTGAAAAAACTGTCATCGCCCTAGCGACTACATTTCTTCACTGATTTCAATTTAACTTCACACAAATGTTCCTTATGATAATACCTCGAGTGAGTTTGACTTTCAAGGTCAAGGTCACTGTGGCTATTTTTAGAAAAACTTTGACATGGCTCTAGCGCTTACATTTCTTCACCGATTTCAGTATAACTTCACACAAATGTTCCTTATGACAATATCTCGAACTATTTCGACTTTCAAGGTCAAGGTCACTGGGGCTATTTTTAGAAAATCTTTGTCATCGCTCTAGTGCCTACATTTATTGATGGATGTTAATAGAACTTCACACAAATGTTTCTTATGGTAATATCTCGAGTTGCTTTGACTTTCAAGGTCATGACCTCAAGGTCAAGGTCACTATGGCTATTTTTAGAAAAACTTTGTCATTGCTCTACCGCCTACATTTATGATTTTAATCTAACTTCAAACAAAAGATGCTTATGATAATATCTTGAGCAAGATCTACTTCGCGGCCATGGCCTCAAGTCAAGGTCCCTATGACTATTTTTAGAGAAATATTGTCATCACTCTAGAACCTACATTTATGGATTGATTTTTAAACAAACTTTACACAAATGTTGCATATGATAATATCTCAAGCAAGTTGGACTTTTGCCATTTCAGTGTTTTCCACACACGAAGTTGTCTTGTGCGAGGGGATTTGTATCGCATGCGATGTCTTGTTTTTTTAAATAAAATCTTGTCAGCAAGTCCATATCTTGAGAACTATTAGAGCTTCATTAATCATTCTTGGTACAAACTTGCATCCAGGCATTGCAACTTCAACGCAAGCATCCATATCTGACATTGACCTATATTTCATGGTTCACTGACTTCGTGAATTATTGCGACCACCCTGACTTTCACCATTTCTCGAAAACTATTAAAGCTTTTTAAATTATAATTGGTACAAACTTGCATCTAGGAATTGCAACTGCAACGCAAGCATCCATATTTGACTTTTACCCATATTTCATGGTTCACTGACTTTGTGAATTATTGCGACCACCCTGACTTTCTATCTAATGTAAGAGTCCATTTCTCAAGATCTATTAGAGCTTCATAAATTGTATTTGGTACAAGCTTGCATTTAGGAATTGAAACTTCAATGCAAGTATCCATTTCTGACCTTGACCTACATTTTATGGTTCACTGACTTTGTAAAATAGTGTGACAACCCTAACTTTCACCCTGATGTAAGAGTCTGTTTTTAAGAGTTACTTGGTACATGCTTGCAACTAGGAGTGAAATTTTTATGCAGGCATCCATGTTTGACCTTGACCTAGATTTCATGGTTTGGTGACTTTGCGCCCCCACAGGCGCGACATAGCCTTCGGGGGAATTCTTGTTGTATGTTTTTGAGTCTTTAACAATATTTGTTGAATATTTTGCCAGCTAAGGTCAAGCAAAGGTTGGGGGCATTGTGTTTTACAAACACCATTTCTAGTTGTTTTTTTTTTTTTGCTGCCGAGTCCTCACCGTTGTCACACCTCTGTGGTTCTTTGATTATTTGTGTTCACGGAGATGTTGCACTGATGAGTTAGGAGGCCTTCATGCGGACTGAACGGGTTGTTTGTCTAGGTCGCGGCGGAGGTGGGGGCGAGGGTTGTGGCCTCGTAAAATCGATTTAAGCCCCTCCCCCAGTGGAATTCTTTCCACTGACCGTTCCAAGGCGGTTCTTCTGTGGCGGTTTATTTATGTTGTTGTTTTTTACTACTCACTGTGTGTATCACTATGGATGGCCATTTGGCCATTTTGTGGGAAAGTAACTGTCCTTATGGTCATCCTTTGTTAAGGTTTTCAATATGGTCTGGTCGCTTCATGTTTGTGTTTCTTTCCCTTTGGTGTCTTTGTTGGGTGGAGTAAGTTAATTGTATCGATTCCTGATCTTTGTTTTACTTCTACTTTCTAGAGTCTCTGTCTCTGGCCGGGCCCATCGGAGTCTAACTGTTGGTTTTCTTTTGCTCCAGCATTTCAGTGGCGTCTTGCTGTCGAGATCTCACCATTGTTTTGTGTTTCTTTCCCTTTGGTGTCTCTGATGGGAGCTGTGGGTTAGTTGTATCGATTCTCTGATCATTGCCTTCACTTCTATTTTGTAACCACATTGTTCATCTCTGGTGTCGACGGTAGAACCATAGAGTCGGATACACCCTCTAGAAAGCCTCGCCGTCGATATCCCGCCAGAGGAAGGCTGGTTCAAGAGTTCATGGATCTTGTAATCCAGCCGTTGTTCGCCGACACTGTTAAAGAATCAACCGACCGATTTAAAACACTTAGCTGGAAAATGTGCATAAGAGATAATTAAAGATGTTTTACTTTGTATCGAGCACATGTTTTACCCCTCAGCAGTAGTAGTTGCTCGCCGACACTGTTGAAGAACCAACCGATCATTTAAAACACTTACCTGGTTTTCACACCTCACCATTAATTGCGTGAACATCGTGTGATTAATGGGTGAAACTAAATAAACAAGGCGATTATCGGTGTAGATCAAAACAGGTAATACTCGTCATAATTCATGATTTACATTGCCATTTAAAGTACTTCGAACTTTTCTCTCTCTCTCTCTCCTTCTCTCTCTCTCTCTCTCTCTCTCTCTCTCTCTCTCTCTGAATTATTTAATATTTTACATACAAACGAAGCCAGCCTCGGTAGCTCAGTCGGATGCGCGTCTGACTGGTGGTCAGGAGGACGCGGGTTCGATACCTGTCGGGGTCAGCAACATTCTTTCGTGGAGACTGATTATGAAATCTTTTCTACGGTCATTCTCTCCCTTCCGCTGATTCAAGAAGGGCAGTTGTCAGTTTCTGGCGAAAGACTGTGCACTGTACTGGTTAACCGCTTACGTATAAAGTAGAAGTAAAACAAAGATCAGGAATTGATACAATTAACTTACTCCACCCATAAAAGACACCAAAGGGAAAGAAATACAAACATTAAGCGACCAGACCATAATGGAAACCTAAACAAAGGAAGGCCATAAGGACAGTTACTTTCCCACAAAATGGCCATATGGCCATCCAAAACCAAAAGACACAAGTGATACACACAGTAAGTAACAAACAACAACATAAATAAATCGCCACAGAAGAGCCGCCTTGGAACGGTCAGTGGAAGATTTCCACTGTGGGGGGGGGGGGGGGGGGGGGGGGGCTTAAATCGATTTTACGTGGCCACAATCCTCGCCCTTACTTCCGTCGCGATTTAGACAAATAATTTGTTCAGGCCTCCTAACTCATCAGTGCAACATCTCCGTGAACACAAAAATCAAAGAACCACAGAGGTGAGACAACGGTGAGGACTCGACAGCAAGAAACCACTGAAATGCTGGAGCAAAAGAAAACCAACAGTTAGACTCCGATGAGCCCGACCAGAGACAGAGCATCAGGCACCAACCAACATTATCTCTTTAATTTTCAATAAGCCTTTACGTTGGAGCCGTCATAAAATCTGAGGCCTGACCCACCGGCGTGCAATTAAAGAGGGAAGCAAAGTTGCCAACCGTGATTGGGTTAACTACCATGCATGCAGTCTGTCGTATAATATCCATGTGTACCCAATCTTTTTATATCGAAGAATGATTTTACGAAATTGGGTGCCCGGGAAAATGTAGATAGGTAAACTGACCGGCTCAAAAATGACCTAAATAGTGTTGACTGGGCCGTTAAACCCCAATACAAACCAGCAAACAAAACATACAAACGACACATTGTGGGACACCATACAAAACTGGAACCCACCTCGAGGTTTCATTATTATTTACATATTAACACAGTTATCACAGCAGCGGGGTTGATGAATCTGAAAGAAAAATTAGTTGGTCAATTCAATTAGGCGTTTAATAAAAGTGAGTTCAACGAGGTTCCATTTACTGGAAGATCGGCCCCTTTCATGGAAAATATTGTTGTGTCCGCGGCGGGAGTGATCAAGTTACTTAAAGGCTTGAACCCATCTAAAGCTCTCGGACCTGATGAGCTTCATTCTAGAGTCCTGAAGGAACTAGCAAATACGTTGGGTCCAGTTTTTGCCCATCTTTTCCAACAATCTCTCGATACGGACGAAATTCCCAAAAGGAATGGCTGCTAGTAAACATCTGCCCACTTTTCAAAAAAGGAGACAGGGATCTTGCTCGTAAAATTGCCCGGAGTCACTGACCTGTGTTCTATGTAAATTGCTTGAACACATAGTCTGCTCAAACATCATGGCCCACTTGGATGAACATCAACTTTTGTCAGACAGGCAACATACATTAAGGAAAAGGCACAGTTGCGAAACTCAGTTGAGCACGGTTATTAATGATTTGGCCAAAGGGGGGGGGGGGGGGGGGGGCTTTTGACACTCCAACTCATGAACTACTTAAATTCAAATTATTTGTTTGGTTATGGAAGTTGGGAAAGAATCTCAAATGAGTAGAGATTCCTCCCTTTGCTACAGAAAACAGCGTGTTGTTGTTGATGGTGAATCTTCAGTATGGGCGCCAGTTTTATTTGGGGTCCCACGGGGGTGGGGGCTGGTCTTTGTCCGCTGCTATTCTCCCTGTACATTAATGATATTTCCACTGACATTGACTCAAAAAATAAGACGACTGTGTTTGCTATCTGGAAATCAGAGATACAGAGGACTCAATGAAACTTCAGAAGGATATAGATAGATTAGAATGTTGGGCACGAAAATGGGACATGGCCCATTGAATGCAATATTATGCAGATAGCTAAGAAGAGAACAAATAAAATTGATGCTTCATACACCTTAGAGGGAACGGTCCTCGAAAATGTGAATTCCATTAAATACTCTGGTTTGACAATCACGCAATACACACATTAGCAACATATGTACAAAGGCGAATAGAACACTTTGTTTCCTGAGGCGAAATCTTCATCATTGTCCTCAGGATGTGAAAAAGACAGCATATAAGGGACTTGTCCGCCCAATCTTGGAATATGGTAGTTGCATCTGGGACCCAAGTGGAGTGGTCCTTAATGAAGCAATTGAAAAAAAAGTTCAGAATAGAGCTGCTAGATTTGTAGAAAGCAATTACTGCTTTGAAACTGGGAGCATGACTGGAGTACTAGGAAAATTAAGATGGGAGTCTCTCAAGAAAAGAAGAGACAATAGGCTCATACTCTTATACAGAAGTCTAAAGGTTTCGCCAGCATTCCAACAGATGACCTTGTTCCCCCGGCTAGGCACTGTATAAAGCACCATTCAATGGCGTTTCAGACCCTTACTGCAAGAACTGACATTTATAAAACATCGTTCTTCCCCCGAACCATTAGAGATTGGAATGCCTTTCCGATTCGACTATTTCGATAGCTGAGGGTGCTGAGGATTGTGTAGCTAAGTTACCTATTTGGTTAGAGCTAGGGACTAACTTCCCATATCATAGGTCCTGGTGTATGAATGTCATTTGACGTGTCACCAGTAACAATTCGGATTCTGAACACAGCTCAGTTAGTAGACGTCATTATCGGGGGTAAAAACATACGCGTTTGTTAACTGTGTCAGTCTGATCTGGATCTGCACTGTTTTCGTGGGCCAATCTGTCCCAATACTTAGAAACATTAGGTAGTTATTGACCTGGGGTTAGTTGTTCAAAGCATCGTTAGCTTAATGAGCTCATTAGTGTCCAAATTAATAACTGTTCTAGCAATTACAATATCTAAAGTAGTGTTATTTTTGCTGAAAAACAAAATTGTTAGCAGCTTTCGCACATTTTTTTCAACAAAAATATTGGCATATTTCGCATATTTAATGATCAAACGTCATGAAAACGCCCCCGCCCATAGGGGCTTGAAGAAATATATGGGCTGCACGATGCTTCCACGCAGAGCTGAATCCGGCCCGCACACTAGTACTGGTAAACCGCTTGAGGATCTAAGCCTGTCCAGGAACTGCGGTGCGAGGCGGACCGTCCATGCTAATAAACCCTATTGGTTTCATTGGGCGACAGGGCTTGAGATGTCATTTCATCTCAATGTCGGGTAAAAGTCCCACAAAATTGGAAGCAACGTCTCCAAAATGACCTTTACAGTGTTGACGGGGACGTTAAACCTCAAATCAAACAAACATGAAAACGCACCTACCCCACTTGAACCCCACTTTTGTATAGTAAAACTGGGGTTTACAGGGGTAAACCGTATTTTTCTTATTTTTCCTCTAAATTATAGATTGTTGAACTCGTTAGAACCACCTCGACGAGGCGGTTCTAAAGAGTACCCACAACCTATATTTTGAGCAAAAATAAGAAAAATATCACAATTTTTCGTCTTAAAATATCCGCTTTCTTGGCGGTAACACTTACAATGTATTTGTATAGGCATGTTTTTGTATTGGTTTAACGATATGTTAACTAACGATGTCTTTAGTTTTGAACAACTCGTCACCTTAGCGCAAAAAGTCAATAAGTGCAATACAAAATGTATTGCACTTATTGACTTTTTGCGCTAAGGTGACGAACTGGCCCCAGATGGTGTCCAAAATACATCTGATCTGTATTCACACTGTTTTCAAAACGTAGTGCATATTCTAGTTCAGCAGGACAAGGGTTAATTTTCTATTGCATGCCCTGGCAAGGGTTTCCACCTAGTTACCTTGGATTTACAAAGTGAGTGACACAAACACTAAAGTGAGTGACTAAACTGTCCAAACCAGTTAACATTGTTAATTTAGTGATCAGTGAAGCTTTATATGTACCTATTTAGTACAAGAATATACAGCGAAATTCCGCTATTAAGACCGCCTAGAATCAAGAGTAAATCTGCTTTAAAAAGCTTATTTAGTAGGTTGCAGTTATTCATTCTTTGTGTTTTCTGCAAACAGTGTCCTCTGGTCATGGACCACCTTTGGGACTGTTCAAAAGTGGTCTTTAAGACCACTTTTGAAAAGTCCCAAAGCTGATCTTAATATAGGATTTTACCGTACATGTACTCATATACCAACAGCTATAATAATGAGAATAGTTCTGTAGGCAGATTCTGTGAGTCACTGTAGCCATGCGAAAAAAGAAACAAGTAAATAATACACAGACTGATAATCTGATTACATTAGGAATTATTAAAAGGTTGTGCATCTTTAATAAACTTTTGAACAGCACTGAAGATAAGCATAATGTCAAGATCGGTCAAAGATACATCACCGTAAAGAAGTTTTATTCAAAGTTAAAGGGTGAAAGTCCTAGTGTTGTCTGAAACCCTTGGGTGAAAGTCCTTGTTGTCTGAATCATTATGACATGTTCTGCTAGGCAATTGAAAAAATACGTGTTCAACCATTGTGACAACTTTGAACAACTGCAATATGGAGTGAGACTGATGTAATTTGAATAGGTTACTGCATTTACTCCTAATCATTGCATGCATAACTGAAAAGAACCTTTCACCAAAAGTAACATATTCACAGGGACTTTAGGATCTCGAGTGGTATTGTTTTTCAGTTGTTGTTTAAAAGCTGAAAAACTTCCTGCTGCACAAACATTGCTATCAAGATAGTTCCATGGAGAGATATAAGACGGGATACAGGATTGTTTTGAAATTTCAATGCGAGAAAATGGTACAGTGATGTTGCTGCTATTTCTTAGAGGATAATTTGAGACGACTCTAACTAACGGAAGAATAAGATCATTTATATATGGAGGAAATATGTCGTTAAAGAATTAATAATAATAATAATAATAATAATAATAATAATAATAATAATAATAATATTATTATTATTAAAAATGATTTCTGCTGTTTTCGCCTGTCAGATACAGGCACCCACCCATATTCCCTTTAAAGATTTACTAAAGACACTGACCTGGTAGGACCTGTTTCGACCCTAACATCTTCATTCTGTATTTTTTTTTCTAAAGTATGCGTATCTTGGACAGAACAACCATTCCAAACTATTGAAAAATAATCAAGGGTAGGTAGTATATATGAAATATAAATTATATTTATTTAAAGCAGATCTATTTAATTGTTGCTTTATTTCTCGCATAACCCCTGTATATGACTTTGGATGCACTAGTTATTATATTTTCTATATGTTTGTGCCATTGGCCATTATTACTAAATATTAAACCCAGATGCTTATGATTTTCTACGAACTTTACTGGGGTATTATCGAAGAGAATCTGAGGGTAAGTTTGGAACTTTTTAAGAGTGAAAAACACGACCTCGGTTTTTAAAGGATTGAAGGTTATCAACCATTACTTAGCCCACCCAGAAAGAATAAGTAAGTCGTGATTTATGATTCATTCTATATCAGCAATTGAGGATACTGCAGAAAACAAGGAGCTGTCATCAGCGAAAAGTCGCTTACATAGATAAGAAATAAAAGTGGTCCTAACACAGAACCTTGAGGTACCCCTGCATGTATTCCTCTAAAACATGAAGTGCAAGACCTAATTACAACATTTCAGCTTCTATTACTTAGATAGGCTTCAATCACCGTTAATGCCATGCTGTTATAATTAAAAAAATGAGCCCTTTATGCCACCCCCTATCAAAGGTTTCTGAATAATCACAAAATATCAACATGAAAACTGATTATTATCGAACGTCTCCATATATGACACATATATATGGCGGAAGATATCAATCAACTGAAACGTTGTGGAATGGTATGGTTTCCAGATTGATTTCTATATAAAAGGTAAAGAAATTGTACATGTTTTATGCGCTATTCTTTCTTGGAGCTTCATATGATACTTTATATCAGACGGAGTTTCTAGAACACTAGAATCTAAGTATATGACATATATTCAGAGCTGATGAGTACCTTCATGAATAATATTCTGTGGTGAATTTATAGTAATCAGATCTTTCAGGTTGTGGAAATTGCAATTCAAAAGGTCTTCATGGAGATCAACTAGTATTATGAGGTTCTTACATACTACGTCCATACTAATAAGCCCTATTGGTTTCATTGAGCGACAGGGCTTGAGGTGTCGTTTCGTCTCAATGTCGGGTAAAAGTCCTGCAAAACTGGGGGCAACGTCTCCAAAATGACCTTTACAGTGTTGACGGGGACGTCAACCTCAAATCAAACCTCAAATCAAACAAACAAATGTACACCACATAGAACAATATGCCCACACGTGGTGAGAGCAAGTTATTCATAGCTTTAATTACTGCTTAATTCGACCAGTATTGTGCCTGTACACTTGTTAATTTTGTTTCACTTACCCAAAGCAGAATATCACAATCCAAAAACTACAATAGTTGTAAATGAATGAATACAAGAAAGACCGGTTTTATCCAATTCATTCACATAATGTCGATTCGTTGCACGAATAAAGCGTGAAAAATTACGGTCCGTACTGAAAGATACGCCAACATATCTGTCAATGTCAATAATAAATATTTACATTTCCAGTGTAAAGTCTAATGTAAACCTATAGAAAACAATTGCGTTCATATTTCCATGAACGCATCGAATCACATGATTTTCAGTGACGTTAAGTGACGTCATTCTTAACCATTGTTCTCTACGGGCGTTGATGACGTCACCGCTGTACAGAATAGCAGCGTGTAAATGTTTTCCAGCTTTGAAAGTTTGCCCTACAAGCATTTTTCCGCCCAGTGATGAGGGGCAAATAATGTAAATATAAAAAATAAACTTAATTTTTCTGCTTTTCATGAAAGTATGAACGACAGTGGGTCGCTAGCAAAGTTTACATGAACCCTTTCGGGGTTCATTTACTTTGCACGCGACCCACTGCGTTCATACTTCCATGAACTGCAGAAAAATAAATTTCATTTCTTAAATAAATGGACCAAAAACTAGACAGCTGTATCGTATATACGAGGTCGCCCTCGGTATTACTATTATTATTATTATTATTATTAGCTCGCCTTACGAAAGTAAGGGGGAGCTATTGCCATACCCCCGGGCGTCCGGCGTCAGCGTCAGCGTCGGCGTCGGCGTCCGCATTTGGTTAAAGTTTACCTGCAAGCTCTTATATGTGATGTTTTACAACTTATTTTGAATATATGATTAATAATTGCTAAAAAACAATATTTAACATTATCATTGTACTTCATTTTACAGGTTTTTTTGGCTTAAATTGGACTATTTGAGAAGTTAATATTTTCCTCTGTATTACCTCCCTTATTTCTCTGTGTTAAAGTTTACCTGCAAGCTGCGTGAGTTCAAATCCCGGGGGAGGAACGTTTTTTTTTTTTTGTTTTTTTTTTTCTTTTCTTTTTTCTTTTTTCTTTTTGGATTTAAAAACAAAGCGGGGTCTGGGGCTCAAGGTCAAGGTCACTGTGGCTATTTTTAGAAAAACATTGTCATCGCTCTAGCGCCTTCATTTATTGATGGATTTTAATATAACTTCACCCAAAGGTCCAGTATAATGATATCTCGAGTGACTTTGACTTTCAGGGTCCGGGGCCTAAGGTCAAGGTCACTACTTTCAGGGTCACGGGGTCAAGGTCATTGTGGCTATTTTTAGAAAAAACATTGTCATCGTTCTTGCACCATAATTTATTGATGAATTTTAATATAGCTTCACACAAATGTTGGGTATGATGATATCTCTAGCAAGTTCGACTTTCAGGTTCCGGGGCTGAAGGTCAGGGTCACTGTGGCTATTTTTAGAAAAAAACTTTGTGATCGCTCTAGTGCCTACATTTATGGATTGATTTTAATATAACTTCACAAAAATGTTGGCAATGATGATATCTTGAGCGACTTCGACTTTCAGGGTCTGGGGCTGAAGGTCAAGGTCACTGCAGCTATTTTTAGAAAAACTTTGTCATCGCTCTTGCGCCTTCATTTATTGATGGATTTTAATATACCGTGACACAAATGTTTCGTTTGATGATATCTTGAGTGACTTCGACTTTCCGGGTCAGGGGCTGAAGGTCAAGGTCACTTTGGCTATTTTTTAGAAAAACTTGATCATTGCTCTAGTGTCCAGATTTATTGATGGATTTTAAGATAACTTCATACAAATGTTGGGTATGAAGTTCAACTTTCAGAGTCTGGGGCTCAAAGTCAAGGTCACTGTGGCTATTTTTAGAAAATCTTTGTCATCACTCCTAAGTACCTACATATATTGATGGATTTTACACAACTGCTAGGCTAGGCTTTTTTTTATTTGTCTTGATCGAGGGGATTTGTATCGTCTGTGATGCCTTGTTATTACTTGGTAGTTTGTAGAATTTTTTTTTTGTCAAATATAGATTTCATTTTCATTTTTTTTTTTTTTTTTTTTTTTTTTTTTTTGCAGTGGAAAGGCTTGAAAACAGGATTATTAGGGGTATATTTTGGTTCTCTTTCATTTGCTGCAGTCTATTGGGCTGTTCTACAGAAGAATTTTTTTTTGATAACTTGCCCTCATCCATCTTAGGCCCCCAAAGGCGAGCTATGTTGTCTTCTGACAACTCTTGTTATTATTATTATTATTATTATTATCGTCTCTATGCCGCCATAATGAATTTGTCTGCATGTATATTCTGCACCTCATGTATTTGCATACTTATGTGAACTGAGGAAATAAAGGATTGATTGATTGAGAAAAGTCAAGTGCTTCTTAAATTTTAAGTTTAAACTATGGAAAAAGTCAAGTCAGCTGTTCGAGGACTTTAGAATAGTCAAAGAAGATAATTTACGTGACTGATCTTGACCGCCACCCAGAGTATACTTCTAAATCAGCTCTTCTGGAGTGAATAAGACTGAAATTCAGGTATATCATCACACCACCACCATGGTTGGATCTATCTTTTCTGTAAGCGTCATCAAACATGTCGGATAGATCACGACATCATTTGAGATATTATAATCTGGTGAATCTCAGTAAAACAAAGAATGTCAAAATCAATTTGTTTCTTATATGAATACTTCTCCCAATAGGTGCATATTCTTTCCACGAAGAGCAGCCCCTAATATGGAACGGACCATGCTATTATTTAGGTGATTTTTGTTTTCTTAACCTTTTTTGTACCAAATGGAATCGTCCTCCTTATATATCGTAGGAGTCCATTTCAAAATTTAGGGAGTTCAGGTTCTGTTTTCATCATAATTTATTCGGAAAATTACTGAGCTTTTAGCAAACAGTGGAAGCCCTGATCAGATGCCGCGTTTTGCGGCATCTGATCTGGGCCTGCACTGTTTGCCGGGGTACTCGTTTTGGTGTTTCTGGTACAAAATGGGTTAAGCCAATAGTTTACATCTGAAGATGAGAAGAAGGAGAAGCTGTTGAAGCAACATCAAAGAATAAGTTCTATTGTCTATCCGTGTTGTCCTCTAGTAATGAACACACATATATCAGTGTGGCACATAACAGAACAAACACTGAGGTCGCAGAACGCGCACCTGATCAGTGTCTTAACTGTTTGCTCGAAATACAGTAATCACGGTTTTGGTAAAACTTACAATAAATAAAAGAAATGGGACATCCCTTAAATTGCAAATGGAGCTGTCCAATGCTATTGAGTGGAATTTTCTATGTTCCATATATGGGTTAGCCCATTTTATACGTAAAACCCCAAAACGGTTCATTGGCGAGCAGTGCAGACCCAGCCCAGACGCCGCATATTCTACAGCGTCTGACCAGGGCCTTCACTGTTTGAAAAAGCCATTTTTAACCCTTAAAATGCCGAGAAAAACTACATCTGAAAATATTGTCTGCTTATGTCGTCTGCTGAATCTTCTTGCAACTTTTTTGAAAATATTTTTGCATACAGGCAAACAGTGTGGATCCAGATAAGACTACTCCAGTCTGATCTGGGTTCAAACTGTTCGCAAAAATGAGTTTTAAAGTAACCGGCAGACGACATATCGTGCACAGAACTCAGTTCTAAAAACATGTTTCATTATCAATGAGAAGCCAGTACTCGGCAATCCTTATAAGATGGCATTTGCAGCTGGAAAAGGCTCAGATCACCCACTCAGTCTGATCAAAGTCTAACCTTATTGATTTAAAGAGTGGATTTAAAGGTAAATAAGCATATACAGGTAAACAGGCATTAGGCACGCGCGCATACTGATTTGTGTTTTCACTGGTCGCACGCGTTTCGTCTATTTGGGCTCATTATCGGCGCGCGCCCGGATAATGCAACATTCGCCTACTGAACCTAGGCGTTTGTCGCTATCGAAACATTTGAGCATGCGGTGTTTGACCGTTTGTTTGAATTGAGTTTTTTTTGTCCCCATCAAAACTATTTATGTCATAGACCATGCAGTGTTGCAGTGTATAAACCGAGACTTCTTTATTACACGTCATAGCTTTCTGTTGTAGCGACCCAATGTCTCTTATCTGTCCATATTTAGCAATCAAGGAAGGCTTATTGTCGATCCAGTGTCTATCTTAGACAATATGTGCCTAAACACCGCAAAATCTACCGGGAGACTTGTGCGACCAGCGAAGACTCAGATCAGCCCGCGCATGCGCGTACGCTGATCAGATTACTGCCTGGTAGTAGTATCTGGGTTATCCAAGGACTTTATATAGACTCGGCGAGTGCCCGAATTGATCCGACTCTTTCCTGGTAGCACACCCTGTACGTCTACTTGTAGGTATTGTTATGGACCAACTCGTATAGGTAAAAGGAATAAAGCATCAAACGCAGACCAGTATTAAGGAGAACGGCCACGCCCGGCAGATTCCGCAATTTCTCAAAGGGAGATAACTTGTGACTTCCTGTTCGATTGTCCATAAGATCAAACCCTCTGAAAAAGGGGTCTACTTTTAAAGGAAAGAATTTGCTCCTCTGGAGCAAATTCTTTCCTTTAAGAGTAGACCCCTATAGACATCGGAGACAAATATTTCGATGGCGTTATCTCTTCTGAAGGAATATCCATTCTCCTTAAATCCACTGTGTTGTGCTAATGATTCATCAAAATTAAGATGTGCATCTTCATACAGACAATTTCAGTCCTACAACTGGCCGCTAAACCCTAGATTAGTCGTATTAATATGGCAAAAAGTAGATCGGGACTGTGTTTGTTTGGAGTTTAACGCCCACTCAACACTAGTCCGGACATCAAGAGCAGGTCCATTTAACTAACTACACATTAAGGATCACTGTCCAAATAGATTGGGCTGCATAGTGCTTTCACGCAGAGCTGTAAACCGCTTAGGTCTAAGCCTGCCCAGGCAAAGCGGTGCGAGTCGGACCGTCCCTGCATATAAACCCTATTGGTTTGTTTTGGCCATAGGGCTTGAGATGTCATGTTATGTTGGTAAAGTCCCTCTCCAAAATGACCTAAATATTGTTGACAGGGACATAAAACAACAATTCAAACAAACAAACACATTATGTAGTTAACAACACATTAAGCAGTCAACCAGCGCAATACACAATCTTTCGCCTGAAACTGACAACTGACCGTCTAGAGAGAGAGAGAGAGAGAGAGAGAGAGAGAGAGAGAGAGAGAGAGAGAGAGAGAGAACTTCCTGACTTCCTGATCACCAGTCGGATCAGAAATGTGTCCGCCATTGACATGTACATGCTGTCTATGCTCCTTATTTTCCTAAATAATAAGCTACCTTCTCTGCTGAAATTTGCCATAATATTCATAATATCCTGTTAGACCTAAAAATAAAGTTGCCGTGTTTCCGCTAAGCCGACCGACTCGGCTTCTGACCCCACCCCCACCCCCTACTCTTAAAAGAACAAAATAAAAATTTAAAACACCGACCCTTCCACTACCCAGTGTCGTCATAGTAATTTCGCGTTTTAAATACATTTTTGCAGGTTTTGGCATTTAGTACCTTCCAAAATACAGAGCTCATCTAAAATGAATTATGATATACAGTGCAAGTCTCAACATGACAATTTTATTAGCAAAAAAAAACATGTACCAAAACAACAACACATTAAAAAATAGGCCCGACCCTGTTTTTGTTTTCGGGAGAAAAATAAAAAAAAAATAAAAAAAAGGTTCTCCTACCAACCGACCCAAATCTTTTTCAGCATGTTAGTAGAAACACAGCTATTTTTTTACGCGTCATATTATTAAATGTCCTGATATATCCGCATAGCCATTGATTAGACTACTCTAGATCGGGTCTATTTTTTTCAGCCATTTTGATAAGATATATCTTACTTTAAATTTGACAGAATGACACGCAAATATTTTGCGTGAAACTTCACCAATGTCTCCACTACATGTTTGCTACTGCTCAGACTGTTTAACCCTTATCTTGCTGTTCACGACAACCCCTATCTTTGCAAACAGTGCAGATCCAGATCAGATGGCTTCTGAAGAAGCCATCTGATCTGGATCTACACTGTTTAGCATTTAGTTTATGAATTTGTAGCAATAAATTACATCAAGTAATTTGATTGGTTGATAGACAGAAGTGGGTGTGGCTTAAATGATTATTCAGCAAGATAAGGGTTAAATAATACCCACTTTTCTTGCACTCTGTCTTATCTTCAAAAGGCATCACGAAAACAGGCCTATACAAATACACTGTAACCTTTATCGCCGAAAAAAAAAGAGAAAATTTTAAGATGAAAAAATGTGATATTTTTCTTATTTCTGCTCAAAATATAGCTTGTAGGTAGTCGTAAGAACCGCCTCTAACGAATACCCACAATCTATATTTTAGAGCAGAAATAAGAAAAAATAAGGTTTACCCCCTGTAAACACCAGTTTTACTATATAAAAGTGGGGTTCAAGGGGCTCAAAATTATATAGGCATGCTTTCGTGATGGTTTTAGTTTCTTTCGAGAATTTCCGATGTCTCTATCATTTTACTCCAAACATAGGTTGTGGGTGCTCGGTGGTTCTAACGAGTACACAGAACCTATATCTTGGAACAGAAATAAGAAAAAAATGTATACCCCTACAAACCCCAGTTTTCTGTATATAAAGTGAAGTTTAGAGGGACGGACTTGGTACACGGACTCGTTAACGTGATGTTTTGCATCCGCACATCGGGTTTGGAGAAAAAGATTAGATCGGGCTATATGCCGGTGCTTCCGCGCCGAGAAATGAGTACTGGTTAACCGCCCAGAAGGTCTAAACTTGCCCAGGGAAAGTGGTACGAGACGGATCATCCCTTCATATAAACACAAGCGGTTGAGATGTCACTTCATTTCAATGTCGGTGAAAAGTCCCACAAAATTAGAAGCAGCGTCTCCCAAAAGATTTAAATAGTGTTGACGGGGACGTAAAACATCTACAAAAAATCTTTGAGTGGCACAAATGTGCAGATAAATTCCAAAATCACAAAACAATAGATGCTGGGAACCTTTTCACTAGTCGAGTCCACATAAAGTCATTTGTCGCCAAGAAACACTTCTCAGACTTAATATCAGAGAACAAATTACAGTCAGGTGAAGGAGTTCCAAACATAGAAAGTTAACACTTAATTATTGATAACGTTACAATGGCTGCTTGATCAGATAAGAGTTTGGTACCAGTCTGGTGGTGTTTCAGACAAACTGAAAAACACCTCATAAATTATGGATACACTTTCAGGGGAGCTAACTTTTTCGAAACAGTTTTGTCTGTCTACTCTTAAAGGGAAGACTTTGCTGTTTAGTACGAAACCCGGGAAGGGACATGATTTTTTATTTTTATTATGTTGTGCGAACAAGATAATATCTTGAGCGGACAAGATACTATCTTGTTCGGACAACATATTATCTTGTGCGGACAACATATTATCTTGTGCGGACAAGATATGATCTTGTTCGCACAACATGATATCTTGTGCGCACATGATATTATCTTGTTCGCACAACATATTATCTTGTTTGCACAACATAGATCTTGGGAAGTTGTGCGGACAAGATATTATCTTGTGCGGACAAGATATTATCTTGTGCGGACAAGATAATATCTTGTGCGGACGAGATAATATCTTGTTCGCACAACTTAATATCTTGTGCGGACAAGATAATATCTTGTCTGCACAAGATAATATGTTGTCCGCACAAGATAATATGTTGTCCGCACAAGATATTATCTTGTGCGCACAACTTATAAAATAAAAAAAAATCATGTCCCTTCCCGGCTTCCGTAGAGGAGCAAATTATTTCCTTCAAGAGCAGACCATTTCTTGGAGGAGGTCAGCTCATGGGGAAGCGACTAGGGTCCAGTTGTTCAAAGCATTATTAGCTTAACGAGCTCGTTAGTGGTCAAATTGTTAACTGTCCGAGTAAGTTAAATATGCAATACATTGATATTTTCGCTGAAAAGATGTGAGCCGCTTTTGCATTTGCAAAAGCTGCTCACATTTTTTTCAGCAAAAATATTAGAATATTTGCCATTTTAAATGATCAAAATTCTAACGATTTGTTTAACAATGTCGTTAGTTTTGAACAACTGGTCCCTTGAAGTCCCAGAAGTTATCTCGTTTGTAAATTCAGAAGAAAATATGCTAGGTGTGTACTTTAACCCTTATCTTGCTGTTCACGACAACCCCTATCTTTGCAAACAGTGAAGATCCAGATCAGATGGCTTCTGAATAAGCCATCTGATCTGGATCTACACTGTTTGGCATTCAGTTTATGAATTTGCAGCAATAAATTACATCAAGTAATTTGATTGGTTCATAAACAGAAATGGGTGTGGCTTAAATGAATATTCAGCAAGAGAAGGGTTAACCTTAGGAGCGCAAGGTGGCTTATATCTGACATATCGAAGCACGCGTAAATGACAGACATGGACGAGACTTCGATAGTGTAATTACGGATTAACGAAAATGGAAACAATTTAATACGTATCTATCGATCTCAGATCATATGAGTATAAGACCATGCTTACATGCAAAATAACAGATAACCTTATAAGAATGTGTCAGTGTCTTCGTTTATCACAGTGAAAAATTAGCCTTAATTACAATGAAGAAGATTTAAAGATATTTGGTGACATCATAAAAAGCAGATATAAGCGATAGAGGCAAAGTGTGATATACCGTCTGCTAATAAATATATATTTGATCATGTCTTTTCTGACATCACAACACGCAGGGACCGTGGCTAAAAATGAAATGAAAAAAAAAAAAAAAAAGGAAGTGAAATGGCTACAATACTAAATTTAAGTGTATTCACCAGGAAAATACACCCGTGTAATATATGGTGCATTCTTTAATGGTTCAAACTGACACTTTTTGTGGTGATTTGTTTTTTATTTCTGCTTTTAACCCATAATATGCCAATCGCGATAATTGTCGTCTGCTTTATCGTCTGTTGGTTACTTTAAAAGTCAATTTTGCAAACAATGTGAACCCAGATCAGGAGCAGTCTGATCTGGGTCCACACTGTTTGCCTATATGCAAAAATATTTTTATAAAGTTTGCAAAAGAAGAAAAAAATCAGTACATTAGAACTGCCTGACTGATGCGGTTCTAACAAGTAAAGCAGAAAGCAAAATAAATAATAATAATAATAATAATAATAATAATAATAATAATAATAATAATAAAAACATATACCTATAGCGAATCTCATTTTTCTTATATATGTGTGGTTTATAAGGTTGTTATTAAAACAAGTCCATGTAATGAACACCGGTCTAAACCTCACTTTATATAGAGAAAAGTGGCGTTTAAGGGGGTATCCGTTTTATTCCTTATTTTCGCTCAAAATATAGATCGTGGATACTCGTTAGAATCGCCTCATTGAGGCGATCCTTACGAACACCCACAGTCTATATTTGAACTACAAATAAGAAAAATATCACACATGCGTATCTTGAAAATACTAGTGTAATCAAAAACAGAGTTAGGAGAGACGCCATTTTAGCACATGCACGTATTATCCATCACGTGAACAAGTCCGTGAAATGAACACCCCTCTAAACCCCACTATATATAGAGAAAACTGGGGTTTACGGGGGTAAACATAATTTTGCTTATTTCTGCTCCAATACATGGGTTGTGGGCTCGTTAGAACCGCCTCATTGAGGCGGTTCTGACGAGCACCGACAACCTATGTTTGAAGTATAAATAAATAAAATATCACAGATTTTCTTCAGAAAAGTAGCCATTTTGGAGATGTGAAAAAGTGGATTATGTCGTACGGATGTGTTATCGTAATGGCAATGCATTTGGTCAAACACACACTGAAAAACGACATCTGAGGAAGGAAAAAGAAATTTTAGAAATAATGTTACCAAAGAGTTTCATGAGCTCGCAAATTAAGATTAAAGACAACAGGTTTGATGCACGTTGTAACGGTGGGTGTGAATACTGTTCGGATGACGCGTTCTATGTGGATGATTTATTGCGGAATTTTAGTGACACTACAAGTTTCACTAGTGAGCCCAGGAAAGCTGTGCTTGACGGTACCCAAGCCGAACTGTACGTAGAAAAGGTGATTGAATTCGGTTCTCAGAGAAGAAACCATCTGAAAGGTATTATTTATGTTACCCTTCGGTTGATTCAAGAAGGCCTTTGTTTGATTGTTTTAGTGTTTAACTCCCCGTCAACACTGCTATTTTGGAGTTTTGTTTGTTTGTTTGTTTGTTTGTTTGATTGATTTGAGGTTAAACGTCCCCGTCAACACTGTAAAGATCACCGTAAAGGTAAAGGTATCGAACCCGGTACCTCTCGATCCTTAGTCCGATACTTTACTAATGCACCACAGCGCTCCACTGTGAGGAGTAAATTCTTTCCTTCAAGAGTAGACCTATTTTGGATGGGACTAGGCCGATAGAAAATTGAACAGGAAGTCCCAAAAGTTGTCTCCCTTTGAAAAATGGCGGGAAAATGTGCTAGGTGATCCCATTTCCCTTAATTTCCTGTACTTCAGGCAAACAACGAAGACCGTGATTAGACGCCGCGTCTAAACTGTTTGCCAAACCCAACACTCGATTCTATAGGTAACCCTCTTACGCAACACTTTGAGTGCATGGTTGGGTGCGTCAAATGGTCGATTAGGTTGAGATGTCATTTCATCTCAATGTCGGGTAAAAGTACCACAAAATTGGAAGCAACGTCTCCAAAATGACCTTTTTAGTTTTGACGGGGACGTTAAACCTCAATTCAAACAAAACAAATACAAATGGAGAATCAATTTTTTCTTTCTTCATTTTCTGTCAAGAGCTTGCATTCAAGTTGAATATTATAATGGAAATCATTGCAAAAGTTGACAAATTCTCCTTACCACATTAATAACTGATTTGTTTGTTTCGGAGGTTAATGGCCCCAACACCATTTAGATCATACCTTCTTGCACACCAGACAAGGAAATCCGTGACTTTACCCTGGGATAGAAATTTATGTTCTGACCCTGGTGTTCCGACCCAGGCAACTAACATAAATGCGCTTCAATTCTATTCAACTGCCGGAACTACTTCCGCACTACTTTTATTTTGTAAACAATATACATAACCGGAGGTGTTGTGCAAGAAAAAGAATCCAATATGGGGTGTTGTTGTAGATGGGCGTTTCCAACCCTCGGGATGACCGTGCTGAGCGGAACCTCGGCGTAGCCTCGTTTCCGCTCGGCACGGTCATCCCTCGGGTTGGAAACGCTCATCTACAACAGAACCCCATATCAGAGTCTTATATTACCAACCACACTTTCCCTGGGCAGTTAATATAAATAAGCGATTAACCAGTGTAGTTCACAGTCTTTCTCCAGAAGCAGAAATTGCTATTATTGAATAAGCGGAAGGGTTGTACATGTAGTAAAGATGTCATAAAGAATGTATCGAATCCGCAACCTCCTGGTCACCAGTTTTGTTTGTTGGATTTGAGGTTTAACGTCCCCGTCAACACTGTAAAGGTCATTTTGGAGACGTTGCTTCCAATTTTGTGGGACTTTTACCCGACATTGAGATGAAACGACATCTCAAGCCCTGTCGCCCAATGAAACCAATAGGGTTTATAAGGAAGGGCGGTCCGCCTCGCACCGCGGTTCCTGGACAGGCTTAGATCCTCCAAGCGGTTTACCAGTACTAGTGTGCGGGCCGGATTCAGCTCTGCGTGGAAGCATCATGCAGCCCATATATTTCTTCAAGCCCCGATGGGCGGGGACTGTTGACGTGCGTGCAATGAAAATCCGTGTAAACCCTGCTTTATATAGAGACAGGTTTCGTTTACAATGCTATACATTAGTTTCAGTGCCTTATGTTTTACTCAAACTCAGACTGTGGACATTCTATGTCGCTATTCTAACGATGCAGAAATACAAAGCAATTAACGTATCTACCATGGATCATCTACTGCTACATTTCCATATATAGGCCGAATGAAAGGTTTTATATCACTGAAATCGTCTCTCTGATGTCTATATATAGAACTAGTCAATTAATATAGAGCAAGATGTTGAGAGTTTCTACCAAATTTCGCTTAATTAAATATCTTACTAAAAGAAAATCTAAGAGGATCTAAGCCTGCCCAGGAAAAGCGGTGCGAGTCGGACCGTCCTTGCCTATAAACCCTATTGGTTTCATTGGGCGACAGGGCTTGAGATTTCATTTCATCCCAACGTCGGGTAAAAGTCCCACAAAATTTGAAGAAACGTCTCCAAAATGACCTTTACAGTGTTGACGGGGACGTTAAATCAAACAAATGCACGCACGTCTTGTTGATAATGGGCACAGATTGTGCAACGCTTGTTACTTTCTCCCTTTTTTGTAATCGGGTGGGCTTGCTCACTTCATGTGCAAATAGTCAAGATCCCCTAAGCGAAGTTGATATTGTCACGCCAAGGTACCTGGTGCTTTCAGCAGTCCACAAGAAACCTTTCAACTTGTGGTGTGGAAATATGTTCCGTATACACACGTACCCACTGCAACACTATCTATTTACTTGATGCCAGTTTATTAAACTGTGTTGCATCAGCAATTATTTGAAGAATATGCCATAAAAGTAAATTTTAAGTTCTAGCAGTAAATCAACTTATTTCTTTCTAAGTTTCACTGAAAGCTGATAGTGTAAAAACCTCAGCATTATAATCTTAGCTGAAGGGTATAATGAACAAACTTCTGTAGCTTTGATCAAGTACAGCACAGTTAGACAGTCACAAGAAATTGAAATGTTCTGATCAAGATGACAAACTTGGCCTTTATTCTCTTTGCAATCGTTTCACGGTCAGTCCGAAAGCACTACAACTTGTCTAACTGGCATGCCCTGTGCCGTTGTCATGCTATGTGGTGGTCCGAACTGGAGCAATATATAGAGCGCCGCTAGAAAGTGTACTTTATAACTTTGGCGGCCTTCAAATGCTTAGATCAGCCTAGGCAGTTGATCAGGCCGCTTTGCGCTTGAGGCTTCAGTGTTTTAAAGAAGTGCTGCTGACAAACTATACACAGTGTATTAACCCTGCAATACTTGGACGGACCATATTTTGATTGGTCGTATGACACCGAAGACCCGTCATTTTTTCATGGCGCGGCTCTATCTATCTACATATATCTACATACTGAGTCGGTCACATTTTTCCCTTACCTCAGTTGGGTGGGTAGCTAAATTAAGAATTAAATAATAAAAAATGGGACACTGGATGAGCCCTTAAAACTATTTACAATCTGATTAGCAGAGGTATTCTAAAACGCATACCTACGCTGTACGGGCTTTGAACTCCTCTGCGGACTTGGCATCTATCGCAGACGAGGGAAGACTATTCCACTGAGGATAAGAAGATCATATATATATAAACCTGCCCAGGAAAAGTATGGATAGGTAAACTGACCGGCTCAAAAATGACCTAAAATAGTGTTGACAGGACCGTTAAACTCAAATATAAACAAACAAACAAAGCATATTTAACTGGAAAGGGAACAAGCAACAGCCAGTGTACCCATGGATGACCTTGTTACCCCTTCAAAGACAACACTATGAAAAAAATCATTAGCCCTCCAAAAAATTGTCACTACGACTGACATCTACAAATTTAGCTTCATCCCCTTGGACAATCTCAGATTGGAACGAGCTCCCCTCTTCCCTCTTGATGTCTGAAGAAGGTACAGATGTCTCCGTCTCTAGATTCACCACCCTAGTGAGGTATAGGAACTAGTTCAGTCGGTCGACGGTCCTGGTAAACTGACCGGCTCAAAAATGACCTAAAATAGTGTTGACAGGACCGTTAAACTCCAATACATACAAACAAACAAAGCATATTTAACTAGAAAGGGAACGAGCAACAGCCAGTGTACACATGGATGACCTTGTTTCCCCTTCAAAGACAACATTACGGAAAAAAACATTCATTAGCCCTCCAAAAAACTGGCTCTAGGACTGACATCTACAAATTTAGCTTCACCCCCTAGGACAATTTCAGGTTGGAACGAGCTCCCCTCTTCTCCCTTAATGTCTGAAGAAGGTACAGATGTCTCCGTCTCTAGATTCACCACCCTAGTGAGGTCTAGGAACTAGTTCAGTCAGTCGACTGACGGCTCCAAAATGACCTAAAATAGTGTTGACAGGACCGTTAAACTCCAATACAAACAAACAAACAAACAAACAAAGCATATTTAACTAGAAAGGGAACAAGCAACAGCAAGTGTACCCATGGATGACCTTGTTTCACCTTCAAAGACAACACTACGGAAAAAAACATTCATTAGCCCTCCAAAAATTGGCACTACGACTGACATCTACAAATTTAGCTTCATCCCCTAGGACAATCTCAGATTGGAACGAGCTCCCCTCTTCTCTCTTGATGTCTGAAGAAGGTACAGATGTCTCCGTCTCTAGATTCACCACCCTAGTGAGGTATAGGAACTAGTTCAGTCGGTCGACAGTCCTGACCGTTCAGTCGGTCGACGGTCCTAACCCTTACCCTAACCCTAACCCTAAGTATTGACTCAGGACGTGTCACCAGTAAACAATTATGATTCTTCCAAGTTCTCTGATTCTGATTCTAAAGATGAGTATGGGAAAGAACGGTAACTGGACAACCCGGCCCCTGAAAAACTCTATATTAATGATATAAATGATAATAATAGTGTTGTGCTTTAAAATATATACTTACATATTGAAAAAAATCTTAAAAAAAAAAACAAAAAAAAAAAAAAAAAAAACATAAAATTTATAGATGTATACATTTTGTGGCCCATCCATCGATCCATCCATTAATTATGTTTACCTTAATCACTGGTCATTATGATATTCATTTAAACAACCGTAAAAAAAGGTACGAACATGTACTGTATCTCTTTTGAGTCTTTCAAGTAGAATAAGCTGCTGATATTACATTCCTTCTCTCTCCGCTCACATGCAGTGTAGAAGGATTTAACACCTAACATGACTGTCTAAATCACTACTGATTTCTAGTTTTCACTAAGTACTGTTTTCTAGTGTAATGGCTCATCCTTTCCCTGTGTGTGCTGCATAAAACGTGTGTATTTTTGTTCGTTTTTAGCATGTTTAGTAATGAATGCATTTTACATATTAATATGTGTGTGCTGCTATGTTGTGTGCATTTCATTTCGTACGTTATGTATAAATTGTTGAAATAAAGGCCATGCTTATTACATTATTGGTGATTCCGTTTGTAATAAAGCCATTTTCCAATGCATGTTTTTTGTTATTTCATTATATCCGAATGCTTCACACAATATGAATATAATTAAGATGTTTTCCGGAGATTAAAGTATCTAACGACTTCATTGTTCCTATTTCTGCTCCTAATATTAGACATAGAGGCATAACGTTTAGCATACAACAGCCTTAGCAATCGTACTATCCAAGCAGGGAACAAACGCGCTGATCAGAGTGCGCGGATGCGCTTACTGATCTTCGCATTTGTAATTCGCATACTATCCAAGAAGTGATAAATTTTCTCATTTCTGCTCTTAATCATAAGGCGTCTCCGCGAGGTTCTTAACTTGATATGCAGCTCGGCCCGATCAATAAATACAAAGAGATGTCTGCATTTCAGTTACCTACTACCTGCTTAGTCCAAGCAGCGAACAACAGCACTGATCAGAGTGCGTGATGCGCAGGCTGATCTGCGCATTTATTATTCGTATTCACCTTATTTGCATTATCTGCTGGTTCCTAGTCTGAAGGTTATCAGTGTTGGAAAAGCAGGTAACCAGACCCCCCTGACCTTAAATGGTCAGGGGGTTCTGGTCACCTGTTTTTCCAATATTGACAATGTGCAAGCTGGGAGCAAATAATGCAAATATGTGCAATAAACCTACCTGCTAGTCTCAGAATAGAAGTGAAGGCAATGATCAGGAATCGATACAATTAACCCACAGCTCCCATCAGCGACACCACGGGAAAGCAACACAAACATGAAACAACTCGACCCTATTGGAAACATCACTAGCATAAACATCAGATGCCGTTCAAAGGAATACAGTTTAGCATACAGCAGCCTTCTATCGCAGTTAATTTTTGTTATGGCTTGTCTTTGAGTGTGTGTGTGTGTCGCTTATATTATTTTGTTTTGGATAGCCAGTTGGCCATTTTGTGGGAAAGTAACTGCCCTTTTGGCTTTCCGCTATTAATGTTTCCATTAGGGTCCAGTTGTTTCATGATGTATGTGTTTCTTTTCCTTTGGCCAATCAGAATCAGAATAAGAATTGTTACTGGTGACACGTCAAATGACATTCATATGGGATGTTAGTCCCTAGCTCTCACCAAAGAGGTAAACTAATCTACACAATTCTCAGCACCTTCAGTCGTTGAAATGATCAACTCGGGTAGGGCATTCCAATCTCTAATGGTTCGGGGGAAGAATGATTCTTTATAAATATCAGTTCTTGCAACAAGGGTCTGGAACGCCAATGAATGATGATTTCTTCAGTGCCTAGCTGGGGGAACAAGATCATCTGTTGGGATGCTGGCAGCACCCTTTAGACCTTTGTATAAAGTATGAGCCTACTGTCTTTTCTCCTTTTCTTGAGAGACTCCCATCTTATTTTTCCTAGTATTCCAGTCATGCTTCCAGTTTCAAAGCAGTAATTGCTTGTTACAAATCTAGCATTGGTGTCTCTGATGGGGTTAATTGTATCGATTTTCTGATCAATGCCTTCATTTCTATTTTGTTATCATACTAGCCAAGCAGGGAACAAAAGCGCTGATCAGAGTGTGCAGATGCGCAGGCTGATTTGCACATTTGTTATTTGCACGTGCAATTTTCAGGTGTTCTCATGGCGTGATTAAAGACTTGTAATGGTTACGGTAATTACTCGGTACTTCCCACCCAATTATCAAATAATAATAACCCAATCAACAGGCACGCGTCAGTGATTTACTCATGATAATCCAATTACAAGATTACTTAATATCATTGGCATTTACCAGAGAATGCGTAAACGGTTCAATAAATATGAAAATCTCCAGTTTTGAAAAGGCAAACACTGATCCAAGTATGTACATTTTTAGGTTAACTTTTGCTAACCTTCTAACTTTACCCAAACTAAAACAATATCTTTTGGCCAGTAATGTAATGATATTAGGGGCCGAGTTTGCAGGGGCCTACTTTGTTAGGGTCCGAGTTTGACGCGGGCCGAGTTTGTTAGGGGCCGAACTGCCTCGGATTCGGAAAGAACTCAAACTCCCCAACAGTGGTGACCCCTGGGTCCTAGTCGGACCTTCCGTAGACCAATCAAGACCGAGGGATCACCACTGATGGGGAGTATGGAAAGAACGAATCTGGGACGTTTCGCCCCCAAACCATTTCCTCCCCTAGTCGTTTCGCCCCCAAGACGTTTCCTCCCTGTTCGTTTCGCCCCTAGTCGTTACGCCCCCCCCTAGTCGTTTCGCCCCTAGTCGTTTCGTCCCCTAGTCGTTTCGCCCACTTCCCAATGTAATACTATTTTTCACTTTTATTAGCGGTAATAAGATGCAAATATTTCAGTAGCATCATCGTCAGCCTAAGGATAACTTATCCTTAGTTATCGGCCGGCACCGGGCCTTTAAAGTGGTCACTCGGGTAGGTGTGACTAGGACTTATTACACTTGAATTATTGAGGCTTTTTTCTTCAAAATTTTAGTGTAACCATTTACCGGCCATCTTTTTTATGCCCCAAACTTCAAAGAAGTTGGAGGGGCATATTGCTTCTGCTTCGTTCGTCCATTCGTGAGTTATGGCCCTTTGTCACTTTGGGTATTTTTACATTGTATAGTCTTTCAAAATGCAGTGAGACATGACTGCACTTTTAATTTTGGACTAGTCCGTGTTTTAGGTAAGTCGCCTTCAGTTGGGATTTTACATTGGGCGTAATAGTTTGAGATTCGTACTGCATCATATTAGCTAATCACTTGGCCACGGCTTCTATACAATGACATTATCAAAAAAGTTTTTTTTAAAATTTAAAATCCTGTGAAAAAAGAAATCCGAAACCTACTTCCCCTAAAACATGGAATAGTCTTGTCATAATTGAACGTTGAACTGTCACAGGTCGTCGATAAACTATACCTATGTGCTTTGTGATGCATAGCATGACTTTATAACCGTCGGATTATGCCCCTTTCAAGAGTAATTGCCCTTTGAAATTTTTTATAAAATCTTGTCAGCAAAAAATCTCAAAAACTATAAGAGCTAGAGCCTTGAAAACTGGTGAATAGATTCGTGGTGATGAGTAGATGACCTTATTAATGTGTCAAATCAAATAAACAATGTAATTAACGGTATTGATCAAAACAGGTAATACTTATCATAATTCCTAATTAACATTTTCATTCAAAGAACATTTTCTTTTCTCTCTCCCTCCCTCTCTCTCTCTCTCTCTCTCTCTCTCTCTCTCTCTCTCTTATATGAATCTTTTATATGGGAAGGTATAATTTGAGGACTTTACCTGGAGGACCAGAGGACTGAGGACCAAGTCCTCTAGAGGACCAGGGGTATAATTTGAGGACCAAATACAGGAGGACCAGTGCTTTAATCAGCCATATAATGGCTATGATAATTGAAGATAATTACTGTTTATTGAAAATGACACCTAATGGCATGGTATATCACCTCATGGGCATATATACAGAAAAAAAGGAAAAAAAAATAACAAAATAAATAAAAGCAAAAACATGTTATTATGCTCAGAGAATTTTTCACCATAGAATTTTATGAAATATATTTTTGGCATCTTGTTACTCTGATAAAAAATGTTTAGTTGAAATTAGAATTTCTCCACTTTCTATATACAAATATAATTCACAAAATGCATGATGAACAGTGGAGATCCTGATCAGACGGCTTCTTGCTACTCTTTTAAAAATGTTCACTTGAAATTAGAATTTCTCTACAGTAAGTACTTTATGTACTTAATATAAGCTTTCTGTTAAATTCACAAACTGCATGATGAACAGTGAAGATCCTGATCAGTTGGCATTTTGTTACTCTTTTAAAAATGTTCACTTAGAATTAGAATTTCTCTACTTTCAATATACAAGTACTTAATATAAGCTATCTGTTAAATTCACAAACTGCATGATGAACAGTGAAGATCCTGATCAGATGGCTTATCTGGAGCTAAACTGTTGTTAGAAATAAAAAAATAATGCATACCCCTGTAAACCCCAATGTTTGCTATATAAAGTGGTGTTCAGAGGAGTGGTCACTACATGGACTTGTAAACATGATGACTTTTGGCATCTTGTTACTCTTAAACATTGAGTTGAAATTAGAATTTCTCTACTTTCTATTCTACCTGTTAAATTCACAAACTGCAAGATGAACAGTGCAGATCCTGATCGGATGGCTTATATGGAGTTACACTGTTTTATACCCAGAAATTTTTCACCATAGAATTATATCATCATGCCAAAAGTCCGAGAAATGAACACCCCCTTACACCCCACTTTATATAGAGAAAACTGGGTTTAGATGGGGTATACATTATTTTCCTTATTTCTGCTCATAGACATAGATTGTAGGTACTCATTAGAACCGCCTCAATGAGGTGGTTCTAACGAGCACCACAATCTATGTTTTGAGTTTAAATAAGAATAATATCACAAATTGTAATCAGAAAATTGACCGTTTTGGAGATGTAAAAAAAAATGCATTATGAGTTATTTATGGCGCACGGGTGTGTTATCGTAATGAAAATAAAGTTTTGACATCTTGTTACTCTTATTAAAAATGTTTAGTTGAAATTAGAACTTCTCTATTTCTGCATACTAATTGATATAATCTATCTGTTAAATTCACAAACTGCAAGATGAACTTTCTGATCATCACGGAAACACGCCAATATTATTTTGACCCCCTTGAACCCCACTTTTATATTGTAAAACTGGGGTTTCTGGGGGTATACCTTATTTTTCTTATTTCTGCTCTAAAAAATAGATTGTGGGTACCCACAATCTATATTTTAGAGCAGAAATAAGAAAAATATCACATTTTTTCATCATAAAATTTTAATTTTTTCGGCGATAAAGGTGCCAATGTATTTGTAAAGACTTGTTTTCGTAATGACATAAATTGTGTATTATTGTTAGGACCACTTCACTGAGGCACTCTTAACATATTTCCTTAAACTTGCAAATTGTCATAATATGGCTTAGTTTTGATAAAAACCAGCTGGTACTTCACTGAAGTGGGTTTTAAAATAAAACTTTCCTTTCAATTGCATGGACATGGTACCACATTGATGCTGAATCTCTCACACAAAATTCAACAAACGCAGCTCCTGCTGTACTAAAAGGTTTGGCGGTGGGGGTATGGCCCTTTCAATATTATTTCACTCTTATGGAGCTGATTGTTAATAAGACTTTAGAGAAGTTTTGTTGCAAAAATATGGTTGTATCAATTAATTTAATTACCATGATTGTTGTTACTTATAATGTTCAGCTACACTGATTTTGAAGTTCTATATTCTGATCTTTAAACAAATGCTAAGTTTTATAAAGTTATCATACTATAATGGCTTGCCACACACTGTTGAGGAAGGATTGTGCACATTAACCCATTTTTGTATCAGAAATCTCAAAACCGGTTATTAGCAAACAGTGCAGGCCCAGATCAGATGCCACGTTCTGCAGCATCTGATCAGAGCCCACACTGTTTGCAAAAAGTTCAGCCGTTTTCCAAATAAATTTTGAAGAACCCCTAAATTTTGAAACGGACTCATGCTATATATAAAGTGGAAGATTTCATTCAGTACAAAATGGGTTAAAACATGAATATATTCTTTTTACTTACTAGTTTCTTAAGTGGATGTAATGAATGCCTTATAAACCCCACTTATTCCGTGATTTGGGTACTCCTGAGATACACTTATTGGAACCACCTTGGCCTAATGAGCACACACATTCTATGCTTGCAGACGAAATGAACGTCACCAATAAAACGGAAAATGTCAGTTTTAAGATTGTGGAAGAAACATTACATTAACACACAAATGCGACACTGTGCATTTTTTTTTACATCTCCAAAATGGCTACTTTTTTATGAAAATCTTTGATATTTTATTATTTATACTGCAAACATAGGTTGCTGCCTCATTAAGGTGGTTCTAACTAGTACCCATGACCTACTCCTTAGAGCAGTAATAAGAAAGATAATGAATGCTCTTGTAAACCCTAGTTTTCTCTATAAGGTGTTTTTTAGGGGTGGGGTTGGGTGGTGGTGTTCATTTTATGGACATGTTCACCTGCTGATACCTTGTCACTTGGGTGACTAAGATCTTTTTTCCCCTAATAAATAAATAAATAAACAAATAAAAGAAATAAACAATAAAATAAAATAAATAATAAAAATATCCATTATTGAATAATTAAACAAATGCTTATTTATGGGTCCTGTGTGAGCACTGCAATGGAAGGTAACTTTTTTTTTTTTTTCACTTTTCAGCTCAACTTAAGAAAATCAATAATAAATAAGGCTCTAATTAACAATCAAAATAAATAGAAAAATAATGCTTCTGAAAGATCTAACAACACATTTTAAAAATGAAGACTTTCAATTATTTGCATGTTATGTACATAATTTCTCTTAATGTAAATCTTCGCGTTTTTATTTTTAACTAGAGCTGTCAGTGAAACTGACTGGGGCCCCGGCAGCGCTATCAGAGGAGTAAAAATTTGTGGACGGACAGACGGACAGACAGACGGACGGACAGAGTGATTACTATAGGGCACCCACACTTTCAGTGCGGGGCCCTAATAAGTCTCTCTTAGTCTCTCATAGCTCTGTATAGAGCGTCTCTTAACCCATGTTACATGATACAAACATTGACTTGACTTGATAGATTTTGTAAGGTAACCGGGCGCTAAAAGCACATAGGGGCTACCCCTGATACAAACATTATTATTATTTTTAATATATATCTGTTGTATGTAAAAGAGGTGAGGCTTTAATAAAATAATTGTATTGTATTGTATAATTTCTACCTAACCATAGGCTTACAGCATTGGTTATAATATGTAACTTTGCCCCACCTACAATAGGATAAGCCCCACCTACAAATAACCATTAAACTGCCAATCACAACCATTACAATTTCAAGCCTATTTCTTTACTTCTCAAAGAAAATCTTGTTTAGCATTTTTCATATATGAGTCCTATGGAAATGTTGTTCTCTGAAAACAAACAAAAGAAAAAAATTGTGAATACCATCTGCTATGAGGTAATGCTTGGTGCTTAAGATATAACATTAAAAGTTTGTTTTTTTTTTCCATATATAGCTCTTAATGTAATACTTGGCAGTCTTAAAAAAAAAAAAATAGAAAAATGCCATTAGTAATAAAATGATTGAATAGTTATAGATAAAACCACTATGGCCAAATTTTCCCACAAAAAAAAATAAATAAATAAATAAAATTAATAAATAACTGTTTTGTTTTGTTTCCTAGTAGAGGAATTTACATTAGAACTGAACACACTTTTTTAAAAAGAGTAATACAATGCCTAAAATATATTTCAGTTGTTTATATGTGAAGAATATCGCATATTTTCCTTTATTTATTTTTTCCACTTATCCCGCTGAACAAGACAGTCCCTACATTTGCAAACAGTTTAGCTCCAGATAAGCCAATTGATCAGGATCTTCACTGTTCATCATGCAGTTTGTGAATTTAACAAATAGCTTATGTTAAGTACATGTATATTATGCCCAATTATTGCAGGAGATGATTAGTATAAGCAACCTTGCTTGTTTTCAAATCCTGTTGATCTTTCTATATGTTACATTCTTGTTATATATCTGTAATTGAAAAGAAGTAAATAAATATTGTTTACACTAAACTAAGTACATGTAGATTGAAAGTAGAGAAATTCTAATTTTACGTGAACATTTATAAAAGAGTAATAAAATGCCTTCTGATCAGGATCTTCACTATTCATCATACAGTTTGTGAATTTAACAGATAGCTTATATTAAGTACCAAATGGAATCTTCCTCCTTATATATACCAGGGGTTCGCTTCAAAATTTAGGGGTGTCAGGTTGTGTTTTCATCAAAATTTATTTGGAAAATGACTGAACTTTTAGCAAACAGTGGAGGCCCTGATCAGACGCCGCGTTCTGCGGCGTCTGATCTGGACCTGCACTGTTTGCCAGGATACCCTTTCTCGGGTTTCTGGTACTAAATGGGTTAAGTACATGTATATTGAAAGTAGAGAAATTCTAATTTTAAGTGAACATTTTTAAAAGAGTAACAAGATGCCATCTGATCAGGATCTTCACTGTTGATCATGCAGTTTGTGAATTTAACAGAAAGCTTATATTAAGTACATAAAGTACTTACTGTAGAGAAATTCTAATTTCAAGTGAACATTATTAAAAGAGTAGCAAGAAGCCGTCTGATCAGGATATCCACTGTTCATCATGCATTTTGTGAATTAAAAAAAAATAACAAGTATATAGAAAGTAGAGAAATTCTAATTTCAACTGAACATTTTTTATCAGAGTAACAAGATGCCAAAAATATATTTCATAAAATTCTATGGTGAAAAATTTCCTGAGCATAATAACATGTTTTTGCTTTTATTTATTTTTTTCCTTTTTTTCTGTATATATGCCCATGAGGTGATATACCATGCCATTAGGTGTCATTTTCAATAAACAGTAATTATCTTCAATTATCATAGCCATTATATAGCTGATTAAAGCACTGGTCCTCCTGTATTTGGTCCTCAAATTATACCCCTGGTCCTCTAGAGGACTTGGTCCTCAGTCCTCTGGTCCTCCAGGTAAAGTCCTCAAATTATACCTTCCCCTTTTATATATAAAATATAGGAAAATAGTTTTTGGGCGAAACGACTAGGGTTTGGGGGGCGAAACGACTAGGGTTAGGGGGCGAAACGATTAGGGGCCAAAAAGTGGGGGGGGGGGGCGAAACGACTAGGGGAAACGACCAGAGGGGAAACGTCTTGGGGGCGAAACGTCTTGTTACCGAAAGAACTGTCTTGTTTTATGGGCCGGCATTTCAGTGCCATATTTTACCCACAGGCAGGTGCGCATGACCGGTAGCTAACAAATGGCGTACTTGGTTGCAGTGGAAGTCTGACCAGAATTTCTTTTTATTCTTCTTTGTCATGAGAAAATTTGAGCACGTTTAATCCCTTAATATTCAAAAAAGAAACATCTTCACAATCAGTGTAAGCCTGGTCAATTTATTCTACTAATGAGACATGCTTGAACATGTTTACCGCGATCGAAAATAATTTTGTGTGGAATGTTATTAGAAAAAGTGGGTGGGGTTCCAAAAGTCTGAAACAATGCGAGCTAGTAAATGACTGTCATAGGGTGTAAGTATATAGCACACTTATACCCTATGACAGTCATTTACCTTGCAGTACAAGCCGGCTTTTATAGCAACGTGGTAGAGTGTTGGCCTGTCACTCCGGTGGATCATGTTCAATCCCCAGCCGGGTAAAGGTTATTAGCATATTTTCACCTGTTACATTTGGTGCCCACTGTAAATAACCCACATATGTGCATTAAAACTCCTTTTTTTATCTCCTATTACTGCTACTCGCTCACATCTGAGCATTACAAGCAGGATTTCCTGGGTGGTAACCAGTACTTTTTATCCCCCGACCGAATAGGTTCGGGGGATATAGCGATCAGCCTGCCGTCCGTCTGTCCGTGCGTCTGTCCGTCCGTAGACGCAACCTTGTGATGGCCATAACTCCTATACCCTTTGAGATTCATTGATGGTTCTTGGCACAATTGTTCACAAGGCCGAGAGGGCGTGTCATGCGCAAGAACCAGAACTCTGGATGCCATACTTTTTTAGTTAACTCCCCTTTTAATAAAATAGAATGACTACTTTGTGATGGCCATAACTCCAATACCCTTTGAGATATATTGACGGTACCTGGCACAGTTGTTCACAAGGCTGAGACGGCGTGTCATGCACAAGAACCACAACTCTGGTTGCCATGGTTTTGGAGTTATCTCCCCTCCAATAAAATAGAGTGACAACCTTGTGATGGCCAAAACTCCTATACCCTTTGAGATTCATTGATGGTTCTTGACACAATTGTTCACAAGGCTGAGATGGCGTGTCATGCGCAAGAACAAGAACTCTGGATGCATTACTTTGTTAGTTATCTCCCCTTTTAATAAAATAGAATGACTACTTTGTGATGGCCATAACTCCAATACCCTTTGAGATATATTGATGATACCTGGCACAGTTGTTCGCAAGGCCGAGACTGTGTGTCATGCACAAGAACCACAACTCTGGGTGCCATGGTTTTTTAGTTATCTCCCCTTCCAATAATATAGAATCACTACCTTGTGATGGCCACATCTCTAACACTCTTTGAGATATATTGATGATACTTGGTACAGTTGTACATGAGGTTAAGCAGGTGTGTCACGTGCAGGAACCACAACTCTGGGTGCCCTGGTTTTTTAATTATCTCCCCTGACAATATAACCTTGTGATGGCCATAACTCCAATACCCTTTGAGATATATTGATGGTACTTGGCACAATTGTATACAACATTGAGATGGCGCTTCATGCCTAAGAACAACAACTCTGGGTGTTATGAATTTGAGTTATCTCCCCTTCCAATATAACAGTATGACAACCTTGTGAGCATCGTACCTACAATACCCTTTGAGACATATTTGTGGTACTTGATGCAGATGTACATGAGGTTAAGCAGGTGTGTCATGCTCAAGAATTACAACTCTGGGTGCTCTGGTTTTTTAATTATCTCCCCTGGCAATATAACCTTGTGATGGCCATAACTCCAACACCCTTTGAGATATATTGAAGGAACTTGGCACAATTGTATACAAGGTACAGAAGGGATGTCATGTGCAAGAACCACAACTGTTGGTACTGTGGTATTTGAGTTATCTACCCTTCCAATATAACAGTATGACCAGCTTGTGATCACCATATCTCCAATACCTTTTGAGACATATTGATGGTACTTTGTACAGAAATACATGAGTTTAAGCAGGCATGTCATGCGCAAGAACCACATCTCTGAGTGCCCTGGTTTTTTAGTTATCTCCCCTGACAGTATAATCTTGTGAAGGCCATAACTGCAATACTTTTGTGATATATTGCTGGTTTAATTCTGGTGCACTTTCTATTTGTGAACAATCTTCTGAAGGCCATATTGGCTTTTGGTCGGGGGATTTGCCATCTCTTCCGATGGCTATTTTTTTTTTAAGCAATGTGGATGAAGTGCCTTGCTCAAGGGCACAATACTTTGGTCAGCGTGAGGCTCGAACCCACAACTTCTTGATCACAAATCCGATGCGCTACCACTGCACCAAAGCGCTCCACTTTGAGTATCATTTCATGTGATTCTTGGACTCCCAGAAATTCAAGGTAGAATTTCAATGTGGAGGGAGAGAATGTTATAGGGTATAGGTATATAGCACACTTGTACTGCCTTGTGGTACAAGCCGGCTTTAATAGCGACGTGGTAGAGTGTTGGCCGTGTTCGATCCCGGCCGGGTAAAGTTGATTAGCATTTTTTCACCTGTTACATGACATTTATTCACCAGGGCCTTTGACATGGGAAGACAGTCTTTGGTTCTTACCAGAGCTGTTAATTTTGATGTGTTAGCCTTAGATATGTACCTAATGCACAGAACTCTGAAACGTTGCTGGTTACACGTCAGATGACATTCATTCACCAAGAAGTTAGTCCCTAGCTCTCACCATAGAAGTAAACTTTAGCACCTTCCGCCGATGAAATTGTAACTCAGTGGTTAGTGCACTTGCCTCTGATACTTAAGGGCCATGATTCGATTCCCTGCAGCGGTAATAAAATTGCGGTGTCTGAACATGCTCCAGTGGCATCATTTGCAGGCATGAATGCCACCAAGTTTAGATCTAGATTAGATGGCTTCTGCAGAAGCCATCTACACTGTTTGTCATCCAGTTTGCAAATTTGAATGAATACATTATATCAAGTATTCAAGTAGTTTCATTGCTTGATAGTTAGAAATGGGTTTTGCTAAACTATCTATTCAGCAGGATATAACAATGATGGGATTCTAATGAGAACACACCGGCCTCGCCCATCGGGGCTTGAAGACAAAGATGGGCTGCAAGATGTCATTTCATCTCAATGTTGGGTAAAAGTGCCACAAAATTGGAAGCAATGTCTTCAAAATGACCTTTACAGTGTTGAGGGGGATGTGAAACCTCAAACAAACAAACTAATGAGAACACACAACATTAAGAAGAATTTCAATGGCTCGAACCCTGATGTCTCGTTTACCATGGATGAGTCAAACTCGTTCTTGAGTCAGCAGGGAATTCCTCCACATACATGTATGATATAGGATAATGTAGGGAGATTTTTCTTCTTTTATCTTGCAAATGTATCATATATAAGTATGCTGTGTGTACTCATTAGAATCGCCTTGACAAGGCGATTCTCATGAATACACACAACATACATTTATAATACAGAACACAGTGTCATTTCATCTCAATGTCGGGTAAAAGTCCCACAAAATTGGAAGCAACGTCTCCAAAATGACCTTTACAGTGTTGATGGGGATGTTAAACCTCAAGTCAAACAAACAAACAAAATAATACAGAACACCGAAATGATATGCCACAATTTTCTCCATTGTGCTTCCTATTATCACACTAAAAGTAATCCTCTGTGGCTCGAACTACCGCTATTTCGAACAAATTTTCATGGTCCTAAAGGGGTTCGAGCCATTAAACTTCGACAGTACATACCTTTATTTTATAAGAAGATTGTAAACATACATATATATAGCCGGTATTGATATCCATTATGCCTCATGACTTGATGCTATGATTAACCCTTTTTGAACCAAATGGAATCTTCCTCTTTATATATAGCAAGAGTCCATTTCAAAATTTAGGGGTATCAGGTTGTGTTTTCTTCAAAATTTATTTGGAAATTGGCGGAACTTTTAGCAACCAGTGTTGGCCCTGATCAGAAGCCGCATTCTGCAGCGTCTCATCTGGGCCTGCACTGTTTCCAATTACCCCTTTTGGGGTTTCTGGTACAGAATGGGTTAAACCTCAGTATTTCAATCTACCTCTGTCTGGAACAAATTTTCATGATC
Organism: Lucinisca nassula; assembly: GCA_963580285.1. Lineage (NCBI taxonomy): Eukaryota > Metazoa > Mollusca > Bivalvia > Lucinida > Lucinidae > Lucinisca > Lucinisca nassula. Next base: position 58,946,389 of record OY757014.1, read on the forward strand.
CCAAAGGTTTGATTGTACAGTCTAACCAGGCCATGTGACCACCTCTATTAACCCATTGAGTACCAGACCGCGGCGTCTGATCAAGACCTTCACTGTTTGCTAAAAGTTAAACCATTTTCCTAATTGATTTTGAGAAAAACACAACCTGACACCCCTAAATTTTGAAATGAACTCCTGCTATATATAAGGAGGAAGATTCCATGTCGTACTAAAAGGGTTAAGCGTGGCCCTCCCTTATTAACAGCCACTTTCGTATATAGTTTCTTTTTATATCACAGACAAGGACCCTACAAAGATGTCCTCAAGCAGAAGAGTCAGTAAGGGAAGACCAGATGATGGGGAATTTTTCCTTGAATGTAAAGCTGCTTTTTTATCAGTCTATGATGATATAGGTGATAAAATTGAGTCCAAGAAAGATCTTCTCACAGGTTGGTAACTTGCATTTTTTCCTTATTCAACCAGAAGTCCAATAAATGCATACAGAATGGCAAACAGTGTAGATCCTGATGAGACTGTTTGGAGTCTGATCTAGGTCAACACTATTTGCTTAGGCCTGTCTGTCCTAATGCTTTAACTTAGTATCATTAGGGTAGTGCCACCCTCGGTAGCTTAGTCTGATGCACGTCTGACTGGTGATCAGGGGAAGCGATTTCGATACCTGCCGGGGTCAGCAACATTCTTTCCTGGAGATTGATCATGAAATCTTTTCTATGGTTATTCTCTCCCTTCTGCTGATTCAAGACGGGCAGTTATCAGTTTCTGGCGAAAGAATGTGCACTGTATTGGATAAACTTTTATGTACAAGCCTGCCCAGGAAAAGTGTGTATAGGCAAACTGACCGGCTCAAAAGTGACCTAAAATAGTGTTGACCGGGCTGTTAAACTCCAATAAAAATAAACTTTGCAGTAGAACTTATTTAAATGCAAAAAAAAAAGAACAGACTCATTCATGTCATAAATTTTTGAAAATGAATGCTAGTAAGTATAAAGTATGCGGGTTTGATGCCGGGCTTCTCCAGACTTTCAGATGAGTCTTTATACTGAGGTCCTGTCTCCGTATGACAGCTGTTGGTTGTACGTAAAACACAAACACACACAAACAGTCAAGGTCTTAGGCTAAATAGTTAATAAAAGCTTGCTTCATGCTCAAGACTTAACCTACCATAATTATTCTAAATTTTTGGGACAGATAGTAAACAGTGCAGACCCAGATCCTTAAGGAGCAGTCTGATCAGGATCTACACTGTTTGCCACTGTCTGCACCATTTAGACTCCTTGTTGGGTCATGAATCAAATTTGTTAAAAATTTAGGAGTATTATGGCCAGTCCTCAAGGTGTCCAAATTTTTAGGTTTTTGGTTTGGGTTTTACGGCCCTTTCAAGATTATTTCACTCATATCGAGCCGATCGTTAATCACAGGTGGGCGAAAACCGGAGTACCCAGAGAAAAACTACCTGACCTTCCGTTGCAGAACTTGGCGTCTCACAAGTGACCCGAGCGAGGCTCGAACCCACGGCGGTGAGAGACCTAATGACTAAGAGTCAGCGCTCTTATCCATTAGGCCACGGAGGCCAAATTTTTAGGATTTTTACAGTTTGTTTAGACTGTTTATGTCCTGATTCTGTCAGAAGCTAATAAGGTGGACTCTGTTCATTAGTTAGGAGTCTGTTTGTCTTATTAGGAAACAAAATTGAATTTATTTCATCATAGCCAGCCTCTTTATAAAATTATTGTTTGGGTCCAAAGCAGAAACCATTTGTCGTGCCTGCTTTAACCCTTTTTGTACCAAATAGAATTTTCCTCCTTATATATTGCAGGAGTCCATTTCAAAATTTAGGATGTGTTTTCTTCAAAATTTGTTTGGAAAATGGCTTAACTTTTTGCAAACAGTGTTGGCCCTGATCAGGCGCCGCATTCTGCGGCGTCTGATCTGGGCCTGCACTGTTTGCCAAGTTACCCTTTCAGAGGTTTCTGGTCCTGATTGGGTTAAGCATGGGCTGCATGGTGCGATATAGGTTTGTTTGTTTGATTTGAGGTTTAACGTCCCCGTCAACACTGTAAAGGTCATTTTGGAGACGTTGCTTCCAATTTTGTGGGACTTTTACCCGACATTGAGATGAAATGACTTCTCAAGCCCTGTCGCCCAATGAAACCAATAGGGTTTATTAGTATGGACGGTCCGCCTCGCACCGCGGTTCCTGGACAGGCTTAGATCCTCTAAGCGGTTTACCAGTACTAGTGTGCGGGCCGGATTCAGCTCTGCGTGGAAGCATCATGCAGCCCATATATTTCTTCAGTGCGATATAAAAGTCTGGTTTTCCATCCATCTGTCAAGCCGTCAGCATTTGCGACCACCCTAATGTAAGAGACCCCACAGGCGTGACATAGCCTTCGGCAGAATTCTTGTTCTATTTAATCTATAAATTTTTGGGATCCATCGCATATTGTGTTATGGTCAAGACTGTGTTATCATTGAACAGTCATTACTATTACAGATCAGTGCGACAGAGTGCATTTTTTTCATTTCTCTAAAAATGTTTATTTTTCTGATAAAAATTTGCAATACAAGTATTTCTCTTATCCCATATAGTACCAGAAACCCCAAAACAGGTACCCTGGCAAACAGTGGAGGCCCAGATCAGACGCCGCAGAATGCGGCGTCTGATCAGGGCCTTCACTGTTTGCTAAAAGTCCAGTCATTTTCCAAATAGATTTTGATGAAAACACAACCTGACACCCCCTAAATTTTGAAATGGACTCCTGTATATAAGGAGGAAGATTCCGTTTGGTGCAAAAAGGGTTAATTATGCTCCAGACAAGGATAGAGGGTTCTCATTAGAACTTGATGAAGCAGGCCTAACAAGTACTCACAACCTTTGTCTTTGGGCAGAAATAAGAAAGATAATATATACCCCCAGTAAATCCAGGTTTTCTCTATACAAATGTGGCCTCTTTATAACACAGACTTGTTAACATGATGGTTATATTACTAAACACGCCTATACAAATACATTGTAAACTTTAATGCTGGAAAAATGAAAATTTTAAGATGAAAAATTGTGATATGTTTATTATTTCTGCTCAAAATATGGATTGTGGGTACTCGTTAGAACCGCCTCATTGAGGCAGTTCTAACGAGTACCCAAAATCGATATTTCAAAGCAGAAATAAGAAATATAAGGTTTGCCCCAGTAAACTCCAGTTTTACTATATAAAAGTGGGGTTCAAGGGGGTCGTCAAAATTCTAAAGGCATGTTTTCCTGATGTAGAATAAAGAGGATCAGGTGTACATGTGTGTACTACTGTACTGGTCATTTTCTGAAATTTCAAATATTTTTCGGGGAATACAGTTAGCTTGATCATGCATTTACAAAACTTTTTCTTTCTTTTCCAGTGTTACAACAATCAGGTCGTAATATTTCCAGCAGAGGTCTTGAAAAATACTGGGCCAGAAATAGAGGTAGGAATGTTACCAGTTAGAAGACCCATCTGTTGTTAGTGGTTCTCGGACTCATTAAAATTTTGTAGTAGATCATCAGTGTTTGCTATTGACAGGTTGAGTGAGTGTTTGAGTTTTAGGTTCCACCAACAGCTAAGGTCATACAGAGATGGGACCTCGGTTTAAAGACTCATCCGGAAGTCTGGAGAAGCCCGGGATCGATCCAGCGACCCCTGGTTTACAAGGAGAGTAGCGTAACCACTACACCACGGAGGCTTCTACTATTGACAGATCATCAACTATAAACATAAATCAATGGAACTGCAGGAATTATTTACATTGTCATTTTTATGTCCCCGGTAGCAATAGCGGGGAGATATTATTTTTGCCCAGTCTGTTTATTTGTTTGTTCGTTTGTATGTGGATCACTTAAACATTGGTCATAATTTTCAACCATTTGAGATGAGAGGCTTCATATTTGACATGTAGGTTCCTTGTGATAAGGGCTTCCTGTCCATACAAAAATGTTTGGTCATAACTTTTGAATCAATTGGGATAGAGCCTTCATATTGGGACTGTTGGTTCCTTGTGACAAGGTCTTCCCACTCATACAAAAGTTTGACCTTTGACAGTGATCTATGACCTACTCTAAAGAGAAAATTAACATTGGTCATAACTTTTGAACTGATTGAGAGAGAGCCCTTATTTTTGTAGGTTCCTTGTGACAGGGGCTTACCACTCATACAAAAAATTTTAACCTTGGCCTTGACCTGTGACCTACTTTAATAAAAACAACATTGGTCATAACTTTTGAACTGTTAAAGATATAGCCTTCATATTTGGCATGTAGGTTCCTTGTGACAAGGTCTTCCCATTCATACTTTATCGTAATTTTTTAGCCATTTGGTATAGAGCCTTTATATTTGGCATATATGCTCCTTGTCATCCCCCTCATACAAAAAATGACCTGTGGCCTTGACCTGTGACCCAATTTAAAGAAAGAAATTGACCTTACCCCGGGGAGTTGTTCGTGTTTCACAAATACATCTTGTTTATTATATGACTTTTAGATAAGAGCCAAGTCATGAGAAAACCTGTCTTTGAAATTTTTGTCGCACTGATTTAGCAGGAAGACATAGGCGTGCAAGTTTCCATCCGTCCGTTCTTTCGTCTTGTCTGGTTGTCCATCCATCTTTCCATCAACATTTTACAAGTTGGGTGTCTTGTCATCGCAACTCCTTCTACATTTTCATACCGATTATTTTGAAACTTTGCATGTGTTTTTGCCGTGGTATGAGGATGGGCATGTGGTTTGGACTTTATCGTCCGATCAATTTTTGTCACTTTTTCCACATTGTGAACTTAGTCATTTTTAACCTACAATTGATATATGATAGGTACCTCTTGTCATCGCAACTCTTCTTTTTTATACCAATCATTTTGAAACTTTGCGTGTGCTTTCGCCATGGTTTGAGGATGTGCATGTGGTTTCAACATAATTCTCAGAATATTTTTTTTTCACTTTTTGCACATTATGAACTTAGCCATTTTTATGCTTTAGTTGATATACAATAGGTACCTCTTGTCATCGCAACTCCTCTTACAGTTTTATATTGATCATTTTGAAACTTTGTGTGTGTTTTTGCTCTGGTATGAGGATGTGCATGTGGTTTGGACTTTAACTTCGGATCAATTTTTATCACTTTTTCCACATTGTGAACTTAGTCATTTTTAACCTTCAATTGATATAGGATAGGTACCTCGTCATCGCAACTCCTCTTCCAGTTTTATACCAATCATTTTGAAACTTTGCATGTGCTTTTGCCATGGTATGAGGATGTGCATGTGATTTTGACATAATTCTCAGAATATTTTTTTTCGCTTTTTGCGCATTGTGAACATTGTGGCATTTTTAAGCTTCAATTGATATACAGGAGGTACCTCTTTGTCACTGCGACTCCTCTTACAGTTTTATACTAATCATTTTGAAACTTTGCATGTGTTTTTGCCATGGCATGAGGCCCTGCATGTTGTTTGGACTTAATCTTTGGGTAAATTTTTGTCACTTTTTCCACATTGTGAACTTTGTCATTGTTAACCTTCAGTTGATATATGAGTCATTATTAACCTTCAATTGATATATGATAGGTACCTCGTCATCGCAACTCCTCTTACAGTTTTATACTAATCATTTTGAAACTTAGCTTGTGTTTTTTCCATGATATGAGGATGTTCATATGCTTTGGATATAATTCTTGGATATTTTAGTTCATTTTATCACATTGTGAAATTAGTCAGTTTTTTACCTCACATATATAGGCTATGGATTCTTCTCAAAGCCCTATATTAATCTCTTCTGCCTTAAATAAACTTTCATTTTTTGTGTTGGGCAGGTGGGGAGCAGGTGCGACATCAACTTCACCGAAGTTGAATTTCTGGTTTCAACGAGGTAAGACAAAAGCTGGTCTGCTCAGCTACATTGACTAGCAAAAGTCTTGAAATTTTAGCTATAGAAACAAGAGATTTTGTACTATCCAAGCAGTGAACACAAAGATGCTGGTCAGACTGTGCAGATACACAGGCTGATTTGCTTCTTTATTGTTTGCAATGTCATTAAATAGGTTTTCTAATGACATGGCTGATATTGAAAATGACATTAAATGTTAATTTTTCTTTATAACCTTTACATCTTGCATTTGCTATAGTTACAGGCTGTACAGTGAACACTAATTTCTCAGCATTCTTACCATAGTATAAAAAGAAATAAGTGACCATGAATTGGAATACCACTAGTGATGAGTTCAGTACTGTATTTACACTAAATATTCGGACACCTAAACTCCATAGTATTCCATACTAGTTTCCAGATTGGATACAATAGAAAATGATGGAAAATAATAGATTTATTCCGTAAATAAAAGGTTTAGGAGGTTAGCCCCTAAACCAAACAAAAGAAAATAACAAAACAAATAGCCCTTAAACCCGACATGTTAGAACGTCCGTCTGTCTGTCTGTAACACTTTCTTGTCTGCTCCATATCTCCTGAACCCTTTGATAGATTTTCATTAAAATTTGGTCAGTTATTGGTCTCAGTGAGCTGGTGTGCAGAACCCATAAATGAACCATGCCGACTCAAGGTCAAGGCTACAGTTGAAGGTCAGGGGTTTGAAACTTGGAATTTTGTGTCCATTCCATATCTCCTTTACCCTTGGAAGGATTTTCATTAAACTTTGGTCAAATGTTCTTTTCAGTGAGCTGATGTGCAGAACCCCTAAATGAACCATGCCGACTCAAGGTCAAGGTCACATCTGAAAGTCAATTGAAACTTCAAATTTTTGTGTCTGTTCCATGTCTCCTTTACCCCCAGCAAGGATTCTCATTAAACTTTGGTCAATTATCCCACTCAGTGAGCTCATGTGCAGAGTTCATAAGTGAATCATGCTGACACCAGGTCAAGGTCACAGTGCAAGGTCACATGTTTGAAACTTTGAATTTTGTGTCCGTTCCATATCTCCTTTACCCTTCAAAGGATTTTCATTAAACTTTGGTCAAATGTCCCGCTCAGTGAGCTGATGTGCAGGTCACATAAATAAACCGTGCTGACTCAAGGTCAAGGTCACAGTTGAAGGTCATGAGTTTGAAACTTCGTATTTTGTGTCCGTTCCATATCTCCTTTACCCCTTGAAGGATTTTCATTAAACTTCCATCAAATATCCCCCTCAGTGAGCTGTTGTGCAGAACCTATAAATAAACCATGCCAGGTCAAGGTCACAGGGGAAGATCACGAGTTTGAAACTTGGAATTTTGTGTCCATTGCATATCTCCTTTACTCCAGGAAGGATTTTCATTAATCTTTTGTGAAATATACCCTTCAGTGAGCTGATGTGCAGTACCCATAAATAAACCATGCCAACTCAAGGTCAAGGTCACAGGTGAAGGTCACAAAGTTGTGCCTTAAGTATTATCATGTTCACAACTATAAAGTACTTTATCATGTTTATTGGCTGATTTTATAGCTTTTTTTGCTGTAAATTACTTTAAAGTAAAAAATGAAACACCATTTTTCTTTGGCTGTTGTTTACCAGCCACTTTTGTATAGCATTGTTAAAAAGTGATTGCAAAGAAACTAATGCAGAAGGATGAAAAGTGGATAAAGTGCCTAAATGAAGTATTAAGCATCAATCTGGTGGGCAAAAAACTTCCCATTCCATACTCTACCGTTGATGTAGCACAAATTGTTTTCTGTAATTACTATTGTTAAATCGTTGTTCTATCAAAACTGTTTGCCACAAACAATTGTGGGCATTAAACTGCTTGTTTTTCGTATAGATTTGGATGGAAAATATATATGCTTTAATCTTATTTCCGTTCATTAAATAAAGGGCATCAACCCTATTTTGGTATGATGGTGGGTAGTTTTATTATGCTTTTTAGGTAACAAAATGTGCAGTAGAATGACAGAAGAGACTGGTTCTATATCATTTACTACTTCAAAAACACACAATGACAAGGATCAGTTAATTTTGTGGAGAAGAAAGGAATTTAATTACATGATAAATATTCAAAATTCTCATTGACACTATACGGCAACAGTCATGTTTTGCCAACCAGATAAAATAGGTATTCTACTGGGTAGGTAATTGGCGCATGCACGGTGAAATGTAAACAAAGTCATGTGTCAAAACATTGGATCCGTCTATACTTACACGTACAGAATGAGAAGCAGATACTGTATCATTGAAACTGTACAAACAAAATATAAAAAAATATAACTTTTGATTTGTTGAATTTTTGTGGAAATAGAGTGGGACAGTCATCAATTACAAACAAGTTAAATTTATTTTAGGCCTTGTATTAAATTTTACTAAATTTTAGCTGTTTTTATCCCCCGACCGAATAGGTTCGGGGGATATAGCGATCAGCCTGGCGTCCGTCCGTCTGTCCGTGCGTCTGTCCGCACTAACAAATGTATAGTTAGGTGGCTATGTAAATGGACAGAATCAATGTAAGTCAATGGGATTTATTCCGTTAGACACCGAAAATACTTCTTTTCTGTGGCTAAAAGTAGCCACTTAAGTATCAATCCTGCCAAAAATAGCCACATAAGTATACATCCGTGAGAACGTCCGTCCGCACCAACGAAACGACATTTAGGGGGCAAAAAATTTGGACATTTTGACACTTAAGTATATATTCGTAGGTCCAAATGGGGTTTATTCCGTTATTTGGGTACTTAAGTGGTAAAAATTCGCTCTTAGGTGGCTTGCCGCTTAAGAGAATTTGCCGCTTAAGTAGTCAATATGCCGACGCCTAGCCACTTAAGTATCCGTTCGTGAGAACGTGCGTCCATCCGTCCATCCGTAGACGCAACCTTGTGATGGCCATAACTCCTATACCCTTTGCGATTCATTGATAGTTCTTGGCACAATTGTTCACAAGGCTGAGACGGCGTGTCATGCGCAAGAACCAGAACTCTGGATGCCAAATTTTTTTAGTTATCTCCCCTTTTAATAAAATAGAATGACTACTTTGTGATGGCCTTAACTCCAATACCCTTTGAGATATATTGATGGTATTTGGCACAGTTGTTCACAAGGCTGAGACAGCGTGTCATGTACAAGAACCACAACTCTGGCTGCCATGGTTTTTGAGTTAGCTCCCCTTCCAATAAAATAGAGTGACTACCTTGTGATGGCCATAACTCCAATACCCTTTAAGATATATTGATGATACCTGGCACAGTTGTTCACAAGGCCGAGACGGTGTGTCATGCACAAGAACCACAGCTCTGGCTGCCATGGTTTTTTAGTTATCTCCCCTTCCAATAAAATAGAGTGACTACCTTGTGATGGCCATAACTCCAATACCCTTTAAGATATATTGATGATACCTGGGACAGTTGTTCACAAGGCCGAGACGGTGTGTCATGCAAAAGAACCACAACTCTGGCTGCCATGGTTTTTGAGTTATCTCCCCTTCCAATAAAATAGAGTGACTACCTTGTGATGGCCATAACTCCAATACCCTTTAAGATATATTGATCATACCTGGCACAGTTGTTCACAATGCCGAGACGGTGTGTCATGTAAAAGAACCACAACTCTGGGTGCCATGGTTTTTGAGTTATCTCCCCTTCCAATAATATAGAATCACTACCTTGTGATTGCCACATCTCCAATACTCTTTGAGATATATTGTTGGTACTTGGTACAGTTGTACATGAGGTTAAGCAGGTGTGTCACATGTAAGAACCACAACTCTGGGTGCCCTGGTTTTTTTAATTATCTCCCCTGACAATATAACCTTTAGATGGCCATAACTCCAATACCCTTTGAGATATATTGATGGTACTTGGCACAATTGTATACAAGGTTGGGATGGCGCTTCATGCCTAAGAACCACAATTCTGGGTGCTATGATAAATATTTGAGTTATCTACCCTTCCAATATAACAGTATGACCAGCTTGTGATCTCCAACACCCTTTGAGCCATATTGATGGTACTTTGTACAGAAATGCATGAGCTTAAGCAGGCATGTCATGCGCAAGAACCACAGTTCTGAGTACCCTGGTTTTTTAGTTATCTCTCCTGAAGTATAATCTTGTGATGGCCATAACTGCAATACTTGTGTGATATATTGCTAGTTTAATTCTGGTGCACTTTCTATTGGTGAACAATCTTCTGAAGGCCATATTGGCTTTTGGTCGGGGGATTTGCCATCTCTTCGGATGGCTATTTTTTTTTTCTCATTGGGCTTTCTAGTCTATTTGATAAAGTGTCACTTATGATGCTCGATTAGCTGAGATCTTCTGAATGCTCATACTTCTCTTTGTAACATTATTCATTATAACACAATTTTTGATATACAACACTTTATAGTTGAATACCTGGCTCCCACCCATCAGGGCTTGAAGAAATAGATTGATGCTTCTGTCCATAGCTGAAATCGACACAGCATTTGAGTACTTGTAACCCGCTTAGCTCTTAGCTTGCCCAGGCAAAGTTGAATGAGTCACATATCTGTTAACTCTTTTTGTATCAAATGGAATCTTCCTCCTTATATATATGGCCTAAAATAGTGTTGACTGGGCCATTAAATTCAAATACAAACAAATCCTCCTTATATATAGCTAGAGTCCATTTCAAAATTTAGGGGTGTCAGGTTGTGTTTTCTTCAAAACTTACTTGGGAAATGGCTAAATTTTTGCAAACAGTGGAGGCCCTAATCAGATGCCACGTTCTGCGGCATCTGATCTGGGCCTGCACTGTTTGCCAGGCTACCCCTTTTGGGGTTTCTGGTACTAAATGGGTTAAATGAGAGCAGTTTCTATGGGCGGTGGGGCTTGAGATATCTCATCTCAATGTTGGGTAAAAGTCCCAAAGAATTGGAAGCAACATCTCTAAAATATTTTAATAGTGTTGACTTGGATGTTAAACCTGAACACAAACAAACAAAAGTTGGATCCCAAAACTGTATAGATCATGGAGAAATATGACCATAAATGGTTATTGTCGCACCTGCTTTAGCAGGAAGACATAGGCGTGCAAGTTTCCGTCCGTCCGTCCGTCCGTCCGTTCGTCCGTTCGTCCGTCCGTCCGTTCGTCCGTCCGTCCGTCCGTCCGTCCGTCCGTCAACATTTTACACTGGATGTCTTGTCATCGCAACTCCTCCTACACTTTTAGACCGATCATTTGGAAACTTTGCATGTGCTTTCGCCATGGTATGAGGATGCGCATGTGGTTTGGACTTAATCTTCAAATCAATTTTTGTCACTTTTTCCATATTGTGAACTTAGTCATTTTTTGGTATGCGATACGTACCGCTTGTCATCGCAACTCCTCTTACAGTTTCATACCGATTATTTTCAAACTTTGCGTGTGTTTTTGCCATGGTATGAGGATGCGCATGTGGTTTGGACTTTATCGTCGGATCATTTTTTGTCACTTTTTCCACATTGTGAACTTAGTCATTTTTAACCTTCAATTGATATATGATAGGTACCTCTTGTCATCGCAACTCCTCATGCAGTTTTATACCGATCATTTTGAAACTTTGCATGTGCTTTTGCCATGGTATGAGGATGTGCATGTGGTTTCGACATAATTTTCAGAATATATTTTTCCACTTTTTGCACATTATGAACTTAGCCATTTTTAAGCTTCATTTGATATATGATAGGTACCTCTTGTCATCGCAACTCCTCCTACAGTTTTATACCCATTATTGTGAAACTTTGTGTGTGATTCTGCCATGGTATGAGGATACGCATGTGGTTTGGACTTTATCTTCGGATAAATTTTTGTCACTTTTATCACATTGTGAACTTAGTCATTTTTAACCTTCAATTGATATATGATAGGTACCTCTTGTCATCGCAACTCCTCTTGCAGTTTTATATCGATAATTTTGAAACTTTGCGTGTTCTTTTGCCATGGTATGAGGATGCGCATGTGGTTTGGACTTTATCGTCGGATCATTTTTTGTCACTTTTTCCACATTGTGAACTTAGTCATTTTTAACCTTCAATTGATATATGATAGGTACCTTTTGTCATCGCAACTCCTCTTGCAGTTTTATACCGATCAGTTTGAAACTTTGCGTGTGCTTTCGCCATGGTATGAGGTTGGGCATGTGGTTTCGACATAATTCTCAGAATTTTTTTTTTTTCACTTTTTGCACATTGTGAACTTAGCCAATTTTAAGCTTCAGTTGATATACAATAGGTACCTCTTGTCATCGCAACTTCTCTTACAGTTTTATATTGATCATTTTAAAACTTTGTGTGTGTTTTTGCTATGGTATGAGGATGTGCATGTGGTTTTGACTTTATCTTGGGATCAATTTTTATCACTTTTTCCACATTGTGAACTTAGTCTGTTTTTACCTCACATATATAGGCTATGGATTCTTCTCAAAGCCCTATATTCATTTCTTCTGCCTTAAATAAACTTATATTTTTTGTGTGGGGCAGGTGGGGAGCAGGTGCGACATCAACTTCACCGAAGTTGAATTTCTGGTTTTTTCTATATGGTCTGTACATATTTGTTTGGATATAACACATTATTTTAAGAAAATATGATTTCTGCTATAGGTCACAACAGAAGTATTATAAAGAGGTTGTGGCGTGTGACCTACTTGTCTCCTGATTTTGTTATTTGTTTTTAAGGGGAATGAGTACACTTTCAGGGGAGTTAACTCCTGCAAAAGTGTTTTTGTCTCTTGTCAATAGGGGTCAACTCTTAAAGGAAAGAATTTGCTCCCAAGGAGCAAATTCTTTCCTTTAAGAGTAGACTCCTTTTTTCGGTTGGACTGAGCAGAAAATTGAACAAGAAGCCCCGAAAGTTGTCTCCCTTTGAAAAATGGCAGAAAAATGTCCTAGTTGTTCCTATTCCCCTTAAAGTTTAAGTATCTTCAATTTCGATTTTGTTTGATTTTGTAGAATTAGCCTTTCAAGACTTTGTTGATATCTGTAAGAAGGAACCAGTAACCACAGCTGACGATCTCATGAAAGCTTTCAGGAAAATTGACCTCAATGGCGATGGTTATATATCTGAAGAAGAACTGTACAAAATTATGAACTCTGTAAGTTTTTTTGTAGTTCTTTAAAGTTACATGCCCATTGTCCAGGTCTCGAAAATTTACTCAGGTTTAGGCATTTTTACCAGGTAGAACCTGAAATTTTATGATGCATTTGCTTCATATTTGGCATGATGATAGATATACCATAGGTCCACCGGCCCCGATAGCTCAGTTGGTAGAGTGTCCGCTCCGGGGAACGGGAGGTCACGGGTTTGATCCGGGGCCGCGACATACCAAAGTCGTTAAAATTGGTACTAGCTGCTCCTCGCTTGGCACTCAGATTTACGGGGTAGAGCTAGGACTGGTCGACCCCGTGTCACGATAATGTGACTTGGTGTGGTATCATGTAATATGTCTGGGACACGATACTTCAGTGAGGCAGCACAATAAAAGTGAGCATTGAGCTCCCTGTCGCAACCAGACACCATCGTGATATGACTGAAAAATTGTTGAAAGCGACGTTAAACCCGAATTCACACACACACACCATAGGTCCAAAGTTTTATTCAGCAATACCCCCACCCATGCCCATGACCTCAAGGTAACAGTTTTAATGCCAAAGTTTTTGAAGAGCTCATATTTTCAAAACCATACGATTGATTTGGTATATATTTTCCATGATGATAGATACTGGTCCAAAGGTTTATATAGCAATACCCCACCCATGCCTATGACTTCAAGGTCAAGGTCACAGACCTAGAAGAAATTTTTAACGTTAAATTTTTTAAAAGCTCATATTTTCCAAACCATATGATGGAAAGAGTTCATATCCGGTCCAAAATGATATTCAGCAAAACCCACACCCATGTACATGACCTCAAGGTCAAAGTCGCAAACTTACAACGGCCCCCGCCCATAGGGGCTTGAAGAAATATATGGGCTGCATGATGCTTCCATGCAGAGCTGAATCCGGCCCGCACACTAGTACTGGTAAACCGCTTAGAGGATCTAAGCCTGTCCAGGAACCTCGGTGCGAGGCGGACAAAATGGAAGCAAAGTCTCCAAAAAGACCTTTACAGTTTTACGTTACGTTAAACCTCAAATCAAACAAACAAACACAAACTTAAAATTTTTAAACAAAGTATTTTCCAAACCATACAATGGATTTGCTTCATAATTGGAAGGAAGATAGCTACAGATCAAAAGTTCTATTCAACCATACCCTGGCCCTTGACCTCAAGGTCAAGGTCACAGACATAGAATTTTTTGATGTTAAAGTTTTTTAAGCAATCATATTTTCGAAACCATGTGTTGGATTTGCTTCATATTTGAAATGAGGATAGATACAGGTTCAGTGTTTCATTCAGCTATACCCTGCCTCTGCCCATGACCTCAAGGTCAAGGTCACAGGCATAGAAATTTTTAATGTTTAAGTTTTTAAGAGCACATATTTTCCAAACCATGTGATGAATTTGCTTCATATTTGGAATGATGATTAATACTGGTCCAATGTTTCATTCATTTATAGTGCCTTAAAAGACAAATGGATTTGTGTTCAACATAGAACAATGGAAGTGTCCACCAGTATACAATGGGTGAAGGAGTGATTAAAACCTGGACAAGGCTACCATGCACATTGTGAAGGACCAATTTACTTGCTAAGAATGCCTGTTGCTGAGAGCCTGAGACAATAAAAGGTCACAAGGGGCCAGTGGTTCAAAAGAAATGATGTCATTAATTAACGAATCTTTAAAACTTTGATCATTTAATATGGCAAACATGCTAATATTTTTGCTGAAACAAATGTGAGTAGCTTTTGCATTGCAAATGCAACTCATATTTCTGCAGCAAAAATTCCAGAGAATTAGATACTGCACTTGCTAGAACAGCTAACAATTTAACCAATAATGAGTTTTTTAAACTAACGATGCTTTGAACAACAGGCCCCAGGTGTAAAATGCAAGGATAATCAGACAAAAGCTGAATCCTGGATCAAACTCTTGTTACTGACATCTACAGACAATTGTGTGTCTGTGACCTCAAACTGAGAAACTCTATTTTCTTGTGTAACCTGCATTTGGTTCTCCTTTCAGTTTCTCAGCACCCCAGTTTTTTACAGCACTGTGTGTACAGTTCATTTTGGGGAGGTATCCACTGCCCTTATGTTTTCATTTTAAATTTTTCTTGTATGTAGAGAGGAGAGTCTATGTCTCGAGAAGAAGTGAGGAGAATGATAGCTGAAGTAGATGAGAACAAAGATCGTCGCTTAGATTACGGCGAGGTAAGAGCTTGAAAGTTATTTTTGATCACTGGAAACTTTTTGAAGGCCTAAAAGCTGCAGTTTATCTAAATTTTTGTCTGCCTTATGTATGCTGTGGGTACACATTAGAATTGCTGGTTTTGTTGGGCACAAAGGATTTACTTTTTCATTCATTTTACATTGAAACTTCAATGATGTGAAAAGCCATGGCTGGTTTTCTATGGCCATGTCTTTGTTTTGTTTCATTTGAGGTTTAATGTCCCCGTCAACACTTTATAGGTCATTTTGGAGACGTTGCTTCCAATTTTTGGGACTTTTACCCCACATTGAAATGAAATGAATTCTCAAGCCCTGTCGCCCAATGATACCAATAGGGTTTATAAGCATGTACGGTCCGATTGCACCTTTGCCTGAGCAGGCTTAGATCCTCTAAGTGGTTTACTAGTACTCGTGTGCAGATGGTTTCACCTCTGCCTGGAAGCATCATGCAGCCCATCCATTTCTTCAAGCCCCCATATGGCCATTTCCAACTGTTTCTTAAGTTCCCTTGGGAATCCGTCCCAAAGGTCCAGATTAGAGATAGCAAGGGATAATTGAATGAGATCTTGGTACTTTTAGCTTGAAATTTATGATGCATTTACTCAAACAAATTGCCTTGATGAGGTGATTCTAATGAGTAAACACAACATCCTTTATTTTATAGACTATCAAAAAGATGTCATGAATTATTCCTAATGATCCTTAGTATTAGGACAGATAGGCCTGAGCAAACAGTGCAGACCCAGATCAGACTGCTCCTGAAGAAGCAGTCTGATCATGGTCTGCACTGTTTGCAATTCCATCTGCACCCTTTGGACTCTTTGTTAGATCGTGAAACAGATTTGGTGAACTTCTAGGAGAATAACAACAAGTTTAGGCGTCTGAATTTTTAGGATTTTTAAGGTATTATGGCTCCAGACCTGGCACTTTCTGTAGCTCTCATGGCTTGAAATGCCCATGTCTTGAACAATTTTTCATGGTCCCAAAGATGTTTGAGCCATTGAAAGTCAGGGGCCAGTTGTTCAAAACTAACAATGTCATTGGCTAACATATCGTTAAAACTTTAATCATTCAATATGGTGAGAATACTAATATTTTTGCTGAAAAAATGTGAGCAGCTTTTGCAATTGCAAAAGCTGCTCACATTTTTCAGCAAAAATAACAGAATTTTAGATATTGTACTTGCTAGAACAATTAACAATATGACCACTAAAGAGCTTGTTAAGCTAACGATGCTTTAAACAACTGGATTCAGCTATACTGTCTTGTTATTTATTGGAAAGGGTCGGAAGATTGCACGACCCTCAGAAAAAGCGACTGACTGAAGTCGGTTGATTTTCTAAGAGTGCCCTAAAATCACCGTGTCATTCTGTCAGTCTGTCTGTCCGTCCGTAACCCGTTTGTGAAAATTGTTGATAGTGACTTAACAGATTGGAATATTTAAATAATTTTTGGCATACTGATAGATATCAAGGAGATCTAACCAATGAACTTGCCAAATATTACATTCCATTTAGTATAGCCTCACCGAGGCGAAAAATGTGAAAATTTTGGGACTGCTTCTCCTCGGAAACCGTTGGGCTGATTGAAGTCAAATTTCATATGGAGCCTCTATGGGATGGGTAAAACCAAAATTTGGTCATATGGTCCAGGTCACATGATCAAAATGGCCGCCAAGCCATAAATGGTAAAAACCCTTCAAAACTAGTCTTCTCCAGAACCACTGGGCAGATTTCGACGAAACTTGATAAATAGCATCTGGGACGTAGGCCCATCATAAAGTGCTAAAATGGTGACCCCTTGATTGACCTTGACATTCTTTGTGCCTAGGTCAAACTTTGACACATATGCTTTTGTATTGGAAAAGTAAGAATGCATTTTATCCTGCAAACGATTCAGAATACAGTACTAAAGTATAAGATATATTTTTGCTCCTTACGATAAGGCGCATTTATTGGGGGAACCGTTTTAGGTCCAGGTCACAAGACCAAAATGGCCGCCATACCCATATATGGTAACACTCATAAGCTAAAAGCATCCAGCGGGTCGTGCACTTCAGCTGAAGCACTGGTTCGTTAAATGTTTGAAGAAAAAAAGATTGGTAAAAAGAAGGATTCATACACAATTGATTGCTTGAAAAACCTTGGAAACAGTCTGTTTTATGATATTGATAAGGGTAGCAACTGCATTTGAAAGCAGTCTGTTTTCCTTCAACTAATGTTATTTGCCCGTTTGAAACATGGTTTATATTATGCCCTTCGGGGTCCAGCCATCTATGATCTGTCAGTGTTTGCTGCCAACAGTCTCTTCAGTAAAAGATAGATGCAAACCGTGTGGACCCTGATCAGACTGTTCCTGATCTGGGACCACACTGTTTGCAATAATGACTTTTAAAGAAAACCATAGAGCAGATGACAATTGTTGTGATTGGCATCTTAAGGGTTAACTTTTTTTTTTCAAACCACTGAGTCAGTTTCAAAATAATTTCATATAAATGCTTTTCTTTTGACCCTGTATCAAAATTGCTTAAATTGTTCCACTCGACTGAACAAAATGACCACCAGAGCTAAAAATATAAAAAAAAGTTCTTCAGAATACATTTCCCAAGCCAGTGGCACTATTGAAAAAGAATTTCACAGAAATGTTGCTCTCATGGCTCTGTACCAACATAGCTAAGATGGTTCAACTCAGTGAACAAGATGGCACCAGAGCTAGAAATAGCAAAAGAAAATTTCAAACATTTTTTCTCAAGCCATTGGCTCAATTTCAAAATTATTTAATAGAAATGTTCCTCTCATTGCCCTGCACCAAAATTTCTAGAATGACTCTAGTCCACTGAACAAGATTGACACAGCTACCCCCCTCCCATCAGGGCTTGGAGAAATAGATTGGGCTGCATGGTGCTTCCCCGCAGAGCTGAAACTGACCACACATGAGTATTGGTAAACCGCTTAGAAGGATTAAGCCTGCCCAGGTAAAGTGTAATTTTCCAGTACATATAAGCCTTTTGATTTCATAGCGCGTCAGGGCTTGAGATGTCATTTGACCTCAATTTCCGGTAAAATACCCACATAATTGGAAGCAACATCTCCATAATGACCTAAAGAGTGTTGATGGGGACATTAAATCTCATTTCAAACAAACAAAATAGATGGACACTGTGCTAAAAATAGAAAATATCTTCAAATGACATCCCCTATCAAGCCTATGGCTTGATTTCAAAATAATTTCACAGAAATCTTCCTCTCATGGCCCTATACCAAATTGCTAAAATCATTTCACTCCACTGGACAATATGGCCACCAGAACTTAGGGGGAAAAGATATACCTTCAGGGGAGGCAACTCCTGCAAAAGTATTTTTGTCTTCCAGATCAGTAGGGGTCAACTCTTAAAGGAAAGAATTTGCTCCTGAAGAGACAGGGCTTATATAAAAGCAAACAGGAAGTCCTGAAAGTTGTCTCCCTTTGAAAAATGGCAGAAAAATCTGCCAGTTGTTCTCATTCCCCTTAAAATAGAACAAATATCTTTGAATGACACTTCTCAAGCCATTGCCTTACTTACAAAATAATTACACAGAAATGATCCTCACTTTGCCTTGCCCAAAATTGCTAAAATAGTTCCACTCCACATGAGAAGATGGCCACCAAAGCTAAAAATAGATAATACCTTCAGATGACAGCTCTCAGTTACATAATAATTTCATAGAAATGCCTTTCTGTTTGCCTTGTACCAGAATTGCTAAATTGGTTGCAGTCCAATTGGACTGCTCCACTGAACAAAATGGCTGCTACAGCTTAGAATAGAAAAAAGAAACTTAAGATAGCAAATCCTCTGAAGTCAGTGACTCAATTTTAAAATACTTTGACAAACTCTCTATCAGAATGGTTTAAATCATTCACTCCTGAACAGAATGGCAGATAGAGCTTAAAAAAAGGCATCATCAATTGGTAATACATCTTGACTCAGGTGAGCGATTTAGGTCCATCATGGAACTCTTGTTCGGATAATTACATGTATTGTCTAGAGTTTCCACATGAATTTTTCCCACATCACAAAAAACTTAGAAAAATGTAATAGCATTTATAGTTCTGGGTGTAGAATATTCTAGCAATAAATTAACCCTTGTCCTGCTGAGCCCGGATATGCCTTATTTTCCAAACAATGAAGATCCAGATCAGATGGCTTCTGACGAAGCCATCTGATCAGGATCTACATTGTTTGCCATTCAGATTGTGAATTTGTTGCAATAATTTGCATCAAGTAATCTGATTGGTTTATAATTGGTAGTGGGTGTGGCAAATATGAATATTCAGCAGGACAAGGGTTAACATGACTACATGTACCATTATGATCCCAAGTATTGGGACAGACAGGGCAAAGCAAACAGTGCAGACCCAGATCAGACTGCTCCTGAAGGAACAAACAGCAGTCTGATCAGGGTCTACACTGTTTGTGATTCCATTTGCACTTCTTGGATTCCTTCCTGGACGGTGAAACAAGTTTATTAAAATTTTAGGAGAATTACAGCAAGTCCTCAAGGTGACAGAATTTTTAGGATTCTTACGGTATTGATGGAAGGCAGTACACTCAACCAACAGTACAATTTTTGACTATAAAATCATCATTACTTCATTGTTTTTGATACCAAGGTCGTGATGGATCAGAAGTTATTTGTCTACACAAATGTGTAGATTAATCCATTTTATATACCCACTTTTCTTGATATAAGTGGGGTTTACAGAGGTGCTGCATTGACTTGTTACTGATAAATAATTCAATTATTTTTTCTATTATGTGACAGACTGTGTGCTTCTATGAAGAGGTAAACATAAAAAATGGATTTATTGGATAAGTTTTTGTCACATAAGTCTTGAAATGCTTGTTACTTTATATTCACTGAATCCATTTTTGGCTGTAATGCATGAAGGCATGACAGATACTAGTCCCACAGGAAATGTTGATATTATGTTGCAAAACTCCAGATAAAGAGAAGTAAAGCCTTAAGTGTATTATTAATACACCACAACCTCTTTATAAATGTTTTTAGCTTCAGCATAGAAACTTATTGCTTTCAGGTGTATTCATAGACAGTGTGTTGAAAAATTGTTAGAAAACAAATAGAATATATTTCTGAAATCAGGGGTTATGTAAAAACCTGCCGTAAGTTGGGATTGAGTATCAAAAGCATGCATGATGAGATGTGTTATTTGTGGGGATAAACAGATGTCATTTCAACAGTTTAAGTTAGTTTATAAAATTCTTTAGGTTACAAAGATAAGTGCTCACTGGAACCCCATTTGCTCATTGATGTGCAGAAAATTACAAGGGTACAAATAGAACAGCAAATGCTGCAGAAGTACCCAAAATATCAGAAAAAGGTGTTTGACATTGACAACAAAGATGTTATATGCCATTTTCTTCCAAAATTCTGGGCCACTCATGCAGATTACTGTTCCAAAAGGTACCGTAAAAATTCGGCTATAAGACGAGGATTTTTCCCTCCAAAATGAGCCTAAAAAATTGACCCCGTCTTATAGCCGAGGTCATGGACTGCAGGCTTTTTTCCGGCAATGTCCGGCAAAGACCAGACATACGGAAAAAGCCGGTCGGTGATTTTTGAATTGATATAAATCGCCGAACACAAACCACCGCTACGATTTTTCTGCAAACAATCGGTAAATGATGTAATCCGACGCCATTACCCCCACACGTGTTTAATGTCATTGCATGTATCTCTTTCATAAAAAAAAATGTTTGGAACCGGTTAAAAATATTTTCCCGATAGCTTAACGGTTGTGAATAGAGGTGGATAGAAAATCAATGCTTTGCACAGCTCCCGAATTATGCCCAGAAGCTCCGTGTCAATAACCAACAACAGCGTTCGACTTTTCCCGCTAACGTCTGCTATTTGGCGCCGAAACATAACCATTCATGAGATAGCCAAATAGTCCGATTTCTACTGTTAGATGTAGCTAATAGTCTGAGGAGCAATTAAATCATTTTCACATTGATTGTGGATTAAATTTTATGACTGGAGGATAAACGCAAATTAGAGACATAACTTGACAATATTTTTACACCTTATCGACACGCACCGCAGGGTGGCAATTATACGACAGGAACAACAGTGTCATACTTGAACCGTAATAAAGACACAGATGGTTTGTCTCTGAATTGACAGCTATTTACTTACTGGTCTAGTTTTACCATATTTAAGGACTCAAAAAGACTGCCAGTTGTAGACGATTTTTTTTTTTTTTTGCACTTGTCCCGACCGAACATCATAAGGTCAAAGTCGAAGTGCACTTGCCCGGCGTGATTTCGGTGTTGTCCCAGACGGCCGGGAAATGGATTTGTCAGCCCCTGTTGTCTATTAAATAGGAGTCTGTGTAGCCTAAGCCAGCAAAGCATGTACCGGGTCGACAGCGATACGACGTATCGGCCCGATGTTTGCCGCTATTGTGCTAGCTGGGGCGTTGGTTCTGAAACTGAATAGCTACCGTAAAAATTCGGCTATAAGACGAGGATTTTTCCCTCCAAAATGAGCCCAAAAAAATGACCCCGTCTTATAGCCGAGGTCATGGACTGCGGGCTTTTTTCCGGCAATGTCCGACGAAGACCAGACATACGGAAAAAGCCAATCGGTGATTTTTGAATTGATATAAATCGCCGCCCACAAGCCACCGCTACGATTTTTCTGCACGCGATCGGTAAATGACGTAATCCGACGCCATTACCGCCACACGTGTTTAATGTCATTGCGTGTATCTCTTTCATAAAAAAAAATGTTTTGGAACCGGTAAAAAGTATTTTCCCGATAGCTAAGCGGTTGTGAATAGAGGTGGATAGAAAATCAATGCTTTGCACAGCTCCCGAATTATCCCCAGAAGCTCCGTGTCAATAACCAACAACAGCGTTCGACTTTTCCCGCCAACGTCTGCTATTTGGCGCCAAAACATAACCATTCATGAGATCGTAGAATAGTCCGATTTTATAATGCAAACATTTACCGTTAGATGTAGCTGATAGTCTGAGGAGCAATTAAATCATTTTCACATTGATTGCGGATTAAATTTTATGACTGGAGGATAAACGCAAATTAGAGACATAACTTGACCATATTTTCACACCTTACCGACACGCACCGCAGGGTGGCAATTATACGACAGGGATTAACAATAGTGTCATACTTGAACCGTAATAAATACACAGATGGTTTGTCTCTGAATTAACAGCGATTTACTTACTGGTCTAGTTCAACCGAGCGTCATAAGGTCAATTTGCACCTGCCCGGCGTGATTTCGGTCTTGTCCCTGACGGCCGGGAAATGGATTTGTCAGCCCCTGTCATCTATTAAATAGGAGTCTGTATAGCCTAAGCCAGCAAAGCATGTACCGGGCCGACAGCGATACGACGTATCGGCCCGACGTTTGCCGCTATTTTGTGCGGCCAAACAAGCCATGTTAGGGGTAAGTAGAGGGGTTTTCTAACGAAAAAAGGCCGATTTCTCACATCTAACTGGCATCTGGCAGTAGCAGATAGGCTCCGACAGATATGGCAAAAATTTGACCCGTCTTATAAAAGAGTATAAGCAAAATCCCGCCTTAGAAAAGCTAAAAAGGGGGTCCCGTCTTATAGCTGAATCGCCTTATAGCCGAATTTTTACGGTAACTATTGATAATACCTATTTTGATGGTTTGATCAGTCAGATTTACCCCCTAGAACTTCAGTTAAATAAAGCAAATTCTTCTGATACAGAGGCCCCGTTTTTGGATTTACATCTATCTATTGTAGATGGATTTGTTTCGTGCAAAATTTATGATAAACGCGATGACTTTGATTTTCAGCAATCAAAGGGACCTTACTCTATGATAAATAGGCCACATTTGCCGGTATGCGAACTCATCCGAGGCTTTATCCCCAGCAACCTTGCATATAAGTTTCAGAAAGATCTGATCAAAACTGAAAGGGCTACGGTGATGACAAGGTCAAAAATCGGCATTTTCAGCAATCAAAGGGACGTTACTCTGTGATAAATGGACCAACTTGGCTTGTTTTCGAACTCATCCGATATTTTATCCCCAGCCACTTTACATATAAGTTTCAGAAAGATTTGATCAAAACTGAAAGGGCTACAGTGATGACAAGGTCAAAAATCAGCATTTTCAGCAATCAAAGGGACGTTACTCTATGATAAAAGGGCCGACTTGGTCGGTTTTCGAACTCATCCGAGATTTTATCCACAGCCACCTTACATATAAGTTTCAGAAAGATCCGATCAAAACTGAAGGGGCGACGGTGATGACAAGGTCAAAAATCGGCATTTTCAGCAATCAAAGGGATGTTACTCTACGATAAATGGGCCGACTTGTTCAGTTTTCGAACTCATCCGAGATTTTATCCCCAGCCACCTTACATATAAGTTTCAGAAAGATCCGATCAAATCTGAAGGGGCTACGGTGATGACAAGGTCGAAAATCGGCAATTTCAGCAATCAAAGGGACGTAACTCTATGATTAATTGGCGGACTTGGCTGGTTTTCGAACTCATCCGAGGTTTTATCCCCAGCCACATTACATATAAGTTTCAAAAAGATCCGATCAAAACTGAAGGGGCTACGGTGATGACAAGGTCGAAAATTGGTATTTTCAGCAATCAAAGCGACGTAACTCTATGATAATTGGGCCGACTTGGCCGGTTTTCGAACTCATCCGAGTTTTTATCCCCAGTCACCTTACATATAAGTTTCAGAAAGATCCGATCAAAACTGAAGGCGCTACAGTGATGACAAGCATTTTCCCATAGTAAGTCTATGGGACCTTGTGGTTACCATAGGAACCAAAGTTTTAGAGCGATTTCGAAAAAAAGTTTATGTCATCAATGCCCCACCAGAGGCATGCTACAGATGAGAAATGATTGAGATCAGCCTGCAGGATACAGAGATATAGCTGCTCAAAAGTGTGGACGGACGACGGAGGACCCACTATACTATAAGCTCCCCTGGAGCCTTCGGCCCAGGTGAGCTAAAAATGGAATCTTTCTCCTTATATACACAAGTCCATTTCAAAATTAAGGGTTGTCAGGTTGTGTTTTCTTCAAAATTGATTTGGAAAATGGCTGAAGTTTTTGCAAACAGTGTAGGCCCTGATCAGATGCCACATTCTGTCGCATCTGATCTGGGCCTGCACTGTTTGTTGATTACCAGTTTTTGGGTTTCCGCTACAAAATGGGTTAAATAATGGTAGTAGTTTAATGCAGGCTCATTTCTCTTTATCTGCCTGTGTGGGAATCCAAATACTGGCTTATCAGGCAGGGGACTTTAACGCATAACATGCCAATCACAACAATTGTAGTCTGCTTTGTCGTCGGCCGCTTACTTTAAAAGTCACTGTTGCAAACAGTGTGGACCCAGATCAGACTAGGAGCAGTCTGATCAGGGATCACACTATTTGACAGTATGCAAAAATATGTTTGAAAAGTTCAAGAGAAGATTCAGCAGACGACTTTTAAAGATGCAGTTTTTCTCGGTAGCTTAAGGGTTAATAGAGGTCGCCTGTAAGATAGGTCTGACCATATAATATTATATATAAATTTCATGCTCTCAAAGGAGCCTTGGCATGAGGTTATAAAACTTATTTTCATGCACATCAGCTGAGTATAAAATTAGTGATGCTCACGAAAAATGAAATACGACCTAATATGGTGATTTTTCTGCTCAGGCCAACAGAGAATGTCATTTATCATCCCCATAAATTTTAGAATGCCAACTATTGTTGACTTTTAAAATATATGAGCAGAGCAAATTTTATGCTCATGTGAGTTCAGCATGAAAAAAGTTTAATAACCATTACCTGTAACTTTGTAAGAGTGGCTATCACATAGTCTCTGTATCCCTCATACTCGGCACAAGGATTTCCTGTCAGATACCTGCAATAATGCAAGAATAATTTCTTAACCATCAATACACCCAGTCAGCTGCTATGTTGTATGCTGGTTACAATAAAAGTCATTGTTGTGAACAGTGTGGACCCAGATCAGACTGTTCCTCCAGGGGGAATCTGATCAGAGTCCTCTCTGTGTGCACGCAAAAGTATGCTTGAATAGGTTGCAAGAAGATGCTGCGGACAATATAAACAAACAACATTTTCAGATTTAGTTTTCTGGGTGTTTTAGGAGTAAAGCAGAATGAAGGCTATACGCTCATATTATTTCTCCCTTTTCAACTGGGGTCTACTTGAACAGAAATGATCTGCTTCTGAGGAATATCTTTTAAAAACAAGACCCCTATTTCAGAGATTTTCAGTGCACGGTCAAACAGGACGAAATTATAAGTCTCCTTTGCATAATTTGTTGTAAAATACAACTGAACTTCAATGGCTCAAACAGCTTCAGGACCATGAAAATTTGTTGAAGACAGGGATAGTTCAAGCCATTGACTCTTTTTATATGGAAAACCCCAAAACAGTCAGTGGCAAACAGTGAAGGCCCTGTTCAGATGCCGCTGATCAGTGTCTTCAATGTTTGCAGACAGTTCAACTATTTAATTTTCTGAATTACCGTACTTTCTTAAAACAAATGAACCTGGCTCCTCTTCATTTCAAAATGGACTCCTGTTTTATTGTAAGGGGGAAGATGCTATTTAGTAAACAATAGGGCCAAATGGCCCTATATCACTCACCTGTGTACCAGAAAATCATTAATGATGTTTTAAGAATGCCCATCGGGGTTTGAAGAAATAGACTGGGCTACATGGTGCTTCTATGCAGAGCTGAAAGCGACCACACATGAGTACTGGTAAACAGGTTCTAAGCCTGCCCAGGAAAAGTGGTGCCAGTTGGACCGTCCATGCATAATGACCATATTGGTTTCATTAGGTGGAAAGGGCTT
Organism: Lucinisca nassula; assembly: GCA_963580285.1. Taxonomy (NCBI): domain Eukaryota; kingdom Metazoa; phylum Mollusca; class Bivalvia; order Lucinida; family Lucinidae; genus Lucinisca; species Lucinisca nassula. The sequence goes on from OY757014.1 coordinate 58,972,535, forward strand.
AAGATATAATTTCATCTCGATGTCAGGCAAAAGTCCCACAAAACTAGAAGCAACGTTTCCAAAATGACCTACACTGTGCTGACAGGGATGTTAAACCTCAAATCAATAAACAAGGGCAGGTAACTCCAAAGTTGTTTGTCTCATGCAGCCGAAATTCGAACTCTATGTAGACTGTATGTCCCTCCTGGTTATCTGCAAGTTTGATGAAGATCAGATCAGAAATGGCGGAGAAAAAGTGGAGACGTCGTTTTCCCCATTTTAAGTCTATGGAACCTTTTTGTTTCCATGGCAACCACAGTTCTGATCAAAACTGGTCCAAAACCTAATGCAGTCAATCCCCCAACCCAGTGATGCTGCACATAAAATTTGATTGGGATTGGACAGCTAGTCACTTAGATATTCAAGTTCAAAGTTGTGGACGACTGACGGAGGTTTTATGCTTGTTCTCCTTTACTGAAAGTTTCAAAAAGATCAGATTATTAAAAGCTGGGAAAAGGTGTAGTCACTATTTTTCACTAGTATTTATGCTCAAGGGCAGGTAATTTGAAAGCCTTTTGTCTCATGCGGCCCAAATTCGAACTAAACATAGACTGTAAGCTCCTGGTTATCTGGAAGTTTATTGAAGGTCAGGTTATAAATAGCCAAGCAAATTTGGAGACATCGTTTTCCCATTGTAAGTCTATGGGAAAATTTTTCACCCTCAAGGGGATGTAACTGGAAATCCAGTGGTCAGATTCAAGCCAAAATCGAACTCATTAGAGATTTTATGCTTATCCTTGTTAACCAAAAGTAACAAAAAGATCAGATCAAAAACAGTTGCGGAAAGCTGGATACACCCCATTTTTCGCTAATACATATTTATGCTCAAGGGCGGGTAACTCAGACGTCATTTGACCTGCGTGGCCCAAATTCAAACTCACATTGACTTATGCCCCTCCTGGTTATCTGCAAGTTTGATGAAGATCTGATTTGAAATGGTCGAGAAAAGCTGGAGACGTTGTTTTCCCATTGTAAGTCTATGGGAAAATCTTTCACATTCAAGGAGATGTAACTGGAAAACCACTGGTCAGATTCAAGACAACTTCGAACTCGCTCGAGATTTTATGCTTGTCCTCTATACCAAAAGTTACAAAATGATCCAATCAAAAATGGCTGAGAAAAGCTGGAGACACCATTTTTCACTTACAATTATGCTCAAGGGCAGGTAACTCAGAAGCTGTTTGTCATGTGCAGCCCAAATTTGAACTCAACACAGACTGTAAGCCCTTCCTCATGATCTGCAAGTTTAATGAAGATCGGATCAGAAATGGCGGAGAAAAAGTGGAGACGTCGTTTTTCCCATTTTAAGTCTATGGGAAAAATTTTTCATGCTCAAGGGGATGTAACTGAAAAAAACGCTCTTCAGATTCAAGCCAAATTCGAACTCGTCCAAGATTTTATGCTTGTTCTCGTTTATGAAAAGTTACAAAAAGATCAGATCATAAACGGCTGAGAAAAGCTAGAGACACCATTTTTCACTTATATTCATGCTCAAGGGCAGGTAACTCCAAAGCTGTTTGTCCCATCCATCCCAAATATGAACTCGACGTAGACTGTATGCCCCTCCTGGTTATCTGCAAGTTTGATGAAGATAGGATCAGAAATGGCTGAGAAAAAGTGGAGACGTCGTTTTCTCATTGTAAGTCTATGGAAAAAATTTTCACGCTCAAGGGGATGAAACTGGAAAACCGCTGGTCAGATTCAAACCAAATTTGAACTCGTACGAGATTTTATGCTTGTCCTCGTTTATGAAAAGTTACAAAATGATCAGATCATAAATTGCTGAGAAAAGCTGGAGACACCATTTTTCACTTATATTTATGCTCAAGGGCAGGTAACTCCAAAGTTGTTTGTCCCGTGCAGCCCAAATTCGAACTTGACGTAGACTGTATGCACCTCCTGGTTATCTGCAAGTTTGATGAAGATCAGATCAGAAGTGGCTGAGATAAAATGGAGATGTCGTTTTCCCCATTATAAGTCTATGGGAAAATTTTTCACGCTCAAAGGGATGTAACTGGAAAACCTAATGCAGTCAGATTCAAACCAAATTTGAACTCGTTTGAGATTTTATGCTTGTCCTCATTTATGAAAAGTTACAAAAAGATCAGATCATAAACGGCTGAGAAAAGCTGGAGACACCATTTTTCACTTATATTTATGCTCAAGGGCAGGTAACACCAAAGCTGTTTGACCCGTGCAGCCCAAACTCGAACTCGACGTAGACTGTAAGCCCCTCCTGGTTATCTGCAAGTTTGATGAAGATCGGATCAGAAATGGCCGAGAAAAAGTGGAGACGTCGTTTTCCCCATTATAAGTCTATGGAAAATTTGTTTCCATGGCAACCAGAATTCCAATCTGATCAGCCCAAAAACATTATGGAGTCTTTTCCCCTACCTGATGATGCTTCTCATGAAATTTTATCAAGATTAGCCGTGGGGTTTTAGAGATATACTTATTTGATATTGTTTACGGACACACGCACGGAAGCACGCACGACGGACTACATGACACGTGAGCTAAAAGTGGGTTACCGTGACAACATCTTTGAGCCAGGACACAGCAAAACCCACAAGATGACCTGTGCAACCAGTGAAGACGCAGAACAGTCTCTTCATCCACCTGGGATCAGTTTTTCAAAACGATGTCGATAGCTGACACATGGTTAAAAGTTTGACAAATATACTTATATTTTTGATAAAAAATGTGAGTAGCTTTTGCAATTGCAATTGCAAAAGCTAATCAGCAAAAGCTACTCACATTTTTCAGCAAAAATTACACTCTACTACACATTTTACTTAATACAAGAACAGTTAACATTTTGAGCACTTTTTATGAGTTTGTTCAGCTAACAAGCCTTTGAACAATTTGGCCCTGTTTGAAAAAGCTTTGATCATTTTAAAATATGGCAAAAATACTACTTTTGCGTACAAGAACAGTTTACCGACCAGCACATGAGTACTGGTAAACCGCTTAGAGGATCTAAGCCTGACCAGGCAATGCAGTGCGAGTCGGACCATTCATGCTTAAAAACTTTATTGGTTTCATTGGGCGGCGGGGCTTGAGATGTCATTTCATCTCAATGCCGGGTAAAAATCCTGCAAAATTGGAAGCAATGTCTCCAAAATGACCTTTACAGTGTTGATGGGGATGTTAAACCGCAAATCAAGCAAAACAAACAAACAAGAACAGTTAACATTTTGACCACTTATGAGTTTGTTCAGCTAATAAGCCTTTGAACAACTGGGCCCTGTTTGAAAAAAACTTTGATCATTTTAATAAAATATGACAAAAATACTAATATTTTTGATAAAAAATGTGAGTAGCTTTTGCATTTGCAAAAACTACTCATATTTCATCAGCGAAAATACCACTGTATTAGACTTTGCACTTACTAGAACAGCTAAAATTTTGACCACTTGTGAGATTGTTCAGCTAATAAGGCTTTGAACAACTGGGCCCTGATTGAAACAAATTTGATCACTTAAATATGGCAAAAGGTCTAATATTTTTTCTGAAAAAAAAAAAAATGTGAGCAGCTTTTGCATTTCAAAGCTACTCACATTTTTGTTCAGCAAAAATGCCACTGAATTAGACATTGTACTAACTAGAATAGTTCGAATTTGCTCAGCTAATGAACAACAGTGTCCTGAACTGGTCTCGGGTTGCACAGATGTACAGACTGATCTGAGTCTTTGCTGATCACAGAGGTTTCCTTATCATGCTTTGTCAAGCACCTGCCTGCTCTTTTGTGATACAGAACTGAAAAGTGCAACAAGCACCTGCTCCCTTGTGATACAAAACTGAAAGTGTAACAAGCACCTGCTCTTTTGTGATACAAAACTGAAAGTGTAACCTGCTCTTTTGTGATACAAAACTGAAAAGTGCAATGATCACCTGCTCTTTTGAGATGCAAAGATGAAAAGTGCAGCCACCACCTGCTCTTTTGTGATACAGAACTGAAAAGTGCAGCCAACACCTGCTCTTTTGGGATACAGAACTGAAAAAAGTGCAACAAGCACCTGCTCTTTTGTAATACAAAACTGAAGTCTTGTGTGATACAGAACTGAAAAGTGCAGCAAGCACCTGATATTTTGTGATACAAAACTGAAAAGTGCAGTGAGCACCTGCTCTTTTGTGATACAGAACTGAAAAGTGAAACTCACAACTCCCTAAAATAGTAGAGGTCTTTCAGTGATTCTAGGCTTGTCAGCTCTCCTACAAAATTTACTGTCAAATCCAGTTTCTTTAATGACTCACAACCTGTAATTACAAAACCATTCTTAAAACTTGCTTTTTTATACATATAGAAAAGGGTTCTGCCAGTGACTGCCGATATATGAACTTTTAAGGGGAATGGGAACACCTGACAGATTTTTGTGCCATTTTTCAAAGGGAGGCAACTTTAGGGACTTCTTGTTCGCTTTTCTATTAGCCCTGTCACACTGAAAAAGAGGTCTACTCTTAAAGGAAAGAATTTGTTCCTCAGGGGTCAACTCCTGAGGAGCTAATTCTTTCCTTTAAGAGTAGACCCCTATTGACATGGTAGACAAAAATACTTTTGCAGGAGTTGCCTCCCCTGAAGGTGTTTCCATTCCCCTTAAAAGACTTGGCTGTAAAATTTTAAAGTGTGACCTAATTCTTGACCCTAAAAGGCTAAAACCCACCCCAGAAACTGACTCTGGAGACTTTCTTTATTTGAATATTAAAGGGCCAAGTCAACACTATTTAGGTCATATTGAGGTCATCAGTTTGCTTAACCACATTTTTTTTCTGGGCAGGCTTACTCATAATCTGTTTACTGGTACAGTGCACATTCTTTCACCAGAAACTAACAAGTGCCTTTCTTAAATCAGCTGAAGGGAGAAAATGACTGTAGAAAAAGATTTAAAGATCAATCTCAAAGAAAGAATGTTGCTGATCTGACAGGTATCGAGCATGCAACCTCCTTCTGACACTATCAAAATAAACACTGGACTGTTATCTTTTACCAAGCACAGTAAAACCTCAGTTCATTATTTGTAAGATTTGAGTTCTTAGAAATTTCAGCATAGCGTTGTGGATACCACTTATCTTAACATGAAAATTCAAAGCTGTGGATACCACTTTAAATCTAACAAAATAATTTGAAATTGTGGATACCACTAATTTTAACATAAAAAAAACCCAAAGCTGTGGATCATATAATTCAAAGTTGTGGATGCAACCAATTAAACATGAATGGATACAACTAATTAACCCATTTCAGACTGGAAACCCCTGAACGGGTACCGTGACAAACAGTGCAGGCTCAGACCAGACGCCACAGAATGCGGCATCTGATCAGGGCTTACACTATTTGCAAAAGTTCAGCAATCTTCCAAAAAAATTTTGATGAAAACACAACCTGACACCCCTAAATTTTGAAATGAACTCCTGCAATATATAAGGAGGAAGATTCCATTTGGTACAAAAAGGGTTAAAATATAAAACTTTAAAGCTGTGGATAGAAGTTTTGTTACCATAAAAATTCAAAGCAGTGGATACAATATCTGCTTCTTTCAAGGGGACTGCAGTAACTCTCTTCGTTTGTTGACCCCTTTTCATACCAAATGGAATCTTCCTCCTTATACATAGCAGCAGTCCATTTCAAAATTTAGGGGTGTCAGGTTGTGTCTTCTTCAAAATTGATTAGGAAAATGGCTAAACTTTTAGCAAACAGTGGAGGCCCTGATCAGACGCTGCATTCTGCGGCGTCTGATCTGGGCCTGCACTGTTTGCCAGGGTACCTGTTTAGGGGTTTCCAGTCTGAAATGGGTTATATACAAGAGCTAAAACTCAACACTATTAAAAGAATTACCTTCCAAGTTTTCAATCACCTCAACATTATTTAACGCTAGATTCAAGTACTCCAGCTTCTTGAGACGACCAACATTTTCTGAAAATAAGAACAGATATACCATAAATGCCCTAATTGCGCAGAGACACTTTAGTTCAGTCACGAAAACAAGCCTCAGAAAGTCCTTCCTTTTAAGGGGAATGGGAGCACCTAGCACATTTTTCCGCCATTTTTCAAAGGGAGACAACTTTTGGGACTTCCTGTTCGCTTTATTATAAGCCCTGTCCCACTGAAAAAGTGGGTCTACTCTTAAAGGAAAGAATTTGCTCCTCTGAGGAGCAAATTCTTTCCTTTAAGAGTTGACCCCTATTGACATGGGAGACAAAAATACTTTTACAGGAGTTGCCCTCCCCTTAAGAGAACAGTCTGATGCAACTGTATGCACCTTATGCCAACTTATGACACCCACCCATCAGGGCTTGAAGAAATAGATGGGCTGCATGATGCTTCCACGCAGAGCTAAAACCGACCGCACACGAGTACTGGTAAACCGCATAGAGGATCTAAGTCTGCCCAGACAAAGCGGTGCAAGTCGGACCGACCGTAATAAACCCTATTGGTTTCATTGGGCTTGAGATGTCATTTCATCTCAATGTTGGGTAAAAGTCCCACAAAATTGGAAGCAATGTCTCCAAAATGACCTATACAAGAGTTGACGGGGACATTAAACCTCAAATCAAAAATTATGCCAACTTTGGACATGTTTGGTTCTACCATGTTTGGTTCTACCAAACATGTTCAAAGTTGGCATAATCAGCATATATATAAAAAAAACAATAAGTAAATAATAAATGTAAGTCAGCAATTTGGTACATATACCACTTTATCACAAAAGACTAATCATTGATATGTTAGTGTGATCTTTTAACTCTTCAAATGCCAATCACAACAATTGTCGTCTGTTTTGTTGTCTGCTGGTTACTTTAAAAGTCATTGTTGCAAAAAGTGTGGACCCAGATCAGACTGCTCCTCTAGGAGCAGTCTGATCAGGGTCCATACTGTTTGCCTGTATGCAAAAATATGTTTGAAAGCTTTGCAAGAAGATCGCAGCAGACGACAAAAACAGATGACATTTTCAGATATAGTTTTTTCTTGGGCATCTTAAGGGATAACAACACTGTTTCAACTTCAGAAGACTGCTTTGGCCACCGCCAATTGAGCCTTGGAGAAACAGATTGGGCTGCATGATGCTTCCATGCAGAGCTGAAACCAATTGCACATGTGTACTGGTAAACCACTTAGAAGGTCTAAGCTTGCCCAGGCAAATTACTTACTAGTGTGAGTCTGACCATCCATGCATATAAACCCTATGGGTTTCATCGGACGGCTTGGCTTAAGATGTCATTTCATCTCAATGTCGGGTAAAAGTCCCACAAAATAGGAAGCAATTTCTCCAAAATGACCTAAATAGTGTTGATGGGGACAAACTAAATCAGTAGACTGCAAAATCTTGCACTTTTAACCCTTTTGGTACCAAATGGAATCTTCCACCTTATATATAGAGCAGGTTTCATTTCAAAATTTAGGGGTGTCAGGTTGTGTTTTCATCAAAATCTTTTTTGAAACTGGCTGAACTTTTAGCAAAGAGTGGAGGCTCTGATCGGACGCCTGTTTGGGAAAGAGCTGCTGACTCAGTTTATCTGTCATCCATTTTGTTTACTGTTCGACTCCCTTCCCTAATGTGGGAAGAATTTGGGATCTGATTGAATCGTTTCTCTCTTTAATTTTATTATTAGCATAACTTGTTCACTCACCAATTCTTGGAATTAAGTTGCTCTGCAAATACAAGATCCTGAGATGACGACACCATTTATCTAGATTCTCTATCCTGAAACAATGAAACAGTTTTCTTACACACCGGATAAGAAATCCATCCGCTGTATTTTACCCTGGGATAGAAGTTATCCTACCGGCTTAACTCAGCCATAGATTAGGATAAAAATTGAAAGTGCTTGTGTTTGAAGTGCACTGGTTTAACCCTAGTCCTGCTGAGCCCGGATATGCCTTATTTTCCAAACAATGAAGATCCAGATCAGATGGCTTCTGATGAAGCCATCTGATCAGGATCTACATTGTTTGCCATTCAGATTGTGAATTTGTTGTAATAATTTCCATCAAGTAATCTGATTGGTTGATAATCGGTAGTAGGTGTGGCAGATTAGAATATTAAGCAAGACAAGGGTTAACAAAGTGTCATATACACTAGCTCTCATTACTGCACGTAACTTGTATTGTCATATATTTCAGATGTCAGCAATGAAAGGGACTGCATGAAAGGTACGGGTACACAAGAAAAAAAAATCTTACATGGGTGTGAGGGGTAGTCAGAAAAACCCATCCCTTGGGGTCAGAGTCCGACATCACCCGACAAGCCTAGTGAAGCTGAACAGTGACTATCACCTATGTGAAAAGTAGAACCCAGTAATACCATTTCACTGTTGTTAACTTTCACTGAAATACATCAGGTCCCTTAGGTTTCTAACAAAGAGAAAACACTCCTTCTTGACTACCATATTTTTTCTGTGTATATTAACTCCCTTTCCTAGTAACTGTGGGAAACCCTTGCTAATGGAAGATTATTATGTAAAAACAAAAGATTTTACAAGTGTAGCAACTAAATTATCATTTAGTTGGGAGCCAGTCTAATCAGGTACTAATGTTACATGTACATGTACTACTCGATGGAGGGAGATCAGTATCTGCTCTGAGCTGGACTCAAACCAGCAGTCAAATTCCCTGACCTTTCAGCCCCGGTATCTCTCTATGTAAAATTTTACATACTTTTCAATATCCTGCTGGTGTAATGATAATTCTTCCAAAGTAGATATTTCACCCTCATTATGTTCAGCCTTCTTCCTAACTAGGTCCTCACTGACTGAAAAATAAAAATCATATACATGTATAAATGTATCTTGTACAATACTTGTTAAATCTTGTCTTACAGCATAAATTAATTTTGCAACACCTATTTTTAACTATCAACCAATCAAATGACTCAATATAATATGTTCATTATCCCCATGCTTTTATAAAAAGCATTCGGGGATATTGTGAACACCTCTGTCTGTCTGTCCATCTGTCAAGCTACCTCCTCCTTAACCACTGGCTGGAATGCAACCAAATTTGGTACATGGCTTTCTTACATGATGAGGGCATGTGAGAGCAATGTTATACTTGCTTGGGTGCACTGGGGCCTTGCCCCACCCCAAGGTTGGCAAAAAGCCGGTCAATATGAGTATTGACCGGGCCGGTGGTTAAAACCGGTTTTAACCGGTCAATACTGGTCGATTGGTGGTCGATTAAATCATGGAGTATATACCTCTGTCCTGTTGCTAAACTCGTCTTAAAAGCTTTCCCCCTACATCATGTACATGATGTTAGACAATATTTTCATCACTGAACAAGACAAAATAGTTTTTATTAATAACAGTAATTATTTGAGGTATCTTTTATTTCATCAAAAGTCAAAAGACATTATTGCTGGTCGAAAGACATTATTGCTGGTTGATTGACTCACTGAACTGTACACATGCCTGTTCTTTTCAATCAAACAATCTAAAAAATTATTCTTTTTTCCTTTACAGGTTAGACTGATTGTTCATATTTTGATTTACAGGAATATGAATAAGCTAAATGTATCATGGATTTTGAAGGATTTATGAAAGGTCCTTTATTTATTAACCAAACAATATTTGAAGATTCAATGATGTCTTTGAATATTTAAAAGTATCTGCAACACCTGTAAATTGCTGTCAAAACAGACTAACCCATGCCACAGCAGTGGGTGTGGCAAAGATCTGATTGCTAAATTGACCAATTACATGTCCCTAATAGGGGTATTATAAACTGACACCAGGCTTTATTCATAATGTGACAATGCGAACTTCTCCCACAGGGAGCTACAAAGCGCGCTAAATAAGAAAAAGAGCACCGCCCCCGGGGCCGACACCGTTCACTACGACATGTTAAAAAATCTACCAGAAAAGGGAAAAAATCAGCTGCTCGCATTAATAAACAAATCTTGGAACGAGGGGACCCTCCCTACACAATGGAAGGAGAGCACCATCGTTCCAATATTAAAACCGGACAAGGACCCCCATGAGCCGAAATCGTATAGGCCGATTTCACTCACATCAACCATATGTAAAATCATGGAAACCATGGTAGCATCTAGATTAACAGCACACATTGAGAAAAATAAACTCTTAGCAGACGAACAATCAGGTTTTAGGAAACATAGATCTACCATTGACCAAATCACCAGACTAGAATCCGCCATCCGAAAGGCAAAATTAATCAAACACTCACTGGTAGCGGTTTTCTTGGATTTAGAAAAAGCTTTCGACCTACTGTGGACTAGGGGGGTCCTTCTAAAACTGAACAAATTTGGAATTCATGGAAAAATGTTAACCTGGATCAGAGACTTTTTGACTGATAGAAAAATGAACGTAAAAATAGGTAACGATGTGTCCGGTTTTTATGAATGCGAGAATGGTTCCCCCCAGGGGTCGGTGCTATCTCCTATCCTCTTCAACCTACTAATGAACACACTGCAGGAAACACTTCACCCATTACCGCTGGAAATATCCATGTTTGCAGATGACGGTTTAGTATGGAAAACCGCGAAAAAACCAAAAAGTGCCATTCCTGCACTACAAAAAGCGCTACATGCCATACGTGATTGGGCTACAAACTGGGGTTTCAAACTATCAACTGAAAAAACAACAGTGGTGGTTTTCAATAGAAATTTCGCAGACACAAAGGGCATGCCCAGGCTTGCGTATGACGGGCAGGAAATAAAGTACGCCAGTCATGCCAGATTCCTGGGCATGTACTTTGATAGCAATCTAACATGGAGACTGCACATTGAAAATCTGGTGTCCAGGTCCCAGCGGGACCTAAATGTGCTCAGGGCGGTCTCGGGGGCAAACTTTGGAGCAGACAAGAAAACCCTGATCAAAATGTACACAGCACTCATAAGAAGCAAAATTGATTATGGCTGCCAAGCATACGCGTCTGCGGCGCCATCACACCTGAAAAAACTAGATAGCATACAGGCCGCAGCCCTCAGAATCGCTACTGGGGCATACAGGGGAACGCGGAACCTGGACCTGGAGATTGAATGCAGCGTCATGCCCCTGCACCTGCGGAGGGATGAACTGCAGCTCAAGTACTGGGCCCGCTCAAGCAGTCTTAGGGAAAGTCTCCCCATAAACGAAATGATCGCCGACACGCCCAATCATGTTAACAGAGATAGGTTAAGAGGAAAGATCCCCTATATTATCAAAGTCCAGGACCTAATTAAAAACCATGACCTCGAACAGGTCAAAACAGCGGAAAAAACATATCCGGAAGTTTTTAATTTAAGAAGCCTACGCGCAAAAACAACACTAACGGGTGTCATAAAGAAAACTGAAACAACACAGAAAAAATGCAATGAGATCGCAGAATCACACATCAGTGAAAACTATAAGCAAGCGCTTAAAATTTTCACTGATGGAAGCAAAGATGCTGACAAAAAAGAAACAGGGTGCGCTTTCACAATACCAGAATTAAATTTCGACCAAAAATTCAAACTTAACCAGCACCTCACAGTCTACTCTGCAGAACTTATAGCCATACAGAAAGCCTTGGAATGGATACAGGAAGAAAAACCCGATAGTGTTGTTATACTAACGGACTCATTAAGCTCAGTACAAAGCATAAACTCTGGAAACAGCACTACAAGACCGGATATACTGCAGGACATTCATATCCTAATACACAAAATACTAAAACAAGGCATCACCCTGAACATAGATTGGATCCCCTCCCACTGCAACGTGCAGGGGAATGAGCGCGCAGACACGCTGGCCAAAGAAGCTCTGACCCGGGGGAAGGAACTTGACTACCTCCCCACCCCACAAGAAGTCTACACAATCATTAAGGCCAGCATCAAAAAGGAATGGGCGCGCATATGGCAGGGACAACACGGCTTCAGACACTCGATCTGCCAGTCCTTGACCCCGAAAATAGTTCAATACAGCGACAGCCGAAAGCTCGATCGCATATATACACGACTAAGACTTGGGGTCAACGGACTAAATGCACACAACATCTTCTATAACGCGGCCGATCCATTATGCGGGCACTGTGGCGGGGTTGAGAGTGTCCAACACTACCTCGCAGAGTGCCCCGCACACGGCCCCGCTAGAAGGGAACTGAAGGGAGAACTGACAGCACTAGGATACCAAGGGGAGATAAACGCGATTTCTTTGCTAAATCTAATGTCACAGGAAATGAGGGACGCGGTTTTCAATTTCTTTGAGAAAACAAACTACCTGGACAAAATATAGGGGAAAGCTAAGGGCGCAGACTAAATTTATTGCACTGTTACGAGAGACACACCCCGTACGAGGTTACACACAAACATGCCTGAAACCAAAACCGTTAGAGACCCGATTTCAGAAACAATAAATGATTTAACCGCACCTGAGACGCAACCAACCAAAAAGGAGCGTAGTGATCAAAGGGCGGCCGTCTCACGGCGAAAAGGGGAACAAAGTCAACGGTAGGCACTGTGGTTTGCGGCCTCGGCTTTGCACTAAGGAGTGCCTAACGGTGACAGCGATCCCTGGATCACTATGAGAAAACCATAACAGAACGGGGCATGGACCTACCACAAGGAAAATCCATGGCCCCGACCAACCCTCCAAAGGGGTATGGCAAGCGAGAGGCTAAGACGAGATGTAGCGTTGTGGTTGCGGCCCACTGGCTTTGCACTTATGAGCGCTGCACCAAAATCCTAGCTGATCGGGAGCCACACTGCCCGAAAGAGGATCACACGAGAACACGCCGGGACTGGGCATGGATCCACCACAAGGAAAATCCATCGCCCGGCCTCTCCGGAGGGGGTGAGGCAAACGGGAAATCAGGACGAGATGTAACGCTGGGGTTTGCGGTCTTAGGACTTTGGCACTGAGCAGCGTTGCGTCAAAATCCTGGCTGATCGAGAACCACACAACCCAAAGGAGAACGGCACACAAACACACTAGCAAACAAAAAGGCTCTCCTTCAGGAATGCACATAGATGAGTGGGACAGAAATAAGAAACAGAAACAATAGGCCTTATCACATCTCTTTGTTTTTCTCTTTTTTTTTTTTTTTTTTTTTTTCGCAAATTTCGCTTTCGAATAAAGGATGTACATTATAAGGTTACCCAAACGGAATGATCTGGGGGCCCACAAAAGGACATTTTATAAACACCCGACTAGCAGAAAAATCGCAGGAAGGCCCTTTCTAAGCACACATGGTATTGCTTCTGTCCCTCCCTTGACAAATGAATACGGTCGATAATAGTGCCTGTGGAGACGACCATCGCTGTCCCAATTTTGCCCTCGGAAAATATGAACCGCTGTCCCACAAGTCAACATCATAGCTCGCCACGCGCATACCACCACGGCCGAAAAAACGAACCTCGCCTGGTACATCAAACAGCCCTCGGTACTGCCCTTGTCGTTTAACATAAGTATCATCAAAGACAGCAAATCGCGCCATGACCGTAATTAAAACGGACGGTCAAGACGGCCAAATATTTATACAGATAAGGGAAATTAACTAACTAACTAGGGCATGACTAAGCGCGACCCTGAAGGAGGGCATCAACACACAACCACCCATGCAAAACTAAAACAACACACATCCACCCACGCAATGCTCAATTAGGTAGATATAGCGATAGTTGTAGAATATTTGTAGAGTAGGAATCCCGTAGAGAGGATAGTATAGGAAAAGAGAGATCAAAAACCTGGAGATAGAAGAAGAAGAAGAAGAGTTTTTTCCCAAAAAGCGATTTCAAACATTGTTAACTGTAAATATGACACACAAAAACAAGATCGCATAGGAGTGCTCGACTGCGCACATGCGCAGGCGGACGCTTGTATGCGACCTACATGATTATATGAATTTGTACTAACTACATTGCTAACGAGATCGGCACACGATATCTCGGGCCCTCAAACGACTAGGTAGGAATACAATTCCTCCTATGGTGCCTTCCTTCACGTAGGTTGCGATAATGACATGTAAACATGGGGACTCAGAATGACCCACTTACGGCCCCACAGAATATGACATCCTACGTGGAGGAGGCCTAGCTAGGGGCACCACATTTTCCTAACTTTAACAAAAAATGCAGAAAGGGGATTGACCTACTTCCACATCCTCCGCGATAGAGGTCACCCACTAACTAAAATAAACACAAACTTGGGCCCGAGACGGCGGAGGCCATCAACTATACTATATGTTGTATGTACAGAACAAAAATTACAAAATATAATCTACAAGCACAACCTTGCAGGTACAAAAACTGTCCTACCCAGCAATAGAGAGCGGGTGGGCTTGCCCCAAAACGGACAACACCATCTTTAAAGCACAAGAAAAACAATCATGACAGGTCCGTGGCGGGGCGAGCACATCCGCCCGCATATATACTCAATAAGCTGGGGGCACAGACCAAATAATGTGAAAATGTACATACGTTACAAAAATATGCAAAAATCAAACAAAAAAAATAAAAAAACAAAATACCAATATCAAAATTGATACAAAAAGCGTAGACGACATCCATAGACATGGTGCTGGCGTGAGGGTGTAGATGCGGCTGAAGCTACAAGCTAGAAGAAAGAAATGGATGGACTCTACAATTTTGTGGTGCAAATAAGCACCACAAAATGGCTAAAAACTTTGTCTCGAATCCCCTGATTGGGTATAAGGTGCATAACACGTAGCATGGAAACGTGTATAGCAATCTTTAGAAACGTCTTCCAAATCGCAATGAAACTTTCAAACAAAATTAACTGCTAAACGATCCCCTTTATGATAAGGTCAAACTCGGAGCCTACCCTGTTACACAAAACAACCCACACCCCTTTGCGGCAAACCGCAAAAACCCAAGGCACAGCACTGCTATAACTTAAACGCAGGCAATCACGTAGCCAAACCTTTAGAATGGAGTTCTAAATTACTACAACTAAACTATGTTGCACCAAAACAAAGGCTCACATTGGAACTGTGCAACACATCCACAGCCCTTGAAAAATGAAGCACGCCTAGCCCAGAAACTCCAATCAATAAAGATGCCCTTTAGCGACAGGACACATGCACTCCTGAAGCAAACGGGAAGACAAAATATAAGCCCCACCGAGACCTGGAAAGGTCACGGCACCGTTTCACAAACCTCTCAGGACGGAGCTCGGCGATTGGCTACAGGGTAAGGGGATGCCCGTGGGCTCGGAGACACCTGAGACGTGAGACGACAAACATGAGACGGACGGGGCTGGAGCCGAGCGATGGTCTCCCTGTTCACCGGCAACGGGGAATGGGGGTACCACCGAACGGCTACGGTGTAGTGCCAGCATGGATTCGTTCCCTGGGACCCCACCAGCTGACGACCCGCGACACGGGGAAACTGGAAAACAACAACAACATATTCATAATGTGTGAAATTTTGATTTATATGCAATATGGACAATCTAATCATCGAGCTATTACTGAAGGTGTCAAAAATGAATGAAACCTAAAGACCCAGTTTGGAACTTCTTCACTGTTTTGGAAGATAACAACAGCAACAAAAAAACAACAAAAAACAGTGCAAGGTGTTGAAAAGTAGAAGTAAAACAAAGATCAGGAATTGATACAATTAACTTACTCCATCCATAAAAGACACCAAAGGGAAAGAAATACAAACATTAAGCGACCAGACCATAATGGAAACCTAAACAAAGGAAGGCCATATGGACAGTTACTTTCCCACAAAATGGCCATATGGCCATCCAAAATTAAAAGACACAAGTGATACACACAGTAAGTAACAAACAACAACATAAATAAATCGCCACAGAAGAGCCGCCTTGGAACGGTCTTGAAGTTTGTGCTAAGGTCTTAAGACTGAGGAGTCATAGACAAAAATGCCTAGGGCTAAAAAAGCCAGAAAGTATTGCTAAGAGGCCACTTGAAGAAATAACATCTGAACCTGAAACTCTATCAAATGATCAGCCTCCAGCAAAGAGAGTAAAACTTCAAAATAGTTTCAGTAGCTTTCCTTTTTTAACACTAAAATTATTCAGTTGACCACTCAATATTTCAATCGACCAGTATTGACCAGTATTGACCACTTTGGGAGTATTGACCGGGACGGTTTTAACCGGTTAAAACCACCGGTTAAAACCGCCCCCGGTTTTGACCGCCCAACCTTGCCCCACCCATCCACTTTTGAAAAGGCCTAATATCTGAGAAACTGTTCAGATCCCCACCCCTAAACTGTATACATGTATATTCTTGTTCCTTATGATAAGATGCATTTAGAGACGCCAACTTCTTGGGTGGCCCCTGGGTTGAGTCGGGGCCATGCCCCACCCCTTATATGTGTTCACTAATTCAAACCATTAAAAACCTGTTTCTTCTTAAACTGGTGTGCAGCACTCATGTTCTCCAGTGCTGTTTTTGGTACTACGGTAAAAATCCTAAAAATTGCAACACCTTGAGGACTAGCTGTATAAATTCTCCTGAATTTTTAACAAATTTGTTTCAAGAGCATGCTTAACCGGCCCCGATAGCTAAGTGGTAGAGCGTCCGCTTCAGAATCGGGAGGTCACGGGTTTGATCCCTGTCCGCGCCATACCAAAGGCGTGAAAAATGGTACTAGGTGCTCCCTTGGCTGAAGCTCGCATTATCAGGGGTAGTCCTAGGAGGTAAGTATTTTATTAAAGGATACTTTGTTTGTCGTAATAATTAAAAGCTTGACAGAGCTTACTTTATTTGTTTCCGATGTGTGACGTTAAATAAAGCTTTATCTTTACAATCAAACAAGGACTCCAACAAGTGGAGATGGAAATTGGAATGGCAAACACCTTGAGGACTTGCTCTAATTCTCCTGAAATTTTAACAAATTTGTTTCACGAGCATCCTTTACCAGCCCCGATAGCTCAGTGGTAGAGTGTCCGCTTCTGGATCTGGAGTCATGGGTTTGATCCCCGGCCACGCTACACCAAAGGCGTGAAAAAGGGTACTAGGTGCTCCATTGGCTGAAGCTTGCATTGTCAAGGGTAGTCCTAGGAAGATAAATTAAGGCAGGTAAGTATTTGTTAAACTTCTTTTTAGGATACTTTGTTTGTCAGAATCAGAATTGTTACTGGTGATATGTCAAATGACATTCATACGCCTGATTACACTCTTCTGGAGTCCACGTCTGTTGATCTGAACATTGATATTTGCCATTTGTCTATGGATTAATGATTTAAATTGGATTAACGCTTTGGTGCTACGACCTAAACTACTATTCATACACCAGGACGGAACTGTGATATGGGAAGTTAGTCCCAAGCTCCAATAATTAAAAGCTATACAGTGCTTTAATATGTTATTTGTTTCCGATATGTGACATTAAATAAAGCTTCTTTATCTTTACAAATAAAACCAAGGAGTCCAACAAGTGCAAATGGAATGGCAAACATTGTAGACCCTGGTCAGCTAAATTGGAAGAAAGATACATGGAGATAACTGAGATAATGGCCAAATGTGACCGACTCAGTGATATATGAAGATAGATAACTGAGGTAATGGCCAAGTACAACTCGTCACTACCCCTAAAAACTACTATAAATTTTCATTCTTTCCCAGAACCATTTTTCATTGGAATGCTCTACCCCGCCAAATATTCATGATCCCCACCCTGGCACAGTTTAGTGATGCTGTGTGCCAGGTGGTGCATGTGTCCCCCTAGTCACTGGCCTCTGTTTTTACTTTAAACTACATGTAGACTAACACTCTCCAAAACTCATTTCACCTACTATACTTATCTTTTATTTCAATTAACCCCCTTCAGTACTTGATAGATAGATAGATAGATAGATAGATAGATAGATAGATAGATAGATAGATAGATAGATAGATAGTACAACTTCAAAGGTCAGACGATTTAATGAAATCACCAAAATCACCTCATAATTTACCAAAATCACCTTGAATAACCTATTTTTGAGCAAAGACATTATTAATTGGGAAATCTAATTATATTTTGCATGTCATATCTCGATTAATTATACTATTATTTCTGCTGAGCTCAGAAATGTGGAGGCGTATGACACGGTGATACAGACGATCGTGAAATCACCACAGATTTCACCGAAATCACCACTCCTATCATTATATTGTATACCAAACTATCTATATTAAGGAGTAAATTTTTTTTTTTCATTTTAAAATATCAGCCCCCACCCATAGGGGCTTGAAGAAATATATGGGCTGCATGATGCTTCCACGCAGAGCTGAATCCGGCCCGCACACTAGTACTGGTAAACCGCTTTAATAGAGGATCTAAGCCTGTCCAGGAACCGCGGTGCGAGGCGGACCGTCCATGCTAATAAACCCTATTGGTTTCATTGGGCCACAGTGCTTGAGATGTCATTTCATCTCAATGTTGGGTAAAAGTCCCACAAAATTGGAAGCAACGTCTCCAAAATGACCTTTACAGTGTTGACGGGGACGTTAAACCTCAAATCATACAAAACAAATCATTTTAATATATATATATATGTATCAAAATATACTGTCAAGCTTAAGAATGTGGTCTAACATTATATTAAATACGATTACTGAAATCACCACAAATTTTACTGAAACTGGTGACACGTCAAATGACATCAGGACCTGTTATGTGGGAAGTTAGTCCCTAGCTCTAAAGAGAGAGAGAGCTTTAAAACTGTTATCAGCGCACAGTCTGGTAAGCCTTACTTCTGACCATCTTTTGCTTAAGAATTCAAGCAGTAATGTGTTTCTTTTCACGCTGTTTCGAGGAAAATATACTTAAAAATATTCTAATCACATAACATGCCAACATTTGTTTATAGTATAGCCGTTTCTATTCTTATAAATAAAAGAGTATTCGGTGATGTCTTTAATTATCAACTGTGAAAATCATCCGCCCCTGTGAAATCATAAAACCCGGAATCAAAAGCCTTGTACCCAGTGATTTTTTCCCCAGGCTTAGAGCGGTGTTACAGTGATGAGGTCAGGCATGACCGATATTTTTTTATTGTAAAATTGTCATTATCGTTTTTTTTTTCTTTCAAGCTGCTCCTGATTGTTGTTGCTCGTTAGAATCTCACCAATGAGGTGGTTCTAATGAGTACCCACAATCTATTTTTTTGAGCAGAAATATGACTGAAATAATGTATACTCATGTAAACACAAGTTTTCTCTGTATAAAGTGAAGTTTAAAGGGGTATTCACCAAGTTAGAACTTGTCAGGAAACAGGATTTCGTGTGACGCGATTAATTTAGGATTCATTTATAATTTCCCATATTTCAACTTTTTTTTCGCCACAGTGGTGCAACAAATTGTCTGTGATGCAGTAAACCTAATCTGTATATTTCAAATTCTTTAAAAGATGCCTTTTTATTTTAGTGAAATCTCGAAACCATCAATACCGGTATGATGGGTCCGAGGTGAAATCAATGAAAAGACTGCATCGTCATAGATTAAGTTGCTTCCTCCACCGAAGATTGTCTCTATTTTGAAAGAATTTGAATACTAGGTCAATAAAGATCCGAAACAAAGAATGGGTACCATGCAGGCACAAAACATTTACTCAACGTTGAAATAACGTTGAAACGTTAGTTAAACGTTGAGTGCCTGATGGATACACACTGATATGTGCAGCGATTAACGAAGGTTAAGATCGGCCTACGAGCTCGTGTAACTAGATCCGCGCTTTTATAATGGCTCCTTTAGATAATACACCCATGTGGCATAGTGCGTTATATCATAACAGTATGTGATAAATTTCTAGTTTTAACTGTTAAGGAGAACGGGGACACCTGGCAGATTTTAGCCGCCATTTTTCAAAGGGAAACAAACTTTCGGTACTTCCTGTTCGCTTTTCTATAAGCCCTGTCCCTCTGAAAAAAGGACTACTCTTAAAGGAAAAAAATTCTCCAGGAGCAAATTCTTTCCTTTAAGAGTTAACCCCTATTAACATAGGAGTCACAACTACTGTTGTCTCCCCTGAAGGTGTTCCCATTCACCTTAACATAGACTGCGTTTGCGTTTTATATATCCCATCAGCAGCTAAGGTCATACGGAAACGGGACTTCGATTTAAAGAATCCTTCCATAGTCTAGAGAAGCCCGGGATCGAACCTACGACGGTTTATGAAGCCAGTAGCATAGTGGCTGCACGGAGGACTCTATAGAGTTTGTGCTCGTTAGAACCGCTTCATTGGTTCTAACGAGTAGGGGAGACCGGGGCTAGTACGGCCCTTTTTTAGAAAACGTTCATTTTTTCAGTGACTCTTACAGCTAGGTCTCAGAAAACTATATATGTAAGTAAGGTACAATGAAGCCGTACTAGCCCGGGTATATGCCTTCTTATGTCTTTGTCTGATAGAGGGTATTTTTTTAGTCAAAGAGACCGGGTCATGATGGCCGAACTTGCCCCGCTAAGGGGCAAGTTCGGCCACCCAACGGGACAAGATCGTCTCACAGTAACTCTCCTGAACTATTAAAATATTTCGCAGAACTAACTTATAGGGAGAAAAGCAATGTTAATATATAACGCATTTTTCATGTAGTTTCAATTCTGTAATTAAAACATAAACTTTTCTGAAAGTTTAGAATAGTTTTTAATACTGAAGTTGAGAAAAGTAGGGGGGACCGGGGCTAGTTCGGCCCCATTTTAGAAAACGTTCACTTTTGGAATGACTATAATACAGCTGGGTCTTCGAAAACTGTGTATGTATGTAAGGCCGGTATACGCCTTCTTATGTCTCTTTCCGATTAAGGCTATTTTTAGTCGTAGCGATCGGGTGATGGTGGCCGAACTTGCCCCAACTGAAAAGGCCGAACTTGCCCCTGACATACTTTGCAGAAACAACACGTGAAATAACCCTTTTAGGGTGCAGGAAAAGAAATAAATAATATATTACATTAAAGCGCATTATCGTACCGTAATAAATGTATAGAAATTAAATCGGAATCATAACACTTCTTAAGAAAAATAAAAACTATAATAACTATGGAAAATTTTCTCAGCATGCACGAAAACGAGATTTCGGTTCCAAAATCTATGCTATATTCTTCAAGGCGGTCATTATGTGCTGAGGTTGATAAAATCGTCATAAATGACTTCGCTTTATGATTCCCAGCTCAATAACCTGATTGACATGCTAAATGTAGCCATATGCCGAACATGCCCCGGGGCCGGACTAGCCCCGGTCTCCCCTACCCATAGTCCATGTTTTTGAGCAACAATAAAGAAAAATACGTGAAGGGCCCTACCCTTGTAGATTCAGCACTGTGCAAAGTGGAGTTCGCCGGGACCATCACGAAAACACGACTATATAATTTTGACCCCCTTGAACCCCACTTTTATATAGTAAAACTGGGGATTTCGGGGGTAAACCTTATTTTTCTTATTTCTGCTCTAAAATATAGATTGTGGGTACTCGTTAGAGGCGATTCTGACGAGTGCCCACAGTCTATATTTTGAGCAGAAATAAGAAAAATATCATAATTTTTCATCATAAAATTTTCTTTTTTTCGGCGATAAAGGTGGCAATGTATTTGTATAGGCGTGTTTGCGTAATGCGCGCTCGTTACATGATTTGATCTAATGAACATAGATGACTCAAGCGTGCCGTAAAGCCTGTCAGGATGCGGAAACACGCGCAGACTTATCAAAACATTCGCTAGTCAATATGCCAACTTGGACAATTTGTTTTGCCCCGGCTGATTGAAAATAGGGACAAAATGTTTCCGAGACATTCACGATGTTTGTTTGATTTGAGGTTTAACGTCCCCGTCAGCACTGTATAGGTCATTTTGAAGACGTTGCTTCCAATTTTGTGGGACTTTTACCCGACATTGAGATGAAATGACATCTCAAGCCCTGCCACCCAATGAAGCCAATATGGTTTATAGGCATGGACGGTCCGACTCGCACCGCTTTGCCTGGACAGGCTTCTAGATCCTCTAAGCGGTTTACCAGTCAGTTTCAGCTCTGCGTTGAAGCATCATGCAGCCCATCTATTTCTTCAAGCCCCGATGAGCGGGGCCGCCACGATTCTTGAACGATTCTCGGCTACATGTGATCGGCAGGAAGGTTTTCAATTGTCAATGTACTTCCCATGCGTTTGAATAGAAGACCTTCGTTTTACCCCACGCTTTTGGGGTTGAAAACCTTTGTATGTGTATATATCCCATGTTTTCGGGTATTGAACACCACGAACCATGTACATGTATATATTTCCCATTCCTATGTGTGCTGTGCTTAGTGTGTGTGTGTGGTGTGTGTGTTTAGTGTGTGCTAGTGTGTGTGCTTTGTGTGTGTGCTGTGTGTGTGTGTGTGTGTGCTTTGTGTGTGTGTGTGCTTTGTGTGTGTGTGTGTGCTTTGTGTGTGTGTGTGTGCGTGTGTGTGTGTGTGGGGGGGTGAAACCTTCCTGTATGTATTTCTCATATTTTATTGGGGTATGTATTTCACAAGCCTACGGATTTGAAAATGATATATAGAAAATATTTGCGTGTGTATTTTCACATGTTTGGGGATTGGATACCTTCCTACATGTATATGTATTCCCAATCATTTGGGGTCACATGTGTGAACCTACCGTGACATTATAAAGGGAGCATACGAGAACTTCATTAATGTAACTTGCCTTTAGTAATTTCATTCGAGAATCTGTTTATCATTTGGACTGTCAGATATGCATATAATAAATTGTGTCCTGAGGGCATTCCATATGTCTACGGCATATCTATTTATATCGACCCCGTCAAAAACAACCCTTGATCAGCGAAGATAAAGACTACTTAGACATAAACGCAGCATGTTCAAAGATACACGGTTGTCAGCATAGACACGCGAATGCCTGCATTTTATGAATAGTTAAACTGAGAACGAGGGAAAATTAATTTAAAAAGTGTGCAAATTGTCTGTCTAAAGAGGACCCTTTTCACGGACACCGTCTCATTCAAGCGTTTTACCTCCAATACGAACTTAGAGTAGAGGACGTTACGTTAACGAACATACGGGTTACTCAGGATCTCAAGGACGATGGAGTCTGTTCATTTCTTTTCTTTTGTATTATTGGTCCTTGTATCAGCTAGATCAGGTAATATTTTAATATTAACATCACTTATTTTATGTCTTTTTTTAGTTCTATGTAGTTTTTATTTTCAAGAAAGACAACATTTTGGCAAACAAATCTGAGAAAGACGAAGTAGAAGTTTCAAGGGCAAAAACTGGACCGCGTCAAGCGAAAATGCGTCATGTCATTGCGCACAACAAATACTCGGACTAGCCTGCGCAACCAAGCAGTATGATCAGAGTCTTCGTTGTACACTATCTAGATGTCCGCAACTTTTCATGCAAGCAGCTAATGTTGTCACCGTTACGTTAGCAAGTCCATTCTGTGGACACACCTGTAAACCCCACTTGATATAGAGAAAAATGGTTTACAGGGGTAAACGTATATATATATAGGTTTTTTTTTCTGTCCAAAGCATATGTTGTGGATATTCGTAAGAACCGGTCCTGACGAGTACCAACAACCTAAGTTTTGAGTAGAAAAAAAAGAAAATATCAATTTTCATCGCTTTAGAGCTGAGTCGTCGCTGAGCGCACGTTTGAAAACACATAGCCGCAAACACTACGCACCAGTGTTTTCCAATACGTTTACGATGCTCATGCATGATGTTGCACGTGCGCGTTAAAAAAAAATCGCACAAATTTAGACCTTTGCTCGAGATCTGGCTTATATATCGTATACGGGGCCCAAAAAATATGCAGCGCACCTCACGGTATACGAGCCCATAAAATATGCACTCACCGCACTTCGCTAAGTGCATATTTTATGGGTATGAAGTGCGCTGGATGCATATTTTATGGGCCCGAACTAAATGTGTTCCGTCAAGAGAACCTGTCTTTGGTTAAGACTAGCTAGAATCTATATAAACAAGTATTGCGGTTGCACAGGCTGTTCTGCACCTTTGTTGTTCGCAGTGATGAAAACAAATTTTCTCATGACGTGGGTCATAAAAGGTGGATATCCAGGGGAATGCAATACATGTACATGTATTATCTTATGGAACATAGACTATGGATAATTTTTGTTACATAGACATAGACATAGAATATTTATTTTTTGTCGATTATTTGTAACAATATAACATAAGTCCTGTAGGGCTTTTACTTCGACAAACCTATGTAAAGCAACAGTTAAATCAAGAAACATATATCACAACATGCAACAATAAGAAGAAACATATATCACAGCATGCAACATAGAACATATACCATATGGGTATCTAAGAACTAGGGGCATATCACAGCACTAGATATATTCTTATGTAGTTCAGATTAAACTTCGGTTTAAATTTATATAATTGTTTAAAAAAAAATATATAAAGTAAAATAAAATACTATTTGGAAAACTTTAAGAAAAAACATACTTCAGGCAGGGCAAGAGAAAGACTTCTAAAAGCATCGACCCAAAGATACAACCTTTGCGCGAAAAAACGAAAATTCAACAAGAGAGGCATGATAAGACTCGTGCTTACCAAGTCTTGATGAAATAAGTTTAAACAAAGGAAGTAAAAGGGTTAAAACAAGGAATCAAAAAGAACACGAAGGACACTTACATATGACGCCGTCCCAGGCGTGGAGCAGCATTCATATACTCGCAAAAGAGGCACTGGGTTCTTACGCCTATGTTCAAAGTACTGTAAATATTTCAAATGGCACGTGTATTCAGACCACATTTGGAACTGTTTAAATATGGTTTCAAGACAACTGGTCTTTAAGACCACTTCTAAACAGTATCAAGGATGGTCTTTTGCTAGTGGAAGTGGTGTAGAAAAAGAAAGCAATAATAAATGGAACCTTTTAACCCATTAGCTGCCGAGAAAAACAGCATCTTAAGATGGCATCTCCTTATGTCGTCTGCTGAATCTTCTTGCAAACTTTTTAAAAATATTTTTGCGCACATGCAAACTGTGTGCGCCCAGATCAGGCGCAGTCGGGCTCACACTGTTTGCAAAAATGACTTTTAAAGTAACCGACAGACGGCATCTGAAGGGTTAAATATGATGTTTAAGAAGAATTACAATTAAGCATTCCGTTGTAAAGATGACCAGATATAAAGACAGCTCCACTACTAAGAACCCCACCAATCAGCCCCACCTGACAGACTTTTCCGCCATTTTTCAAAGGGTAACAACTTTCGGAACTTCCTGTTCGCTTTTCCATAAGCCCTTTCGCACTGTAAAAGGGGTCTACTCTTAAAGGAAAGAATTTGCTTCCTCGGAGCAAATTCTTTCATTTAAGAATAGAACATTACTGACATGGGAGACAAAAATACTTTTGCAGGAGTTGCCTCCCCTGAAGGTGTATCCATTCCCCTTAATATTAGTTGATATTTTTAGCATTTTTCAATGTATATTAATTTGTTGTTTCAGCATATTCGCTATCCTGTTACAACTGCTCTAGTCTGGTAGACGAAAAATGTGGTGTAGAGTGGCAATTTTCCGTGGGAAGTGACGCATACAAGGTTGAATGTCCAGAGAATGCTACACACTGCTTCAAGAGAATTACACAACCACGTAAGAAGCGGTGACATTACGAAAACATGCCTATACAAATACATTGTAACCCTTATCGCCGAAAAAAAATGAAAATTTTAAGATGAAAAATTGTGATATTTTCCTTATTTCTGCTCAAAATATAGATTGTGGGTACTCGTTAGAACCGCCTCATCGAGGCGGTTCTAACTAGTACCTACAAGCTATATTTTAGAGCAGAAATAAGAAAAATAAGGTTTACCCCTGTAAACGCCGATTTTACTATGTAAAAGTTGGGTTGAAGGGGGTCAAAATTATATAGGTGTGTTTTCCTGATGACCCTTTTCATGCTGCATGTCGTATGATATATGATTTTCTCATTACGAAAACACGCCTGATAAAACTATATTGAAAATTTTACCACCAAAAAATAAAAATTTTCAGATGAAAAATTCTTGTATTTTTATATTTCTGCACAAATCATAGATTATGGTACTCGTAAGAACCGCCTCGGCGAGGCGAGGCGGTTTTAACGAGTCCCCACAATCTATGTTTTTGAGCAGAAATAAGAAAAATAATGTATACCACTTTAAACCCTAGTTTTACTTAATTAAAGAGGGGTTTAACGGGGTCAAAGTTATATAGGAGTGTTTTAGTGATGATCGACCAAACAGGGCAAAAGATAGTACCGGAAAAGCTATCTTTTATTGTCGAAAATCGGTGTTTCTGATTGTTCCTATTTATTATTATTGTCCATGGGGCCATCCTTAAAAATTCTTGGTTTGCTGTGCTCCTACCTACCCACAAAGATTGCCCCTACCCAAAAAATTTTATTATCATTCTGAGGATTTTTTTTTTTTTTTTTTTTTTTTTGAAATCCTGATTAAACTCAAATTTTACACACTAAGCCAAATTTCAAGAAGATGACATTCTTGGTTTTTTTTTTTTTTATTTTATTTTTGGCTGTTTCATTATTTTTTTTTTCAGAGAAAATCAGGCTTGACATTTCATTTGAATGGTCTGCTAGTTTCAGGGAAAATCAGGCTTGACATTTCATTTGAATGGTCTGCCTAGCAGACCATTCAAATGAAATATCAAGCCTGATTTTCTCAGAAAATAAGTATTTGAAATGATCTTTCCGGTTGTTGTATGGTGCTTTAACAAAAAATTTTTTAAGGATGGCCTGGTGGATTTTGTCTCCCTCTTGCATATTTAATAGAATATAGGTTTACATTCCAAAACAGCGGGGGTGGGGGTTGCATTAATTGACCTATATATTTAACTGAAAATAAGTTGAATTATTATCAGGCAGCAATGTTTGAATATATACTCGGTCAAAACAGTTCCTATACATAAAATTGCTTTTGTTACCATAGTTACTGAGAAGGCTAAATACACAAAATTTGTGTGGTTTTGGTTAGAGGATTAATGTTTCCATGCAAAAGCTCAAACTGTTTTTGTTTATGTAAACTCGCCAGCCTGGACTATTGTTTTATACACCCAAAAGGTCACTGTCATTACCAAAGCCAAGACTTTAAAACACCATAAAAACATTACAGTTGGCACAAGATTTCTAAAATTAGATACATGTAACCCTTTATTAGATACCCTGTGTGTCTATTGACAAAAGATTTGGAACTTTAGTTCCATTAGCTAAGAGAAACAGACGATCACGTATAGGCCTCGGATTCTTTGAACGTGTGTGCAAAATGCTGATTTCAATTCAAACTCCATAGAAAATCGCACTTGGTAGTGCTACATACTACGTGGATTTTCTATATTATTTTCCATTATGGTTATCAGCAAAGGTGGCAACAAAGCGCTTTTTAAAGAAATTGCAAAAATTAAATGACAGGTATAGAAATAACAACAGTTTGAAAATTGCTATATTTTTAATTGAAAGGGAGATAATCTTGAGACTTTCACAAATTAAAGCCTTGGTTGTAGAGCAAAATCATGAGATATTGTAAAGGTAAAGTGACTTTCGATGTTCATGGGCTTTCATCTCAGACACAAAATGATCATCTGGGCATGCACAATTCAAAACTCTTTGCAAAACATTTCAAGGCACATATTGCAAGACAACCGCCCCCGCCCATCGGGGCTTGAAGAAATAGATGGGGTGCATGATGCTTCCACGCAGAGCAGAAACCGACCGCACACGAGTACTGGTAAACCGCTTAACGGATCTAAGCGTGCCCAGTCAAAGCGGTGCGAGTCGGACCGTGCATGCTTACAAACCCTATTCGTTTCATTGTGCGACATGACTTAGTGTCGGCTAAAAGTCCCACAAAATTGGAAGCGGCGTCTCCAGTTTTGACGGGGACGTTAAGCCTCAAATCAAACAAACAAACAATTGCAAGACAGCTCTTGTGCAGAATAGTATGGGCAAACCCAAATGTATGCATTTTGTAGCTTAACGTCCGATTTGCATGTTTACAGCCATTTTTAGCTGGAATTTACCCGGTTGGTATAGATACTTTTTTGACCGAGTATATTAAGAAACACTGCCAGTATTTTCTGTCGTACCCCTTGTGGGCATTAATAAATTATTTCGACAATTCGTAATGTTTTTTTCAAACAATGACAGTTCAGTCAGATTGTCATATTTGGAAACAATTTGAATGTATAACGTCAATGAAATAATGACTTAGATGTCAGATCTTGATTTGGAGACATCAAGCCCTGAGGCATGAAGTCGGTAAAAGATGACCCAAGATAATACATGTATAGATTACTGTCTTTAGTTATGTAAGACCTATGTTTTCAAGATACTTAATTGCACTTGGTCTAGCTTGTTTTCCCATTTAGGGAAATGGTTTCACTTATTTCCCACCAAGCGAAGCGTTTTCGCCTGTTTTCCCACCTAGAGAAATGGACTCGCTTTTTTTCCCACCTGGAGAATTCGGAATTGGTTTTGGCTGTTTTTCCACTTAGCGAAACGATTTTTTTCTCGGTTTCGCTTGTTCTCCCATCAGCTTGTTTTCCACGAGGTCACTAATCTTTCTAGTACATTTTAGGTCGATTGTTTGCCAGTCGACCGAAAGTTACAAAGCACATTAGCTTTACGTTGTTGGTGTCCACTTGACTACCACTTTGTATGAAATCCAGGTGGCAGTTATTCATTAGGAAAACATGTCTATTCAAATATTTTGAAAATTTTGCCACCAAAAATGAAAATTTTCAGATAAAAAATCAGATATGTTTTCTTATTTCTGCTAAAAACATAGATTGAGATCCACAATCTATGTTTTTGAGCAGAAATAAGAAAAAATAATGTATACCCCTGTAAACCCCTGTTTTACTATATAAACGTGGGGTGCAAGGGGGTCAAATTATATAGGCGTGCTTTTGTGATGTATCAGTACCAAAAATGTGGAGGCCCCCGCCCATAGGGGACTGAAGAAATATATGGGCTGCATGATGCTTCCACGCAGAGCTGAATCCGGCCCGCACACTAGTACTGGTAAACCGCTTAGAGGATCTAAGCCTGCACATGTCCAGGAACCGCGGTGCGAGGCGGACCGTCCATGCTAATAAACCCTATTGGTTTCATTGGGCGACAGGGCTTGAGATGTCATTTCATCTCAATGTCGGGTAAAAGTCCCACAAAATTGGAAGCAACGTCTCCAAAATGACCTTTACAGTGTTGACGGGGACGTTAAACCTTAATCAAACAAACAAAACCAAAATGTTGTCTTATAGGAATTTTAGTGTATTTTGTGTTCCATCAGTGATACAGTATGTAAAACTATGGGACCAGAATAAGATTTTTTACTGTCTCCAGGCCAGCATGGGGTTAACACCAGTGCCTGTCATGGGCAAATATTATTTCATGGGGCACAAATATATATATATATTTTTTTCGCAACGGTCCCATGCTCCCGATAAATATTGCCCGGGCCTTTTTCGGTCAGTCCAACTGGCCAGATGTCTGAGCAACGTCGCTGCATCGACGTTGAAGCGACGCTGCAAACACGTTGAGTGCCTACTGAGTGTTTTGCAACTAAATTACCTACCCTATTACATATACTGTAAAATTCCTATATTAAGACCACATTTGGGAATGTTCAAAAGTACCACTTTTGAACAGTCCCAAAGGTGGTCCCTGTCCAGAGGACATTTTAGGCAGATAACACAAAGAAAAAATAAGTGTACCCTTCAAAATAAGCTTTTTATAGCAGAATTAGCCCTAATTTTATAGGTGGTCTTAATAGCGGAATTACACTATATATCATTTCAGATCGGCCTCATTCGCATGCATTCCGTGGTTGTTGGAAAATTCCTATATTAAGACCACCTTTGGGACTGTTCAAAAGTGGTCTTTAAGACCACTTTTGAACAGTCCCAAAGGTAGTCCATCACCAGAGGACATTGTGTGGAGAAAACACGAAGACAGAGTGACTACAACCTTCTAAATAAGCTTTCTAAAGCAGAATTAGTCTTAATTTTAGGTGGTCTTAAAGTGAATGACCACCATTTTATTTTTCTCAGGTTTATTTTACAATAACACCATTGAGGAATGATGAAATCATATTCCTCTCCTAAACTGTTGCTCTAATTAATTGTAATTGAATTTCAATGTATATCATTTCAGATCGGCCTCATTCGCATGCATTCCGCGGTTGTTGGGAACCCTGGGAGAACTACACGATCACGCGGAAATCAGAGTGTACGGAGTTAGGAACTGAAACTGAGGTCTGTTTCTGTGCGGACTCAGCCTGCAACGGAGAAAATATCATATCAGCGACCGTCCCCGAGATCCTAGCCGGAACCCTGCTCAGTTTTATAGCCATCTTCTACTAGATTTTGTTGTTTAGCTACACGAGCTAGGGCACAGCCAAAGCTACAAGTTTGCGTTTACTTTCTTGACGATCAGACGAATACTCATTAGAATTAATAGACGTGCAGGCTATACGGAATCTTTGCTGATGTAACTTTCGATGTGCCCATCATGTGAAACGCGATCATCGAAGATTCAGAAAGATTCAGAATAGAGCCTGATTTTTTTTCTGTTTCTTTTTGTTACAAGAAGGCTGTCTTAAGAAGTAACCCAGCAGGCACACGTCACTAGGGCAACGTCAGATCAACGTCGGTTCAACGTCACGACGTTGCACCGACGTTGATGTGACCTTGCATGAAAGTCATGACGTCGCACCGAAATTGATGTGACGTCACAATTACGTCATGTGCCTGCTGGGAACGCTTCATTCGTACAGACGTCATTCACAAAAACGTGGGTACCCATATCACTCTAAATATCTGCGCAGTCTGATAATAATATTCGCTGTTTGACCACAGACTGAAGAATCTTGCTACGACTAATCAGACAGAGCATCTTTGTTTGGTGCACATGTCCCGAAAGTTATACTAATTTTATTCACCATATTTGCATTATTTGCTGGCTCCCAGCTTGCACTTTGTCAATATTAGATAAACAGGTAACCAGACCCCCTGACCTTTCAAGGTCAGGGGGGTATGGTTGCCTCTTTTAACCAGACCCCCTGACCTTGAAAGGTCAGGGGAGTCTGGTTGCCTGTTTTTCCAACACTGATAACGTTCAGACAAGAAACCAGCAGATAATGAAATAAGGTGAATACTCATCTTGAGCATGACATGTCTTGGTATTTGTCTTGCTTATAAATATTAATGAGAAGGATTATGTATAGTATTTCTAATTCGGACATATGCCATTTTCTGCGAAATCGAACATCGAAAATCCAGCCGGCATCAAACAGCGGGCCAACGTCGAACCGACGGCGATACGACGTTGCCACGTCGTATCGCCGTCGGCTCGGACGTTGGCCCAGCATTCTTTGCTGACTGGGAATGCGTTACAGATACGTTTAATGTATTTAAGAACATTAAACAATTCGAATCAAGCTGAATTGAACATGCTTGGACCTGGGGTTATAAACCATTTTTCATGCTCAACTCACTTGAGCATGAAATCTATGCTTACAAAGTTTGGAACTTTTAAATTTATGAGCAGGATAAAGTGACATTCTGTGTTGATCTGAGCAGGAAAATTGTCCGATTTGGCGTTACAAATTTCATCCTCTGCTGAGTTGAGCATGAAAATGTTTTATAAATAATCTCGGGGTGGGGGGGGGGGGGGGTGGATGTTGTCTATGCATAGGTTCTTCACGTCGTATTCTGATTGATGGTAGAATATAGCACTGTTATCTGATGAACAAAGGCTGAATTTGTTATGACCCGGCTCAGTGCATAATATAGATCTACAAATCAGAACTCTGTGTGTGTGTGTGTGTGTGTGTGTGTGTGTGTGTGTGTGTGTGTGTGTGTGTGTGTGTGTGTGTGTGTGTGTGTGTGTGTGTGTGTGTCATGGGTGCATGTGTGTGATATTTTCCTTTCAAATGTAGCAGGGAATGCTGGATTGACATATCCCTGCAGGCACAAAACGTTGACTCAACGTTGAACTGACGTTGAAACAACGTTTTCAACGTTGTTTCAACGTTAGTTCGACGTTGAGTGCCTGCTTGGGTATGTATGCATGCTTCGAGTGATCATCAATAACTTTGGTTGGTATTTTTTTGTCTGGACGGTTTATACCTACATCTGTAAGCACTGCCCAGCTAGCAGGCAACAGCGGACCAACGTCGGGCCACAGCGATACCGTTGTCGGTCCGACGTTGACCGGTCTATGCTGGCTTGGTACACATTACAACCGATATACACTCCAGAGAAAAAGTAATATTGCATGCTAGCGCTTTTGTTGTTGTTTTGGGTTTGTTTTTACGACCCTTACAATATTATTTCGCTTGTTTCGAGGCAATTGTTTGTTTGTTTGACAGTGTAGATCCAGATCATACGCCGCACAACACGGCGGCTGATCAGGGGCTACATTGTTTGTTTGCTTTACAGGAGAATTTGTAAATCTAACTGAACAAATAAAACAAATCTGACACCCCTAAAATTGGAAACTGGACCTGCCCCAAGGTAATGGGTGGAAGATTTTTATGTGCCATAATTTTTGTTTCAGGATCCACAGTGGTCATCTTTAAATGACATTTTCTCCGCTACTACTTTTTGTATTTTCATAATCTTATATCATATTAAAGGTAAGACATTAAAGTTTTGTATCAAGCTATTTTATGTCCATTTATTTCATTCTTGATACTGCAGCAAGCTATATAAATTAAACCGGGCCCAAATGAAAATTAAACAAGACGGGCTTGAAAGCCTTACCGGAAAATTGTTTTACTATCGGCTTGGCTAACCTACATGTGCATAGGGTCCCTAAATGGTACATCGGCAAACCCAATATTGGATACTGACAGTTTTGTTTTGTTTGTTTGTTTGATTTGAGGTTTCACGTCCCCGTCAACACTGTAAAGGTCATTTTGGAGACGTTGCTTCCAATTTTGTGGGACTTTTACCCGACATTGAGATGAAATGACATCTCAAGCCCTGTCGCCCAATGAAACCATTAGGGTTTATTAGCATGGACGGTCCGCCTCGCACCGCGGTTCCTGGACAGGCTTAGATCCTCTAAGCGGTTTACCAGCACTAGTGTGCGAGCCGGATTCAGGGATACTGACAGTAAAGACCCAGATAAATAATCGCGGCGCTGGGGGTGGGGGGATGGGGGCGTGGGTGGGGCTTTTGGTCAGAGACTACACGGTTTGCTTAAAATACTGAGAAACAATTCACATTCGAGACCATTTCATTTCAGGCATTACGAAAACACGCCTATATAATTTTGACCCCCCTTAAACCCTAATTTTATATGGTAAAGCTGGGCTTTGCAGGGGTATACATTATTTTTCTTATTTCTACTCAAAACATAGATTGTGGGTACTCGTTCTAACGAGTATCCACAATCTATGTTTTAAGCAGAAATAATAAAATTATCCCAAATTTTCATCAAAAAATTTTCATTATTTTCGGCGGTAAAATTTATTTGTATAGAAGTGTTTTCAAAATGAATAGCTCAGTTCTAGTAGTGATTTTTTGAGAAATGAATCATAGACTAAAGGCCAAGAAAGAAAGAAAAAAAAAAAAAAAGATTTGTCTCCTAACATCTGATCGACAAACTGTGATGAATTGCACAGGTCACACAGCAGATATGATATATTTCGGGCCTAAAACGCTAATAAGCTGTTTCCTTCGAATTCTCCCAATCTTTGGCCATTGTAAGAAACACGTGCATTAAGACGTTTTGTAACGTTTTCGATGCTAACGAAAAAGGTCGGCCCATTTTCGTTATTTTTATGCCACCGCCATTTGAAGAATGTTGGAAAGGGCATATAGCGTTGCCCCTGTCCGTCCGTTCGTCCGTGCGTCTGTGCGTTCGAAACTTAAACGTAGTCAATAACTTTCTTATTTCTTGATGGATTTCAAAATTACTTGGCAGAAATGTTAACCATCATGAGACGGCGTGTCACGTGCAAAACCAAGGTCCGTACCTCCAAGGTCAAGGTCATACTTAGAGGTTAAAGGTCAAAAAAGGGGTCCGAAACTTAAACACAGTCAATAACTTTCTTATTTCTTGATGGATTTTAAAATTACTTGGCAGAAATGTTAACCATCATGAGACGGCGTGTCACATGCAAAACCCAGGTCCGTACCTCCAAGTACAAGGTCATACTTATAGGTCAAAGGTAAAAAAAAGGGTCCGAAACTTAAACGCAGTCAATAACTTTCTTATTTTTGGATGGATTTTGAAATTATTTTTAAGAAATGTTAACCATCATGAGACGATGTGTCACGTGCAAAACCCAGGTCCGTACCTCCAAGGTCAAGGTCATACTTAAGAGGTCAGAGGTCAGCAAAAACGGTCCGAAACTTAAACGCAGTCAATAACTTATTTCTGGTTGGATTTTGAAATTGCTTTGAAGAAATGTTAACCATCATGAGACGATGTGTCACGTGCAAACCCAGATCCATACGTCCAAGGTCAAGGTCGTACTTAGAGGTCAAAGTTAAAAAAAATGATGGTCCGAAACTTAAACGCAGTCAATAACTTTCTTATCTCTGGATGGATTTTGAAATTACTTGGCAGGCATGTTGGCCTTCATGAGACAATCTGCCTCACACAAAACCAAGGTCCTTACCTTCAAGGTCAAGGTCATACTTAGAGGTCAAATGTGAAAAAAGGGTTCAAAACTTAAACACGGTCAATAACTTTCTATAGATGAATACGAACATAGACATATTTTCAGGTGGGGGCATCCGTGTCCTATGGACGCATTTCTATTTTTTTTTTTTCAGAATTAGAGAAAACACATTTCCTTTCCACTCATTTTAGGCGCACCTACAGAGCAACACGTGCTTTCTGTTTTAGCTGTATATGGGCTTTATTGCTGACTGTTTCTCTGCACACTCTTGAAATTAATATAACACCGTCAAATGACGCGTTTCACATTATTTGCATTACGAAAACACTCTTATACAAATACATTGTAAATTTTACCACCAAAAAATGAAAATTTTCAGATGAAGAATTTCGATATTTTTCTTATTTCTGCTCAAAACATAAATTGTGAATACTCGTTAGCACCGCCTCGATGAGGCGGTTCTAACGAGTACCCACAATCTATGTTTTGGAGCAGAAATAAGAAAAATAATGTATAACACTGCGAATCCCAGTTTTACTATATAAAAGTGGGGTTTAAGGGGGTCAAATTTATATAGGCGTGTTTTCGTGATGTTTATTCCCCAAACACAGATTGTGGGTGTTCACTAGAACTGCCTTTTTGGGACGGTACTAAAGAGTACCCTAACTCTTTTGAGCGAAAATAAGGAATATAACCGCTTTTTTCTTTATGTGGGGTTTAAACGTGATGCATAGAAACATCCCATGGCATCTTCATCAAAAACATGATCGACTTTGAAAGTACATCACCCATCAAATTCTGTTCTTAATGCCAAGAAATGCAAATACATATACATGTAATATCATTTCAAAATGGTTCAGAAGCCCCCGCCCATAGGGGCTTGAAGAAATATTTGGGCTACATTATGCTTCCACGCAGAGCTGAACTCGGCCCGCACACTAGTACTGGTAAACCGCTTAGAGGATCTAAGCCTGTCCAGGAACCGCGGTGCGAGGCGGACCGTCCATGCTAATAAACCCTATTGGTTTCATTGGGCGACAGGGCTTGAGATGTCATTTTATCTCAATGTCGGGTAAAAGTCCCACAAAATTGGAAGCAACGTCTCCAAAAAGACCTTTACAGTGATGACGGGGACGTTAAACCTCAAATAAAACGAACCAACAAAAACAAATCAAAATGGTTCAGTGTCTGACCTGACGACAAAATAATCCCGCTTTGCCAAGTAAGGGGTTCATGAACACCAAGGCCAGTTTTACAATATGTCTCAAAATTTTTACATTGACAAATAAGTGATTGTTTCCGACACAGTACCAGAGTCGATGTTTTCCTTAAGAGCAGGACGTATTGTAGAACTTGGTCTTGGCCATGTTTATGCTTGTGTTTTAGAATGGTTAAGGGAAACGGGAACACCTGGCATATTTTTCCGCCATTTTTTAAAGGGAGACAACTTTCGGGACTTCCTGTTCGCTTTTCTATAAGCCCTATTCCACTGAAAACGAAGTCTTCTTTTAAAGGAAAGAATTTGCTCCTCAGAAGCTGACCCCTGTTGACATGGGAGACAAAATACTTTTCAAG
The DNA here is from genome assembly GCA_963580285.1 of Lucinisca nassula. Classification (NCBI taxonomy): domain Eukaryota; kingdom Metazoa; phylum Mollusca; class Bivalvia; order Lucinida; family Lucinidae; genus Lucinisca; species Lucinisca nassula. The sequence continues at coordinate 59,008,697 of OY757014.1, forward strand.
GAGTTACCTCCCCTGAGGGTGTATCAAATCCTCTTAAACTGAGTACAGTCGAACTTCAATGGCTCGAACACCTTTGGACCAAGAGTAGTTCCAGCCACTGCAGGTTACTCATAGCACCAGACCGAGAGGCATACTAGGTATATCGTTTCAATTTTCTTTACATAAAGGTATGTCGCGAGTACTCAGTAGAATCGCTTTATCGAGGCGATTCTAGTGAGTACACACAACATACATTTTCAAGATAAACTAGGAAAATTCACCACAAATTTATCACAAATATGTTAACCCATAAGATGCCAATCACGACAATTGTCGTCTGCTTTGTCGTCTGTCGGTTGCTTTAAAAGTTCTCCTTTAGGAGCAGTCTGATCTGGGCCCACACTATTTGCCTGTGAAAACTGAGTTCGAAAGTCGTGGTAAACGAGACAGAGGGGTTGGAGCCCTCGCAGTTTCACCGTACATGTACAGTAACATTCCTCTGCCGGGACCAACTTCTCTGGAACTGTTCAAAAGTGGTCAGTAACACCACTTTTGACCACAGGAGCTTGACGTAATAAAATTTAAAGGGCTTGTCCCTACGTTTCTTTTTAATAGAAACGAAGGACGGACACTGTTTCAGAGGTCCGATGGTTTTCATTCAAAAACCTCAACATCTACATATTGCGGCGTCGAAATGCAACGTTAAAACATATAGTTAATGTGCAATATAATTTCCATCGCACCTAATAATACTTCGCTACTCTTGAATCCACGACAATCCGTCTGCTTCTTTAAAATTTGCCATTCGCACAGTTGCTGGTTACGTCGCCATGTTTGTTTACTCGGAGTGAGTCCATGCGCGTTGTCTGATTGGTCTAAAACAACCCAAGAAAATCGTCACGTGCTTGGTGACCAATCAAAACGCTAAAAAAATTAAATGCGATTCTCCAAATGAAAACAAAATGGCGGCGTAACCAGCAACTGTGCGATGGGGATATTTTTAAGAAACACACACTTTACGGTGAATTATATGACAAAGCAGTTCTATAATAGGCGGCGGAAGGTTGACGGATCGTCCATTAACGTAAGCAATATTGTATTTCGACGGTGCAATATGTAGATTTTGAGATTTTCGCATGAAAATCAACGGATCTCTGAAGCAGTGTCCGTCCTTCGTTTCTATTACATAGAAACGTAGAGATGAACCCTTTAATATTGTAATACGTCAAGCTCCTGTGCTTTTGACCAGTTCCAAAGGTGGTCTGTAATAAGAGGACACTGGTGTAGAAAATGCAAAGAAAGAATAACTAAAACCATCCATATGCATGTATGCTTTCTAAAGCAGAATAAGTCTTAATATTTGTTGGTCTTATTAACCGAACAAAAAAAAAAAAAAAAAACGAACAAAGATGAAAAATTGTGATATTTTTTCTTATTTCTGCTCAAAAATAGATTTTGGGTACTCGTTAGAACCGCCTCCTCAACATCATATATTTTAGAGCAGAAATAAGAAAAACAATGCATACCCCTGAAAACTCCAGTTTTACTATATTAAAGTGGGGTTTGAGGGGTCAAAATTATATAGGCGTGTTTTCGTGATAAGGCATAAGGGGAGTGATTTGGGCACACCACCTAAAGACTGATTTTAAAAACTTATTGAGAAGGTTTCTCTAATTCTTTCTTTGTGTTTTTCTACACCCAATGTCTTAAAGACCACTTTTAAACAGACCCAAAGATGGTTTTAACATAGGAATTTTACTGTATTTTTCGGAATTCTATAGAATAAAGATATATTGTGTCAACTCATTACAATCGCCTCCATGAGGCGAATCTACTGAATGCACACATTTTTACGGATAAGAAAATTTCCCTTGATTATCCATTCTTTTCTGGAGGGAAGAAGTTAAATCCCTCTATAGAGACCCAATAGCAATCGGCTTTCGAGCCATTGAAGTTCCACTGTTCGTCGGATATTCACTCATAAAAATCGTAAATTAAGGGGAATGGGAACACCTAACAGATTGTTTCCTCCATTTTGAAAGGGAGTCAATTTTCGGAACTTCCTGTTCGCTTTTCTACAGAAAAAAGGGTTAACTCTTAAGAAAAGAATTTGCTCCTGAGGAGCAAATTCTTTCCTTTAAGAGTTGATCCCTATTGGTCTGGGAGACAAAATACTTTTGCAGGAGTTTCTTCCCCTGAAGGTGTATCCATTCCCATTAAATACTATGCATTTCGTGTGTGTTGTATCGGGTATTTCAATAAGCATACTACCATATAGGACTATGCACATTCTAAGTGGACAGTTCTTCTGCATCCTTTCAAGCTCGCGCACTACCCCGGCGTTGGCGTCGGAGTCAACATTTAGGATTAAGTTAAGTTAAGCTCATATGTTCAAACTATGGTATACTGGTAAATATAGGTCAATAGTTTTATTTCCTTCGATGACCATAAGGTCAAGGTCACGGACTTAGAAGTTAGATCTTGAAGTAAACACGCCTGTCATTTTTATCCCCCGACCGAATAGGTTCGGGGGATATAGCGATCAGCCTGGCCTCCGTCCGTCTGTCCGTCCGTCCGTAGATGCAACCTTGTTATGGCCATAACTCCTATACCCTTTGAGATTCATTGATGGTTCTTGGCACAATTGTTCACAAGGCTGAGACGGCGTGTCATGCGCATGAACCAGAACTCTGGATGCAATACATTTTTAGTTATCTCCCCTTTTACTGAAATAGAATGACAACTTTGTGATGGCCATAACTCCAATACCCTTTGTGAAATAGAATGACTACTTTGTGATGGCCATAACTCCGATACCCTTTTAGATATATTGATGATACCTGGCACAGTTGTTCACAAGGCTGAGGCAGCGTGCCATGCACAAGAACCACAACTCTGGTTGCCATGGTTTTTGAGTTATCTCCCCTTCCAATAAAATAGAGTGACTACCTTGTGATGGCCATAACGCCAATACCCTTTAAGATATATTGATGATACCTGGCAGAGTTGTTCACAAGGCCGAGACGGTGTGTCATGCACAAGAACCACAACTCTGGGTACCATGTTTTTTTTATTTATCTCCCCTTCCAATAAAATAGAGTGACTACCTTGTGATGGCCACATCTCCAATACTCTTTGAGATATATTGATGGTACTTGGTACAGTTGTACATGAGGTTAAGCAGGTGTGTCACGTGCAAGAACCAAAACTCTGGGTGCCCTGGTTTTTGAATTATCTCCCCTGCCAATATAACCTTGTGATGGCCATAACTCCAATACCCTTTGATATATATTGATAGTACTTGGCACAATTGTATACACGGTTGAGACGGCGCTTCATGCCTAAGAAACACAACTCTGGGTGCTATGATATTTGAGTTATCTCCCCTTCCAATATAACGGAATGACCACCTTGTGATCACCGTACCTCCAATACCCTTTGAGACATATTGGTGGTACTTGATGCAGATATACATGAGGTTAAGCATGCAGGTGTGTCATGCTCAAGAATTACAACTCTGGGTGCTCTGGTTTCTGAGTTATTTCCCCTGACAATATAACCTTGTGATGGCCATAACTCAAACACCCTTTAAGATATATTGAAGGAACTTGGCGCAATTGTATACAAGGTACAGAAGGGGTGTCATGTGCAAGAACCACAACTTTTGGTTCTGTGGTATTTGAGTTATCTACCCTTCCAATATAACAGTATGACCAACTTGTGATGACCATATCTCCAATACCCTTTGAGACATTTTGATGGTACTTTGTACAGAAATACATGAGCTTAAGCAGGCATGTCATGCGAAAGAAACACAATTCTGAGTGCCCTTGTTTTTTAGTTATCTCCCCTTACAGTATTATCTTGTGATGGTCATAACTGCAATATTTTTGTGATATATTGCTGGTTTAATTCTGGTGCACTTTCTATTGGTGAACAATCTTCTGAAGGCCATATTGGCTTTTGGTCGGGGGTATTTGCCATCCCTTCCGATGGCTATTTTTAAGTTCTGCATTGTATACATCTAAACAGTTCATATTTTTGAAACCACACGATGGATTTGATTTATATTTAGTGCGACGAAAGATATGATTCCGATGGCCCCCGTCCATCGAGGCTTGGAGAAAAAGATTGGCTGCATGGTGCTTCCACGACCGCACATGGGTACTGGTAAACCGCTTAGGGGGTCTAAAACTGCCCAGGCGAAGAGGTGCGAGTCGGACCGTCAATGTGTATAAACACTATTGGTTTTATTGGAAGGCAAGGTTTGAGATGTCATTTCATCTCGATGTCGGGCTAAAGTCTCACAGAAGTGGCAACCGCTTCTCCAAAATGACATAAATAGTGTTGGCGGGGACGTTAAAACCTCAAATCAAACAATTTTTATTCAGCCCACCCCCACCCCACCAATGACATCAAAGCCACAGACTACAACACCTTTCCGATCGAGCTTTGCTCTCTCATGACAGCTCTTGTTTTAAGGGGCTTGATAGAGCCAACTTTGTATTTTCGATATCATAAGTGTATTTTTCTTTCGCTATTCAGTATATAATTTAAAATAAAATAAGGAGAAACCAGAATATTTTGTTTTGTTTCAGTCAAAGACATATTGAGCTGGATAGTCATGTCAAAGTTTCAGACACTGCACACAAATTGTGTGTAAGCAACGTCGAATCGACGTCGATACAACGTCGTCGATGCAACGTTTTGACGTTGTATCGACGTTGATGCGACATTGTCTAATACGTTTTAGTACTCAGTGGGGATACAACTTTCATGACTCCGCCATCTTTTCAGTAATAAAGAGGTTCTGAGGAGCGAATTACATCCGGTAATGGTAATAGACCTGTAATAGAATTAGTAATAGACCTAGCTTTTTTTTTCACTTCTAAAGAGCATAAACATTATACGTTATGATCATGCCAGAAAGTATGTGAAGCTCTCACCTTTCTACCTGACAATATTTATATAAGATTTGGTACTGGGATATTTTGACAAATTGTGGGAATACCGGTGGGTTCGAAATGCGCACCCCTTGTGGCTTTGTTCCTGTTCTGCTATGAAAGTGATTTCATGATGTACCTACCAGCCGAAAAGCAATCTTCAATTATTGAGGCTTTTAGCTCGACGTCTAAATGTTTGGATTGAAAATACCTACTTCGATGGGTTGATCAGTCAAATTTGCCTTTCAGAACGTCAATTAAATAGAGCAAATTGTTTCAGGAGATGATAAGTATAAGCATTTATGCTTGTTTTCAAATCCTGTGGAACTTTTTTTTTCATACAACGTGTAATTGTATTCTTGTTATTCAAAAGAAGTTAATAAATAGTGTTTAAACCAAATAAAGCAAATTCTTCTGATACCGAAGCCCCGTTTTTGAATTTATCTGTTGTAGATGGGTTTGTTTCATGCAAAGATAACTTGAACGCGATGTTTTTTTATTTTGAGATTGTAAATTTTCCGTTCTTGGATGGTGATGTTCCTCGACAACATCCTACGGTGTTTATATATCCAAGTTGTTTCTGTTTGCCAGAGTGTCTTGACATGTACCTGACTTCAACCCTCGTGATTATTAACTGCTAAACTTCTAAATCAGGGTTATCGGTATCATAAACTTCGCAAAGCATTTTCTAAGTTTTAAATATGTCATATCGATTTAGTTTCAAAATTCAGTATTGGACTTAAATCTCTTCTGCAACAAGGTCTTATCGGGATCCGAATTTTATGCTGACGTGGTATACAAATTCAGAAAAATATATGCCTGCAATGATTTCAGTACCCAATTTCGCAAAATCATTCTTCGATATGAAAAGATTGGGTACAACATAAATGTTATACGACCAAATGCATGCGTGGTAGTTAAACCAATCACGGTTGATAACTTCGCCTCCTTCTTTAATTGTACGCCAGCGGGTCGGGTCTCTGACTCTATGGCAGCTCCAGCCTAAAGACGTACTGAAAGATTTTTATAAGTTAGTAATGTCGGTTGGTGTCTGATGCTCTGTCTCTGATCAGGCCCACCGAGGTCCAACTGTTGGTTTTCGTTTGCCCGGCATTTCAGTTATTGCATGCTGTCGAGTCCTCGTCGTTGTTTCATCTCTATATTCGTTTCATCCCGTTTGATTTTTATGTTCTTCAAGATGTTGCACTGATGAGCTAGGAAATCCTTCATGCGGACTGAACAAATTGTTTGTCTAAACTGTGACAGAGCCGAGGGCAAGGATTATGGCCTCGTTAAATCTATTTAAGCCGCCCCCACCCCTAGTAAAAATATTTTTACTGACCGTTCCAAGGCAGTTCTTCTATTGCTACTATAATTGTTATAGACACATCCAAACACTACGTCATCACTCAATAATACTATTTGCCGGTACTTACCGGTGGTGGGCAAAAAACGTCTTTGGTCGTTTGTCGCCATTGTATATGCGATCATTATTTTCTGTAAACTTGTCTTTTGTTTGGATTCGAAACGACAAAATTGACCTTTAAACTTTTAAAATAGACATGTCTAAGCTAGTAATTATTGGTTTCTAGAATATTTGAGGATGTTTTGATGATAATTACCTGTTAAACTTAGGCAGGTAACGAGGCGGCATGGTCTTAATTATTTGTAATAAAAATGCGCAAAACGAATGACTAAAAATGCGGAAGATGCAGGAATGAAGTCTAGAATATATTTATCTACTCATTTAAAGTGTAAATCGATCGATTTTCTGTAACAGTCAGCTAAAATATGCCCGTAATATTAAACCTATTTACAGTGTGTTTATATGGAACCAGTGCCCTTTTGCCAACCACGAAAGATCGTTATCAAAAGGAAAAGTAGTTCTGCGCATGCGCAGTGACAAGTAAACAAGGTCACGTGTCAAAACATTGGATCCGTCTATAGTCCGTCGTTTTATCTCACCTGAGCACGAAGTGCTCAAGGTGAGCTATTGTGATCAGTGAATGTCCGTCGTCCGACGCGCGTCGTCAACAATTTGAACAAATGCGAACTCCTCCTAAATCCTTGGGCCAATTCGATTCAAACTTCACAAAAATGTTGCTGGGTGGCTCCAATATCGTTCCGCTCAGACGAAAAAGATGGCAACCAGAGCTAAAAATAGAAAAAAAAGTCTTCAAACGAAACCTCCTGTACCCTTTGGCCAATTTCATTCAAACTTCACAGGAATGTTGCTTAGATGACACTCTGCCAATTTCGCTCCGATGAACAAAGTGGCCACCAGAGCTAAACATAGAAAAGCATCGTAAATTTGCTTCAAACGCGAACTCCTCCTAAACCCTTAGGCCAATTGGATTCAAACTACAAAGGAATGTTGCCTAGGTGACTCCCTACCAAAATAGCTAAAATCGTTCCACTCTGACGAACAAGATGGCCGCCAGAACTAAATATAGAAAAAAAATCTTTAAACAAAATTCCTCCTGTCCCATTCAGTCAATTACGTTCAAACTTCATAGCAATGTTGCTTAGACGACCTTCTACAAAAATAGACGGTTTGGTTTCAATGAACAAAATGGCCGCCAGAGCTAAAAATAGAAACACATTGTAAATTTGCCTAAAACGCGAACTGCTCCTAAACCCTAGGGCCAATTTAATTAAAATTTCACAGGAATGTTGCCTAGGTCACCCCCTACCAATAAGCAAATATCGTTCCGCTCTGACGAACAAGATGGCCACCAGAACTAAATATAGAAAAAAATCTTTTTACAAAAATTCCTCCTGTACTCTCATGTCAATTTTCTTTGAAAATTCATAGGAATGTTGCTTATGTGACCTTCTACCAAAATAAATAAAATGGTTTTGCTCAGACTCCTCCTTAAACACTTGAGCCGATTTCATTCAAACTTCACAGGCGTGTTGCTCAGATGACTCCCTACCAAAATAGGTAAAATCGTTCTGCTCTGATGAACAAGATGGCTGCCAGAGCTAAAAATTTAATAACGTCGTAAATTGTTTCAAACATGAACTTCTCCTGGACAAACTTCCTCCTGTACTCTCATGTCAATTTTCTTTGAAAATTCATAGAAATGTTGCTTATGTGACCTTCTACTAAAATAAATAAAATGGTTTTGCTCAGACTCCTCCTTAAACACTTGAGCCGATTTCATTCACACTTCAAAGGAATGTTGATAGCTGACCCTCTACTAAAAATAGCTAAAACAGTTCTGCTCATATGATCAAAATGGCTGCCAAAATCTAGAAATAGAAAAAAGTAAAATTATTTTAAATGCGAACTACTCTAAAACACCTGAGCCAATTTGATTCAAATTTCACAGGAATATTACCTAGCCAGCTCCCTACCAAAGTAGCTAAAATCATTTGGCTGTGATGAACCAGAAGGCTGCCAGAGCTAAAAAGGGAAAATCATCGTAAATTTGCTTCAAATGCGAACGTCTCCTAAACACTTTGGCAAAGTTGATTCAAACTTTACAGGAGTCTTGCCTAGGTGAATCCTTACCGAAATAGCTAAAATCGTTCTGCTCTGACGAAAAGATGGCAGTCAGAGCTAAAAATAGAAGAACGTTGTAAATTTATTTCAAACACAAACTTCTCCTGAGCCCTTGGACCAGTTTCATTCAAACTTCACAGGAATGTTGCTTAGTTGACCCTCTACCAAAATAGCTAAACCGGTTCCAATGCGCAAAATGGCTACCAGAGCTAAAGATAGAAGAAAAAACACCACACACACACACACAAAAAAAAAAAAAAAAAAAAAACATAAAAAAGCATATGCTTCAAAAGTGATCTCCTCCTCAACCATTAGGCCAATTTGATTCAAACGTCACAATAATGTTGCTTAGGTGGCTCTCTACCAAAGTAGCTAAATTCATTCCGCTCTGATGGGAGAGCTAAAAATAGAAACATATTCAAACGTCAACTTCTCCTATACCCGTGGGCCAATTTCATTCAAACTTCATAGGACTGTCGCTTATGTCAACCTCCTATCAAAATATCTAATTGGTTCTGCTCAGATGAGCAATATGGCTTCCAGAGCTAACAAATAGAAAAATGTCAACGGTTTGCATGCTTAGGTGACTCCCAGCCAAAATGAGCTAAAGCTGCTGCCAGAGCTAAAAATAGAAAAATGGCTAAATTTCAATCAAATTTCATAGGAATGTTGCTTGGATTACCCTCTATTAAAATAGCTAAATGGGTTCGGCTCTGATGATCAAAACGGACACCAGATCTAAAAATAGACAAACCTTTAAGCGACACCTCCTACTATACCCAATGGCCAATTTCATTCAAACTTCATTGGAATGTTGCTTAGGTGATCCTCTACCAAAATAGCTAAAATGCTCCTGTTTTAAACAAAATGGCTGACATAGCTGAAAATAGAAACTTCTATGCCAGTTTTATTTAAGCTCTACAAGAATGTTGCCCAGGTGATCATCTGTCTAAGTGCAATAGTTATGCTTCATGGAATGACTGTCACCCACATGACTTCCAGAAGCTGTGTGACAACTTGATATCAGGTGAGCAATTCAGGGCCATCTTGACCCTTTTGTGTTATCCGTTTGGCTAATTTGTGGGACAGTTTTTGTCCTTTTGGCTTTCCGCCTGTGACGTTTCCATTATAGGGATGTTAAGCTATGTTCGTGTTTCTTGCCCTTTGATGTCTTGGATAGGAGGTGTGAGTCCTGTTCATTGCTTTCACTTCTATTCTAAATATTTTGAAAGAGTTGCCTCTCCTGAAGATATATTCTTTCACCATAAACCCATAAATGACAACTGGACCTTCCAACTTCTTGCTTTGGGCCAGTCCATTTCCACTCATGACGAGTACAATACATTGCAATCAAAATTTGCTTAAAGATGCTGCTCACACAGTCGCCCTGCAACAACAACAACTTAAAGTAACATAAAAAATACGCAATACCATACGAAAAGATGTCCAATTAACAGTGAGGTAATTAGCTCGGTTGACAAACTCTTGATGGTATCTTAGAGAAACATTAACAATTTAGGAAAATAAATGCAAGATGGATACCTCATTTGTTGACAGATGAACAAAAGAGGACCCGTATAGCCAAGGTAGAAGAAAAAAAAATGGACCACCAAAATGCGAGACGTCCAATTATTGCCAAATGAACACGAACGGTGAAGGTTTTGTATGTAATTTTCTTCAATGAGAATTTAAAGGTCCAGACATGCAAATTTTGGTGCCAATAGGCAGAATCGTCACAGCAAAGTTCTGTAAAAATGTTATACTGAGAAAATTGAAGAAGTGCAAAGAAACCCGCCGTCCCCAAACAGGACTTAAGGACTCCGACCCTTGCATGATAATGCACGCGCTCACCTTGTGACTGAGGTTGGTCACAGCCCAACAGAATCCTTCATTTTAGCCAGACCTGGCGCCCTGTGTTTGCTCAAATATGAGCTATCTGGAAAGAGATACAAATCGGGAAATGCCCTTCTGATAAATGTCCCGGTTGAATAGTATGAAACTGCTTCCAGGTTAGGTTGAGCAAGACAAAAAAAAATTAATATTTGCAGAAAAGGAGAAACAGTGAAAGTGACATTATTTTGGAACAGCTCTAGTACACAATGCTTAGCTGTGTTTCCGCTCACCCGACCGACCCTGATTTTTTGTGCCGACCCTGCAATTCTAACTCTTTTGATAAAAAGTCATAAAACTGTCAAAATAGCTAAACTTATACTTGAAACCCTGTTATGTGGCTTCCTTGATGCTTTTAACCTCGATATTCGAATATTTTCAGGTAATATAGTTAAAATTTAGCCGTTTCAATGTTTTTTTTTAGCTCACCGGAGCCGAAGGCTCCTGGGGAGCTTATAGGATGGACATTGTCCGTCGTCGTCTGCGTCGTCAACACTTTCAAACGACATCTCCTCTGAAGCCGCTGGGCCGATTGGGGCCAAATTTCATCAGTAGCATCCTTGGGTTGGAGGATTGAAAGTTTGTGTTCTTTTTTTTTTAAATTCGGGTTATTAGTTCGGTTGCTATGGCAACTTAAAGTTTCCATATACTTATAATGGAGAAAATTGGAAAATGGCATTTACTGCCAAGCCCTTGCAGATATATTTTGTCAAAACTTTTATAGAAATGTTTCATGAGTAAACCTCTCTCAGCCATATGCTATTATGCCAACCTGAGGGTCCCGGGTTGTGCTGGAGCCCTGTCCCACCCACCCCTACTTCATAAAAGGCCATATATCTCAGAAACCATTCAGATCCCCACCCCTTAACCATATATATTCTTGTTCCTTACGATAAGACACATTCAGTGATACCAATCTGGGGGCCACCGGGATGCGCTGGGGCCTTGCCCCACCCCTCCACTTCCTAAAAGGCCCAATATCCCGGAAACCTGACAGATCCCCACCCCTAAACCATATATATTCTTATTCATTATGATACGACACATTCAGTGACATCAACCTGGGGGCTCCCGGGATGCGCCGGGGCCTTGCCCCACCCCCTCCATTTCATAAAGGGACCAATATCTCGGAAACCTTACAGATCCCCGCCCCTAAAACATATATATTCTTGTTCCTTATGATAAGACATATTCAGTGACACCAAACTGGGGCCCCCTGGGATGTGCCCCACCCCTCCGCTTCATAAAAGGACATATATCTCAGAAACCATTAAGATCCCCGCCCCTCAACAATATATATTCTTGTTCCTTATGATAAGACACCGTCAGTGACACCAGCCCCTGGGGTGCGCTTGGGCTTTGCCCACCCCCTCAACTTTATAAAAAGGCCCTCAAAAACCTTACAGATCCCCACCCCTAAAACATATATATTCCTGTTCCATATGACAAGACGCATTCAGGGATACTTTTCGGGGGGCGGGAAGGCCAAATATCTCGGAAACCTTACAGATCCCCGCCCCTTAACCTATATATTCTTGTTATGGCCCCGCTTTGAAAAAGTGGGGGCTATATTGGATTTGTCTTGTTCTTCTGTGATTCCGTAGTTCATGATGACTCAAAAACCGTTTGAGGTATTTTCATGAAACGCCACACAAATGTAGAGCACTATGAGACGATGTGCAGAGTGCTTGAACCATAACTCTGTATTGCCTACTTTTGGAGTTATTGCCCTTTGAACATTGAAAAATGGCAATTTTAACCTTGTCCGCTCCATAACTAAAATACCGTTTGAGGTATTTTCATTAAACTTCACAATTATGTAAAGCACTAGAAGACGATGTGCAGAGCGCATGAACCATAACACTGGATTGCCTAATTTTGGAGCTATTGCCCTTTGAACATTGAATTAGAGGCTGAAAGCTGAAAACATTTATTGTATTTTTCTTTTCTGATAGCGCTATAGTGGGGCTATAGTCAGATCCTCTCACAATTCTAGTTCCTTATAATAAGACACATTCAGTGACACCAACCTGGGGCCCCCCTGGGACGCGCCGGGGCCCTGCCCCAGCCCCTCCACTTCATAAAAGGTCATAAATCTCAGAAAACCATTAAGATCCCCACCCCTTAACTATATATGTTCTTGTTCCTTATGATAAGACACATTCAGTGGCACCAACATGGGCCCCCTGGATGTGCTAGGGCAATGCCTCACCCCCTCCACTTCATAAAAGGCCCACTATCTCGGAAATCCCCACCCCTAAACCATATATACTCTTGTCCTTATGATAAGACACATTCAGTGACACCAACCTCGGGGTCTGCTTGGGTGCACCGGGGCCTTGTCCCACCCCTCAATTTCACAAAAGGTCATATATCCGAGAAACTGTTCAGAACCCCACCCCTAAACCATATATATTCATGTTCCTTATGATTAGGAACGTTCAGTGACACCAACATGCCCCACCCTCCCACTTCATAAAAGGCCCATCATCTTGGAAACCTTACAGATCCCAACCCGTAAAGCATATATATTCTTGTTCCTTATGATAAGACACAGTCAGTGACACCAAGCTTGCCCCCCCTACCCCCCCCCCCCCCTGGGATGCGCTATGGCTCTGCCCCACTCCCTCCACTTCAATTTAAGGCCATATATCTCAGAAACCATTCATATCCCCACCCTTAATATATATTCTTGTTCCCTATGATAAGACGCATTCAGTGACACCATCCTGGAGGCCTAGGGATGCGTCGGGGCCTTGCCCCACCCCCTCCACTTCGTAAAAGGCCCAGTATCTCGGAAACCTTCCAGATCCCAACCCCTAAACCATATATATTATTGTTCAAATACATGACTGCCAGTGGGCAGTGCCTCCACTGAGCTCTGGTGAGCGAAGTGGCCCATGGGCCTCTTGTTTGCTTTTTGCATCGAATAAAATTTAAACAAAAAAAAAAAAGTTTTTGCGACCTACCGACCCATACTCGTGTTCGGTATGTTAGCGAAAATCACAGCTATTTTTTCAGGCCTTATTTGCATTTATTGTATTATGTCCCCGGAACATATCGTTTTTGTTGCGAATTCGGTTTGTATCTGCGTTGGTTGTTTGAAGCACGGCATTACCAGACTTGCATGGCTACATGACTTGGGCGGGCAAACAGTGACTACCTCATTTTTAAGGTCACTGGCTTACAGAACGATCAAATTTGGGCCAAAAAAATGGGCTGCTGAAGATTGTGTAGCTAAGTTTACCTCTTTGGTTAGAGCTAGGGACTAACGTCCCATATCACAGGTCCTGGTGTATGAATGTCATGTAACAATTCTGATTCTGAACATCAGTTGTCTTAACCCTCGTAAGTATCTACTGAACGCATTTAAACTTGGTTCACGAAAGGCTTGATTACATTTTGGTGACCTTGTCTTAAACTTTCAAGGTGGCAGATCGTACATAAAGATGAGGAAAATGCAATCAAATATATGTGGTTTTGAATTAAGGTCAAGGATATGTAAATGAATGGCACAATAATTTACGCGTGTTGCGAAGGACGTTACGTCATGATGTTCTGACACTCCAACGTATCTTCCAAAATGCCGGCGTACATCGCCGTCAGTCACTGTAAATGAAATTATCAGTTACCCCCTATATATATTGTATGTTAACGCATTGACCTGATAAAAATATGCTATCTCAGGACAAGTGAGCTTTATCACGTCAACGTGACATTGCACTTTTATGAATGAACCGGACTGCTGAAAAAATGACAAAAATGTTATTGCTACTGAGAAAAATGGAAGAATTACATGAAAAAAAATATCATAGGAAAAATATGGTCAGCTGATACTAAATATATCGACCGCCAGAATGCTGGGACGCACTGAGCACCATCAATAACTGATCGTAAATTGCTAATTTAAGAGTGTACAAGGGGATAAACTGATAAATAGAATACAAGATTCGTATCATTTGATATCAAGTTTATCAGGCTCGGCTTCGAGAACGCATGTAGAATCGCTCGGCAAGCCTCGCGATTCTACAAGCGTTCTCGAAGCCTTGCCTGATAAACTTGATATCAAAAGACACTCACCTGGTATTCTCTGTATACAGGCAAAATCTCTTTTTTTATCGGATCATTATGTGAAAACCAGAGAACATATCTAAGCGACCGCTAAAGACAATAATTATGACTAATTTAGTAGAGGTGAAACAGCCTGAAACAGAAGAATTTTCAAGAGGAGACCGGAAAGAAGGAAGACGCGTATTTGAGAATAGATTTGACCAATAAAAGTTGTTTCTTCAAAAAAAAAAAAAAAACAAAAAAAACTTGACTATAGAGCACTAACCGAAATTGGCCTTATCGCCCAACATGGGCGGGCCGTGCTGCTGTCCTTATTCATTTATCGATTCGAACTCCCAAATCAAAAACCGTGTAGGCCTACCATAGAATCCATTTGCGCTGACTCGTGACCATAAGGTCTCTCGCCGCTGGGGTTCGAGCCTGGCTTGGGTCATATGTGAAATGTCAAGTTATGCAAAGATACTCAGGTTTTCGCCCACCTCTGTTTAACGTTCGACTCGATATAAGTAAAATAACTTTGAAAGGGTCGTAAACCAAAACAAAAAATCTATTTATTTTGAACTGCGCAGTGATATAGATGAGCCTCGGCAAGCTGTGTGAAGAATTTTTGAGTCAACGCCCATACAGCACATAGCGAAGACGCTGAATGGACTTCATGAATGAGCAAGCTGGTCTGATTCTTTACCAGGCGCTCATGTCTGACGACACATATTTTGCTTATGTTGGTATGTTTGTTTGTTTTGTTTTACGGCCCATTCAAGATTAGTTCAATTAATTTGAATCGAACGTTCATCAGAAGTCGGCGCAAAACGGAGAACCGGAGAAAACATATGATCTTCCGTGGCAGAAAATGTCGTCTCACCCGAGCGAGGCTTGAACCACAACGATGAGACATCGAAAGATTAAGAGTCGGGGTCCTGGCCACTAGACCTCGGAGGACCACTTTTGTATACATACTGACTGCATAGATCAAAGCCAAGAAACTTTCTCATCCTGCTAACAGCATTTTCAGAAAATCGCGCTAGAAATAATGTTTGGCGCGTCAGTTGACGTTGCCGGTAAACTGTAACGTCGCCTATAAATAACGTCAGAAAACGTAGACCCCCACTCTTCTTTATCTGGTTTTTCTTCGAAAACTAACCTGGTAGTCAAGGACTTTTTTCAGTTTGTTATAATCAGAAATAGCATTGTCATAAAATATTAGTTTTTGAAAAAATTCTATGGGCCAGTTAATTTGTTATATGAAATTAATATGGAAATTTCCGCGACTTTTTTTCTGATTCCCGTTGTCCTCTATAGAAAAGATTAAGATTTTCGAGCGGTCCTTGCGCCTGAACGAAGCTGGTACCCTATCTTTTTTCTTGCATTTTTTGATGTAACATGTTTCGTTCTACTTGTATGCAAAATTTTAAAAAATTCTATGGGAGAGCCCCTTTACGTACTCTTGACCGTAATTGTTTCTCAAAGCAAGCCCTTATTTTTGCGCAAAATTCCGACGTCATGACGTCACTTCAATATACACAAGTTACTCGCTGTCGCACAAAACAAAGGAACAAGAAAAATGAAGCGATCTCTACAGATTTCTGCAGCAATCATCGTGATGTCCGCCCTTTTTGAACTGCACATTGGTAAGAAATGTTATTTTTATATGTTCAGCGCAAAGTAAGAATCGGTACAATTCTAGAATTGTCTTGCGCAAAGTAGTAATTCCTACTTTGTTGCGCAATTCTAGAATTGTACCGGTACAATTCTAGAATTGCGCAAAGGATTTGAATGTTATATGAAACAGGTAAATGTCTCTGCGCAAAGTGGGAATCTTTTGGACAAAGTGAGAATCGAATGTTTTCATCCGTATGGACAAAGTGGGAATATTTCGGACAAAGTGAGAATCGAATTTTCATCTGTGGGAATAGCATTATCATCTGTATAGTCTGGGTAACATGTAATACACAAAACATTCAGCTCCTACAATCGCAAATAATTTTCTACTCATGTACAGTTCTTAATCAATAAGTTATTTTCTGCCTGAAAAGTAAAACAACGTATATGTTATGATTTGGTTGGTTGGATTGGGTTTAATTAATCGTGCTATATTTATTTGAAACAAAAAATGAAGCTATATGGAATGCTAGTAGTGCTTGAATTTTATCTACCCATGAATAGCTTTGAAACAATATCAGTACAGTACACTTTCTTCACACACAAATAACCTCTTCTGAAGTTTTCTTATTTTATGTTTTAGCAATATTTCGTACACCCTGATCAGAATACATGCTCATCCGAGTGTACACTGTTTGCTCACGTACTTGGTTGTCCCAGTTTTTAGAATCATTACGATTTATAAGATGTATTTTTCGGTTCATTTCTGAGTCTGGGGTCATCCACAAGAACAGCGGAGACTCGCTAATATAATGTACATTTTAATTTCATATATGCTTTCATATGTTCGTTCATCATGTGCTCACAGTTTTGTTTTATCATCATAATAAAAGTAAATTGAGCATGTCTGTTTTGTTATACAGCCGCAACAACTACTTTCAACTTGACTGAAATGTGTTTGCTTTACCGATATCTTAAAATGTTACTGGTGAAGTTGGAAAATTTCATCAGCAACAGCAGAAAAAAAAAAATGATATCGGCAAAAATAAAATGCATTTCAAAACAAATCCAAGTGTACCCAGCCATCAAGAAACTATTACCAACACTGGACTAATGAGCATCTGCCTATGATATCAGCGGCGTCACGCATAAAAGGTACTTAGCGTATTTCCGTAAAATGATCACATAAATGCACATGCGCAAAGTCTCACTGAGGCCAGATATTTGATTCTTTGTCTGAACCTTCCTCTAGTCCCATATATTCTTCATGCGTACACCGAAGGCTCTAAGGACCTTTTATGCGTGATGCCGCTCATATTATTAAAGAAAATTAAAGTGGAATGTCCATGAGATTGAAGTGAAGTTTGGACTACATTTTATAGAGTGATTTTTACCACCAGGGATCAGTTTCCATATGAATGTAATAAAAGCCCGTAATATGACTCGTAATATTTAACTATTCTCACTTTGTCCCGAGGCAATTCCGATACTGTAATTGCGCAAGGTAGGAATTCTCACCTTGTCCCGATTCCCACTTTGCGCAGAGACAATTCCGGAATTGTATTGCGCAAGGTAGGAATTCTCACTTTGCGCAACAAAGTGAGAATTCTTACTTTGCGCAGGACAATTCTAGAATTGTACCGATTCTTACTTTGCGCAGAACATATATATTATTGTTTAAGAAGATGAAGAAGAAGAAGGCGGGGCAATCTTTGTTTTGATCCACAAGTAACATTTAGTAATCGTGTTTACGCCAAAGTTAAACTTGACAGCAGAAACGGGCTTATGATACGTGGACCGTGGTAGCTATGGAGCGTGGTAGCTCTTGCCTCTTATGCTAGAGCCACCCCCCCCCCCCCGTTCGATTCCCGGGGCAGCACAAATACTGTGTGACTGGCAAGCTCCACTGGCATCATTGGCAGGGATGAATGCCACAAAGTGCACCGTTCTGATCGTGACGTTAACTGAACCCCACCCACCCCATATCCTATCTATCTATCTTCATATCTATCTTCATATACTGAGTCGGTCAAACTTGGCCATTACCTCAGTTGGGTGGTGCGCTAAATTTAGAATTTAGCAAAAAAAAAAAAAAAAAAAAAAAAACACACCCACTGGATGAGTTCTTAAAACTATTAAAACTATTATCCCCCCGGTGCAGAGAGAATCATCCCCTATGCAGGTTAAATCCCTACCGCAATTACATGATTAGTGCGTAGGCTTTCACCCTGCAAACACCCCTTAATGTTGTGCTTCTGTAGGTAAGACTATAGAATCTGTTCGCGCCACGGTATGTTAGGAGTAGGTCAATGATGGTGAGGGTTAGGTTATATTAGTAAGGTTAGGTAAGTGTTAGGGTTGGCGGACAGATTCTATAGATGCTCTTTTTGAAGCCTCTGTGGTGTAGTGGTTATGCTACTCGCCTGATAAACCATTCTTCGATTCTAAGCCGTTACAGCCCAGCAGGCACACGTCGCAAAGGCAACGTCAATTCAACGTCGTTGCAACGTCATGTCGTTGCATCGACGTAGATGTGACGTTGCATATACATCATGACCTTGCACCGACGTTGATATGACGTCACAATTCCGTCATGTGCCTGCTGGGAGGCTGAAATGAGCTCAAAGGTAAATGTCTCTTCTGTATATTCTCTCAAATGTATAATTGTTCTCAAATGTATTTTCTAAAAAAAAAAAATCATGTATTAGATACTGGGATGCAGAAAAATTGAGTTGATTTTTAATTTTGCTTTGCTTTTGAACACACATATCTCCCACAATGAAGTTTCCCAACTCTGATAATATTGTCTCTCTCCTATTTGGAATGTCTGGTAAGTAAGGTATATTTGTCGAGATGCTGTAGTCCTAACTGCCATTGTAAATTATTCAACATCTGCAGTCTGGCATCTTCATACAGCTGGCAATCACATATAGTGGTCCACAGTTTCTACTGCGCCACACTCACAAAGGTTAGATTCCGTTAGACCAAGTTTGTGGCGGTAATCATTTAGGATTGCAGGATCGATCCCGGGCTTTCGAATGAGTCTTAAATCCGAGGTCCCGTCTCCGAATGACCTTAGCTGTTGGTGGGACGTAAAACTGAAACACACTCACTCACTCACACACTAGACGCTGTCTTCTGCCTACACTGACTCAGTTACTATCTATTAATTTATCTTCATAGACTGAGTCGGTCATGCTTGGCCATTACCCGAATTAGGTGGTGCGCTTTTAGAATTTAGCAACAACAAAAACACTAGCTACTGGAGTCCACAGCTATACCATGGGGACTTTGAACTCGTCTGCAGTTTTGGTATTTACCACAGAGGAGGGAAGACTATTCCACTGAGGAATAGTTCTAGGGAAAATGAGTTCTTCAGGGCATCACTATAGGCCTGATACCTACGGTAGTGACTGTTTTATTTGATGCCTACCTACGGTAGTGACTGTTGTATTTGATGCCCTTGTTTGAGTTGAACTAGTCCCGGGGTCAAGTATTTATCTTTACTAAGAGGCACTGTATCTGAGTGTATCTAATAAAAGAAAGTTAAAGAGGGCTGCTCTAGACGGGCCTCGAACGATGGCCATTCCAGCTCATCAAGCATATCGCCAACACTATTTTTGTTCGTCTGCAGGTCCATCGGGCAGCCGTCCTCTGAACCTTCTCAATCTGTTAAATTTCTTATTTTTTTTACACGAGGGTGACAAACAGGTGATGTATACTCGAACCAATGTTTTGTATGTAACATCTTGGTTTGCCTAGGAAATGCTAATGTCCCAGTGACTTTGGATGTAATCTCAGAAATATGTTCACCGCAATTCAGATTGTCAGTGATGGTGATGCCAAGATATTTTGCGGATTGAAGATATTCCAAATGGGGTGCCGTTTTACTATTTAATCCGTATTTATAGATATCCATAAATCGAATTATGGATATCCATAATTCGATTGATGGATATCCATAAGTCAGCCGAATAATGGATATCCATAATTCGAATAATTGATATCCATAAATCGAATTATGGATATCCATAATTCGATTAATGGATATCATTAATTCAGATCGATTTATGGATATCCATAATTCGATTTATGGATAGCCATAATTCGATTTATGGATATCCATTATTCCTCTGATTTATGGATATCCATTATTCGAATTATGGATATCCATAAATCAGCCGAATAATGGATATCCATAATTCGAATTATGGATATCCATAAATCGAATTATGGATATCCATAATTCGATTAATGGATATCATTAATTCAGATCGATTTATGGATATCCATAATTCGATTTTATGGATATCCATAATTCGAATTATGGATATCCATAATTCGATTTATGGATATCCATTATTTCTCTGATTCATAATTCGATTTATGGATATCCATAATTCAGATCGATTTATGGATATGCATAATTCGAATTATGGATATCCATAAATCACCGCCAAAGCTTTTGGTTTAATGATTTCTCCCTAAGACACGTGATGGTTTATTGTAAAAATCTTAAAAATCTTCGAGGTCTTTATCATTGCTGGAAGATGTTGGCCAGTCAAAGGGACCACTCTGCCGTGCAGCCTTTTCAGCCCCTAAGGTTTCCAAAGCAACGGACGCAATACGTTGAACGCCAGCCATGTGTGCAATTAAATATCGGGACCAGTCGTAAGATCTAGAAATTCCGCATGACGCATCCGGTCCCTCTGGAATCACCTCTTTGAGGGCTGCGCGGTAAGGACGCTGAAAGTCGGACGTAAGATTATAATGATCCAAACAGGCAATCCGTGCATGCTTTCTAGGTAGAAAAATACACATGGTCGTTATATATAGTATTATTTTTTGTTTGATCTGGAGTTTAACGTCCCCGTCAACACTGTAAGGTAATTTTGGAGACGTTGCTTCCAATTTTGTGGGACTTTTACCCGACATTCAGATGAAATGACATCTCAAGCCCTGCCGCCTAATGAAACCAATAGGGTTTATAAGCATAGACGGGCCGACTTCCACCGCATTGCCTGGGCAGGCTGAGATGCTCTAAGCTGTTTACCACTACTCGTGGGCGGGTCGGTTTCAGCTCTGGAAGCATAATGCAGCCCATCTATTTCTTCAAGCCCCGATGGTATATATAATATTAACATATATCCATATAATTTGTTTGTTTGTTTGATTTGAGGTTTAACGTCCCCGTCAACACTGTAAAGGTCATATATATACATATAAAACTCTACTTGAGGTGTATGGAGTACCAGGAAGATTTAGATATATCTCCTGGCCCCCGCCCATTTGAGAAATGGATTTGGCTGCTCCGGCCTCGGTAGCTCAGTCGGATGCACGTCTGGCTGGTGATCAGGAGAACGCGGGTTCGATACCTGCCGGGGTCGGCAACTTTCATTCGTGGAAATTGATCATGAAATATTTTCTACGGTATTTCTCTCCCGCTGATTCAAGAAGGGCAGTTGTCAGTTTCTAGCGAAAGAATGTGCACTGTACTGGTTAACCGCTTACGTATTGGCCTGCCCAGGAAAATGTAGATAGGTAAACTGACCGGCTCTAACCTAAAATAGTATTGACTGGGCCGTTAAACCCCAACACAAACAAACAAACAAAGATGGGCTGCATGAGCTGAGAGTACTGGTAAACCGTTCAGAAGGTCTAAGTTTGTCCAAACAAAGCCGTACGAGTCAATGGGCGACTGGGATTGAGATGACATTTCATCTCAATGAAGGCTTAATGCCCAACATAATTGGAAGCAACGTCTCCAAAATGAAATAGTATTGAAGGGAACGTTAAACCTCAAATCAAACAAAACATATCACTCCCTAACCATAGGCCACCACATTAACTCCATCGCCATCCCAGCTTTTACTACACACCTTAATCGGAAACCTGACGGGAATAGTCGATTTTTTTTTGCAAAGGGAGCAGTCATTATTCATTAGGTTTATTTGCAGGGGAGAATTATGGATATCCATAATTCGATTTATGGATATCCATAAATCAGCCGAATAATGGATATCCATAATTCGAATTTAGGATATTCATAATTCAATTAATGGATATCCATATTTCTATCTAAACTAATGATATCCATAAATCGATTTATGGATATCCATAATTCGATTTATGGATATCCATAATTCGATTTATGGATATCCATAAATCAGCTGAATAATGGATATCCATAATTCGATTCATGGATATCAATAAATCGAATAATGGATATCCATTATTCGATTTATGGATATCATTAATTCAGTTCGATTTATGGATATCCATTATTCGAATTATGGATATCCATAATTCGAATAATGGATATCCATAAATAATTATGGATATCCATAAATAATAATGGATATCCATAATTCGAATTATGGATATCCATAATTCGAATTATGGATATCCATAAATAATTATGGATATCTATAAAAACGGATTAAAAAGTAAAACGGCGCCCCATAGCTCCAATGTGTGCTGATGTAGTTAGAAGTTAATCTGCTTGTATGGAGGGTGCCATGACTACCTCATTGAATGACATTTGGCCACATTGAACTTCATTTGCCAATCGGCATCCCAACGTGCTAGGCTATCCAGGTCATCTTGTAAGATAAGGCAGTTAGAATGAGTAGAAATTCCTATACAAAGCACAATCATCAGCAAGCAAACGAATTATCTAACTTCTCAGGCTGTTGTGTGTTCTGATCTCGATTCATTCCTTCAAACCAGCCATATGCACACTCCAACATCCAATGGCATGAGCCATGAAATATTGTTGTCCTTTTAAATTCTTCTCTACTAACACATACTGTCTTTAGTAGATCACTGATAAATACCAAGAAAAGGATAGGTCCATGTACCGAACCTTGAGGGGCACCAGATAAAACAGGGGCTGGACCCGAAGCTTGGCCATCAAGTACAACTTGTTGTGAGCGCTCAGAGAGCCATTCCTATCCCATAACAATCCAGTTTATACAATAGCCTCCTTTGTGGTACCTTGTCGAAGGCCTTGGCAGTCCGGTTTCTTGATCACCAAATCCCT
Source organism: Lucinisca nassula (assembly GCA_963580285.1). NCBI lineage: Eukaryota > Metazoa > Mollusca > Bivalvia > Lucinida > Lucinidae > Lucinisca > Lucinisca nassula. Next base: position 59,031,729 of record OY757014.1, read on the forward strand.
TAAACTTTTAATGTAATTTTCAACTCATCTGTTTTTAACCACACTATCACTTTTTTCACGTCTTACTATCGCACTTTTTAGCCCCACAATTGTTCTCCTTTTTCTTCCCACGATGCGCAATCATCCTGCCCGTAATCCTCGCGAGCGGGTGTGGCAGTACTAGATAGATAGAAACACGGAGTGTATGTAATGTACACCTACGAGTAATGGTCAAATGTGTTCGGCCGCATTATCAGTAGAAAGATGGGGTTCACATGAAAACACGCCTATATATAATTTTATCCCCTTGAACCCCACTGTTATGTAGTAAAACTCGGGCTTGTCGTTTTTTTTCGGCGGTAAAATGTACAATGTATTTGTATAGGCGTGTTTTCGTAATGCATAAACTTGACCCGTGACCCGATATTGTTCATACTTCTATGAGATAATGACTGTTAATAAATTCCCATTATTAATTATATTTACATCATTTTTCTATCCATTATTTGTCAAAAAGTTCTGGCCAGTGTGCTGAAGCTGCAATTCAAACAAATAAGCATATATATGCACATTTTTCCTGTTAACAGTGGAATGGTAGTGTTGGCGCTATAACGTCGCCATCGCCCAATTATATCCAAGATGATGCCACTGACATGAGTCAATGTATTCATCCCGCAAACATAAGTGTACGTAATGCACACCTGCAAGTAATGGTCAAATATGGCCGATCGCAGTATTTATAAGTAGAAAGAAAGATTCTTACATGCTTTTCAGTGAAATACAGAGATTTCTCAGTGAAATCGAAATCGATATTGTCACTGTTTGAAACTGACAATACGATTTTTATTTTCACTGTTTGTGAATTCGATGTTTCTTCGAAACATTTCACATTATTTCTTTGGGTGTTAGATGTCAATTAGCTAAACGTTATAAATAGTGTCAGAAATTACGTCACGCACGTTTTCACGTCATTCGGATGTTGATGACCTCACGTTTAAAGCATGAAAGAAACAGAAAATTTGATTTTTTTTAGTGTAAGATCAATTTTCTGGCGGGCTCGTCAAATTATCCTGTACAGATTTCAATCATTACAAATATTTACCAATATTTCACAATTTAAACAATGGATATATCTATTACAAGAATCACTTTGCTAGTGACCCGATGTTGTTCATAATTCGATGAATGTTAAACAGAGGATATATACTGTTTTAGAGAAATACCAAAATATTTCCAATTACCAAAATATTGTGTTGAAAACATCATAATTTTCACGAGTGCGAAGCACGAGTGAAAATTATGATGTTTTAAACGCACGAGATGAAATATGTTTGGTATTTATAGAAAAAAAGGTTTTAATATGTGACTTTGGCGATATATTGTAATTGCACAACTGCTCGTAACATCGGGTTTACGGTCGCAAATTCTGTTTCACGACTCCGCTAACGCGTCGCCGTGAAACGAAATTTCCGAGCGTAAAACGCCAAATTAACTCCCAAAATGACAATTTTGAATACAGTTATCTCCTAAATTTTATTCATTGATTAGCGAATGGCCTGGATTGCTATCAGTGCTCGAGCATGGAGGATCCGAAGTGTGGGGATTCCTGGAGGTTCGAAGGGTCAGAGGGAAAACACTTTAGAGTTACCTGCCCAATGAATGGTACTGCTAACGCCACAGCTTGCAGGAAATATGTCATCAAGAATTCTGGTGAGTGTTGCAGAGACAAAAATAGTGTGAAAATCAAAGGCAGATGAAACAACAAGGGTCTGAAGATCTGTCAGAAACGCATATTAAAAGGTACCGCCAAATCGACTACCTCATATGGCGAGCCGAAGGTTTGCCATATGAGATAGTCGATGTGGCACCTATCATCTTTTAACATGCGCTTTTTTTTACCACGTGAGTCGCGTGAAGAGAAAATGTGGGCCAGTCTACGGACACAGACATACAGTGACGACTCATATCAGGCTCCGTGGTTATTTAAGAAATGAAATTTATTTTTCTGCAGTTCATGGAAGTATGAACGCAGTGGGTCGCGTGCAAAGTAAATGAACCCCGAAGGGGTTCATGTAAACTTTGCTAGCCACCCACTGCCGTTCATACTTTCATGAAAAGCAGAAAAATTAAGTTTATTTTTTATATTTACATTATTTGCCCCTCATCACTGGGCGAAAAAAAATGCTTGTAGGGCAAACTTTTAAGCTGAAAAACATTTACACGCTGTTTTTCTACAAAGAGCGGAGCAGCGTTGACGTCATCAACGCCCGTAGACAACAATGGTTTAGAATGACGTCATTTAACATCACTGATAATCATGTGATTCGATGCGTTCATTGACGTATGAACGCAATTGTTTTCTATAGGTTTACATAAGACTTTACACTGGAAATGTAAATATTTAAAAATAGAGTAGCTCTAGCAGTGACTTATTGAGTGGTATATCACTGTTTTGAGGTCAGCTGCAAAGAAGATCAAATCACTGGCGCGTAGCGCGAGTGATTTGTATACATGCAACTGGCCGAAAAATAGTGGTATATCAAAAGACGTTACACCATCTAACGTTAAGGCAACAATGAATAACGTCATGAAACGATCTTGGCGTCGCGCTCTGATCACTCAATATATCACTAGATTTGTCCATGACCGGTGTTAGATTTTCATGCGCAGCCTACCGGGGCTTGAAATTCCGATCAGCTCTTAAATAGAGGATCTTACTTGAGTGTTCATGCATTATTGAATTTGAGCCAGCGCACGACAAAACCTACAATAAGACGTGCACCTAGCGAAGACTCAGATCAGCATGCGCATCCGCGCAGTCTGATCAGTCGTTGCTGTGCGCTCTAAGGATAGCCAAGGGCCCATTGCTCCGTCTTGCAGCAAGAGAAGTCTCTGGTTAGATTATATGGATGCGCAGGCAGATCGCGATTCTTCGCTGGACGCACATGTCTTATTGTAGGTTTTGTCGTTCGCTGGCTCATTTATTAAATGAACGGAGGAGAAAGGATAAAATGCGAAGCTTCGTCCTGCATTTTATCCCTTTCCTCAACACGTTTAATGAATTCAATTATATAAGAAATGAATTTTATTTTTCTGTTGTTCATGGAAGTATGTACGCAGTGGGTCGCGTGCAAAGTAAATGAACCCCGAAGCGGTTCATGTAAACTTTGCTAACGACCAGCTGTCGACCCGCTGTCGTTCATATTTAATGAAAAGCAGAAAAATTAAGTTTATTTTTTATATTTTATATTCTTTGCCCCTACATCACTGGGCGAAAAAAAAAATGCTTACAGGGCAAACATTTAAAGCTGAAAAATATTTACACGCTGTTTTTCTACAAAGAGCAGAACAGCGTTGACGTCAACAACGCCCGTAAACCATTCTTAGACTGACGACACTTGACGTCACTGAAAATCATGTTAATCGATGCGTTGAAAATAGAGAACAGAAAACAAATAACTAAAACCGCGAGTAAATAACACAGGTTCGGACAGGCTGAGGGATTTGCCTAAGATTCTTGTTACCATATCTCAAATGTCCTGAAAGACTTCATTTGCAATATTATAAATGACAGTACGAAGAATTAGGACAACCCGAATCTTGGGCAAACGGAGCTCAGATACGGTCATTCTTGCACACCAGACAAGGAAATCCGTGATTTTACCCTGGGATAGAAATTTATGTTCTGACCCTGGTGTTCCGACCCAAAATCGAATTTAATCGCGTGTTTGATGAATGCACTGGTTGATTATGGCCTCGTATGTGCCGTTGTTAAGGTTGACGTCACAGCACGTAACGTGGCATCACTAAACATTCCTGCAGTGTCAACAGAATATGGCGGACGTTGGTAACCGAAGTGACTGCAGCATTAAAAATCCGTGCCAAGAAATGGAAGGTATGCAAGAAACAGAATCCTATATGGGTGTGAAGGGTGGATAGAAAAATCAGTCCCTCGGGATCACTGTCCGGCACCACTCGGCAAGCCTCGTGATGCCGGACAGTGTCCCTCGGTACGGATTTTTCCATCCACCCCTCACACCCATATGATTCTTATATTCTTTCCCTTCTGCTGATTCAAGAAGAGCAGTTGTCAGTTGGAGATATCCACTGTACTAATCACCAAGTCTACAAAGAATAAGTTTGTTTCGATTGAACGACCCATCTGGCCTGTCCATTTATTTTCATACCAACTTGTTCATTTCTAGGACTGACGTACAGAAACTGCTGGTATCCACACTGGAACCACACCGCAGCAGAGGAGCACTACACGCCCGCAGGCTGCACCTTCTATATGGGATGGAGGAACACCTGGGTATGTTACTGCACAGATCACACAACAGCTTGCAACAGATATAACAGATTAGCCATGTCACCTTGGACAGTTACGTTTGGCCTATTGGGAGGACTTGCTCTAACAAAGACTCTATTGTTCCAAGCACCATTAGCTTAACCCATCACGTAAACATTATACAGAGAAAAGTGGGGTTTACAGGGGAATACATTATTTTGTTTGTTTCTGCTCCTAGACATAGGTTGTGGGTACTCGTTAGAACCGCCTCAATGAGGCGGTTCTAACGAGCACCCGCAACCTATGTTTGGCGTATAAATAAGAAAAATATCACAAATTTTCATCGGAAAAGTAGCCATTTTGGGGGTATACAAGAAATGCACTATGTCACACGGATGTGTTGTCGTAATGTTTATCCCGCTGCATAAATTTCGTCACACCCATGTCTGACTTTCAACCGATCAAATTACTTGTTGTAATTTATTGTTTCAAATTCGGAAACTGAGTGACAAACAGTGTATATCAAGATTAGGTGGCTTCTTTAGGAGCCATCTGATCTGGAACTACACTGTTTGCAAAGGGAGGGGTTGTCGTGAGTAGCAGGATAAGGGTTAACGAGCTTGCTATAAGTCAAAATGTTTAAAAACTGTTCTGTTAAGTACAATATAAGAATCTTATATGGGTGTGAGAGGTGGATTCTTTTTCTTGCATACCTAACGCGGATTTTAATGATGCAGTCACTTCGGTTACTAAAGTCCGCCATATTGTGTTGACACTGCATGAATGTTTAGTGACGTCACGTAACGTGCTGTGACGTCAACCTCAACGACGGCGCATACGAGGTCGTAATCAAACAGTGAATTTATCAAACACCCGATTATATTCGATTTTGGGTCGGAACACCTGGGTCAGAACATAAATTTCTATCCCAGGGTAAAATCACGGATTTCCTTGTGTGGTGTGCAAGAATATAAGAATCTTATATGGGTGTGAGGGGTGGATGGAAAAATCCGTCCCGAGGGGCACTGTCCGGCATCACGAGGCTTGCCGAGTGATGCCGGACAGTGATCCCGAGGGTCGGATTTTTCTATCCGCCCCTCACACCCATATAGGATTCTTTTTCTTGCATACCTTCCATTTTTAGCGCGGATTTTTAATGCTGCAGTCACTTCGGTTACCAACGTCCGCCATATTGTGATGCCACTACAGGAATGGTTAGTGACGTCACGTAACGTGCATTACGTCAACCTTAACGACGGCGCATACGAGGTCGTATTCAACCAGTACATTTATCAAACACGCGGGAATATTCGTAATTGGGTCGGAACACCAGGATCAGAACATAAATTTCTATCCCAGGGTAAAATCATTATTATTAACAAATTATTGTGCAAGAATGTCTAATACATTGGTAGGTTTGCTGAAAAAATGTGAGTAGCAAAATAATGTTACTCATATTTTTTTCCGCAAAAATATCTACAGAGAATCAAGTAAAGTCATGACGACGTCCATGTCAACCATGCATTTTTGTGGAAAAAAAATCAAATTTAAAGGCGATAAAATCAACTTTAAAGTGGTCATATGATAAATTGAATCTTACAGTCGTGGTCATTTCATATGAAAATTATGAATTCGCCGAAGGCTCGTTTCATAATTTTCATATGAAATGACCACTCTTGTAAGACCTTGAATATCATATAACGATTGTAAATCTGATTTTATCGCCGAAGAAATTCAAAAGAATTTCAGTAGAAAACACAAAAGTTGTTCTAATCCTAACTGTGAAACGGGCCTCCGTGGCCTAGTGGTTGAGATTGTTTGTTTGTTTGAGGTTTAACGTCCCCGTCAACACCCTAAAGGTCATTTTGGAGACGTTGCTTCCAATTTTGTGGGACTTTTACCCGACAAGAAGATGAAATGACATCTCAAGTCTTGTCGACCAATGAAACCAATAGGGTTTATTAGCATCGACGGTCCGCCTCGCACCGCGGTTCCTGGACTGGCTTAGATCCTCTAAGCTGTTTACCAATACTAGTGTGCGGGCCGGATTCAGCTCTGCGTGGAAGCATCATGCAGCCCATATATTTCTTCATGCCCCTATGGGCGGGGCCGCTAGTGGTTAAGAGCGCTGACTCTTGATCATTAGGTCTCTCACCGCTGTGGTTCGAGCCTCGCTCAGGTAACATGTGGGACGCCAAGTTCTGCAACGGAAGGTCAGATTGTTTTTCTCCGGGTAATCCGGTTTTCGCCCACCTCTGATTAACAATCGGCTCGATATGAGTGAAATAATCTTGAAAGGGGCCGTAAAACCAAACCAAACAAACATAATCCTAATTGTCTATGTCATCGTGTATTTTGTACTTGTATCAATATGGAAATAAAATATGTTTAAACTAAAAGTTGTTACGGATGGTGCCATGACATTCCGCACCAGTATCCATGTTGTTATTACACATGTGAGTCATACCATTTTTACCATGACGTTATCCATTGAACAAGAGGCTCAATGAGCCTAACCGCTCACCTGAGGAACATTTTAGTTAGCTGTTTGACTCATGAACTTTGAGCATATTTTTTTTTTGAAGTTCTTCCTAATGGAACACGGCATTGTCAATATTTGGATCCTAGGGGCAGGTTTGGTAGGATTAATGTCGGAGACCACTTGATATTGCTACATGCTTAATATGTAAGCTCTGGGCCTAGTGGTTTCAGAGAAGAAGATTTTTGAAGTTTGTTTTTTTCCATTATAAGTCTATGGGGGCTAAGGGGCCCCGGGGCGTGGCCAGTTTAGACCCCAGAGGCATGATTGGCACAATTTATGTAGGGGACCACTTGACATTGCTACGTGCTTAATATGTAAGCTCTGGGCCTTGTGGTTTCAGAGAAGAAATTTTTTTAAAGTTTGTCCCATTGTAAGCCTATGGGAGCTATATGTTGCCATGGCAACACCAGTTTCAATCTGAATTACCCCAAAACATACTGCATCTTCTCCCCCAATCGGATAATGCTTCTCATGAAATTTAATCATGATTGGCCAAGTGGCTTTAAAGATATACTTATTTGAAAATGTGAACGGACGCCGGACCATTGGCATACCAATACCTCACATGAGCCTTCGGCTCAAGTGAGCTAATAATACTAGCCGTTTCAGAGAAGAAGATTTTTTAAGCTTTTTTTCCATTATAAGTCTATGGGGGCTAAGGGGCCCAAGGGCGTGGCCAGTTTAGATCCCAGGGGCATGATTGGCCCCTAATTTCTGTAGGGGACCACTTGACATTGCTACATATGTAAGCTCAGGGCCTATTGGTTTCAGAGAAGAAGATTTTTTTAGCCTTTTCCATTATAAGTCTATAAGGGGCTAAGGGGCCCCGGGGCGTGGCCAGTTTTGACCCGTAAGGCATGATTGGCACTATTTATGTAGAGGCCCACTTGACATTGCTACATGCTTAAAATGTAAGCTCTGTGCCTAGCGGTTTCAGAGAAGAAGATTTTTTAAGCTTTTTTCCATTATAAGTCTATGGGGGCTAAGGGGCCCCAGGGCGTGGCCAGTTTAGACCCCAGGGGCATGATTGGCACAATTTATGTAGAGGACCACTTGACATTGCTACATGCTTAATATGTAAGCTCTGTGCCTAGCGGTTTCAGAGAAGAAGATTTTTTAAGCTTTTATTTCCATTATAAGTCTATGGGGGTTAAGGGACCCAGGGGCGTGGCCAGTTTAGACCCCAGGGGCATGATTGACACAATTTATGTAGGGGACCACTTGGCATTGCTACATGCTTCATATGTAAGCTCAGGGCCTATTGGTTTCAGAGAAGAAGATTTTTTTAGCTTTTTTCCATTATAGGTCTATGGGGGCTAAGGGACCCCGGGCGTGGCCAGTTTTGACCCCAGGGGCATGATTGGCACAATTATTTAGAGGACCACTTGACATTGCTACATGCTTAAAATGTAAGCTCTGTGCCTAGCGGTTTCAGAGATGAAGATTTTTAAGCTTTTTTTTTCATTATAAGTCTATGGGGGCTAAGGGGCCCCGGGGCGTGGCCAGTTTAGATCCCAGGGGCATGATTGGCACAATTTATGTAGAGGACCACTTGACATTGCTACATGCTTAATATGTAAGCTCTGGGCCTAGTGGTTTCAGAGAAGAAGATTTTTTAAGCTTTTTTTTCCATTATAAGTATATTGGAGCTAAGGGGCCCCGGGGCGTGGCAATTTAGACCCCAGGGGCATGATTGGCACAATTTATGTAGAGGACCACTTGACATTGCTACATGCTTAATATGTAGGCGCTGTGCCTAGTGGTTTCAGAGAAGAAGATTTTTTAAGCTTTTATTTCCATTATAAGTCTATGGGGGTTAAGGGACCCCGGGGCGTGGCCAGTTTAGACCCCAGGGGTATGATTGGCACAATTTATGTAGGGGACCACTTGACATTGCTACATGCTTCATATGTAAGCTTACGGCCTAGTGGTTTCAGAGAAGAAGATTTTTTTTAGCTTTTTTTTCCATTATAAGTCTATGGGGGCTAAGGGGCCCCAGGGCGTGGCCAGTTTAGACCCCAGGGGCATGATTGGCACAATTTATGTAGAGGACCACTTGACATTGCTACATGCTTAATATGTAAGCTCTGTGCCTAGCGGTTTCAGAGAAGAAGATTTTTTAAGCTTTTAGTTCTATGGGGGGTTAAGGGACCCCGGGGCGTGGCCAGTTTAGACCCCAGGGGCATGATTGGCACAATTTATGTAGGGGACCACTTGACATTGCTACATGCTTCATATGTAAGCTCTGGGCCTATTGGTTTCAGAGAAGAAGATTTTTTAAGTTTTTCCCATTGTAAGTCTATGGGAGCTATATTTTGCCATGGCACCAAGAGTTTCCAGCTGATCTGCCCCAAAACATAATGCATCTTTTCACCCAACCTGATAATGCTTCTCATGAAATTTAATCATGATTGGCCAACTGGCTTTAAAGATATACTTAGTTGAAAATGTGAACGGACGACGAACGCCGGATCATTGGCATACTAATACTAGCTAACGGCAACGTTATGTGATTATTTGCCATATACTGAATATAAGTTTATCATATGACGTCGCGTCTGAGAGTGTAATAACGCCATGTATTATTTTTCATAATCCACTGGTGGGTTAAATATGCAAATTAGCTGGATACGTCCCGTAACGTCACAAGTATGACGTCCTTAACGACGTCGCGTTTTCTAACGGCAGAATATTGACATTTTTGTAACCAATCGTGAATAAAAAGCGTTTTAAATGTCATATGATAAACAGAATCTTGCATTCGTGCTCATGTATTATTGAATTTATTAAACTCGTTGAGGAAAAGGCATAAAATGCTCGGCAGAACCTCGCATTTTATCCCTTTTCCTCAACTTGTTTAATAAATTCAATAATACATGAGCACTCATGTAAGATCATCTATTAACAACACTTGTGAACAGAAATCACCAGTATTATTTTATACTCTGCAGTGAAATCAATGCATATCTGAAACAAATAAAAATGATATTTTGTGAAAAATACATAGAGGATCTTACATGAGTGCTCCTGTATTATTGAATTTATTAAATGGGTTAGGGAAAAGGAATAAAATTCGAGGCTTTGCCGAGCATTTTATCCCTTTTCCTCAACGAGTTTAATAAATTCAATTATAGATGAACACGAATGCAAGATTCTATTTATCATATGACATTTAAAACGCATTTTATTCACGATTGTTTACAAAAATGTCAATATTCTGCCGTTAGTAAATGCGGCGTCGTTAAGGACGTCGTACATGTAACGTTATGGGACATATCTAGCTAATTTGCATATTTAATCCACTAGTGGATTATCGAAAATAATACAAGGCGTTATTACACTCTCAGACGCGACGTCATATGATAAATGATATTTTTCACACTGTGAAAAATAACATGACCTTGTTATTTTCACGGTAGCAGCCCGGACTACTTTTTCTCGCCAAAATTCATATGTTTTCGATAAATAATTCTGTAAAATACCTTGCAAAACACTCTTTGAACTGTAAATATGCTGTATCTGTTTATGTTTAGAAATTGACAGTTGTGACGTCATTTCCAGGTCAAAATTGTTCAATTACCATAAGTGTCCTTATAAATTGTAAAATAAAAAGAAAATTCACTTTTTTCGGGGGCTAACAAAAGTATTTCATCTCAAGCTTCGCACTCGTGAAAATTTGGACGTTTTCAACACACTCAATGAAATATGTTTGGTATCCACCTCAAAAAAGTAAATATCCTCAATAAATTGAGAGCTTGAGTCTACAATAAAGAAGGGCAATGACCTGTGCCCCGGATAAATCAACGGGTGGAGCTTTACGACAACAACAACAACATGATATTACATACGCAAGTGCATCAGCATAATATTCTATTGCAAAACAAGCAATAGGGTTGGGTCACAAGTTCTCACACCTTCCCCTACATAGTTACTACTGATATTAATGTAAATCACATGAAAATGGCTAGACATTCACATATATTTTGCTCTATTTGGTAAACCTCAATTAATTAACCCACCAACCCACCGTGGGTCTGTCCATGAGCACTTCATTTCCGACCACTAAGGTGAATAGTTTTTGACACATTTCATTCAAATATTGTGTACACATTTATATCGCGGCTGAGTGCTTTGGGACTGTTAATGGGTAGCATCCGTTATTGATATACTGCAAAAAAAAAAAAAAAACACACACAAAAAAAACAAAAAAAAAAAAAAAACAGTAGGATGGTTGCCATGGCCATTTTCAGTGTATGATAAATGGTTTTTGACAAAGAGGATATTTGATTTTTTTCTCATGTACAAAAGCTACTCACCTATTTTCAGCAAAAACAAGCAAATTCGTTGAATTGATATCCCCCGCCGAATGGGTTTTTCGTGTAGAATGGCAAGAAAATATATCTGGCCAAAATTGAGGATGGTTCTAAGAAGCAAACTAGAGACAATGAGGAAGGGCCCCGCTGAACATTTACTCCCTGGATGAGAGGCTGTACCCTGACCTACTGACCTAATTATCAGTAGAGATTAACTTGTCTGTCAAAGTTGAGGTTTATTTACCTGTTATGTGGTTTCAAGGATACCAAAATAAAATTCGCGAATATTAAAAAAAAACCGATATAATCACCGAATAGACAAAATTCCCCAATTTCAATCATTTAAGGGGAAATAACTCTGGATAAAAAAGTCAATCCAGGTAAATCCGAAAAAAACATTGCGCGTGCATCACGGAAGCATAAAAATACATATTTATTTCAAGTTTCATTTTATTCCATGCAAAAGTTGCTGAGAAGCGGTTCCAGACAAAGTGAGACGACGAAAAATCCAGAATTTTAATCATTTAAGGGGCCATAACTCTGGGTGTAAAAAGTCGATCCGAAAAAAATTTGTGCGTGCATCACCATAGCATAATAATACATATTTATTTCAAGTTTCATATAATTCCATGTAATAGTTGCTGAGAAACAGTTCCCGACAAAAAAGTGAGACGACGAAAAATCCAGACTTACAATCATTTAAGGGGCCATAACTCTGGATGTAAAAAGTAAATCCGGAAAAAAATGCGCGTGCATCACCACAGCATAATAATACATATTTATTTCAAGTTTCATTTAATTCCATGCAATAGTTGCTGAGAAACGGTTCCGGACAAAGTGAGACGACGAAAAATCCAGAATTTCGATCATTTAAGGGGCCATAACTCTGGATGTAAAAAGTCAATCCAGAAAAAAAATGCGCGTGCATCACCGCCGCATAATAATACATATTTATTTCACGTTTCATTTAATTCCATGCAATAGTTGCTGAGAAACAGTTCCCGACAAAAAAGTGAGACGACGAAAAAATCCAGAATTTCAATCATTTAAGGGGCCATAACTCTGGATGTAAAAAGTCAATCCGAAAAAAAAATTGCGCGTGCATCACTGCAGCATAATAATACATATTTATTTCAATTTTCATTTAATTCCATGCAATAGTTGCTGAGAAACGGTTCCGGACAAAGTGAGACGACGAAAAATCCAGAATTTCATTCATTCAAGGGGCCATAACTCTGGATGTAAAAAGTCAATCCGAAAAAAAAATTGCGCGTGCATCACCACAGCATAATAATACATATTTATTTCAAGTTTCATTTAATTCCATGCAATAGTTGCTGAGAAACGGTTCCGGACAAAAAAGTGTGACGGACGGACGGACGGAAGGACGGACGGGAGGACGGACGGACGGACGGACGGAAGGACGGACAACGCCAAAACTATATCCCTCCGCCTTCGGCGGGGGATAACAAATAAATAAATAATAATTAAAAAACAAAAACAAAACAAAACAAAACAACAACATAAAAATTGAATATTATTTTGAACATTAAACTTGCTCAAACAACTTACCGATAACGGCTTAGAGAAATAGACTGGGCTGCATGATGCTTCCACGCAGAGCTGAAACTGACTGCACACGAGTACTGATAAATTGCTTAGAAGGTATAAGCCTCTGCCAGTCGGACGGTAAAAAAATTGAACATTAATTTGCTAAAACACCACCGCCCATAGTGGCTTAGAGAAATAGACTGGGCCGCATGATAATTCCACCCAGAGGTGAAACGAACTGCACATGAATACTGATCCTGAGATGACAGTTCATTAATGCCTGGTAAAGGTCCCACAAAATAGGAAGACACGACCCCAAAACGACCTAAATAGTGCGGACAGGGACGTAAGCCTCAAACAAAACCAATATATAGCCCAGTTGTTCACAGCATCATTAACTTAATGAGCTGGTTAGTGGTCAAAATATGAACTGTTCATGCAAGTACAATATCTGATACTCTGGTATTTTTGCTGAAAAAAAATGCAAAAGTTACTTTTTTCATCAAAAATATTAGAATAGTTGTCATCTTAATTAAATTGTAAAAGTTTTAATGAAAGATATACGAGCCAGTGCATGACAAAATCTACAAGAAGGCATGAGCGACCAGCGAAGACTCAGATCAGCCTGACTGTACATGAATACTGGTAAACTGCTTGGAAGGTCTAATCTTGCCCAGGTAAAGTGATGCAAGACGGGCCGTCCCTGCAATTAAACCCTATTGGTTTGTTTGGACAGTAGGGCCGGGGATTACAGTTCATCAATGTCTGGTAAAGGTCCCGACGTAAACCTCAAACAAAACCAATATATAGCCCAGTTGTTCAAAGCACCGTTATCTTAACGAGCTGGTTAGTAGTCATAATATGAACTGTTCATGCAAGTACAATATCTCATACTCTGGTATTCTTGCTGAAAAAAAATGCAAAAGTTACTTTTTTCATCAAAAATATTAGCATAGTTGTCATATTAATTAAATTATCAAATTTTTAATGATAGATACAAGAGCCAGAGCATGACAAAATCTACAAGGAAGCATGAGCGACCAGCGAAGACTCAGATCAGCCTGCACATCAGAGCAGTCTGATCAGCATCTCACTGATCGCATGTACCTACTATAGGCTAATATCTGTTCGAAGAGACATAAGCAAAAAGTCTTCTCATAGTGGATGGGTGGGCAGGTTGATGTGAGTCTCTGCTGGTCGCACCAGTCTAATTGCAGGTTTTTGTCATGCGTCGACTAGTTTATTACATTAACTAATGACATCATTAGGTTTGAGCGTGTGTGTGAATTCGGGTTTAACGTCGCTTTCAACAATTTTTCAGTCATATCACGACGGTGTCTGGTTGCGACAGGGAGCTCAATGCTCACGTTTATAGTGCTGCCTCACTGAAGTATCATGTCCCAGACACATTACATGATACCACACCCAGTCACATTATCCTGACACTGGGTCAACCAGTCCTAGCTCTACCCCGTAAATCTGAGTGCCAAGCGTGGAGCAGCTAGTACCATTCTTAACGACTTTGGTATGTTGCGGCCCGGGATCAAACCCGTGACCTCCCGTTCCCCGGAGCGGACACTCTACCAACTGAGCTATCGGGGCCGGTCATTAGGTTTGAACAACTGGGCCATGACCAGAAATGAGTTCCGTCAGCAGACAATGCTTTGAACGAAAATGGACCAAGATAATTAACTTATATACTTCCAAAGTTTCTGCTTAACCCTTATCCTGCTGAATAATTTAATTAAACCACACTTATTTCTGACAATCAACCAATCAAAATATTTGATTTTATATTTTAATGCAATTCACAAACTACATAACAATGCAGATCCTGATCAAGTGGCTTCAGAAGAAGCCATCTGATCTGGATCTGCACCGTTTGCAAAGGTGGGGTTTGTCGTGTTCGGCAGAATAAGGGTTAACCACATGGCCACTATGGCTTGGTGGGCAAGAGCGCCATTCTCTTAATCATAACGTCTCTCAACGCTGTAGTTCGAGCCTTGTTTCGGTCACATGTGAGACGTCATGTTCTGCAAAGGAAAATCAGGTTTTCTCTGGGTACATAGGTTTTTGCCCACCTCTGATTAATGATCGGCTCAAAATTATAACCATATACTTGCACTACTACATCTCATTCTGGGTCCAGTTCATCAAAGCGTCACTACATGTAGCTAAAAGAGCTTGCCTTTAGTTCTACGAGGACTGTTCAAATATGAATGCAAGTAGAACGTTTTCTCATGTACTAATGCGAAAATCACCTGGAAATAAATATCACGGCCTAGAAAAACATTTTACCTATACATTGATACCAAACCTGTTAAAATCCGTGCACTTTAGCCATGTATATCGTTCGATAAACAATGTCTCCTCTTGTATACTAATACAAAACATGGTTGGAAGAAGGTCAGAGTACGCCGTTGAAATACGGTCCTATATTAAGAATCGTTGTATTCGTGGTATACGGTGCAAAGACATTTTTGATGAAATATGTTCGGTTTATGGGCATAATGAAATGTCTTTTCCGACAGTTTTTCGTTGGTGTAAGAAATTCAGCTGTGGGCTAGGCTCAACAGAAGATGCACCACATGATCGTCGGCCGAAAAGAGCAACATCTGCCAAGATGGTTGCTTGAGTGAAAGAAATAGTTGCTACCGATGCACGATACACCACTAGGCAAATAGCTAGTATGGTTGGCATCTCATTAGGAGCAGCTCATACAATTCTGAAACAGGATTTGAAAATGAGAAAGATCTGTGCTAGATGGATTCCCCATCTGTTGACAGATGAGCAGAAAAAGACACGCATTCAGTGCGCCAAGAAGTTGCTTAAAAAGTTTCCAAATTAAAATGCACGGTCTTTCGCTAATGTCGTCACAGGTGACAAGACATGGGTTCACTTTTTTGAGCCAAAACGAAAGATTCAGAACAAAATATGGGCAACAAAGTATTGCAAAAGACCATGCATTGCAAAGCGGACCATGAGCGTCAAGAAGGTAATGTATGCCATATTCTTTTCAAATCAGGACCCTGCTATTCAGGTTGCTGTGCCTAAAGGCAAATCTGTAAATGCGAAGTTTTACAATAATAAAGTTCTTCGAAAATTGAAGAAATATTTCAAAGAACGAAGACCCGCAACTGGTTTGGCCAATGTCAGATTGCTATATGACAATGCGTCATCGCACAATGCGTTCATTGTGCAAGACTATCTGAAGCAGGAAAAGGTTGTTGAACTCCCCCACTCCCCGTATTCCCCTGACCTTGCCCCGTGTGACTTTTTTGTTCCCTTTCTGGCTGAAAATTTGTACAGCGCAAACACCTCGGTTCTGCAATATTCCAGTGCCTTCATAGTATACCCCGGAAAGACTACCAAAATGCATTCAATGATTGGATCAGAAGACTGAAAGTTTGTATATCTGTTAAAG
Source organism: Lucinisca nassula (assembly GCA_963580285.1). Classification (NCBI taxonomy): domain Eukaryota; kingdom Metazoa; phylum Mollusca; class Bivalvia; order Lucinida; family Lucinidae; genus Lucinisca; species Lucinisca nassula. Next base: position 59,047,826 of record OY757014.1, read on the forward strand.
GGGAATACTTTGAGGGGACAAAATAAATTTTTCATCGAAATCTATCACGGAATCATTTTTATGTGCTTAGTTGCATTCATATTTGAACAGTCCTCGTATCAAGTACAATTTCTTATATAGGCTACTTAAGAAATATATTAGCTTTAGCACTTATTTGTTGAGTAATAAATCACAAGTTCAGCGGTCAGTGTAAAGAAGATCAAATCATGGAATGCACAACATGAATGATTTGTGCACTCACAACTGACCAACACACTGTTATTTATTACTCAACAAATCACACATTAGAGCAATTCTTGTTCGACGCTAACTCTCTAAAAATTGAAAATAATTTCGTTGCTTCCTTAGAATTCTCCAAACCTTTTGCCATTGTTAGAAGAATCCCTACCCCACACCCAAAATTTACTGACTGTATCACACACATTTATGTCCTTTTGTAATGTTTTTGATGCGAGAAAATAACGTTTAACCATCTAACGTAAAATAATCTACAACTTAGACTTTTTATGATCTCACTCATCACGCTCCGGACCAACTAACGAGTTGCTGCAGATTTAATCACTGTACATGTACCATTACCTTTATAGGCATGCTGTGTTAGAAAAGTAATCTAACTAAGAAAATGTGTGTAGCTTTTGCATTTACTCACATCTAATATACTTGGATAACAGAAGGTTGAATATTTATAGGTTATTGACTTTATATTGTGAAATATTCGGCACGAGTTCATATGGCGAAGGACGCACGAGCTTGCGAGTGCGTCTTCGCCATATGAACGAGTGCCGAATATTTCACAATATAGAGTCAATAACCTTTTTATATATACCCAAAAATTCAACTTTCGGCTAGAATTCAGGATTGCCTGGTAAAAATTTCTGAACGTAAAATCAGATTATATATCTTTAACTGGTTTGAAATGGAAAATAATGAAGGTCGTTAAGTGTCTCCCTACACGTTGAATAACCACGCCCAACGGCGCCAAAGATAAGACGACGTTAACGTTTGTGGATGTGACGTCATTAAAAACATTGACGTTTCCCAACACAGGACGCCATTTTTTTCCGAAGCGTCGGTTATATTTCTTTCAAAATACTCCTGATTTCTTGGAAGAAAGTATTGAAAATCAAACAGATTGCAGGTAGGTCATATTTGACAGCATAAAATGAGGTTAATGCACTTGGCCAGAACCTATATTTGTTTGGTTTTACGTTCTTTCAGTCGATGCGCACGACAAGATGGCTGCCGATTTACGTTCTTTCAGTCGATGCGCACGACAAGATGGCTGCCGATTTTTAGTATCGAAATGGACAAATTTGAAAGTAGTTCTATTGTGAACGTGACTGCTTATCTACGGGCAATATGAACTTGACTACGGGCAATATTTATAGGTTATTGACTTTATATTGTGAAATATTCGGCACGAGTTCATATGGCGAAGGACGCACGAGCTTGCGAGTGCGTCTCCGCCATATGAACGAGTGCCGAATATTTTACAATATAAAGTCAATAACCTTTTTATTATATACCCAAAACTGGAACTGTCAGTTAGAATTCAGGACTGCCTAGCATAGAACTCTGTGTGTAAAATCAATTTATATATCTTTAAGTTGTTTAAAACTGAAAATAATGTAGCCCGCTAAGTGTCTTCCTACACATTGTAAAACCAACCCAAATGGCGCCAATGTGACAATTACGTTAACGTTGGTGGATGTGACGTCATTAAAAACATTCACGTTTCCCAACGCAGGACGCCATTTTTGCCGAAATGTCCGTTTTATTTCTTTCAAATTACTCCTGATTTTGTGAGAGAATTTTTTTCTAAGTCTTTACAGATTACAGGTAGGTCATATTTGCTAGCATAAAATGCGCTTCATGTTGTTTGTCACAGCCGATATTTGTTTTCTTTTACGTTCTGTCAATCGATTCGCACGACAAGATGGCTGCCGATTTTTAAGATTCAAAACTGAGAAATTTGAAAGTTGTCCTGTTATGCACGAGACTGCTTATCTCCGGGCAATATAAACTTGACTACGGGCAATATGGAAAAATATTGACCAGTAACTTCTGTACAAAGTAAACGGGACATTTTCTGGGTATATAATAATTATAGGTTATTGACTTTATATTGTGAAATATTCGGCCCAAGTTCATATGGCGAAGGACGCACGAGCTTGCGAGTGCGTCTCCGCCATATGAACGAGGGCCGAATATTTCACAATATAAAGTCAATAACCTTTTTATTATATATCCAAAACTTTAACTCTTTTAAAACTCAGGACTGCCTGGCATAGAAATCTGAATGTAAAATGATAATATATACTTTTAAGTAGCTTAAAATAGAAAATAATGCATCTCGTTTGATGTCTTCCTACACATTGCACAACCACGCCCAATGGCGCCAAAGTCAATATGACGTTAACGTCGTTTGATGTGACGTCATTAAAAACATCGACGTTTGCCAACGCAGAACGCCATTTTTTCCGGAGTTTCCGTTTAGTTTCTTTCAAAGTACTCTTGATTTACTGAAAGAAAGTTTTGTAAATCTTTACAGATTGCAGGTAGGTCATATTTGTTACCATAAAATGCGCTTTGTGCTCTGTGTCACAGCCTGCATTCGTTTTATTTCTTCGTTCTCTCAGTCGATTCGCACGACAAGATGGCTGCCGAGTGCCATGATTCAAAACTAGGAAATTTGAAAGTAGTCCTATTATGCACGAGACTCCTTATCTCCGGGCAATATCAACTTGACTACGGGCAATATGGAAAAATATTGACCGGTATCTTCTGTACAAAGTAAACGGGACATTTTCTGGGTATATAATAAGGAAAAATATTGACCGGTAACTTCTGTAGAAAGTAAACGGGACATTTTCTGGGTATATAATATGTTATCTTCAACTATTTTTAGTGCTTTTTTTTTGGTTCGGATTTGGAATTTAACAGTCAACTATTTTTAGTGTCAGTTTGATTTTTGGTTCGGATTTGGAATTTAACAGTCCAGTCAACACTATTCAGGTCATGTTGAGCCGGTCAGTTTGCCCAAACATACTTTGTTGGATGCGTTGGATGCCAACAGAGTTGGCTTTTTAGTAGACATAATCAGTACACCACAATCTCTTTATAACCCTATTGTTGGGGTAGATAACATTTTTACAATTTATTTTATACATAGCAGTGAAATCAATGCATATCTGAAACAAATAAAAGTGATATTTTCACACTGTGAAAATATAAATGATATTTTCACAGTGTGAATGTTATTTTCACAGTAGCAGCCCGGACTACTTTTCTCGCCAAAATTCATATGTTATCTATAAAATAATTCTGTAACATACGAGGGTAGGCTGAAAAGTTCTGAGCCTGACCAAGAAGCAGGCATCGAAGAGCCATGAAATTTTGTATTCATTAAATCCAAACCTTTATTACTTGATTAGACTCAAATGAGTTCAAGTTTACCTGCAGTGACGTAGAAATTCTAGACTTTGAAAATTGATACTAGCACGTTTTTGAGAAAATGGACAAAATCTGGCATCGTGGTGTCATCAAGTACCTCCATAAAAAGGGGTTAGCTCCTAAGGACATTCATGCCAATATTGTTGCTACATTAGGGGATGATGCTCCTTCGTATGCAATCGTGAAAAGGTGGGCAGCAAATTTTAAGATGGGCAAGGACAGCCTTGAAGATGATGACCGGTGTGGACGACCCACAACTGCAACAACTGAGGAAACCATCAGCGAAGTGCACAGGGCCGTGATGGATGACAGGCGTTTAACTGTGAATCAGTTAGCTAACACTGTTGGCATCTCCCGTGAACGAGTAGAGAACATTCTACACAGTGAATTAGGGATGTCGAAGGTTTCCGCCCGATGGGTGCCACGGCTTTTGACGCCTGACCAAACGTTGGCCAGACTGAACCTGTCACAAGCCAACTTGGCTATTTTTGAAGCAGACCAAGATGGTTTTTTTGACAGGTTGAATGTTGGGTTCATCACTTTGAGCCAGAGATCAAAAGACAATATTTACATTTCCAGTGTAAAGCCTAATGTAAACCTAGAGAAAACAATGGCGTTTATACTTTCATGAACGCATCGAATCACATGATTTTCAGTGACGTTAAGTTACGTCATTCTAAACCATTGTTCTCTACGGGCGTTGATGACGTCAACGCTGCTCCACTCTTTGTAGAAAAACAGCGTGTAAATGTTTTTCAGCTTTAAAAGTTTGCCGAACAAACATTTTTTTTCGCCCAGTGATAAGGGGCAAATAATGTAAATATAAAAAATAAACTTAATTTTTCTCCTTTTCATGAAAGTATAAACGACAGTGGGTCGCTAGCAAAGTTTACATGAACCCCTTTGGGGTTCATTTACTTTGCACGCGACCCACTGCGTTCATACTTCCATGAACTGTAGAAAAATAAATTTCATTTCTTAAACCCATGCAATGGAAGCACCCTGGCTCATCCCCTCCAAGGAAAGCAAAGGTCGTCTCCTCTGCAGGAAAGGTGATGGCATCAGTGTTCTGGGATGCCAAGGGCATAATATTCATAGATTACCTTCAAAAGGGCAGAACAATTAATGGGGAGTATTATGCAGATCTGCTAAAACAATTGCGAAAAGCAATTAAGGCTAAACAACCCGGAAATTGACAAAAGGGGTCTTGTTCCATCAGGACAATGCGCCTGCTCATAAATCGGTTGTCGCAATGGCTGCTGTGCATGACTGTGGCTTCACACTTGTCGATCACCCTCCGTATTCACCTGATCTAGCTCCATCAGATTATTTCCTGTTTCCAAACATGAAAAAGCACTTGTCTGGGCAGCATTATCGGTCAGACGAGGAGGTGATAGCTGCTGTGGAGGAGTTTTTCAGGGACCGAGATGAGACCTTCTATACCACTGGGATCCAAGGACTCCAGCATCGCTGGAGGAAGTGTGTGGACAGGAAGGGAGACTATGTTGAAAAATAAGGCACTTTCAGCATGGTCAAACCACTGGATCTTGGTCAAGCTCAGAACTTTTCAGCCTAACCTCGTACCCTGAAAAGGCATTCTTTGAACTGTAGAAATGCTGTATTAAAATGGCGATCTGTTTATGGTTTGCAACTGACTTATGGTTTGCAACTGACCGTTGTGACGTCATAGCAAAGTCAAAAATTGTGACGTAAGACCGATTGATCAATTACAGTAAGTGTCCTAAAATATTATCAAATAAAAAGAAAATTTACTTTTTTTCGATTAATATAAAAATTATTTCATCTCGTGTGTTGAAAACATCAGAATTTTCACTCGTGCTTCGCTCTCGTGAAATTCTGATATTTTCAACACACTCGATGAAATATTTTTGGTGTTCATCTCAAAAAAGTAAATATCCTCTATTTACTCTAATTCAAGTCAGTGTTTCGTGGCCTGTAACCTCAAAAAGGTAGGAGCTGCTCCATATCAGGGTCTAACTATTAAACATGTTTTAGCTTGATTGGCTGTAAAGTGTAGGTTTTGTTTTGTTTGATTTGAGGTTTAACGTCCCCGTCAATACTGTAAAGGTCATTTTCGAGACGTTGCTTCCAATTTTGTGGGACTTTTACCCGACATTGAGATGAAATGACATCTCAAGCCCTGTCGCCCAATGAAACCAATAGGGTTTATTAGCATGGATGGTCAGCCTCGCACCGCGGTTCCTGGACAGGCTTAGATCCTCTAAGCGGTTTACCAGTACTAGTGTGTGGGCCGGGTTCAGCTCTGTGTGGAAGCATCATGCAGCCCATATATTTCTTCAAGCCCCTGTAACTAAAGTGTAGGTGTAAGCCAGAATCGACAACTGTACAGAAATTTTCAAAGCGGCAAAAAGATTTAGCAAAACAGGCGTACAACTGTCAATCTATTGGACTCGCGTATGGAACAGGATTTAGGTAAAAACTCTATTATGCAACATTGAGATTGCAATATGCAATTTTGATATTCTGTTATGCTATATTCAGTTACAATTGTGCAACACTGCATTATGATATTCATTTTTGTAGGCTGCTTTTGGAATTTGTGTAGTTTTCTTTCTGTTTCTCGTCCTATTTTGCAACTTGAAATTCCGCTTCTGCTTCTTCTAGTTCCCATTATTCTCGTTAAGTGGCGCTGTGATCGTTTTTCCGTAAACGTCCGCCTGTATTCGGCAGATACCAAAAAAATCTGCAAGCGTGTTGGTGACACGGAGGAGTGAAAGAAACGAGAGAACTATATTTTTGGCATAAAACGGACGATTTGGGGACCCTTCCCGATAAAATCATTTACACATAATTTTTATTTTATATGTCAGACCAGGAATCAGCTTTGCTGTGTTTGTTTCGTGTCCAAGTTTTATCTAAATATATCGCAAATGTGTTCAGGCCATTGCACCTCTTAAATATAAATTTGTTGTAAATACTTATAATAATTTTGTATGGCACCGTAGCTCCTGTCCAATGTCGAGTAGACCATTGCGAGACTGCTCCTTTGCGAACATAGTTAAAACTCTCTTTTGTGAAAATGCTTTCAGATGAGAAACGACTTACGTTCCCTCTAACATTTATTTCTGATTTAGGGCATATCCAACGGAATTATAAAACTAGGCATTTTGGTTCTGTTGTTAGATTTGATGATTAACGTCACCGTCAACACAGTATAGGTCATTTTGGAGACGTTGCTTCCACTTTTGTGGGACTTTTACCCGACACTGAGATGAAATGACATCTCTAAGCCCTGTCGCCCAATGAAACCAATAGGGTTTGTAAGCACCGCTTTGACTCGGTAGACTTAGATCCTCTAAGCGGTTTGCCAGTGCTGGTGTGCGGGTCGGTTTCAGTTCATGCAGCCCATCTATTTCTTCAAGCCCCGATGGCCGGGGGTCTGATTCCCTGTTTGTTTTGTAACATGTTTATATAGATGTTCGTAACTGTTTGTGTTAAATGCATTCATTAATTTATAAGAAAATAGAAAGCTATCTGACTTTTTATACTAGATTTTTGGCTTCAAGTGACAAAACGCAAAGGTTTCCACTTTTTTGAGAAAAACACAACGCGCAGCAAATTCTTTCATACCGGAGTGCAGGTGGAAAACCCGCACATGCTACAATGTAACATATCAAGCGCTGGAAGCCTTTGTGGTGTAGTGGTTATGCTACTCGCCTCATTAACCAGGGATCGCAGGATCGACCCCAGCTTCTCCAGAATTTCGGATGAGTCCCAGGTCCCATCTCCGAATGACCTTAGCTGTTGTCGAGACGTAAAACTAAAAACGCACTCACATACCAAGCGCATCCCACCATAAAAACACATCTTTATAATTCTTACCCCCCCCCCCCAACACACACACACACTTGATCCCCACTTTTATAGGGTAAAACTGGGATTTACAGGAGTAAACATTATTTTTCTCATATCTACTCCAAAATATAGATTGTGGGTACTCGTTAAAACCGCATCGAAGAGGCGCTTCTAACGTGTACCAAAAATGTATATTTTAAGCAAGTCAGAAAAATATTATCACGACTTTTCATCTTAAAATTTTTGTTGTTGTATTTTTCGGCGGTAAAATGTACAAATCTAATGCATCAAAAAAAAAAAAAAAAATGTGTTTTTTTTTAAGATTCTGTAAACTTTAATAATAAGTAAATAAATAAATAATTAATGTCGTTAAATTCCGCCAGGTAAACCTGGGTACGCTGTACGCGGTCTAACTTTATTAAAACAAGAAGAAAAAAAAAAACTTTGGTGTAGACCTAATACATTTTTGTTTGTTTGATTTGAGGTTTAACGTCCCCGTCAACACTGTAAAGGTCATTTTGGAGACGTTGCTTCCAATTTTGTGGGACTTTTACCCAACATTGAGATGAAATGACATCTCAAGCCCTGTCGCCCAATGAAACCAATAGGGTTTATTAGCATGGACGGTCCGCCTCGCACCATGGTTCCTGGACAGGCTTAGATCCTCTAAGCGGTTTACCATTACTAGTGTGCGGGCCGGATTCAGCTCTGCGTGGAAGCATCATGCAGCCCGTATATTTCTTCAAGCACCTATGGGCGGGGGCCATGTAAGTACAAAATGGTTTGGATTCAGCCACTCCATTTGCCAAATCGTTACATGTAGGACTTGAAGAAATATGTAGTAGGCTGGTTAAGACAGTCGCGACACTAGCTCAGCAAGGTTTTGCTGGCTGAAGACAGACGGACGGACGGACGAACTGACAGATGATCAGCTAATATTTTCGCGTTGTGATTCTGTTGGATGAAAGCTATCCTGCCCCAGTCTAACTTATGAAGACAGACAGACGGACATATGAATAGGGCAGCTGTTATTGTGACCACAGGTGCTTTTCTATGGTTGTGGGTCGGGGCTGAGATTGGGTAAGTACTGTTCATTTTAATGGATGAAGTATTTACATCAGAATTACACTGGGAATTGGCGAACTAGTTGTTGTTTTCCAATTTCCCCGTGTGCTTAGGTGGTGAGGTCCCAAGGAACGAATCCATGGTGGTACCCCTATTCCCCGTTGAACAGAGAGACAATCGCTCGGCTACTGACTGAACCGGGCGCTATAAGCACTTTGGGGCTACCCCATCGCTCAACTACTCGCTGTGCGGACATACATACTTCTATAATATCCAAACATTTGAGTTTTGAGTGAAGCTGCAATTAGTAAAAAATATCGTTATAAGTAACTCCTCAGAAGGATCAGATTTATGAAAATTGTATGAATTAATCAATTTTAACAATAATTGCACATTTCAAATCCACGGATGCGGCACAAACTAATCCCTCATGGTAATTTATTTTAGTAAATGTTCAACGATAGAGTATTTTCCCCTTCGTCAAACAAGTATTAACTTTAAAATAAACTCCTGTTTCTCATAAATATATAAATAAGGAACCGCGCTGTAAAATTTATTTTAAAGATGCAAACGTACACATTATTGTAAATATCCGAATTATTAAATAGCTGGATAAAATTTATCGCTGCTGGCTTGAAATTGGCCCCTGGAAAAGCGAATGCGATCTTCTCAAACGGACGCTTGTCATCGGAAAAAATACGGCAAATCCACGGACATAACCGAACGTTACCGTCACCTCAATGACTGGTACCCCGTCTAACCACAGCAGAATCGAAACTGAATAATGCAAAATAGGACGTCCAAATGCCATATTTAAATATAAAGGTCTCAAATTAGAAGATGCATGTTGCATATTCGAATAAAGTAGTAAGATATGGAAAGGTTCATAATGCAAAGTGCGGTTTCAACAATTCATATTGTAATTGCACATTGCATAATTGAGTTTTTACCTTAATACTGTTCCATACTCGCGTAATCACAGGTTGTTTATAACAGCGTCATCCCATGCATCCTATTCAAACATAATAACAAATCAGAAGTAGTTTTGTGCAAGAGCGTCACCGATGATTATCTATAGTCCGTTTCGCAAGTTTTCATTGACGTTCACCATAACTTCAGCCCTTATTTTGACGAAGTTGGATTTCAACTCCAGCTTGTTGATTGATTGATTGATTTGAGGTAAAACGTCCCCGTCAACACTATTTATGTCATTTTGGGGACGTTGTTTTACCCGACACAGATGAAATGACAACTCAAGTCCTATCGCCCAATGAAGCCAAAGGCTTACATGCATTGGACTATCTGGCCTGGGCAGGCTTAGTCCTTCTAAGCGGTTTACCAGTACTCATGTGTGGCCAGTTTCAGATCTGCGTGGCAGCATCATACAGCCCATTTTTTCTCCAAGCCCCGTTGGCGGGGCGGACTGTCGCTTGTTGTCACCCAGTATTATGGCCATACGCCAAAGGGAGAATTAGCCGTTGAATTTCTCCGCGGGCAGAAAACTCTATTTGCTTAATATTGGAGTACACGGTGTTTCACATGCAAATATTGTTTGATTTGAGGTTAATCGTCCCCGTCCATACTATGTAGGTCATTCGGAGACGTTGCTTCCAATTTTGTGCGACTTTTACGCGACATTGAGATGGAATGACATCTCAAGACCTGCCACCAAATGAGACAAAGAGGGTGTAAATGCATGGACGGTCCAACTCGCATCACTTTGCCAGGACAGGCTTAGATCCTCTAAGCTGTTCCAGTACTCGTATGCGGTCGGTTTCAGCTCTGCGTGGAAGCATCATGCAGCCCATCTATTTCATTAAGCCCAGTGCCGCCCCCACCCCCAAATATTGTTGGTGGGGCCAGCAATACAGATACGGTTTTGGATTTTATTTTCACGAGGCCGTGCATTCATTTGACAATAATGGAAATATGTGTTTAAATCCAGAGGACCTGGTTAGAATAGACAAACTGTGCTATACACCGCTGTTTTGTTTGTTTTGATTTTTAACATCCCCTTCAACACTGTTTAGGTAATTTTGGAGGCGTGGCTTCCAATGTTTTGGGACTTTTCCAAGCCGGACAGATTATGGTTGTTATGTGAATACGTGATCACGCCTGTTATCGCGCCCACATTAACCCCTTTGGAATTGCGTTTTCAGTACATCAAAAAACTTCTTCACTCAAGCGAACTTCGAGCTGTAGTTAAAGATAAGTATGCTATTATGACTACGGTAAACAGTGTGTGTGTGTGTGTGTGTGTGTGTGTGTGTGTGTGTGTGTGTGAATTCGGGTTTAACGTTGCTTTCAACAATTTTTCAGTCATATCACGACGGTGTCTGGTTGCGACAGGGAGCTCAATGCTCACTTTTATAGTGCTGCCTCACTGTAGTATCATGTCCCAGACACATTACATGATACCACACCCAGTCACATTATCCTGACACTGGGTCTTCGGGTCTCTAACCGCTGTGATTCGAATCCCACTCGGATCACATGTGAAACACCAAGTTTTGCAACGGAAGGTCAGGTGTTTTTCTCCTCGTACTCCCGTTTTCGCCCGACTGTGATTAAGGACCGCCCCGATATGTGAAATGATTTTAAAAGGTCATTAAAAGCAGAACAAAACTATTCAAGAGGAAATGGTCAAGCATTTCAGCGGGATTTGGTCCATATAGATATTTTAGCTCACGCGTTCTCATTTAGGCTTCCATCTATTTTGCTTTTCATAATTTTTGGGTCTAGCAACACATAAATGCACATCTGTCGCACTGAATTCGGTAAAGTTACATTCATGATCGAGTTGCCAACACTTAACGGCCGGCTTCGGTAGCTCAGTTGGATGCGCGTCTGCTGGCGATCAGGACGACGCGGGTTCGATACCTGCCGATGTCGTGGAGATTGATCATGGAATCTTTTCTACGGTCATTCAATCCGCTGATTCAAGAACAGCAGTTGTCAGTTTTGGGCGAAAAAAGTGCACTGCACTGGTTAGCCGCTTACGCATAATCCTGAGGGAGATTATTCCTTTTTGCATCTCTTGTACTTGGTTTTAAATATTAAAGAAAGACCTACCTTGGCAGGAGCTGGCGAGGTACCCTCCGTTTCTTTGAAATTAATTCTCAACGAATCAGTGCTCCCACAAGATTTAGTTGCTAGTCTCACAAATTTGTGATAGTTACGTTCTATGTACTCGTTTTCCAAATCCAGGAAAGAAACTCTCAGAACGACGAGGTATTTCCTCTTGCAAAAAGTTGCAAAATTCAATATACGTGATACTGCATAAATTCCCCATTGACGCTTCAATTAAGGAGCAACGGGTGTCCCCACTGAACTCCGTGTGGACCTTAATGTCAATGAGATCTCCTGGGACCATTTTAGATGCCATCACTGATAGCAGATGCCTAGCGAGTTGTGATTTAAAGAAATATTCCGCGCTTGTGCCCGTGTACAGGCCCAAAATACACTTTTATGTGTGCTCATGGGTACGGCGGATAGTCAAACAACATCCGCTATATGCAAACTAGGCCTGTGATTTGTTAACAAAATGTCGGAAACCAATTTAAGCAACTGACAGAGGGTCGTTCCCGCCATATGTAAATTAGAACTACACGTATTAAAGAATTTCAAGTGTTCCGACATGTTTTATTGAAGGACCTATTAACGCATAATCATGATTGATATCTTGTTAAAAGATGAAACGTAGGTCATAAAGATTATCATGTTATGATCTCGAAATGGTCAATGAAACTGTGTAACTACTAGGTAATTTAACCAAGGCAGCAATTTGCCTTAGATTTGCTCCTAACAATAACACCAGAAATTCAACTTCGGTGAAGTTGATGTCGCACCTGCTCCCCACCTGCCCCACACAAAAAAATAAAAGTTTATTTAAGGCAGAAGAAATGAATATAGGGCTTTGAGAAGAATCCATAGCCTATATATGTGAGGTAAAAAACAGACTAAGTTCACAATGTGGAAAAAGTGATAAAAATTGATCCGTAGATAAAGTCAAAACCACATGCACATCCTCATACCATAGGTAAAAACACACACAAAGTTTTAAAATGATCAATATAAAACTGTAAGAGAAGTTGCAATGACAAGAGGTACCTATTGTATATCAACTAAAGCTTAAAATTGGCTAAGTTCACAATGTGCAAAAGTGAAAAAAAAATATTCTGAGAATTACGTCGAAATCACATGCACAACCTCATACCATGGCGAAAGCACACGCAAATTTTCAAAATGATCGGTATAAAACTGCAAGAGGAGTTGCGATGACAAGAGGTACCTATCATATATCAATTGAAGGTTAAAAATGACTATGTTCACAATGTGACAAAAGTGAAAAAAAATGATCCGACGATAAAGTCCAAACCACATGCGCATCCTCATACCATAGCAAAAGCACACGCAAAGTTTCAAAATGATCGGTATAAAACTGCAAGAGGAGTTGCGATGACAAGAGGTACCTATCATATATCAATTGAAGGTTAAAAATGACTAAGTTCACAATGTGGAAAAAGTGAAAAAAAAATGATCCGACGATAAAGTCCAAACCACATGCGCATCCTCATACCATAGCGAAAGCACACGCAAATTTTCAAAATGATCGGTATAAAACTGCAAGAGGAGTTGCGATGACAAGAGGTACCTATCATATATCAATCGAAGGTTAAAAATGACTAAGTTCACAATGTGGAAAAAGTGACAAAAATTTATCCGAAGATAAAGTCCAAACCACATGCGCATCCTCATACCATAGCGAAAGCACACGCAAAGTTTCAAAATAATCGGTATGAAACTGTAGGAGGAGTTGCGATGACAAGAGGTACCTATCATATATCAAATGAAGCTTAAAAATGGCTAAGTTCATAATGTGCAAAAAGCGGAAAAAAATATTCTGAAAATTATGTCGAAACCACATGCACATCCTCATACCATGGTGAAAGCACATGCAAAGTTTCAAAATGATCGGTATAAAACTGCAAGAGGAGTTGCGATGACAAGAGGTACGTATCGCATACCTAAAAATGACTAAGTTCACAATATGGAAAAAGTGACAAAAATTGATTCGAAGATTAAGTCCAAACCACATGCGCATCCTCAGACCATGGCGAAAGCACATGCAAAGTTTCCAAATGATCGGTCTAAAAGTGTAGGAGGAGTTGCGATGACAAGACATCCAGTGTAAAATGTTGACGGACGGACGGACGGACGGACGGACGGACGGACGGACGGACGAACGAACGGACGGACGGACGGACGGACGGAAACTTGCACGCCTATGTCTTCCTGCTAAAGCAGGTGCGACAAAAATGTGGGAATTCAAGAGAGCCGCCTAGTCTTCGTCTTCCATGAAATGGTCAGAATGTGAGTGTGAACTAGCTCACCATACTTCTAGTTAAGGTACCTGAAGCATTCAGCTTGCTTTGACCAAACAAGGGACTTAGGATTACTTATGGTTTAATCAATCCAGATCGTCAAAATCTCGGTGTCAGTGACGGAGAACCGCTCAATGCCATGACAGTAATTTGTCGGAAAAAAAGATAGCGTCTGAGACTACTTATGCTATCCGTCATACATACTGTCTTCTTAATAGCAAGTCAGAAGACTCCGTGGTGCAGTGGTTAATGGTTATACTATCCGCCTTGTAAACCAGGGGTCGCAGGATCGATCCCGGGCTTCTCCAGACTTTCGGATGAGTCTTTAAACCGAGACCCTGTCTCCGTTTAGCTGTTGGTGAGATGTTAAACGCAAACACACACTCACTCTTTTAGCAAGACACAGAGTGCTCATTCCTATATTATGGCAAAGCCATCGAGAGAGAGAGAGAGAGAGAGAGAGAGAGAGAGAGAGAGAGAGAGAGAGAGAGAGAGAGAGAGAGAGAGAGAGAGAGAGAGAGAGAGAGAGAGAGAGAGAGAGAGAGAGTCATTAGAACAGTTGCTAAGATTTTCAACTTCGGTTTGTATGGCTCTTTCAGCCGGATGCGTGGCAACATTGTTTGACGAAATTAATCTCCAAACTTTTCGGAATGGTACTTAATCAACATGCTAATGAAAAATCAAAGCATTGAATATCGATGGGTCGATTGTCTCCGAGTGTAGGCTGGGAAAATAGTCCTGAACTTAAAATGTTTTGTATAACCCTTAAATTCAAGTTTTTAAGCAAAAAGTGTAGACCCTGATCAGACGCTGCTTTTTGCGCCGTCTGATCCTTAATTCCTGTACTGCGAGCAAAGAGTCCAGATCCGGATAAGACGTCGCGTTCTGCGGCGTCTGAGTTGGGTCTACGACATTTGTCAAGCCCGACCCATGGTTCCAGTCCAGATTCTATAGACAACGCTACTATTTTCTATAAAAAAGTTATATGGGTTTCATGCAAATCAGTGATAGTCACATGAACTTCAGCACTGAAGCGTTTTTTATGCTTAGTAACTTTGGGTCGATTAACAAACAATCGACCCATAAAGTTGTTGGTGCTTGAATGGTCCATTATAGCCTGTCTGATTATAGCCTGCGCATAATGCCGATATTGTCAAAGCTTTTGATGCTCATGTATATCATCAGGGGGCTTTTGTGGTATCTCTCCATGGCTATCAACATTTAGCATTAAAGCTGGCGATAGCTGATAAAACATAGATTGACACATTCATCGCCATAATCATTTTCAGATTTCAACTTCATATACTTAGGCCCCACCCATCGGGCTCGGAGAAATGATCTGGAACAGACCGTATACCGTTAAGCCCCTCGCCGCATTTATTCCGTCCAAAAATACCCTCATCACGTCACAATTTGACGCTAGGATCGATCGATTTGTTAAATCTTTCTACCTAAAATCAAACTCTTATTCTCTCTCTATGTCTCTGTCTCCCTCTGTTTGTCTGTCTGTCTGTCGCTCTCTCTCTCTCTTACGCACACACGTGAGCGCGCGCACGCACGCACACGCCGCCCCCGCCCATCGGGGCTTGAAGAAATCGATTGGGTTGCATGATGCTTTCACACAGAGCTGAAACTGACTGCACATGAGTACTGGTAAACCGCTTAGAGGTTCTAAGTTGATGTGAGTCGGAACCGTCCATTCATACAAACCCTATTGGTTCAGTGAGCGGCAGGGCTTGATATGTCATTTCATCTCAGTCCCACACAAGTGCAAGCAAAGTCTCCAAAATGACCTATAGAATGTTGACGGGGGCGTTTTGTTTGAGGTTGAACGTCTCCGTCAACACAGTACCACTGTACAGGTCATGCTTTGGAGACATTGCTACCAATTTTTTGGGACTTTAACCCGACATTGAGATGAAATGACTTCTGAAACCCTATCGCCCAATGAAACCAATAGGGTTTATAATCACGGACGGTCCGACTCGCACAGCTTTGCCTGGGCAGGCTTAGATCCTCTAAGCGGTGTACCAGTACTCATGGACAGTCGGTTTCAGCTCTGCGTGGAAGTATCATGCTTTGTTTGTTTGATTTGAGGTTTACGTCCCCGTCAACACTGTAAAGGTCATTTTGGAGACGTTGCTTCCAATTTTGTGAGACTTTTACCCGACATTGAGATGAAATGACATCTCAAGCCCTGTCGCCCAATGAAACCAATAGGGTTTATTAGCATGGACGGTCCGCCTCGCACCGCGGTTCCTGGACAGGCTTAGATCCTCTAAGCAGTTTACCAGTACTAGTGTGTGGGCCGGATTCAGCTCTGCGTGGAAGCATCGTGCAGCCCATATATTTCTTCAAGCCCCTATGGGCGGGGACAGCCTATCTTTTTCTTCAAGCTCCTATGGGCGGGGGCAGCCTATATATTTCTTCAAGCCCCGATGGGCCAGGACGGAGGCGTAAAACTTAAATCAAACAAACACACATACGTACGCATGCATGTTCGTTCGAACCCCGCCCATCAGGGTTAGGAGAAATTGACTGGGCTGCGTGTAGCTTTCACACAGAGCTCAAACGGACCGCACATGACTACTGGTAAACCGCCCCTCTCAGGCAAAATAATACGAGTCGGTCCGACTCATATTAACCAAGTTGGTTTTCATTGGGTCGCACGGCTTGAGATGTCATTTCTTTCCTTTTTTCTTTTTTTTTCTTTGTCTTCTATACGCTATCGCGCACATTCTAGGCAGGTGTACTACTGAGCTACCATGCTCCCTTTGATATTTCATCTCAGTGTCGGGTAAAAGTCCAACAAAATTGGAAGCAACGTCTCCAAAATGACCCAAATAGTCCTGACGAGGACGTTAAACCTCAATTCAAAAACTGATATTCATTCGGAGCCATTTATCATTAACCGTTTGACGCTTATGACTCACCAAGAGGGAATGCGAAATCGACGTTCGCAGCCGTGGAGTTTTTGAAATAGGCTATAATTACGCTGAAACTTTCCATTCAAAAATAACTTGCCTACGTGACAAAAAACGACAGATCAAGTGCAGTTTGTGGGTCAGTGCAATTGCTAAATCTTTTTGCAATCAATAGTAATTCTGCTAATATTTGTTGGACTGTAACCTCAAAACAATATGCACTGCTCCACATCATGCTGTAAATATAAGTTTCACTTCAATTAGAACTATAGCCGGCCTTATATGAAAAGTTTACATAAACTTTTGAAGGGGCACATTTCTGTTTGGTGGACTGTAACCTCAAAACAATATGCACTGCTCCACGTTATGGTGTAGCTATTAAGTAAGTTTCAGCTTGATTGGTTTAGCCTGAAATGAACATTTTACAGAAAATTTTCAAGGGGGATAGCTCTTAATAATTGTTGGACTATAACCTCGAACCAATATTTGCAGACCCTAATCATAGTCTAACAATAAAACAAGTTTCAGCTTCATCAGATGTAAATTGTTGGAGTTAGCCAGAAATTAAAAGTTTACAGAAATTTTCAAAGCTGCAAGGTGCTTCCATGCAGAGCTGAAATCGACCGCACATGAGTTCTGGTAAACTGTTAAAGCAGCTCAGAAGACCTAAATCAGCCCAGGCGAAGTTGTACAGGTCAGACTGTCCATGCATATAAACTCTATTGGTTTCACCAGGCGGCAGGGCTTGAGATGTCATTTTATCTCAATGTATGGAGAAAGTCTGCAAATCTGTGAGCAATGTCTCCAAAATAGTGTTGACGGGAACTTTAAAACCTCAATTGAAACAAACAAAAAGGCATAATTCGGCTAATATGTGGTGGACTGTAACCTTGAAATAATATCCCTGGTCCACATCATGGTGTAACAATTTGTTAAGTTTCAGATTCATCGGATGTTAAAATGACGGAGGAGTTATCTGCAAACAAAAAAGTTTACAGACGAACGGATGCCAAACCCTGTAACATAAAATGTCCATATACATAATACTACTGGAGCGGTCATGTCTCCTATATCGTGTCATGATTAAATGCTTTAAGCAGGTGCGGTAAAAATTTGTTATTGACAGCAGATTGCCTGCAAGCATGCACTAAAATCATTTCAAATGAGAGTTAAATGATAAAATACAATCCAATAAAGTACCAAATAGATTAAAAACAAATAGATCAAAATATTTGTTTTTATTTAAATTTACTAGATAGAAATGTGTTGTTGTTTTGCATGTATTTTTTTTTTTGGGGGGGGGGGGGGGGCGGCTTTTTCTCTCATAAACTGTGCAGGGCAAAAAATCCAACAATGCGGACATTGCACACTTCAGCCAAGTTAAGCAAGACACAGCAACATATTTTGCTCACTGGAAACATGGAACAAGAGTTGTCAGAAGACAACATAGCTCCCCTTTGGGTGCCTAAGATGGATGAGGGCAAGTTATCAAAGTTTTTTCTTCTGTAAAAAAGCCTGAAGGAAAAGAAAGAGAACCAAAAAGTACTCCTAATCATCCTGTTTTCAAGCCTTTCCAATGTAAAACAAGAGGGCCCAATGGCCCTATATCGCTCATCTGTGTACCAGAAAATCATTAGTGTAGGGACCACTTGACATTGCTACATACTAAATATCTAAGCTCAGGCAAAGCGGTGTCCATGCTTATAAACCCTATTGGTTTCATTGGGCGACAGGGTTTGAAATTTCATCTCAATGTTGGGTAAAAGTCCCACAAAATTGGAAGAGACATCTCCAAAATGACCTAAGAGTGTTGACAGGGATGTAAAACCTCAAATCAAACAAAATCTGTGCCTTATGGTTTTGGAAAAGAAGATCTTTTTTAAGTTTTTTCCCAGTATAAGTCTATAGAAGCTAATGAGCCCTGGGGCTTGGCCAATTTTGACCCAAAGGGCATGATTGGCAGGATTTATGTAGGCAACCATTTTGTGTTGCTATATACTAAATATCTAAGGTCTGAATTTCATGGTTTCAAAGAAGATGTTTGAAGCTTTTTTTTTCATTATAAGTTTGTTGGAGATAAGGGGCCACAGGATTTGGCCAATTTGGACCCCAGGGGCATGATTGGCAGGATTCATGAAGGCGCCCACTCGACATTGCTACATGCTAAATACCTAAGCTCTGGGACTTATGGTTTCAGAGAAGAAGATTTTTTTCCCCCATTTCAAGTTGTTTTTTTTTTGTGTGTGTTTTTTTTTGTTTTTGTTTTTTTCATTTTAAGGGCCCTGTGGTTTCAGAGAAGAAGATTTTTGAAGTTTTTCCAATTGTAAGTCTATGGAAGCTAAAGAGCCCTGGGGTGTGGCCAATTTGGATCCCAGGGGCATAACTGGCAGGATTTATGTAGGTGGCCACTTGGCATTGCTACATACTAAAAATCTAAGCTCTGGGCCTAATGGTTTAATAGAAGAAGATTTTTTATTTATTTTTTTTCAATTATAAGTCTATTGGAGCTGATGAGCTCGGGCATGGCCAATTTTGACCCCAGGATTTATGAAGCTGGCTATTTTATGTTGCTAGATACTAAAAATCTAAGTTCTGTGCTTCACAGTTTCTGAGAAGAAGATTTTTGAAGCTTTTTTCCATGATGAGTCTATGGGAGCTAAGGGGCCCCAGGCGTGGCCCATTTGGACCCCAGGGGCATGATTGGCAGGAAATATGTAGGTGATCACTTGCCGTTGCTACATGCTAAATACCTAAGCTCTGGGCCTGTGGTTTCAGAGAAGAAGATTTTTGAAGCTTTTTTCCATTATGAGTCTATGGGAGCTAAGGGGCCCTGGACGTGGCCCATTTGAAGCCCAGGGGCATGATTGGCAGGATTTATGTAGGTGACCACTTGCCATTGCTACATGCTAAATATCTAAGCTCTGGGCCCTGTGGTTTTAGAGAAGAAGATTTTTGAAGCTTTTTTTCCATTTTGTGTCTAAGGGCGCTAAGGGGCCCTGGGGCGTGGCCCATTTGGACCCCAGGGGCATGATTGGCAGGATTTATGTAGGTGACCACTTGCCATTGCTACATGCTACATATCTAAGCTGTGGGCCCTCTGGTTTCAGAGAAGAAGATTTTTGAAGCTTTTTTTTTTCATTATGAGTCTATAGAAGCTAAGGGGCCCCGGGGCGCAGCCCATTTGGACCCCAGGGGCATGATTGGCAGGAATTATGTAGGTGACCACTTGCCGATGCCACATGCTAAATATCAGAGAAGAAAATTTTTGAAGCTTTTTTCCATTATGAGTCTATGGGAGCTAAGGGGCCCTGGACGTGGCCCATTTGGAGCCCAGGGGCATGATTGGCAGGATTTATGTAGGTGACCACTTGCCGTTGCTACATGCTAAATTTCTAAGCTCTGGGCTTTGTGGTTTCAGAGAAGAAGATTTTTGAAGCTTTTCTTTCCATTATGAGTCTATGGGAGCTAAGTGGCCCGGGGCGTGGCCCATTTGGAACCCAGGGGCATGATTGGCAGGAATTATATAGGTGACCCCTTGCCGTTGCTACATGCTAAATATCTAAGCTCTGGGCCCTGTGGTTTCAGAGCAGAAAATTTTTTAAGCTGTTTTTACCATTATGAGTCTATGGGAGCTTAGGGTCCCGGGTTGTGGCCAATTTGGACCCCAGGGGCATGATTGGCAGGAATTATGTAGGTGACCACTTGCCATTGCTACATGCTAAATACCTTAGCTCTGGGCCCTGCGGTTTCAGAGAAGAAGATTTTTGAAGCTTTTTTCCATTATGAGTCTATGGGAGCGAAGGGCCCCCCAGGGCGTGGCCCATTTGGAATCCAGAGGCATGATTGGCAGGAATTATGTAGGTGACCACTAGCCGTTGCTACATGCTAAATATCTAAGCTCTGGGCCCTGTGGTTTCAGAGAAGAAGATTTTTGAAGCTTTTTTTTCCATTTTGAGTCTATAGGAGTTAAGGGTCCCCGGGGTGTGGCCAATTTGGACCCCAGGGGCATGATTGGCAGAATTTATGTAGGTGACCACTTGACATTGTTACAAGCTACATATCTAACCACTGGGCCCAGTGGTTTCAGAGAAGAAGATATTTTAATTTTTTCCCATTGTAAGTCTATGGGAGCTATATGTTGCCATGGCAACCAGAATTCCAATCTGATCATCCCAAAAACCTTATGCAGCCGTTCCCCCTACCTGATGATGCTTCTTATGAAATTTGATCAAGATTGACCGTGGGGTATTAGAGATATACTTATTTGAAATTGTTTACGGACGGACGGACGCACGGACGGACGGACGCACGCACGACGGACAAAAAGTGATCACAAAAGCTCACCTCGTCACTATGTGACAGGTGGGCTAAAAAAAAAGATGAAAAAGAAATCTATATTTAATAAAAAAAAATCTACAAACTTCCAAGTAATAACAAGGCATCACAGCCATTACAAATTCCCTTGTGCAAGACAAATAAAAAAAAAAAGCCTAGCCTAGCATTTACGTAAAATTACATTATACATGTATCCATCAATAAATGTAGGTACTTAAGAGTGATGACAAAGTTTTTCTAAACATTGCCACTGTGACCTTGACTTTGAGCCCCAGGCCCTGAAAGTTGAACCGACTCGAGATATTATCATACCCAACATTTGTATGAAGTTATCTTAAAATCCATCAATAAATGTGGACACTAGAGCAATGATCAAGTTTTTCTTAAAAATAGCCACAGTGACCTTGACCTTCAGCCCCTGACCCGGAAAGTCAGTCACTCAAGATATCATCATACCAAACATTTGTGTCAAGTTATATTAAAATCCATCAATAAATGAAGGTGCAAGAGCGATGACAATGTTTTTCTAAAAATAGCCACAGTGACCTTGACCTTCAGCCCCAGACCCTGAAAGTCGAACCAACTCGAGATATCCCATCATACCCAACATTTGTGTAAAGTTATATTAAAATCCATTCATAAATGTAGGCACTAAAGCGATCACAAAGTTTTTCTAAAAATAGCCACAGTGACCTTGACCTTCAGCCCCGGAACCTGAAAGTCAAGGTCACGCGAGATATCATCATACCCAATATTTGTGTGAAATTATATTAAAATCCATCCATAAATAAAGGGGCAAGAGCGATGAAAATTTTTTTTCTAAAAATAGCCACAGTGACCTTAACCTTCTGCCCCAGACCCTGAAAGTCAAACCAGCTCGAGATATCATCAAACCAAACTTTTCTGTAAAGTTATATTAAAATCCATCCATAAATGTAGGCACTAGAGCGATCACAAAGTTTTTTCGAAAAATAGTCACAGTGACCTTGACCTTCAGCCCCACGCCCTGAAAGCTGAACTTGCTAAAAATATCATCATACCCAACATTTGTGTGAAGTTATATTAAAATCCATCAATAAATTAAGGGGCAAGAGCAATGAGACAATGTTTTTCTAAAAATAGCCAGAGTGACCTTGACCCAGTGACCCTGAAAGTAGTGACCTTGACCTGAAGCCCCGGACCCTGAAAGTCAAAGTCACTCAAGATATCATTATACCCAAGTTATATTAAAATCCATCAATAAATGAAGGCGCTAGAGCGATGACAATGTTTTTCTAAAAAATAGCCACATTCATTGACCTTGACCTTCAGCCCCAGACCCGCTATGTTTTTAAAAAGAAAAAAAAAAAAAAAAAAAAGAAAAAGAAAAAAAAAGAAGAAAAAAAAAAACATGCCTCCCCTGGGATTTGAACTCACGCAGCTTGCAGGTAAACTTTAACACAGGAAAGTAAGGGAGGTAATACAGAGGAAAATATTAACTTCTAAAAAAGACCAATTTAAGCCAAAAAAACTGTAAAATGAAGTACAATGATAATCTTAAATATTGTTTTTTTTTACAAATTGTTAATTATATATTCAAAATAAAGTTGTAAAACATCATATATAAGAGCTTGCAGGTAAACTTTAACCAATGCGGACGCCG
The DNA here is from genome assembly GCA_963580285.1 of Lucinisca nassula. Taxonomy (NCBI): domain Eukaryota; kingdom Metazoa; phylum Mollusca; class Bivalvia; order Lucinida; family Lucinidae; genus Lucinisca; species Lucinisca nassula. The sequence goes on from OY757014.1 coordinate 59,070,466, forward strand.
ACGCTGAAGTCGGACGCCCGGGGGTATGGCAATAGCTCCCCCTCACTTTCGTAAGGCGAGCTAAATAAAGTTGCCTTGCACTATCCAATCAAAAGCACACATTTCTTTGAAGTAAAGCAAGTCATACAGTTTCTGCTTCTGACCCCAACAAGGTTATGATGTATTTCAAGGACAGTGATAGGAGTAAAAGTACCAACATTAAAAAGCAGTTTAACCCTTATCATGCTGCATAATTAAGTTAGCCGCACCCATTTCTGACTTTGAACCAATCAGATTACCTGATGCAATTTATTCCTGCAGATTCACAAACTGAACGTCAAACAGTGAAGATCATATCTTCAGAAGCCATCTAATCTGAATCTACACTGTTTGCAAAGGTAGGGGTTGTCATGAACAGCATGATAAGAATTAAGCACAAACAACAACCAATTTTACCATGAATCAATAATGAATGGAGTTTAAAACCATATATTCTATTTTGACTCCATAGACAAGAACTCAAACATAGCAACAGATACATGTAAGGTGGACATTTGGTGATAATTGAAGGATAATTTTCCTTTTTCTGCATACAAACCTACATTGTGGTTATTCATTAGAACAGCCTCGCCAAGGCAGTTCCAATGAATATCCATAATACAAACTTTTATGGAGAACCGACAAAAGTTATCCTTAACCCTTGTCCTGCTGAGCCCGGATATGTCTTATCTTTCAAACAATGAAGATCCAGATCAGATGGTTTCTGAAGAAGCCATCTGATGGCTTCTGAAGAAGCCATCTGATCAGGATCTTCATTGTTTGTCATTCAGCTCATAAATTTGTCGCAATAATTTGCATCAAGTAACCTGATTGGTTGAGTAGTTTGTGTGGCATACATGTATATAAATATTCAGCAGGTCAAGGGTTAACTTACCACCAAATACCTACCTTATCTGTTACCATGCTTTAACTCTTATCTTGCTGTTCACAACAACCCCTATCTTTGGAAACAGTGTAGATCCAGATCAGATGGCTTCTGAAGAAGCCATCTGATCAGAATCTACACTGTTTGGCATTTAGTTTATGAATTTGTAGCAATAAATTACATCAAGTAATTAGATTGGTTGATAGACAGAAATGGGTGTGGCTTAAATGAATATTCAGCAAGATAAGGGTTAATAATAAATTCTTCAACTGAACATACATAACTCAGTGCTGAAGATTCCAGCTTGGACTGAATGTAAATTTCATGTCTCCTGAGTTTAAGTTAAAATCCACTGTAACTTTTACAGTGAACTCATTGTCTCCCTGAGAGTGTGCTGGTTTTTTGTTTCTAATAAGATGTACACCTTGTTTTGAATAATAGTCCCACTGGATTTCCTTTCCGATCAGGATTTCTTTAGTAGGACCTGTAGAGATACAATCTTCTCCAAAACAGAAGTCAGCCCACAGTGCCAGTCCATTACATGGTTCATGCTTATCAACATGTATAACCTTATCCTGTTGGATATCATTACTCTGGTTCAATATGGAGGTAAGGTCAACTTTAAGCAAGACCTTCGGTTCACTGGCAGCTTTGCAAGGGTATTCCCACAATGGTTGTGGCTCAACATTCAAGTCTACTTTATCTGAGGATGCCTCTATGAGTTCATCAAATTGTCTTATATCAAAGCCTTCACAGTGGCCTACATCTGCTCTAATTTTCCATAAATCTGAGTACTCAACAGCTAATCCATATATGATCATGGTAGATGGCAGCACTTTTGCATTTCCTCTAACCTGATTGGATAATTCATTTATGGCATAAGAGAAGTACACATTGTCCCAGGGCAGCAATGAGGTTTGAAATACTGGTTCTCCAATAATGAGCTCTACTTCATGAGATATATCTTCACGTGTGATATCTTCTGGTCGTTTGTCTAGCACAGTAATCTTTTCGCTTAAATTGTTATGTTCAATAAAGTCTTTCATAAAGCGGTTGCACAGTGGGTTCGTTTCAATGCTGTAAACATGTTTAGCCCCTAGCCTAGCTGCTATCAGAGGAAGGAGACTGCCATCACTGAGAGACAAACACACACTGTCACTGTTTATATGCTTTTTAAAAGTGTTAACATACACTGCCCTTCTACATGGATCACTCAGCATTCCCAACCGAGATCTACTGAAGGCTATATGGGCACCACAGTCACATACTGGTCGCAAATTTGAAGCCCCTTCATCACATGTAGTGCTAGCCACATCAAACCAGAGACTATATTCATCGTGACTACTGATCACTTTGATACTGCCTCCCATAGCAACTGTCATTCTAGTGTATGGGTAGTAAATAGCCTGCATCCAGTGGTCCCTCCACTGCATGTGCCCCGGTGTTGGGTGTGCCCATCGGGGAGCACAACTTAGAACTATCTCTCCTCTAGGATCCATCTCCAGATCCCACCACATCAACACAGCATCGACATGACCAGAGTCTAAAACATCTACAGTCTGTGTAGAGGTTCTTCTAAAATCTAGAGATGTTTTACCAGTGAAGTCAAACCTAAATACTTTCTGAGGTTTAGTCAGGACAGTGAAAGTATGTCTCGGTAGCTGGTCTAACTGTAGATCATGTAGAGACGGTGCTCCTCCACAGCTTAGCATTTTTTCAGGGGCAGTAACTGGGTCTGCACCTTTTATATTGACATTATCAATCTTTGTCCAGCGTCTTATAAGGTCTGAGCTTACAAGCTGTACATACATATTTCCAGCTCTAGGAACAACCAAACTGTCTTTTTCCAAAAGTTCCTTGTGAGCATGTGAAAAAGTCGATATGGCCCCCTCACCAATCAACTCTGTATCAAATACCTCAGTCACTAAAATATTGGCCTTATGGGGCATATCTCCATCTTCACCAACAGTAACTTCTGTAGATCTTTTTGGAATAATATTGATCTTGTCAGCAAACCCATTTTCTGCTATGATTTTCTTAGCACATTCAGCCATTGGAGTGAATGCCTCACAGGCATACACAGTGTCAGCCCCTAATCTGGCAGCCATCATTGACAGCAGACCAGTTCCTGTACCAATGTCAAGGACATTCACTGGTAAGTTCTTCTCACGTCTTGCAGAAATGGCTTTACTGAGAGCCTTGTAATACAGTTTGTTTCTTTCCGTGTCATGTAGCATATCAGCATAGGAGGATCTGGCAATTTCTTGTTGGAAGTCATAATTTTCATCCTGAAACATCCATTCTGTCTTCCCTGTCAAAGGGTTGAATGAAGAGACAAAAACACTCATTTTCAGTCTTAGCACTTTCAAATGATTATCTCTGACTCCTATTGAAGGTAAGAAGCTGCCTAGCCGATAAATTTGCATTGATCATGCAACAGTTCTGGCATCATTCATCTGCTGCAGGTAGCATTAATATTCACTCTTCTCATGGACTGGTACTGCCACAACTGTCTAAAAGTTCGTAGACTGGTACTGCTACAATTATCTGAAAAATAAGAAAAAAAAACAATCTCTTTATAAAACTGTTTACCCTTAAGGGGTACCTTGGCAAACAGTGCAGGCCCATCAGGGCCTTCACTCTTTGCCAAGAATTTTCGGTCAAAAATAGAATAACCAGAGGGCCATGATGGCCCTGGATTGCTCACCTGATCCATAGAGTAACAAGTGGGCCCCGGGGAGCGCCATTATTGACCCCAGAGCTATAATGTGCATAATGTTGAGGGAGGTCTAAAAAGGTGAAGCTTCATTCCAAATACCAACAAAGGCTATAATTTGAACAATCTTGGCAAAGGTCCACTAGATGGAGCTACACACCAAATATCAAAGACCTGGGCCTTGCGGTTTCAGAGAAGAAGATTTTTTTAAAGATATTCCCTACATAAGCCTATGTAAAACCAAATGGCCCGGGGGGGGGGGGGGGGGGGGGGGGGGATTTTTGGCCTCAGGGCTATAATTTAAACAATCTTGATGGAGGTCCACTAGATGAAGCTTCACACCAAATATCAAAGACCTGGGCCTTGCAGTTTCAGAGAAGAAGATTTTCAAAGATTATCTCTATATAAGTCTATGTAAAACCAAAGGGTCCTGGGACGGGGGCATTTGTGGCCGGGGGCTATAATTTGAACAAGCTTGGTAGAGGTCCACTAGATGAATGGCCATACCAAATATCAAAGACATGGGCCTTGCAGTTTCGGAGAAGATTTTCAAAGATTTCCCTATATTAGTCTATGTAAAACCAAAGGGTCTCGGGGGTGGAGGCATTTTTGGCCCAAGGGCTATAAGTTGAACAATCTTGATAGAGGTCCAGTAGATGAAATTTCACACCAAATATCAAAGACCTAGGCCTTGTGGTTTCACAGAAGAAGATTTTTGAAGATTTTCCCTATATAAGTCTATGAAAAACCAAAGGGCCCCGAGAAGGGGGCATTTTTGGTCCCAGCACTATAATTTGAACAATCTTGGTAGGGGTCCACTAGATAAAGCGACATACCAAATATCAAAGACCTGGGCCTTGCGGGTTTCAGAGAAGAAGATTTTTTAAAGATTTTCCCTATATAAGCCCATGTAAAATCAAAGGGCCCTGGAGTGGGGGCATTTTTGGCCCCAGGGCTATAATTTGATCAAACTTGGCAGCGGTCCACTAGATGAAGCTACATACCAAATATCAAAGACCTGGCCTTGTGGTTTCAGAGAAGAATATTTTTAAAGATTTTCCCTATATAAGCCCATGTATAATCAAAGGGCCCCGGGGCGGGGGCATTTTAGGCCCTGGCACTATAATTTGAACAATCTTGGTAGCGGTCCACTAGATGAAGCTTTATACCAAATAGCAAAGACCTGGGCCTTGCGGTTTCAGAAGAAGATTTTTAAAGATTTTCCCTATATAAGTCTATGTAAAACCAAAGGGTCTCGGGGCGGAGGCATTTTTGGCCCCAGGGCTATAAGTTGAACAATCTTGATAGAGGTCCAGTAGATGAAATTTCACACCAAATATCAAAGACCTAGGCCTTGTGGTTTCACAGAAGAAGATTTTTGAAGATTTTCCCAATATAAGTTTATGTAAAACCAAAGGGCCCCGAGAAGGGGGCATTTTTGGTCCCAGCACTATAATTTGAACAATCTTGGTAGGGGTGCACTAGATGAAGCTTTATACCAAATAGCAAAGACCTGGGCCTTGCGGTTTCAGAAGAAGATTTTTAAAGAATTTCCCTATATAAGTCTATGTAAAACCAAAGGGTCCTCGGGGCGGAGGCATTTTTGGCCCCAGGGCTATAAGTTGAACAATCTTGATAGAGGTCCAGTAGATGAAATTTCACACCAAATATCAAAGACCTAGGCCTTGTGGTTTCACAGAAGAAGATTTTTGAAGATTTTCCCAATATAAGTTTATGTAAAACCAAAGGGCCCCGAGAAGGGGGCATTTTTGGTCCCCAGCACTATAATTTGAACAATCTTGGTAGGGGTGCACTAGATGAAGCTTTATACCAAATAGCAAAGACCTGGGCCTTGCGGTTTCAGAAGAAGATTTTTAAAGAATTTCCCTATATAAGTCTATGTAAAACCAAAGGGTCTCGGGGCGGAGGCATTTTTGGCCCCAGGGCTATAAGTTGAACAATCTTGATAGAGGTCCAGTAGATGAAATTTCACACCAAATATCAAAGACCTAGGCCTTGTGGTTTCACAGAAGAAGATTTTTGAAGATTTTCCCAATATAAGTTTATGTAAAACCAAAGGGCCCCGAGAAGGGGGCATTTTTGGTCCCAGCACTATAATTTGAACAATCTTGGTAGGGGTGCACTAGATGAAGCTACATACCAAATATCAAAGACCTGGGCCTTGCGGTTTCAAGAGAAGAAGATTTTTAAAGATTTTCCCTATATAAGCCCATGTAAAATCAAAGGGCCCTGGAGCGGGGGCATTTTTGGCCCCAGGGCTATAATTTGAACAAGATTGGCAGCGGTCCACAAGATGAAGTAACATACCAAAATATCAAAAACCTGGGCCTTGTGGTTTCAGAGAAGAATATTTTTAAAGATTTCCCCTATATAAGCCTATGTAAAATCAAAGGGCCCCGGGGCGGGGGGCATTTTAGGCCCTAGCACTATAATTTGAACAATCTTGGTAGCGGTCCACTAGATGAAGCTTCATACCAAATAGCAAAGACTTGGGCCTTGCGGTTTCAGAGAAGAAGATTTTTCAAGATTTTCCCTATATAAGCCAATGTAAAACCAAAGGGCCCCGGGGGTGGGGGCATTTTTGGCCCCAGCACTATAATTTGAACAAACTTGGTAGGGGTCCACTAGATGAAGCTACATACCAAATATCAAAGATCTGGGCCTTTCGGTTTCAGAGAAGAAGATTTTTAAAGATTTTCCCTACATAAGCCCATGTAAAACCAAAGGGCACCGGGGCGGGGGCATCTTTGGCCCCAGCACTATAATTTGAACAATCTTGGTAGGGGTCCACTAGATGAAGCTTTCATACCACATATCAAAGACATGGGCCTTGTGGTTACAGAGAAGATTTTTTAAGTTTTCAGTGAAAAAAAAATCTATTTTTGGCTCCTGTGACCCAGATGTGCAACGGACCGGAACCATTTGAACAACTTTGAAAGGGGACCACCTAAAGATCATTCCTGTGAAGTTTGGTCAAAATCCGATCAGTGGTTTAGGAGGAGATGTCGTTTGAAGAAATTGATTACGCACAAATGCACGCACGCACTGACGACGGACGAAAAGTGATCACAAAAGCTCACCTTGTCACTACGTGACAGGTGAGCTAAAAAGGAAAAAATAGACCTGACACCCCTTATATGACAAATGGACTTGTCCAACATATAGGAATGGAAAAGTCCACTAGCATACAATTGGTTAATGTGACTAAGCTTTGTTTGTTTGGCGTTTAATAGCCCAGTCAACACTATTAAGGTCATATCGATCTTGTCAGTTTACCTAACCACCCTCTTCCTGGGCAGGCATATATGTAAGTGGTTAACCAGTACAGTGCACACTCAGACAACTGCCTTTCTTGAATCAGCAGAAGGGAAAGAATGACCATAGAAAAAATTTCTTGATCAATCTCCATAAAACACTGTTGATGACCTGGGCCCAATTGTTCAAAGAATAGTTATCTTAAAAAGTTCATTAGTGGTCAAATTGACTGTTCTAGCAAGTACAATATTTAATTTAGCGTCAATTTTGCTGAAAAAATGAGAGCAGCTTTTGCATCTGCAAAAGCTGCTCTCATTTTTTCAGCAAAAATATAAGTATATCTGCCATATTAAATGATCAAAATTTTACTGATATGTTAACTAACGACATTGTTAGTTTTGAACAACTGGCCCCTAGTAGGTAGAGAACCTGTGACCTTTTGGCCCCGATGTAATAAAACCTTTTACATGCTCAACTCACTTGAGAATGAAATTTGTCATGCTCAAAAATTTTACAATTCAAATATATACGGCAATTTTCCTTTTCATATCAGAAGAGAATGTTGTGTGTCCTGCTCATAAATTTTAAAATGCCAACAATTATACCAACAATTGTTGGCATTTTAAAATTTATGACCAGGATAAATTTTGTGATCAAGTGAGTTAAGCACGAACTTTTTTTTAATAACCTCGACTTCCTGGTCACCAGTCAGAGACACATCCGACTGAGCTAACAAGGCCGGCAATATGATATACTGTAAAATCCTAAAAATTCAGACACTTTGAGGACTTGCTGTAATTCTCCTGAAATTTTTAAAAATTTGTTTTATGATCCAGCAAGGAGTCCAAAAATAGCAGATGGAATGGCAAATAGTGTAGACCCTGATCAGACTGATCCTTCAGTCTGATCTGGGCTGCACTGTTTGCTTAGGCCTGTCTGTCCCAATGCTTAGGATCATTACCGTAATTTTCTATATTAGAATCAATTTGTGGGAAATCTTTACAACTGCCTTGTCGTGTTTCAGGTTTCACAATTTTTGGCCATATCCGGACGAGACATTACATAAGGTTAACTTTAGGACTATTTGAGGTTAACTGTTTGTCAACCGATCAAAAGTTACTAATGAATTAGTTATAAAACTGTTGTCAGCAGGACTGTCACTATCAAATAAAGTTATACAGTGCAAATTTCTGGCGAAAGAATGTGCGCTGTACTGGTTAACCGCTTACAGGAAAAGTGTGGATAGGTAAACTGATCGGCTTAACAAGAGCACCGCATGCGGGTGCCAACGCTCGTCTGCAGTTTCTTTTAGAAAACCAAAGTTCTAAGTCAAACAAGAGCAATCAAATTGCAAGATGGAGTTATAAAACTTGTAGGGAATGTAGCTCTTGTGATGGTGAGTATGTGTATGAAATTTCATGAAGGTAGGCCAAATACTTTTGGAAATATTGTCAAGGTTAAGGTTTTCGGTTAAATTTTCGAAAAATAGGTCAAAGTTCAAAGGTCAAGGTCACAGATCAAAAAGTGTGGTATCACTGAAAAGGTCTTGTCCCAAGGAACATTCATGTGAAGTTGGAAGGCTCTGTTGTGAATAGTATTGAAATAAGAGACAAAAACAATTTAAAACAAGAGGGCCCAGAGGGCCCTGGTTCGCTCACCTGATCCAATGTATAACAAGTGGGCCCCAGGCAGGGTCAATTTTGGCCCCAGGGCTATAATTTGAACAATCTTGGTAGAGGTCCACAAGATGAAGCTTCATATCGAATATGAAAGACCTGGGCTTTCTGGTTTCAGAGAAGAATATTTTAAAGGTTTACCCTGCATATGGAAGTCTATGTAAAACAAGATTTTCCCTATATAAGTCTATGTTAAACCAAAGGGCCCCGGAGCAGGGGCATTTTTGGCCCCAGGGCTATAATTTGAACAATCTTGGTAGAGGTCCACTAGCTGAAGCTTCATAACAAATATCAAAGACCTAAGCCTTGTGTTTCAGAGAAGATGATTTTTAAAGATTTTCCCTATATAAGTCTATGTAAAACCAAAGGGCCACATGGCGGAGGCATTTTTGGTCTCAGAGCTATAATTTGAACCATCTTTATAGTCGTCCACTAGCTGAAGCTTCATAACAAATATCGAAGACCTAAGCCTTGTGGTTTCAAAGAAGAAGATTTTTAAAGATTTTCCCTATATACGTCTATGTAAAACCAAAGGGCCCCAGAGCGGGGGCATTTTTGGCCCCAGGGCTATAATTTGAACAATCTTGGTAGAGGTCCACACGATGAAGCTTCATACCAAATATCAATGACCTGGGCCTTGCAGTTTCAGAGAAGAAGATTTTTTAAGATTTTCCCTATATAAGCCTATGTAAAACAAAAGGGCCCTGGTGCGGGGGCATTTTTGGCCCTTGCATTATAATTTGAATAATCTTGGTAGGGGTCCACTAGATGAAGCTTCATACCAAATATCAAAGACCTGGGCCTTGCGGTTTCAGAGAAGAAGATTTTTAAAGATTTTCCCTATATAAGCCCATGTAAAACCAAAGGGCCCCCGTGTGGGGGGCATTTTTAGCTCCAGCACTATAATTTGAACAATATTGGTAGGGATCAACAAGATGAAGCTTCATACCAAATATCAAAGACCTGGGCCTTGCGGTTTCAGAGAAGGAGATTTTTAAAGATTTTCCCTATATAAGCCCATGTAAAACCAAAGGGCCCCCGTGCTGGGACATTTTTAGATCCAGCACTATAATTTATACAATCTTGGTAGGGGTCCACTAGATAAAGCTTCATACCAAATATCAAAGACCTGGGCCTCGCAGTTTCAGAGAAGAAGATTTTTATAGATTTTCCCTATATAAGCCCATGTAAAACCAAAGGGCCCCTGTGCGGGGGCATTTTGGCCCCAGCACTATAATTTGAACAATCTTGGTAGGGGTCCACTAGATGAAGCTTCATACCAAATATCAAAGACCTGGGCCTTGCGGTTTCAGAGAAGGAGATTTTTAAAGATTTTCCCTATAAAAGCCTATGTAAACAAAAGGGCCCTGGTGCGGAGGCATTTTTGGCCCCAGCACTATAATTTGAACAATCTTGGTAGGGGTCCACTAGATGAAGCTTCATACCAAATATCAAAGACCTGGGCCTTGCGGTTTCAGAGAAGAAGATTTTTCAAGATTTTCCCTATATAAGCCCATGTAAAACCAAAGGGCCCCCGTGTTGGGGCATTTTTAGATCCAGCACTATAATTTGAACAATCTTGGTAGGGGTCCACTAGATGCAGCTTCATAACAAATATCAAAGACCTGGGCCATGCGGTTTCAGAGAAGAAGATTTTTTAAGTTTGCGGTGAAAAAAATCTATTTTTGGCTACTGTGACCTATATGTGCAACGGACCGGAACCATTTCAACAACTTTGAAAGGGGACCACCTAAGGATCATTCCTGTGAAGTTTGGTCAAAATAAGATCAGTGGTTTAGGAGGAGATGTCGTTTGAAGAAAAGTTTACGGACGCACGCACGCACGACGGACGACGGACAAAAAGTGAGTCCAAAAGCTCACCTTGTCACTACGTGACAGGTGAGCTAAAAAACGGAGAGAAAAGGGGAGATAATTCAATCAAATTGCAAGATGGAGTTATAAAACTTGTAGGGAATGTAGCTCTTGTGATGGTGAGTATGTGTATGAAGTTTCATGAAGGTAGGCCAAATACTTTTGGAAATATGGTCAAGGTTAAGGTTTTCGGTTAAATTTTCGAAAAATAGGTCAAAGTTCAAAGGTCAAGGTCACAGATCAAAAAGTGTGGTATCACTGAAAAGGTCTTCTCCCAAGGAACATTCATGTGAAGTTTGAAGGCTCTGTTGTGAATAGTATTAAAATGAGAGCAAAAAATGTGTTTCAGAAAAAAAATTGGAAAAGGGGAGATAATTCAGCCAAAATCAACAATGTTGTTATGGTCCTTGGTCAAAATGTAGCTCTTGTGATGATGAGTGTGTGTATGAAGTTTCATGAGGCTAGGTCTAATACTTTTTAAGTTATAGCCAAGGTTAAGTTTTTTTGGAACGACGCCAGACGACAACGCAGACGCCGGAGTGATGACAATAGCTCGAAAGTTTTTTTTTCAAAAAATAGACGAGCTAAAAATGACCTAAAATAGTGTTGAATGGGCCAACAAGCAAACAAACATACCGTGCAAATACAATCAAACTTCAACCTTTGGGATCTCGGAAATCTGTTCAAAACAGGGGTAGTTTGAGCCACTGAGCGTTACTGTCTGGAGGTATAGGAGATACTTTTTGACATCTTTCGGTGTTCTATGATTAAAATGTATGCTGTGTGTACACCCATTAGAATCGCCTCATTGTGACGATTCTAATGAGTACACACAGCATACATTTGCAAAATAAAGACATTGTCACCCTTTAATTCTTATCTAGAGGATTTTCCTAGGGGTTAGAAAGCAGGTTTGACTTAGCCATGGTAAAAGAACCACCATCATCCCTGCCCATCGGGGCTTGAAGAAAAAGATGGGCTGCATGATGCTTCCATGCAGAGCTGAAACCAACCGCACACAAATACTGGTAAACAGCTTAGAGGATCTAAGCCTGCCCAGGCAAAGCGGTGCGAGTCAGAGCGTCCATGCTTATAAACCCTATTGGTTTCATTGGGCGACAGGGCTTGAGAAGTCATTTCATCTCAATGTCGGGTAAAAGTCCCCAAAATCGGAAGCAACGTCTCCAAAATGACCTGTGCAGTGTTGACGGGGACGTTAAACCTCAAATCAAACAAAACAAACAAATGAAAGAACTATCAGTGTTTGAGCCACTAAAGTTCTTCTGTAGTATGAAATCCAGATAAAACGTACTTATTGTCATATTATTTATGTAGCTGTGACTTTACAGTGTTGTGTGAATAGGAGCTGTTAACCCATTGCGTACTAGTGGACTCTTCCATTGCTATATGTTTGATAAGTCCATTTGTATTATAAGGGGTGTCAGGCCTATTTTTTCATTTTTATTCTATTCTGTTAGCAAATATTGTAGGCGCTGATCAGATGCCGCATTCTGCGGCATCTGATCTGGGCCTACACTATTTGCCAAGGTACCACTTTAGGGGTTTCCTGCTTGCAATGGGTTGAACAATCAGTGTAGATTTAGATCAGAAACAGATGCCACAGATGTAGCTGCTTGAGAGGTTACCATTTTTTATACCTATGTATTTGGACAGATATGCCTGAACAGTGTAAACCCAGATGAGACGGTGCAGTCTCATCAGGGTCTACACTCTTTGCTACTCATTCAGCTGTCTTTAGACATAACATCTAGTACATGTAGTTGTATCTCAGGGACCCCAGTGGAATGGCCGTAATGAAGAAATTGAAAAAGTTCAGAAAAGAGCTGCCAGATTACTGTTTTGAAACTGGGAGCATGACCGGAATACTAGGAAAATTAAGATGGGTCTCTCAAGAAAAGGAGAAGAGACAGTAGGCCATACTTTTATACAAAGGTCTAAAGAGTATTACCAGCAACAGATGACCTTAATCCCCCAGCTAGGCACTGTAGACATTCACTGGTGTTTCAGACCCCTACTGCAAGAACTGACATCTATAAAGAACCGTTCTTCCCTCGAGGGGTATGGTGTGTGTGAATTCAGGTTTAACGTCGCTTTCAACAATTTTTCAGTCATATCATGACGGTGTCTGGTTGCGACAGGGAGCTCAATGCTCACTTTTATAGTGCTGCCTCACTGAAGTATCATGTCCCAGACACATTACATGATACCACACCCAGTCACATTATTCTGACAATGGGTCGACCATGCCTAAATCTACCCCGTAAATCTGAGTGCGAAGCGAGGAGCAGCTAGTACCATTTTTAACGACTTTGGTATGTCGCGGCCCGGGATTGAACCCATGACCTCCCGTTCCCCGGAGCGGACACTCTACCAACTGAGCTATCGGGGTCGGTCGAGGGGTATGTACAAACACCGAACTGGACCCAATTACCGGATCAGACCGGTTTTCTATGCTAGCCTATGGTCACTTTTCCTTCGATAGTTTATTCTTTATGCACAGCTGAGAGAGGTATTTGGCATACAAAATAATGTTTACCTCATATCTTCATTCCAAACCCCCCCAACCCCCCCCAAAAAATAAATAAATAAATAAACACAGTCCATGAAGACATAGCTTAATGCAAACTGGAGAGAAACCAGAAGAACCAGTGGGCTATGAAGAACACAAATGTCCGTAATCGCTATTTATTTTCTCATGTCTGTCACAAAATTATATGTTTTTAAGATCTTTTAGGTAGATATTGTTTTGTTTGTTTGATTTGAGGTTTAACATCCCCGTCATCACTGTAAAGGTCATTTTGGAGACATTGCTACCAATTTTGTGGAACATAGTGACAAAGAGATGAAATGACTTCTCAAGCCCTGCCGCCCAATGAAACCAATAGGGTTTATAAGCATGGACGGGCCGACTCGCACCACTTTGCCTGGGCAGGCTTAGATCCTCTAAGCGGTTTACCTCTAAGCGGTTTACCAGTACTCGTACTCGTGTGCAGATCGGTTCCAGCTCTGCGTGGAAGCATCATGCAGCCCATCTATTCCTTCAAGCCCCGATGGGCTGGGGCCGAGGTAGATATTTTAAATTTTATTATTGAAAAATATAAAAGATGTCCCAGACAATAATGACGAGACACTAACAATCTTCCCAACATGTTTTCAAAGCTGTTTTTTCGTTTTTGTTCATTCGTTAGCTGTATGGTCGATAGCATTGTGGTGTATGTTTTATAGCAAAAACTCCTACTTGTAGTGTATGGTCGATAGCAGAATAAAACTATTCATGAAAAAGCTTGTTTATAGCTAGAATTTGATTATTTTGATGTATTCAAATATACTATTGCCATTCGAATGTACTGCACAGGTCTGTTCCTGAAGAGGACGGGACAGTTAACTGGTGAAACGCAAAGCCAGGACCTGTTGTTGGGGAAACTAGGCCCTACTCTCATAAGATCATTAAAGTTAACGACACAGTTATCTGCAATTTCAGCAGACTAAGGAGAGCGTCCTTATTCGTACAAGTCCTGGGAAAGAAGCTGCCTTTATAAGTGTCTTTGACAGCAATATATGTCGCAAGTTTGGCCACCATAGATGAACAAATAAACAAGGCATTGCATGCGATACAAATCCCCTCGCACGAGACAACTTCGTGTGTGGAAACATTGAAATGGCAAAAGTCCAACTTGCTTGAGATATTATCATATGCAACATTTGTGTAAAATTTGTTTAAAAATCCATTAATAAATGTAGGTTCTAGAGTGATGACAATGTTTCTCTAAAAATAGCCATAGTGACCTTGACTTGAGGCCATGACCGCGAAAGAAGATCTTGCTCAAGATATAATGATAAGCATTTTTTGTGTGAAGTTATATTAAAATCTGTTAATAAATGTAGGTGGTAGAGTGATGACAAAGTTTTTCTAAAAATAGCAACAGTCACCTTGACCTTGAGGTCATGACCTTGAAAGTCAAAGCAATTCGAGATATTATCATTAGAAACATTTGTGTGAAGTTCTATAAAAATCCATCAATAAATGTAGGCGCTAGAGCGATGACAAACTTTTTCTAAAAATAGCCACAGTGACCTTGACCTTGAAAGTCGAGATAGCTCGAGATATTGTCATAAGGAACATTTGTGTGAAGCTATATTGAAATCAAGGAAGAAATGAAGTCGCTAGAGCGATGACAAAGTTTTTCTAAAAATAGCCACAGTGACCTTGACCTTGAAAGTCGAAATCGCTCGAGATAATGTCATAAGGAACATTTGTGTGAAATTATATTGAAATCGGTGAAGAAATGTAAGCGATAGAGCCATAACAAAGTGTTTCTAAAAATAGCCACTGTGACCTTGACCTTGAAAGTGGAACTCACTAGAGATATTGTCATAAGGAACATATGTGTGAAGTAATATTGAAATTGGTGAAAAAATGTAAGCGCTATAGCAATGACAATGTTTTTCTAAAAATAGCCAAAGTGACCTTGACCTTGAAAGTCGAACAGGTTCGAGGTATTGTCATAAGAAACATTTGTGTGAAGTTATATTGAAATAAGTGAAGAAATGTAGGCGTTGGAGCGATGACAAAGTTTTTTCTAAAAAAAGCCATAGTGACCTTGACCTTGAAATTGGAACTCGCTAGAGATATTGTCATAAGGAACATTTGTGTGAAGTTATATTGAAATCGGTGATGAAATGTAAGTGCTAGAGCAATGACAATGTTTTTCTAAAACTAGCCACAGTGACCTTGACCTTGAGGCCATGACCTTGAAAGTTGAACATGCCCGAGATACTTTTATAAGGAACAGTTGTGTGAAGTTATATTGAAATTGGTGAAAAAATGTAGGCGCTAGAGCCATGATAAAGTTTTTCTGAAAATAGCTACAGTGACCTTGACCTTGAGGTCATGACCTTGAAGGTCAAACTCGCTCGAGATAGTGTCGTAAGGAACATTCGTGTGAAGTTATATTGAAATTGGTGAAGAAATGTAGGCGCTAGAGCGATGACAAAGTTTTTCAAAAAATAGCCACAGTGACCTTGACCTTGAGGCCATGACCTTGAAAGTCGAACTCGCTCGAGATATTTTTATAAGGAACATTTGTGTGAAGTTATATTGAAATTGGTGAAGAAATGTAGGCGCTAGAGCGATGACAAAGTTTTTCTAAAAATAGCCACAGTGACCTTGACCTTGAGGTCATGACCTTGAAAGTCGAACTCCCACAAGATATTGTCATAAGGAACATTTGTGTGAAGCAATATTGAAATTCGTGAAGAAATGTAGGCGCTAGAGCGATGACAAAGTTTTTTTAAAAATAGCCACAGTGACCTTGACCTTGAGGTCATGACCCTGAAAGTCGAACTCGCTCCAGATATTGTCATAAGGAACATTTGTGTGAAGTTATATTGAAATTGGTGTAGAAATGTAGGCGCTAGAGTGATGACAAAGTTTTTCTAAAAATAGCCACAGTGACCTTGACCTTGAGGTCATGACCTTGAAAGTCGAACTCGCTCGAGATATTGTCATAAGGAACATTTGTGTGAAGTTATATTGAAATTGGTGAAGAAATGTAGGCGCTAGAGCGATGACAAAGTTTTTCTAAAAATAGCCACAGTGACCTTGACCTTGAGGTCATGACCTTGAAAGTCGAACTCGCTCGAGATATTTTTATAAGGAACATTTGTGTGAAGTTACATGTATATTGAAATTGGTGAAGAAATGTAGGCGCTAGAGCGATGACAAAGTTTTTCTATAAATAGCCACAGTGACCTTGACCTTGAGGTCATGACCTTGAAAGTCGAACTCGCTCGAGATATTTTTATAAGGAACATTTGTGTGAAGTTATATTGAAATTGGTGAAGAAATGTAAGCGCTAGAGCGATAACAAAGTTTTTCTAAAAATAGCCAGTGACCTTGACCTTGAGGTCATGACCTTGAAAGTCAAACTCGCTCGAGATATTGTCATAAGGAACATTTGTGTGAAGTTATATTCAAATCGGTCAAGAAATGTAGGCGCTAGAGCGCTGACAAAGTATGTACGTACGTACTTACGTACGTACGGGACAAATGCTATATCCCCCCTCACAACTATGTTGTGCGAGGGGATAATAAAACATCACGAAAACATGCCTATATTATAGTATATATAATTTTGGCCCCCTTAAACCCCACTTTTATATAGTAAAACTTGGGTTTACGAGGTAAATAATATTTTCCTTAAATATGCTTAAAAGCATAGATTGTGGGTACACGATAGAACCGCCTCGTCAGTTCTATCAAGTCCCAACCATCTATGTTATGAGCAGAAATAAGAAAAAAATCACAATTTTTCATCTTAAAATTTCCATTTTTTGGCTGAAAAATTCACATTATTATTATATTTGTATAGGGCGTGTTATCGTAATGAGTTGCATTCACAAACATTTTACTTGAAAATTTTACCTTTTACCTTACCCCATGACCCCTAAGCAACATGTGTACCAAGTTTGGTTACCATAGGGCAAGAAATAGAAAGCGAGTTGCATTCATAAGGTTTGTGACAGACGGAAGGATGGACAGACAGATGGACGCACGTTCTCACGGATGTATACTTATGTGGCTATTTAGACAGAAGGACATGCAGACAGATGGACGTCCGGATATACCCTTTTTTCTAGAAAAAAAAAAGGTTATAAAAAGTGTTAGCTGACGACAGACTGCATGCATGGTAGTTAATCCAATCACGGTTGATAACTTTGCTTCCCTCTTCAACTGCACGCCTGTGGGTCAGGTCTCAGATTCCACGACGGTTTCAGCGGTACATGTAAAGGCTTGCTTCAAATTTTATTTTATGTAATGTTGGTCAGTACCTGATGCTCAGTGTTCCATCACGAAAACACGCGTATATAACTTTGACCCCCTTTAACCCCAGTTTTATACTGTAAAACTGGGATTTACAGGGGTATACATGTGTACATTACTTACCTTATTTTTGCTCAAAAGCATAGATTTTGGGTACTGTCGCCTCGCCAAGGCGGTTCTGACGAGTCCCCTTGTCTATGTTTGGAGCAAAAATATGGAAAATATCAGAATCTTTATTATAAAATTTTCATTTTTGGTGGTAAATTTTTCCAGTATATTTGTACAGGCATGTATTCGTAATGGATCGGGCCCCTCAGAGCTTAACTGTTGGTTATCTTTTGCTGCAGCATTTCAGTTATTTCCAAAAAATGCCCCCGCCCCAGGGTCCACTTGTTTTACATAGACTTAAACAGGAAAAAGCCTTCATATCTTCTTGTCTGAAACCAGAAAACCTGATATTTGGTATGAAGCTTAACCTTGTAGACTTCTACCAAGATTGTGCAAATTATAGCCCTGGACCAAAATGGCCCTCCCCGCAGTCCCCGGGGCCTAGTTGTTACACTATGGATCAGATGAGCAATCCAGGGACATCATGGCCCTCTTGTTTATTAAATAGTGCACTTGAAACTTGGCGTCGCATGCATTATTTACGTTGCTAAGGTGCAGAAAATGAAGTCATCGATGTCTTAAAGATGTGAACACCGCATGATGATTACTAATGATTAGCTAATTGACTTTTTACAAACAGACAATATACTTTTTTACGATACAGAGAAACAGTGATGATATGGATTTACATTTCACTGATGATCTCTATCATTCACTGAAAATCATGTAAGAAACACAAAATATAGGTACCGTATGGTTTGTCAATGCTCATGTGTTTCATGCCTATAAGATTTTTTTTCCATTTTTATGCCTATAGACCTGGAGCCAGTTGTTCAAAACTAACGACGTCGTTAGTTAATGCATCGTTAAAACTTTGATCATTAAATATGGCAAATATGCTGAAATTTTTGCTGAAAAAATGTGAGCAGCTTTTGCGGATGCAAAAGCTGCTCACATTTTTTCAGCAAAAATACCAAAATTTACGATATTGTACTTGCTAGAAGAGTTAACAATATGACCACTAACGTGCTCGTTAAGCTAACGATGCTTTGAACAACTGGCCCCAGGTGCGACAAATCTGTAATATGTTCTGAACTATAACATGAACTCTTGTATTGCCTCCCGCATGTTCCTAAGGCACCAAAACAAGTCTTTTTATTCCACGCTATAGACTGTACACAAATTTACTATAGACTGTACACCCTTTCGTCGATTCTCAGCTATAGACAGTACACTGACAGAACTTATTTTCTCCAAACATACAAGAAAATATACACTTTTTAAATGTATAACTTCTCTGATGAGTAGTTTTGAGAAAATAGGCCTGCCAAGCAGTATTTCAACCATAAACATTGACGCTTGCGATAAAATCATGAATATTCATGAGAGACACATGAAAACTGATTAGTCGGGACATTTTTTTTTATTTTACAGACCATAGAGAACGTTCTGAATCCTTCAGTATGGGTATATAAATTCATTAATACAACAACAATCATACACAATCATATTTGGAATGAAAATTTAGTCACACCTTAACAAAATGGATAAAATACTGACCATGTATGTGTCGTAGTCCAAATAGGAATTTAGCCAGAGCCGGAATCTGGCTAGGCCAAATAGGAATTCTTTGTTTGTTTGTTTGTTTGATTTAAGGTTTAACGTCCCCGTCAACAATGTGAAGGTCATTTTGGAGACGTTGCTTCCAATTTTGTGGGATTTTAACCCGACTTTGAGATGAAATGACATCTCAAGCCCTGTCGCCCAATGAAACCAATAGGGTTTATTAGCATGGACGGTCCGCCTCGCACTGTGGTTCCTGGACAGGCTTAGATCCTCTAAGTGGTTTACCAGTACTAGTGTGCGGGCCGGATTCAGCTCTGCGTGGAAGCATCGTGCAGCCCATATTTTTCTTCAAGCCCCCTATGGGCTGGGGCCGAAATAGGAATTCTTATTTGGCCTAGGCAGAACTCTGTTTAGTCCAAATATTAAAGAATTCCTATTTGGCTAGGCAGACTCTGGATTTGATTAAGCTGGTTAGGCCAAATAGGAGTTTTGTTGTTCTATGGATAATTTATGGCTGGATACATCTCCTAAGCTGTCTGTAGCCCTGCGGCCATCCTTAAAAATAATTTGTATGGTATTGTAGGAAGCAAAATGAGTATAAAATTTTATTTTTGAGAAAACTAGAAATGTGTCCAGACAACACAGATGCCCCCGCCAAGGGCCCCGCCTCACCCCGAAAATCCATGTTGCAACAAAATTTTCTAAGTGTGTGACCTTGTCATCAGGAACATTTGTGAGAAGTTATATTGAAATTGGTGGAAAAATGTATGCGCTAGAGCAATGACAAAGTTTTTCTTAAAATAGCCACAGTGACCTTGACCTTGAAAGTCGAACTTGCTTGAGGTATTGTCATAAGGAACATTTGTGTGAAGTTATTTTGAAACCAGTGAAGACATGCAGGCACTAGAGCGATGACAAAGTTTTTCTAAAAATAGCCACAGTGACCTTGAACTTGAAAGTCGAAATGGCTCGAGATATTGTCATAAGGAACATTTGTGTGAAGTTATATTGAAATCGGTGAAGAAATGTAAGCGCTAGAGCGATGAAAAAGTTTTTCTAAAAATAGCCACAGTGACCTTGACCTTGAAATCTAACTTGCTAGATATTGTCATAAGGAAGATTTGTGTGAAGTTATTTTGAAATCAGTGAAGAAATGTAGGCACTAGAGCGATGACAAAGTTTTTCTAAGAATAGCCACAGTGACCTTGACCTAGAGGCCATGACCTTGAAAGTTAAAATTGTTCGAGCTATTTTCATAAGGAACATTTGTGTGAAGTTATATTGAAATTGGTGAAGAAATGTAGGCGCTAGAGCGATGACAAAGTTTTTCAAAAAATAGCCACAGTGACCTTGAGGTCATGACCTTGAAAGACGAACTCACTTGAGATATTGTCATAAGGAACATTTGTGTGAAGTTATATTGAAATCAGTGAAGAAATGTAGGCACTAGAGCGATGACAAAGTTTTTCTAAGAATAGCCACAGTGACCTTGACCTTGAGGCCATGACCTTGAAAGTCGAACTCGCTCGAGATATTTTTATAAGGAACATTTGTGTGAAGTTATATTGAAATTGGTGAAGAAATGTAGGCGCTAGAGCGATGAAAAAGTTTTTCTAAAAATAGCCACAGTGACCTTGAATTTGAAAGTCGAAATGGCTCGAGATATTGTCATAAGGAACATTTGTGTGAAGTTATATTGAAATCGGTGAAGAAATGTAAGCGCTAGAGCGATGAAAAAGTTTTTCTAAAAATAGCCACAGTGACCTTGACCTTGAAAGTCTAACTTGCTAGAGATATTGTCATAAGGAACATTTGTGTGAAGTTATTTTGAAATCAGTGAAGAAATGTAGGCACTAGAGCGATGACAAAGTTTTTCTAAGAATAGCCACAGTGACCTTGACCTTGAGGCCATGACCTTGAAAGTTAAAATTGTTCGAGCTATCTTCATAAGGAACATTTGTGTTAAGTTATATTGAAATTGGTGAAGAAATGTAGGCGCTAGAGCGATGACAAAGTTTTTCTAAAAATAGCCACAGTGACCTTGAGGTCATGACCTTGAAAGACGAACTCACTTGAGATATTGTCATAAGGAACATTTGTGTGAAGTTATATTGAAATCAGTGAAGAAATGTAGGCACTAGAGCGATGACAAAGTTTTTCTAAAAATAGCCACAGTGACCTTGACCTTGAGGCCATGACCTTGAAAGTCGAACTCGCTCGAGATATTTTTATAAGGAACATTTGTGTGAAGTTATATTGAAATTGGTGAAGAAATGTAGGCGCTAGAGCGATGACAAAGTTTTTCTAAAAATAGCCACAGTGACCTTGACCTTGAGGTCATGACCATGAGAGTCAAACTCGCTCGACATATTTTCATAAAGAACATTTGTGTGAAGTTATATTGAAATCAGTGAAGAAATATAGACGCTAGAGCTATGTTGTGCGAGGGGATAATTAAAAAAATTTTAAGTCTGTGACCTTGACCTTGGGGTATCGCTGAATAAAATGGACAGGTATCTAACATCATACCAAATATCAACTCAATCCATTGCATGATTTGGAAAATATCAATAAGGTTCTACCAGGCACAAATACCTTAACTGGAGTCTTTAACATGGAAAAATTTCTAAGTCCATAACCTTGACCTTGAGGCCATGGGCATGGGTGGGTGTATCGCTGAATAAAACTTTGGACCTATATCTATGATCATACCAAATATGAACCAATTCCATCAAATGGTTTGGAAAATATGAGTTCTTAAATGTTCAAGTCCACCTGTTACAAAAACCTTAACCTGAGTCTTTAACATTGAAAATTTCTAAGTCTGTGACCTTGACCTTGAGGTCACAGGCATGGGTGGGGGTATTGCTTAATAAAACTTTGGACCTATATCTATCACCATACCAAAGATGAACCAGTTCCATCAAATGGTTAGGAAAATATGAGTTCTAAAAGTTCAGGCTCTACCTGTTACAAAAACTTTAACCCGAGGTTACAGGATCACGTACGTATGTACGTACGTACGTACGTACATACACACGTACAGTCGGACGTACACATGTATGCACGTACGGAAAACTATATGCCCCCGGCATCATATGATGCGAGGGCATAAAAAAAGAAAGAAATTTATGAATTATTTTTTATGAACAGTCATAAAATTGTTTGGGCAGGATATTTAACTGGGTCTGTAGGGTGACAGCAAACAAAATATTTTAAGGTTGGTCTCATTTTCTCAAAGACAAATAAGATATGATTTATCATTTTTATAAGATCAAATCCAATTTATAAGAACAGTCATTAAACAAAGTTGTCTTTTGTCATCAACTATTGTTTTTATGTACTCATTGATATTTTTTTTTTTTAGAGCAGAAACTAGAACTGTCAGAGGATCTGACTATAGCCCCGCTATAGCCCTGTCAGAGGAGAAAGACTCATGAATTAAAGGTAAAGACTTGTGAGAGGGTTAAATCCCTAACAAGGTACCTACGCCTTGTCTAAGTTAAAAAATAAGTTTTGGATAATGAAAAAAGCACATGCACATCTTCAGACCTATATGAAAACACCTGTTAAGTTTCAAAAGGATTGACCTAGAACTGTAAGTGGAGTTGCGATCACAAGGTAGCTACTCCCTATACATTTTAACATTAGTAGATCTCAAAAATTGTCTAAGTTAAAAAAGGTGAAATAAGTGAAAAAAATTATTTAAGGATAATGAAAAAAGAATATGCACATCTTCAGACCTATATGAAAACACCTATAAAGTTTCAAAAGGATTGACCTAGAACTGTAAGAGTTGCGGTAACAAGGTAGCTACTCCCTATACATTTTAACATTAGTAGATCTCAAAAATTGTCTAAGTTAAAAAAGGTGAAATAAGTGAAAAAAATTATTTAAGGATAATGAAAAAAGAATATGCACATCTTCAGACCTATATGAAAACACCTGTAAAGTTTCAAAAGGATTGACCTAGAACTGTAAGAGGAGTTGCGGTAACAAGGTAGCTACTCCCTATACATTTTAACATTGGTAGATCTCAAAAATTGTCTAAGTTAAAAAAGGTGAAATAATTGAAAAAAATTATTTAAGGATAATGAAAAAAGAATATGCACATCTTCAGACCTTATGAAAACACCTGTAAAGTTTCAAAAGGATTGACCTAGAACTGTAAGAGGAGTTGCGGTAACAAGGTAGCTACTCCCTATACATTTTAACATTAGTAGATCTCAAAAATTGTCTAAGTTAAAAAAGGTGAAATAATTGAAAAAAATTATTTAAGGATAATGAAAAAAGAATATGCACATCTTCAGACCTATATGAAAACACCTGTAAAGTTTCAAAAGGATTGACCTAGAACTGTAAGAGGAGTTGCGGTAACAAGGTAGCTACTCCCTATACATTTTAACATTAGTAGATCTAAAAAATTGTCTAAGTTAAAAAAGATGAAATAAGTGAAAAAAATTATTTAAGGATAATGAAAAAAGAATATGCACATCTTCAGACCTATATGAAAACACCTGTAAAGTTTCAAAAGGATTGACCTAGAACTGTAAGAGGAGTTGCGGTAACAAGGTACCAACTATCAAATATTACAGACGGAATTCCGGACAAGATTACAGACAGACAGACAGACAGACGGAATTCCGGACAAGGCAAATCCAATATAGCCCCCACTTTTTCAAAGCGGGGCTATAATAAGAAAACTGATCATGATCCTCAGCTGAAATGTATTTTCCCCTGTATAAAGGAAGTGGTTAATTGGGACTTCAGAGCAAAGAATCGGTACCATTACAGCAAATCTTAATACAGATAGTCAGGTCATGATATGTTTGTTTGATTTGAGGTTTATGGTCACTGTCAACACTGTAAAGGTCATTTTGGAGACATTGCTTCCAATTTTGTAGGACTTTTACCCGACATTGAGATGAAATGACTTCTCAAGCCCTGCCGCCCAATGAAACCAATAGGGTTTATAAGCATGGACGGGCCAACTCGCACTGCTTTGTCTGGGCAGGCTTAGATCCTCTAAGCGGTTTACCAGTGCTCGTGTGTGGGTCGGTTTCAGCTCTGCGTCATTCCAATTAACAAGCAAAAAAAAAAAACTAGAAATGTGTCCAGACGACACAGATGCCCCGGCCAAGGGCCCCGCCTCACCCCGAAAATCCATGTTGCAACAAAATTTTCTAAGTGTGTGACCTTGTCATCAGGAACATTTGTGAGAAGTTATATTGAAATTGGTGAAAAAATGTAAGTGCTAGTGCAATGACAAAGTGTTTCTAAAAATAGCCACAGTGACCTTGACCTTGAAAGTCGAACTCGCTCAAGGTATTGTCATAAGGTACATTTGTGTGAAGTTATATTGAAATCAGTGAAGAAATGTAGTCACTAGAGCAATGACAAAGTTTTTCTAAAAATAGCCACAGCGACCTTGACCTTGAGTCGAAATCGCTCGAGATATTGTCATAAGGAACATTTGTGTGAAGTTATATTGAAATTGGTGAAGAAATGTAAGCGCTAGAGCGATGACAGTTTTTCTAAAAATAGCCACAGTGACCTTGACCTTGAAAGTGGAACTTGCTAGAAATATTGTCATAAGGAACATCTGTGTGAAGTAATATTGAAATTAGTGCAAAAATGTAAGCGCTAGAGCAATGACAAAGTTTTTCTAAAAATAGCCACAGTGACCTTGACCTTGAAAGTCAAACTCGTTCAAGGTACTGTCATAAGGAACATTTGTGTGAAGTTATTTTGAAACCAGTGAAGAAATGCAGGCGCAGGACGATGACAAAGTTTTTCTAAAAATAGCCATAGTGACCTTGACCTTGAAAGTCAAACTTGTTCGATGTATTGTCATAAGGAAAATTTGTGTGAAGTTATATTGAAATCAGTGAAGAAATATAGACGCTAGAACTATGTTGTGCGAGGGGATAATTAAAAATTTTTAAGTCTGTGACCTTGACCTTGAGCTCATGTGCATGGGTGGGGGTATCGCTGAATAAAATGGACAGGTATTCCAAATATCAACTCAATCCATCGCACAATTTGGAAAATATCAACTCTTAAAATATCTAATTAAAAATTTCTAAGTCTGTGACCTTGACCTTGAAGCCATAGGCATGAGTGGGGGTATTGCCAAATAAACATTTGGACTTGTATCTATCATCATAGCATACATAAGCCAAATCCATAATATAGTTCGGAAAATTTGAGATGTTTAAAATCTTTCACATTAAAATTGTCTAAGTCTGTGACCTTGACCTTGAGGTCATAGGCATGGTTGGGGGTATTGCTGAATAAAACATTGTACCTATATCTATCATCATATGAACCAAAGCCATCATAAAAGTTCAGGTTCTACCAGGTACAAATACCTTAACTGGAGTCTTTAACATTCGAAATTTCTAAGTCCATGACCTTGAGGCCATGGGCATGGGTGGGGGTATCGCTGAATAAAACTTTGGACATATATATATATTCATACCAAATATGAACCAATTCCATCTAACGGTTTGGAAAATATGAGTTCTAAAATGTTCAAGTCTACCTGTTACAAAAACCTTAACCTGAGTCTTTAACATTGAAAATTTCTAAGTCTGTGACCTTGACCTTGAGGTCACAGGCATGGGTGGGGGTATTGCTTAATAAAACTTTGGACCTATATCTATCATCATACCAAAGATGAACCAGTTCCATCAAATGGTTAGGAAAATATGAGTTCTAAAAGTTCAGGCTCTACCTGTTACAAAAACTTTAACCTGAGGTACGAATGTATGTACGTACGTACACACACACATACAGACGTACACATGTACGCACGTACGGAAAACCGAAAAACTTATGCCCCTGGCATCATATGATGCGGGGGCGTAAAAACACAACAAAAAACCAACAACAACAGCAAAAAAAAAAAAAAAAAAATAGACATGTGTCCAAAGTACACAGATGCCCCCGCCATATATCTTTGTCGATATGGCTTGTACCCATCCTCGCTTCATACCAAATATCAATGACCCGGGCCTCCTGGTTTCAGACAAGAAGATTTTTAAAGGTTTTCTTTCTTATTTGCCCCTTTTGTTCCCATGGCAACCAGAGTTCTGCATGGAATGGAATTCTCTGAACAACTTTGAGAGAGGACCACCCAAAGATCATTTCTGCCAACTTTGGTCAAAATGTGTTCAGTGGTCGTTAAATGGAATTGTGGACGGACATCCAGAGGGACAGACGACGACAGACAATGACCGATCACAATAACTCCCCCAGAGCCTTTGGCTCATGTGAGCTAAAAAGAGCTAAATAAAAAAGTTTTCCGACCTACCGACCCATAAAAAGTTTGGGATGTTTCTGGAAACAAGACATTTTTTTTTTGGCCTTAGAGGATCTAGGCCTGCCCAGGCAATGCGTTGCGAGTCGGACCGTCCATGCTTATAAACTCTATTGGTTTCATTGGGCGACAGGGCTTGAGATGGCATTTCATCTCAATGTCAGGTAAAAGTCCCACAAAATTGGAAGCAACGTCTCCAAAATGACCTACATAGTGCTGACGGGGACGTTAAACATCAAATCAAACAAACAAACCCATTGACTAGCTGCAATGAAAATTGGCCTCTGATGACATACAGGACAAAGAATACTATGAAAAGGAATACACCCTCGAAATTGAACTACAAACTTTGTCGCCCAACTTTGCGCACGATAATTATTTTGAGTAGTTTGAACACGAGGGTTGACTCAAATAAGTTGTTGATTAGTTCTTCTGCAATGTTATCAGATGCAGTAGGGTTGGTAACTTAGATACAAGACAATATCGCCGTTGGCTAGTTTGAAACTTAATCGTGACTTTTAAAATTTCGGATTTTTCCTATTTTTGGAAAATTGAAAAAAATCCACGAAACAAGCTCATCCAAGCCCATGTTTTTCAAGGTTAAGTTAAACTTAATGTCAGTGCACTGATAATAGTGAAACTGATAATTAGGGATACAGTTACAGAAAATGTGAATGCAGGGTGCGCAAAATAAACGGCTGCGCAATGTTACCGGACTCGACTATTCATAGATTTTGATGCTGTGGGGTGCCGTTGGGTGTTTAGTAGCACCCCTGCTCTGACACGAGATCTGTAGTTATCTGTAATTACAGGATTACTATCAGAATCAGAATTGTTACTGGTGACATGTCAAATGACATTCATACAACAGGACCTGTGATATGGGAAGGAATCCGGGTCAACGCGGCCCTAAGTCAAGTCGGCCCTGAGTCAACTCGGCCTGGTCAGGTCGGACCCCAGTATGAATTTAGCTTGACGGACATGTCCTTAATGAAATGATATGCTACTACATACTATTTTATATCTGTGTCCTTCCGTTTTTCTGCCTGTTCATTCAATACATTCATATTGCATACATCTTTTACAGTAGACCTGGACGGCAAGGTATGATTGTCACACAACATTAACATTTCTAATCAATTAGTGGACAGCAGATCAATATCATTTAGAATAAGTCATAACAAATACTTAAGATGTGGTGTGGTAATTTTACTAGACTGAAAAATTACTCAAATTTAGAAACAAACAGACCCGAAATGAATGTTAACCTTTGGTGTGAATGTATACATTTGATGTGAAATAAATACCTATTGTGCCCCTATTTTATCAATGCAGCTCGAACATGTGCACGATTCCCAACTGATAAATTTCAGAAAATACAACTTTGGTAAAAAAACGAAAAGAATTCTCTATTCACTAAAGTTTCATGTCATATATAATGCTCGACAAATGCAGGCCGAGTTGACCCGGCCGTTTTGACTCGAGGCTGACTTGACTCAAAGAATTCTCTATTCATTAAAGTTTCTTGTCATATATAATGCTTGAAAAATGCAGGCCGAGTTGACCTGGCCGATTTGACTTGAGGCCGACTTGACTCAGGGGCTGAGTTGGTTACAGGCTGAGTTGACCCGTTTCCATGGGAAGTTAGTCCCTAGCTCTATCCAAAGAGGTAAATTTAGCTACACAATCATCAGCACCAGTGTTATTGATAAGCTTTTGCCTAAGGAGTACTGTAACTTCTTCAACCAAAGACTATAGACGTATCCTGTGATTCTTTGAGAGTATCGGTACTCCTAAATTCAAAACTAGGGTCGTATCTTCATCTGTCATCACAGGATGGCTGCTAAGTGCACTTATTTTAATTTCAAACATGACAATGGCCATATGTAAAAGACGTTAAACATATTCTATCATTGTAACATACCGATATACATTTTCATGTTAATAAGCTGGCGGACAGCAAAGTGAAAAATTACTTTTTCTTCTAAAGAATGTAAATCCAGCCAATGTGGTTGTATTCTTGGCATGTGTTTTTGCTATTTCCAAGACGCCATTGAAGGCTCGTTTTGATCAGACTGTGCAGGCTGGTCGGAGTCTTCAGCCGTCACACAGATCATACTGTCACCAAATCATTTTCAAATGTATGTTTTTTTTTTGGGGGGGGGGGGGGAGGATGGGGGAAATCTCCACTAATTGTAGCAACTGCATGCGATTGGTAAAAGGCGAAAAATTCAGCGCTCAGCAAAAATACAACAAGAGTTGTCAGAAGACAACATAGCTCGCCTTTGGGGGCCTAAGATGGATGAGGGCAAGTTATCAAAATTTTTCTTCTGTAAAAAAAAAGCCCAACAGACTGCAGCAAATGAATGAGAACCAAAAAGTACCCCTAATCATCCTGTTTTCAAGCCTTTCCACTGTAAAAAAAAATGAAAAAGAAATCTATATTTAATAAAAAAAAATCTACAAACTTCCAAGTAATAACAAGGCAACACAGCCAATACAAATTCCCTCGTGCAAGACAAATTAAAAAAAAGCCTAGCCTAGCATTTGCGTAAAATTTCATTATATCCATCAATAAATGTAGGTTCTTAAGAGTGATGACAAAGTTTTTCTAAAAATTGCCACAGTGACCTTGACTTTGAGCCCCAGGCCCTGAAAGTTGAACCGACTCGAGATATTATCATACCCAACATTTGTATAAGTTATCTTAAAATCCATCAATAAATGTGGACACTAGAGCAATGATCAAGTTTTTCTAAAAAATAGCCACAGTGACCTTGACCTTCAGCCCCTGACCCGGAAAGTCAAAGTCACTCAAGATATCATCATACCAACCATTTGTGTCAAGTTATATTAAAATCCATCAATAAATGAAGGTGCAAGAGTGATGATAAAGTTTTTCTAAAAATAGCCACAGTGACCGTGACCTTCAGCCCCAGACCCTGAAAGTCGAACTCGCTTGCATCTGCGGCCGGCAAACGCTAAGCAGAAAGAGCTAGCACTGACACTGCCTGGTAGGATATATATTCGCTGCTACATTAATTATAACTTTCCTAGCCCAGTTGTTGTTCCTTCTGTTTTGTTTTTCCACAAAATACAGAGTAATCCATTTCAACGTGCATTTCTGCGATTTGGGAGAAATAGATGCCAGAAATTTCTCATGCATTTGATTTTTTTTCTTGCGTTTTTCAGCAGGAACTTTGTCAGGTCCTCCACAAGCTTAACATTTTATTGTCTGAGCATCTGTTTTGATATTTAATTCCAAACTACATGACAATGTGAATCTGTAGTTACTGTTCATGCTTCAGGCATTGTTAATAAAGTTGATAATGCTTTCCCTCAGATAATAAATACCGTTCTGTAGTATCGCATCAATAATCGGTTTACAAATCATGTTGATAGTTGTCATAACTTCAGGCTGATTAAATATAAGCTCAATATATGATCGTCAAAAGGTAAGGTTGAAATGTTTCAGCGTAATTAAAACAAATGCTATCATTCATGAATGGATGAATTTCGAATCGTTCTTGAAGATTGGAACTGTTTTTGTTGACGACCACGATGCGGCGAAAATTACCGCGATTTCAATTGCTTTTTGTCAGGTTTTTTTTTCCATTGCCGATACGACTGCAATGGAACTACCTTGGCTTATAGCCAATTTGACGGTTGTATTTGGTACGACTTTTTCTTCATTTCTAGGCGTAGTTGCTCGATTTTAGAGTCGTATTTACGAGGATACGACCCTTATCAATTACTACTGTGCAGGCTTTCATCCTGCAAACCTGGTGTGTAATGTACACCTGCGAGTAATGGTCAGATGTGACCGATCGCAGTATAAGTAGAAAGACAGAAAGATTCTGAGAATATCCCGTTATCTTCCCCGCGGGGAAGATTCTTTCTAGACTTTAAATATAAGGTCAGAACGACATCCAGAATAGTGTTTCTCCTTGTCTTTAGTTGATCTGGGTCATTAGACGCTTGGTTCTAAAAATAGATATGTGATGTTGTGAAGCGTAACTCTAAGTGACCTCTGTCAATTCTTAAAGAGTTGCAACCCTTGAGCCAACAGAGTGCATTCACTCAAAAAGTCTGCAAATCATTCCGTAAATTCTTAAATAAATGGATGTCTTACGGAATAAATCGCATGTCATTCTGTATTGCATTTCCGTTCTTGTGTATGAATGACACACAAACTCTCCTGTGTCATGATGCGATTTATTCCGTAAAAAAGCATACTTTAAATAATTGGATGCCTTACGGAATAAATGGCATGTCATTCTGTATTGCACATTTCATTTCTTGTGTATGAATGACATACAGCGTTTCCTCTGTAATGATGCCATTTATTCCGTAAATGGCCTACTTAAATAAATGGATGTCTTACGGAATAAACCGCATGTCATTCTGTATTGCACACTTCAGTTCTTGTGTATGAATAACATAGAGTTTCTTCTGTAATGATGCGATTTATTCCGTTAAAGCATACTTAGATAAATGGGTGTCTTACGGAATAAATCGCATGTCATTTTGTATTGCACATTTCATTTCTTGTGTATGGATGACATTCAGAGTTTCTTGTGCAATGATATGATTTATTCCGTAAATAGCATACTTAAATAAATGGATATCTTACGGAATAAATCTCACGTCATTCTGTATATATTGAGCCCATTTCATTTCTTGTGTATGCATGAGACACAAAAAATTGTACACGTGTTTCGTGTGTAATGATGCGATTTATTCCGTAAATACTTACATAAATGGATGTCTTACGGAATAAATCGCATGTAATTCTGTATTGCATTTCATTTCTTGAGTATGAATGACACACAGAGTTTCTTCTGTAATGGCGTGATTTATTCCGTAAATAGCATACTTCGATAAATGGATAGAAGCCTCCGTGGTGCAGTGGTTACGATACTCGCCTTGTAAACCAGGGGTCGCAGGATCGATCCCGGGCTTCTCCAGACTTTCGGATGAGTCTTTAAACCGAGGTCCCGTCTCTGTATGACCTTAGCTGTTGGTGTGACGTAAAACTCAAACACTCACTCACTCACTCGATAAATGGATTCCTTAAATCATTGTGTATTGCAAATTTCATTCCTTGTGTATGAATGACAGACACAAAATATGTATACGCGTTTCTCGTGTAATAATGCGATTTATTCCGTAAATACTTAAATAAATTGGTGTCTTAGATAATAAATTGTATTTTATTCTGTATTACATTTCAGTGACACACAAAATGTACAACCGATGCGATTTATTCCTTCTTCAATACTTAATAAATGCTATATTTAAGGAATAATTTTTATGGTATTGATATGGATATTTACGGAATAAATCGCATTCTCATACAAGAGAAGGTCTCCAATCCTCCGATTCTCTAACGCCGGTTGTAAGATGTACACTGAACTGGTTAACCAGTTATAATAGCCGGCTCAGGAACAGGTTTAATAGCGGCGAATACGTTTAGAGGGTGATAAAACCATTGCCATGAACAATGCCCACACTCTGTATTTTAGACAGTAGATGAGGCGGTTCTTACGAGTATTTTAGAGCAGAAATAAGAAAAATAAGGATTGAGGCGGTTCTAACGTGTACCCACAATCTATATTTTGAGCGGCAGAATGATCTTTCTTCCAAGTATGTCTATTTCCTGAAAAAGTTCGCGAACGATAGCCGAGTATACACGGTATGAAAAGTACTATAACAACTTTTCTAAAGCAATGAACCGATGCAATATATTTATAAATGGGGTACCAATAGGGTCTTGAAAATGTATGACTGTCTGTACGTTATAAAAAGCAGAATGATGAAACAAGAAACTAGGCAATTATTTACATTTATTCTGTTTGTGAACTATTGCAAGAGACACAATGTCATTCTCTCTGTTCTATAATTATTGAGTACTGAGTAGCAACATAGTTTCATCGCTTTATATATACTCCCGTTATCTTCCCCGGGGAAGATAACGGGAGTATATATAGAGACACAGCAGTCGAAAGTAGATGCTCTTCATGATACTATTTCCTTTGCAAAACTCATCAAATACCCTGTTTCTAAAAATGAATATGATGACCAAATTAAACTCAACAGCTATTGCAATTCGTACGTATGTCGGTAATTTCGTCTCTATATAATCCCGTTATCTTCCCCGGGGAAGATTCTTCTGTACAGTTTGAATGGAAAGCTCCATCTAAGAATCTTCCCCGGGGAAGATTCTTTCTCGCAGTGCAAATCAATAAACGAGCCATTTTAAGACACTTCCCCACAAAAGATTTCCGAGCCCCATTTGCTGAATGCATATCCCCCCAAGAAAACCCTCTTCCCGGGAAAACTTCCCTTGAGTGGAATGATGGATTGGTCATAGTTTCTTCTGAGGTGGTGTCGTCGCTATATATATTATAATCCCGTTATCTTCCCCGGGGAAGATTCTTCTGTACAGTTTGAATGGAAAGCTCCATAGAAGAATCTTCCCCGGGGAAGATTCTTTCTCGCAGTGCAAATCAATAAACGAGCCATTTTAAGACACTTCCCCCAAAGATTTCCGAGCCCCATTTGCTGAATACATATCCCCCCAAGAAAGCCCTCTTCCCGGGAAAACTTCCCTTGAGTGGAATGATGGATTGGTCATAGTTTCTTCTGAGGTGGTGTCGTCGCTATATATATAATCCCGTTATCTTCCCCGGGGAAGATTCTTACGTAGAGTTTGAATGGAAAGCTCCATAGAAGAATCTTCCCCGGGGAAGATTCTTTCTCGCAGTGCAAATCAACAAACGAGCCATTTTAAGACACTTCCCCCAAAGATTTCCGAGCCCCATTTGCTGAATACATATCCCCCCCCCCCCCCCAAGAAAACCCTCTTCCCGTGAAAACTTCCCTTGAGTTGAATGATGCATTGGTCATAGTTTCTTCTGTGGTGGTGACGTCGCTATATATATAATCCCGTTATCTTCCCCGGGGAAGATTCTTCTGTACAGTTTGAATGGAAAGCTCCATAGAAGAATCTTCCCCGGGGAAGATTCTTTCTCGCAGTGCAAATCAATAAACGAGCCATTTTAAGACACTTCCCCCAAAGATTTACGAGCCCCATTTGCTGAATACATATCCCCCCAAGAAAACCCTCTTCCCGGGAAAACTTCCCTTGAGTGGAATGATGGATTGGTCATAGTTTCTTCTGAGGTGGTGTCGTCGCTATATATATAATCCCGTTATCTTCCCCGGGGAAGATTCTTACGTAGAGTTTGAATGGGAAGCTCCATAGAAGAATCTTCCCCGGGGAAGATTCTTTCCGGTGACAGGACATCTCGGCCCCTAACAAACTCGGCCCCTGACAAACTCGGCCCCTACAAACTCGGCCCCTGACAAACTCGGCCCCCAAAACTAGAATATGTATATTTAAATGTTGGAATTCAATTATTATCAAACTTTTACACATAATTTTAACGTACATACGCCTAATTACTTTTTGAACTAATTTAGACGAAATTATGAGTAACCCATATCACAAAATTAGCCATGAGTTAAATGAACCTAATGCCGTTGATTGAATAAGTGTATGCCACGCTGCTCTGGGTCCACTCTCACACAATCTCCAATGTAATTAATAAACTAATTGATTAAATGGCGTGTAATTACATCTCTGTTGTAGTTACATCTCTGACCCAAGGGGGTCGCTAAACTGTTGGGTAAGCTCAAGATACATAAGGCATCTGGGCCAGACGACCTGAATGACAGGGTACTTTAGGAATGTAGTGCTGAAATCTCTCCTGTATTGGCCTTTATCTTCAATGAATCACTTGCCCAAGGCACTGTACCAGATGACTGGCGACAAGCAAATGTTACCCCGGCCTATAAGAAAGCGGAAAAATGTGATGCAGCAAATTATAGACCAGTGTCGCTAACATGCATCTGTTACAAACCCTGGACCATATATTAGTAAGCAATATCCACAAGCACTTAGCTTTTGAGAGCATTCTTACTGACTGTCAACATGGTTTTCCGGAGTCAAAGGTCTTGCGAAACGCAACTAGTTCAATTTTACCATGCCATTGTGAGCAATCTGGATGGGGTCATAAACCGTGGCCACAAACAGACTGACTCCATCATCATGGACTTCGCAAAGGCTTTTGACAAGGTACCTCACCGAAGGCTATTATATAAACTGGCGTAGTTAGTATGGGATAAGTGGATCCACACCTAGGTGGATTAGCTCATGGCTCTCTGGGCGCTCACAACAAGTTGTACTTGATGACCAAGCGTCTGATCCAGTCCCTGTTTTATCTTGGATCCCCAAGGTTAGGTCCTTGGACCGCTCCATTTCTAGGTTTTCATCAATGATTTCCCGGTCCGTTTGTTTGCTGATGATTGTGTCCTGTCTAGGAACATTCATTCTCCTTCTGACTGTCTTATTTTACAAGATGACCTGGATCAACTTGCACAGTGGGAGGCCGATTGGCAGATGAAGTTCAATGTGGCCAAATGTCATTCAATGAGAGTGTCACGACACCCTTTGGACAAGCGAATTAAGTTTGACTATACTCTTCTCCAGCAAATTTTGGAGCATGTTCAATCCGCCAAATATTTGGTATCACCATCACTGACGATCTTGATTGGGGTCAACATATCTCTGAGATTACATCTAAAGCAACTAGGACTTTAGGATTCCTTAGACGTAATTTGGCCTTTGCACGTAGGCAGACAAAGGATGTTGCATATAAAACATTAGTTGGTCCTCAACTTTAATATGCATCACCCATTCGGCATCCCTATGTTAAAAACATATCCAGCAGATGGAGAAGGTGCAGAGGACAGCTACTCGATGGATCTGCAGGCGATGGCGAAATAGAAGAAGCGTCGGTGACATGCTTAATGAGCAAGAGTGGCCATCCATGGAGGCCGGTCATGAGCAGTCCTCTTTAACCTTCTTCTATAAGATACACTCTGATACAGTGATGTCAAACTCAATTCCAACACGTCCCAATTACAGCATCGGTTTCCGCGATCTTTTATCATGGATAAGGTTTCGTATTAAAAACGATAAATATGCTCAAACTTTCTATGAACCCTATCCACCTTCCAAATTGCTTCTCGGAAACAAAAACATAGTATTTTAGGACCTAAATGCTGCTAGGGACGGAGTTTTTAGTTACGGAGTTGAATGGGGGCCGAGTTTGCTAGGGGCCGAGTTTGTCAGGGGCCGAGATCGTCAGGGGCCGAGTTTGTTAGGGGCCGAGATGTCCATAAATCTTCTTTCCAACAGTTAAAATCAATAGACGGGTTATTTTAAGACCCTCCTGAGCCCCATTTGCTGAAATTTCACACGGCCCTTCTTATTAATATTTGATTTTCTGTTTTCAGTCAAGTTTGTTATAATACGCTTCAAAAACCGGGAACCATTCGAAGCGACGCCTGTCGGCGGCTATATTTAGTTTGTTGCAAGCGTCCACAAGACTCAGATCAGACAAATATTCCTTGAAAAACGTAGTTTTCAACATTTCTTAAATTACCAGAAAGAATCTTCCCCGCGGGGAAGATAACGGGATATTGCCGATTCTGAAAATACATGAATAGTACCTATTCTGTAAAATTTACACGTTTTAATTCAGCTGTTCTGTAGGCGTGCTTCTTGCTTCATGGAAGCAGCCATTTTTGTTGGTAGAGTATAAAAGCCGGAGGTCCATCGAATTACCCCAAACCACCCTAAACTACTCCAAACCACTCCAAAACAAACCAAACCACACCAAAATACCCCAAACCACTTTAATAAATAATATAATATACAATATAGATCTAGTTACTAACATATTTGGAAGTATTTTAATGCATAGAGGACTGCATGCATGGTAGTTAACCCAATCACGGTTGGCAACTTTGCTTCCCTCTTTAATTGCACGCCGGTGGGTCAGGCCTTAGATTCTATGACAGTTCCAACGTAAAGGCTTATTGAGAATTAGAGAGATCTAATTCAAGGTAATGTTGGTTGTTGCCTGATGCTCTGTCTCTGGTCGGGCCCATCGGAGTCTAACTGTTGGTTTTCTTTTGCTCCAGCATTTCAGTGGTTTCTTGCTGTCGAGTCCTCACCGTTGTCTCACCTCTGTGGTTCTTTGATTATTTGTGTTCACAGAGATGTTGCACTGATGAGTTAGGAGGCCTTCATGCGGACTGAACAAATTGTTTGTCTAAATCGCGACGGAAGTAAGGGCGAGGATTGTGGCCACGTAAAATCGATTTAAGCCCCCCAGTGGAAATCTTTCCACTGACGGTTCCAACCTGTGAATATTGATGCGCCGCTCACACAACCTTTGTATATACACCCACTGTGCGACTTTGCCCCAGAGAGGGATCTGCACACGACCGGAAGAAGAAGAAGAAGAAGGCGGTTCTTCTGTGGCGGTTTATTTATGTTGTTGTTTGTTACTTACTGTGTGTATCGCTTGTTTCTTTTTATTTTGGATGGTCATATGGCCATTTTGTGGGAAAGTAACTGTCCTTATGGCCTTCCTTTGTTTATGTTTCCATTATGGTCTGGTCGCTTCATGTTTGTGTTTCTTTCCCTTTGGTGTCTTTGATGGGTGGAGTAAGTTAATTGTATCGATTCCTGATCTTTGTTTTACTTCTACTTAGAAACCTTGGTCTTCCAACACTCGAGTATAGAAGAGAGCGTGCGGATATGATACAAGTATATAAAATTCTTAATAACATTGACAATGTGGATAAAGATATATTCTTTTCTACGGTCACAGCAAGATCAACAAGAGGCCACTCTAAGAAACTGTTCATAAAACACTGCCGATTAAAGGTGAGAGCAAAATAGAACCGGAAAAGCCCTGGCCGTCATCTGTCGTATTGCTTCAAAGGTAGTGAGACAGATAAAGTGTTAATTACAGCGTAAAATAGTGGAATTCATTTAAACTTATGGCGAAATCTAATGTAAGATAATGGGAGAATCACCGATATGCTGCCAGATGTGAAATTTCGCATTACAAAAACGATATATTGTACATACGACCCAACATCCCTCTCTCTCTTTCTCTCTCTCTCTCTCTCTCTCTCTCTCTCTCTCTCTCTCTCTCTCTCTCTCTCTCTGAGCGCACCAACAATTAGCGAGCGCAGGTAAATGAAAATTACAGTTTGCCGTTAAAAAACGCCACGTCAAACGACATGTAGCGTGTCAACAACGTCGTGTCTATATCAAACCAACTTCAATGCGAAGCACTGAAATTGACTTTGCAACGTTGATGAAACGTCAGAACGTTGCGTTGGCGATAATACGGCGTTGCTCAATAAAATGGCATTTGCCCAGTGCTCGGACCCATCAAGACTCAGTGGGATTGGAATATTAAATTCAAAACAAACGTAGAACACCCTTTCAGTGCATGAGAACGAAACACTCCTTCGCCAGGGCAAGATTTAACTGTAAAATCTGGTAGATTTGCAGATTGGTTCAACCTGTCAATGGCCTACATTAACCCATTTGGTACCGGAAACCCCAAAAGGGGTAAGT
This sequence comes from Lucinisca nassula, assembly GCA_963580285.1. Lineage (NCBI taxonomy): Eukaryota > Metazoa > Mollusca > Bivalvia > Lucinida > Lucinidae > Lucinisca > Lucinisca nassula. The sequence goes on from OY757014.1 coordinate 59,108,258, forward strand.
GGCAAACAGTCCAGGCCCAGATCAGACGCCGCGTCTCATCAGGGCCTACACTGTTTGCAAAAAATTCGGCCATTTCCCAAATAAATTTTGAACAAAACACAACCGGACAGCCCTAAATTTTGAAATGGACTCCTGCTATATATAAGGAGGAAGATCCCATATGGTCCAAAAAAGTTTAGGGTTCCTTGGACACAGGGATCAGTCAAACCCCTCTCTCATCTCAAAAGTCACGTGACATTGAAGTGAGTCTGAGTGGTTGTCGACGGCATGACGTCGAGCCAACGTTGACTCGACGCCCGTCTATCAGTCCACTCATTAATGTTTTTTCGATTGGCAGTATGTTTATTTGTCTGTCTAACTGTCTGTCCGTTCGTTTGTTAGTCAGTCATTTAGTCGGTCTGTCTGTCGTCTGTCTGTCTACTGTCGGTTTGTCAGTCAAACCCCCGTCTCTCTCTCTCTCTCTCTCTCTCTCTCTCTCTCTCTCTCTCTCTCTCTCTCTCTCTCATTCCAACGGTCATGTGATATTGAAGTGAGTCGGAGTGGGTGTCGACGGTATGACGTCGAACCAACGTTGACTCTATGCCCCTCCGTAAGTTCACCCATTAGTTTATTTAGACTGCCATTATGTTTATTTGTCTGTCTTAATGTCCGTCCGTTTGTCTGTTAGTCAGTCAATTTGTTTGCCTGTCCGTCTCTCTGTCTGTTTGTTTGTTCATAACACTCAAATGTAACGTAAATCAGTTTGTTTTAAGAAATGATATTTATAAGCCTCAGACTTACTGTCAGATCGTTTTTGTCAGTTCCAATGTATTTAATTGTACATGATGTTTGCTAGAAATAAAATATTGTTTAAACCCAAACAAACGTAACCTTCAATTATACAAATTGCACATGTAGACAGATCGCTGGACATTTTTTAACTGCTCTTCTATACAGATCGTTGGATTCTACACGTAGACAGACCGTTGGACAGTTTTCTCAATAGATAGATAGATAGATAGATAGATAGATAGATAGATAGATAGATAGATAGATAGATAGATAGATAGATAGATAGATTATATGGATTAGATAGATAGATAGATAGATAGATAGATAGATAGATAGATAGATAGATAGATAGATAGATAGATAGATAGATAGATAGATAGATAGATAGATAGATAGATATAAGTTCTGTCCGTATGTGATAGCTATACATGGATAGCGAATAAAACGAAACGTTACGTAAAAACTTATTTTGTAAGTAAGCTTTCGTGAATAACAGTATCTCAAACCGTTGAAATGGGTCATTCACGAAGAGATTTTCGTCAATTAAAAACGGATTTAGGATAATGAATTTCGGTAATAAAAGCAAAATATCATTCTTTCCTTCTCGAGGCATTATTTCAATGTTAACGGGTATATTTTCTCACAAAATGTCTGAATATTGTTAGCATTTTAAGTTCCGCCAATACATTTGAATAGTGATGGCCGTTTCAATTGACGGCCAATGCTTTGCGCATGCGCAAGAATGACGTCATAAACGGAATTCCTAAAACCTCCTATTAAGCCAGTGAAAACGTTGTAAGTTCACCATCCCTCAACACGTTCAAATCAAGACTTAACCAGTGCTGGAAAGGCCATCCGCATAAGTTTGGCGCGAGACATGATCTGTATCGAGAAGCGTCAGAAGAAGCCTTATCTTGCCAAGCAATATTAGACAGAGGGCTTCCCCCATTTTAATAAAACAGCCCTTTTCAGAGCTTTTAATAACCAAGAAAGGACCCTTTATAATTGCCATGTATATGCACCAGTTACTACTCACCCGCAAATCAAATTTCAAAATAAAAGTTCACAAACCTTAACCCCTTCGCTAATGAGCCTTTAAATGTCTTAATCCTCATGTAAATTAACCATACAAGTGCAATCTATGTATTAAATATATATATAATAAAAGTGGTTTGGGGTGATTTGGTGTGGTTTGGGGTGGTTTGGTGTGGTTTGGGGTGGTTTGGGGTAATTCGAAGGACCGAAAGCCGGGAGTAAAGGGGCGGAGTGGTTCCGGGTCGTTTCGCCCTGAGTCGTTTCGCCCAGATTTTGGGTGTGGGTCGTTTCGCCCTTTCCTGGTGGGTCGTTTCGCCCGTGGGTCGTTCCGCCGCAATTATATTTTAAGGGAGTGACAAACGGAATTGATGAGTAAATGGACAGATGGATGAATAAATAAATGAATAAATGTGTGAATGGAGTTGTGCGTTGGAAGACGGGCGGACGTACGGATAAACGGACGGCATTTTGAATGTACGGAGATAGATAAGTTAATGAATGAATGAATGGAGAGTATTGGTAGATGAACAATCGGAAATGAATTAATGAATCAATGATGTGATGCTTGTGTAGATGGACGGATGGACGAACGGATCTGAACTGTTCATGGTGACACGTCAAATGACACCTACGGATGGGTGGTGTATGGACGGGCTCGTTTCAGAGTTCGGATAGAGAGATATAAAAGTTAAAGAAAAAAGAAAAAAAAAACATTATAAACTGTGTATGTGATCTTCACAAATACAAACAACAGTGTCAAAATGTGTTAAGTATGTGATATATATGGGTACTCGTTAGAATCGCTTGGTTCTAAGGACCATCCACATTCTATGCCTGGAGCAGCGGGGGGAGGGGGGGGGGATGGACTTTTTGTTTCAGCCATGAAGGCGCATTTATGAGAGCGTATTTTTTTCCCGGGGCTACCGCAGTTTCGGCTACCTTTTTTTTTTGCATGGGTAGGTAGGGACACGAGAGCGTATTTTCCCCGGAGCTACCGCTTTTTCGGCTACCTTTTTCCAACACAAAGCCTCCAATTAGACATTGGTAGATCCAAACATATCGAGCAACCATACAAGTATCCGACACTGTAGAGCTACCAAAGCAACATGACAGTACAAAAAACGTTCCAGTCCATGGACCTGCGATCCGAAAAGCTCGTGGCTGCCCACCTTCTCCTAGAGAACACACACGAGAGCAGTCTTGTGCCAGACATTGCCAAGGTCGACTACCTGGCCGGCAACTTGGACCGCACACACCTGCGCCCCCTCTCCGGGCTTCCGATGTTTGTCGACGACGTCTACTTCTACGGTTACCTATGCCGCGAAGATTGTGTAGTCCTCGGCGGACGCCTCTCTTGCACGACCAGAGAGGGTGGTGCCGCGAAAAACACGGTGGACAGGATTTCTACCACTGTTATACGAGTGTCTGGGGAAGGCCCCCAACGGTACCACCTGAGGCCACATAGAGACGAGCATCGTCCACACGATCGCGATTCGGGAAGGACAGAGGAAAGTGCCATCCGGGAGACCATCGCCAGGATCGAGTTCGACACCGACAAAAAGGCCCTGGAGAAGAGGCGAGAGCTATATCCCGGGACCGAACCGGCCGGCATCTTTGTGGCCAAAGTGGATGTATCCGAGATCTCCATGGACGAGCTGCAGGCCTCCTTGCCAGCATTCGAGCGCTAGCTGTTAGCCCATGGCTACGGCCTCTACTCCATCGACTTCACGCGAGACTTCTCGGGGATCCTCGACCGGGAGACGCTCGTGGAGTGCCTCTGCGCTGCACCACACGAGGGCAAAACCATGTTTCCCGAAAAAGGTGGTAGCGCAATTGCTCAAACCTGAAGTAGAAGCCGTCAGTAGGTCGTCCAGTTGCACCAAACGAGGACAAAACCATGTTTTCCAGAACTCCCAATACCCAATTCAACACCTTTAAAACAAAAACGAACATAACCGCAATCAATATAGGGCTTGAAAAAAATTAAGGGCGAAACGATCCAACTAATCAGGTCGAAACGACCCACGGGCGAAACTACCCAGGGCGAAACGACCCAGGGCGAAACGACCCAGGGCGAAACGACTCATAGGTGAAACGACTCACGGGCGAAACGACCCGAGACCGTATATTAGAAGAATCCGGGGCGTTTCGCCCCAAAACCGTTTCCTCCCCTAGTCGTTTCGCCCCCCAAAGACGTTTCCTCCCTGGTCATTTCCCCCCCTTGTCGTTTCGCCCCCCTAGTCGATTCCTCCCCCTAGTCGTCTCGCCCCCCTAGTCGTTTCGCCCACTTTTCACTGAAATATTTAAGTAGCATCATCGCCTGTCACGTCATAGGCTGACGTGACAGGCGATGATGCTACTTAGGGCGTCTGTATCTGTTCGTTAAGGGACATCATTCATACTTGAACCGTATGTCTCTGATGGCGCGTGAAAAAAGGAAAGTGGAAAATACTGGAAAGAAACACCTAGCTGAAAGGAAAGATTCCTGCGGCTTTTTCAAATCATCATACCAAGATATTTGGCGGAATGAACTTGCTCCAAAGTTCGCCGGCGTAGTGTGTAATCATGCTTAATTTGCTTGTCCTGCAGGTGTCGTGACACCCTCATTGAATGGCATTTGGCCACATTGAACTTCATCTGCCAATCTGCTTCCCATTGTGCAAGTCGATCCAGGTCATTTTGTAAAATGCGACAGTCAGAAGAAGATTAACGGTATTGATCAAAACAGGTAATAATTCCTAATTAACATTTTCATTCAAAGAACAGAAGAAAGAAAAGAAAGGAAAGATTCCTGCCGGCTTTTTCAAATCATCATTGGAAACCAGACCTCTCCGGCTACAGTAGCGTCGCCCAACCGGCACAGGTTAAAAAATCCCTCAGACTTTACTTACAGACCGGCCCCTACCTAGCTGTTAAAACGAGAGAGTAGACGGTCCCTGCTTGAAGGATACCAAGTCAGGGGCCTCAGAAACAGATGCTGGTAAAGAATTCCAACCGGGTAGAGTCCTAGGGAAGAAGCTGTACTTAAATAAATCAAGATAACCGCGTTGCCTGATCAAGGTCTACACTATTTGCTTACAGTTCAGGAATAACTTGGTCAGACGCCGCAGATCTGATCAGAGTATACACAAATTGATGACATTGAACATTGGTGAAAGGAATCGACTTGATCATTGCTTCCACTTCTATTTATTACGTTGCATCGGCGTTGACGCTTCGTTGCGTAGACGACATTTGCGGCAATACTCAACCATGTATTACCTAGTGGGCACACAATGTGTATGCAACGTCGTATCAACGCCGATGCAACTTTATTACGTTGCATCGGCGTTGACGCGATGTTGCGTAGACGGCATTTGCGGCAATCTTCAACAATGTATTACTGGCCGACTCTGTTAACGAACCAACCAACCAATTTAAAACAAAACTGGTAAAGGTGCTTTTAAAAGCGATAATTAAAGACGTTTAACTTTGCAAAGAGCGCATGTTTTCACACCTTATCATTAAGGGCATTAATTGCGTGATTAATGTGTCAAATCAATTAAACAATTTGATTAACGGTATTGATCAAAACAAGTAATAATTCCTAATTAACATTTTCATTAAAAGAACAGGTTCTTCTCTCTCTTTCTCTCTGTCTCATATATGAATCTTTATTTAATATATAAAATATAGTAAAATAGTTTGGGGGCGAAACGACTAGGGTTAGGGGGCGAAACGACTAGGGGCAAAAAAAGGGGCGAAACGACTAGGGGGAAACGACCCGGGGCGAAACGTCTTGGGGGCGAAACGTCTTGTTACCTATTAGAATATTTTTTCTCTTCCGGATCCGTTCCGGTGAATATAACAAAAAAAAAAAAAAAAAAAAAAAAAAATGGCTGCCTCCAGTAAACGAATTGTTTATGTTGGTTTGTACATTTTGTTTGATTTTTTGCTTTATTTTACAGACTAACCAGAGGTTTGAAGGTGGCGCTTGGAGAGTCACCAGATAGTAATGGGAACTGGTATATGATAAAAGAAAATGGCTTTTCACGTATTCCTGTAACCGCACGTGTCATGTATTTTCGTGGTGACAGCCCAGCATTGAAATCTCTATCTGTTCAAACCGCATCACCGCCTCGCAGTGGAGCATGGTAGCTCAGTGGCTAATGCACTTGCTTATCATGTGAGAGGCCCCTGGTTGGGTTGCGGAACATTTTCGACCCCAGGTCGTTTCGGACCTGTATCGTTTCACCCGGGTCGTTTGGCCCAATTATGGGGGTAGTTCATTCCTGCTAAATTGGTGGGTCGTTTCGGCCAGATTTTTTCTCACCATTTCAAAGCATTGCATTGTAAGATCAGCCGGGGCTGTTGCTGTCTTTGCTTATTCTGTTACAGCAGTGTTATAATGAGGTTGTGAGGTGTTGATTTTTGTGTTTGTTTGTTCTAATCATGTTCAATCATAGTAGGGAGATTCTTCTCCTTTGATCATATGTCCTTTAGGGGCCCTTAATTGGTAATAATTCCATTGTCATTGTCATTATTCTGTTACACAGAAGCCATAGCTGGTTCCTTTGAACAGTGAAGACTGATCACAACGATAGGTGCAGGCTGATCATATAAAATTGTTGGAGCAGATTCACCTTTTTCCCATATTACAAAGACTTTCCAGTCAGCTCCTATTCAACACATTCCAGGCTTGAAGAAATAGATGAGCTGCATGATGCTTACACGCAGAGCTGAAATCTGACCGCACACGAGTACTGGTAAACCACTTAGAGGATCTAACTTCTAAGCCTGCCCGGGCAAAGTGGTGCGAGTCGAAGCGTCCATGCTTAAGACTTGCCTACCCTTACAATTTGGTCGTAAGGCTTACTATATTTATGTCTAAATTACGACCTTATGATCGCGGGTGAATTCCGTACGATTTTCGGTGTTTTAAAAAATCGGCAATTCGGCATATTACGGTTCGGTAAAGCAAGCTCTTATACCGAAACAAGATAATAGTTATCGTACTTGGCTTACTCATGTGATGAAATGAAAAGTTAAATTTCATTGGCTAACAGTAGGAAAGGCATCAAATCACAAGATGGATGCCTCTTCGAAGGAAAATCACATGGGAAAAAGAAAAGCTGCATCGGTTTGAAGTATAACAATAAACGTAATTGTCTGTTAACTTATATTGACCATGCATCCATTACCTTGAAACCTTAAGAATAAAATTGAAATCTTACAATTTTTTTCATGGGATCTTACTTTTTTCTGTCTCGAGGGGTAGGCATGTCTGATGCTTATAAACCCTATTGGTTCCATTGGGCGACAGGGCTTGAGATGTTATTTCATCTCAATGTCGGGTAAAAGTCACACAAAATTGTCTCCAAAATGACCTATTCAGTGTTGACGGGGACGTTACCCTCAAATAAAACAAAACAAACAAACTATTCAACACATTGCATGATTCATTGTTTGATTAGCAGACAGATGCTGTGAATCGATCAACAGCTGACTGCAGTCACAGAGCTACCCCAAGAATGCTTGGCATGCTGTTCTGAAACTCTGCATGCCATTGTGATACTAGGGAATACTAATCAGCCTATATGATCAGTATTTGCAGATCGCATCCGCATGGCTGTCAAGAAAAAATCTTATAGAATGGATGCGTATCTTGATCTTAAATTGTGCATGTCTGTATGTGGCACTTGAAGAAGTAGACCATCTAAGCTTGCATGCAGTTTGATCATAATCTTTGAGGATTGCAGGAACCTTCAAAACCTTTGAGACTTGCACAAACTTTCTTCAGCCATATGATATACAAAGAGATAAAAGCGTTAACTATGCCTTAATGAACGGATGCGTATGTTGATCCAAGTTTGCATGTCAGTTTTCGATCAGGAAAGACTCAGACCATACTACCCTTGCATGCAGTCTAATCAGTCTTCAAAGATATGGACCTTCTGCAGTCACAATGTCATCCAATTTGTTATTTATTTATTTATTTATTTACACTTAAGTTGTTTTTTTAAGTAGAAAATTAAATCATCAGAATTGTTATCACACGTTAATGATCCGTTAATCAATCACCCGTTAATCAATTTTGCTGGAGTTATCTAATCCAATTCTTTTTGTCTATTGGTGATTAACTGAGTGCCGGTACATGACCTTAAAGTGAATGCCCACCTTTAAAATATAATTACTTCATTTGCAAGAAAAAGTTACTGTTATGATTAATCTTTGACTTTTATAACCAATTGAAATCTGCTAAGGTAATTAAATCAATATTTAATGGTTTCAGTGAAGCCTTCTGGCAGCGGCCATATTTTCCCCAAGGTAATCCAAATGTATCCCAGCGTTCAGCATGTTTGCTAAAATCCTGACCTCAAGGAGACCATTGAAGCTCTATGTCTCTCTATGTAGCTACTAAAGGAGAAGTAATTGGGCTCTCTAATCAGGTTGCAGTCTCAAAAATCCTTAAATAGGCTGTCAGTTCAGGATTACATACCGGCTTCATTATGTTTTTGGATGAAAATAAAGTCTTTGAAGACAGTTTTCCTGAGTTTGGTGCCTTTGGTTTCATTGGGTGGCATTCATCTCAATGTCGGGTAAAAGTCCTACAAAATTGGAAGCAGCATCTCCAAAATGTCCTAAATAGTGGTGATGGGAATGTTAAACATCAATTCAAACAAACAAAATCTGTTCTTTCCTACAAAACAATTGTTTTCTGTAATCCTTGTCTTATCTACAGTTAATCACGTTGTACACCTGTACACTTTTGCATAAAATCCAGGACTTTATCCAAAAATGAAAACATAAATTATATGGGTACTCAAGGGAATCACCTCATTGAGTATGCTTTAATCTGGATTAACCCATTTAGTACCAGAAACCCCAAAAGAGGTACCCTGGCAAACAGTGCAGGCCCAGATCAGACGCCGCAACACACGACATCTGATCAAGGCTTACACTGTTTGCAAAATGTTCAACCATTTTCCGAATAAATTTTGAGGAAAACAACCTGACAGCCGTTAATTTTGAAATGGACTCCTGGTATATGTAGAAAGAAGATTCCATTTGGTACAAAAAGGTTAAGAAAAATATCACAAATAACCATATGAGGTGCCATGAAATATTACCTAAAATTGTCAAGGCGTGCTAAGGAAATGATTGGTTAAATGATGCTGATAGGCATTAATTAATGAAGAAAAGAAAAGAAAAGAAACAAGTAATCAACAAACTTTCAAGTCCACTTGAAAACAGCTATCTTCAAAATGTTTAGCACAAATGTTATGCTTTGCATAAACAAATGTCTTGATGCTAGGATTCTCTGTTCCAAGATTATGAATCCATTTTTTACATAACTCTCTATTTTTCTAAGGGTCATGGATAGAAAAACAGCTAATTCCTTGTCTTGTATTTGCCCTTACAAGAAGGCATTTTTATTATTTTAAAGTTCACTTTCTCCTCTAAAATCCTCAGCTGCTTAAGTTAGCTGTCGGATTGGACTGAACAGTTTCCTTGAGATCACTGCAGGAGATGTAATCTGTAAAAAATGTCTGACACCCTATAAACAGCTTTAATGAGCCATTACAGTTAATTAGAGCAACAGTTATCGAATTATCGAATCCTTGTCACACCACCTCGTTGGTGCTAACTGGAAACATGGCTGTGAAAATAACTTTTAAAATTCTTTAATTGGGCTATCATAAAAATGGCTAAAGTGAAGGGTCGTGTAAAAAGATTCCAAATATACATGTATAAAATAATTAATATTCAACAGGTACTCTGCTAGAAAATAAAAAAAAAAACTATCTAATAAAATCTGTCCCAAATGGCCCAGGACCGAAACGACCCACCGAAATAGGCCGAAATGACCCAAGTCCAAATTCAGGCCAAAACAACCCAGCCAAAACAAGTCTTGACTCAGGACCAAAATGTCCTGGTTCGATTCCAGGCAGCGGTAATAAAATCGGGAGTGTCAACTGGCTTTATTTACAGGCATTTATGCCACAAAGTGCACCGTCCTTCGGATCGGGACGTTAACTGGAACTTGAGGTCCCCTGTGCAGGAAGAACCATCCCCTGTGCAGGTAAGAGATCCGTACAGTAATTATACCCCCCGTATACGAAGTATGCTATGGGGGTATATAGTTTTCGTCCTGCCGTTCGTCCGTCCGTGTGTCCGTTTTTCCGTCTGTCCATCTGTCCGTCCATCTGTCCGTCCGTTAACATTTTGGTTAAAGTTTTGCGTCAAAGTTTCTAAGAGATTGTATCTTCTGAACCCTTTGATAGATTTAGTTGATACTTACACTGAAGTTACATACTGGTCCAAAGATTTCACTGATGCATGTCCCGCCCCCCAAAAGTGACCTTGAGGTCAAGGTCACAGGCTTAGAAATTTCACATTTGGTTAAAGTTTTATGACAAAGCTTATAGATGCCTGTATGCACAAATTCAGTTGATACTGTACTTGCATCAATGTTGCATACCGGCCCAAAGATTTCATGATGTATGTCCCTTCCCCCACCTGCGATGACCTTGACCTCAAGGTCACGGGCTTAGAAATTTTACATTTGGTTAAAGTTTTATGACAAAGTAGAAGTAAAACAAAGATCAGGAATCGATACAATTAACTTACTCCACCCATCAAAGACACCAAAAGGAAAGAAACACAAACATTAAGCGACCAGACCATAATGAAAACCTAAACAAAGGAACGCCATAAGGACAGTTACTTTCCCCAAAATGGCTATATGATGATGATGATGATTTCGTGTTTAACGGCGCGTCAACCCTCCTTGTGGGTCATAAGCGTCAAACGGTTAATGGTTAAACAGCAAACGGCTATATGGCCATCCAAAATAAAAAGACACAAGTGATACACACAGTAAGTAACAAACAACAACATAAATAAACCGCCACAGAAGAACCACCTTGGAACGGTCAGTGGAAAGATTTCCACTGGGGGGCTTAAATCGATTTTACGTGGCCACAATCCTCGCCCCTACTTCCGTTGCGATTTAGACAAATAATTTGTTCAGTCCGCATGAAGGCCTCCTTACTCATCAGTGCAACATCTCCGTGAACACAAAAAATCAAAGAACCACAGAGGTGAGACAACGGTGAGGACTCGACAGCAGGTAACCACTGAAATGCTGGAGCAAAAGAAAACCAACAGTTAGACTCCGATGGGCCCCACCAGAGACAGAGCATCGGGCACCAACCAACATTACCAAGAATTAGACCTCTCTAATTTTCAATAAGCCTTTACGTTGGAGCCGTCATAGAATCTGAGGCCTGACCCACCCGCGTGCAATTAAAGAGGGAAGCAAAGTTGCCAACCGTGATTGGGTTAACTACCATGCATGCAGTCTGTCGTATAACATCCATGTTGTACCCAATCTTTTTATATCGAAGAATGATTTTATGAAATTGGGTGCTGAACTCATTGCGGTTATATATTTTTTTCTGAATTTATATACTAAGTCACCATAAAATTCGGGTTCCGATAGACCTTGTTGCAGAAGAGATTTAAGTCCAATATTGAATTTTGAAATTAAATCAGAATGGCTTCTATAAAATTTTGAAAAGGCTTTGCGTAGTTTATGGTACCGATAACCCTGATTAAGGAGTTTAGCCATAAATAATTTAATACGAGTGTTGAAGTCAGTTACATGACTACACACTCTAGCAAATCGAATTAATTGCGAAATATAAACGCCATAGGATGGCCCACGAGGAACATCACCATCCAAAAAAGGAAAATTTACAATCTCAAAATCAAAGTCATCGCGCTTATCATAAATTTTGCACGAAACAAACCCATCTACAATAGATAGATGTAAATCCAAAACGGGGCCTCGGTATCAGAAGAATTTACTTTATTTAACTGAAGTTCTGGGGGGTAAATCTGACTGATCAAACCATCGAAATAGGTATTATCAATATTTAATAAATCATCTAAATATCTAGAAGTGGAGCTAAAAGCTTCAATAATTTCAGATTGGTTATCAATGGAAAGCGACAACATGAAGTCTCTTTCATAACAATACAAGAACAGATCAGCCACAAGAGGTGCGCAATTCGTACCCATCGGAATACCCACAATTTGTCTAAATAACTTAGTACCGAATCTAATATAAATATTGTCAAGTAGAAAGGTGAGGGTATCACACACTTTCTGACATGACCAAAGTGTATAATTCTTATGCTCTTTAGAAGTGAAAAATGCATTTCTGACATTACATGCAAGATAGAGAGAATCTTCTCTGTGTAAAGCCCATTCAGTTAAATCATTAAGCTTTTCTTTTATAAGATTATGAGGAACTGTAGTGTAAAGAGTGGAAAAATCGTAAGTAGACAGACTTGAAGCACGAAAATGTCTGGATTTCAATTTATTTAAAACCTCATTCGAATTTTTTATAGACCAAAACAGATTTCTTCCTGATCTTTCAAAGACTTTATCACAATATTTAATCACATGCGTTTAAGTAGCAGTAAGACAGGAAGTTAATAATTTAGAAAGTTCCACGGTAGTGCAAGAGCTAGAATTTGCAATAAACCGTGCTTTGTAAGGTCTTTTATGAAGTTTTGATAACCAGTATAGCATAGGAAGCTTGTCTTGGTCTTCGGTAACACACACAGCAAACTTGGTGGCTGAATGACAAACATGTTTATCTACTATAGCTCTCTCTTAAGCCAAAGGCTGAAGTTCATAGGCCTTAGTACCACCAAGCTCCTGCTTAAGCGTGTTAACATAGTGGAGCCGCCACACAACGACGACGTTGTTAGCGGCTTTGTCTGCAGGGACCAAAACAAACTTCTTATGAAATTCTTGAATACCTAGTTTATAGATGGCAGTATGTTCTAAACTCTACTACAAATTTAATTGATATTTGCATCGATGTTTCATACCAGTCAAAAGATTTCGTTGATGCATACCCCTACCTGCTGCTTCGGTTTCATTGATGCCCCCAACCCTTCAGTAACTTTGATATCCTCACTCCCTTGGTCCATTTAGAACTTTTATGTTTGGTTTAGCTTTTACAAGCACATTTATTGATGCTTATAGCTTCTTGACTTCTTCATTTACACTATAATAAGCTCTAAAGATATATCAGAGGGTGGCGCTGGCCGGGGGTATACATGACCCACTGGTCTCTTTCTCTAGTTACATGAGTACCTTATTAGCTCACTTGGAGCACAGCTCCAGGTCCGCTTATGCCGTCCGTTGTTAATTTTTTGTTGTCAGACCAATAGCAACTTTTTTTTTATTGGATCAGCTTCTAATTTGCAGATTATGAGGATAGCTATATAATCTTGGACAAATTCGAATTTAGGTCAGATCGAATTGTTCACATGATAGTTACCTGCCCTTTCATCTCCCATAGACATATAGTGGGGAAAATGTTTTCCGGGCAATATCGACCTTAGTTTTGAGTTGATCCTCAACAAACTTATTAGTAATGTGGACAGCCATAAAATATTGGACGATTTCGAATTTCGGGCAGATAGTATTATTCGTGTCAGTGTCAGAGTTACTTCAACTTACTCACCCTTTCATCCCCCACAGACTTATAATGGGGAAATGTTGTCCTGGTGATAGACACTTTATTTTTTGGTTATATTCTCAATAAACTTGGAGATAATAAGCTAGTGTTTCCCCCAGCTCCTAAAACGGGCATGGATCCTGGTCAAGAAAAAGGACACTTTCAGCGCGCGAAAGTATGTAAAAACGCTGTACAACAAAACATAGAAAGACAAGAGAGATAAGTGACATTAAATAGATCAGTCAAAACATATATGCGACATTTATTTGGCGAATAATAGAACGATCAATAATAGAACAATAAGTGTGAAAAACGATAATTGCTTGACCGCTCGGCAATTGCTACACGTCATTGAACATTCGCTCACTCGATCAAGTCTTCCGATCACTGGACAAACAATAGTTACATATAGCACCAATCGAGAAAATTTTGATGACTCTTTACCGGGCAATTGTTGTACTTCTTTTGTATTTCTTTTGAAAATGAAATTTGAAAAACAAATTGTTTTCATATTTATTTTTTCCATGCTTTTTAATACAGCCCGTTATTTTCATTAGAAAATGCAGAAAGGAAAGCCACAACTGGCGTTAGATGGCTACTTTTATATTATTGATAAAAACGGTAGAAAAAAATCTACTGGAAATGTGTTAGAAATCCAGAATGTCAAGGCCGGGCAATATCAAACAAGAAAGATGACGAACAACCTATTGATGCCAGCCAAACAACAGACCATAACCATGTGTCAGTTTCGATTATTTGACTAATTTTTATTTAGTTCGGTCATTTTGCCATGAACCGAGTTCTACATTTTTTCCTTCCTTTCCTTTTATGGGCCAAAAAAGTCCTTTGTGTGGTGAAAGCAGCTGCAAATTCTGATGCCACAACGTCCGGTATTATCAATAGAGAAGTATCGCAGACAGTACATATTGCTGCTCAGGGTGCTCTTCCTACAGAATTTTCAGTACGGCGTACTTTTCAAAGAGCACCTAAAATTTCCCGAGATACGAGCACAATCTTAAAAAAAAACAATTTTGTTGTCGAAAAATGGATGGAAAGAATTTTTCGACGTTTCTGAACTTTTTCGGTGTTATTTCGATCTTTTAACGATGTTTTTCGATGATATTTTTCTATGTTTTGTCTTTCTAGGGTTTGACTTTTCTATGTTTTTGCTTTTCTATGTTTTGTCGTTCTATGTCGTCCACTTTAGATACAAACAGCTGTGTAAAAAGGGCACATTCACATGCAGCACCTTGCTAAAAGGGCACATCTCTCAAATCGAAATAAAAAGATTCTTCTTTACCCTTGGTCTTCAGTGCTAAATTATACTGCCTGTCTTTTTATGCTAAGAAGAGATATATTTAATACATTAACAATTGGTGACAAGTAGTTTAAGTTTTGCTAGCAAGCTGATCACTGATACAAACAAGATAAGTTTGGATCATAGTTGGGCCACAGCTCACACAAACACTGACATGACGGGCCCCCACCCATCGGGGCTTGAAGAAATATATGGGCTGCATGATGCTTCCACGCAGAGCTGAAACCGACCCGCACACGAGTTCTGGTAAACCGCTTAGAGGAGCTAAGCCTGTCCAGGCAAAGCGGTGCGAGTCGGCCCTTCCATGCTTATAAATACTAATGGTTTCATTGGGCAGCAGGGCTTGAAGTGTCATTTCATCTCAATGTCGGGTAAAAGTCCCACAAAATTGGAAGCAACGTCTCCAAAATGACCTTTACAGTGTTGACGGGGACGTTAAACCTCAAATCAAACAAACAAATCACTGACATGACACTGGTCATGCACACTTTCACACTTCATTTGTTTAATTGGTGTCACTCATACTTGTTATCAAAACGAAGTAATGACTTCTTAAGTGACATAATTAAGTGCAATAAACAGGGGCATTGGCAGTCAACCATATGTCAAATAGGCAACAATTTATTGCTAAAGGGTCTAAAATAGTTCTTATTTAAACAGGCATAACTTTGTTATTTTGGGGTCAATTTCAGTGATTATTGTTCCAAAATGTAGGGCAACATTTACTCTATCTAAAAAAGGGCATGGCGCTGGAACAAAAGGCATGTCAGTAGAGAAAATGGGCATGGCACCGCGCCATGCTAAATAGGTCTGGGGGAAACACTATGATTGGTTGATGTATTTCAGGAGGCTTGTCAGAGGAAGTCGACGAGAAGATATTACATGCTGCCTTTATACCATTCGGTGATGTCACAGATATCCAGATACCCCTCGACTATGAGACAGGTAAGGAACAATGACACAGCTTGCACTGAGGTTATAAACCTTTCCTGTTCTCATGGGACGCAGGTTGCTCATAAATATTAACTGTTTCAACCCTGTAGCCCGGTACAGATACATGTACATGTACTTATGCAATCAGTGTACATAGCTCCAGATAAGGCCGATTTTGATCCCAAAAGTAGTGGTATATTTCTTATTTCTGAATGGAAACATATGTTATGGGTTCTCATTAGGCGCTACTCACCAAGGTGCTTCTAATGAGTGACCACAATATACGTTTTCATGCAGAAATAAGAAAAACAATACATGTAAATGGATACTCCTATTATCTGGGGATATGAGCTGTATAGATTCAGATGAGATGGCTTATTTGTTCAGTAAAACTTCACATCATGTTAACAAGTCTGTGAAATGAACACCCCTGCACACCCCTACTTTATATGAGAAAATTGGGGTTTACAGGGGAAAACATTTTTATACCCCCTGCAAACGATATGCTGTGGGGGGTATATAGTTTTCGTCCGTCCGCCCTTGTGTCCGGGTCAACAAATCGGTACTTAGGTGGCTATAGCTGATGGACAGTTTACATGTATTTCAATGGGATTTATTCCTTAGACACTTAAAAATTGGGTTTATGTGGCTAAACTTTGGTTAGTGTGGCTACAAAATAGTCACATAAGTATCGAAATTGCTTATGACAGCCACATTGTACCAATTTGTCTGTCCATCCGTCTGGTAACATTTATGTTAAAGTTTTGCATTAAAGTTTCTAAGAGATTGTATCTTCTGAACCCTTTGATAGATTTAGTTGATACTTACACTAGAGTTACATACTGGTCAGAAGATTTCATTGATGCATGTCCGACCCCCACAGTGATCTTGAGGTCAAGGTCACAGACTTAGAAATTTTACATTTGGTTAAAGTTTACGACAAAATTTGTAGATGCTTTTATGTTCTAAAGTCTAAGACAAATTCAGTTGATACTTGCATCAATGTTGCATACCAGTCCAAACATTTCGTGTTGTATGTCCCTTCCCCAACCCACGGTGATCTTGACCTCAAGTCACAGACTACCTTGACCTCAAGTCACGGACTTAGAAATTTTACATTTGGTTAAAGATTTATGTCAAAGTTTATAGATGCCTGTATGTTCTGCACTCTAATACAAATTCAGTTGATATTTGCATCAATGTTGCATACCAGTCCAAAGATTTTGTGATGTATGTCCCTCCCCCCACCCCTGGTGACCTTGACCTCAAGTCACAGACTACCTTGACATCAAGTCACGGACTTCGAAATTTTACATTTGGTTAAAGTTTTATGTCGAAGTTTATAGATGCCTGTATGTTCTGCACTCTAAGACAAATTCAGTTGATATTTGCATCAATGTTGCATACCAGTCCAAAGATTTTGTGATGTATGTCCCTTCCCCAACCCCTGGTGACCTTGACCTCAAGTCACAGACTACCTTGACCTCAAGTCACGGACTTACAGAAATAAATTTTCATTTGGTTAAAGTTTTATGACAAACTTTATAGATGCCTCTATGTTCTAAACTCTAAGACAAATTCAGTTGATATTTGCATCGATATTGCATATCAGTCCAAAGTTTTCATTGCATACCCCACCATGCTGCTTCAGGAACATTGATGCCCCCACCCCTTTAGTATTATAAACTTTGATGCCCTCACTTACTTGGTCCATTTTGGTTTAGCTTTTACAAGCACATTTAGAGATTCTTACAGCTTCTTGACTTCTTCATTCATATTACATACAAGCTCGAAATATATATCAGAGGGTGGCGCCGGCTGGGGTATACTTGACCCACTGGTCGCTTGCTCTATTTTTTTTTTATTTCTTCTCCAATAAATATGTTGTGGGCATTCGTTCCAACCACCTCATTGAGCCGCCTCATTGAGACGGTTTTACTGAGTGCCCACAACATAAGTTTGGAGTATAAATGCAGAAAAATAACACACATTTTCTTCAGAAAAATAGCCATTTTGGAGGTATGAAAGATGCACTTGATGTTTATCATAAAATGAATGACTTAAACATCGATGGCTTGTTTAACATGGCTGATTTAACTTACATGTACACCACACCTCTTTAAAACACTATTAATGGGGTCCAAAGCAGAAAATGTGTTAGTGAAACAACCGTGTTATATCCAAACAAAAATGTATAGATAATATAGAAAAATTACCATTTATGATCATTTTTCTATATAATCTTTACACTTTTGGGATCCATCTGGAAACCCTGTTATATCCAGAACCGTGTTATAACGGATAGTGTTATAATGAGGTTGCAGTGTAAATTATAGAAGCCATTCAGATCCCTCACCCATAATCATATATATTCTTGTTCCTTATGATTAGACACATTCAGTCACACCAACTTCTTGGGTCCACAGGGTGTGTTCCTCTCCCCTCCATTTCATAAAAGGGCCTCATAGCTCAGAAACCGTTTTGTTCCCAACCCCTAAACCAAATATATTCTCGGTCCTTACGATAAGACACATTCACTGGCAACAATCTAGGGCTTTCTGGGTGTCCGATGGAGCTTTGCCCCAATGCCTCCACTGCCGAAAAGGCCTTATATCGCAAGAATCGTACAGATTCCCTCCCCTATATATTTTTGTTCCTGATGATATGAAGCATTCAGTGATACTGACCAGAGCTCTGTTAGGTCCATGGCCCACTCCCTCCACTTCATAAAATGACAAATTTATCAGATACAGAGTCCACATGGGTGTACATGTGGGTATGGGGGTTCGATTGGGAGATTTTATAATCAGTAGATTAAAATCATACTATGTTAAAATACATGGCTGCCAGTGGGCAGTGCCCACCTGAGCTCTAGTGAGCATAGTGGCCCATGAGCCTCTTATTTTTTGTATTTTCTTTTCTTTTTTATTTCAGAGAAACACAGAGGTTTTGCATTCATTGAGTTTGAACTGGCAGAGGTGAGTAATAGATAACTCATACAGAATTTTCCTTTTGTGTGTGTGTGTTTTTTTCGCCAAAAAATGATTTTGTTTTTAGCTCACCGTCACGTAATGACGAAGTGAGCTTTTGGGATCACTTTTTGTCTGTCGTGCGTCCGTGTGTGCGTGCGTCCATCCGTGCATAAACAATTTCTTCAAATGACATCTCCTCCTAAACCACTGATTGGATTTTGACCAAAATTCACAGGAATGATCCTTATGTGGTCCCCTTTCTAAGTTGTTCAAATGGTTCCGGTCCGTTGCACAACTAGGTCACAGGAGCCAAAAATAGATTTTTTTCACCGAAAACTTAAAAAATCTTCTTCTCTGAAACCACAAGGCCCAGGTCTTTGATATTTGGTATGCAGTTTCATCTAGTGAACCCCTACCAAGATTGTTCAAATTATAGTGCTAGGGCCAAAAATGCCCCCGCCCCGGGGCCCTTTAGTTTTACATGGGCTTATATAGGGAAAATCTTTAAAAATCTTCTTCACTGAAACCGCAAGGCCCACGTCTTTGATATTTGGTATGAAGGTTCATCTGGTGGCCCCTACCAAGATTGTTCAAATTATAGTGCTGGGGCCAAAAATGCCCCCGCCCGGGGGCCCTTTGGTTTTACATAGGCTTATATAGGGAAAATCTTTAAAAATCTTCTTCTCTGAAACTGCAAGGCCCAGGTCTTTGCTATTTGGTATGAAGCTTCATCTATTGGACCCCTACCAAGATTGTTCAAATTATAGTGCTGGTGCCAAAAATGCTCCCGCCCCGGGCCCTTTGGTTTTACATAGGCTTATATAGGGAAAATCATTAAAAAATCTTCTTCTCTGAAACTGCAAGGCCCAGGTGTTTGATATTTGGTATGAAGCTACATCTTGTGGACCTCTACCAAGATTTTTCAAGTTATAGTGCTGGTGCCAAAAATGCTCCCCCCCGGGCCCTTTGGTTTTACATGGGCTTATTATGTCTCCCCAGAAAATTTTTTTTCGGACGGACATATTGTTTTTCCCCCGGGCGTCTGTCTGTCCGTCTGTTTGTCTGTCCGTCTGTCAGTCTGTCACACATTCGTGTCCGCTCTATAACTTGAAAACCGTTAGAGCTATCTTCACGAAAGTTCGGATAAATATTAATTAGCATTAGACGACGTGCAGTGCACAAGAACTATAACTCTCGCATTTATACTTTTTGAATTATCTCCCTTGGAAGTTTGTCGGTATATATATATATATGGGCAAATTGTGTCCCGTCAATAACTTTCTTATTTTCTGATGGATTTTAAAATTACTAGGCAGAAATATTAACAACTATAAGACGATGTGTGGTGCGCATGAGGCAGTTCGGTACCTCAAAGGTCAAGGTCATACTTAGAGGTCAAAGGTCAAAAAAGGGGCCTTTTTTCGTATTTGGTCATCTTACGACCTGAAAGCCGTAACAAAGGAAAGATGCATAGCCTGAAAAAAATCCCCGCCTACGGTGGGATTCGAACCCGGGCCGCTCGGGTGACAGTCCACTGCTCTTACCCCTGAGCCAAAGAGTCGACTCCCTGACGCAGGTGTCAGAGAGTGTTTATAAACCTAGAAGCTATGCATATGATCTACAAGGTAGATAATGGAAGGGAGGTAACACACCCCCTCTTCAAGGAAGTCATCATTTATGATGACGTGAAGGATACCAACTTCGGCACAAGCCAATTCTGGCATCCCGGACGAGCCCCCATCTTACGACCTGAAAGCCGTAACAAAGGAAAGATGCATAGCCTGAAAAAAATCCCCGCCTACGGTGGGATTCGAACCCGGGCCGCTCGGGTGACAGTCCACTGCTCTTACCCCTGAGCCAAAGAGTCGACTCCCTGACGCAGGTGTCAGAGAGTGTTTATAAACCTAGAAGCTATGCATATGATCTACAAGGTAGATAATGGAAGGGAGGTAACACACCCCCTCTTCAAGGAAGTCATCATTTATGATGACGTGAAGGATACCAACTTCGGCACAAGCCAATTCTGGCATCTCGGACGAGCCCCCATCTTACGACCTGAAAGCCGTAACAAAGGAAAGATGCATAGCCTGAAAAAAATCCCCGCCTACGGTGGGATTCGAACCCGGGCCGCTCGGGTGACAGTCCACTGCTCTTACCCCTGAGCCAAAGAGTCGACTCCCTGACGCAGGTGTCAGAGAGTGTTTATAAACCTAGAAGCTATGCATATGATCTACAAGGTAGATAATGGAAGGGAGGTAACAGTCAATAACTTTCTTATTTTGAGATGGATTTTAAAATTACTTGGCATAATTATTAACAACCATGAGGCGATGCGTGGTGCGCATGAGGCAGTTCGGTACCTCAAAGGTCAAGGTCAAACTTACAGGTCAAAGGTCAAAAAAAGGGGCCTTTTTTCGTATTTGGCCAATAACTTTCTTATTTTGATATGGATTTTAAAATTACTTGGCATAATTATAAACAACCATGAGACAATGTGTGGTGCGCATCAGTCAGGTCGGTTCCTCAAAGGTCAAGGTCATACTTAGAGGTCAAAGGTAAAAAGGGGCCTTTTTTCGTATTTGGTCAATAACTTTCTTATTTTGAGATGGATTTTATAATTACTTGGCATAATTATTAACAACCATGAGACGATGTGTGGTACGCATGAGGCAGGTCGGTACCTCAAAGGTCCAGGTCATACTTGGAGGTCAAAGGTTAAAAAAGGGGCCTTTTTTCGTATTTGGTCAATTACTTTCTTATTTTGAGATGTATTTTGAAATCACTGGGCAGAAATGTTAACCAATATAAGACGATGTGTTGTGTGCATGACCCAGGTTTGTACCTCAAAGGTCCAGGTCATACTTAGAGGTCAAAGGTAAAAAAGGGGGTCTTTTTTCTGGTTTTGTCAAAAACTTGCTTATTTTTAGATAGAATTTTAAGTTACTTGGCAAACATTTTAACTATCATGAGACGATGTGTTGCATGCATGATTCAGCTTGGTACCTCCAATGTCAAGGTCATACATAGAGGTCAAAGGTAAAAAAGGGGCCTTTTTTCGTGTTTTGTCAATTACTTTCTTATTTTTAGATGGATTTTGAAATTGCTAGGCAGAAATGTTAACCACCATGAGGTGATGTGTTGCACGCATGACCCAGTTTGGTACCTGAAAGGTCAAGGTCATACATAGAGGTTAAAAGTAAAAAAGGGGCCTTTTTGTGTTCTGTCAATAACTTTCTTATTTTTAGATGGATTTTGAAATCACTTGGGAGAAATGTTAACCACCATGAGACGATGTGTTGTGTGCATGACCCAAGTTGGTACCTCAAATGTCAAGGACAAAAGGTCAAAGGACAAGAGGTCAAAGGACAAAAAGGCTCCTTTTTTTAGTGTTCAGTCAATAACTTTCTTCTTCCTGTATAGATTGTGAAATTACTTAGCAGAAATGTTAACCATCATGAGATGATGTGGTGCACCCTAGACCCAGGTCGGCACCTCCAAGATCAAAGTCATACTAAGAGGTCAGAGGTAAAAAAAAGTTGTTGTTTTTTTGTGTCCAGTCATTAACTTTTTTATTTCTGGATGGACTTTATAAAGTAACCATGCAGAAATGTTCACCGTCATTAGACCATGAGTCATGTGCAAGACCAAGGTCCATAGCTCCAATGACCAGGTTATACCTAGAGGTCAAAGGTAAAAAAAGGGACAGTCAATAACTTCCTTATTCTTTGATGGATTATGAAATTACTTGGCAGAAATGTTAATCATCATGAGACGATGTGTTGTGCCTCAAAGGTCAAGGCCATACTTAGAGGTCAAAGGTAAAAAAGTGCTTTTTTAGCTCACCTGAGCCTTTAGGCTCATCGGTGAGCTTATAGTATAGCCATGGTCCGTCGTCCGTCCGTCCACCATTTTCAAAGATCTTCTTCTCCTATACTGCAGGGCCAATCAAAGCCAAATTTCATATGGTGCCTCAGTGGGATGGGGGAACGAAAGTTTGTTCGCGGGGTCTGGATCACATGACCAAGATGGCCGCCATGCCCATATATGGTAAAAAGCCTTCAAAAATCTTCTTCTCCAGAACCATAAGGCCAGTGGCCTTGAAACTTGGCATGTAGCATATGGTACTCAGGCCCATCATGGTTTGTACAAATGGTGACCCTGGGTTGACCTTGACCTATTTTACAGCAATGTCAAATTTGCCGACTTAGGCTTTTGCATGGGGCAAAGTGAAAATTATGGATTTATAGGAAACCATTGAAGACAGTGTCACCAAAATTTGTAGATCAGGTAAAGTAACTGAATACATGAAGATCTATGGGTGATAAAGGTCAAGGTCATTCATTGGCCTTAGACCCAAGATGGCCGCCATGCCCATATATGGTAAAAAACCTTCAAAAATCTTCTTCTCCAGAACCATAAGGCCATTGGCCTTGAAACTTGGCATGTAGCATATGGTACTCGGGCCCATCATGGTTGTACAAATGGTGACCCTGGGTGGACCTTGACCTATTTTACAGCAATGTCAAATTTGCCGACTTAGGCTTTTGCATGGGGCAAAGTGAAAATAATGGATTTATAGGAAACCATTGAAGACAGTGTCACCAAAATTTGTAGATCAGGTAAAGTAACTGAATACATGAAGATCTGTGGGTGAGAAAGGTCAAGGTCATTCATTGGCCTTAGACCCAAGATGGCCGCCATGCCCATATATGGTAAAAAACCTTCAAAAATCTTCTTCTCCAGAACCATAACGCCAGTGGCCTTGAAACTTGGCATGTAGCATATGGTACTCGGGCCCATCATGGTTTGTACAACTGGTGACCCTGGGTTGACCTTGACCTATTTTACAGCAATGTCAAATTTGCCGACTTAGGCTTTTGCATGGGGCAAAGTGAAAATTATGGATTTATAGGAAACCATTGAAGACAGTGTCACCAAAATTTGTAAATCAGGTAAAGTAACTGAATACATGAAGATCTATGGGTGAAAAAGGTCAAGGTCATTCATTGGCCTTAGACCAAGGTCATTCAGGATCCATATTTCAGATATTTTTTTCTCCAAAACTGCTGAGCCAATTTAAGTGAAATTAAGTAGGAAAATTGTCACCAGACAGGTGAGCGGTTCAGGACCACTGGTCCTCTGGTTTGTTTACAGCCAATAACTTTTTAGCTCACCAGAGCCGAAGGCGGTGGGGGAGCTTATAGGATAGGCAGTTGTCCGTCGTCTGCGTATGGGTCTGCGTCTGGTGACGTCAACACTTTTAAACGACATCTCCTCTGAAGCCGCTAGGCCGATTGGGTCCAAATTTCATCTGTAGCATCCTTGGGTTGGGGGATTGAAAGTTTGTGTTTTTTATGAAATTCGGCTCATTAGTTTGGTTGCTATGGCAACTTAGAGTTTCCATAGACTTATAATGGGGAAAATTGAAAAATGGCATTTACTGCCAAGCAGCTGCAGATATTTTGACACAACTTTCATAGAAATATTCCTTAGGTAATCTACTATCTGCCGTATGATTTTAGGCCTACTGCTCATTTGTATTGGTTGCCATGGAAACCAAATTGAAAAAAATAGAAAAAAATACTTAAAAAATCATCTCCTCAGAAACCGTATGCTCTATGAGACTGAGAGTTTATGAAAATATTCACCATATTTGCCTTTACAGGTTTTGTGTTTTTTATGAAATTCGGCTCTTTAGTTTGGTTGCTATGGCAACTTAGATTTTCCATAGACTTATAATGGGGAAAATTGAAAAATGGCATTTGCTGCCAAGTTATTGCAGATATTTTGACAAAACTTTTATAGAAATGTTCCTTGAGTAAAAATCTCTCAGCCATATGCTTCAATGCCAACATGGGGGTCCCCCAGGTTAAGCGGGGGCCATGCCCCACCCCCTCCACTTCATAAAAGGCCATATAACTTGGAAACCATCCAGAACCCCACCCCAAAACCATATATATTCTTGTTCCTTATGATAAGATGCATTCAGTGACACCAACCTGGGGGTCCTCCGGTACGTGCGGGGGTCATGCCCCACCCCCTCCATTCCATAAAAGGCCCAATATCTTGGAAACCTTACAGATCCCCACCCCTAAACCATATTATATTCTTGTTCCTTATGAAAATATACATTCACTGACACCAATTTGGGGGTCTCCCAGGGTGTGCCTGGGCCTTGCCCCACCCCTTCTTCTTCACAAAAGGCCATATATCTCAGAAACCATTTAGATCCCCACCCCAAAACCATATATATTCTCGTTCCTTATGATAAGACGCATTCAGTGACACCAACCTGGGGGTCCCCCGGCTTGTGCCGGGGTCATGCCCCACCCCCTCCATTTCATAAAAGACCCAATATCTTGGAAACCTTACAGATCCCCACCCCTAAACCATATATTCTTGTTCCTTATGAAGAGACTCATTCATTGACACCAATTTTGGGGTCTTCCTGGGTGCGCTGGGGCCTTGCCCCACCCCTCCACTTAACAAAAGGCCATATTTCTCAGAAACCATTCAGATCCCCATCCCAAAACCTTATATATTCTTTTTTCCTATGATATGACGCATTCATTGACACTAACCTGGGGGTCCCCCAGGATGTGCCGGAATCATGCCCCACCCCTTCATTTCATCAAAGACACAATATCTTGGAAACCTTACAGATCCCCACCCCTAACCATATATATTGTTGTTCCTTATGATAAGACACATTCATTGACGTCAACCTGGAGGTCTTTCGGGTCAAGCCAGGGCCTTGCCCCACCCCACCACTTCACAAAAGGCTATATATCTCAGAAACTGTTCAGAGCCCCACCCCTAAACCATATATAAGTATCTTCTTTGTGATAAGACACATTCAAATAACACTAGCTTGGGAGTCATCGGGACTGCCTGGGTCATGCCCCACTGCTTTACTTTATTAAAAGACATATATCTCAGAAATCATTCAGATCCCCACCCATAAACTATAATATTCTTGTTCCTTATAATAAGACTCGTTCAGTCACACAATCCTGGGGGTCACTTTGTGCTACAGCAATGCGCCCCGCCCCTCCACTTTAAAAGGCCATATATTTCAGAAACCATTCAAATCCCCACCCCATAATCATATATGTTCTTGTTCGTTATCAATAGCACACCCACTTGGGGGTTGCAGGGGCCATTCCTATCCTCTCCACGTGATAGAAGGGCCTCACATATCAGAAACCATTCAGATTCCCACCCATAAACCATATATATATATATATTCTTGGTCCTTATAGGGACAACAATCTTGGGCTTTCCTGGGATCAACAGGACATGCCCCAACCCCTCCACCGCTTAAGAGGCCTTATAACTCTGGTATACAGATCCCCACTGCTACACCATATTTATTCTTATTCCTAATGATAAGACGCATTTAGTGATACCAGCCAGGGCTCCATTTTGTCCATGCGCTACACCCTCTACTTAATAAAAGGCCTAATGTTTTAGATACTGAGTCCAGATGGATGCTCATTTGGATATAGGGGTTCATTTGGGAGACTTTATCCATCATAGTGCAGATTATATTTTCTGGTCCTTTGGGATCATTGAGTTCATTTAGAATCGTTTTGAAAATAGAGTTCTGCTTAAGCCGGTGGTAGAGGGCGTGGCCAGTGTAGCACTTTTCAGTACTGGTCATGAACAAGACTCAATAAAACCGAGTCTGCTATTTTCGTTAATTTGGTGTATTCTTTGCTTCCAAATGATCTAACTATTCTGAACTTATTTATCTTCACTGCAGCTGGTGCTGTGCCGTGTGGCGGCCGTAAAAAGTCTCCCGTACATCCATCATAGTGCAGATTATATTTTCTGGTCCTTTGGGATCATTGAGTTCATTTAGAATCATTTTGAAAATAGAGTTCTGCTTAAGCCGGTGCTAGAGGGCGTGGCCGGTGTAGCACTTTTCAGTACTGGTCATGAACAGTCTCAATAAAACCGAGTCTGCTATTTTCGTTTATTTGGTGTATTCTTTGCTTCCAAAGGATCTTACTATTCAGAACTTATTTATAATTGGTAGATTAAAATGATGTCATATTAAAATACATGTACATGTCTGTCAATGGGCAGTGCCCACCTGAGCTCTGGTGAGCATAGTGGCCCATGGGCCTCTTGTTTATTTTTCGATGAACATTTTTAAAGTTACTATGCAAAACTGTTCATCTTCATTGGATGATGTGTTGCACACAAGACCCAGCTCAATACCTCCAATGTCAAGGTTATACTTAGCAGTCAAAAACGGGGGAGACATCTGTGTTTTTGTAGAAAAACAAGTTCTAGTATAGGGAAAATCTTTAAAAAATCTTCTTATCTGAAACTGCAAGGCCCATGTGTTTGATATTTGGTATGAAGCTTCATCTTGTGGACCTCTACCAAGATTGTCCAAATTATAGCCCCGGGGCCAAAAATGCCCCCTCTCCGGGGCCCTTTGTTTTTACATAGACTTAAATAGGGAAATCTTGAAAAATCTTCTATTGCTGGTGACAAAAATGCTCCTGCCCCGGACCCTTTGGTTTTACATAGGCTTATATAGGGAAAATCTTTAAAAAATCTTCTTCTCTGAAACTTCAAGGCCCAGGTGTTTGATATTTGGTATGAAGCTTCATCTTATGGACCTCTACCAAGATTGTTCAAATTATAGCCCTGGGGTCAAAAATGCCCCCGCTCCGGGGCCCTTTGGTTTTACATAGACTTATATAGGGAAAATCTTGAAAAATCTTCTTCTCTGAAACCACAAGGCCTAGGTCTTTGATATTTGGTATGAAGCTTCAGCTAGTAGATCTCTACCAAGATTGTTCAAATTATAGCCCTGAGACCTAAAATACCTCCGCCTCATGGCCCTTTGGTTTTACATAGACATATATAGGGAAAATCTTTAAAAATCTTTTTCTCTGAAACCACAAGGCCTAGTTCTTTGATATTTTGTGTGAAATTTCATCTAGTGGACCTCTATCAAGATTGTTCAAATTATGGCCCTGGGGCCAAAAATGCCCCCATCCCGAGACCCTTTGGTTTTACATAGACTTACATAGGGAAATATTTAAAAATCTTCTTCTCTGAATCTGCAAGGCCCATGTCTTTGATATTTGGTATGGAGCTTCATCTGGTGGACCTCTACCAAGATTGTTCAAATTATAGCCCTCGGGCCACAAATGCCCCCGCCCCGGGGCCCTTTGGTTTTACATAGACTTATATAGAGAAAATATTTGAAAATCTTCTCTGAAACAGCAAGGCCCAGGTCTTTGATATTTGGTGTGAAGCTTCATCTAGTGGACCTCTATCAAGATTGTTTAAATTATAGCCATGAGGCCAAAAATACCCCCCGCCTCGGGGCCATTTGGTTTTACATAGGCTTATGTAGGGAATATCTTTAAAAAAATCTTCTTCTCTGAAACCGCAAGGCCCAGGTCTTTGATATTTGTTGTGTAGCTTCATCTAGTGGACCTTTGCCAAGGTTGTTCAAATTATAGTCTTATTTGATATTTGGTATGAAGCTTCACCTTTTTAGACCTTCCTCAAAATTATGCACATTATAACCCTGGGGTCAATAATGGCCCTCCCCTTGGCCCACTTGTTACTCTATGGATCGGGTGAGCGATTCAGGGTCATCATGGCCCTCTTGTCGTTTGTTTAGGAGTTTAACGACCCAGTCAACATTATTAAGGCCATATCAAGCCTGTCAGTTTACTTATCCAAACTTTCCTTGGGCAGTATTTTAACTTTCTTTCGCCAGAAACTGCCAACTGCCCTTCTTGAATCAGAGGAAGGAAGAGAATGACCGTAGAAAAGATTTCATGATCAATCTCCACGAAAGACTGTTACTGACCCCGACAGGTACCGAACCCCATCCTCCTGATCGTCAGTCGGATGTGTTCAACTCCTTGGTAAAAGGATTATCCAGCACACGCAGCAATAAGCCATCACTGTGCCATGAGTTTTGACCAATCAGGACGTTTATCTGTATGATGTTGCTTAGCAACAACATCCCAAACTCATCTGTTCTTCATCAGAGTATGAAGGAAGATAGCTGGTCTGAAACTTCATCAAAGGAAAGTCTGTGTTAAACCTGTTCTGTAAAGTAATATAGCAACCCTTAAAATGCCATGGAACTTTTCGGTGCAGACAACAGTTTTATTTTTAGCTCACCTGTCATGTAATGATGAGGTGAGCTTTTGGGAACACTTTTCGTCCGTCTTCAGTCTGTCCTTGCGTCCGTCCGAAAACAATTTCTTCAAACGACATCTCCTCCTAAACCACTGATCGGATTTTGACCAAACTTCACAGGAATGATCCTTAGGTGGTCCCCTTTCAAAGTTGTTCAAATGGTTCCTGTTCGTTGCCCATCTAGGTCACAGGAGCCAAAAATAGATTTTTTTCACCGAAAACTTAAAAAATCTTCTTCTCTGAAACCACAAGGCCCTGGTCTATGATATTTGGTATGAAGCTTCATCTAGTGGACCAAATTAAAGTGCCGGGGCCAAAAATGCCCCCGCCCCGGGGCCCTTTGGTTGACATGGGCTTATATAGGGAAAATCTTCAAAAATCTTCTTCTCTGAAACCACAAGGCCCAGGTCTTTGATATTTTGTGTGAAGCTTCATCAAGTGGACCCCTACCAGAATTGTCCAAATTATAGTGCTTGGGCTAAAGCTGTTCCTGCCCCGGGGCCCTTTAGTTTTACATAGGCTTATATAGGGAAAATCTTCTTCTCTGAAACCGCAAGGCCCAGGTCATTGATATTTGGTATGAAGCTTCATCTAGTCCTTTGGTTTAAGATAGGCTTCTATAGGAAAAATCTTTAAAAACCTTCTTCTCTGAAACCGCAAGGCCCAGGTCTTTGATATTTGGTATGAAGCTTTATCTTGTGGACCTCTACCAATAATGTTCAAATTACAGCCCTTGGACCAAAAATGCCCCCGCCCCGGGGCCCTTTGGTTTTACATACCGTAAAAATTCGGCTATAAGACGAGGATTTTTCCCTCCAAAATGAGCCCAAAAAAATGACCCCGTCTTATAGCCGAGGTCATGGACTGCGGGCTTTTTTCCGGCAATGTCCGACGAAGACCAGACATACGGAAAAAGCCAATCGGTGATTTTTGAATTGATATAAATCGCCGCCCACAAGCCACCGCTACGATTTTTCTGCACGCGATCGGTAAATGACGTAATCCGACGCCATTACCGCCACACGTGTTTAATGTCATTGCGTGTATCTCTTTCATAAAAAAAAATGTTTTGGAACCGGTAAAAAGTATTTTCCCGATAGCTAAGCGGTTGTGAATAGAGGTGGATAGAAAATCAATGCTTTGCACAGCTCCCGAATTATCCCCAGAAGCTCCGTGTCAATAACCAACAACAGCGTTCGACTTTTCCCGCCAACGTCTGCTATTTGGCGCCAAAACATAACCATTCATGAGATCGTAGAATAGTCCGATTTTATAATGCAAACATTTACCGTTAGATGTAGCTGATAGTCTGAGGAGCAATTAAATCATTTTCACATTGATTGCGGATTAAATTTTATGACTGGAGGATAAACGCAAATTAGAGACATAACTTGACCATATTTTCACACCTTACCGACACGCACCGCAGGGTGGCAATTATACGACAGGGATTAACAATAGTGTCATACTTGAACCGTAATAAATACACAGATGGTTTGTCTCTGAATTAACAGCGATTTACTTACTGGTCTAGTTCAACCGAGCGTCATAAGGTCAATTTGCACCTGCCCGGCGTGATTTCGGTCTTGTCCCTGACGGCCGGGAAATGGATTTGTCAGCCCCTGTCATCTATTAAATAGGAGTCTGTATAGCCTAAGCCAGCAAAGCATGTACCGGGCCGACAGCGATACGACGTATCGGCCCGACGTTTGCCGCTATTTTGTGCGGCCAAACAAGCCATGTTAGGGGTAAGTAGAGGGGTTTTCTAACGAAAAAAGGCCGATTTCTCACATCTAACTGGCATCTGGCAGTAGCAGATAGGCTCCGACAGATATGGCAAAAATTTGACCCGTCTTATAAAAGAGTATAAGCAAAATCCCGCCTTAGAAAAGCTAAAAAGGGGGTCCCGTCTTATAGCTGAATCGCCTTATAGCCGAATTTTTACGGTAGGTGTTGTGTTCCCCGATAAAAAAAACAAAACGTTCAGTTACTTATAAAAAAGCTGCAACAAATATTTCTAAATTTTGTGGATGGAAATGAATCCCCCCCCCCCCTTTCCCAACGCTTAAGAGATGTACCTATTCAGATTCAATAAGAGTTGTCTCTCTTTGTAACTCTTACAAACGAAGACACAGAATGTCAACAGACATTAACAAGCGGCCAAACAAGCCATGTTAGGGGTAAGTAGAGGGGTTTTCTGACAAAAACGGCCAATTTCTCACATCTAAATAGCATCTGGAGGTAGCAGATAGGCCCCGACAGATATGGCAAAAATTTGACCCGTCTTATAAAAGAGTATAAGCAAAATCCCACCTTAGAAAAACTGAAAAGGGGGCCCTGTTTTATAGCCGAATCGCCTTATAGCCGAATTTTTATGGTAGGCATACGTCTTATAGCTTCCATAAGATTGCGTTTCCGTAACAATTGTGAAAAAAAATGAGAAAGTATGTCCATTAACCAGTCTTCATTTGTTGCATGACAATGCTCCAGACATAAATCATCAACTGTACAACCGTACCACAGGTTTTGGTCTAAATAGGTCAATGAATTGTCCCACCCTCTCTATAGCCCTGACCTGGCCCTGTACAATATTTTCCTCTTTCCAAAATTTAAAAACAATGCAATCTACTAGGAGGTCTAGAAGTGCATTTGGGTTTGCAGTACACCAGTTTCTTATGAGTGCACCCTAAGAGGAATATGAAAATTGTTTCAAAAATCGGATTAAAAGATTGCAAAATTTTTATCCCACCCCCCCCCCCCCCCCCTCTGTCTGTCTGTCTGTTTGTTTGTCTGTCGATCACAAAAACTTTAACCTTGATCATAACTTCAAAAGTATTTGACCTAGCCCCATGAGACTTCACACACTTATTCACCATCACAAGGGCTACATTCTTACGAAGGGCCATAACTCTGTTGTCATTTTTGGCTGAATTATCTCCCCTTGAAATTTTTTTGTCTGTCACAAAAACTTTAACCTTGATCATAACTTCAAAAGTATTTGACCTAGCCCCATAAAGCTTCACACACTTATTCACCATCACAAGGGCTACATTCTGACCAAGGGCCATAACTCTGTTGTCATTTTTGTCTGAATTATCTACCCTTGAAATTTTGCCTGTCTGTCTGTTTGTTTGTCTGTCCGTCACAAAAACTTTAACTTTGATCATAACTTCAAAAGTATTTGACCTAGCTCCATGAAACTTCACACACTTATTCACCATCACAAGGGCTACATTCTGACCAAGGGCCATAACTCTGTTGTCATTTTTGGCTGAATTATCTACCCTTGAAATTTTGCAAAAACTCAGAAATTGGCTCCCACATTGACAGCTCTTGTTTATTCTGGCTTTGGGAAATATTTCGAAGGTAACTAGAGAAAAAAATATCAAATTTTAATTAATATTTTGGAGAAAAGGTGTCATTTGCAAAAGTTTTTGAACATCCGTCATAATTTATATCCTTCATGATGTGTTTTTGTGGAGAAATATTGAAAATCATTTGCAGTCTGCATGACCTATGCATATAGCTCAGTTGGTGTTTACAGAAAGTCAGGTGTTTTCTTAGGATCTGTTTTTGTCCATGATATATGGACAACCAGCATGAAAGTGAAATATTCTTATATTGGCAGTAAAATCTATGGTCATTTTTTTTAAAATCATCACATGGACAAGTTTGTGGAATACCAACCCCCCCTAAACCCCAGTTTATATAGAGAAAACTGGGGTTTAGGGGGGTAAACATCATTTTTTTTCTTATTTCTGCTCCAGGACATAGGTAGGTTCTGGGTACTTGTTACAACTACCTCAATGAGGCAGATCTATTGAGCACCCACAAAGACATAGGCTGTGGGTAACGAGCACCCACAACCTATGTTTGTAGTATGAATAATAAAAATATCACAGGTTTTCATCAGAAAAGTAGCCATTTTGGAAATGTGAAAAAATGCTCTATATGGCAGGGGTGTGTTATAATAATGTAATCTATACAATTCTGGGATCTATCTTCTTCAAACTGTTATATCCAGAAGCATGTAAAAATAACAGTGCTATAAAGAGGTTGTGGCAGAGTTATGCTTGCTTTATATTTGAGGTTAACAGTACAAGCAAGCTGGTTAAGCCTGGCTTATGTTGTCATTCCTGCTGAAATAGATGGTTATGATTTCCCAGATTGTCAAATTGCAAACCCTGAAATTTCTGTCTGTGTATGCCCTGATTACACCATTATTTGCATGTTTCTTGTTTTTATTTAAGTGTAGTTTATGAGTAAAAATTTAAAACTGATCTAAGAAAAAAAAAAAGAATGTTGCTATGCTAAGAGTTTAATCTTATGAGGCTCTGGTTCACTAAAATGCATTGGTTAGGGTATATTGTATGAACCGTGAACTTCTGCTGTTAAGACCAGTTAAAATTAAGACTAATACTAATTCTACTTTTAACCCATTGTATGCGGGAAACCCCTAAAGGGGTACCTTGACAAATAGTGCAGGCCCAGACCAGACGCCGCACTATTTGCTAACAGACTTTTCCACCAAAAATAGTACGAGAACAACAAAAAAATAGGCCTACCATCCATTATCTGACAAATGGACTTGTCCAACATATAGCAATGGAAGAGTCCACTAGTATACAATGGGTTTAAAGCCTATTAGAAGGTTTTAGTTATTCTTTCTTTGTATGTCCTACACTCGGTGTCCTCCTATAAGACACCACCTTTTGGACTGTCTAAAATGGTCTTAAAGACTGCTTTTGAATACCCTCAAAGGTGATCTTAATACAGGACTTTTACTATATATATTTTGTTATAGCCCCGCTTGAAAAGTGGGGCTATATTGGATTTGCCCTGTCATTCCGTAATTCTGTAATTCCGTAATTCTGTAATTCTGTAATTCCGTAATTCCGTTATTCCGTTATTTTTTCGTCACAGTTTTCCCCGAAACCAAGAGAGCTAGAAAACTAAAACTTTGTATACACGTGGACAATGGGTGCCTCCACGGACCTTACCGAAATTATGACCAAGGGCCCATAACTCTTGGAGTTATCTCCCCTGATAGGTTTTTTTAAATGAAAATGTTTGGTCACAGTTTTCTCAGGAACGAAAGAAGCTAGAAAGCTCAAACTTTGCATAAATGTGGACAATGGGTGGATATAGGGAGCTTACCAAAATAATGGCCAAGGGCCCATAACTGTTGGAGTTATCTCTCCTGATAGGTTTTTTAAATAAATGAAAATATAGGTTTTTTTTAAATGAAAATGTTTGGTCACAGTTTTCTCAGGAACTAAAGAAGCTAGAAACCTCAAACTTTGCATAAATGTGGACAATGGGTGGATATAGGGAGCTATCCAAAATAATGGCCGAGGGCCCATTACTTTTGGAGTTATCTCCCCTGATAGTATATTTTTTTTTAATAAATGAAAAGGTTTGGTGACAGTTTTCTCAGGAACTAAGAAAGCTAGAATACTGAAACTTTGTATGAACATGAAAAGTGGGTGGATGTATGGCCCTTACCAAAATAATGGCCAAAGGCCCATAACTCTTGGAGTTATCTCCCCTGATAGGATATTTTCTGCAAGTAAAAAAATCATTTCACTTTTCTAACCATCAAACCATGAAAAATATTTTCGATACAGTTTTCTCAGGTACTAAGAAAGCTAGAAAGCTGAAACTTTGTATAAACATGAACATTAGGTGGATGTAAGTAAATAATGGCCAACAACATTACTCTTGGGGTTATCTCCCCAGCAAAGAAAAAAAAAAATATTAAAGTTTTCTCTGGAACTAAGAAAGCTCCCCTGATAGGTTAAAAGCTTTTAGAGTCAATGTGTCTTACTCCTCTGATAGCGCTATAGCGGGGCTATAGTCAGATCCTCTGACAGCTCTAGTTTGATTTGGAGTTTAACATCCCCATCAACACTGTAAAGGTCATTTTGGAGATGTTGCTTCCAATTTTGTGGAACTTTTACCTGACATTGAGATGAAATGACATATCAAGCCCTGCCACCCAATGAAACCAATAGGGTTTATATGCATGGACGGTCCAACTCGCACCACTTTTCCTGGACATGCTTAGAACCTCTAAGCAATTTACAAGTACTCACGTGCGGATGGTTTCAGCTCTGAGTGGAAGCATCATGCAACCCATCTATTTCTTCAAGCCCTGATGGGCGGGGCCAGTTAACTATATTTAGAGTATGCTGTAAATGCATGTAATTGAGAAATATTATAGGTAGTTAATAGTTTAGTCTGTTGGGAGTGATTCCTGTTACTGCTTTGATGTTCAAAATCCTTTGCTACTAGCTGTGTTGAAGTGTGTCCATTTGTGAAAGTCAGGTTTACCAGCATGCAGGGGTATATTTTGTGTTTTGTTAGCTATATTAAGATTTATGAACAGAGGAATTGTTAGTATGGATATTTGGTCATGCCTCAAACTTTCATGGATGCATGCTCCTATAGTGAATGTGGGCACTTATCACCTATGACACTAAATAAAATTGTTGTCTAAAATACTTTTATCCACCTGCGATATCCCTTCTGAAGACATTGCTTTCAGAAGAATAATTGTTTCAAAACATGCCACCTTTCACTAATCATGTATCCTAATTTCAGATCATAACTTTTAACATGTCTACAGAATTATATTGTCAATTTTTGCACAGTTAGTGGTTAAACCAGCATCATGCCTCATTTAACCTTATGTCGTCATCCGTTGTGTTTATTCTATGGGTTTCTTTTCTTTCTCTTTTTTTTTTTTGCTTTTTTTTCATAATACAATGTTATGTCTAGAGTTTTAATAGCGCCCTTTCATAAAAATCTTACCACACTGGTGTAATAAGATAAATAGTCAAGGCATCATGATGTCACATCAAGGCCCAAGTTTTCACAAACATTATCTACAGCTTAACACAGTTGTTAGTGATGAAAATGTTAAATAATCATCCGTAGCAAGTGAAATAACTGATTAACAGATATTGTTGCTGAAAAAATATGTGTAGCTTTGCAAAGAAAAGCTTATTTTCTCTGCAAAGACATTTAGCATATCTGCATATACAACCCAGTTTTAGTTTCAACTTACATTCATGCACCTTTGAATACTTCAAACTGTCAGAAATTATTTTTTTTGAAAATCATACCATGAATCATTCCTCATTTACCATATGTATTCAGAATGAAAGGACAGAGCAAACAGCTAGGCATCACACAATGTTGCATTTTATCCAGGTCTTCACATCTCATCCAGCTAATTTAGACAAAAAATCGGGAAGTAATTTGTACTTTTTCAAAATTTAGAATACCGGTAAATATGGTATTAACTCATTTTGTACAGGAAACCCCAAAATGGGTACCCTGGCAAGTAGTGCAGGCCCTGATCAGATGCCGCAGAATGCAGCGTCTGATCAGGGCTGACATTGTTTGTGAAAAGTTAAGCCATTTTCCAAATAAATTTTGAAGCAAACACAACCTGACACCCCTCAATTTTGAAATGGACTGTTTATATATAAGGAGGAAGAATCCATTTGGTGCAAAAAGGGTTAACCCATTGATTGCGGAAAACCCCTAAAGGGGTATCTTGGCAAACAGTGCAGGCCTAGATCAGATGCCGCAGATCTCCTCTGTCTTCCACTTTCATCTCTTCTACTATCTCTTCTATCTCTTTTCTCCTTTTCTCTGGGAGACGACACAAAATGACCCACAAGGGTTGATGTGTCGTTAAACCCAAATGAATGGATCAGTCATTCAGCCTGCACATTTGCACAGCCTGATTAAAGTCTTTGCTGTTCCACAGAGCCTTCTCTGGTATGGTAGCTAGATTTTCTCAATAGCCATTAGCAATGGCTCAGGCCAGATTGTGTCACTGTGCTGGATGACCTGAATGTATGCTTGTTGCAAAGCTCTTCTGGTATCTTTGACTGTGTCAGTGTGACCCGCCTCATATGAAACAGCTACAGTCAAATTCCTGTATTAAGACCACCTCTGGGACTGCTCAAAAGTGGTCTTTAAGACCACTTTTGAACAGTCCCAAAGGTGGTCCCTGACCATCACACTGTATGCAGAAACCACAAAGAAAGAATAACTGAAACTTGCTAAATAATAGGGTTTCTTAAGCAGAGTTAGTCATAATTTTAGGTGGTCTTAATAGCGGAATTTCACCGGCCCCGATAGCTCAGTTGGTAGAGTGTCCGCTCCGGGGAGCGGGAGGTCTCGGGTTCGATCCCGGGCCGCGACATACCAAAGTCGTTAAAAATGGTACTAGCTGCTCCTCGCTTGGCACTTAGATTTACGGGGTAGAGCTAGGACTGGTCGATCCAGTGTCAGGATAATGTAACTGGGTGTGGTATCATGTAATGTGCCTGGGACATGATACTTCAGTGAGGCAGCACTATAAACGTGAGCATTGAGCTCCCTGTCGCAACCAGACACCGTCGTGATATGACTGAAAAATTGTTGAAAGCGACGTTAAACCCGAATTCACACACACAATAGCGGAATTTCACTGTACTTATATACAATCTGCGTGTATTTCAGTTTTGTAATATGATTATGAAGACAACTATTGAGTGTAAGAAAATGTCAATGAAAGTAATGGAGAAAAAAGAGAG
This sequence comes from Lucinisca nassula, assembly GCA_963580285.1. NCBI lineage: Eukaryota > Metazoa > Mollusca > Bivalvia > Lucinida > Lucinidae > Lucinisca > Lucinisca nassula. Next base: position 59,145,587 of record OY757014.1, read on the forward strand.
AAAGAAGAAAGGAAAATCAAGTATCAGACCATCAGATTTCTCAGGTAGGTGTTCCAATGTTTCGGCCTATTCTTAGGCAGATGTAGTATTAGACAGACCTAGGGTACCTCCAGGTAAGGAGGAGTATTGAAAATAATTAAGGAATATGTTTCCTTATTGTTTGTCAGAATCACATGTTGTAGCTACCTGTTAGCCCTTCTCTTGCTGAATATTCAGTTTAGCCACACCCATATCTGACTTTGAACCAATCCGATTACTTGATTTAATTTATTCCTAAAAATTCACAAACTTAATGTCAAACAGTGTAGATCCTGATCAGATGGCTTCTTCAGAAGCCATCTGATCTGGATCTTCACTGTTTCCAAAGATAGGGGTTGTCGTGAACAGCATGACAAGAGTTAAAATTGCTTCATTCTAGTCATCACTTGCACACATGTCCAAAGGCACATTTTCGCAATGTGTCTCAGAATTGTTTTAAACCCATATATGACAATGGAATCTCGCACCTAATAAGTTTGGAGTGGTCCATTTCCAATTATTAGGATTCCAGGTTTGTCTTGTTAGTGGTAAGTTTTGCAAAAATCTATGTACTTCCAGTGAACAGTGTAGACCCAGATCAGATGCCGCATTTTGCGGCGTCTGATTAGGGTCTGCTCTGTTTGCCAATGTCCCACGAAAGGGCTGCTAGGCAGGTATGGGTTAAACACAAGGGCTTATGTTCACATAGGCTAATGCAATTTTATCATAAGTTCTTAAGAAGGGAAGTTTTGTTTGAAGTGGTATAGACCAAACTATAGGTTTACTGATAGACAGAATATGAGCTGTTTTTGGTTTATGTAGAATGTGATTTTATAAAAAAAAATTAGGTTTGTTACAGAATTTACATCAGCTAGATCAATTTACTACATGTACCCTATTTACAGCCTGAGCAAACTTTGTAGACCCAAATTAGGTGGCACAGAACATGGTTTTTCATTACGTTATATGCTTTTTGCTACTAATCCAGCTAATTTTGACACAACATCGGGTAGTAACTAGTACTTGTTCAAATTTTAGAACAAGTATGATATGAGCTCCGCCAAGCGAATTTGTGTCTTTGAGCATTCCGTCATGACAAATTTTAACTGTGCATGCCCAGCCATTCAGAGGGGCCAGGGATATGGCTTTCTGTCTGAACGTTCCTCTTGATTCACTGCTTGTATGAGCGAGTAGTGACGGTTCTGGCGAGACTGCGCGGATCTGCTCGCATAGGCGATAAGTACCAAAATCGCTTGACGGGGCCCATATGAAGTTTAGGTGTCCAAATAATTAGGGGTAATATGGTACTTTCATCTGTCAGATGTGATTTAGATACAGTATAAGTCTCTTTTTTATTTATATATATGACTTGCCACTACCAGGTGTCCTTTTTCCCATCATACCATCACAATATATGCCATCATAAATTAACCTTAAGCATGCTGAGTTTTATTTAATATTCACCCTTTGGACGGGGTTCCCTTATTTCGGCAGCCATAATTTCCTTAAACCGGAACCGATTCTACTCATACTTTGACACATTATAGGCAAGACATCTTCTGTTATTTCTACCAGAAGTATTTTGGGTCACGTGACTTCCAAATATGGTGATCAAGTGATCTGACCGGGAACCGTTTAAGACACTTAAAAAAAAAGAACTGCAAGACAATAGCATTCAGTGTGTGCTTTGAAGGATAAAATTGATAGCTTGTGTAGTTACCTATATTATGGCTACATATTTATCACCAGTAGTTGTTTAGATTGATAGGGTCTAGTATGCACAAAATTGTGATAGAACAGGTAAGGGGGACCTGTTGAAAACTGGTACTTGTGAAATCGTCGATTTTTAACGTCATTTCCGGGTGTAAAATCCAACAGCAAGTAATGTTGGTATAACCTGTGCCCTTCTCAAAAGAAGGATCCATTCTGCATCGAACAACCTCATCGGATGGCATGTGCTTGCATTCTTATGAGCGTGATAAGTTGCTCAGTTTGGACCACCCCTTTGGGCACCTACAGCATGCTGAAAGTTAAACATGTAGCACAAAATGTAGCTAAAGAACAAGTTTTCAGGCATATCACAGTGTTATTGTTACAGTATATGTAAATAGTTGCTGATTGTATGAGGTGACTGAAATTCTAGGTGGGAAACAAGAGAAGCTGAAAGAGGAATCTCCTAGACATTCCAGTCATCATCAGCACCATCAGAACCATCACTCACACAGTAAGGAGGGTGTTAATGTTTGCTTGTTTGCTGAAGAATGAGAAACAACATTTTCTGTAAACACTAACTGCTGTAATGATGCTAAGTTTGGGGGCAGATAGGCCTAAGCAAACAGTGCAGACCCAGATCAGACTGCTCCTGAAGGAGCAGTCTGATCAGGCTCTACACTGTTTGCCATTCTGTCTGCACCTTTTGGACTCCTTGCTGTTTATTAAATTAAATTTGTTAATTTTTATGCAAAAGCTACTAATTATACCCCCACAAATGAAATTTGGGGGGGTATATAGGAGTGAGCTTGTCGGTCTGTCTGTCGGTCGGTCGGTCGGTCGGTCGGTCTGTTGACTTGGTTTCCAGACGATAACTCAAAAAGCGCTTCACCGATTTTTATAATTTTTGGTACACTGATGTAACATCATAAAATACAGGTCAAGTTCGATTTCCACTACAATTCGTCAATTTTCGACATAGTTATGGCCCCTTTCAAGTGAAAAAATTGCACAATGCGCTGATGAACTATCAAGGCAGTTTGCAAAATGCGCTGATGTACTATCAAGGCAGTTTTTGTGGGGGTATTCATCACCTTTAGTGATAGCTCTAGTTTGTTTCAGCAGAAAATGACTATTAGATATTGTACTATGTTTGTTTGAGGTTTAACGTCCCGGTCAACACTAAAGGTCATTTTGGAGACATTGCTTCCAATTTTCTGGGACTTCTACCCGACACTGAGATGAAAAGACATCTCAAGCCCTGTCGCCCAATGAAACCAATAGGGTTTATAAGCATGGACGGTCCACCTCGCACCGCGGTTCCTGGACAGGCTTATATCCTTTATGCGGTTTACCAGTACTAGTGCGATATTGTACTTACCAGGACAGTTAACATTTTGACTTCTAACAAGCTTGTCAACCACTAACAAGCTTGTTATACCCCTGGCATACAAAAAACCGGTATGCTATGGGGGTATAATGTTTTCGTCCTGCCGTTCATCCATTTGTCCGTCCACCCTTCTGTCTGTCCGTTAACATTTTGGTTAAAGTTTTTGTCAAAGTTTCTAAGAGATTATATCTTCTGAACCCTTTGATAGATTTAGTTGATACTTACACTGAAGTTACATACTGGTCTAAAGATTTCATTGATGCATGTCCCCCCCCCCCCCCCCCCCACAGTGACCTTGAGGTCAAGGTCACAGACATAGAAATTTTACATTTGGTTAAAGTTTTATGACAAAGTTTATAGATGCCTGTATGTTCTAAACTCTAAGACAAATTCAGTTGATACTTGCATCAATGTTGCATACCAGTCTAAAGATTTCGTTATGTATATCCCTTCCCCCACCCATGGTGACCTTGACCACAAGGTCACGGACTTAGACATTTTACATTTGGTTAAAGTTCTATGACAAAGTTTATAGATACCTGTATATTCTAAACTCTAAGACAAATTCAGTTGATACTTGCTTGGAGTTTGCATACCAGTCCAAAGATTTCATTGATGCATACCCCACCCTGCTGCTTCAGTAACATTGATGCCCCCACCCCTTCAGGAACTTTGATGCCCTCACTCCCTTGGTCCATTTAGAAATTTTATGTTTGGTTTAGCTTTTACAAGTACATTCATAGATTCGTATAGCTTCTTCACTTCTTCATTCATACAAGCTCCAACTAGAATACTGTCGATGGCGCGCCATTGCAAATCCCCACACTTTCTACAGAGGGGCCAAGTACCGAAAACCCCTCACCCTGGGCCCTAATTTGACCTCAGGGTCAAAATATTACCTGTATTATATTCTTTTAATCATGCCCTTCAATTTGATATACCACATGACTATGTTCCAAAAAACTTAAATTTGGCCTTTGACCCCCCCCCCCCCAGGGCCCCAGTCTGACCCCAGGGTCAAAATTTTACTTGTATTGTATTCTACTAATCACCCCCTTCAATTTGATATTCCATATGACTTTATTCGGTAAAATTTGAATTTTGACCCCCAAGTCCGACCCCTTGGGCATGACCCAGTGGTCGCAGCCAAAATCCCGTTCAATATGTGTTACATATATCATTAATCATTACTTATGCAAAGTTTGGTTTCAAAATCTATAAAATTGACTTTGAAATTGAATTTAATTAATATTTGACCTTTTGACCCCTCCCCAAGATCCCTGGGGGCGGGGCCTAAAATAAATGTGACGTTGCACGCCCTCATCATGTAAGGAAGCTGTGTACCAAATTTGGTTACATTCCGACCAGTGGTTAAGGAGGAGATAGCGTGACGGACAGACGGACGGAGGCGTTCACCATATCCCTGAACGCTTTTTTTAAAAGCGTGGGGATAAAGATATATCAGGGGGTGGCACTGGCTTGGGGTATACTTGACCCACTGGTCGCTTTCTCTAGTTAAGCTAACAATGCTTTGGCTAACTGGGCCCAAAGTTTAAACTATATACTAACTACCATAAAAATTCAGACACCCTGAGTGCTTGCTTTAATTCTCCTAAAATTTTAACAATTTTGTTTCATGATCCAGCAAGGAGTCCGAAAAGTGCAGATGGAATGGCAAACAATGCAGACCCTTGAGGAGCAGTCTGATCTGGGTCTGCACGTTTGCTTAGGATTATTATGGTACCTTTTCATTGCTTTTGAATCACTAGGCCCAGAGATGCTTTGAATACATTTATCTGGAGTCTTGTAATTTTAATTGTGGCCACCATACTGCAGCTCAATACATTCATCTGTTGGTTATTGAGGATACTTCTTGTTTAGTTTATACTAATTTATTTTAGTCCAATTGCAATGAAAGCTTCAAGCTTATTGACTCGCTCTCGAACACTTATTCCGGATGTTATCACATGTGCATGAGAGAATGCGGTGACTTTTACACCACTGCTACCCATTTACACTTGGGTCCAGTGGGACGTGGTCATAACATGTCTTGCCCAAGGACACACCTCACCTCTGGTGGCCGGATTCGAACCCACAATCTTTCAATCGTAAGTCCAACACGCTAACCCCTGACCTATCGAGGCTACTTCTTGTTTAATGATGATTGTAGTAGATGTATGAAAAATCAGGTGGTGTTGAATCTTCAAGAAACGGATATCACACATTGAATTAGATAAGCATTTAACTATAGATTGCACCTGCCTTCAGCATTGTGTGACAGAGGGATCCTGTTTTCCATCTGTCCATTGGTTCATTTGGCCATCAAACCTATCAACATTTGCATCAACCCTAATGTTGATGCCAGTTTGGGCTCCTAAGGGTGCTTCATAGCCTTTGATAGAATTCCTCTTGAATTTTAATATATGCCAGAACTTTTATTAACCCATTGTATGCTAGTGGACTCTTCCATTGCTATGTTGGACAAGTCCATTTGTCATATAAGGGGTGTCAGGTTTAAATTTTTGTTTCTATTCTATTTTTGATGGAAAATTCTGTTAGCAAATAGTGTAAGCCCTGATCAGACACATCTGATCTGGGCCTGCACTGTTTGCCAAGGCCTGCACTGTTTGTGGTTTCCCGGATGCAATGCGTTAGTAACTATTTCAAATATAGGTTATTCAGACCCTCAGCTCTGAGTTCAACTTGTCAGTTTTGTGATAATTAGGGCCCCGCACTGAAAGTGTGGGTGCCCTATAGTAATCACTCTGTCCGTCCGTCTGTCTGTCTGTCTGTCTGTCCTTCTGTCTGTCTGTCCGTCTGTCCGTCCACAAATTTTTTTATCCTCCATAACTTTCTTATTCCTGGATGGATTTAAATATTACTTGTCAGAAATGTTAACCATAATGTGATGGAGTGTTGCGCGCAAGACTCAGGTCCGTACCTCAAAGGTCAAGGTCATACTTAGAGGTTAAAGGTCTGTCTGTCCGTCTGTCCGTCCACAAATTTTTTTATCCTCCATAACTTTCTTATTCCTGGATGGATTTAAATATTACTTGGCAGAAATGTTAACCATAATGTGATGGAGTGTTGCGCGCAAGACTCAGGTCCGTACCTCAAAGGTCAAGGTCATACTTAGAGGTTAAAGGTCAAAAAAGGGTCTTTCCTGTGTCCAATTAATAACTTTGTTATTATTATTCCTGGATGGCAGAAGTGTTAACCATAATGTGATGGAGTGTTGCGCGCAAGACTCAGGTCCGTACCTCAAAGGTCAAGGTCATACTTAGAGGTTAAAGGTCAAAAAAGGGTCTTTCCTGTGTCCAATTAATAACTTTGTTATTATTCCTGGATGGATTTAAATATTACTTGGCAGAAATGTTAACCATAATGTGGCCCCGCACTGAAAGTGTGGGTGCCCTATAGTAATCACTCTGTCCGTCCGTCTGTCCGTCTGTCCGTCCACAAATTTTTTTATCCTCCATAACTTTCTTATTCCTGGATGGATTTAAATATTACTTGGCAGAAATGTTAACCATAATGTGATGGAGTGTTGCGCGCAAGACTCAGGTCCGTACCTCAAAGGTCAAGGTCATACTTAGAGGTTAAAGGTCAAAAAAGGGTCTTTCCTGTGTCCAATTAATAACTTTGTTATTATTAGGGCCCCGCACTGAAAGTGTGGGTGCCCTATAGTAATCACTCTGTCCGTCCGTCTGTCTGTCTGTCCATCTGTCCGTCCACAAATTTTCCTACTCCTCTGATAGCGCTGCCGGGGCCCTAGTCAGTTTCACTGACAGCTCTAGTTGTTTTCAGAACTACATCAAATGTATTAAGCAGTTTAGGTCGTAGTACCAAAGTGTTAATCCAAAATCATTAATCCATAGACAAATGGCAAATATCAATGTTCAGATCAACAGACATGGACTCCAGAAGAGTATAATAAGAGGATTATTATAATACACATAAACCTCTTTCTTTATAACACTGTTCATTATAACACTTTCTTAATTGATTATCCTATATTACACAAGGTCAACCAATATTAAAAAATCATATATCACATCCTTAATTGCGTCAGTTAATAAAATTGTCATTAATCAAATAATTTCGTATTGGCCCAGTTACAGGTCCACGGTCAGCTGTATTGGCCTCGGCCTTCGGCCTCGTGCCAATACAGCAGACCTCGGACCTGAAACTGGGCCAATACGAAATTATTTGATTAATAACATTTTATTATTACAAAATGGTTTTGGATATAACACATTTTAATGATGGATAAAAAATGAATATGTAATAAAGAAAAATGATGAAGTGGTCATTTGTTATGTGTACTGTTGTGTTATATCCAAACAAAAATATATTGTATAGATTTTTGTTTGGATATAACACAGTTGTTTAACCCATTGCATGTGGGAAACCCCAAAACGGGTACCCTGGCAAACAGTGTAGGCCCAGATTAGACGCGCAAAATGCGGCGTCTGATCAGGGCCCACACTGTTTGCGAAAAGTTAAGTCATTTTAGAAAACACAAATTGACACCCCTTAATTTTCAAATGGACTCCTGGTATATATAAGGAGGAAGATTCCATTCGGTACAAAAAGGTTAACTGACAGAATTTTTGCTTTGGTCCTCAACTATAGTGTTATAAATATGTGGCGTTGTTTATGAAAGCCTTAAACTTTGAAGGTTTTGTAGATAATAACAAACACTGAAAGGCATGTCGCGTTACAGTGTGTAGCTTATGCTGAGACACATTTAGAAGAAACAATTATGAATGAATACTATGTAATTATTGAGTATGGTACTGCAGGTATAGAGGCTGAAGAAGGTATTTCAACAAATTTGTTCATGCCAAACAAACATTTACCGTAAAAATCCCAAAATTGGGACACCTTGAGGCCTTGCTGTAATGCTCCTAAAATTTAAACAAATTTATTTTATGATCAAGCAAGGAGTGCAAAAGATGCAGACGGAATGGCAAACAGTGTAGACCCTGATCAGACTGCTCCTTCAGGAGCAGTCTGATCTGGGTCTGCACTGTTTGCTTAGGCTTGCTGTCCCAATACTTAGGATCATTACGGTATTAGGAATGCCTATCTTTCTTGAACCTATACACAGACTTTCATCTTGCGTCTTCCTCCCCCTGAAACTGCTTGTATAAGAGAGAGAGAGCTGTTATGTAAATAAGAAAAGCTGAGAAGGCCAGAGAGAGAGAGAGAGAGAGAGAGAGAGAGAGAGAGAAAGAAAGAGAGAGAGACTGCTATGTAAATAAGAAAAGCTGACAAGGCAAGAGAGAGAGAGAGAGAGAGAGAGAGAGAGAGAGACCGTTATGTTAATAAGAAAAGCTGTCAAGGCTAGAGACAGACAAACAAACAGACAGACAGACAGACTGTTATCAAAATAAGAAAAGCTGACAAGGCTAGAGAGAGAGAGAGAGAGAGAGAGAGAGAGAGAGAGAGAGAGAGAGACGGTTATGTAAATAAGAAAAGCTGACAAGGCTAGAGAGAGAGAGAGAGAGAGAGAGAGAGAGAGAGAGAGAGAGAGACCGTTATGTTAATAAGAAAAGCTGTCAAGGCTAGAGACAGACAGACAAACAGACAGACAGACAGACTGTTATCAAAATAAGAAAAGCTGACAAGTCTAGAGAGAGAGAGAGAGAGAGAGAGAGAGAGAGAGAGAGAGAGAGAGAGAGAGAGAGAGAGAGAGAGAGAGAGAGAGACTGCTATGTAAGTAAGAAAAGCTGACAAGGCTAGAGAGAGAGAGAGAGAGAGAGAGAGAGAGAGAGAGAGAGAGATTGTAATGTAAATAAGAAATGCTGACACTTATATAATTAAGAAAAGCTGATAAGGCTAAGAGAGAGAGAGAGAGAGAGAGAGACTTATGTAACAAGGCTAGAGAGAGAGAGAGAGGGAGAGAGAGAGAGAGAGAGAGACTGTTATGTAAATAAGAAAAGCTAACAAGGCTAGAAAGCATTCTGTGTTGTTGGCTCACTTTTGAAAGGAGTATTTGTACCCAGTATCTTGCTAGATAAACTAGTTTGCTTCTGATGAATCTCTAAAAGGCAGTGCACTGTTGCAGTAAGGCCTTGCAGCACATACCGGTACATCAAAAGATAAATGGGCCATTTTTGCACGAAGTTCAGATATAACTCAGATTTCAAAGTATAACACTTACTGATCAATAGTTATTGTTGCTATTCATGGTTCAAAACATTCAGAGGGGAATGAGCGACTACAGGCGGAAAAGTCAAAGGAACCTAGCACTAAGTCAAAAGATGCTTCTCCAAGTAAGAGCAGGGATTTCTGCATAATTACTTTAATAAAATATTTAACTATCAAAACATATATTCAGAGGGATTTTACTTAATGTTAAAGTCTTCCAGCAGTTATTTTTTTTCTTTTTACGTCTCATCTTTATACCAAGAAAATAACAAGGAAACTTTAGTAAGGACTAGTAAACATTAAATGGATGTTTACCCTAAATGAAAGAATTTCTGGGCTGTCGTTTACAACTGATTGAAGTAAAACACTCATATTTAGCTCACGTGGTCGAAGTCCAGAAAGAGCTATTGCACTACTCACATCATCGGCCTCGGCATCCGCATTTACGTTCAAGACCATGTGATGGTTTTGGTTCAGGTTTGGTATGATGATAGCTATAGGTCCAAAGTTTTATTCAGCAATACTTCTGCCCATGCCTATGGCCTCAAGGTCAAGGACATGTACTTAAAATTTTTATGTTAAATTTTTTTTTTTTAATTTTTAATGTTAAAGTTTTTTAACAGCTCATATTTTCCAAACCATTTGAAGAATTCAGTTCATATTTGGTATGATGATAGATATAGGCCCAAAGTTTTATTCAGTTAAACTCCCACCCTTGCTGATGGCCTCAAGGTCAAAGGTCATTAACATAAAATTCTAAGTTGGAGTTTTTGAATAGGTCATATTTTCCAAACCACATGATAGATTTGGTTCATTTTTGGAATGCTGGTAGATATATGTCCATACTTATATTTAGAAATACCTACATGCATTACCTCAAGGTCAAGGTCACAGACTTAATATTCTTTTTTATGTTAAAGTTTTTAAGAGGTCATATTTTTCAAGCCATATGATGGATTTGGTTCATATTTGTATGATGATAAGATATAGGTCCAAATTTTTATTCAGCCATTCCCCACCCATATCCATGACTTCCTGTTCGCTTTTCTATAAACTCTGTCCCACGGAAAAAGGGGTCTACTCTTAAAGGAAAGGATTTGCTAATTCTTTCCTTTAAGACTTGACCCCTATTGACATGGGAGACAAAAATACTTTTGAAGAAGTTGCCTCCCCTGAAGGGAATGGATACATCTTTCAGGGGAGGCAACTCTTTCAGAAATAATTTTGTCTGGCTCAGCAATAACTTTCCTGTAAGAAATCAATTTCTTGCACACCGGACAAGGAAATCCGTGATTTTACCCTGGGATAGAAATTTATGTTCTGACCCTGGTGTTCCGACCCGGGCAACTAACATCAATGCGCTTCAATTCTATTTAACTACTTCCGCACTTCTTTTATTTTGAAAACAATATACATGTGCGAGCTGTCAAAACTAACCGGAGGTGTTGTGCAAGAAAAAGAATCCAATATGGGGTTCTGTTGTAGATGGGCGTTTCCAACCCTCGGGATGACCCTCGGGTTGGAAACGCTCATCTGCAACAGAACCCCATATCAGATTCTTATATTCTAGTGGGGGCTCATCTCATAGGAATGCAAACAAGAAGTCCCAAAGTTGTCGCTCTTGAAAAATGGCAGAAAAGGTGTCTGGTGAAAGCTTACACATGAAGATAGAATATTGTGACTTATAAATACTGTGCTGTATGAGGACAGATTACATAGCTTTGCTTAATTCAGTTCTTTGCTCCCCACCGCCCTGTGTGTTAATGCTGTGTGGCTTTGTGCAAGAGACAAGAAATATTTGAGGAAATAGCAATCAAGCTGTCTGTTCTGCTTGTAATTCTATCCTTAATCTCTGCTAACTTTACTCAGGCGGTGTACACCAATCTAAGCTTAAGAAAGTCCAAAAATTCCAGATACTGTATTTTTGTGAAAAATATCACAATATCCTGCTTGAATTGATATTGTTCAAAAGAGTTATTAAACATAAAATATTGAAATTTAAAGATTCACCTCTCCCCTTTCTTAGAAAGATGTATGCAGCAAAACTATAGGTGTATGTCATTGGGAAAGTAAATGAGGTAGTCATTAATTAGAAATGATAATGTTTTACATTGACCAAACATGCTCTATATCTTCTGATCTTTTGATACTAAAAGCTGTTGAGTTTAATTGAGATTAACTTGTTCTATTTTAGGACATGAGTCTGAACATCATCATGTTATGTTCAAACTAAATTTAGGTAAATTGTATTCAGGTGTGCTGTATTGTGGATCTGTTTTGAATATTTGTGACTGTGCAATCATCATTGTTTTTATTGTTCAGAGTTGTTTTTGAGCACTGCTGGTTTTAGACTTAATTTAGTTTTGAAAACTGAACATTGGAACCTTGCACACATATTGAAATGTGCATTTATTATATACCTATAATATAAAGATTTATTCTGATATACTGATACCAATGTTTATTGTGATGAAGGCTCATTACATAGTAGTACAAGCACATACAATAAACATTGATTGAGGTAGTAATACAATCACACACAATAAACATAGATTGAAATAGTAATACAAGCACACACAATAAACATAGATTGAGATAGAAATACAAGCACACAAAATAAACATAGAGATAGTAATACAAGCATACAAAGTAAACAAAAGTGAACAATTCGCCAGTCTTCTTAGACATGAAAAGTAGAAGTAAAACAAAGATCAGGAATCGATACAATTAACTTACTCCACCCATCAAAGACACCAAAGGGAAAGAAACACAAACATGAAGCGACCAGACCATAATGGAAACCTAAACAAAGGATGGCCATAAGGACAGTTACTTTCCCACAAAGTGGCCAAATGGCCATCCAAAATAAAAAGACACAAGTGATACACACAGGGAGTAGTAGCAAACAACAACATAAATAAACCGCCACAGTAGAACCGCCTTGGAACGGTCAGTGAAAAGAATTCCACTGGGGGTCTTAAAATAGATTTTACGTGGCCACAATCCTTGCCCTAACTTCCGTTGCGATTTAGACAAATAATTTGTTCAGTCCGCATGAAGGCCTCCTAACTCATCAGTGCAATATCTCCGTGAACACAAATAATCAAAGAACCACAGAAACCTGAATACTTACTCAGTTAAGAAGACTGAGAAAAAACTAAGTCAGTCTGAGTCTGACCAGTGCCTCAGCCATAGGCATGAGGTTTTAGTTTATATTAATATACAAAAATTCTGGCCTTTTACAAAACGAAAAAAAAAATAATAATCAGAAATTTATACCTTGTAAACAAAACAACAATCATAGGTCACAGCAAGCCCTAGCAACTGAACAACTCAGACGTTGACAAAAAGGCTGAAACACAGTTGAAACAGTAAAAAAAAGCAAACAGCAAACAAACACACACACACACACAAACAAAAACTAAAAAAATAATTTTATGGGTTTCAGTTACCATAAGGGTAAACTGTTTCTTTCATTCAAGCTAAAGACCATCTGCTATTAATTTGTTGAGTGTTGCTTACACGTCATACTGCATTGAACTTCTCTTTCATGTACATAAACCATTCTTGTATTGCATCATTTTTCTTATTCCATGCAGTGTTAACATTCTGCAGTGTTTGTGTTGTCTTTCTGGCACTGTTTATTATTATGTGCATACATGTAGGTAAATAGTCTGAATGGCATAGCTTCTCCAATAAGTGTACATTATTTTAGGGAAATTGTAATGATAACTTGTTGCTAAAAGAATTTCCTGTCTTGTGAAAATACAGTTGAGCCACTTCATGAGAAAACCTGCTTTGCCAATTGCAAACAGAGGTGCAGATCAACCTACATATTCCTAAAGTCTGACAAGATATTTATGATCACTGCTTGGCAGTTATTTTTATATCAATAATTTGGGGCCTGTATGGCAAAGTATGCTATATGCAACTGGAAACAAAATAAAAAAAGAGTCAGGAAATACATATTGCCACAAATCATTGCAAATGACTTGCAGTGATTGTCTAAAAAGTAACTGTTACAATGCTTGAACAAGGATTGGAACAACTTTTGCCTTGAGGGATAAAATTTGAATTCCAGGTTTGAAGTACTGTATTTTCACTGTAAATTTAAGCTCAGTGGAAAATTTGTTAAAAACTTTGGATTGCTTGATGTTCTCTCTTGTCTTGAGTATAAATTAAGATCCTGAAATCTTTTATGTAAATGCTCAGTGGTATTTTGCATACCTAACTCATAAAATGATAAAAATAGAAATTTACTTTTTGTAATTATGTTCAAATGTTTGACTCTGAAGATTACCAATGCAAACAAAATGCAGAAAAATCTCAGATTACTTTTTTGTTTACAAAGTAATAACAAACAATTGTGGGTTTTGAAAAGGTCACATCAGTTTTAAATACATGTATATGTACCATTATTACTTAAATTAGTTAATTATAAATTTAGTATGGTATTATATATGAAATATGTCCTATGAAAGCAAGGAATATGCCACATAACCAAAATATATGGAGTGTACAAGTTTTTCTGGGCCAGACAAGCCAATTAAGCCTCAAATATTTTCAAAATTCCACAATAGAATTAATGATCCCAAAGGACATGAAAATATATACTACACTATGATGACGGCCACCACACATTCCCATAACACCAGCTGTAGTGACTTTAAGACATTTTCTGTGAAAGAGTTATCCTTTAGCAGCAAGGATACACCACAGAACTGAAAAGTTCAAAATTCCACAATAGAATCAGTGATCCCAAATGACAAAATAAACTACACAATGATGAAGGGCAGGGAGACTTTTTATGGCCACCACACATTCCTTAAACACCAGCTGTAGCGAAGTTAAATATGTTCTATGAAAGGGTTATCCTTTGGAAACAAGGAATACACCACTGAACCGAAAAGACATATATTGTGGTATCTTACTTGATATTTCTTATAAAAATAAAGATGTTGATATGATAATGATTGTCTGTCTTGGGAATACTTTGTTTTTTTTTTTTTTTTTTTTTTCCGGGATTATGTACTGTTGAAATAAATAATAGATTAGAACATAATTACAATTCCTTTAGAGATATTCATTCTTTTATTTACCTTGTTTTGTTTTCACAAAGAAACACCTCGTGATGCAGAACAAGTTGAAGAAGACATTCAGATCAATGATGATCTTGATATTATAAGTCCTGGACGACCTACACCAAAGATTGACCTGAAAGCATCCCCAAGGAAAGACAGTTTGGAAAACAAACATAAAACTGAACATAAGAAATCAATGGAATCAGATGCAAAATCCTCTTCAAAAACTCAGAAAGGTAAATCACATAGCACAGATGCTGATGCTTTGCATGCACTGCAGAATGGTGAAGGTAATGTTAATACTGAAAAGTCTAAAGTAGATAAGTCACTGACACTAAAACCAAACAGTGATACAAAAGATCTTTCACAAAGTGGTGTAAAGATAATAATCACAGAAGATTCTGTTGATGATGTTAAACCTGACGACAAAGATGAACTGAAATCTGGGAGAAAGGATGCTATAACTGCAGAAATAAAGAATGCTGTGAAGAAAACTGACAAAAAACAGCATGATGATCAAGGAAATTCCTCTGCAAGGCTTATAGATGAGATATTTAAAACTACAACAAGATCAGACAAAGATGTGAAACTGAATATGTATGATTTAAGAAAAGATGATGAAAAGTTTTCTGGGGAGAGCAGAAACAGTGCCTCAGATACAAAGCCACCTCGTCCTAAGGAAAGAACCCATGCACATACCATGACTCCAAGACCTGGAATAACAAATTCTCACACAAAGGAAGAATTAACTGTTAATTATGGAGAAAGAGGCATCAAACAAGATCAGAGAGAAGAACCAAAGACAAAATCAAGTGGACAGAAGCAGAGTAAGCATGTATCCAATCAAAGGTTGCTGTGAATGGTATGACATATATATTACTGCGTGCCCAATCAAAGGTTGCTGTGAATGGTATGACATATATATTACTGCTGTGGAAAACTCATGTTATTTAACAACTATACTACCTGCTATGGAAAATTGCAAGTAGTGGCTAGATTTTGATGCTGTATTGCCTGCTATGTAAAAACGCAGATATCTGTTCTTTTGAGATGCAGCATTAAAGAAAATAAATGGTTAAAAGATGCTTCATATATACATCCTGTCTACTCCTGTGCTGTGTTCTTCATTTTTCATGTTTTGGTGTCTGTGCATGTTATGAATGTAATGGCTTATTCAAGTGAATTGGGTACTGCATAATGTTCTGAAATGCCGGAATTAGAAATTTTTGTTGTTAAACATGCTTCACTGAAAAACTCATAACACACTTACTACTAATTTAATGCTAGAGCTTTGCTTTGTCACTGCAAAATGCACAGTGTATAGCCAGTTTACATATTTACTGTATTCCAGAACAGAATTGAAACCAGCATACATACTGTACTGTATTTAGAAACAATAGACATAAACCTCATGTTCATATTGCACATAACATTCTGAGATTATCCTCAAGTTGTGAGTCTCTTACAATCTTATGTTAAATGTGTTATACTGAGATATAGACAACATCATTACTAAGAGATCCACCCTCGCCCATCAGGGCTTGAAGAAATAGATTGGGCTGCATGGTGCTTCCATGCAAAGCTGAAACCGTACCTGAGTACTGGTAAACCACTTAGAAAGTCTAAGTCTGCCCAGGTGCGAGTCAGACTGTCCCTTAACCCTTATCCTGCTGTTCAAGACAACAATACCTTTGCAAACAATGTAGATCCAATCAGGATCTTCACTGTTTGTCATTCAGTTTGTGAATTTGAATGAATAAATTACATCAAGTTATTTGATTGGTTGAAACCTATATGGGTGAGGCTGAATTAAATAATGCAGCATGATAAGGGTTAATTCCTAGTACTTGAGATGTCATTTCATCTCCATGTCGGGTAAATTGAAGTCCCACAAAATTGGAAGCAATGTCTCCAAAATGACCTGAATTGTGTTGTTATGATGTAAAACTTCAACACAATCAATACTAAGAGATAAAAATACTGTTTCATAACAGCTTTGTATTCACATATATTTTTCTCATGGTGAGCTTATGTGACTGAGATGTCTGGCGTCAGCGTCTGTTATGCGTTGTGCATCGTCCATGCATAAACTTTTCTTGTGAACATAGTTTTGATCCAGTCATCATCAAACTTGGTCAGAAAGATCATCATGACAATTTCTCGGTCAAGTTCGAATATGGTTCATGTCGGGTCAAAAAGTAGATCAGTAGGTCAAATCATAGAAAAACCTCGTGAACACTCTAGAGACCACAGTTTTGATCCGATCACCATCTAACTTGCTCAGAATGGTTATCTTGACAGTATCTCGGTCAAGTTCCAATATGGATCTTGTTGGGTCAAAAAGTAGGTCAGTAGGTTGAATCATAGAAAAACCTTGTGAACATTCTAGAGTCCACAGTTTAGGCTCGATCATCATAGAACTTGCTCAGGATGATCATCTTGACAACATCTCGGTCAAGTTCGAATATGGGTCATGTCTGGTCAAAAAGTAAGTCGGTAGGTTAAATAATAGAAAAACCTTATGAAAACTCTACAGAGGCCACAGTTATCGTCCTTGACCTGTGACCTAATTTAAAGAAAAAAAAAATAACATTGGTAATAGCTTTTGAACAGTTTGAGACAGAGCCTTCATATTTGGCATGTAGGTTCATTGTGACAAGGGCTTCCCACTCATACAAACATTTTGACCTTGACCTTTGACTTACAACATTGGTCGTAACTTTTGAACCGTTTAAGATAGAGCCTTCATATTTGGCATGTAGGTTTCTTGTGACTCTTAAGAAATTTTGACCTATGATCTTGACCTGTGACCGACTTTATTATAGCTTTCAAACCATTTGTGATAGAGCCTTCATATTTGGCATGTAGATTTCTTGTCACAATGGCTTCCCACTGATAAAAAAAATGACCTGTGACCTTGACATGTGACCTACTTTATCATAACTTTTGAACCATTTGAGTTAGAGCCTTCATATTTGGCATGTAGATTTCTTGTGACAATGTCTTCCCACTCATACAAGAAATTTAGGAAATTGAGCCTTTATATTTGACACATAGGTTCCTTGGTGACAAGGCCTTCCCACCCATACAAAGATTTTTACAGGGATTCCCAATCATACAAAATTTTGACCTGTGACCTTGACCAGTGACCTGCTTTATCATTACTTTTAAACTGTTTGATATAGAGCCTTCATATTTGTTGGCCCCCACGCATCGGGTCTTTAAGAAATAGATGGGCTGCATGATGCTTCCACGCAGAGCTGAAAGCGACCCACACATGAGTACTGGTAATCCGCTTAGAGGATCCAAGCCTGCCCAGGCAAAGCGGTGCGAGTTGGACCGCCCATGCAAATAAACCCTATTGGTTTCATTTGGCGGCAGGGCTTGAGATGTCATTTCATGTCAGTGACGGGTAAAAGTCCCACAAAATTGGAAGCAGTGTCTCAAAAATGACATTTACAGTGTTGAAGGGGATGTTTAACCTTAAATCAAACAACACACAAAGCCTTCATATTTTGTAGGTTCCTTGTGACAAGGGTTTCCCGCTTATACAAAATTTTGACTTGTGACCTTGACTTTGACCTTTGACCAACTTTAAAGAAAATATTAACATCAAAGTCTAGCTTGAGATGCTGACCCCCACCACCCCTTTGTCACCACAAGGCACTGTAAGTTACACAGAGCTGGTTCATCTCCATCTGTTGCACTAGGACCTGACCCTCAATGTCCACATGGTGCCCAAATAGTAACATACAAGTCAGCTCTCTGTATTGTCAAAGGGAACTACTGACTCCTAAGTGTAGCTTGTGATGCTAACTCTCTCTCCCCACTCCCATCCCACCCCACCCCATTGTCACCACAAGGCTTTGTAAATTAGACAGAGCCGGTTAATCACCGTCTGGTCCACTAGGACCTGACCCTCAATGTCCAAAAGGTTTCCAGATAGTGACATACAAGTTAACTTTTAAAAGACTTCATCCTCAAAAAGAAAATAATTTCAAACGATTGTTCCATGTCTGACACCGGCCCCGATAGCTCAGTTGGTAGAGTGTCCGCTCCGGGGAACAGGAGGTCGCGGGTTCAGTCCCGGGCCGCGACATACCAAAGTCGTTAAAAATGGTACTAGCTGCTCCTCGCTTGGCACTCAGATTTACGGGATAGAGCTAGGACTGGTCGACCCAGTGTCAGGATAATGTGACTTGGTGTGGTATCATGTAATGTGTCTGGGACATGATGTTTCAGTGTGGCAGCACTAAAAAAGTAAGCATTGAGCTCCCTGTTGCAACCAGACACCATCGTGATATGACTTAAAAATTGTTGAAAGCGACATTAAACCCGAATTCACACACTCCATGTCTGACAAAATTGCTCAATATCCCTTTTGCTCCAATGAAGATGGTAGTCAACAGAACTAAAAAATATACAGTGCTTAAAATGACTACTACTCCTAAATAGCTAGACTGATTTTGAAATAATTTCACAATTTCTTGGGGGCTCAAACCATCCACTCCACCTTATATTACCTACCATTTTATTTGTACATAAGGATCAGGTGAGCGATTCAGGGTCATTATGGCCCTCTTTTTTATTTTACCATACAGTCAAACCTGTCTGAAATTTCCCCTCTATTAAGCAGTTTCCTTTATTTAAAGGCTGGTTTTGGGATCCCCGTAAAAGACACACTAATTATACCCCCCGGCAAAGGAAGATTAGCATTTAGGGGATGGGGTGGTATACTGTGTTTCACATCCATCCATTTGTCTGTAGCACTTTGGTTTTTCCTACCTGTCTTGATTAATAACATTAGGAATCTTATCATAATTATTTTGCAAAAATGACATTCATATTACGTTTTTGCCAAAGAAAAATAAAGCTTGCGGGATCAATGCTGTTATAGTTATTCTCCATTGTATTTCTTTTAAAGTTGTCAGTAACACTTTTGTTCATAACACTTTGGGTTTTCCTGCATATCTTGAGTAATAATGTTGGGAATCTTATCATATTTTGCATAAATGTTGATATTCATGAGATGTTGCTGCTACAGAAAAATAAGGGTCCAGGGAGTAGTACTGTTATAGTTTTTCCCCTTTGTACGAGTATTTCTTTAAAAGTTGTCTGTTACACTTTTGTCCATAACACTTCAGTTTTTCCTGCATAACTTGAGTATTAATTTTAGAATTATTATCATATTTGGAATAAATGTTGATATTGATAAGCTATGGTTGCTAGGAAAAAATGAGGGTTATTCCCCTTAGTAGTTCTTGAAAACTGGGTTTTCCTTCATATATCTTGATTAGTTATGTTAGGAATCTTATCTTATTTTGCATGAATATTGATAGTTATGAGATATTGCAGCAACAGGAAAAGAAGAGTCAAGGGATCAATACTGTTATAGTTATTCTCCTTTGTAATTCTTTGAGAAAGTTGCCTGTGACGCGTTGGTGTCTGTAACACTTCTGTTTTTCCTGCTTAATAATTTCAGGTATCTCATTATATTTTGTGTAACTGTTGAAATTGATATGTTATTGCTAGGTAAATACCAGGGTCCAGGGATCACTTCTTACACAGTTAATCCACTTTGTAGTTCTTGAAAACTTGTTTTTCCTCCATGTCTTGATTAATAATTAGAAATCTTATCATATTTTGCATTAATGTTTATATTTATAAGATGTTGATGCTATAGAAAAAGAAGGACCAAGGGATAAGTACTGTTATTGTTATTCCCAGTTTTAGTTCTGAACCCTTTTTGTACCAAATGGAATCTTCCTCCTTTTTAGCTCACCTGTCACGTAGTGACAAGGTGAGCTTTTGGGATCACTTTTTGTCCATCGTGCGTGCGTCCGTGCGTGCGTCCGTAAACTTTTCTTCAAACGACATCTCCTCCTAAACCACTGATCAGATTTTGACCAAACTTCACAGGAATGATCCTTAGGTGGTCCCCTTTCAAAGTTGTTCAAATGGTTCCAGTCCATTGCACATATAGGTCACAGGAGCCAAAAATAGATTTTTTTCACCGAAAACTTAAAAAATCTTCTTCTCTGAAACCGCAAGGCCCAGGTCTTTGATATTTGGTATGAAGCTTCATCTACTGGACCCCTACCAAGATTGTTCAAATTATAGTGCTGGGGCCAAAAATGCCCCCGCACGGGGGCCCTTTGGTTTTGCATGGGCTTATATGGGGAAAATCTTTAAAAATCTTCTTCTCTAAAACCGCAAGGCCCAGATCTTTGATATTTGGTATGAAGCTTCATCTAGTGGACCCCTACCAAGATTGTTCAAATTATAGTGCTGGAGCTAAAAATGCCCCCGCACAGGGGCCCTTTGGTTTTACATGGGCTTATATAGGGAAAATCTTGAAAAATCTTCTTCTCTAAAACCGCAAGGCCCAGGTCTTTGATATTTGGTATGAAGCTTCATCTAGTGAACCCCTACCAAGATTGTTCAAATTATAGTGCTGGGGCCAAAAATGCCCCCGCACGGGGGCCCTTTGGTTTTACATGGGCTTATATAGGGAAAATCTTTAAAAATCTTCTTCTCTGAAACCACAAGGCCCAGATCTTTGATATTTGGTATGAAGCTTCAGCTAGTGGACCCCTACCAAGATTGTTCAAATTATAGTGCTGGAGCTAAAAATGCCCCCGCACGGGGGCCCTTTGGTTTTACATGGGCTTATATAGGTAAAATCTTTAAAAATCTTCTCCTCTGAAACCGTAAGGCCCAGGTCTTTGATATTTGGTATGAAGCTTCATCTAGTGGACCCCTACCAAGATTGTTCAAATTATAGTGCTGGGGCCAAAAATGCCCCCGCTCTGGGGCCCTTTGGTTTTACATGGGCTTATATAGGGAAAATCTGTTAAATTCTTCTTCTCTAAAACCGCAAGGCCCAGATCTTTGATATTTGGTATGAAGCTTCATCTAGTGGACCCCTACCAAGATTGTTCAAATTATAGTGCTGGAGCTAAAAATGCCCCCGCACAGGGGCCCTTTGGTTTTACATGGGCTTATATAGGGAAAATCTTGAAAAATCTTCTTCTCTGAAACCGCAAGGCCCAGGTCTTTGATATTTGGTATGAAGCTTCATCTAGTGAACCCCTACCAAGATTGTTCAAATTATAGTGCTGGGGCCAAAAATGCCCCCGCACGGGGGCCCTTTGGTTTTACATGGGCTTATATAGGGAAAATCTTTAAAAATCTTCTTCTCTGAAACCACAAGGCCCAGATCTTTGATATTTGGTATGAAGCTTCAGCTAGTGGACCCCTACCAAGATTGTTCAAATTATAGTGCTGGAGCTAAAAATGCCCCCGCACGGGGGCCCTTTGGTTTTACATGGGCTTATATAGGGAAAATCTTGAAAAATCTTCTTCTCTGAAACCGCAAGGCCCAGGTCTTTGATATTAGGAATGAAGCTTTATCTAGTGAACCCCTACCAAGATTGTTCAAATTATAGTGCTGGAGCTAAAAATGCCCCCGCATGGGGGCCCTTTGGTTTTACATGGGCTTATATAGGGAAAATCTTGAAAAATCTTCTTCTCTGAAACCGCAAGGCCCAGGTCTTTGATATTTGGTATGAAGCTTCATCTAGTGGACCCCTACCAAGATTGTTCAAATTATAGTGCTGGAGCTAAAAATGCCCCCGCACGGGGGCCCTTTGGTTTTACATAGGCTTATATAGGGAAAATCTTTAAAAATCTTCTTCTCTGAAACCGCAAGGCCCAGGTCTTTGATATTTGGTATGAAGCTTCATCTAGTGGACCCCTACCAAGATTGTTCAAATTATAGTGCTGGAGCTAAAAATGCCCCCTGCACGGGGGCCCTTTGGTTTTACATGGGCTTATATAGGGAAAATCTTGAAAAATCTTCTTCTCTGAAACCGCAAGGCCCAGGTCTTTGATATTTGGTATGAAGCTTCATCTAGTAGACCCCTACCAAGATTGTTCAAATTATAGTGCTGGGGCCAAAAATGCCCCCGCACCAGTGCCCTTTTGTTTTACATAGGCTTATATAGGGAAAATCTTGAAAAATCTTCTTCTCTGAAACTGCAAGGCCCAGGTCTTTGATATTTGGTATGAAGCTTCATCTTTTGGACCTCTACCAAGATTATTCAAATTATAGTCCTGGGGCCAAAAATGCCCCCGCTCCGGGGCCCTTTGGTTTTACATAGGCTTATATAGGGAAAATCTTGAAAAATCTTCTTCTCTGAAACCACAAGGCTTAGGTCTTCGATATTTGTTATGACACTTCAGCTGGTGGACCTCTATAAAGATTGTTCAAATTATTGGCCTGAGACCAAAAAAGCCCCCGCCATGTGGCCCTTTGGTTTTACATAGACTTATATAGGGAAAATCTTTAAAAATCATCTTCTCTGAAACACAAGGCTTAGATCTTTGATATTTGTTATGAAGCTTCAGCTAGTGGACCTCTACCAAGATTGTTCAAATTATAGCCCTGGGGCCAAAAATGCCCCCGCTCCGGGACCTTTTGGTTTTACATAGACTTATATAGGGAAAATCTTGTTTTACATAGACTTCTATATGCAGGGTAAACCTTTAAAATCTTCTTTTCTGAAACCAGAAAGCCCAGGTCTTTCATATTAGATATGAAGCTTCATCTTGTGGACCTCTACCAAGATTGTTCAAATTTTAGCCCTGGGGCCAAAATTGACCCTGCCCGGGGCCCACTTGTTATGCTTTGGATCAGGTGAGCGAACCAGGGCCCTCTGGGCCCTCTTGTTTATGGAAGGGGTCCATTTCAAAATTCAGGGGTATCGGGTTGTGTTATCTTCAAAATTGATTTGAAAAATGGCTTAACTTTTTGCAAACAGTGGAGGCCCTGCCTCCACTGTTTGCAGGGTACCTGTTTTGGGGTTTCTGGTACTGAATGGGTTAAGTGTCCATAACACTTTTGTTTTTCTGTCTAGCTTGTTTAATAATTTTATGATTCTTATCATATTTTGCATAAATGTTGATATTGATAAGCTGTTGTTGAAAGGGAAAAATCAGGGTTCTTTATAGGAATGAATTTCATTTTTGTGGACTTTATCAGTGTATGAACGGCGGCAAATCACTCACAAACTGCTTGAAGCCCGAAAAATAGAAAAAAAAAATCTATTTTTGATTGCATCATGGTTGTAAAAAAAAATGGTTCAATGCATATTGCGGATAATAGGATTTGAAGACTATTTTCTCCAGAATTAATGCATGATTTATACTTCCTTCACGTTGGTTGGATACTCTGTGATGTGTAATTTCAAGTGGCTGCCCTTTTTTGCTTGATTAAATCTGAGATTGAACTGTTATATAGGGGAATGGATACACCCAGAATATTTTCTGCATTTGTTTTGAGAAGGGAGACAACTTTTATAACTGCATATTTGGTTTCTATAATCTTAGGCCCTCTGAATACACAGGAGCTGTCTCTCTTAAGAAAAGAATTGGCAGAAGAGTCCTTTCCTCTGTTGACAATGGAGACAATTTGCATGAGATGTCAAGCTAGATTACCTAGTTTTCTGGGAAAAATAAGAAAAATATCAACAATTTATCGTCTGTTGAATTAGCCTAGAGAGTGGTAAAGGTTAACTAACACAGTTTCTGCTTTGGACCCCATTAATAATGTTATAAAGAGGTTGTGGTGTGTTCCATTTGAAATTGTTGCATAGTTTTTGCCCTTTGCAGTCTACAAAAAAGTCCTTGAAAAATAATTTACTTCTCATTGTGAGAGAGAATAACAGGAGTGGCTTAACCATTATCCTGCTGATCACGACCACCCCTCTAGATGCAGGTCAGATGGCTTCTGCTGATCAGGATCTACACTGTTTGACATTCAGTTTGTGTATTTGAAGCAAAAAATTACATCCAATAATCTGATTGGTTCAAATGCTGAAATTGGTATGGCTAAATTAATTATTCAGCGGGATAAGGGTTAAATGCTTTGTGAAACACAAATGGTGCCACAGTCATAAACCATAAGCTAATGATGGCACCAGGAGCCGAAGAGCAAACAAATCCTGTTTACAGAACATACACAACAGGAGGTAAAGCAACTAACGCCTTCTCCAATGAGGTGGTTACAATGCTTTAAGCCACCATAGCTACTGGCCTCATACACCAGGGGTCATGGGTTCAATCTTGGGCTTCTCAAGACTTTGGGATGGGTCTTTAAACCTAGGTCCTGTCTCTGTATGACTTTAGCTGTCGGTGGGACATAAAACTCAAATGCAATGCCTTAACCCTTATCCTGTTGAGCATGACAACCCCAACCATTGCGAACTGTTTAAATCCAAATCTTGATCAGGCAGGGATACAGACTTACAGGTGCCCAGTCGCCCAAGGCACCTAAATTTTGGTCTGGGCGGCTAAGTTTTGAATAAAAATGCTTATTATCTTAACTATAACATTTGGATTAATGGGAGTCTGGGCGCTTAAAGCAAAATGCTTTGTCTGTATCCCTGTCAGGATCTACACACTTTGTTATGTGGTTTGTGAATTGAACAAAATACAATGTATTATGTAATTTGATAGGTTGATAGTCAGATTGTGTGTGGCTAAATTAATTTATTCAGCAGGATAAAAGGAAATAAGAAGGACACTGTTTTGAACAGGACTACTGTAATGATCTTTAGTACTGGGACAGACAGGCCTAAGCCAATAATGCAGACCCAGAACAGACTGCTCCTGAGGACCAGTCTGTTCTGAGGAGCAGTCTGTTAAGGGTCTACACTGCCATTCCATCTGCACTTAGGATTGTAAAACATTTGTTAAAACTATAGGAGAATTACAGCAAGCCCTCAAGCTGTCGGAATTTTTAGGATTTTTACAGTTAACATGAAAACAGACAACATACAGTAAAAATCCTAAAAATTTGGAAATCCCAATTTCTCCCAAAATTTTCACAAATTGAATAATAATACTGGGCCAGTACGAAATTACTTGATTAATAATATAATAGTACATGTATTATAAAGAGGTTTTGTTGTAATTTGAACTTAGAGATGTATCATAAGATCACTTGTGAAAAAGTGGCCATTAGAGCTGAGAGTAGTTGCCAGAGTCACTGCTAACCCATTTGGTACCAGAAACCCAAAAATGGGTACCCTGGCAAAAGGTGCAGGGCCAGATCAGACGCCGCAGAATGCGTCGTCTGATCAGGGCCTACACTATTTGCAAAAAGTTCAGCCATTTTGGAAATAAAATTTGAAGAAAACACAACCTGACACCCCTAAATTTTGAAATGGACTCCTGCTATATATAAGAAGGAAGATTCCATTTGGTACAAAACAGGGTTAAGATTAGAACTCTGCAGCACCACCTAGAGTAAGTATGATGGAATAGTTGGCATGGAGAATAATGCTAAGCAAGATAAAACTCGAGGCATCATGAGCTGTTCATTAACTGCTTTAGTTTGCTATAATTGCAGAAGAAAATGGTTTCGGTTCTCAGTCATCACTTAGATCAGGTATTTTCACAATAATCACATGTGTGTTTGTGTGTGACTTCTTCCCCTCTCACTTCTCCTTGTTTTCACTATCCTTTTCAAGAAAGTATTTCCTTACAACAACAAAAAAAGACCTGTAACTGGTCTATAGAAAGGTTTTAAGCTTGATTAATTCCACAGTTAATAACCTGTCACATCCCAAAGGTCTTATGCCATTTAAATGGCACCACATAAACAATATCTGTAGCTTCACATCAACAATGTACACCACAAGCTCTCTATAGCACAGTTCACTATGCGATGGCTCACAAAAATGTATAGATTACTTGTAAAAAAATGACCATAAAATTAATGGTTATTTTCTACATACTTTATATATTGTTGTTTGAATATAACATGGTTTTTAAACTAAATACATGTAGCTTTTGATCCATACAATAGTGTTATTATAAAGAGGTTGTGGTGTAGGTTTGTGGAAAGCAGGGCTGGAAAATTCTTCATAATTTCACTAATCCTGCTAGAGCAAGGGCATGTAGATTTTGGAAAATACCATAGGGAAGTGACAAAATTTTTACTTGTCCTCCAAAAATTTTTACTCGCCATGGTGAGCGGATGAGTGGAATTTTCCAGCTCTGGGAAAGTCATATCAACATTGATGCATTGTCTCTGGACTAATGGCATTGGTTTGTTTGTATTGGAGTTTAATGGCCCAGTCAACACTATTTTAGGTCATATTTGAGCCGGTCAGTTTACCTGTCCACACTTTTCCTGGGCAAGCTTATAAGTAAGCGGTTAACTAGTACAGTGCACATTCTTTCGCCAGAAACTGACAACTGCCCTTCTTGAATCAGCAGAAGGGAGAGAATGACCGTAGAAAAGATTTCATGATCAATCTCCATGAAAGAATGTTGCTGACACCAGCAGATATCGAACACGCATCCTCCTGATCACCAGTCAGACGCGCATCCGACAGAGCTACCGAGGCCAGCTGTAATGGCATTGGATTGGTGTTGATTTGATTTTGCATATACATTAAATTTTGTGTCCCCTGGGATATACATTTGGTAACAGAATCTGTGCATACTCTTATATGAGATGGCGTACAACAAAATATACCTTAATGATCCTAACTATTGAGACATACAGGTGAAAGCAAACAGTGCAGACCCAGATCAGACTGCTCCTTCAGGAGCAGTCTGATCAGGGTTTACACTGTTTGCCATACCATCTATACCTTATTGACACCTTGCTGGATCATGAAACAAATTTTGTTATAATTTTGGGAGAAATACAGCTCAAGGTGTCCAAATTTTTCGGATTTTTACGGTACATTAGGACCTGTATGACCAGTGAAGATTCAGATCAGCTTGTGCATTTGCACAGTCTGATCAGGCGCAACACTGTTTGCATGAGCTTTCTTTAGCCACCAGACAAATCACAGACCAACAAGTCAAGACTGTTCAGACTAGCTTGATACACAATGTCATGCTGATCTTAGCTGGTCATATTAGATTTTCTTAGTGGTTTTGTTGTGCCTTGGCTCATATTGTGTTTTTCTGCTCTCTAGAATCATCTGTTCTGTGTGCTTTATCTTCACTCAATCACTCTTTGTCTATGCAAGTTTTTGCCCGTTGGATTTTATAAGAAAACTTGGTCAAAATAGATCATATTTTTGGAAATTGACGCCTTTTTACGGTTAATTTTGGCAAGCTTATTTCATTTACTGTAATTGCCACAAATATTTAACCTTTTTTATACCAAATGGAATCTTCCTCCTTATATATAGCAGGAGTCCACTCCAAAGTTTAGGGGTGTCAGTGTGTGTTTCCATCAAAATTTATTTGGAAAATGACTGGACTTTTAGCAAACACTGGAGGCCCTGATCAGACGTCTGATCTGGGCCTGCACTCTTTGCCAGGGTACCCGTTTTGGGGTTTCAGGTGCAAAATGGGTTAAATAGAATTTGGACTGATATCATACTCCTGAAGGGCCTAGGTATACACTATTCACCATTTTACACACTTTTTGGTTGCAATGTTAACCCTTCTCTTGCTGAATATTCATTTAAGCCACACCCATTTCTGTCTACCAACCAATCAAATTACTTGATGAAATTTATTGCTACAAATTCATAAACTGCCAAACAGTGTAGATCCTGATCAGATGGCTTCTTAAGAAGCCATCTGATCTGAATCTACACTGTTTGCAAAGATAGGGGTTGTCGTGAACAGCAAGATAAGGGTTAAGATAACTAAAGTGATAGGATAAATTATCTGAATGTTTATGGTAATTATGATAATCATCCTGTACTCTATCTCTTCTACATTTAGATATACTGCTGCTTTTTTATGGAGCTATCCAAATCTTTTGCTCAGTCTTAGGCTGGATTGAGCTTTGCCTAGCCTACAAAAAGCATTGATCTGATTCGCTTAGAAACCTATAATTTGGGGTTAAATGCACTATTGGTTATTTTGAAATGGCACTGGCATTTGCTCGTTTGTTTTAAATCATGAAGTCTTTAATTAAATTCCTGTTACTGCTATGCCAATTTTAATTAAAAACTTATACTTTTTATATACAGCACTTTAATTTTTGTCAGATTTAAGGGAATCTTGCTATTTGATATTGTTCAGCAAATATGACAAGCATGTGACTTGTCTCTGACAAGACTGCCATGTGATTAGGTTGGTTCTCTTTCTACAGGCGAAATTGGAGCACCTGTCCCTTCCCCAAGAAAAGCAGTCAGTCAAGTGTCTGAAGGTATAAACTGCGAAATAGTTGCTTGCTTTGCTTGCTTGTTGCGTGATTGGCTAAATTAATCTGAATTAGATCATTGTACACAATAATATACTAACAAGGTTTTGGAGTAAATCTTATCCCTTATCCTGCTGTATATTTGAACTAGCCACACCCATTTCTGACTATCAGCCAATCAGATTACATGATATAATGTTCTCATAAAATTCACTAACTGAATGACAAACAGTGTAGATCCTGATCAGATGGCTTCTTCAGAAGCCATCTAATCTGGTTCTACACTGTTTGCAACGGTAGGGGTTGTCGTGAACAGCAGGATAAGTGTTATATTTTGCTTGTTGCAGAGTTTATAAGAGTACATGTACTAGATATTCACCTTATAACATACATATTCCATATACCGCTGCTATAAGTACATGTAACAGTCATATATTAACCAATATTTGTTATGTAGGCTTCGTTTAGTATTATGAAGGAGGATGAATGAAGAACATCTATCTTGATTTATTGATGCCACCAAACTCCATAATTTGGGGGCTGTCTGTTGCTACATATGAGTAGAAAAAAGATGAGAAAGTCCATTGAAAGAAGCCCAAAAGTCTGTATCTGACACTAAGAATGTGAAAGTGCATGTACTATGTGATGTGTGCTGATGAAGGCAGTTCTATCTCTTTAATGAAGCATGGCCAAGATAGTCAAGGTGATGCAAATGGCTATTTCTAAGGGAAACAACCTTTGTAGCTGGTTCCTTCCCTTGAATTTGAATCCTTCCAAATAATGGGGGCTGCTCTTGAAAGAAAGATTTTCCTTCCAAAGGGAAGGGACTAGCTAAGGACCAAGTAATGGTGTTTACCCCCATTTCTTGGTTGGTACTTATGAGACCTGTATCTTTTGCTTTCATTCAGACGAATGATGAGGGATGTATATACCTACAAGGGATGTTTGAAAGCTTTTGCAATTGACATTTATTCTCCACTGTATTGATTAAAATTCCATAATCTTTTTATCTAGTTTATCTAGTTACCTTCGAAGTTGATAATCTTTTTATCTAGTTACCTTCGAAATATTCTCCTTTAACCAGAACAAACTGTTTTTAACCTTCTGATCCAATTTTTGAAACAATTTTCAAACTCATCTTTGGATATACTCATAAGAAACTGATGAACGAACTTCAGACCTCAATGCATTACTGGACCTATTCCTTCTACCAGATAAGTGTTTTTATGCCCCCGCCATTCGAAGAATGGCCTCCGCCATTCGTAGAATGGTGGAAGGGCATATAGTGTTGCCCCTGTCTGTTTGTCAGTTCCTTGTTCATCCGTCCGACACTTAAACATAGTCAATAATGCTTGGACCCATGTTTCATCACCAGTATGAGACTGTCAAAAACCTTTTTCATATATTTCGGGTACTACTTCTGCAGTTGCTATGCCATTTGCAACCTTGTACATTTCTGCTCATCGGTGGACAAATGGGGAATCCAATGAGTAGTTATCTTTGTAATCTTAAGAATTTTCTCCAGAGTGAAGTGGACAGATGCTAAACCCGAGTTTGTCATTTGTGCCAGCTGTCTAACAGTTAAATGCGAACCTTTCTCAATGATGGACTTGACGTTATTAATGTTAGATCCTTTGTCTTTTTGTATGAGAGGCATCCTTGACTGATTCCTGACCAGAACTGAATTTTGTAAACCACCATTATGATAAACTGTGGAAAATGATATTTGTTTATCCCCATAAATAACCCATATCTCATCATGTATGCTTTTGACACTCAGTCCCCATTTATAGTTGGCTTTTATACAACAAAAATAGAAGTGAAGGCAGTGACTAGGAATTGATACAATTACCTCACACCTCCCATCCAAGAATTTAAGTTTTTAATTTTTATCTGGGGTAATCCAGCTGCCATCCCCTTGAGAGGCAACATTGATAGCTGAAGAAGTAGGTAATTGACGTTAGCAGAGAAGTAATTTTGTCACTTGTCCTTCTTTTATCTTAAAGGAGAACTTGAATAAATGTCATTCAGAAGTTGGTTTTTCTTTTGCATTGATTATACAGTTCACTGAATGTGTATATGGCAAGTGCTAGTGCTAGAGTTTTAGTGTATAACATGCTTAACCCTTCCCTACTAAACATTTTGAAGTGGAATTCCACCAAAATTCCACTGAATAATTTGCAGGAATTCCATCAGAATTCCACTGTTATTCTGATGAATTTCCATTGAATAATATTGGAATTCCATCAGAATTCCTTGTGAACAAGTCAGAATTCCTTTGGAATTTCAGAGGAATTCCACTGGAAAAATTTGCGAGAGTTCCAGTGTAATTCTTGTAGTATTCTTCCTATGAAATTCCACCAGTATTCCAGTGTTATTCTGACAGTATTCCAGTGGTATCCTAATGTTTTTCCTATGGAATTCCAGTCATTTTGTTTTGTAAATTTCATGTATATTTTGCTGCTCAAAGAGGGAGTGAGTGCGTGAGTTTTAGTTTTACATCCCACCAACAGCTTAGGTCATACGGAAACGGAACGTCGGTTTAAAGACTCATTCGAAAGTCTGGAGAAGCCCGGGATTGATCCTGCGATCCCTGGTTTACAAGGCGAGTAGCGTAACCACTGCACCACGGAGGCTTCAAACTGCTGCTGCTCAAAGAGGCATAAAAGGTCAAACAACTCCATTTATTTTCATTTTGATTAGATTATGCCTAAATACCAGAATATGATTATACAGAAAAGAATCAGATCTAACAGCTGGTTTGACTAGAATCTTCCCCGTTTGCAAGAATCTATGTATATTTTCATAGATCCTATTGAGAATCAGGGACAAGTTAGAATTCCAGTAGCATGCATTCCGTGGCTCTTTTCATATTGATCTACATGAACATCCATTCTCTTTTCTAACTGATCTGCATGAGTGATTGATTCTTTTTAGTTCCACTGGTCGAAGGCCAGCGGGGCTATTGTCATGGCCCTGTGTCCGTCGTGCGTCCGTGCTTTCGTGCGTCCGTGTGTAAACTTTTTCTTTAAACATCTTCTCCTCCTAAACTACTTGGCCAATTGTAACCAAACTTCACAGGAATGTTCCTTACATAGTCCTCTTCTAAATTCCTTCAAAGAATTTTGTTAGACCCAGAACTCTGGTTGCCATGGCAACAAAACCACAAAAAATTAAAAATCTTCTCCTCCAAAACCACCTGTTGGATTTCATTTTTATTTTGCATGACTGTTCCTTGGGTTGACCTCTTTCAGATTCCTTGAAGAAATTTTGATCCGACAAAAAACAAGGCCGCCATGGGCGGGGCTTATTTTCCCTATTTAACATATAGTGTAATGCTAAAACATCTTCTCCTCCTAAACTATTGGACCCATTGTAACCAAACTTCACAGGAATGTTCCTTACTTAGTCCTCTTCTAAATTCCTTCAAAGAATTTTGTTACACCCAGAACTCTGGTTGCCATGGCAACAAAACAACACAAAAAATTAAAAATCTTTAAAAAACCTTCCCCTCCAAAACTACCTGTTGGATTTCATTTTTATTTTGCATGAAGGTTCCTTGGGTGGACCTCTTTCAGATTCCTTGAAGAAAATTTGATCCGACAAAAAACATGGCCGCCGTGGGTGGGGCTTATTTTCCCTATTTAACATATAGTGTAATGCTAAAACATCTTCTCCTCCTAAACTACTGGGCCAATTGTAACCAAACTTCACAGGAATGTTCCTTACTTAGTCCTCTTCTAAATTCCTTCAAAGAATTTTGTTACACCCAGAACTCTGGTTGTCATGGCAACAAAACCACTCAAAAAATTAAAAATCTTTAAAAATCTTCTCCAAACCCACCTGTTGGATTTCATTATCCCCTTGCACAACATAGTTGTGAGGGGGGATATAGCATTTGTCACATACGTAGGTACGTACGTACGTACTTTTGTCATCGCTCTAGCGCCACGTACGTACGTACTTTTGTCATGGCTCTAGCGCCACGTACGTACATACTTTTGTCATCGCTCTAGGGCCTAAATTTCTTGACCGATTTTAATATAACTTCACACTAACATTCCTTACGACAATATCTGGAGCAAGATCGACTTTCAAGGTCATTACCTCAAGGTCAAGGTCACTCTGGCTATTTTTTGAAAAACTTTGTCATGGCTCTAGCGCCTACATTTCTCCCCCAATTTCAATATAACTTCAAACAAATGATCCTTATAAAAATATCTCGAGCGAGTTTGACTTTCAAGGTCATGACCTCAAGGTCAAGGTCACTGTGGCTATTTTTAGAAAAACATTGTCATCGCTCTAGCGCTTACATTTCTTCACCAATTTCAATATTGCTTCACACAAATGATCCTTATAAAAATATCTCGAGCGAGTTCCACATTCAAGGTCATGGCTTCAAGGTCAAGGTCACAGTGGCTATTTTTAGAAAAACTTTGTCATCGCTCTAGCTCCTACATTTCTTCACTGATTTCAATATAACTTCACACAAATGTTCCTTATGACAATATCTTGAGCGAGTTGGACTTTCAAGGTCATGACCTCAAGGTCAAGGTCACTGTTGCTATTTTTAGAAAAACTTTTTCATCGCTCTAGCGCCTACATTTCTTCACTGATTTCAATATAACTTCACACAAGTGTTCCATATAAAGATATCTCCAGCGAGTTTGACTTTCTAACTCATGGCCTCAAGGTCAAGGTCACTGTGGCTATTTTTAGAAAAAACTTTGTCATCGCTCTATCGCCTATATTTCTTCACTGATTTCAATATAACTTCACACAAATGTTCCTTATGACAATATCTCAAGCGGATTCGACTATCAAGGTCAAGGCCTCAAGGTCAAGGTCACTGTGGCTATTTTTTAGAAAAACTTTTTCATCGCTCTAGCGCTTACATTTCTTCACCAATTTCAATATAACTTCATACAAATGTTCCTTATGACAATATCTCTAGCGAGTTCCACTTTCAAGGTCAAGGTCACTGTGTCTATTTTTAGACTAACTTCGTCATCCCTCTAGCGCTTACATTTCTTCATCGATTTCAATATAACTTCACACAAATGTTCCTTATGACAATATCTCACCATTTCGACTTTCAAGGTCAAGGTCACTATGGCTATTTTTAGAAAACTTTGTCATCGCTCTAGCGCCTACATTTCTTCACTGATTTCAATATAACTTCACAAAAATGTTGCTTATGACAATACCTCGAACGAGTTCGACGTTCACGGTCAAGGTCACTGTGGCTATTTTTAGAAAAACTTTGTCATTGCTCTAGCGCTTACATTTTTTCACCAATTTCGATATTGCTTCACACAAATGTTCCTTATAACAATATCTCTAGTGAGTTCCACTTTCAAAGTCAAGGTCACTGTGGCTATTTTTAGAAAAACTTTGTCATGGCTCTAGTCCTTACATTTCTACACCCATTACATTATAACTTCACACAAATGTTCCTTATGACAATACCTCGAGCGAGTTTGACTTTCAAGATCAAGGTCACTGTGGCTATTTTTAGAAAAACTTTGTCATTGCTCTAGTGCTTACATTTTTTCACCAATTTCAATATAACTTCACACAAATGTTCCTTATGACAATATCTCGAGCTACCGTATTTAGACTTTCAAGGTCAAGGTCACTGTGGCTATTTTTAGCAAAACTTTGTCATCGCTCTAGCGCCTACATTTAATGATGGATTGTAATAGAACTTCACACAAATGTTTCTTATGATATTATCTCGACTTACTTCGACTTTCAAGGTCATGACCTCAAAGTCAAGGTCACTGTGGCTATCTTTTGAAAAACTTTGTCATCGCTCTACCGCCTACATTTATTAACAGATTTTAATATAACTTCACACAAAAGATGCTTATGATAATATCTTGAGCAAGATCTACTTTCGTGGTCATGGCCTCAAGTCAAGGTCACTATGGCTATTTTTAGCTCGTCTGTTTTTTGAAAAAAAACTTTCGAGCTATTGTCATCACTCCGGCGTCTTCGTTGTCGTCTGGCGTCGTCCTTAACCGAAAACCTTAACCTTGACCATATTTCCAAAAGTATTTGGCCTACCTTCATGAAACTTCATACACATACTCACCATCACAAGAGCTACATTCCGTACAAGGTTTATAACTCCATCTTGCAATTTGATTGCTCTTGTTTGACTTAGAACTTTGGTTTTCTAAAAGAAACTGCAGACGAGCGTTGGCACCCGCATGCGGTGCTCTTGTTAGAGAAACGTCATCACTCTAGAATGTACATTTATTGGAGGATTTTTAAACAAACTTTACACAAATGTTGCATATGATAATATGTCAAGCAAGTTGGACTTTTGCCATTTCAGTGTTTTCCACACACGAAGTTGTCTAGTGTGAGGGGATTTGTATCGCATACGATGCCTTGTTTTTATTTTGCATGAATGTTCCTTGGGTGGATCTCTTTTAGATTCCTTGAAGAAATTTTGATGCGACAAAAAACGTGGCTGCCATGGGCAGGGCTTATTTTCACTATTTAACATGTAATGTAATGCTAAAAAATCTTCTTCTGCAAAAGTACTTGTGGGATTCCATTGTAATTTGCATGAATTGTCCTTGGGTGGACTGTTGTCAGATTCCTTGAAAAAAATTTGATCTTACAAAAAAACATGGCCGCCATGGGCGAGGCTTATTTTCACTATATAACATATAGTGTAATGCTAAAAATATTTTCTGCAAAGTTCTTGTTTTATTTCACAGTTATTTGGCATGCATGTTCCTTGGGTGGACCTCTGTCAGATTCCTTGAAGAAATTTTGATCCGACAAAAAACATGGCTGCAGTGGGCGGGGTTTATTTTCACTATATAACATGTAGTGTAATGTTAAAAAAGTCTTCTCTTCTTCAAAAGTTCTTGTTTATTTATTTATTTATTTATTTAAAAGTACCTTCCTGTATCTGAATTTATCTCCTCCAATTTTGCTGACTATCACATATCTATAGAGGTCCACCTACAAATTGTCATGCTAAAATTCAAAACATCAGAAATTTCACTTGCCCATCACACTGGTGATAGAACTGATATTTTCAACACAAACTCTATTTATACGACTTGATGTTTCAAAATAAATTCAAAATACTGAGGGAGATTGATTTATTAGACCTAATTATACTACAGTGTCAACAGTTCTCCAGATCCCTGAGGGTTAAAATGGCTTAGTTGAAAAGGGAGGCATACCGAATCCGACGGAGGAAAGGAAAAAATAAATAAATAAATAAAAACATAAATCTGTTCATTTTTTAGCTCCACTGGCCAAAGACCGGCAGGTCTTATGTTATATGTTGTGGCCCTGTGTCTGTTGTGCGTCTGTGCGGTTGTGCATCCGTGCGTTAACTTTTTTCTTTAAACATTTCCTCCTTAACTACTAAGTCGATTGTAACCAAACTTCACAGGAATGTTTCTCACATAGTCCTCTTCTGAATTCCTTCAAAGAATTTTGTTACATGCAGAACAAAATGGCATCGAAACCAAAAAAAAAATATTTAAAAATCTTCTCCTCCAAAACTGCTCAATGGATTTTATTCTTATTTTGCATGAATGTTCCTTGGGTGGACCTCTGTCAGATTCCTTGAAGAAATTCGGATCAGACAAAAAACATGGCCACCATGGCCATGCCCCACATGACTGCCATGGCCATGCCCCTTGGCTCATTAGCTTTCAAAGACTTATATGGGGAAAAGTTTTAAAAACCTTCTCCTCCAAAACCGCTCAACTTAATGGATTTCATTCTTACTTTGCATGAATGTTCCTTGGGTGGACCTCTGTCAGATTCCTTGAAGCAATTTTGATCAGACAAAAAACATGGCCACCATGGACACACCCATTGGCTAATTAGCTTCCATAGACTCATAAAGGGATCTTTTTTTTTTGTTTTAATCTTCTCCTCCAAAACCACTAAATGGATTTCGTTCTTAATTTTCATGAATGTTCCTTGTGTCTACCATTGTCAGATTGAAGAAATTTTGATCAGACAAAAAACATGGCCGCCATGGCCACCACCTTTGGCTCATTAGCTTCCATAGACCAATAAACGGAAAAACTTCTTCTCTGAAACCATAAAGCCTAAAGCTAAGACATTTACAGTAAAACCTGTCTTAGTGGCCACCTCTATTAAGCAAGCAACCTGTCTTAAGCAAGCAGGCATTCAGTTCCCAAGAAAGGCAGATGTGTTAAATTTCACCTGTATTAAGCAAGAACCTGTCTTAAGCAAGCATATTTTGACTATCCCTTAGGCACTTGCTTAATACAGGTTGAACTGTAGTATGTAGCAAAGTTATGTGGTCACCTACTAAGTCCTGCGAATTATGACTCTTGAGTCCAAATCGGCAACGCCCCGGTGCTTAGTAGCTCCCATAGACTAATAATGACAAAATCTTGAAACTTTTCTCCTCTGAAACCATAAGGCCAAGAGCTTAGTATGTAGCAACTTGAAGTATTCAACTGCATAAATCCTGCCAACTATGCCCCTGGGGTCCAAATTGGCCACACCCTGAGGCCCTTAAGCTCCCATAGACTTATACTTGGAAAAACTGACAAAAATCTTCTCTGAAACCATCAGTGCCCAGAGCTTAGATATTAAGTATGCAGCAACGTCAAGTGGTCACTCAAATAAATCCTGCCAACAATGCCCCTGGGGTAAAAAATTGGTCACGCCCAGAGGCATATTAGCTCCCATAGACTTATAATAGGAAAAACTTAAAAAAGTCTTCTTCTCTGAAACCATAAGGCCCAGAGCTTTAGATATTTAGAACGGAGCAATGCCAAATGGTCACTCACATAAATCCTGCCAACCATGGCTCTGGGGTCCAAAAAATATAGAATGGACATTCCTTGGGTGGATCACTTGTTTCTTTTTTACCCATTGCATGCGGGAAAACCCTAAATGGGTACCTTGGCAAACAGTGCTGGCCCAGATGAGACCCCACAGAACACCATGTCTGATCAGGGCCTGCACTATTTGCTAGCAGAATTTTCCATCAAAAATAGAAAAAAATAGGCCTGACACCCCTTATATGACAAATGGACTGGTCCAACATATAGCAATAGAAGAGTCCACTAGTATACAATTGGTTAATGTAATAAATATGACAATTGTCTGAAGTTAGCCGGTGGAGCGACAGGCCCTCTTGGGCCTCTTGTTTTAACCCTTCTCTTGCTGAATATTCAGTTTAGCCACACCCATTTCTGACTTTAAACCAATCAGATTACTTGATGTAATTTATTCATACAAGTTCATAAATTGAATGTCAAACAGTGTAGATCCTGATCAGAAGCCATCTGATCTGAATCTACACTGTTTCTGAAGATAGGGGTAGTCGTGAACAGCAGGATAAGAGTTAATGATCAGCATGGACTTCCATTCTCTTTTCTTACTAGGCAAAAACTTGATCATACTCGAGGTCCTAATATATTAGGGGAAATTAAGGATCACACAGTGTAGACAATATCTCATTTAATTTCTCCCTGAGGTCATTCTATAAACATTTTGACAATCAGCCAGGTAAAAAGAGACACAAGATATATTATTAAATTCAAATTGTTAGTTACCCAGTAATCATTCCATGTTCTAGAATTTCGAGTGGGTGGGGAACCAACATAATTACTTGTTAGCTTTGTTGGATTTATTGATAGAAGAGTTTTGTTGCTTTGTTTGATTTGAGTTTAATGTCCCAATCAACATAGGTCATTTTGGAGATGTTGCTTCCAATTTTGTGGGACTTTTACCCGACATTGAGATGAAATGACATCACAAGCCCTGTCGCCCAATGAAACCAGTAGGGTTTATAAGCATGGATGGGGTGACTCGCACCGCTTTGCCTGGGCAGGCTTAGATCCTCTAAGCAGTTTACCAGTACTCATGTGCGGTCAGTTTCAGCTCTGCGTGGAAGCATCGTGCAGCCCATCTATTTCTTCAAGCCCGATGGGCGGTTGCCAATTGATAGAAGAGTATTAATTTCATGAATTATCTATATAAAAAGGGAAACAAAGAAGCATCAGTCGTTTATCTATTTTAACCCTTTGATTTGATTGCCCTAATAAAGTCGGTGTGACGTCACTTCCGATGGAAGCCGCCATTTTGAATATTGCTTCACTGTTAGTGCAAAACAAAATGTGTCTGTATCAGTGGAATTATTCATTTCACTGGAGACCACTGGAATTCCAGTGGAGTTACACTGGAATTCTGATGTATTTTGAGTGGGGTATCCTGCTGTTCACGACAGTCCTTACCTTTGCAAACAGTGTAGATCCAGATCATATGGCTTCTGAAGAAGACATCTGATCAGGATCTACTCTTTTTGTATAGTTATTTGGTGAAAACATTGATTAGCTGAAAGTCAGAAATGGGTGTGGCTAATTCAGATATTCAGCAGGATAAAGGTTATTGAACTTGATACACATAAACATTGTTACTAGCAAGATTTAAAGATGGGTCCTGTAATACATTGATTATATAGAAAAATACGCTGTGCATTGTAATATAGAAAAATACGCTGTGCATTGTAATACTATTATACAGTTTTGCTTTCGATTGATTGTTTTGGGTTTAAAGACACGTCAACCTTTGTGGATCATTTTGTGTCATCTCTCAGAGAAAGGGAGAAAAGAGATAGAAGAGATAGTAGAGGAGGCGAAAGTGAGGGACAGATGAGAAAGAAGAAAATGAGTGGAAGTGTAGAAACAGAAGAAATAACAATATTTCCCCTCTACCCTTACCTGTTGCAAGGACAGCAGGCCTTGCCCATCTGTAAGCCAATATCAGTTGGAAGCCCTGCATTGACGCAAGGTACAAGTAACCTTTGCCTCACCCAACCACCCCAGACACAGTTTTTGTATAGCGAAATTTAACCCTTATCTTGCTGTTCACGACAACCCCTATCTTTGGAAACAGTGTAGATCCAGATCAGATGGCTTCTGAAGAAGCCATCTGATCAGGATCTACACTGTTTGACATTAAGTTTATGGCTTTGTAGAAATGAATTACATCAAGTAATCTGATTGGTTCAAAGTCAGAAATGGGTGTGGCTAAACTGAACATTCAGCAAGAGAAGGGTTAAAGATGGAAACTTGGATCCCAACAGTAGTGATATAAAGAAGTTGTGGTTCATATTATGGTATCTATTCACCAGGATTTTTTGTCTTATACCACAACAACACTAAACCTATCAGACTATCAGTATTCACAATGGGCTTTAACTCTTGTATACTAGTGGACTCTTCCATTGCTATATAATGGACAAGTCCCTAAGTCATATAAGGGGTGTCAGGCCTGTTTTTTCGTTTTTATTCTATTTTTGATGGAAAATTCTGTCAGCAAATAGCGCAGGCCCTGATCAGACACCTGATCTGGGCCTGCACTGTTTGCCAAGGTACCCCTTTAGGGGTTTCCCCGCATACAATGGGCTTTAAATGTGTGCAGGGCATGGATGGCTGATTCAAACTTGTTGTAACCCGTTTTGTACCAACCGGAATCTTCCTCCTTATATATAGCAGGAGTCCATTTCAAAATTTAGGGGTGTCAGGTTGTTTTCTTCAAAAACTATTTGGAAATTGGCTGAAAATTTTGCAAACAGTGTAAGCCCTGATCAGATGCCACATTCTGTGACGTCTGATCTGGACCTATTCACCATATTTGCATTATTTGCTGGATCCCAGCTTGCACATTGTCAATATTGGAAAAACAGGTAACCAGACCCCCCTGACCTTTAAAGGTCAGGGGGGTCTGGTTACCTGTTTTTCCAACACTTATAACCTTCAGAGTAGGAACCAGCAGATAATGGAAATAAGGTGAATGCTATTTGCCAACTACCCATTTTGGGGTTTCCGGTTCTAAATGGGTTAATCCAGATAGCTTCTTGAAGATTTTGGTGTCTGCTGGCTCAAGTTATTATAGCCTTAGTAGGCAGTTATGTTTGATTATGGTATACATCAGATGAGCCCCGCCAAGCGAATTTGTGTCTTCGAGCATTCCGTCATGACAAATTTTAACTGCGCATGCCCAGCCATTTAGAGGGGCCAGGGATATGGCTTTCTGTCTGAAGGTTCCTCTTGATTCACTGCTTGTATGAGCGAGCAGCGAAGGTTCTGGCGAACCCTTTTATCTGGTACTATGAGGATACATCAAGAACTTTCACAATCACTTTGGTGTCAGTGTTGGCACTCACGTTTGTTTGATTTTATCTCTGAAACAACTAATTTGTGCTCAGAAGCATAATTAATTCTTGGTTAAGAATTGAAGGTAATATTTTAACCCTTATCTTGCTGTTCACGACAACCCCTATCTTTGCAAACAGTGTAGATCCTGATCAGATGGCTTCTGAAGAAGCCATCTGATCAGGATCTGCACTGTTTGGCATTCAGTTTATGAATTTGTAGCAACAAATTACTTCAAGTAATTTGATTGGTTGATAGACAGAAATGGGTGTTGCTTAAATGAATATTCAGCAAGATAAGGGTTAACATTCATTGAAGTATGAACAACATGGGTCATAAACAAAGTTTGCATATTTTTAAACACATCTGATGAGTTGATAGTATGCAGAAGAGGGGAATTTAGTTCACCATTACAAACTGGAGATCCCCAACAAAAAATGGCGAGCTTTTTTTCGTGATCAAACCACAAAGTCTTGACAAGCTCGTAAACAACCTGCATTAACCCCGTGTTTGGAACCTTTTCAACCTTGCTGCCAGCTAGTGGCAAGCTCGCCACTCGCCACTTGCCACTGGCAAGCTCACAATGAAGTTTAACACTTATCCTGCTGTTCACAACAACCCCTATCTTTGAAAACAGTGTAGATCCAGATCAGATGGCTTCTGAAGAAGCCATCTGATCAGGATCTATACTGTTTGACATTCAGTTTATGAATTTGTAGGAATAAATTACATCAAGTAATCTGATTGGTTCAAAATCAGAAATGGGTGTGGCTCAACTGAATATTCAGCAAGAGAAGGGTTAAAATCAACTCACAGTGAGCTCATCACTGGCATGTGACGAGCTCGCCACAAGCTTATTATGAGCTTGCTACTAGCTTTTGATGAGCTCAGGACTAGCTTGTGACTTTAAAAAGTAAACGGCAGATGACAAAGCAGACCGCATTTGTCTTGATTGGCATTTTATGGAATAATGTACAGTAAAAACCCGCTATTAAGTCCACCTAAAATTAAGACTAAATCTGCTTTTAAAAGCTTGAGATAGTTTCAGTTATTCTTTCTTTGTGTGTTCTACACCCAGTTTCTCATTGTAAGAGACCACTTTTGAGACTGTTCAAAAGTGGTCTTAAAGACCACTTTTGAACAGTCCCAAAGATGTCATTATATAGGAATTTTACTGTATTTGCCATATCAGGGGGAACAACCTACGTCATAGCAGTGAGGTCATAACCATTCGTAGGTTTTCCGGCGTTGGTTACACAAAAGGCATTTGCCACAACAAGTAGGCGCAGTCGGTGCATTAGGTCATAAAAGAATCAAACGTAGTGAAATCTGTCTCAGAAATGTGACCTTTTCTTTAAATAATTCGACACAAGCTGGTTTGGCAATGATGTCGGAACTACCATTGTTTACAGCGCCGATTCAAATCTTGTGGAGAAGCTATCGAAGCCTTTTCAATGTTTCAAGGTGGAATTATCTCACTGATGGGATGCAAATATTGTTAGTTACCAGCTGAAGTATGTTTTCTGAAGACTCGTAATGTACATATCTAGTTTGAAGCATTTTATTTCCCTATTAACACCAATATGGCCGCTTCTGAAATGGGTAGATATCTTTGCTATGACATAGGTTGTTCCCCCTGCATATCAAACTATCAGTATTAACCCTTATCTTGCTGTTCACGACAACCCCTATCTTTTCAAACAGTGTAGATCCAGATCAGAAGAAGCCATCTGATCAGGATCTACACTGTTTGGTTTGGTTGATTTGAGGTTTAACGTCCCTGTCAACACTGTAAAGGTCATTTTGGAGACGTTGCTTCCAATTTTGTGGGACTTTTACCCGACATTGAGATGAAATGACATCTCAAGCCCTGTCGCCCAATGAAACCAATAGGGTTTATTAGCATGGACGGTGCGCCTCACACCGCGGTTCCTGGACAGGCTTAGATCCTCTAAGCGGTTTACCAGTACTAGTGTGCGGGCCGGATTCATCTCTGCGTGGAAGCATCATGCAGCTCATATATTTCTTC
Source organism: Lucinisca nassula (assembly GCA_963580285.1). Classification (NCBI taxonomy): domain Eukaryota; kingdom Metazoa; phylum Mollusca; class Bivalvia; order Lucinida; family Lucinidae; genus Lucinisca; species Lucinisca nassula. Next base: position 59,188,341 of record OY757014.1, read on the forward strand.
AAGCCCCTATGGCATTCAGTTTATGAATTTGTAGCAATAAATTAGATCAAGTAATTTGATTGGTTGATAGACAGAAATGGGTGTGGCTTAAATGAATATTCAGCAAGATAAGGGTTAATTAAATGGTAACTAGTGACATCATTAGAATTGAACAACTAGACCTGGCTTGGAATCTTTATTGTATACTATATGACAAACACAACTCGACTCATTTCATTTGCTGCAGTGGTATCCATGGTGGTGATGTTCTTACTAATCAAAGGGTAGCTGTTTTCAAAATAATCATTTGGAGAGGCAAATCATCTGTTTCATGGTCGCGGATGATTTTTTATAGCAATAAATTGGCGGCAGATCAGTGGATCTGTCACCTTCAAATAGAATTTGCAACTTTACAATCAACATTTTACCTCCAGAACTGTCATTTTCAATACAGTTATCCCCATTCTAATGCATTTATTCACTTGGGTTGTTATATAATTGTTCTGTTTATGCAAAGTGGTATATAACAAAATACCAGTCAATGGAAAAGTGACTTATAAACCCTATTGGTTTCATTGGGTGACAGGGCTTGAGATGTCATTTCATCTCAATGTCGGGTAAAAGTCCCACAAAATTGGAAGCAACATCTCCAAAATGACCTATATAGTGTTGACGGGGACATTAAACCTCAAATCAAACAAACAAACAGAATAGTTGATTTCAAAAGCACTTGACTATTTCCTGACCAAGCTGTTTACCTTAACCTTTGTTCTATTTTATGCCCCCCGCCTATTCGGAGAATAGCGGAAGGGCATTAAGTTTTACCCCTGTCCATCCGTTTGTTCATCCGTCCGTTCGTTCGTCCGTCCGTCCCAACATCGTGTCTGGGCCATAACTCCTAAACCGTATGGAATATATTCATGAAACCTCACAGGTGCATTCATCACACTGAGACGATGTGTCATGAACAAGGAAGACAACTCTTGCGTTTTTGGTTTTTGGATTAACTGCCCTTGACTTAGTACCATATAGTAAACCGTGTCCAGGCCATAACTTCAAAACCGTATGGAATATATTCATGGAACTTCACAGGTGCATTCATCACACTGAGACGATGTGTCATGAACAAGGAAAACAACTCTTGCATTTTTGGTGTTTGAATTATCTGCCCTTGACTTAGTACCATATAGTAAACAGTGTCCGGACCATAACTCCTAAACCGTTTGGAATATATTCATGGAACTTCACAGGTGCATTTATCACACTGAGACAAAGTGTCATGAACAAGGAAGACATCTCTTGCATTTTTGGTTTTTGAATTATCTGCCCTTGACTTAGTACCATATAGTAAACTGTGTCCGGACCATAACTCCTAAACCGTTTGGAATATATTCATGGAACTTCACAGGTGCATTTATCACACTGAGACAATGTGTCATGAACAAGGAAGACATCTCTTGCATTTTTGGTTTTTGAATTATCTGCCCTTGACTTAGTACCATATAGTAAACCGTGTCCAGGCCATAACTTCAAAACCGTATGGAATATATTCATGAAACTTCACAGGTGCATTCATCACACTGAGACGATGTGTCATGAACAAGGAAGACAACTCTTGCATTTTTGGTGTTTGAATTATCTGGCCTTGACTTAGTACCATATAGTAAACAGTGTCCGGACCATAACTCCTAAACCGTTTGGAATATATTCATGGAACTTCACAGGTGCATTTATCACACTGAGACAATGTGTCTTGAACAAGGAAGACATCTCTTGCATTTTTGGTTTTTGAATTATCTGCCCTTGACTTAGTACCATATAGTAAACTGTGTCCGGACCATAACTCCTAAACCGTATGGAATATATTCATGAAACTTCACAGGTGCATTCATCACACTGAGACGATGTGTCATGAACAAGGAAGACAACTCTTGCATTTTTGGTGTTTGAATTATCTGCCCTTGACTTAGTACCATATAGTAAACTGTGTCCGGACCATAACTCCTATACTGTATGGAATATATTCATGAAACTGCACAGGTGCATTCATCACACTGAGACGATGTGTCATGAACAAGGAAGACAACTCTTCGAATTTTTGGTTTTTGAATTATCTGCCCTTGACTTAGTACCATATAGTAAACAGTGTCCGGGCCATAACTCCAAAACCGTATGGAATATATTCATAAAACTTCACAGGTGCATTCATCACACTGAGACGATGTGTCATGAATAAGGAAGACAACTCTTGCATTTTTGGTTTTTGAATTATCTGCCCTTGCTTTAGTTCCATATAGTAAACCGTTTCATGAATGGCAGTTGGCAGGGGCATCCGTGTCTTATGGACACTTTTTCTAGTTAATAAACTAATTTTGCCACACCCAGTTTTGACTATCAACCAATCAGATTATTTGATGTAATTTATTCCTATAACTTCACCAACTGAATAACAAACAGTGAAGTTCCAGATCAGAAGCGATCTGGACCCGGTTGTTCCAAGCATCATTAGATTAACAAGCTTTTTGGTTGTCAAACTGTTACATGTTCTCGCAAGCATAATGTCTAATATTTTGGTAATTTTGCTGAAAAAAATGTGAGCAGCTTTTGCATTTGCAAAAGCTGCTCACATTTGTTTCTGCAAAAATATTAGTATATTTGCAATATTAACTGATCAAAGTATCAGTGATAGGTTAACTAACGGCATCATGATTTTTGAACAACTGGCTCCTGATCCTGGATTTAAACTGTTTGCAAAGGCATAGCATATTCAGGAACACCAGGACAAGGGTTAAGTTCATCACTTTCCAAGATGAGAGTGCTTGAGAGTCACATTTTTTATTACACTTGTAATAAATAATTTACTGTTGTGAACTTGTGACATACTAACAATTACATGTTTATTTGACAAGCACTGTCTTATTTAACAGGATGTATCAACAATATACTCGTGTTCCAGCGTATTGTCCCTGCTTCTTTGGCAAGCAGGAGCAACCTAATAGGGTATCATTTTGCATATATCACTTTTTATGCCCCCACCATTCGAATTTCGAATGGAGGAAGGGCATATAGCGTTGTCCGTGTTCGTCTGTCCATTCGTTCGTCCATTTGTCCATCCAAAACTTAAACGCAGTCAATAACTTTCTTATTTCTGGATGGATTTTGAAAAACTTTGTAGAAATGTTAACCATCATTAGACGATGTGTCTGGTGCAAAACCGAGGTCCGTACCTCCAAGGTCAAGGTCATACTTAGAGGTCAAACGTCAAAAAAGGGTTCGAAACTTAAACACAGTCAATAACTTTCTTATTTCTGGATGGATTTTGAAATTACTTTGTAGAAATGTTAATCATCATGAGAAGATGTGTCATGTGCAAAACCCAGGTCCATACCTCCAAGGTCAAGGTCATACTTTGAGGTCAAATGTAAAAAAAAGGGTCCAAAACTTAAACGCAGCCAATAACTTTCTTATTTCTGGATGGATTTTGAAATTACTTGATAGAAATGTTGGCCATCATGAGACAATCTGCCTCACACAAAACCAAGGTCCTTACCTCCAAGTTCAAGGTCATTTATTAGAGGTCAAATGTGAAAAAAGGGGTCTAAAACTTAAACACTGTCAGTAACTTTCTATGGATTAATATGAACATAGACATATTTTCAGGTGGGGGCATCCATGTCCTATGGATGGATTTCTAGTTTCATAAATACATTTTTTTCTGGTAATGATTACAATGCAGTTTTGGGTTTTAGGTCTAGAGCTTTATGCATAGAGCTTAGGATTAACTTGTGATTTTTTTTTCTGACTGCATGCATACACATATTTAGGTCAAGACATAAATGTCCAGAAAAAATGCCTCATACCGGACTTATACGGACACGACCTTTCTCAGCTGTGCTGATAATGAAGGGAATTAACGCGTACAACACAGAAAATAAATGGTTATCTCCCACAGCTCCTAGCCATGGTTTCCTAGGTGACCAAGGTAAACTGGAAATAGAAAAAGGGGGGCAGTGTATTTCATTTTCAAAAAGGACCAAATTATTTTCATTTTTATTTTACAAAATGTATATGGGCGTGTTCACAATAAATTTGCAATTTTACTTCCGCTTGCACAGAAAAGAAATAACAATTTACAAAAAAGTTATGAAAAGAAATTCATCAGTTTTTGGCGCTGTAATCAATAGTTTTACTAAATATTCTATACATTTACTGGGTGCTTCCAAATATATGTAAAAAGGACTAAAAAGTTGTTCATAAAATTTCATTAAAAATGCATGTGGATAATTGAAAAAGAATGTAAAATCATCAGCCGCTTGCACAGAAAAGATATTCTTATAAGTTTTTATTTTATGCGGAAATAATTATCAAGTTCCTATATAAATCTATGTATTAACTTTAACCGACATCAGTTACCTGGATGTCCGTTAAAGTTCGACATGATTTCCCCGCTTCTGTTTCCGTGCATGTGTGCAGTGTCTTAGGATGCATGGAAACAGAATCGGGGAAACAAATCATGATGATGATAATAATAATGAAATAATAATAATTTTGACGGATAAAAAAAAGTAGATCAACTTTCATTTTTTTTTGCAGAAAAAAAACCTGCAGATTTGACGTCATCATTCCTCGACTGACGTATAACTAACAAAAATACTGTGCACAATATGATGTCATTACAGAAGCATGCTTCTCTTTTTTTCCTAAATGAGCCAGCGCATGGCAAATTCCACAAATGAGAAAGATTTTAAGGGGCTACAGTGCACACTGCTTATTTCATTTTTATCAAAACCATTAAGAAATCGCGCCTATTCAAATACATGTATATCAAATATTTTAGCACTAAAAGCTTCTGATAATTTTCATACTTCTGCCCAGAAATAGATTGTAGGTACTCATTACAACCACCCCAACAGGTCGGTTTTAATGAATACCCACAATCTATGCATTTGAGCAAGAACAAGAAAATTAATGTATACCCTGTTCACCTCTATTTTACTTTATAAAAGCTTTGTTCAGTGTGTGTGTGGGGAGGGGGGGGGGGGTGCAGAATGACAAAGGCATGCTTTCGTGACGCATACATGTACATTGTGGGTACTACTTAGATCCACCACAATAATGACTTCTTCACACGCGATCGCTTGTCACTAATTATTGCTCATTTTAATCCGTTTACTGGTGTTTATTAGACGTTATCACCATTATATATATATAGACTTGTCAACAACAAGAGGGGGTTTATGTATTTGGTTTTATTTGAAGTTTAACGTCCCCACCAACACTGTAAATGTCATTTTGGAGACTTTGCTTCCGATTTTGTGGGACTTTTACCCGACAATAAGATGAAATGACATCTCAAACCCTGTCGCCCAATGAAACCAGTAGGGATTTATAAGCATGGACGGACTGCCTGGGCATGCTTAGATCCTCTAGAGCGGTTTACCAGTATTCGGGTGCGGTCGGTTTCAGCTCTGCGTGGAAGCATCCTGCAGCCTATCTATTTATTCAAGCCCCGATGGGCGGGGGTCGATTATGTAGTCGGTCGAATGAATATATGTCAAAGTCAAGACTGATCAGACTGCGCGGCATAGTCATTGCATGTCGCGCCCATGACATCACAAAAACACACCTATATTCAAGTGCATTGAAAATTTTACCAGGAAAAAAAAATGAAACATTATCGGTGAAAAATTACCATATTTTTCACATTTATGCTCAAAACATTAATTGTGTGTATTGGTTTGAACCGCATCGATGAGGCGGTTCGAACGTGTACTCACAATCTATGTTTTGAGCTACTTAGATTGTGTGTACTCATTAGAACTGCCCCGATGAGGCGATTCTAACGTGTACTCACAGTCTATGTTTTGAGCTCAAAACAGAGATTGTGTGTACTGGTTATTGTCGCCTCGGTGAGACGCTTCTAATGTGTATTTTTGAAGAAAAATAATGTACAACCCCTCTAAATCCCAGTGTTTTTAGCTCACCTGAGCCTTTAGGCTCATAGGTGAGCTTATAGTATAGCCATGGTCCGTCGTCCGTCCTTCCGTCTGTCCGTCCATCCACCATTTTCAAAGATCTTCTTCTCCTATACTGCAGGGCCAATCAAAGCCAAATTTCATATGGAGCCTCAGTGGGATGGGGGAACGAAAGTTTGTTCGCGGGTCTGGATCACATGACCAAGATGGCCCCCATGCCCATATATGGTAAAAAGCCTTCAAAAATCTTCTTCTCCAGAACCATAAGGCCAGTGGCCTTGAAACTTGGCATGTAGCATATGGTACTCAGGCCCATCATGGTTTGTACAAATGGTGACCCTGGGTTGACCTTGACCTATTTTACAGCAATGTCAAATTTGCCGACTTAGGCTTTTGCATGGGGCAAAGTGAAAATTGGAACAAGTTTTCTTTTTGTTTCATTTGCTTCTGTATACAGTATACCATTTATGTCCAATGGACAGTTCCTCATATTTTCCCTTTCTGTGAGCCAGGCACCGAGGTTATAAAACTTTTTTCACGCTCAACTCACTTCAGCATGAAATTTACCCTGCTCATAAGTTTTAAAATGCCAACAAATATTGAGATGGCATTTTAAAATTTATGAGCAGGGTAAATGACATTTTCTGCTGATCTAAGTAGGAAAATTGTCACCAGACAGGTGAGCGGTTCAGGACCACTGGTCCTCTGGTTTTCTTATTTCTGCTAGAAAACAGATATTGTGTGTACTCATTAGAACCGCCCGACGAGGCGGTTCTAAGGGGCACCTACAATCAATGGTTTTGAGCAGGAATTAGAAGAATAAAATATAGCCCTGTAAATCCCAGGTTTACTTATAACTGTGGGGTTTAACGGGGTCAAACTTATATATGCGTGTTTTCGCGATGGAACATAGGCGGCCAGCGTATCTAATCGCCCTGAATGCGCTGGCTGGGAATTTAAGGATCAGACCCCGCAAACGGGCCTAAGACATTGCACAAATGCATGGAAATAGAAGCGGGGAAACAAATGATGACGATGCTGATGAAAATAATAATAATGTTGACGGATAAAAAAAACTTGCGGTTGCGGTCCGCCATCCAGGTACTAACGGCAATATTAGTTATAAAGTTTACAAGTGTATACGTTACACGGACTTGCTGTCGTAATGAAACCTACATACTTTAAAAGAGCTCGTTAGAAGAAGGCATTATTGTCATTACGATAACATACCCGTGCGACAAAGTGCATTGCTTCACATCTCCAAAATGGCTCTTTTATGATGAAAATCCGTGACATTTTTCTTATGTTCCCTGCAAACAAAGGTTGTGAGTGCTCATTAGAACCGTCTGAATGAGGCGGTTCTAACGAGCATCCACACCCTATGTCTTGGAGCAGAAATAAGAAAAATAATGTGTACCCCCAGTAGACCCTAGTTTTCTCCATATAAATTGGGGTTAAGGGGGTGTTCATTTCACGGATTCACGTGATGGGTGGGTCTAAGTATAGTACCCGAAATGTACATGTATGCATCACGAAAGCACGCCTTTGTCAGTCTGCAAATCCCCCCTCCCCCACACTGAACATGTCAAACTTTTATAAAGTAAAAAAGAGGTCAACGGGGTATACATTATTTTTCTCGTTCTTTCTCAAATGCATAGATTGTGGGTGTTCGTTAGAACCGCCCTGTTTAGGCGGTTCTAATGTGTACCCACACTCTATTCTTGGGCAGAAGTATGAAAATTATCAGAAGTTTTTAGCTGAAAGTTTTTAAGTTTTTTCAGTGCTAAAAGTTTTAATATATTTGAATAGGAGCGTTTTCTGAATGGTTTTGACAAAAAATGAAACAGGGACTGTGTATTGTAGCTCCGTAAAATCTTTCCCATTAGTGGATTTTGCCATGCGCAGGCTCATTTAGGAAAAGAGGAGTCTGTAATGACATCATATTATGCATAGTATTTTTTGTTAGGAATACGTCAGTCGAGTAATGATGACGTCAAATCTAGAGGGTTTTTTTTTTTGCCAAAGAAAATGAAAGTAGATCTATTTATAGATATTGATCTTTTTAGCCAAAAAGTTAGATTTTTAATGCTTTTTAAAAGGTTATAAGCTTCCAAATTTAACTTAGTTAAGTAGCCAAACTGACAATGGACACCTAGTTTCCTTTTTTATTTACTTAGAACAATAATCAAGGGGGGTCCACCTTCCTTTCTCCGGTTTATAAATGATTTTTTTCGCCCTCCAAGTAACCGCTTACAATACACTGGAAAACAAGATACTTTTTAATGACAGATTCTATCTGTCATCTCTAGCTATCCTGCGTGTTGTAAAGTAGTTCCGGCTTTCTTATGACTTTCTTCCGGCTTTGACCGCCAAAGAAATATGAGTCCGCACAAAAATGTAGTCCGGTTAGGCGCAGTTATCAAAATTGTACATCCTATAATCGCAATACAAACTTTTGAAGCAGACGACATGATTTTATCTTACCTTTCAGAGAATATATTCAGCACTTCATATGAATCAGCTGCATCATGCGAGACTGTATACCTAGATCAATGCGGCATCTGCTTAGACGTCTGCTCAGGGTTTACACTGTTTTCTAACAGTGCTGTCAATATTTAATCCTTAAAGACCAGCCGGTCAGCTGCAGAACAGACTATTAATGGGTTTTCCGACATTGGAGGTCAAGTCTAGGTCAGTTACAACTAGGTGTATATCAGACTTGCGAGAAAAAGCTGTCCATTTCAACCCTGGAATATGGTACAGATACCTATGCAAACAGTGTAGGTCCTGTGATATAATTCTAGGTGCCATATTTAGCAGAATGGACGAGCCCAACTTCAGTGATGGAAGAGTACACTCCAGAAACTCAAGGCAGTGAATAAATCAAAGCACTGACAACACTCATGCCGATTGTCTCTAAAAGCAGGCTGGTCATGAACGAGGACTTGGACTGATCCGTTTAAACTTAACGGAAGTTTAGTAACTGATGCAAAAATGTAGAACAAGATCAGCACCGTGTTCTGTGGCGTTTGATCTTAGTCTACATTGTTTGCCAGATCGAACATTTTTTCAAGTGCAGATTTTACAGATTACACTTACATGTAACCAAGACTGAAAAACGACCCGGCTATGTTTGGGTTGATTGTTTGGCATTCGACCCGAAGTTACTAATAAAAAAATCGATTCAGAGCTAACGTCTACGTGACTATCACTGACTTCTCAGAATAACCTTTTTCTTGCAGAAAATAGCCGCAGTGAGACCAGGGTATTCCATAAGACTGAAGAGGGTCATCCTGGAATCATAGGGTGAGCTTGGCAAACAGTGTAGACCAAGTTCGGACGCTACAGAACGCGCTTCTTATCAAAATCTTCAATATTTGTTTGGAATTTCAGAGTTAAATTAAACAGTTTAATCTCAGCCCAGGACTTTTACCCCAACCTACATCCCACCAACACTTTCGGTGCTTTGATTTTGAATACAAATGATTGCATGATTACAACACGCTTAGGCACCATGCCCTGAAGCTAAAAAGGTAATATCAATCAACCGTGACGTATGGTTACCAGTCCGGCCACGATCCTGTGTTTTGTATTGTTTGATTTGAGGTTTAACGTCCCCGTCAACACTGTATAGGTCATTTTGGAGACGTTGCTTCCAATTTTGTGGGACTTTTACCCGACACTGAGATGAAGTGACATCTCAAACCCTGCCGCCGCCCAATCAAAACCAATAGGGTTTATATGCATGGACGGTCCGACTCGCACCTCTTTGCCTGGGCAGGCTTAGATCCTCTAAGCAGATTACCGGTACTCGTGTGGGGGTCGGTTTCAGATCTGCGTGGAAGCATCATGCAGCCCATCTATGTCTTTAAGCCCCGATTGGCGGGGGCCAACGATCTTGTGTACCACCTTCACACCAGCACTGATAGAAACCACATGTTCAGGATCAAACTTTTGATGTGTGATGTAAGGTCGTGCCTAGAAAAGAAGAAATTGTATTTTGTTCTCAAAAAGCATCAAGTGAGAACGTATTGCAACATTTTTCATTGAACCCTGGACAGTTAGAGTGAGTGAGTGTTTGAGTTTTACGTCCTACCAACAGCTAAGGTCATACGGAGACGATACTTCGGTTTAAAGACACATCCGAAAGTCTGGAGAAGTCCGGGATCGATCCTGCGATCCCTGGTTTACAAGGCGAGTAGCATAACCACTGCACCACGGAGGCTTCTAATGGACAGTTAGAAGCTGGTCGGAAAGCGGATGGCGTTGACTCTGATTTTGGGTGCCACATGTGTGTGATCTATTTGTCTGTTGGAGCGACATTTTAATATCAACAGAAGACGCTAGTGGACGTCGGCGTAGCGGAAGACCGACGTCAGTACGTCAAGATCGATTCATCCGACATACGCATATGCGAAGCAGATTTCCAGCGGAATCTGCTACACTGTACCTGAAGATAAACAAAGGGTTTCAACTACCGACTAATAAGCACTGACACTGTTCGTCGCCCTTATGCGATGCACTTTTTAGAGCTAGATGTCCCTGTCGTGACCAAAATTAAGACGTCGACACTTACGCTGGTGCATGAAATACGTACATGTATATTGGCCTCTAAGCGACTCGCGTGATATGCATTTCAGTGACACATCGCACTTCAGCGTGAATCACGCCGATTGTCGTTTCGGGATGTTTCGACACATAGTTGTAAGGTATGCCGAGGCGACGTTTGCGTAAAAGAGCATGACATATCGGATGGAATAAGCGAAATGGTATGTCGAGCTATTGTAGCTAGCGACATTAAGAACATTCAAGATCATGGCTGAGACGTTAACTGAACAGCGAGACGTTACATCAATCAAGTGCGTCGACCTCACGTGGTTCCATTTATTTGTTTACGCTCAGAATTCGGGATATCTTATCCAGCAGGATTACGCGCGTGTTTATAGTGGTGTTCTTACTCAAAAATGTCTTCAAGCCAATGGAATTCATGTACTGGACTGACCAGCCTTTCTCCTCCGATCTCTTTGTGAAAAATAGAGTATCTTTTGGGGGGAGGTATCCACAACCGACCAGACAAAAATGTTACTAATTGCCAGTAGTATTGTTAAAACTTGAATTTTAATGTTTGGTTTTGAAAACGTATTAATAGTTTCTTTCCAAAATTTGAAACATCGAATGGCATTTCATGATACCACCGGTGTATAGACAAATGCAAACATATCATACAATGGAATTTGCAGAACTACTTTTCTATGTTTTAAGATCTTTTTAGAAAGGTTGTCTGTAAGTTTTCACAGTGTTTTGATTTTCTCATAGAATCTGTCATTTCAGTGCCTTTGGCGCTTTGATTCTATTGTAGAAGTTAAGCAACACATATTGTGGTTAGTACCTGGATGGGTGACCGGAAAATCTTTTTATCCATCAACATTATTATCATTATTTTCATCATCATCATCATCATCATCATCATCATCCGGACCTTCCAAACCTTATATTGCTGGTACCATACCGGACTTATACGGACACGACCTTTCTCAGCTGTGCTGATAATGAAGGGAATTAACGCGTACAACACAGAAAATAAATGGTTATCTCCCACAGCTCCTAGCTATGGTTTCCTAGGTGACCAAGGTAAACTGGAAATAGAAAAAGGGGGGCAGTGTATTTCATTTTCAAAAATGAAATTAAAATGCTGACTTATACATACTTGTTTTTCAGCCAGTTTCAACAAAATAGTCCTTCAAAACAAGCACACCACTTTCTCTTTGAAAGCTATATTCCCACCAGTTTTTGAAAAACAGCAAATGGGTCATTGTGTTACTGCCAAGATGCTTCTGGGAAATTTGGCAGATGCTCATTCCAAAAATAAGCTCAGGGGGAAAATGTCCAGGTTGCATATTTAACTGGGGGGGCTAATTTCCATCAATACATCTTTTCCTTGGGGGCAAATATCCTTGGTTGGGGGCAAATGTCTGGAGACCTATTTAGGCATAAGTGGAATTCACCCATTACAGAAATGTACCTTTCCATGTGGGCTATCCATGATCTGTAGAGTAGTCTGCCGTTGATAAAGAGTGCAGATGTTGATGCACAGTGATATACCAGGGGTATTTTTTTAATTTTAGTAATGCCCAACTAGAATTCTTTTTCAGCAATAGACAAATGATGAGTGTATGTCTGTATCATACTGTCCAAGAATTCTGTCCAGGAACTGGTTTCAAATGGGATAAGTTTCACCTAGGGCTGTAACGATACAGTCAACCCACGATACGATACGTAATGCGATACTTGCCTCACGATATGATACATATCAGGATACTACTTTCTTGTTTAAATCACAACTCGAAAATTTTCTAAGTGGCTCAAAACCATCTCGGAGTTCAATCTTGTGTACCAAAGCCTCCGTAAGATGTGCATATTTGTTATAGAAGTGAACGATTAAGATATGAAAATGGTCTTGAAATATGTTAAAGCTGTCATTTTCTTTAGAAATTGTACTTTTTGGCGTATCGTCAGGTATCGCAATATCAGCCCCACGATACGATACTCGTATCGTCAGCAAAAGTATCATGATACGATACGATTTCAATGAATCGTTTCAACCCTAGTTTCACCGTTCACTCATATACACTATATATGTCACGAACTTCAATTTTGCCATTTGTGAAGTTAATGACATATTTGAGCAGACTGAGCAGACCAATTCATGCTGTGCAATGTCAGGACCTGCGCTGGCACCAATGACATTGTGACAGCAATTATGCGAACTAGCATTTTCATCATCCATCATTAACCCATTTTGTACCAAATGGTCATTTTTCTATTAAATGTGTGTGTGTGTGAATTCGGGTTTAACGTTGCTTTCAACAATTTTTCAGTCATATTACGACGGTGTCTGGTTGCAACAGGGAGCTCAATGCTCACTTTTATAGTGCTGCCTCACTGAAGTATCATGTCCCAGACACATTACATGATACCACACCCAGTCACATTATCCTGACACTGGGTCGACCAGTCCTAGCTCTACCCCGTAAAATCTGAGTGCCAAGCGAGGAGCAGCTAGTACCATTTTTAACGAACTTTGGTATGTCGCGGCCCTGGATTGGACCCGTGACCTCCTGTTACCCGGAGTGGACACTCTACCAACTGAGCTATCGGGGCCGATTTTTCTATTTAATACATACATTTTTGATTGGATGCAATCCATGGAGCCATCTTGCAACATAAGTCTTATGTAGAGATTTATGTGTTGCTGAACTAAGAGAGCCAGTATCTTTGCAAACAGTAAAGATCCGTATCAATTATCTTCCAAAGAAGAAGCCATCTGATTAGATCTTCACTGTTTATCATTCAGTTGGTGAATTTATAGGAGTAAATATCATCAAGTAATTTGATTGGTTGATTGTCAGAAATTAGTTTGGCAAACTTACTTTATTCAGCAGATGGTATGGTAACCCATTTATCTTTTGTTTACAGATGAGATGCCAAAACCATCACCCAGAATCAGGCCCAGAGACCAGAAACCAAAGTCTAGTTCCAGAACGAAATTACCTGATTCCAGGACGTTAAGGGTAGGTCATAATACAGTAGAATTCTTATATTAAGACCACCTTTGGGACTGTTCAAAAGTGGTCTTTAAGACCACTTTTGAACAGTCCCAAAGGTGGTCCCTGACCAGAGGACATTGTGTGCAGGAAATTCGAAGACAGAATAACTGCACCCTCCTGAATAAGCTTTTTAAAGCAGAATTAGTCTCAGTTTTAGGTGCTGTTAATAGCGGAATTTTACTGTATTTTAGAATGAATTGCCATATTTTGCTGTATATAGCATGAGCATCAGATTGGTGGGAAAAAGTGCAGTTTCTATATAACACACATCAATTTTAGGGTATAAGTTCTCTGGTGCCAAAACACTAGATGTCCTTATAGTGCAAGTTGAGTATCTTGACATGTCACAAAATTATCACCTCAAGTGTCATGTTCATGATTGAGACATAAGTTAGCATGAGATGTCATTTCATCTCGATGTCGGGTAAAAGTCCCACAAAATTGGAAGCAACGTCTCCAAAATGACCTTTACAGTCTTGATGGGGACGTTAAACCTGAAATCAAACAGATCAAACAAGAACTTCCCTTTCGACAAGTTGAGTTACAACACAACAAGAACATTTGTATTATACTATATACATACAGCTTATCCTATTAATAATGTCATTCATGAATGTGCTTCTTTGATACATTGTTGCTTTTAGTTATATACACAATAATAAATGTGCTTTAGTTTGAAGGGCAGAACTTTTCATAAACTTAAGGTACACAGCATATTTAAAGAAATGAATTATGGTTAAATTAAATTACTTGTTGAGTCAAATATTTCCTTCTTTTTGTTCCTGTTCCTCTGTAAGGCAAATAGAGAAAATTCAGTTATGAACATTATACAGTCAAACTTGAATGGCCTTTGGGACCTCGAGAATCTGTTCGAGACAGGGGTAGTTCGAGCCACTGAGGGTTACTGTTAGGAGGCATAACGATATACTTTGGGACATCTTTTCGGTGTTCTAGAATAAAAATGTATGTAAATAAAAATGTATGCTGTGTGTACTCATTAGAATCACCTCATTGAGGTGATTCTAATGAGTACACACAGCATAGATTTGCAAGATAAAATACTAAAATCTCCTAAATTATCACCCACTGTTTCTTATGTAGAGGAATTTCCTAGGGACTCAAGAACGGATTCGACTCAGCCATGGTAAACGAGCCATCTGTTATCGAGCCATTGAAGTTCCACTGTATTCTCAAAATAAAAGTGGTGTTACCCAGCAAAAGTAATCATAAGTATTCATAAAGTAATCATGATTACTTTGCAATGTAATTGTAATTGATTACATGCACTGAAAAAGTAATTGTAATCTGTAATCTGTCATCATGAAATTCAAAAGTAATTGTAATTGTAATCGATTACATTGGAAAGTAATCAACCCCAGGTCTGGACATAACAACACAATGCAAACACCAGTGCTTTTATCTTGTTACTTTGGCAGTCTGTTTAGGATTAGTAATCACACACTTTAGTGTCCTCTGATGTGTCTCATTGGTATGCAGTATAGACATAGATTAGACACAGTTAAGTGCGATGTCAGATGTTGGTCTACAAATTACGATATTTGCTTAATGTACAGGACTTTGTTCAAAGAATAGCTAGCTAAACCAGCTAGATTGTGGTAAAATTGTTAACTGTTCTAGCAAGTATGATATCTAATGCTCTGGTATTTTTAATATGAGTAGCTAGCATACTTCCATTTTTTTTTTCAGAGAAAATATTAGCATATTTTCCATATTAAATGATCAAAGTTTCAACAATAACGTTAACGACATTATTTGTTTTAAGCAACCAGCCCCAGATATAATTGTAAAACGTACTGTAAACAAGATAAACCCAAGCTGCCAGCCTCAGTGGACGAGTTTGATGACGATCTGACTCGTGGTCAGATCACTGGTCCGATCCCCTCTGGACGGAAATTTTTTATCATGAAATATTTTCTGTGGTCATTCTCTCCCTTCCACCAAATCAAGGAGTCAGTTTGTGGCAAGAGAATGCACACTGTACTGGTTAACCACTAATGTATAAACCACTGCCCAGGAAAAGTTTGGCTAGTTAAACTGACAGTGATCTTAACCCTTGTTCTGCTGAATATTCATATATGCCACACCCACTACCGATTATCAACCAATCAGATTACTTGATGCAAATTATTGCAACAATTTCACAATCTGAATGGCAAACAATGTAGATCCTGATCAGATGGCTTCGTCAGAAGCCATCTGATCTGGATCTTCATTGTTTGGAAAATAAGGCATATCTGGGCTCAGCAGGACAAGGGTTAACCATTTTGAATGGGCTGTAAACCATTATCCTGCTGAATATTTAATTTAGCCAGACCCATTTCTTACTATCAGCCAATCAGATTATTTGATATAATGTTTTTTCTTCAAATTCACAAAAAAATGAATGACAAATGGTGTAGATCCTGATCAGATGGCTTCTTCAGATCTGGATCTACACTGTTTGCAAAGGTAGGAGTTGTCATGAACAGCAGGATAAGGGTTAAAATTTGCAAACAGTGGCTTCAGATCAGGATCTACACTGTTCGTCATTCAGTTTGTGAATTTGAACAAATACATTATATCAAGAAATCAGATCGAATGAATGTCAGAAATGGGTGTCACCAAAAGTAATTATTCAATAGGATAAGGGGTATACTCCAAATCAAACCAAAACCTGCCCCAAGCTGTTAGGTGAAGATTTTATGTATATTATGTGTACATGCGTATGGGTTAATTCATCCTAATGTAATAATTCTAACATCATCTTTCAGGATTGGTCAATGCAAACTAGTAAAGGCAGTTTTTTCTACGAAGAAGATGAAATAGTTACTCATGTGTATAGTCTCAGACTGACAGAGGAAAGTGCCGTGTATTTCACAGCATACCCAATACAGGAACCTGCCTCTTGTGAGTTCACACCAATCTCATTGTAATACTTTTGATGGGGCCCAAAACAGAATCCTGTTGTTCAAAGCCGTGTGAGTCAGACCGGGACCATCCATGCTTTTAATCCCTAATGGTTTCATTGGGCGACATTTTATCTCAATGTCGGGTAAAAGACCCACAAAATTGGAAGCAGCATCTCCAAAATGACCTATACAATGTTGTTGGGGACATTAAACCTCAAATCAAACTAACAAAAGAAACCCTGTTTGTTTAACAAATGTGTTATATCCAATCAAAAAGGTATATAAATTAAAACACCCTATTTTCAAATTTTCGGCCTGTGGTCTGCCAAACATATGAAAATAGAGTGTTTTAATTCATAGGCTATTGTGCATGTTTTCCCTGAAGAAAAATAATTTAGAACTAAAAGGTATCAATTATATAGAAAAGTGTTTTAATGAACAGTATTATATAAAGGTTGTGGTATATTAACCCTTGTCCTGCTGAATATTCATATATGCCACTCCTACTACCGATTATCAACCAATCAGATTATTTGATGCAAATTATTGCAACAAATTCACAATCTGACTGGCAAACAATGTAGATCCTGATCAGATGGCTTCGTCAGAAGCCATCTGATCTGGATCTTCATTGTTTGGAAAATAATGCATATCCGGGCTCAGCAGGACAAGGGTTAAATTTAATTGATTTATGAATTATTCAGTTTATTTGATGATAACTTGTTTTTGGCTGATAGATACATTATCAATCATGGTTTTCTATGTTAATCAAAATTTTATCTTGCTTACATTACAAGTTCTTATTCACCATTGTTAGGATCCAAAGACATTTTGTGCTGTTTTTCCCAACCTGCAATAGCTAATTTAACCCATTTAGTACCAGAAACCCCAAAACGGGTACCCTGGCAAACAGTGCAGGCCCAGATCAGACGCCGCAGAATACGGCGTCTGATCAGGGCCTCCACTGTTTGCTAACGGTTCAGTCATTTTCCAAATAATTTTTTATGAAAACACAACCTGACACCCCTTAATTTTGAAATGAACTCCTGCTATATATAAGGAGGACGATGCCATTTGGTACAAAAAGGGTTAACTATTACCATTTATACAGGGCTGGAAAATTCCCCTCGTTCACTTGCCATGATGAGTAAAAATTTTGGATTACGAGTAAAAATCTTGTCTAGTGACTAATAATTTACCAAAATCTACATGCCCTTGGTCAAGCAGGACGAGTAAAATTTTGAAGAATTTTCCAGCCCAGTTATTGTCATACTATATGAGCCCCACCAAGCGAACTTGTGTCTTCGAGCATTCTGTCATGACAAATTTTAACTGCGCATGCACAGCCATTCAGAGGGGCCAGAGATATGGCTTTCTGTCTGAAGGTTCCTCTTGATTCACTGCTTGTATGAGCAAGCAGCGAAGGTTCTGGCGAGACTGCGCGGATGCGCAGGCTCGCCTGAACCTTCGCTGCTCGCATGGGCGATATGTACCAAAATCGCTTGACATGGCCCAAATAGTATATAGATTTTCAAAGTTTATCTGTATTTTGTTGCAGTGGCCTTGTCCAGTAGTGAACCTGTTGACACAGCCCTATATATTCTTGATAACAGAGGGAAACTAGTGACCTTCACAGAACAGACAGACAGTAAAGGGGTATATGCTTTATATTTCATTTTCTTTTCCAACCACTAGCCCAAAACAACTGTATATGTCACCGGCCCCGATAGCTCAGTTGGTAGAGTGTCCGCTCCGGGGAACGGGAGGTCTCGGGTTCGATCCCGGGCCGCGACATACCAAAGTCGTTAAAAATGGTACTAGCTGCTCCTCGCTTGGCATTCAGATTTACGGGGTAGAGCTAGGACTGGTCGATCCAGTGTCAGGATAATGTGACTGGGTGTGGTATCATGTAATGTGTCTGGGACATGATACTTCAGTGAGGCAGCACTATAAACGTGAGCATTGAGCTCCCTGTCGCAACCAGACACCGTCGTGATATGACTGAAAAATTGTTGAAAGCTACATTAAACCCGAATTCACACACACACACACTGTATATGTCAACGAAAAAAAAGTTTGGTCATACAGAATAATGAATAATGTGAAAATACAGTTTTTATGTTGACTCAGTACTTGAAATGCTTGCCAACCACAGAGAGATATAAATGTAAACAATAATTACAAATCAGTTACAAAGTACAGTTGAACTCCGATGGCTCGAACACCGATGGCTCATTTAGCATGACTGAGACGAACTCATTATTGAGCCCCTAGGGAAATCCTCTAAATAAGAAAAAGTGGGGGATAATTTAGGAGATTTTAATCTTTTATCTTGCAAATGTATGCTGTGTGTACTCATTAGAATTGCCTCGATGAGGCGATTCTAATGAGTACACACAGCATACATTTTCATTATAGAACACTGAAAAGATGCCTAAAAAGTATTTCTTTATGCCTCCTGACAGTAACCTCAGAGGCTCGAACTACCCCTGTCTCGAACAGATTTTCGAGGACCCAAAGGTGTTTGAGCCATTGAAGTTCCACTGTATTACATATCAGCAAAAATTCAATTCCGTGCTTCAGAAAAGGCAATTTTAAGTCGCACAAAGAATTCAAGATAGCTGTCAGCTTCTGCATAGTTCTCATAGTATCTCTTGAGCTATAGCTCAACTCTAATGTGCTGCCTGATCGATGAAACTAAATTTGCAGGAAATGTTAAAAATAATTTGATTGGATGAGATTTTACATGGAGTATTTTGGTTTAATGAAAAAGCGGCAGTAGCCACATGATTTATTGCCGCATGATTGCAATAACCCACAAAGCCTTAAATTCAAGAATTTTTATTTGTATTTACGACCATTTCAAGAACATTGAAGTAATATAGCTGATGTTTAATAAGTGGTGGGTGAAAATCAGAATGCAAGATAATCACCAGGGCCCAGTTGTTCAAAACTAACAATTTTTTTTTGGTTTGGGTTTCACGGCCCTTTCAAGATTATTTCACTCATATCGAGCCGATCGTTAATCAGAGGTGAGCGAAAACCGGAGTACCCGGACGAAAACCACCTGACCTTCCATTGCAGAACTTGGCATCTCACATCTGACCCGAGCGAGGCTGGAACCTCAAAACTAACAATATTGTTATAGTTAACTCAAATAATTAATTATAGCAAGTTTGGTAATATTTTTGCTGAAAAAATGTGAGTACATTATGATAACAGTGCAACACACTGCATTCTTTCATATGTCCAAAATGGTTAATTTTCTGATGAAAATTTGTGATATTTTTCTTATTTCTTCTTAAAACATAGGTTTGGGTGCTCGTTTGAACCGCCTCATTGAGGCGGTTCTAATGAGTACCCACAATTGATGTCTTGGAGGAGAAATAAGAAAAACAATGGTTACCCCGTAAACCTCGATTTTCTCTATATAAAGTGGGGTTTATTGGGGGCGGGGATGTTCATTTCATGGACTTGTTCACGTGATGAGCTTTGCAAAAAGCTACTCACACTTTTCAGCAAAAATACATGTTCCACTGTAGATTGTGCTTGCTAGTACAGTTAATATTTTGGCTACTATTGAACTCTTGAAGCCAACATTGCTTTGAACAACGGGGCCCAAACAGTACACAACTTGGCTTCTTACTTTCTACCCCATGAAGTCTCAGACCTTAACCCATTGCATACTGGTGGACTCTTCCATTGCTATATGTTGGACACTTCCATTTGCCATATAAGGGGTGTAAGGTCTGTTTTGTCATTTTTATTAGCTCACCAGAGCCGAAGGCTTCGGGGAAGCTTATAGGATAGGTAGTTGTCTGTCGTCGTCTGCGTCGTCTGGCGTGAACACTTTCAAACGACATCTCATCTGAAGCCACTTGGCCGATTCAGCCCAAATTTCATTTGTAGCATCATTGGGCTGGGGGGGATTGAAAGTTTGTGTTTTTAATGAAAATCGGCTCATTAATTTGGTTGCTATGGCAACTTATTGTTTCCATAGACTTAAAATATAAAAATGGCATTTACTGCCAAGCCTTTGCAGTTATTTTGACAAAACTTTTAGACAAAACATTCAGATCCCCACCCCAGAACCATATATATTATTGTTTCTTATGATAAGACACATTCAGTTACACCAACCTGGTGGTCCCCTGGGATGTGCCCGGGCCATGCCCCACCCCCTCCTCTCCGTAAAAGGCCCAATATCTCAGAAATTGTTTAGATCCCCACCCCTAAACCATATATATTCTTGTTCCTTATGATAAGACGCATTCAGTGATACAACCTAGGGTTTCCCAAGGTGCACCGGGGCAATGCCCCCACCGCTCCACTTCATAAAAGGCTATAGATGAGTTTAGGACGCCACCGGTCGCTAAGAAAATGCTATCCCACGATTCCGTATTTTTGCCCATGTGCAGTTTTGTGTGGCAAATAATAACTGTTGTTCAGACTGATCGGATAGCGGTTATTAATTTCTTTGAATTTGACAATTTTAAATAGAGCGTAAGGTAAAGGTGACGTATGTCTTGCGTCACTGTGGCGTGCAACTGATATTGGCTGACAATTGGGTAAGACCTGCTATCCTTGCAGCAGGTAAGGGTAGAGGGGAGTGCTCTTATTCCTTTCCTTTCTACACTTCCATTCATTTTCCTCTTGCTCCTCTGTCCTTTACTTTAACCTACAATATCTTCTATATTTTTCTCCCTTTCTCTGGAAACGAGACAAAATTACCCACATGGGTTTTACGTGTCGTTATACCCAAAACAATTAATAATCAAATAAATAACTGACAATGGTGCTTCATGTTGCACTAATCGCAAGACAAACGATGCTACAGTGAAGATGATTGGTTGGTTGAATTGTGGTTTTATGCCCCCGTCAACACTATTTAGGTCATTTTAGAGGCATTGCTTCCAGTTTTGTGGGACCTTTACCTGACATTGAGATGAAATGACATCTCAAGCCCTGCCACCTAATGGAACCAAAAGACTTATATGCATTTGACGGTCTGACTCTAATCACTTTGCCTGGGCAATCTTAGTCCATCTAAGCCGTTTACCAGTACTCAAGTGTCAGTATCAGCTCTGCGTGGAAGCACCATGCAGCCCAATCTATTTCTCCAAGTCCCGATGGGCGGGGGTGAGAAAGTGAAGATGAATCAAAGGATTACCAACCTGACAGATTCAACATGTGGGTGATAAAGATCAATCGTTTACAACCAGTAACAGGGTTGTTTGGATATTGAAATTCACCGTCCCCGCGACCTCCGCCCGTCGAGGCTTGAAGAAATAGATGGGCTGCATGATGTTTCCACGCAGAGCTGAAATCGACCCGCACACGAGTACTTGTAAACCAATTAGATGATCTAAGCCAGCCCTGGCAAAACGGTGTGAATAGGACCGTCCATGTTTATAAACCCTATTGGTTTCATGGCGACAGGGCTTGTGATGTCATTTCATCTCAATATCTGGTAACAGTCCCACAGAATTGGTAGCAACGTCTCCAAAATGACCTATACAGTGTTGAGGGGGACGTTAAATCTCAAAGCAAACAAACCAGGAGGTGGCCACTGCACAAGCCTTTGGCTTAATGTCAAATCCTGCATAATATATATTTGTCTGTAATGTCATTGAAGCAATTAAAATAAAGTTGCAAAGCAAACAAACAAACAAATCAGCATCCCCGTTAACACTATTTGGGTCATTTTTGAGACGTTGCTTCCTATACCCACATTGAGATTAAATAACATATCAAGCCTTGCCGCCAAATAAAAAAGATGTGGTTTAAAGTGGTTTACCAGTACTCATATGCGGTCAGTTTTAGCTCTGCGAACCCAGGGCCTCTCGTATACCGTACAAACACTCTACCGACTGAGATACCTTTGACCTTTTAGATTTCCCCCCTGCCTAACGTCCCGAATCTCTAAGTGCTATCCAGTCTGACTATGGTACTTCATGTCCAGGTTTTTCAAAGTATCCAATAAAATAATTATTGGAAACAATGTCTCCAAAATGACCTTTACTTTGTTAAAGGGGACGTTAAACCTCAAATCAAAGAAACAAAAACTGCAGTTCACAATCTTTTGTATCACAACAGTACTTAGCAGATACTATGTCCAACATTCATAGACATTGAGATGAAATAACATCTCAAGCCCTGCCGCCCAATGAAAGCAATAAGGTTTATTAGCATGGACGGTCAGACTCGCACCGCTTTGCCTGGGCGAGGCTTAGGCCCTCTAAGCGGTTTACCAGTACTCGTGTGCGGGTCGGTTTCAGCTGTGCTTGGAAGCATCATGCAGCCCATCTATTCCTTCAAGCCCCGATGGGCGGGGGCCGCTGAACTGCAGTATAAAAGTCTATGAATGTTGTGGATGAAATGACAAACACTATGCTTAAAAATCTTATTTTTTCTTAGTTTACTGTACACACACAGGCTCGATTGATTACTTTTTGACACACAAGACTAGGCATGCACAGCTTTTTGTTTATTTGTTTGATTTGAGGTTTAACGTCCCCGTCAGCACTGTAAAGGTCATTTTGGAGACGTTGCTTCTAATTTTGTGGGACTTTTACCCGACATTGAGATGAAATGACATCTCAAGCCCTGTCGCCCAATGAAACCAATAGGGTTTATTAGCATGGACGGTCCGCCTCGCACTGCGGTTCCTGGACAGGCTTAGATCCTCTAAGCGGTTTACCAGTACTAGTGTGCCCGCCGGATTCAGCTCTGCGTGGAAGCATGTTGCAGCCCATATATTTCTTCAAGACCCTATGGGCGGGGCCGTCATGGGCAGCGTAACCAAGGAAGTTAATCAGCCTAAACACATCTATATATCTCAGAAACTATTCAGATCCCCACCCAAAAACCATATATATTATTGTTTCTTATGATCAGACCCATTCAGTGAGTCCAACCTGGGGGTCCCCTGGGATGTACCCAGGCCATGCCCCACCCCTTCACTTCATAAAAGGCCCAATATCTCAAAAACCATTCAGATTCCACCCCTAAACCATATATAATATTGTTTTGTTTGTTTGTTTTGAGGTTTAACGTACCTGTCAACACTGTAAAGGTCATTTTGGAGATGTTGCTTCCAATTTTGTGGGACTTTTACCCGACATTGAGATAAAATGACATCTCAAGCCCTGTCGCCCAATGAAACCAATAGGGTTTATTAGCATGGACGGTCCGCCTCGCACCGCAGTTCCTGGACAGGCTTAGATCCTCTAAGTGGTTTACCAGTACTAGTGTGCGGGCTGGATTCAGCTCTGCTTGGAAGCATCATGCAGCCCATATATTTCTTCAAGCGCCTATGGGCGGGGCTGTATATAATCTTGTTCCTTATGATAAGACACATTCAGTGATTCCAACCTAGGAGTCTCCCGGGGTGCACCAGGGCCATGTCCCACCCCTCCACTTCATAAAAGGCGATATATCTCAGAAACCATTCAGATCCCATCCCAAAACCATATATATTCTTGTTTCTTATGATAAGAGGCATTCAGTGACACCAACCTGGGTGTGCCCTTGGATGTACCAGGACCATGCCCCACCCATACACTTTGTAAACGGCCCAATATCTCAGAAACCATTTAGACCCCCACCCCTAAACCATATATATTCTTGTTCCTTATGATAAGACACATTCAGTGATCCCAACTTAGGGGGTCTCCCAGGGTGTGCTGGGGCTATGCCCCACCCCTCCATTTCATAAAATGTCATATATCTTAGAAACTTCAGATCCACACACCCCTAACGCATGTATATTTGTGTTCCTTATGATAAGACTCATTCAGTCACATCTACCTGGGGTCTCTTTGTTCTAGGGCAATGTCTTGATGCCATTGCCCGCCCCTCCACTTCATAAAAGGCCATATATCTCAGACACCATTTAAGATCCCCACCT
The DNA here is from genome assembly GCA_963580285.1 of Lucinisca nassula. NCBI lineage: Eukaryota > Metazoa > Mollusca > Bivalvia > Lucinida > Lucinidae > Lucinisca > Lucinisca nassula. The sequence goes on from OY757014.1 coordinate 59,212,720, forward strand.
CATAATCATAATTATATAATCCTTGTGATTAGACACATTCAGTCACACCAACTTGGCGGTCCACAGGGGCCATTCCTCTCCTCTTCACTTCATAAGGGCCTCATATCCCAGAAAAAGTTCAGATACCCACTCCTAAACAATATATTTTCTTGGTCCTAATGATAATACACATTCAAGGACAACGATCTTGGATTTCCTAGGCTCTGCCAGGGCCATGCTCCAACCTCTCCACAGCTTAAAAGACCTTATATCTCAGGAATTGTACACATCCACACCCCTAAACCATATATATTCATGTTGCTAATGATAAGATGCATTCAGTGATTCCAGCCTGGGCTCTGTTGGGTCCATGTCCCATCCCTCCACTTCATAAAAGACCTAATATTTCAGATACAGAGTCCATGTGGGTGCTTATTTGGAAATGGGGGTTCGTTTGGGAGACTTTATAATCGATAAATTAAAACCATACATGGCTGCCAGTGGGCAGTGCCCGCCTGAGCTCTGGTGAGCATAGTGGCCCATGGGCCTCTTGTTCTATTTTTGACGGAAAATTCTGTTGACCCTGATCAGACGCCACATTCTGCGGCATCTGATCCTGGCCTGCATGGTTTGCTAAGGTACCCGTTTTAGGGGTTTCCCCCATACAGTGGGTTAAATCTGAAGCACTAGAAGACACAGACAGGAGACAAGGCTGGCTTACAGTAAGAAAAGCACTCTTGAAAGGGTAGTAAGATGATCAAATCAGCTAATTTCTTATCAACATCATTATTATGTCTTCTTCATTACAGAGATATGGAGTTAAGTGTGATCTCAGCCCAGGAGAATATCAGATCATACCGTACACAACTGGTTGTAGGTTTAAACAGAGGACACCTAATGACCATGTCAGAGAGGCCAAATTGGTAAAGAAAGATAAAGACGATAACATTGCGATAACTTCTGCTTTTAGGTAAGTCTTAGACTGGTCTCAGACTCTAGTAATGAAACTGATTGTAATACTTCATCATGAATATTTTACTTTACCCTTTCTAAATGTCTGACTTCATCATTGGCATCCATTAAATCAACTAAATATAGAGGCTGTTGTGTGTTAGCACAAAGAAAATACTGTTTATATTTTGTTTTAAGCTCACCTGAGCTGGTATAAGTATGCCAATGCTCCGTCATCAGTTGTCCCAATTTCAAATTTGTAGTGTATCTCTGATATCTGGCCATCAGTCTTGATCAAATTCAATGCGAAGTATTATCAGGTAGGGGGAAAGGCTGCATAAGATTCTGGTTTCCATGGCAACATATAGCTCCCATAGACCTATAAAAAATCTTCTTTTCTGAAACCATTGGGCCAAAAGTTTAGATTTTCAGTATGTAGCAACAGTAAGTAGTTGTCTACATAAATCCTGCCAATCATTCGTCTGGGATCCTAATTGGCTATGTTCCATGGCTCATTAGCTCCCATAGACTTATAATTGGAAAATCTTTAGACACAATATGGCCCAGAGCTTAGATATTTAGTATGTAGCAATGTTGTTAAGTGGTTACCTACATAAATCCTGCCAACCATGGCCCTAGGGTCAAACTGGCCTCACCCTGGGGCTCATTATCTCCCATAGACTTATAATGAAAAAAAAACTTCAAAAATCTTCTTTCCTTAAACCACAAGGCACAGAGCTTAGATAATTAGTATGTAGTAATGCTAAGTGGTCATCTACATAAATTCTGCCAACCATGCCCCCAGGGTCCAAATTGACCACGCCCTAGGGCACATTAGCTCCCATAATAGGAAAAACTAAAAAAAAATATGCTTCTCTGAAACCATAACCCCCAGAGCTTAGATATTTAGTATGTAGCAATGTTATAAATTCTGCAAACCATGCCCCTAGGATCCAAATTGGTGAAGCCCCAGGCTCATTAGCTGCCATAGACTTAAATGGGAAAAACTTCAAAAATCTTCTTCTTCTCTGAAACCATGAGGCCCACAGCTTACAGATTTCATATGTAGCAATGTTTAGTGGTCCGCTAGACAAATCCTGCCAATCAAGCTCCTGGGGTACAAACAAGCCACACCCCAGGGGTCATTTGTTTACATAGCACTCAAAAGCTTAAGATTTTCAAAAATCTACTTCCCTGAAAGCATGGGGCCCAGAGGTAAGATATATAGTATGTAGCTATGTTTAGTGGTATCCTACATAAATCCTGCCAACCATGCCCCTGGGGTCCAAATTGGCCACTCCCCTGGGCTCATTAGCTCCCATAGACTTATAAAGGGAAAAACTTAAAAAATATGTTTCTCAGAAACCGTGAGGCCAACAACGTACATATTCAGTATGTAGCAATGTTCAGTGGTTCCTTGTATAAATCCTGCCAACATAGCCCCTGGTGTCTAAACTGACCACACCCGAGGGGGTCATTTCTTCATATAAAGCTACTTCGAAATTGGCCTCCATGGCCTAATGGGTAAGAGCGCTAACTTGTAATCATTAGGTCTCTCACCACTGTGGTTTGCACCTAGCTCAGGTCACATGTGAGACCCCATGTTCTGCTACGGATTCTCTGGGTACTCCAGTTTTTGCCCACCTCTGATTAATGCACAGCCAGAAATAAGTAAAATAATCTTGAAAGGGCCATAAAACGGAAAAAAAGGTATCTCAGAAATCTTGTCTGAAACCAGGAGGCCCGTGGCTTACATATTTAGTGTGTAGCAATGTTTTGTGGTCTCCTACATAATTCCTGCCAATCAAGTCCCTGGGGTCCAAATTGACAAGAAAGATATTAGTATGTTGAATTTGGAGTTACATTACCTTGGCAGATAGTATAAACAAGCAGGTGCAATTAAAGGATTTCATTAGCACATTAAGTAGCCAAGTCTGTGATTTGTTAAAACTTAAAATTTTTTTCTCAGGTGAGCGGTTTAGGCTCATTGAGCCTCTTGTTTCTTTCTTTGTAGGAAAGCTCTTGAAGACATATTTGATCTTTGTGACCTTGATGACAATGGTAGCATGAGTAGAGATGAATTTAATTGGTTTAATCTACGTACCAGTGGGGAGGAGTTGGTAGAGGATGAATGGACAGTTGTTGAGGGTAAGATAGATTTAATTGGTTGAATCTACAGACTACTTAGGAGGAGGTAGTTGAGACTGAATGGGAACTTGTTGAGGGTGAAATAGATTTGACTTTAATCCATTACATGCCCATTACATGCGGGAAACCCCTAAAGGTGTACCATGACAAACAATGCATACCCAGATCAGATGCTGCAGAATGCGGTGCCTAATCAGGGCATGCACTATTTGCTAACACAATTTTCTGTCAAAAATAGAATAAAAATGAGAAAAAAAAAAGGCCTGACACCCCTTACATGACAATTGGACTTGTCCAACATATAGCAATGGAAGAGTACACTAGAAAACAATGGGTAAAAGGGTGAATCTAAGTACCAGTGAGAATGTCACACCAGAGGGACAATGGGCTTTTGTTGAGGGTTTAATAGGATGGGTTTAGGCCAGTATGTTGGCTAGAAGTGTTGCATAGAACAATTTGGTTTAATTTCGAACACGATTTGTCATCAGCTTAGCAGGTCTATATATATAGGACTCCCTTGTTATTCCCACTTCATGCACGAGAAAAGTGTATATGGGGATATACGTGATGTTTCTTATTGCTGCTTCAAACCATAGACCTAACATGTTCTATAGAACTGTAATGGAAACATGCAGTAAATTCCTGTATTAAGACCACCTTTGGGACTGTTCAAAAATGGTCTTTAAGACCTCTTGAAATGTTCCAGATGTGGTTTCTTACAACAGCACACTGCTTGGAGAAATAGATTGGGCTGCAAGGTGCTTCCATGCAAAGCTGAAACCAATCACACATGAATACATGTACTGGTAAACCACTTAGGTCTAAGCCTGCCCAGGCAAAGTAGTGTGTGAGTAAGACAATCCATGCACATAAACCCTATTGGTTTCATTGGGCGGCAGGGCTTGAGATGTCATTTCATCTCATAGTTGGATAAAAGTCCCACAAAATTGGAAGCAACGTCTCCAAAATGACCTAAATAGTGTTGACATGGATACTAAACCTCAATTCAAACAAAAACAACAGGACACTGAATATAGAAAATACAAAGGAAGAACAACTGAAACCTTTTAAATATGCTTTTAAAAGCAGATGTAATATTAATTTTACTTAATTTAAATTTTAGCTGGTCTTAGTAATGGAATTTCACTGTATATCTGTTCAGAAAATAAGCTAGAAAACTATCACATTAAAAATCCTTCATCACAGTGGTCAACTGTTGAAGGAGCAAACTCTTTTCTAGTAGTCTAAGAATAAAAGGAAGTGAATTCTTTTCTTTAAAAGAGGATCCATTTTCAGATGGGATTGAATGCACTGAAAAGCTAGCAGAAAGTTTTGAATTAAAACTGTTTTCTTAAAGTGACTGAAAAATCTGTAAGATCCTTACATTTGGCTGAAATCAAGTTTCCTTTGCAGAGCAAACTACGTTAGAGAATGGAGAGATAACTAAGAGAGGGTTTATAGAGTTGAATGAGATGGAAGCCAAAGACTCACAAGGAGATGTAGATGATTTGTGGATTACACTGACCAGCATGGGGCTGAATAAAGCACTAATCATGGATGAGGTAGGTATAACATTATGCAACACTCCTACATAAATGCATTATAAACTTAACACAAAAAAAAATAACAAAAAAAACACAAATGTTTTACATAAACCCCTTTTTATCTCGCCTGCTGTTAGCATGGCACAATATAAGATTCCAATTTTCCATCCATCTGTTTGTCAAGCCGTCAACTAGAGCTCACCCTGATGGTAGAGTTCATCACAGTTGTGTCACAGCCTTTGACGGAATTCTTGTGAATATCCCCTAGGTGCTTGCTTTGTACTGGTTAGACTGTACTTGATATAATGTATTCATTCAAATTCACAACTTGAAGGACAAAGGGTGTAGATCCAGATCAGATCAGCTTCTTCAGAAGCATTTGATATGGATCTACACTGTGATGTGCAGGGCGAAATTTAAGTATTGATGCGGTCAAACTGACCAGACCAGCTGGGGCCTAATAAAGCATTTACTAAGATAATCATCTATGCCCACCAAAAAGTAAAACCAAAATATTTCTTAGAAGTAGTGGTATGAGAAAATATCGGAGTAGGACTGTATTGTTGCTTAATATAGCAGGATAAATACACCTCAGTCTCTATAAAACTGTTCATTATGACATGGATTGAATATGGATCCCAAAATATATAGATTATGAGTAAAAAAAAACAAAAACATTTCTATTCATTTTTGTCGCGCCTGCTATTAGCATGGCGCGATATAGGCGCCTGGTTTTCTGTCCGTTCGTCTGTTCGTTCGTTCGGCCGTTCGTCAAGGCGTCAACATTTGCGACTACCATAGCATTCACCCTAATGGTCAAGTTTATTTCTCAAGAACTATAAGAGCTTCATTAATGATACTTGGTACAAACTTGTATCTGGGGATGACAACTTACATGCAAGCATCCATATTTGACCTTGACCTACATTTCATGGTACACTGACTTTGTAAAATACTGCGACCACCCTAGCGTTCACCCTAATGGTCAAGTTTATTTCTCAAGAACTATAAGAGCTTCATTAATGATATGTGGTACAAACTTGTATCTGTGGATGGCAACTTGAATGCAAGCATCCATATTGGACCTTGACCTACATTTCATGGTTCACTGACTTTGTAAAATATTGCGACCACCCTAGCGTTCACCCTAATGGTCAAAATATTGCGACCACCCTAGCGTTCACCCTAATGGTCAAGTTTATTTCTCAAGAACTATAAGAGCTTTATTAATGATACTTGGTACAAACTTGTATCTGTGGGTGGTTACTTAAATGCAAGCATCCGTATTTAACCTTGACCTATATTTCATGGTTCACTGACTTTGTAAAATATTGCGACCACCCTAGCGGTCACCCAAATGGTCAAGTTTATTTCTCAAGATTTATAAGAGCTTCATTAATGATATTTGGTGCAAATTTGAATCTGGGGATGGCAACTTAAATGCAAGCATCCATATTTGACCTTGACCTAAATTTCATGGTTCACTGACTTTGTAAAATATTGCGACAACCCTAGCGTTCACCCTAATGGGCAAGTTTATTTCTCAAGAACTATAAGAGCTTTATTAATGATACTTGGTATAAACTTGTATCTGGGGATGGTAACTTAAATGCAAGCATCCATATGTAACCTTGACCTATATTTCATGGTTCACTGACTTTGTAAAATATTGCGACCATCCTAGTGTTCACCCTAATGGTCAAGTTTATTTCTCAAGATTTATAAGAGCTTCATTAATGATATTTGGTCCAAATTTGAATCTGGGGATGGCAACTTAAATGCAAGCATCCATATTTGACCTTGACCTAAATTTCATGGTTCACTGACTTTGTAAAATATTGCGACAACCCTAGCATTCACCCTAATGGTAAAGTTCATTTCGTAAGAATTATTAGAGCTTCATTAATGATACTTAGTACAAGCTTGCATTTGAGAATGGAATCTTTTTTGCAAGCATCTATGTTTGACCTTGACCTACATATCATGGTTCAATGACTTTGGGCCCTCACAGGCTCGACATAGCCTTCGGCAGAATTCTCGTTCTATATAATCTACACATTTTTGTTGGGATATGTTATTAAAGAGAATGGATACACCTGGCAGATTTTTTTCCACCATTTTTGAAAGGGAGACAACTTTTGGGACTTTCTGTCTGCTTTTCTATAAACTCTGTCCCAAGGAAAAAGGGGTCTACTCTTAAAAGGAAAGAATTTGCTCCTCAGGAGCAAATTCTTTCCTTTAAGAGTTGACCCCTTTTGACATGGGAGACAAAAATACTTTAGCAGGAGTTACCTCCCTGAAGTTGTATCCATTCCCCTTTAGCTAACACAGTTTCTACTTTGGACTGTGACAATAGTGTTATAAAGAGGTTATAGTGTGTGTATGCATACGTTGCATAAGATGTTTACTTGATTTTATAGGCATGTCCATACCGTGTTGAAGTTTATGTTGAAAGAACTGGTAGGAGAGAGCCAAAGTTTAAGTGTACTGGGATAGAATCTCTACAGAAGAAAGAACTGGTACAGGAAATATGTCAGTCTGTCATCGAAAAGGTGAGGGTAGTCAAACTTCATGAGGCATTTACTTTAGTAAAGTACGCATTCTGTTTGAAGAAGGTTGTTTTGTGGTAACAAAGGCCAACAGTTGTTGCATTCAGGTGATTGAGTATTAACCCTTATCCCGGTGAATAATTAAGTTAGCCACACCCATTTCTGACTTTGAACCAATTGAATACCTTGTTGTAATTTATTCCTACGGATTCACCAACTGAATGTCAAACAGTATAGATCCAGATCTGAATCTACACTGTTTGCAAAGGTAGGGGTTGTCTTGAACAACGGGATAAGTGTTAAATGGGCTGTGGAAAAGCCAGCTCATGTAATAGCTGCATAAACTAATTTAGCCACGCCCATGTATCACTGTCAGCCATTCAAATTACCTGATGTAATGCACTCATTCAATTCACAAACTGCTTGACAAACAGTGTAGACCCTGATCAGATGGCTTCTTTAGAAGACATCTGACCTGGATCTACACTGTTTGCAAGGGTAGGGGTTTTCATGTTCAGGGGGATAAGGATTAGATTGATTGCACCAAGAGAAGGGGTCTCCATGCATATTTGCCCAGGGACTCAGATGAGCATGTCCATCTGTGCAGTATGATGAGAGTATTTGCTGTGCCCTATATTATTAATAATAATTGACCTTATTTATAGTGGGCAACACTTCCATGTGGCCCTCTTTTCCTGGGTAGGAATCAGTACTAAGCAATGTGGATAAAGTCTCTTTCTCAAGGAAACAACACTTGGCGCTTGCGGGGATCAAACCGGCTACCTCTCGATCTCAAATCCGATGCTTTACCACTGCACCACAGCACGCCACAAAGGGATGCTGTGCACTATAGGGATGCCCACTGACTCAACCCATTGTATGCAGAAAACCCCTAAAGGGATACCTTGACAAATAGTGCAGGACCAGATCAGACGCCGCAGAATGTGGCATCTGATCAGGGCCTGCACTATTTACAGAATTTTCTGTCAAAAATAGTATAAAAACAAAAACTTGGCCTGACTTCCCTTATATGACAAATGGACTTGTCCAGCATATAGCAATGGAAGAGTCCACTAGCATACAATGGGTCAAAACAGCTTCATACAGGCCTTAAATGATGTATTTTGAGTATGGAGGGCTGGTATTTGTCTTCACTGAGCCCACATGTTCAGTGCCTCCTTTTAGCTAGTCATGGCCTAAATTATCTTACAATTATCTTTGCATTCTTTATATGAGGTTAAATTTTGATAAAATATCATGCATAGATAAAGCACTTTTTTCGTATGACTTATTTCTGCATGAAAACATGTTGCGGGTACTCATTAGAAGCACCTTGCCCTTCTATTGAGTACCCACAACCTAGGTTTTCAGGCAGAAATAAGAAAAATAATAATGTGGATACCCCCTCTTACCTGGAGCTGCGACATATGCCTTTAAGCCGAATGATGAAAAATGAGGGTACACAGTAACAAGTTTATGAGCAAATTAAGCTGACACTCTAAATGTGTACAGGCCCCGATAGCTCAGTTGGTAGAGTGTCCGCTCCGGGGAACGGGAGGTCTCGGGTTCGATCCCGGGCCGCGACATACCAAAGTCGTTAAAAATGGTACTAGCTGCTCCTCGCTTGGCACTCAGATTTACGGGGTAGAGCTAGGACTGGTCGATCCAGTGTCAGGATAATGTGACTGGGTGTGGTATCATGTAATGTGTCTGGGACATGATACTTCAGTGAGGCAGCACTATAAACGTGAGCATTGAGCTCCCTGTCGCAACCAGACACCGTCGTGATATGACTGAAAAATTGTTGAAAACGACGTTAAACCCGAATTCACACACACACACACACTCTAAATGTGTATATTTTAATTGTTTACATACATGAAAGTACAGTCGGACTTCAATGGCTCGAACACCTTTGGGCCCTTGAAAATGTGTTCGAGACAGGGGTAGTTCGAGCCACTGAGGTTACTGTCAGGAGGCGTAACGAGATATTTTTAGACATCTTTTCGGTGTTCTATAATAAAAATGTATGCTGTGTGTACTCATTAGAATCGCCTCATCGAGGTGATTCTAATGGGTACACACAGCATACATTTGCAAGATAAAAGACTAAAATCTCCTTAATTATCCCCAACTATTTCTTATGTAGAGGATTTCGCTAGGGGCTCAAGAATGGGTTCGACACATCCGTGGTAAACCAGCCATCGGTGTTTTAGCCATCGAAGTTCTACTGTAATTTTAAAATGTTATCATTTTGGTCCAGACAACAGTAGATATCTGCAGAAAAGCTATCATGCCCGTAGCTTACATGCTTTCGTCTCCATTGCTTATATGGTATGTTTTTATGATGCGTTTAGGTTTTTCACAGCAGGGCAACTTTTATTGACAGGAAGTTGTTCGCCTAGATTTGAAGCCTGTTCAAAATGACACCTGGTCTTGAAATGGGGTGAATTCATAAAGTGCATAAAGTGCACCTTCCTTCGGATCGGAACGTTAACTGGAGGCCCCCTGTGCAGGAAGAGTCATGCCCTGTGCAGGTTAAAGACCCCTACGGCAATTGAATGATTAATGTTTAGGCTTTCAGCCTGCAAACCTGGTGTGTATGTAATGTACACCTGTGAGTAATGGTCAGATGTGACCATCGCAGTATAAATAGAAAGAAAGAAATGGTTTTGCTCTTAGCAGGAATAAATTCTCTCCTTAAAGTGTATTCCCTTTAGAAAGGGTGCAAATACATAAAAAAATGATGGGAATTTTATAAGTTGAATTACATGACTAGTTGAATGTGTTCCTTTGGGAAAATCCCATTCCAGGACAGGGACACATGTGATGATAATTCAGATTTTAAGAACTTATTTTGTATATGGTTCATTTCAGAGTCAGAGTGAGCCAGTAAAAATACGCAACATGAAAGATTTATACATGCATACTTACAAGAATGACCACAGAGCCACCATTGCTCTAGAGAACAGGGTAAGATATCTTCGGAGATCTGGGGCCAGTTGTTCAAAACAAACGACGTCGTTAGTTAACGTATCGTTAAAACTTTGATCATTAAATATGGCAAATATGCTGAAAATTTTGCTGAAAAAATGTGAGCAGCTTTTGCAGATGCAAAAGCTGCTCACATTTTTTCAGCAAAAATACCAAAATTTACGATATTGTACTTGCTAGAAGAGTTAACAATATGACCACTAACGAGCTCGTTAAGCTAACGATGCTTTGAACAACTGGCCCCAGAATAGTAAATTCATAGTAGATCTTGTATAGCTTGGTATGTATTCTCAAAGAAGAAAGTAAGAAATTATTCTTATGTTTGAATAAGGCAAAGAAAATATCTGCTTCGGAGAACTGTCTGAATTGTTACCATATTTAACGCATGTATTCGGACAGATAGCCCTGGGCATATAGTGTAGACCCAGATGAGATGCCGCAGAATGCGGCATCTCATCAGGGTCTACACTATTTGCCACTCAGACACAACATCGGGAAGTAAGTTGTACTTGTTCAAATTTTAGAACACATATGGTAAGGAGTTGAGGTGTCCGAATACTTAAGATAAATACGGTAACTCTGGCTTACTGAACTTCAATGGCTCGAACACCTTTTGGAACCATGAAGATTTATTTGAAACGAGTAATTTGAGCCAATGAGGGTTACACAGCATGAGGTCACAAGGCATAGTTGGAAAAAATTTTGTGATATCTTTTCAGTCCTATAAAATAATGTATGTTATGTGTACTCGTTAGAATCGCCTCATTAAGGGGATTCTAATGAGTACACACAACATACATTGTCATGATGAAATAAGAAAAAATCTCCTTGAAACATCCCTAAATGCAGTGGAATTCAGCTATTAAGACCAGCTAAAATTAAGATACAGTCCAACCTGTATTAAGCAAGCACCTTTGGGATAATCAAAAAGTGCTTGCTTAAGACAGGTGCTTGCTTAACACAGGTGAATTTTAATACATTTTCCCTTTTTGGGAACTGAAAGCCTGCTTGCTTAAGGCAGGTTGCTTGCTTAATAGAGGTGGCCACTAAGACAGATTTTACTGTAAATCCTTTTTTTATACCATATTTAAAAGTTTCAGTCTTTCCTTCTTTGTGTTTTCTTCAACCATTGTCTTGGACTACTTACAGACCCCCTTTGGAACTGTTCAAAAGTGGTCTTATGACCACTTTTGGACAGTCCCAAAGGTGGTCTTAAAAAAGGAATTTTACTCTATATGTTATCTGGATCTGTTACCTAGGGACTGAAGAACAATATTGAATTAGCCAGGGTAAATGAGCCGTCGGTGTTTGTGCTGTGTCTAAATACTTGCAACACTTCTCTTTTAACCCTTCTCTTGCTGAATATTCAGTTTAGCCACAGCCATTTCTGACTTTGAACCAATCAGATTACTTGATATATTTTATTCTTATAAAGCCATAAACTTAATGTCAAACAGTGTAGATCCTGATCAGATGGCTTCTTCAGAAGCCATCTGATCTGGATCTACACTGTTTCCAAAGATAGGGGTTGTCGTGGACAGCATGATAAGAGTTAATATGATAAAAAAAATTATAACCCTCTTCATTCAACAAATTATGGTTTCTTGGGTTTCATATGATTTAAAGTTTTGTACCGGAAACCCCAAAACTGGTAGTTGGCAAACAGTGCAGACCCAGATCAGAGGCTGCAGAATGTATGTCTGATCAGGGTTTACACTGTTTACAAAATTTTCAGCCAATTTCCAAATAGTTTTTGAAGAAGACACAACCTGACACCTCTAAATTTTTAAATGGAATCCTGCTGTGTATAAGGTGGAAGATTCCATTCGGTACAAAAAGGCTTTATACAAAAGATAGATATTCAGTAGTGTCATGTAAGGGCCATGTCATAAGAAAACCCATTTTTGCGATTCACAAACATAGAAGGTGCAGATCAGCCTACAATCACAGATCATCCTTCAACCGATGCAGTCTGATCAGTGCCTCTGTGTTCACTATTTTTGTAGTACATACATAGTTTCTGTATCTAGAATTTGAAGACTTGCTAATTTGTGTAGCTGAACAGACTGGTTTGTATTTTTCTCCATGTAAAAGCCTGAAGACACCTAGGACGTACTTGATTCAGCTGTCCTTACTGTTCCTGAATGTTGCACTGTCACATGACTGTTCTGTTTTTAAATCAAGTGCAATGCAATGTTCCCATGACGTAAGAGTGTGTCGTATGTTTTGAATCAAGCACAGAACATACACAGCTTCCCTGCATACAGCGCTTAGTCTATTTCTTACATGCATTTGTTTATTTTATTAGCTACCTGACTGAAATCATTCAAAATCATTCAGTTTCAAAAGATGAGCCATTCAAGTAATTAATGTATCCAAAAATCAAACAAAACATGGAACATTGCACTGAACCTTGCTGCGGTGAACCAAGTATGGTGCCGAACTTTGACTGAACCTTGCTCCGGTGAACCAATTATGGTGCCGAACTTTGACTGAACCTTGCTCCGGTGAACCAAGTATGGTGCCGAACTTTGACTGAACCTTGCTCCGGTGAACCAAGTATGGTGCAGAACTTTGACTGAACCTTGCTCCGGTGAACCAAGTATGGTGCAGAACTTTGACTGAACCTTGCTCCGGTGAACCAAGTATGGTGCCGAACTTTGACTGAACCTTGCTCCGGTGAACCAAGTATGGTGCAGAACTTTGACTGAACCTTGCTCCGGTGAACCAAGTATGGTGCCGAACTTTGACTGAACCTTGCTCCGGTGAACCAAGTATGGTGCAGAACTTTGACTGAACCTTGCTCCGGTGAACCAAGTATGGTGCCGAACTTTGACTGAACCTTGCTCCGGTGAATCAAGTATGTTGCAGAACTGTGACTGAGAATTTAAAGCATACTCTTAGTGAATGCAGTTTTAAGGTATTTAAATCATTTTTTTTATGATCTGAAACGTTTTCAACATTTATCTACGCTTCCCGATTCTGGTGGGAAGCTACAAATGCAAAATGCCTTGAATTTGAAAACGAGGCTGGTGCACTGCTCCATCATCCGGGCACTTCACACCTAGTCAAGAGTAGAGTCAAAAAGTGTAGCACCAGAACCCTGCACCGTACAAAGTGACAACTACTTGATTGAACAGAACACTGATCGGTGCAAATGGAACAGTGAATCAAGTACGCCCCTAATGTTAACCCATTGCATGCGGGAAACCCCTAAAGGGGTACCTTGGCAAACAGTACAGGCCCTGATCAGATGCCGCAGAACGCGGCGTCTGATCAGGGTCTGCAATATTTGCTAACAGAATTTTCCATCAAAAATAGAGTAAAAACGGAAAAAATAGTCCTGACACCCCTTGTATGGCAAAAAGACTTGTCCTACATATAATATTGGAAGAGTCCACTGGTATAAAATGGGTTATAAGATTGATAGTGTTGGTTATATTTTCTGGTCTTTTGTTTGGAATAATTTATTTCGCTGCAGAAGTTTGAAAATATTTGAGAGTGGTCACTGATGAGGCCTTATTGTCCAAAACTAGCTGGTCTGACCCAGAAAAACTTTAACACTCTACAGTTTTCAGTTCCATGTTGTAGTCCTTGCTCCAAAGGATCACCTTTTTCAGAACATAAATCATATGGGCCGCGTCAAGCGATTTTGGTACTTATCGCCTATGCGAGCAGCGAAGGTTCAGGCGAGCCTGCGCATCCGCGCAGTCTCGCCAGAACCTTCGCTGCTCGCTCATACAAGCAGTGAATCAAGAGGAACCTTCAGACAGAGAGCCATATCCCTGGCCCCTCTGAATGGCTGGGCATGCGCAGTTAAAATTTGTCATGACGGAATGCTCGAAGACCCAAATTCGCTTGGCGGGGCTCATATTTCTTTATAATTTCAGTCTCGTAGTCGTGTAAATGTGGAGGTGGACTGTAACAAGAGTAAGAATGCTGTGAGCCACAGAGATTCCTTAGACCACAATGTAGAGGTGGACCCACAATCAATGGCTGTAAGTTAATTTGTCTGCAGGGATTAACCCTTGTCCTGTTGAATAAATTGATTTAGCCACACCCATTTCTGATCACCAGCCAATCAAATTACTAGATATAGTGTATATATTCAAATGATAAACTGTGGATCATGATCAGATGCTGATGGCTTCTGCCATCTGGTCTAGATCTACAGTGTTTTCGTAGGTAGAGGTTGGTCAGCAAGGCAAGTGTTATGGAGTAAATTGGGTTGGGGGTGGGGGGGATATGCGAGAGGTTGGGGGTGGGGGGGCATGGTAGACTGTGACAAGAGTAAGACTGCAGTTAGACCATTGATCCACACTGATTAGATATGTTGGCTAATGGATGTTGAGACAGGACCTTGGTTTAAAGACTTATTACTGGAGACACGACCCATGGTTTATGAAGCAGTAGCTGGACCACTACACCAGGGAAGCTTCTAGCTAATGGATAAATTAGCCCTTACCCTGCTGAACATGATAACCCCTATCTTTGCAAATGGTGCAGATCCAGATCTGCAGCCAGTTGTTCAAAACTAACGACGCCGTTAGTTAACGTAGGGTTAAAACTTTGATCATTAAATATGGCAAATATGCTAAAATTTTTGCTGAAAAAATGTGAGCAGCTTTTGCGGATGCAAAAGCTGCTCACATTTTTATACCCCCGCAAACGAAGTTTGAAGGGGGTATATAGGAGTCAGCTTGTCGTCTGTCGTCGGTCCGTTACAAAAAACTTTAACATTGCTCATAACTTCCTTATTCTTTGACCGATTTCTTTAATATTCACACACCACACACCTTGCCACTAGTACTTAAGATTGATATACACAAACCTGACCTTGACCTTTACAGTGACCTTCCTCAAGGTCAAATACTTGTAAAAATTTGTCGTCGGTCCGTTACAAAAAACTTTAACATTGCTCATAACTTCCTTATTCTTTGACCGATTTCTTTAATATTCACACACCACACACCTTGCCACTAGTACTTAAGATTGATATACACAAACCTGACCTTGACCTTTACGTTGACCTTCCTCAAGGTCAAATACTTGTAAAAATTTGTCTGACAACGCATGCGGGGGTATAATTGGCGCCCGTTAGGCGGCAGCTCTAGTTTCAGCAAAAATACCAAAATTTTCGATATTGTACTTGCTAGAAGAGTTAACAATATGAGCACTAACAAGCTCGTTAAGCTAACGATGCTTTGAACAACTGGCCCCTGAAGAAATTCAGGACAATGGTTGAATGATAAGTCTTGCATTCCTGAAAGCGACTTACTTTTTTCAGCAGAAGTAAAAGTGTATTTGCAATATTAAATTATCAAAGTTTTAATCATATGTTAACAAACAACATTATTAGTTTTAGACAACTCTGCCCTGGTCTTTAAGAAGAAATTATTTGAGGAAACAATCAAAGATATCGAGTTTACAGTTTTCCAATGGTGCTTAGTTTCAAAATGTTAAATTTTATATGCCATCCTATCAGTGACATGGGTCAAGGATTTCTGAAATGTGGTGGGAAACTATAAGAATCTTATATGGGTGTGAGGGGTGGATGGAAAAATCCGTCCCGAGGGACACTGTCCAGCATCAAGAGGCTTGCCGAGTGATGCCGGACAGTGATCCCGAGGGACGGATTTTTCTATCCACCCCTCACACCCATATAGGATTCTTTTTCATGCATACCTTCCATTTCTATTGCGAATTTTTAATGCTGCTGTCACTTCGGTTACCGACGTCCGCCATTTTGTGATGACACAACAGGAATGTTTAGTGACGTCACGCATGAGGACGCCGCGCATGAGGTTGTAATCAACCAGTGCATTTATCAAACACGTGATTATATTATTCGATTTGGGGTCGGAACACCAGGGTCAGAACATAAATTTCTATCCCAGGGTAAAATCACGGATTTCCTTGTCTGGTGTGCAAGAATACAGATTCTGCAGTACTCTTTTATTTTATTGCAGTTCTTTTGAAGTTCTCAGTCTAGCCTGTGTAGTCTGGGCCCAGTCAAGAACTGCTGTGTAGTCTGGGCCCAGTTGTTCAGAACTAATGTTATTGTTAGTAAAGATATCGTTAAATGTTTTGATTATTGTATATGGCATACACTTCCAACATTTTTGCTAAAAAATGTGAGTAGCTTTTGCAAAAGATGCTCACATTTTGTTTAGCAAAAATACCAGAATATTAGATATCATACTTGCTCAAATAGTTAAAAGAGTTTTGTCACTAACAAGTGTGTTAAGCCAGCAGTGCTTCGAACAATTGAACCAAGGTGCTTAAGAGGACAGACTGTTTAGCGTCAATATCAAGGCTGTTTTACTCTGTAACAAAATTGTTTTGAACTCTTCCAGGAATGTAAGACTAAGCTAAAGTCTGTTAATGAGAGGTTAGATGATTTTTGTCTGGATACTTCAGTTTTTGTTCAACAAAGATCAACATTGGGTTCAAATGAGGGAACTATTCTTAAAAGGACCATAAAACCCCCTAGAAAATATACACTTCTCTAATATTTTTTGTATGGCAGGACTATCATATACAGTGACTAATTCCAATTTCAGGCAAGCTAATTAATTTCGTTATGTGTGGTACTTCAATATTTACAGGACCCACAAAGCTTTTTGATGGGAGGCAAACAGTCACACCTTTTTTTCCTCAAAACAGGCACACACTCTTAAATCCATTTTCTTGAGCAAAGTGATTTCTTTAATACTGGATTTCACCTCATTTCATCGAATTTCCAGGCAGCTGACAAATGTCTTACATTATTCAAATGTCTTATATGCTTGTTATTTGTACTTAACCCTTATCTTGCTAAATATTCATTTAAGCCCCACCCATTTCTGTCTATCAACCAATCAAATTACTTGATGTAATTTATTGCTACAAATTCATAAACTGAATGCCAAACAGTGCAGATCCTGATCAGATGGCTTCTTCAGAAGCCATCTGATCTGGATCTACACTGTTGCAAAGATAGGGGTTGTCGTGAACAGCAAGATAAGGGTTAATTACAGTTTTCTGTGTATGCATAATTATTACAGGATAATCACAATGGGAGACATATTCTTAATTGGTGTCGTTGCAAGTGGTATCTTATAGTTTCACTCCCTTTGTTTCCTTTGTATGCATGAGCATATTTATATCACATAATTATGAACTTTTTATGTAAAAGGGGATAAGGAGAGACACAAGTGATACAAATAATCATGAGGATAGCACATCTGTGTGATATAATGCATTCTCTCATACATGTATTTTCAAATTTGGTTAATTTTTTTTTTTCTAATGAAAATCTGTGATGTTTTTCTTATTTATATGCCATACATAGGTTGTGTGTGCTCTTTAGAAACACCTCATTTCAGCAGTTCTTATGAGTAGCCATAACCTCTGTCTCCATGCAGAAATAAGAAAATTATCATATACTCCTGTAAACCCCAGTTTTGTCTATTTAACCCATTGTATGCGGGGAAACCCCTAAAGGGGTATCTTGGCAAACAGTGGAGGCCCAGACCAGATGCCGTAGAATGCAGCGTCTGATCAGGGCCTGCACTATTTACTAACAGAATTTTCCATTGAAAATAGAATAAAAACGAGAAAAATAGGCCTGACATCCCTTATATGACAAATGGACTCGTCCAACGTATATGAATGGAACAGTCCACTAGCATGCAATGGGTTAAAGTGGGGTTTACATGGATGTTCATTACGCAGACTTGTTAACAGGATGATAGACCTAGTCTTATAAAGGCAGTTTGAATTCAACTGAAGGATTTTAAGACATTTTACTTTCTCTTGTTTGAATAAAGTCAGAAGTTCTGTCATAATATCATTACATATTTTTCATAAGTACATGTACTAACATATAGCATTTACCGTAAAAATCCTAAAAATTCAGACAACTTGGAGAATTCATGTAATTCTCCTGAAATTTTAGCAAATTTGTATCACGATCCAGCTAGGAGTCCTAATGGCGCAGATGGAATGGCAAATTGTGTAGACCCTGATCAGACTGCTCTTTCAGCCTAATTCGGGCCTGAACTGTTGGCTTTGGCCAGTGTGTCCCACTTCTTAGGATCATTACGGTAACATACAGCAATTAATGTCACAAAAAATAAAATAAATAGAATCCCACACATATTCATTTTATATGACATTTAAAACATTGTTTAAGGCTAGTTTTTGGACGGGTTTTTCAAGGAAAAATTCCGTCCTTTAGAATGGCGATGTCCGTGCGGGCAGGCGGGCGGCCGTCCCCGCATCTGCGTCCTGGTTTACCTTTTGGTTCACCCTGAAAAACCCATCCACAATGCCATTTGGCGTTTTTCTTGTCATAAATCTGAGATACAGTGACCCAACGTGTGAGATCCTGTGGGTCAGAGCTGTGGAGATACTATGCCTGATTGTTTTACTAAACTGCTTCATCTTTGGGCTTAACCTTTAATCTGCTGAATAAATTTATTTAGCCACACCCATTGCTAAACATTAGCCAATCAAATTACTTGATAGAATGTGTTTGTTCAATTCACAAACTGCATGAAAAAAAAATATAGATCCTGATTAGATCGCTTCTTCCGAAGACATTAGATGGCCTCTTCGGAAGCCATCTGGGGCTAGTTGTTCAAAACTAACGACGTTGTTAGTTAACGAATCGTTAAAAGTTTGATCATTTAATATGGCAAATATGCTAAAATTTTGCTGAAAAAAAAATGTGAGCAGCTTTTGCAAATGCAAAAGCTGCTCACATTTTTTTTCAGCAAAAATACCAAAATTTTAAATATTTAACTTTTTAGAACAGTTAACAATATGACCACTAACGAGCTCGTTAAGCTAATGATGCTTTGAACAACTGGCCCCTGATCTGGATCTACACTTTTTGCAAAGGTAAGGAATGTTGTGTTAGCAGGATAAGGGTTAACAAAAGTACTTCCAATGAACACAGTATAGTTTGAGAGAGACCATTATTGTTTATATCAGTCAAAGTAATTGATTGGTAAAGCGGAATATAAATGCACACATTTATTTATCTTATTTCTGAACATCTCCTATTTAGCACTACCCTCGGTCTTTCCTCACTGCTAGCTATTCTTTTGTCTTCATACATATTTAAATTTAATCATCATTCAGCATGTTTTCATTACTCCTCATTACCATATTTACAACTCTTACCATGTTTAAATATTTTTACAATTAGTCATTTACTAGCTCATAATACCTTATGTTTTAGGCTAGCAGTATATATGAGTGAAAATGAATACTTTCTCATCGGTATTTTCCTCAAGCCATAATTCAAGTTGCAGACCAGGAACATGCATCTCAAATGCATTATATTGTAAAAATCCTAAAAATTCAGACATCTTGCGGACTTGCTGTAATTCTCCTAAAATTTTAACAAGTTTGTTTTGCGATTCAGCAAGAAGTCACGGCCCCCACCCATCCGGGCTTGAAGAAATAGATTGGGCTGCATGATGCTTCCACGCTGAAACCAACCACACATGAGTACTGGTAAACCACTGTGGGGTTCTAAGCCAGTGCGAGTCGGACTATCCATGCATATAAACTCTGTTGGTTTCATTGGATGGCAGGGCTTGAGAAGTCATCTCAATGTCGAGTAAAAGTCCCACAAAATTGGAAGCAAAGTCTCCAAAATGACCTATACAGTGTGGACAGGGACGTTAAACCTCAAATCAAACAAAGCATGAAGTCAAAAAAATGGAGACGCAATGGCAAACAGTGTAGACCCTGATCAGACTGCTCCTACAGGAGAAGTCTGATCTAGGTCTGCACTGTTTGCTTAGGCCTGCCTGTCCCAATATATAGGATCATTACAGTAATTATGGTACAGCTAGAACGGAGTGTCTTAAGTCTTGTCTCATCTGAATTTTTAGGGCCCCGCACTGAAAGTGTGGGTGCCCTATAGTAATCACTCTGTCCATCCGTCTGTCTGTCCGTCCACAAATTTCTGATAGCGCTGCCGGGGCCCTAGTCAGTTTCACTGACAGCTCTAGTTGAATCTGATGTTTTTCTATCATCTTGTTAGAACTGAAGGCTTTGTTTTTTCTTTTCTAAATGGGTTTTTCTAGAATGGGTGCATCTAAAGGTGCATAGAGTATATCTAAGGGTCATTCTGTCAGTCTTGAATGATAATGAGGAAATTGAATAGACTAGCTCAAGATATAAGTTGTCTTCCTGGTATATTAAGCCCTTGTCATTTACAACTAAATCCGTTAATAACACTGTTCGTTATAAAATAGTTTTGGATATATCAT
Source organism: Lucinisca nassula (assembly GCA_963580285.1). Lineage (NCBI taxonomy): Eukaryota > Metazoa > Mollusca > Bivalvia > Lucinida > Lucinidae > Lucinisca > Lucinisca nassula. The sequence goes on from OY757014.1 coordinate 59,233,156, forward strand.
GGTAAAAAGATGGATCCCAAAAAGTATAGATTTTAAAGAAAAAATGACTATAAAATTTTCATTTTTCTAGACCATTTATACATTTTTGCATTGATATAGCATTGTTGTTTAACTAAAGCTGCTTCTGTCTTCTGTTATAAAGAAATTGGTTGTATTCAGCCTTTAATAAAAGAAAACAGCCAGTTTCCTATCAAAGATAATGTAAAAATCCTAAAAAATTGGACACCTTGAGGACTTGGTGTAATTTTCATAAACTTTTAACAAATTTGTTCCATGATCCAGCAAGGAGTCCAAAAGGTGCCGATGGATTGGCAAACAGTGTAGACCCTGATCATACTGCTCCTGAGCAGTCTGATCTTGATCTGCAATCTTTGCTAAGGCCTAACTGTCCAAAAACTTAGGATCATTACAGTATTGTCAGTTCTTTCCTTAACCCTTGTCATGCTGTACCTTTGCAAACAGTGTAGGTACTGATCAGATGGCTTCTTCAAACAAGTATAATTCAGTTCAGAACTTGAAAAAAACTCTGTTTTTCTTTCCAGATTGCTCATCACCTGGTGCCAGCAAGAGAAGGGGCTGACTGGACAGTGATTTGTACTGAGACAATACATAAATGAGAGGGAATATAACTTGCTTTTATATCTAATACTGGTCTTAACAAATTGACAGATTATAGTGATACAGGGCAACATGATTATCAATCTTATCTTGAGTGGTAGAAGAGTTGGAACACCCAAAGATAAATGGTTTGAGACATTTGCAGGAATACAGGCATGATATATGATTTTTCATCTGAAAGACTATTATGGTTTTTCATTTGAAAGTCTAATACTTCCAGAATTTGTTTAACAGAATGGACACACTTTCAGAAGTGACAATAGTAACATATTTTGTGTCCCCTTTCAATAGTGGTCTACTCGTAAAGGAAATAATTTGCTTACTAGGAAATCACAAAATTTGTCTTCCATGCAAAAGGTGGTAGAGAATATTTTTGTTTGGACAGTCCAGTGTATTCATTCACATTATTAGTTCTGGTATAAATGGTTGATAGCTGTAGAATGAAGTATGAGGAATGTTCGAAAACTTTTGCAAACACAATGTATACTCAACATTCACGGATTTACCTGTACAAAACTAGTTTGAATGTAATGTCTGATCATCACTGTATATTGTGTATAAATATACTTGAAATCCAGAAACCGGTTCTTTTATAATAAACGTCTGGCCACTAGCTCATTATCTGAAGCAGAAATAAGAAAATTTAGACATTTTCTATTTTATGGGAAATGGATACACCTTATGGGGAGGCAACTCCTGCAAAAGTATTTTTCTCTCCCATGTCAATAGGGGTCAACTCTTGAAGGTAAGAATTCGCTTCTTAGGAGCAAATTCTTTCCTTTAAGAGTAGCCGTCAACTCTTAAAGGTGAGCAAATTCTTTCCTTTAAGAGTAGACCCTTTTTCAGTGGGACAGGGCTTATAGAAAAGCAAACAGGAAGTCCTGAAAGTTGTCTCCCTTTGAAAAATGGCCGAAACTCAGCCAGTTGTTACCATTCCCCTTAATGCCATGAAAGAACATATTATATCACATGGTCATGTTATCTTAACCCTTAAGATGCCAAGAAAAACTGCATCTGCTAAATCTTCTTGCAAACTTTTTAAAACTATTTTTTTTTGCATACAGGCAAACAGTGTGGACCCAGATCAGACTGCTCCTCTAGGAGCAGTCTGATCTGGGTTCACACTGTTTGCAACAATGGCTTTTAAAGTTACCGGCAGACGACAAAGCAGGGCATTTTATGGGTTAATACCATGCTTATTTGTTTAGTGTTTAATGCATTTTTCTAGGTGCATGGTTGTAGAACAGTAATGCAGAATGTGACTATTGGGCACATATTTCAAAGCAAATTTTATTTTATCCATTTTCAACTGATCTGAATTTTCTTCACTATATATAGTGGGAGTCCATTTTGAAATTTATGGGTGTCTAATTGAGGTAGTAATAGAAATTTCAATAGAAAATACTTGAACATTTTGCAAACAGTGAATGCCCAGATCATATCTAAGCCTGCACTGTTTACTAATGTCCCATTTTGGAGGTTTGTTGTCCAAAATGGGTTATTTATGAGACATTGAATGTTATCATTACATTTTGTAATCAGATTCTGTTCACATAGTTATGCCTGTTATTGTACCAGTGACCAACATAGACACTGACTAGCTTCTACCTCTATACATTTGGGCCCCCGCCCATAGGGGCTTGAAGAAATATATGGGCTGCATGATGCTTCCACGCAGAGCTGAATCTGGCCTGCACACTAGTACTGGTAAACCGCTTAGAGGATCTAAGCCTGTCCAGGAACCGTGGTGCGAGGCGGACCGTCCATGCTAATAAACCCTATTGGTTTCATTGGGCGACAGGGCTTGAGAAGTCATTTCATCTCAATGTCGGGTAAAAGTCCCACAAAATTGGAAGCAACGTCTCCAAAATGACCTTTACAGTGTGGACGGGGACGTTAAACCTCAAATCAAACAAACAAAAATCACCCATTTTGTTAGTTTTGAACAACTGGCCCTCAATCAATATTTATTGTTCACTCTTTGGCTAGTTCCATTTGAAAAGCATTGACGATTAGACCCCAAGGCAATAGCTACACATTTAGGCAAAATAATTCTGACTACATAATACACCATAATCTCTTTATAACACTATTGATGGGCTCCAAAGCAGAAACTTTTAGTTTACAACTGTGTTATACCCAAACAAAACAATATAGATTATATAGAAAAATGACCATTTCTGATGATTTTTCTGTATAATCTACATGTATACATTTTTTGATCCATCTTGAAACCATGTTATATCCAAAATCGTGTTATAATGAACCATCTTATAATGAGGCTGTGGTGTTCTTTTGGCGCTATCTGATCTGGATCTTCTCTGTTTGTCATTAATTGGTAAATTCAAAGGAATAAATCACATCTAATAATTTTATCGGTTGGTCGGACAAAAATAGGTGTAACAAAATTAATTTATTCAGCAGTACTAGGGTTAAAGGAAAGTATTTTCTTTTAGCAAAAATCTTTCCTTTAACCCTTCTCTTGCTGAATATTCATTTAAGCCACAAATTACTTGATTTAATTTATTGCTACAAATTCATAAACTGAATGCCAAACAGTGTAGATCCTGATCAGATGGCTTCTTCATCTGAACTGGATCTACACTGTTTGCAAAGAAAAGGGTTGTCGTAAACAGCAGGATAAGAGTTAAGAGCAGCTTCTGTTTCTGAAATGATTCAATTACAAGAAAAGCACTTTATTGTCTGTAAGCGAGAGGCAAGATGTTTGTGTGGAAAGAAGAACACCAGTTGCTTCTGATCCAAATTATATTGTACAGAAACTGGTCAGTTTCTACTGGGCTACTTCTATCACTGGACCATGTAGCTGTTGGTTGAGGAATCAGGCAGTTTATTGTTGACTGTGATATGTAAAAAAATATTTTAAAAAGGTTTTAGACCATTATATTTATTGTACCATTTTATTTGTTGTGTTTTTTTTCCATGGAACAGACACATAGCAGGGTCTGATCCAAAATATTCAAATCGGGAGCATCACATTAACAGCTCTGCAGAATGAACACCCATGTAAACCCCACATCATATAAAGAAAAGTTGAGGTTTCAGGGGTATACGTTATTCTTACCATTTCTGCTCCAAATCAAGTTTTGTTTGTACTCGTTACAACCACCTCATTGAGGAGTTCTAACGAGCACCAACAATCTATGTTTGGAGCAGAATTAAGATAAATGTTACAAATTTTCATCAGAAAGAATATCTGTTTTGGAGATATGAATGCCTACACTATGGCAAATTGGGCCCAGTTGTTCAAAGCATCGTCAGCTTAATGAGCTCATTAGTGGTCATATTAACCATTGTAGCAAGTACAATAACTAATAGTTTGGTATTTTTGCTGATAAAATGTGAGCAGCTTTTGCCTACTCACATTTTTTCAGCAAAAATATAAGCATATATATTTGCCATATTAAATGATCAAAGTTTTAACGAGACATTAACTAATGATGCTGTTAGTTTTGAACAACTGGTCCCTGATGTGTTATCCTAATGTTGGCTTTACATCAGCAGTTTGAGAGAAAAAGTCTGTATTTCACCCAGAAAATGAAGTGATTTTGTCTCAAAGCCAAACTCCTCTGAATTCATTTAATTAAGTTAAAATGTCTGTGTTAAAATTTTCTGCTCAGCATTGGGATACCTTAATGCCTTACAATACTTGTTCAGAATTCTGGACAAGTAAACTTACAACCTGATGTTGTGTCTAAAATAGTTGGATGAGTGGCAAGTTGTGTAGACCCTGATGCAAATAGTGTAGACTCTGATGGCGGCCCCCGCCCATCGGGGCTTGAAGAAATATATGGGCTGCATGATGCTTCCACACAGAGCTGAAACCGACCTGCACAAGAGTACTGGTAAACCGCTTAGAGGATCTATGCCTGCCCAGGCAAAGCAGTGCGAGTCGGCCTGTCCATGCTTATTAATAGCTCACCTGAGCCGAAGGCTCATGTGAGGTATTAGTATACCACGAGCCGTCGTCCGTCGTCCACACTTTCAACGAAGTATATCTCTGGAACCAGTGGGCCGGCCTTGATCAAATTTCATATGAACCATCATCAGGTAAGGGGAAAGGCTGTATTAGGTTTTCGTGCAGATCGGATGAGAACTCTGGTTGCCACAGCAACAAAGAGCTCCCATAGGCTTAACATAGGAAAAAGCTTGTCATCACTCTAGCTCTGTCAATTTTTTTCTGATCGACTTCATTCTTGCAGATAATGAGGACAGGCATAAAATCTCGATCAAGTTCGATTTTGGGCTGAATCGGATTATTCACTCAGGAGTTACGTGCCCTTGAGCGTTGAAAAAATTGCCTATTGACTTAACATGGGGAGAATGTTGTCATCACCGTAGCTGCTTCAATTATTTTCAGATTGGCTTTATTCTTGCAGATAACCAGCACAGCCATGAAATCTCGGTCAAGTTCGATAACTGGCAGAATCGGATCATTCACTTAGGAGTTGCCTGCCCTTGTGTGTTTTTGCATTAGGGTTAATGGGAATTTCAAAAATGTATATCTTAAAGACTACTTGGCCAACTTTGATCAAATTTCATGTGTCGCATTATTGGGCAAGTGGAAAGGCTTCATTAGGTTTTCAGGCAGATCTGAGTGGAACTCTGGTTGCCATGGCAACATCTAGCTCCCATAGACTTCACATAGGAAAAAGCTTGTCATCACTCTAGCTCCGTCAATTTTTTTCTGATCGACTTCATTCTTGCAGATAACCAGTACAGGCATAAAATCTCGATCAAGTTCGATTTTGGGCCGAATCAGATAATTCACTCAAGAGTTACGTCCCCTTGAGTGCCCGAAAAATTGCCTATCGACTTAACATGGGGAAAATGTTGTCATCACTGTAGCTGCTTCAATTTTGTTCGGATTGGCTTCATTCTTACAGATAACCAGCACAGCCATGAAATCTCGTTCAAGTTCGATAATTGGCAGAATCGGATCATACACTTAGGAGTTACCTGCCCTTGTGCATTTTTGCATAAGGGTTAATGTGAATTTCAAAAATGTATATCTTGAAGACTACTTGGCCGACTTTGATCAAATTTCATGTGTAACATTATTGGGCAAGTGGAAAGACTGCATAAGGTTTTCATGCAGATCTGAGTGGAACTCTGGTTACCATAACAACATATAGCTCCCATAGACTTAACATAGGAAAAAGCTTGTCATCACTCTAGCTCCGTCAATTTTTTTCTGATCGACTTCATTCTTGCAGATAATAAGGACAGGCATAAAATCTCGGTTAAGTTCGATTTTGGGCAGAATCGGAATATTGACCTCGGAGTTACGTGACCTTGAGCGACAAAAAATTTGCCCATAGACTTAACATAGGGAAAATGTTGTGACTACAATAGTGACTTGAATTTTTTTCAGATCAGCTTCAAACTTGCAGGTAACGAGGACAGACATAAAATCTCGGTTAAGATAGATTTTGGACCGAATCGGATTATTTGCCTTGGAGTTACCTGCCCTTGAGCATAAAAAAAATGTTGTGACCATGATAGCAACTTTATTTTTATTCAGATCAGCTTCAAACTTGCAGGTAACGTGGACAGGCATAAAATCTCAGTTAAGTTCGAATCGGAATATTGACCTCGGAGTTACATGACCTTGAGCGACAAAAAATTTGCCCATAGACTTTACATAGGGAAAATGTTGAGACTACGATAGCGACTTGAATTTTTTTCAGATCAGCTTCAAACTTGCAGGTAACGAGGACAGACATAAAATCTCGGTTAAGTTCGATTTTGGGCCGAATCGGATTATTTGCCTTGGAGTTACCTGCCCTTGAGCATAAAAAAATACGTTGTGACCACGATAGCAACTTTATTTTTATTCATATCAGCTTCAAACTTGCAGGTAACGAGGACAGGCATAAAATCTCGGTTAAGTTCAATTTTGGGCCGAATCGGAATATTGACCTCAGAGTTACGTGACCTTGAGCGACAAAAAATTGCCCATAGACTTAATTAGGGAAAATGTTGCGACTACGATAGCGACTTGAATTTTTTTTAGATCAGCTTCAAACTTGCAGGTAACGAGGACAGACATAAAATCTCGGTTAAATTCGATTTTGGGCCAAATCGGAATATTTGCCTTGGAGTTACCTGCCCTTGAGCATAAAAAAATACGTTGTGACCACGATAGCAACTTTATTTTTATTCATATCAGCTTCAAACTTGCAGGTAACGAGGACAGGCATAAAATCTCGGTTAAGTTCGATTTTGGGCCGAATCGGAATATTGACCTCGGAGTTACGGGACCTTGAGAGACAAAAAAATTTGCCCATAGACTTAACGTAGGGAAAATGTTGTGACAGAAATAGCGACTTGAATTTTTAGCTCATCTGAGCCAAGGCTCCGGAGTCCGTTGTCTGTCGTCCATCCATCCGTCGTCCACACTTTCAATGAAGCATATCTCAGAAGGCAGTCGACCAATCTTGTTTAAATTTTATGTGTAGCACCATTGGGCAAGGGGAAAGGCTGCATTAGGTTTTGGAGCTAGTCTGGTTCATTTGTTCCTTCATTCTTCTTTCTCTCCATATAGAGATAATAGACCAATGTTAAATTTTTATTAAAAGATTTCTCAGGAACTATAAAAGCTAGAAGCATCAAATTTGGTATTCAATAGAATAATGATGACTTATTTTGTGTAAGAGACATTGGGCTTTCTCAGCTTATTTGTTCATCTGTTCTTTCATTCTTCTTTCTCTCCATTTTGACCAATGTTAAATTTTCGTCAAAGATTTCTCAGGAACTATAGAAGCTAGAAGTCTCAAACTTGGAATGCAATGCAATAATGATGACTTACATCCTGTAAGGGTCAATGGGCTGGATTCTATTAGCAGATTTAGTAGTCAAGTCTGTGAATTGTTAAAACTTAAGTTCCTCAGGTGAGCGGTTTAGGCTCATTGAGCCTCTTGTAAATCCTATTGGTTTCATTGGGTGGCAGGGCTTGAGATGTCTTTACATCTCAATGTCGGGTAAAAGTCCCACAAAATTGGAAGCAACATCTCTAAAATGACCTTTACTGTGTTGACGGGGACGTTAAACCTCACTGTATATTGAGTATAAATATACTTGAAATCCAGAAACCGGTTCTTTTATAATAAATGTCTGGCCACTGAAGCAGAAATAAGAAAGTTTAAACATTTTCTATTTTAACGGGAATGAATACACCTTCAGGGGAGGCAACTCCTGCAAAAGTATTTTTCTCTCCCATGTCAATAGGGGTCAGCTCTTGAAGGTAAGAATTTGCTCCTAGGAGCAAATTCTTTCTTTAAGAGTAGCCGTCAACTCTTAAAGGTGAGCAAATTCTTTCCTTTAAGAGTAGACCCCTTTTTCAGTGGGACAGGGCTTATAGAAAAGCGAACAGGAAGTCCTGAAAGTTGTCTCCCTTTGAAAAATGGCCGAAACTCAGCCAGTTGTTACCATTCCCCTTATAAAGGCCATGAAAGAACATATTATATCACATGGTCATGTTATCTTAACCCTTAAGATGCCAAGAAAAACTGCATCTGCTAAATCTTCTTGCAAACTTTTTAAAGCTATTTTTTGCATACAGGCAAACAGTGTGGACCCAGATCAGACTGCTGCTCTAGGAGCAGTCTGATCTGGGTTCACACTGTTTGCAACAATGGCTTTTATAGTTACTGGCAGAGGACAAAGCAGGGCATTTTATGGGTTAATACCATGCTTATTTGTTTAGTGTTTAATGCATTTTTCTAGGTGCATGGTTGTAGAACAGTAATGCAGAATGTGACTATTGGGCACATATTTCAAAGCAAATTTTATTTTGTCCATTTTCAACTGATTTGAATTTTCTTCACTATATATAGTGGGAGTCCATTTTGAAATTTATGGGTGTCTAATTGAGGTAGTAATAGAAATTTCAATAGAAAATACTTGAACATTTTGCAAACAGTGAATGCCCAGATCATATCTAGGCCTGCACTGTTTACTAATGTCCCATTTTGGAGGTTTGTTGTCCAAAATGGGTTATTTATGAGACATTGAATGTTATCATTACATTTTGTAATCAGATTCTGTCCACATATTTATGCCTGTTATTGAACCAGTGACCAACTTAGACACTGACTAGCTTCTACCTCTAAACCTTCCGGACCAAGTTCTTCAAAGTACCGGTATTATTAGCTTAACAAGCTTGTTAGTGTTCAAAATGTTAACTGCTCTAGTAAATACAATGTCCAATAGAGCAGTATTCTTTGCTGAAAAAAATGAAAAGCTACTCATATTTTTTTCTCATTTTTTCAGCAAAAATATTTGCAGTATTTAACGTCCAAAATTTTACAATATTATCTAATGATTTTGTTAGTTATGGACAACTGGCCCTCAATCAATATTCATTGTTCACTCTTTGGCTAGTTCCATAGATGCCACATTTGAAAAGCATTGATGATTAGACTCCAAGGCTATAGCTACACATTTAAGCAAAATAATTCTGACTAAATACACGACAACCTCTTTATAACACTATTGTGGTTCCAAAGCAGAAGTTATACTCAAACAAAACTATATAGATTATATAGAAAAATGACCATTTATGATGATTTTTCTCTATAATCTACATGTATACATTTTTGGGATCCATCTTGAAACTGTGTTATATCCAAAACTGTGTTATAATGAACAATGTTATAATGAGATTGTGGTGTACTTGCTTTCTTCATCTTTTGGAGCTATTTTAACCCTTGTCCTGCTGAACCAGGCTATGCTATACCTTCACAAACAGTGAAGATCCAGATCAGATGGCTTCTAAAGAAGCCATCTGATCTGGATCTTCATTGTTTGTCATTAATTGGTAAATTCAAAGGAATAAATCACATCAAGTGATTTTATCGGTTGATCGGACAAAAATGGGTGTAACAAAATTAATTTATTCAGCAGTGCACATGTTAAAGGAAAGTATTTTCTTTGAGTAAAAATCTTTCCTTTAAGAGCAGCTTCTGTTTCTGAAATGATTCTGAAATGATGACCCTATTGGTTACAAGGGAGGCACTTTTTTGTCTGTAAGCAAGAGGCAAGATGTTTGTGGGGAAAAAAGAACACAAGTTGCTTCTGATTCAGATTATATTGTACAGAAACTGGTCAGTTTCTACTGGGTTACTTCTATCACTGGACCATGTAGCTGTTGGTTGAGGAATCAGGCAGTTTATTTTTGACTGTGATATGTAAAAAAATATATATTTTAAAAGGTTTCATACCATTTAATTTATTGTACTATTTTATTTGTTGTGTTTTTCGATGGAACAGACTCTTAGCAGGGTCTGATCCAAAATATTCAAATCAGGAGCATCACATTAACAGCTCTGCAGAATGAACACCCCTGTAAACCCTACATCATATACAGAAAAGTTGAGTTTACAGGGGTATATGTTATTCTCACCATTTCTGCTCCAAATCAAGTTTTGTTTGTACCAGTTACAACCTTCTTATGAGGAGTTCTAACGAGTACCAACAATCTATGTTTGGTGCAGAATTAAGATAAATGTTATTAATTTTCATCAGAAAAAATATGTTTTCGAGATATGAATGCATACACTATGGCAAACTGGGCCCAGTTGTTCAAAGCATCGTTAGCTTAACAAGCTTGTGAGTGATCAGATTGTTAACTGTTCTAGCAAGCACAATATCAAATACAGATGCAAAAGCTGCTCACATTTTTTTCAGCAAAAATATTAGCATATTTGCCATATTAAATGATCAAAGTTTTAGCGATATGTTAACTAATGATGCTGTTAGTTTTGAACAACTGGCCCCTGGTGTGTTATCCTAATGTTGGCTTTACATCATCAGTTTGAGAGAAAATTCTGTATTTCACACAGAAAATGAAGTGATTTTGTCTCAAAGCCAAACCCCTCTGGTTCATTTAATTAAGTTAACATGTTTGTGTTAAAAAAATTCTGCTCAGCAAAACATGTTTGCACAGGCATGTTACCATATTTATCTTAAATATTGGGATACCTTAATGTCTTACAATACTTGTTCCAAATTCTTGACAAGTAAATTTACAACCTGATGTTATGTCTAAAATAGTTGGAGGAGTGGCAAATAGTGTAGACCCTAATGATGAGATTCTGTGTTTGCTCAGGCCTGTCTATATGAATACTTAAGATAATACGGTATATAGTTTGCAGGCAAAAAGTAATAAATGGTAAAAATTAGGTTGAAATTGTGAAAAAGCTCAGTGTACTGTTTTATCCCTGATTACACCATGTAAAGTATGACTTACCATGGTACACCACAACCTCTTTATAACACTATTGATGGGGTCCAAAGCGGAAACCTTGTTAGTTAAACAACGGTGTTATATCCAACCAAAAATGTATAGAAGTATAGAAAAATTACCATTTATGGTCATTTTTCTGTATAATCTATACATTTTGGGATCCCTCTTGAAACCATGTTATATCCAAAATTGTGTTATAACGAACCATGTTATAATGAGGTTCTGGTGTACTAGTATTCAATAAACCTGACTTGTTAACCATTTACATGCCAAGCAAAACAATTGTCCTCTGCTTTGTTGTCTGCTGGTTACTTTAAAAGTCATTGTTGCAAACCGAACTTGGAGTCCACACTGTTTGCCTGATTTGAAAATTTGCAAGAAGATGATGCAGCAGACAGCATAAGCTATCATATGAACAAGTCCTTGAAATAAACACCCGCCTTAACCCACTTTATATAGAGAAAACTGGGGTTTACGGGGGTGTACATTATTTTGCTTATTTCTGCTCCAAGACATAGGTTGTGGGTACTCGTTAGAACCGCCTCACTGAGGGGTATACATTATTTTGCTTATTTCTGCTCCAAGACATAGGTTGTGGGTACTCGTTAGAACCGCCTCAATGAGGCGGTTCTAACGAGCACCCACGACCTATGTTTTATGTATAAATATAAATAAGAAAAGTATCACATATTTTCATCAGAAAAGTAGCCATTTTGGAGATGTGAAAAATGCACTTTATCACACGGGTGTGTTATGGTAATGCAGAGGACATTTCCAGACACAGTTTGTCTTGGCACCTTGAGTTTATTATCAAACTGCATTCTAAATCATATGTCTGTAATTGTCAGGAATATATTTATGTTATTTATTAGGATCATTGTATAGATCATGATTATTCATTTCTGTAGTTGTTGAACCATGTAATAATAATGGTCATGTTGTCTTAAAGAAAAGAAAAATCAAATAAAAAGATTTTGTAGTACTTGGATTTGTCACTTTTCTGTTCCTATATGCTCTTAGGAAAAGTAGGGTCCTTGTGGCTGGCACTTAATCTATTACCACCAAGTTAACCATTCCATGTAATGAACATGCCAGAAAACCCCACTTCACATAAGGAAATGTGGTTTTACAAGAGAACACTTTAGTTTGCAGATTTCTTCTCCAAGACATAAATTGCGGGTTCGTATTAGAACCACAAGAAAGAAAACCTGTAAGCTATTTTTATGTCATAAATAGGAAAATATCACAAATTCCACCAATTGGAAATGTTTATACAACACATCATGTTAACAAGCCTGTGTATTGAACACCCCTCAAAACCCACATTATTATATAGAGAAAACTGGTGTTTACATGGGAATACATTAATTTTCTTATTTCTGCTCCAAAACATTGGTTGTGTGTATTCATTAGGACAGCTTCATTGAGGTAGTTCTAACAAGCACCAACAACCTATGTTTGAATTTTAAATAAGAAAAATATCACATTTCTAACGAGCACCCACAATCTATGTTTGAAGTACATGTACAAGTAAGGAAAATATCACAAATTTTCATCAGAAAAGTAACCATTTTGTAGGTAGGAAAGAATGCACTATGTCATATAATGGTCATGGATACCCTTATTTGACATAGGTGTGTTATCCTTACATGCATTTCCCACTACTGTGGATTCAAAGACCCAGTAGTTCACAGCTGAGAAAGGTGGAAGGTCAGGCATTTATTCTTACTAACTACCCACAAACTTCAATTTAAAACTGTTCATTATATAGAGGATCTTACATGAGTGTTCATGTATTATTGAATTTATTAAACGAGTTGAGGAAAAGGGATAAAATGCGAGGCTTTGCCGAGCATTTTATCCCATTTCTTCAACGAGTTTAATAAATTCAATAATACATGAGCACGAATGCAAGATTCTATTTATCATATGACATTTAAAACGCATTTTATTCAGATTGTATAGCAAAAATGTTAATATTCCGCAAATAGTAAATGCGACGTCGTTAAGGACGTCGTACATGTAACGTTACAGGGCGTATCTAACTAATTTGCATATTTAATCCACTAGTGGATTATCGAATTTATTACATGGCATTATTACACTCTCAGATGCGAAGTCATATGATAAAACCTGGTTTTGGGTATAACCTGGTTTATAGATGGATCTCAACCGGCCCCGATAGCTCAGTTGATAGAGTGTCCGCTCCGGGGAACGGGAGGTCACGGGTTCGATCCCGGGCCGTGACATACCAAAGTCTTTAAAAATGGTACTAGCTGCTCCTCGCTTGGCACTCAGATTTACGGGGTAGAGCTAGGACTGGTCGACCCAGTGTCAGGATAATGTGACTGGGTGTGGTATCATGTAATGTGTCTGGGACATGATACTTCAGTGAGGCAGCACTATAAAAGTGAGCATTGAGCTCCCTGTCGCAACCAGACGCCGTTGTGATATAACTGAAAAATTGTTGAAAGCGACGTTAAACCCAAATTCACACACACACACACACACAGATGGATCCCAAAAATTCGTGGTTTGTACCGAAAAATGTCCAAAACTTGTCATTTTTTGTACAATCTATATATTTTTGTTTTGATATAACACAATAGTTGTCTGCTGAATTTTCTTGCAAACTTTTTAAAAATATTTTGGCATGCAGGCAAACAGTGTGGACCCAGATCAGACTGCTCCTAGAGGAGCAGTCTGATCTGGGTCTACACTGTTTGCAACAATGACTTTTAAAGTAACCCTCAGATGACAAAGCAGATGACATTTGTTGTGATTGGCATTTTATAGGTTAAAGAGGTAGTGGTGTACTATGGATTTTGCCAACCTGTGATAAATGATCAGTGCAAAATTGAATCATTCCTGGAGAGCTGAAAAATCATAAAGAAGCCAGAAGCCACCCAGGAAAAGTCACAAAGATCACAACCCAGCTATCAACAGACAGTATATACAACTCAAATACTAATGTACACAGAGGCCCAAGTGAGCCAGAAATTGCTCACCTGGATGAGGCTTATCATATATTATATCGTACCTTGGTGGCCATCTTGTCTATCAGATCACATTGCCTTTAGCAATTCTGAATCTGCATGTTGCCTTGATGCCTCTGATTAAGTTTCTGAACAGCTTGGTCTGATTTAGGATTCAGGAAGAGATTATGTTGATGCAGCGTGGGTTGTATAGTTTGGCAGGGCAGAGCTATGATTTACACCATCCTTTGGCATATTCTGTAATCAACTAGAGCCAGTGTTTATGAAACACTATGCCCCCAACTTCTTGACCCTTACACTGCTTGCCCCTAACAGTTATTGAGATATATAGATTTTATTTGGTTGCAATATTTAAATTCTCAAAGGACCATAGTACAAAAATCAAGAAAAAAGTCGGATTTTTTTTAACAAGTTGATCAGTTCATCTTCTCATCATCCCCAATCAGACTGTAAAGCTTCAGGGCAATAGCTGTAATGGTTTCTGAGATATCTTGCTATCAAGATTAGATATCTTGCTTACAGGCTTAAAATGCCCAAAGTTTCAAAGGGCTATAACTCAAGTAAAAAAATCAGATTTGTTTAAAAAATTAATCAGTTCATCTTCTCATCGTCCCCAATCAGTCTGTAAAGTTTCAGGGCAATAGCTGTAATGGTTTCTGAGATACCTTGCTTACAAGCTAAAAATGCTCAAAGTTCCAAAGGGCCATTACTCAAGAAAAAAATTTCGGATTTTTTACAAAAGTTAATCAGTTCTTCTACTAATCATTCTGAATCAGTCTGTAAAGTTTCAGGGCAAAATCTCTAATCGTTTTTGAGATATCTTGCTTACAAGCTTAAAATGCCCAAAAGTTTTAAAGTAAAAAAATTCAGATTTTTTTCAAACGTTAATCAGTTCATCTTCTCATCATCCCCAGTCAGGATATTAAGATTCAGCGCTATAGCTATGGTTATTGAGCTATCTTGCTTACAAGATTAGATATCTTGCTTACAAGCTTTAAACGCCGAAAATTCAAAGGGCCATAACTCAAGCAAATAAATTCAGATTTTTTTTAAAGTTAATTACTTCATCTTCTCATCATCTCCAATCAGTCTGTAAAGTTTCAGGGCAATAGCTGTAATGGGGTTTTGAGATATCTTGTTTACAAGCTTTAAATGCCCAAAATTCCAAAGGGCCATAACTCTAGATTTTTTTCCAAAAGTTAATCAGTTCATCTACTCATCATCCCGAATCAGTCTGTAACGTTTCAGGGCAATAGCTCAAATCGTTTTTGAGATATGTTGCTTACAAGCTTAAAATGCCAAAAGTTCCAAAGGGCCATAACCCATTTAAAAAATTTCAGATTTTTTCAAAAGTTCTCATCATCCCCAATCAGTATTTAACGTTTCAGCGCAATAGCTCTAGTGGTTTTTTGGATATCTTGCTTACAAGATCAGATATCTTGCTTACAAGCTTACAACGCCCAAAGTTTCTAAGGGCCATAACTTAAATAAAAAAAATCAGATTTTCTTTAAAAAGTTAATCAGTTCATCTTCTCACCATCCCGAATCAGTCTGTAAAGTTTCTGGGCAATAGCTGTAATGGTTACTGAGATATCTTGCTTACAAGCTTAAATGCCCAAAATTTCAAAGGGCCGTAACTAAAGTGAAAACATTCAGATTATTTCAAAAGGTAATCAGTTCATGTTCTCACCATCCCCAATCAGTATGTAAAGTTTCCGTGCATTAGCTCTAATGGTTTTGAGATATCTTGCTTACAAGATTAAATATCTTGCATACAAGCTTAAAACGCCGAAAGTTTCAAAAAGCCATAACTCAAGCAAAAAAACTCAGATTTTTTTTCAAAGGTCAATCAGTTCATCTTCTCGCCATCCCCAGTCAGTCTGTAAAGTTTAAGGGCAATAGCTGTAATGATTATTGAGATATCTTGCTTACAAGCTTTAAATGCCTAAAGTTCCAAAGGGCCATAACTCGAGAAAAAAGTTTTTGATTTTTTCCAAAAGTTAATCAGTTCATCTACTCATCATCTCGAACCAGTCTGTAAAGGACAATAGCTCAAATCAATTTTGAGATCGCTTGCTTATAAGCTTAAAATGTCAAAAGTTTCGAAGGGCCATAACTCAATTAAAAAATTCAGATTTTTTTCAAAGTTAATCAGTTCATCTTCTCATCATCCCGAATCAGTCCATTAAGTCTCAGGGTAATAGCTGTAATGTTATTTTATATCTTGCTTACAAAGTAGAAGTGGAGGCAATGATCGGGAATCAATACAATCAACCTACAGCTCCCATCAGAGACACCAAAGGGAAAGAAGCACAAACATGAAACAACAGACCCTAATGGAAACACCAACAGCGGAAAGCCAAGAGGACAGTTACTTTCCCACAAAATGGCCAATAGGCTATTCAAAATAAAATATTATAAGCGACACAGGCGTAAAATGCGCAAAGTAATTCAATAAAAAAAATCGGATTTTTTTCCAAAAGTTAATCAGTTCATCTACTCATCATCCCGAATCAGTCTGTAAAGTTTCAGGGCAATAGCTCAAATCATTTTTGAGATATCTTGCCTACAAGCTTAAAACGCCCAAATCTCTGAAGAAACTTGGCAGAATCTTCCTAAAAAGGTTAAGAATAGCACGCAATAGTGTGCGCCTGGTGTGCTTCTGATCAACTGTCAGAAGTCTTGGTCCCACTGGGCCGAAAGCTTTCTCAATGCAAGATCCTCTGTCAGAATGCAATGTACTTTTTCTGTGAAATTCTACCTGCTATATATCTTTCCGTGACTCATCCATCAGTCATACCAATGTCATGGACTTTATTGGCCATTTCTGGGGTTGCAACATTGACATGCTTACAGGACGGGGCTCATCCTTAAGGCTCTGTCTGACGCGCTTGTGTTACGCCACCCAACTTTTCACTGTAGCATATGAAGGGGCATCTTTCCCAAGTGTTGCTACCATATCATGGATATCCGTATGTGTTAAACCTTTTTATGCAAATATTGGATCACTGCTCTTTCACTGATTTTGTCCATTTTGTAAAAGCTGCTTGCCTTAGCTCGTCGATATAAACTGATCAAATGTTTACACGGCACTATATAGTCAGAGAATAGACAGACTTTATAATAACATCCCTGCGAATCTCCTTCAATATGAGGCTCACAACATATCAATCAGCCCTCGTATTTCCAAATATTCCAACTCGGACGGACAAAATATTCCATGTTGTGGACATTGGTGGTTTTAAACCTGTAAAACAATATGCATACAGAATAAATCCTTTAAAACAATCAACGCTCTTAGAGTACTGGTGGGTCGATTGTCACTGAATGAAGGCTGGGAAAATAGTCTTTGACTGAGATTTGAGTCTCAAAGTGTTTCGTTTAACCATTAACTTTAGGTTTTTAAGCAAAAATGTAGGCTATGATCAGACGCCAAAGAACAAGGTGTCTGATCTGGGTCTACACAGCAAAGCCCAACCCATGATTCTAGTCCAGATTCTATAGATAAGCTCCTACGCATCGATAAGAATAGCATAGCGCGTCATTTTTTTTTATAAATAACCAGTAGATGGATTTTCTACAAATCAGTGACGGTCACACTTATCCACTGAAGACTTCTAAATGTTTCAGAGTCACTGATGAGGCTTTATTAGCCGAAACTACGTAGTATTACCCATCTTCTTTCTTATGAATGTTTTCATTGCTCTTAAAGGAACTCATTTTTGATTTTTATTTGCCTTCACTGCAGCTGGTGTTGTGCCGTGTGGCGGCCGTAAAACGTCTCCCCGTACATCAACCATAGTGTAGTTTATATTTTACTTTTGGTCCTTTGAGATCAGCGTGAATATTCTGAGAAATCAGAAACAAATTATTGGTTTAGACTCATAATCTAGACAGGTTTTTATTTATTTATTTTATTTTTTTTTGGACCCCAATTTGATTTATATCAGTCTTGGATCGACTGCCTATTCGAAATTTGCAAAATTGCAGTATGTTTCCTCTGGCTTTCTTTGCCGGATCATTACAGAGTCACTGATGAGCCTTTATTAGCCGAAACTACGTAGTATGACCCATCTTCTTTCTTATGAATGTTTTCATTGCTCTTAAAGGAACTCATTTTTGATTTTTATTTGCCTTCACTGCAGCTGGTGTTGTGCCGTGTGGCGGCTGTAAAACGTCTCCCCGTACATCAACCATAGTGTAGTTTATATTTTACTTTTGGTCCTTTGAGATCAGCGTGAATATTCTGAGAAATCAGAAACAAATTATTGGTTTAGACTCATATTCTAGACAGGTTTTTATTTTATTTTATTTTTTTTGGACCCCAATTTGATTTATATCAGTCTTGGATCGACTGCCTATTCGAAATTTGCAAAATTTCAGTATGTTTCCTCTGGCTTTCTTTGCCGGATCATTTCAGAGTCACTGATGAGGCTTTATTAGCCAAAACTACGTAGTATGACCCATCTTCTTTCTTATGAATGTTTTCATTGCTCTTAAAGGAATTCATTTTTGATTTTATTTGCCTTCACTGCAGTTGGTGTTGTGCCGTGTGGCGGCCGTAAAACGTCTCCCCGTACATCAACCATAGTGTAGTTTATATTTTACTTTTGGTCCTTTGAGATCAGCGTGAATATTCTGAGAAATCAGAAACAAATTATTGGTTTAGACTCATATTCTAGACAGGTTTTTATTTTATTTTATTTTATTTTTTTTGACCCCAATTTGATTTATATCAGTCTTGGATCGACTGCCTATTCGAAATTTGCAAAATTGCAGTATGTTTCCTCTGGCTTTCTTTGCCGGATCATTACAGAGTCACTGATGAGACTTTTTTAGCCGAAACTACGTAGTATGACCCATCTTCTTTCTTATGAATGTTTTCATTGCTCTTAAAGGAACTCATTTTTGATTTTTATTTGCCTTCACTGCAGCTGGTGTTGTGCCGTGTGGCGGCCGTAAAACGTCTCCCCGTACATCAACCATAGTGTAGTTTATATTTTACTTTTGGTCCTTTGAGATCAGCGTGAATATTCTGAGAAATCAGAAACAAATTATTGGTTTAGACTCATATTCTAGACAGGTTTTTATTTTATTTTATTTTATTTCATTTTTTTTTGGACCCCAATTTGATTTATATCAGTCTTGGATCGACTGCCTATTCGAAATTTGCAAAATTGCAGTATGTTTCCTCTGGCTTTCTTTGCCGGATCATTACAGAGTCACTGATGAGGCTTTATTAGCCGAAACTACGTAGTATGACCCATCTTCTTTCTTATGAATGTTTTCATTGCTCTTAAAGGAACTCATTTTTGATTTTTATTTGCCTTCACTGCAGCTGGTGTTGTGCCGTGTGGCGGCCGTAAAACGTCTCCCCGTACATCAACCATAGTGTAGTTTATATTTTACTTTTGGTCCTTTGAGATCAGCGTGAATATTCTGAGAAATCAGAAACAAATTATTGGTTTAGACTCATATTCTAGACAGGTTTTTATTTTATTTTATTTTTTTTATTTTTTTTTTTTGGACCCCAATTTGATTTATATCAGTCTTGGATCGACTGCCTATTCGAAATTTGCAAAATTGCAGTATGTTTCCTCTGGCTTTCTTTGCCGGATCATTACAGAGTCACTGATGAGGCTTTATTAGCCGAAACTACGTAGTATGACCCATCTTCTTTCTTATGAATGTTTTCATTGCTCTTAAAGGAACTCATTTTTGATTTTTATTCTATGCGTTGTAACTTTGGGTCGATTGATAAACAGTCGACTTCAAGACTGGGACAGAAGGTAATATTGATCAGGACCATTGCTCTCGAGTGTTCCTCTTTAGCGATACACAGCGGAAGATAACTCGCTCTGGTGCCCCTTTATTCCATCAGCTCCATTTCTACTGTAAATATGTCTTACTTGCTATAGGTTACTTTGTTCTGTTAGTTACAAAAAAGAACGGTCCATAACTGCTCGGTTTTGCTATTTTCCAGCTCGAGACTCATCTCCAAGCAATACGACAGCAGCTATAATTTCATGTGGAAATAGAATGCAAAGGTGTGCGTGTGTACAGGGTGGTTAATTAGACGCTTAAAGTCCAAGTGAAAGCTATGCAAAATTTACATTTGTGCAAGTTTACTTACGTATGCTAATTGATGCATGTGTACGGGGCTTTATAATTAACAACGTGTCAATAAAATTGCTGTTATCACTTAAACAACCCGGCTTTGTGATGGTTTTCAAGTTACCGCGGTAGTAAGGGGTCTTACCCTCACCCGCAACGTAATCGGTATTTTTGGATTGGTCTCCCCTGGTTTATTTTAATCGTAAACTTTTAACCCAGTTTGTACTAAAGGGAATCTTCCACCTTATAGATAGCACAAGTCCATTTCAAAATTTAGGGTGTCAGGTTGTATTTTCTTCAAAATTTATTTGGAAAACGGCTGAACTTTTTTTAAACATCGGAGGCCCTGATCAGACCCCACGTTCTGTGGCGAACGATCGTTAGCCATTCACCTATTTTGGGGTTTCCAGTACAAAGTGGGTAATTCTGTACAAGCAATGCGATTTAATCTACGATCTTTTTCATTCATAAACAGGCCCTATGTAAAATTTATAATTCGTGAAAAGTGAACGGGAAGGCAGGCGAAATTAATGAAATTAATCGACAGAAAATATACATTATTATATTCAGCTCCACCGGCAGTTTCAACTTTAGATATGAGGAACTTTTGAAACTGTTTTGAATATGGAGCAATATTTTCTCACGGATGTCTCCTGCCAACAGTCTTGGTGCTGATTAGGTCATCTGCATTAAGGTCAAATTGTAGTCTAATGTTAAATCTGGGTCGTTTGTCGGTTACAATCGACCCAAAAATAGTTCAGTATTTGTTTGACAATGAGTTCATAAAACCAAGCCAAATTGAATGGTGTTCTCCTTGTATTCTTGTACCAAAACCTGATGGGACATATCGTATGTGTACAGACTTTAAGAAAGTGAATTCTTTAAGTTCCAATTCCAAGAATGGATGATTGTATTGATAACATCGGCAATGCCAAATATATAACGAAATTTGACGTTCTGAAAGGATTTTGACAAATTCTTCTCACAGAAAGAGCAAAAGAGGTTTCTACATTTACTACACCAGACGGATTATTCAACTGTAACGTCATGTCATTTGGAATGAAACAGCCTCCAGCTGCGTTTCAGTGCTTGGTGAACATGGTTATAGCAGGGCTGGAAGTTCTGTTTGAATTGTGATTTAAAGTCCCTGTCAATACTATTTAGGTATTTTGGAGACGTTGCTTTCACTTCTGTGGGACTTTTAATCGACATTGAGATGAAATGACATGATTTCTTCATAACATAAATACATTTTTAATATGCTTGTTTTATGATTATAAATATAATTTGGGGCACGGTTGTTTATTTTTCTTGAAAGGAGTCAACAGTGTGAACAACAGTAAATTTTAGCACATATACCACGTAGACATTTTGATAGTCCTTAACTATTCTTATAATTCTGACTTCTGATCCCACACAATAAGCACATTGTCCTTAATGAATAATAATCCTCAAGTAACCCAACACAGCATTTAGAATGAAATTTTCTTAAAACACACGCACTGAAAGTAAAGGTAAATTTTCTCTCTTAATATAAAAAATAGATGTGGAGGCAATGATCAGGAATCGATACAATTAACCCATCAGAGACACCAAAGGGAAAGAAACACAAACATGAAACAACAGGCCCTAATGGAAACATCAATAGCGGAAAGCCAAAAGGACAGTTACTTTCCCACAAAATGGCCAAATGGCTATCCAAAATTCAATAATATAAGCGACACAAACACCCAAAGACAAACCATAACAAAAATAAACCGCGACAGAAGAACCGCCTTGGAACAGTCAGCGGAAACGAATTCCACTGTGGGGATGGGGGCTTAAATCGATTTTACGTGGCCACAATCCTCGCCCTTACTTCCGTCGCGAGCCTTGGTTTTCAAGTTTATCAAGTTCTGCCTCAACTTTCCAATATGCCACAGGTCTTGGTTTCATGAATTTAGGTGTTACATCCGGCTTAAGGTGTAAAGAAGCTTGTGGCCACGTAAAATCGATTTAACCCCCCCCCCTCCCCCCCAGTGGAAATCTTTCCACTGACCGTTCCAAGGCGGTTCCTCTGTGGCGATTTATTTATGTTGTTGTTTGTTACTTACTGTGTGTATCACTTGTGTCTTTTAATTCTGGATGGCCATATGGCCATTTTGTGGGAAAGTAACTGTCCTTATGGCCTTCCTTTGTTTAGGTTTCCATTATGGTCTGGTCGCTTAATATTTGTATTTCTTTCCCTTTGGTGTCTTTGATGGGTGGAGTAAGTTAATTGTATCGATTCCTGATCTTTGTTTTACTTCTACTTTATACCCTTAACACTTCCAATATCATCCTGAAAAACACTAAAGTACTGCTTTAAGATTTTATCCAAATTTTCACTGTTTTAATTACTTGGTGAAATTTGGTGTAAACATTTAATATTTTTTCCACTTCAACTGAACTTTCTGTAACCACTCACGAACAAAAAGCGCTGGCCCTCCTTTCCCTACAACATATAGATTTAGCACAGCAGTTTGACCTACGTATTCCACTTTAACTTAAAAAACTCCCACTTTTGGGTACTACTTTTTCACCAGAATAGGTTTTCAATGTTGCACTCGTACTGTTTAAAGCTATCTTTCCAAAATGTGTTTTGTAAACACTTTGGGAAATCCCTGAAACAGCCGATCCCGTGTCAAGCTCCATTTTGAAGGTTTTCTCATTTACATGGGTTGTAATGGTGCGTTATCCCAAATATCTCTACTTTAGGTGGTCAGAAATGAATAAAATTAGTATCAAATAAAATTTTTAGCTCCATTTTAAAGGATTATATAACTAAAAATACTTTTCATCTTAACATATTAGGGGTCCATTTTTGTCGCGCCTGCTATTATCATGGCGCGATATAGGCGCCCGGTTTTCCGTCCGTTCGTTCGTCTGTTCGTCCGTTTGTCAAGGCGTCAACATTTGCGACCACCCTAGCGTTCACCCTAAGGTTCAAGTTTATTTCTCAAGAACTATAAGAGCTTCATTTATGATACTTGGTACAAACTTGTATCACGGGATGACAACTTACATGCAAGCAACCATATATGACCTTGACCAACATTTCATGGGTCACTGACTTCGTTAAATATTGCGACCACCCTAGCGTTCACCCTAAGGTTCAAGTTTATTCCCAACAACTATAAGAGCTTCATTTATGATACTTGGTACAAACTTGTATCACGGGTTGACAACTTACATGCAAGGACCAACCATATTTGACCTTGACCTACATTTCATGGGTCACTGACTTGGTAAAATATTGCGACCACCCTAGCGTTCACCCTAAGGTTCAAGTTTATTTCTCAAGAACTATAAGAGCTTCATTTATGATACTTGGTATAAACTTGAATCACGGGATGACAACTTACATGCAAGCAACCATATTTGACCTTGACTTACAATTCATGGGTCACTGACTTCGTAAAATATTACGACCACCCTAGCATTCACCCTAAGGTTCAAGTTAATTTTTCAACAACTATAAGAGTTTCATTTATGATACTTGGTACAAACTTGTATCACGGGATGACAACTTACATGCAAGCAACCATATTTGACCTTTACCTACATTTCATGGGTCACTGACTTCGTAAAATACTGCGACCACCCTAGCGTTCACCCTAAGTTTGAAGTTTATTTCTCAACAACTATAAGAGCTTCATTTATGATACTTGGTACAAACTTGTATCACGGAATGACAACTTACATGCAAGCAACCATATTTGACCTTGACCTACATTTCATGGGTCACTGACTTTGTTAAATATTGCGACCACCCTAGCGTTCACCCTAAGGTTCAAGTTTATTTCTCAACAACTATAAGAGCTTCATCTATGATACTTGGTACAAACTTGTATCACGGGATGACAACTTACGTGCAAGCAACCATATTTGACCTTGACCTACATTTCATGGTTCACTGACTTTGTAAAATATTGTGACCACCCTAGCATTAATCCTAATGGTCACGTTTTTATCTCAAGAACTATAAGAGATTCATTAATGATATTTGGTGCAGACTTGAATCTGGGGATGGCAATGTGAATGCAAGCATTCATATTTGACCTTGACCTAAATTTCATGGTTCGCTGACTTTGTAAAATATTGCGACCACCCTAGCGTTAACCCAAATGGTCAAGTTAATTTCTCGAGAACTATAAGAGCTTCATTAATGATACTTGGTACAAACTTGTATCTGGAGATGGAAACTTAAACGCAAGCATCCATATTTGACATTGATCTACATTTTATGGTTCACTATCTTTGTTAAATATTGCAACCACCCTATCATTCACCCTAATGGTTAAGTTCATTTCTCAAGAATTATAAGAGATTCATTAATGATACTTAGTACAAGCTTTCATTTAAGAATGACAACTTTTATGCAAGCATCTATGTTTGACCTTGCCTAGATACCATGGTTCGATGACTTTGCACCCCCAAAAGGCGCGACATAGCCTTCGGCGGAACTCTTGTTTAAGTTCATTTGTCCGGGAAATTCCCGGATTGTGTCCTGGATGTTGGGGTAGTTTTGCGTTATCCCTTGTATTTCTTTCGGCATCCCCAGGTATCCATATATTAAGATTGTTTTCTTGGGGTATGTCGTGTGCTCATTATAAGGCCTCATTGAGGCGATTCTAATGAGTGCGCACAACAGAACTTTATTGTATAGAAGATCACAAAGATATCATTAAGTGATCTTAATTACACCTCAGTAGTTTGAACTACCCATATCACTCACAAATTACCATGGTCCCAAATACGTTCGAGTTATTGAAGCTCGGCTGAAGAACACCCACAAATGTAAGCTTTCCGATCCCGTGAGCTTTTCGTATAAATATGAAGTTTAACAACCGTATGTTATATACTCTCATATAATCAGTTTTATAATATGGACTTTTCATCTTTGAGTTTAACGACCAAGTCAACACTGTTCATGACATATCGAGTCGGTCAGCTTTACTTACCAAAACATACATATAAACACTGGTTAAGCAGTACAGTGGGCTTTCTTTCGACAGAAGAGACAAGTGCCCTTTTTGGATCAGTGGAAGGGATAGGAAAACCTTAGGAAATATTTCAAGATAAATAGAAATTTATTAGATGCGAAAAGTTGAAACCACGACGAAATTGAGTCACATCCATTTCTAGCTGGCTGTCGATGAACTAGGTGTACGGACTATGGGTGATTGTACGGGCCATTAATTTTCTAACGAAATTAAACGTCGTGTTTAGTTGATTGCATTAACTCATAATAAGTTGACGCGTGCTGCATACCTGTATTGAAAGAGTAGAAAGTCACTTCCACGGCTTTTGAGGGGAAAAAATTGGTGCAATTGGTATTTTGAATGAATGTTGTTATTTTGTTTGTTTGAATTGAGGTTAAACGTCCCCGTTAACACTACCTAGGTCATTTTAGAGATGTCGCTTCCAATTTTGTAGGACTGTACGCTACGATAACACACCCGTG
The DNA here is from genome assembly GCA_963580285.1 of Lucinisca nassula. Taxonomy (NCBI): domain Eukaryota; kingdom Metazoa; phylum Mollusca; class Bivalvia; order Lucinida; family Lucinidae; genus Lucinisca; species Lucinisca nassula. Next base: position 59,258,636 of record OY757014.1, read on the forward strand.
CGGCATAGTGCATTTTTTCACATCTCCAAAATGGTTACTTTTCTGATTAAAATTCGTCATATTTTTCATATCTTTATTGCAAACATAGGTTGTGGGTGCTCAATGAGGCGTTTCTAATGAGTACCCACAACCTATGCATTGGATCAGAAATAGAAAAAAATATTATATATCCATGAACCCCAGTTTCCTCTATATAAAGTGGGGTTTAGGGGGTGTTCATTTCTTCACGTGATGAAACCAAAATACTTATATGCATTGGGCAGTCTGACTCACACCACTTTGCCTGGACAGCCCGTCTTAGCGGATTACCAGTACTCATTTGTGGCCAGTTTCAGCTCTGCGTGGAAGCACCATGCAGCTCAATCTATTTCTCTAAGCCCCGATGGGCGGGGCGTGAATGTTGTAAGCATTTCGAGACATTAAGAAAAGCATATTCCTTATTTCTGCTCAAAACATCGATTTAGTATTAGTTTAATCATATTTATTGCAACACAATAAATGCAAGGGATTGGGCCACAAGTTCTCACAGCATTAGTTACGACCCTCTCCCTACAGTGAAAACATAGCAAGTAAACATCGATTGTGGGTACTTGTTAGAATCACGTCACCGAGGTTGTTCTAACGAGTACAGAACCATACTGTGTGTTAAAGCAGAGATATGGAAAATATCAGGTTTTTATCTCATTACGAAAACATACCTAGTCGAGTATACTGAGAATTCAGCAACCCTAAAATGAAAATTTTCCGATAAAACAAAATTATTTCTCTAAACAAAGACTGTAAGAACTCCATAGAATGGCGATACGGTTTCAACGAGTACCTGCAACCTATATGTTTTTGAGCACAAATGAGAAACAAATGCATGCCCCTGTTAACGCCAGTTTGACTAAATAAAATTCCAGTCTGCAGCTGGTGCTTCTGCAAAAGTCCTGAGTGTATTCATTACGAAAACACGCCTATCTAAACATATTGAAAATTTTACCTGCGGAAAATGAAAGTTTTCTGATGAAAAATTGCGATTCTTTTCTTATTTCTGCTCCAAACATAGATCGTGGGCACTCGTTAGAACCGCCTCGCCGAGGCGGTTCTAACGAGTACCCACAATCTATGTCTTAGAGCAGGAATAAGGATAATAATGTATACCCCTGCAAACCCCAGGTTTACAATATTAAAGTGGGGTTTGATGGGGTCAAAATTATATAGGCTTGTTTTCGTGATGGATGCCATGGTTTGCTGTGATAATCGTAAGTATAGAGTATATATAGAAAGTAGGATTTACACGGGTGTGCAATATCTCTTTCCTATTTCCTCAAAAACATGGTTTGTGTTTTGTCCAAAGAGAAAAGTGGAGTTTACAGTGCTCAATGATATTATTCACATCACGAAAACACGTCTTTATAATTTTGACCCCCCTAGAACCCCACTTTTATATAGTAAAACTGGTGTTTCCGGGGGTATACCTTATTTTTATTTCTGCTCTAAAATATAGATTGTGGGTACTCGTTAGAACCGCCTCGATGAGGCGGTTCTAACGAGTGCCCACAATCTATATTTTTAGCAGAAATAAGAAAAATATCACAATTTTTCATTTTAAAATTTTCATTTTTTCGGCGTTAAAGGTGGCAATGTAATTCTATAAGCGTGTTTGCGTAATGAGAAGCAAATAATTGGCGATTTCTATCTTGTGAAGAGCAATATGAGTGACATCTTGTTAAACTTGAAAGTCCGTGAAACCCAATTTTATATAAAGAAAAGTAGGGTTAACAGGGGCATGCGTTATTTTTCTCATATTTGCTCTAAAACTTGGTTTGTGAGTTATCAAATGAAAAAATGGTGGTTTACAGTAATAAATGATATTTTGATATTTTCCTACTTTTTTATCAAAAAGGGTTGTGGGTACTCATTAGAACTGTCACAATGAGGTGTATATAAAAAAAGAAAATATTTAATATTCTTTTAAAATGGAGTTTAAAATTGTATCTGATACAATTGTTATCAATAGGTGACCACCACAAGTCGGGATATTATGATAATGCACCACTACCCCACACATCCCGGACACAATTCGAGAGCATCCTGGACAAAACAAATTAAAAAATAGGCCCCTAAGAGGTAAAAAGGTTAACTATTTTTAATCAGCTTTTAGAATGGAGCTTAAAGTTTTATCTGATACATTTTTTTTATTATTAATTTCTGACTCTCACAAGTCGAGATATTAAGGAAACCGAACCACTACCCCCCAACATCCAGGACACAATCCGGGTTGTGGGTAGCCTACTCATTAGAACTGCCTCAATGAGGTGTATAAAATGATTTTTTTAATTTCCTTTTAGAATTGATCTTACAATTTTATCTGATACAATTGTTATCAATTAGTTATCACCACAAGTCGAGATATTATGATAATGCGCAACTACACCAACATCCAGGACACAATCGTAAAAATTACTTTCAAAAATGGACCCATGATATGTTAAATAATAAATAATAATAATAATAAGACTTTATTTCAAGAGGGTAACACAATTAGTACAGAACTAATCTCCCTTGCGGCCCTCAATAATTACAAAGTAGAAGTAAAACAAAGATCAGGAATTGATACAATTAACTTACTCCATCCATAAAAGACACCAAAGGGAAAGAAATACAAACATTAAGCGACCAGACCATAATGGAAACCTAAACAAAGGAAGGCCATATGGACAGTTACTTTCCCACAAAATGGCCATATGGCCATCCAAAATTAAAAGACACAAGTGATACACACAGTAAGTAACAAACAACAACATAAATAAATGGCCACGGAAGAGCCGCCTTGGAACGGTCAGTGAAAGATTTCCACTGGGGGGCTTAAATCGATTTTACGTGGCCACAATCCTCGCCAGTTATACACAGTGAGCAGTTAACCTGATTCATAATAAGAAACACCACACAAACACACACTGACACAAAGATGTGTTACACACCTATAACATGAATGAAATAATGAATGAATGAATGGATGAATGAATGAATGAAATACACTATATATACAAACAAGCAATTCTAGGTGAATAAACAATGAATGAATGAACAAATAAATGAGTGAAAATAGAATTTACAAATTTATATCCACACACTCCCGTACACCTGCACACTGAAGCAAATGGTCTCATACAAAGCTATAACTATGGCCGTCACCCATTTTTCATCCACTTTATACACCTGTTATGAAATGATTCAGTAGAAGGTGCACTTTTTACATCGCTGGATAAACAATTCCATATAATAGGCCCTGAAAATGCCAAACTATTTCTATATAGTTCTAAGTTAGGTTTTGGCAGGAGAATCAGAATCAGAATCAGAATTGTTACTGGTGACACGTCAAATGGCATTCATACACCAGGACCTGTGATGTGGGAAGTTAGTTTTCTACTGCAATGGATCGTAGACTATAACTTTCAATGCCAGTGTGATTTATACGAGTCCTTTTCGAAAACATATTATTGGTATAATCTGGAGTCATTCCTTTTGAAACTCTATACATAAAGTTTGCTTTCCTGAAAAAGACTTTCTCTGAGACCGTCATTATTCTTAAATCATAAAGAGATTGATATACATCGTTAACATTTTAGTCTAGGATAATTTTGCAGGCTCTTGAAAAACTTTTGCAGTCTTTTGAAAAACATTTTTAATAATCTTAAAATTTTATTTGATAGTAATTTTATTAATTTCTGACTACCCGAAGTGGAATATTAGGGATAAATAACCACGGTAACAAGACGTTTCGCCCCCAAGACGTTTCCCCCCTGGTCGTTTCCCCCTAGTCGTTTCGCCCCCTTTTTTGGCCCCTAGTCGTTTCGCCCCCTAACCCTAGTCGTTTCGCCCCCAAACCCTAGTCGTTTCGCCCCAAACTATTTTACTATATTTTATATATAAAAGATTCATATATGAGAGAGAGAGAGAGAGAGAGAGAGAGAGAGAGAGAGAGAGAGAGAGAGAGAGAGAGAGAGAGAGAGAAGAACCTGTTCTTTGAATGAAAGTGTTAATTAGGAATTATGATAAATATTACCTGTTTTGATCAATACCGTTAATCACATTGTTTATTTGATTTGACACATTAATCACGCAATTAATGCCCTTAATGATAAGCTGTGAAAACATGCGCTCTTTGCAAAGTTAAACGTCTTTAATTATCGCTTAAGCACCTTTACCAGTTTTGTTTTAAATTGGTCGGTTGGTTCGTTAACAGAGTCGGCCAGTAAATCAGTGTTGAATATTGCCGCAAATGCCGTCTACGCAACGTCGCGTCAACACCGATGCAACGTTATAAAGTTGCATCGGCGTTAATACGACGTTGCATACACATTTTGTGTCCACTAGGTAATACATGGTTGAGTATTGCCGCAAATGTCGTCTACGCAACGACGCGTCAACGCCGATGCAACGTAATAAATAGAAGTGGAAGCAATGATCAAGTCGATTCCTTTCATCAATATTCTGTCAGCAATTAGTGTTTACTCTGATCAGATTCAGACCCAGTAATTCCTGAACTGTAAGCAAATAGTGCAGACATTGATCAGGCAACGTGGTTAGCTTGATACATTCAAGTACAGCTTCTTCCCTAGGACTATACCCGATTGGAATTCTTTACCAGCATCGGTTTCTGAGGCCCCTGACTTGGTATCCTTCAAACAGGAACCGTCTACTCTCTTGTTTTAACAGCCAGGTAGAGGCCGGTCTGAAAGTAAAGTCCGAGGGATTTTTGAACCTGTGCCGGTTGGGCGACGCTTCTGTAGCCGGAGAGGTCTGGTTTCCAATGATGATTTGAAAAATCAGGCAGGAAGCTTTCCTTTCTTTTCTTTCTTGTCTATCCACTATTTCTCTTTCTTTCCAATATTTCCTACGTTCTCTTTTTCACGCGCCATCAGAGACATACTGTTCAAGTATGAATGAAGTTCCTTAACGAACAGATACAGATACTTCGGCTGACGTGACAGGGCGATGATGCTACTTAAATATTTGCCTCTTCTCACCTCTAATAAAAGTTGAACATTGAAAATTAGCCTGAGAGTGAAAAATGGGCGAAACGACTAGGGGGACGAAACGACTAGGGGGACGAATCGACTAAGGGGGCGAAACGACTAGGGGGGAAACGACCAGGGAGGAAACGTCTTGGGGGCGAAACGACTAGGGGAGGAAACGTCTTGGGGGCGAAACGTCCCGGATTCAATAACCACTACCCCCAACCTCCAGGACACAATCCGGAAATTTCCTGGACAAATTAACTTAAAAAATGTACCATTAAAACGTTGGAAATGGAGAAGTTGTTTTTACGATCTTTTAGAATGGAGCATAAAATTTTATTTGATACTAATTTTATTAATTTATAACCACCCGAAGTCGAGATATTAGGGATAACTCACCACTACCCGAATTTTTCACGCACATTTTCCGGACAAAATTTCCGGACATTAGTGTGCACCTAATTTGAATACCGGATAAATTTATAGGGATGTTGTTTACATAGACGCCGCATCAGGAAAAGAAATGTTTGGGCAAAAAAGAAAGTCAAAAGCGAATCATCAGAGTGGAAATAAAGACCAAGACGATGATTTCAAGGTACAAATGTTATAGCGTTTTCAATGTGACGTTAAGCCATGTTATATTAACTCCGATTTTGCATGTGAAATCTTGCTTTAAGGTATATACAAATATCAGCCTGACACGTGAGCTAAAATTTATACTGGGGTAATCGAATTTCGCCAACGTAACCGTAAACACTGGTGCGGTATGCATGAACCCATATTTATCTGATAGAAAACCCTTTCATAAAAAAATACTGACCTGATCCAACACAAGGGAAGCTTTTACGGCATTAAAATAGCGATGTCTATCATCAAAACCTTCGCTATTTCAGACCACTCAAAATCCGCCATCTTGAAAAATAGTAAGCGAATTTCGCCAACTTTTGAAATCCTGATCAGGGCCTGACAAATCCATTGTCCGGCTGCCCGGGACAAGTCCAAATTTTGGCTGGGCAAGTGAATTTTTATTCCACTTGCCCAGAAAAATGTATAGAATATAGAAGGAAAAGGGTAATTCCAAGAAATTTCCAAGATGCTGTTGACTGCCGGGCAAGTGGTTGAAATTTGGATTTGTCACACCCTGCTGATGAAAGGGACACCCGAGGGGGTAAAATTATCCGCTATCAACTTTATCAGACTAGAAATGTGTTTCATGAGTGATATGAGCAACTTTGGTTTGCAAGACAAACAGAATGTAACAGATACCTATTCATTTTGTCAAATTATGTAAAAAATATCATCATGTTAATATCAATGGAATTCCACCATCTTTGTTGTCATTAAAAGTTTGGAGTAAAATTCGAGCCCCCAATACCAGGTGTTCCCTATGCAGGAGGTAACTTAAAAAAAAGTAAAAGAAGAGAAGAAAGTACATACTTTGACACATATTTATTATTTTGGCCAAAGGTGGAAAGGTACAATTAAGAGCAAATAATTAAATACACTCCTTCATTCAAAACTCTTGTGAAAATTTACAGTGTTCCATTAAACATCGATAAGAACCCCCAAATAGTTGAATCATTAATTTCCCCTTTGAGAGCCCCAATACTAAAATACGGATATGTCAGTTCCATACTAGGAAGGTCAAAATGTAAACAGACGCCGGCGATTGTTTTGGCAGCTTACAAATCTCGTGAGAAATAAAATAAAAATGTGAGATACGAAATGGCATAGCAAAATGGCAGGAAATACATTGCTACAGGTAGGAAATTATGTATTAACTCTCGGATTGGCATTTCTTCTCAGTTTGACATGAGTGACAGATAGCGGTAAACTTGACCTTAGGATTCCCTGAGTTGGTAATGTCCAGTGACGTCACGCACACGAAAATACCGATCTTATGTACAATTGGCGAAATTCGATTATTGGCGAAATTCGCTTACGCTTCTATACGGTTGTTCAGAATGTCGACAAGTTTCTAGAAAAGCAACCCATAATGTTCCAAATTATATGAAAAATCATAAAATATGCTTATTCAAAAGTGTCATATTTGTTGTCAGAAGAAAAAATAATAAATTACTTTATTAGAAAATTACCTTTCAAAATGGTCAGTTTTTGAACATCGGTTTCTGCATTGTGCTTCCTGGGAAACATTCAGTTTTTACATTAACCTAAAGTGTAATCCATGTCCTAGCAAGGACGAGAAGTAGTTTTTCCAAAAACTGCCATAATAACATTATATCCATTCTTTCAAACTCCCATCGAACGGTCATTTCGACAGCCATTACTGTGTACATGATTGGTAAATTCTCCAGGTAAAACAGGGGTATAAACATGCTAATCGTGGGTAAAAATATCCCGCACAACGGATTTTATTATGAATATTTTTATTCCCAGATCATGCTTTCCTTTATTCTTCCGTTAATTTGGTAAATATTATTATGCATTAAATAGATACAAGAGGGGAAAATTGTTTGATTTGTCCTAAAGCCATAATAACGATTTGACAGAATTTTTATCATCGCTACGCTTATTTACCCCAGTGCTAAATTTAATCCGTGCGTCATACTGTGTACATGGATGACAATGTATAGTGAACTCTACATGCTGATAGGGGTTCTATCGGCATGGATATAATGTTATAATGCCAGTTTTTGGAAAAATCACGTCTCGTCGTTGCTAGTACACACACTAAAGTATATTTTAGTTTAAAAATGGTATGTTTCTAATGAAGGACAATGGAGAAACAGACGTTCAAAAATGGACCATTTTGAAATGTAATTTTCTTATAAAGTGAATTATTATTTTTTTCTTCCAACAACAAAAATACGTTGTTTAGTATACATGTTGTATATTTATTAATTTAATTTGGGACATTATGGGCTGCTTTTCTAGAAATATGTCAACATGCTAAACACCCATGAATTTTAGCCCACGTGCCAGGAAGACATTTTCATAGTCCTTAAGGACTATGAAAATGTCTTCCTGGCACGTGGGCTAAAATTCATGGGTGTTTAGCATGTTGACATATTTCTAGCTTTTCTAGAAATATGTCAACATGCTAAACACCCATGAATTTTAGCCCACGTGCCAGGAAGACATTTTCATAGTCCTTAAGGACTATGAAAATGTCTTCCTGGCACGTGGGCTAAAATTCATGGGTGTTTAGCATGTTGACATATTTCTAGAAAAACAACCAATGATGTTCCAAATTAAAAGAATAAATATAAAACATGCATATTAAAAATGTATTTTTGTTGTTGGAAGAAAAAAATAAATATTCACTTTGTAAGAAAATTACATTTAAAAATGGTCCATTTTTGAACATATGTTTCTCCATTGTCCTTCATTAGAAACATACCATTTTTACACCAAAATATACTTTAGTGTGTGTACTAGCAACGACGAGACGTGATTTTTCCAAAAACTGGCATTATAACATAATATCCATGCCGATAGAACCCCTATCAACATGTAGAGTTCACTATACATTGTCAGCCATGTACACAGTATGACGCACGGATTAAATTTAGCACTGGGGTAAATAAGCGTAGCGATAATAAAAATTCTGTCAAATCGTTATTATGGCTTTTGGACAAATCAAACAATTTTCCCCTCTTGTATTTATTTAATGCATAATAATATTTACCAACTTAACGGAAGAATAAAGGAAATCATGATCTAGGCATAAAAAATATTTAGAATAAAATCAGTTGTGCAGGATATTTTTACCCACGATTAGCATGTTTATACCCCTGTTTTACCTGGAGAATTTACCAACCATGTATACAGTAATGGCTGTCAAAATGACCGTTCGATGGGTGTTTAAAAGAATGGATTTATTGTTATTGTGGAAGTTTTTGGAAAAACTACTTCTCTTCCTTGCTAGGACATGGAATATACTTTAGGTTAATGTAAAAACTGAATGTTTCCGAGGAAGGACAATGGAGAAACCGATGTTCAAAAATTGACCATTTTGAAAGGTAATTTTCTAATAAAGTAATTTATTATTTTTTCTTCTAAAAACAGAAATACACTTTTTAATAAGCATATTTTATGATTATTCATATAATTTGGAACATTATGAGTTGCTTTTCTAGAAACTTGTCGACATTATAAACAACCGTAAATTTTAGCTCACGTGTCTGGTTGACATTTGCATATACCTTAATTTTTGCTAGTGCACATGTATTCAAACGTTCCATCAGAATCAGAATCGTTACTGGTGACACGTCAAGTGACATTCATACACCAGGACCTGTGATGTGGGAAGTTAGTCCCTAGCTCTAACCAAAGAGGTAAATTTAGCTACACAATCATCAGCACCTTCAGCTGTCGAAATAATTGAATCGGGAAGGGCATTCCAATCTCTAATGGTTCTGGGGAAGAATGACTCTTTATAAATGTCAGTTCTTGCGCTAAGGGTCTGAAACGCCAACGAATGGTGATTTCTACAGTGTCTAGCTGGGGGAACAAGGTCATCTGTTGGAATGCTGGCAGCACCCTTTAGACCTTTGTATAAAAGGATTAGCCTACTGTCTTTTCTCCTTTTCTTGAGAGACTCCCATTTTAATTTTCCAAGTATTCCAGTCATGCTCCCAGTTTCAAAGCAGTAATTGCCTGTTACAAATCTAGCAGCTCTATTCTGAACTTTCTCAATTTCATCATTAAGGACCACTCCACTGGGGTCCCAGATACAACTACCATATTCCAAGATTGGGCGAACAAGACCTTTATATGCTGCCTCTTTTACATCCTGAGGGCACTGATGAAGATTTCACCTCAGGAAACCAAGCATTCTATTTGCCTTAGTACACATGTTGCTAATATGAGTATTCCATCTCAAGTTGTGTGAGATTGTCACTCCAAGGTATTTAATGGCGTCCACATTCTCGAGGACCGTTCCCTCTAAGGTGTAAGAAGCCTCAACTTTATTAGATCTCTTCCTAGTTATCTGCATAATATTGCATTTAACTGGCTGAAATCTCATGCCCCATTTACATGCCCAACATCCTAATCTATCTATGTCAGCCTGAAGTTTCAATGAGTCATCTGTATCTCTAATTTCCCGGTAACAAACACAGTCATCTGCCAACAGTCTTATTTCTGAGTCAATGTCAGTGGAAATATCATTGATGTACAGGGAGAACAAAAGTGGACCAAGAACGGTCCCTTGCGGGACTCCAGACAAAACTGGAGCCCACTCCGAAGATTCACCATTAACAACAACCCGCTGTTTTCTGTAGCAAAGAAAGGAATCTATCCATTTGAGGGTCTTTCCCCCAATTCCATAACCAAATAACTTAGATTTAAGTAGTTCATGAGGAGGGGTGTCAAAGGCCTTCTCGAAGTCAAGAATAAATGTGTCCACCTGTCCCCCTTTGTCCAAGATTTTTGCCCAGTCATTAATAACTGTGCTTAGCTGAGTTTCACAACTGTGCCTTTTCCTAAATGCATGTTGCCTGTCTGACAAAAGTTTATGCTCGTCCAAGTGGGCCATGATGTTTGAGCAGACTATATGTTCCAGCAATTTACACAGAACACAAGTCAGAGACACATGGCGATAATTACGGGCAAGAGCCCTATCTCCTTTTTTGAAGAGTGGACAAATGTTTGCTAAGAGCCATTCTTTGGGGATTTCACCCGTATCAAGAGACTGTTGAAACAAGTGTGCGAAAACTGGACCCAACTCATTTGCTAGTTCCTTCAGGACTCTGGGATGAAGCTCATCGGGTCCTAAGGCCTTGCTGAGGTTTAAGCCTTTAAGTAATTTGATCACTCCTGCAGCTGTCACAACAATATTATCCATGAATGGGGCCGATCTTCCAGTTAATGGAACCTCCGTGAACTCAGTTTTATTAAATGCATCATTGAATTGACCAACTAATTCCTCTGCCCTTTCAGAGTCTGATTCAGCAACCCCGCCCCCTCCTCTTTTATTATGGGGCGGGATACCTTGCCTGTCTTTCTTCTGGCTATTAATATATCTGTAGAAGTCTCTGGGATTTGCCTTTACATCACCTACCAAGTTATTCACATACAAATCATGCTGATTTTTTATATCAGTGACAGTCTTGATTTCACGTCTCAATTTTTCAAATTTTGTCCGGAGTTTACCACTTCCCGTCTTTTTTGCCTTTGCATGAATCTTATTCCTTCTGCGAATTTTCCTTCTTATCTCTGGAGTGATCCAGGGAATAGAAGATACAGCCCTACTAGTTTTTGAGGGGATATGATTTTCGGCCGAAGTATGAATGAAAGAAGTTATCAGATCAAATGTTGGGCCAGAAAATGGGGCATGAGATTTCAACCAGTTAAATGCAATATTATGCAGATAACAAGGAAGAGATCTAATAAAGTTGAGGCTTCTTACACCTTAGAGGGAACGGTCCTCGAAAATGTGAATTCCATTAAATACCTTGGTGTGACAATCACTCACGATTTGAGATGGAATACACACATTAGCAATATGTGTACAAAGGCGAATAGAACACTTGGTTTCCTGAGGCGAAATCTTCATCAGTGTCCTCAGGATGTGAAAGAAACAGCATACAGGGGACTTGTTCGCCCAATCTTGGAATATGGTAGTTGCATCTGGGACCCAAGCGGAGTGGTCCTAAATGAAGAAATTGAAAAAGTTCAGAATAGAGCTGCTAGATTTGTAACTGGAAATTATTGCTTTGAAACTGGAAGCATGACTGAAATTCTAGGAAAATTAAGATGGGAGTCTCTCAAGAAAAGGAGAAGAGACAGTAGGCTCATACTCTTATACAAAGGTCTAAAGGGTGCTGCCAGCATTCCAACAGATGACCTTGTTCCCCCAGCTAGGCATTGTAGAAAACACCATTCAATGACGTTTCAGACCCTTACTGCAAGAACGGATATTTATAAAGAATCGTTTTTCCCCCGAACCATTAGAGATTGGAATGCCCTTCCCGATTCTATTATTTTGACGGCTGAAGGTGCTGAGGATTGTGTAGCTAAGTTTACATCTTTGGTTAGAGCTAGGGACTAACTTCCCATATCACAGGTCCTGGTGTATGAATGTCACTTGACGTGTCACCAGTAACAATTCTGATTCTGATTCTGATCAAAATTCTCCTGTATAGACCGAGCATCTGAATGACCATTAAAGTAATTCTCCTTTGCAAATCTGAGTGCATCCTTCCTCATAGTTTCATAGTCACCTTTCTGATATGAGTACACCTTCCTCCGAGGTTTCTTTATTGGTGGGATGTGAATTTTTAAATATCCGGAGACAACATCGTGGTCACTTAGTTTATCTGGGGAATGAATGTCTTCGAATTGTCCTGGCAAAGTCGTAAGGATCAGATCCAATGTGTTCTTATCACGAGTGGGGAAGTTAACAATTTGTTCAAGGCCATGATCGTTCATAATGTCAATCAATATTTGTCCTTCCGACTGACTCGGCATTGTGCCTTGTTTGCTGAGCCTGTCGGGCCAAGCAATGTCTCTGAAGTTGAGGTCACCTAGAACATGTACAGCCGGGAGTTTTTTACCCTTATGCTGCGATTTAATGCAATCCAGTTGGTCTTTAAACAACTGGAAGTTTTCGATTGTACCATTTGGTGGTCGATACCAACTTGCTACGAAGTGGGAAGTTTTATTTGCAAAAACCTTAACCCACACCGATTCGGTATCATTTTCAAGTTCCATGAAAGGCATGTGAGGGTTGTCTCTATGAATGAGCAACATCACCCCACCGCCATGAGAGTTCCTATCTTTTCTGTACACACTGTACTCAAAAGCATGCATTCGGAAAAATGTTCTCTTTTATCATTTTGCTGATGAATGAATTGAGTTTTATAATGGGCGTACTTGATTCACTGTTCCATTTGCACCGATCTGTGTTCTGTTCAATCAAGTAGTTGTCACGTGGTACGATGCAGTGTTCTGGTGCTACAATTTTTGACTCTACTCTTGACTAGGTGTGAAGTGCCCGGATGATGGAGCAGTGCACCAGCCTCGTTTTCAAATTCAAGGCATTTTGCATTTGTAGTTTCCTTCCAGAACCAAAATGCGTAGATAAATGTTGAAAACGTTTCAGATCATAAAAAAACATTGATTTAAATACCTTTCAAACTGCATTCACTAAGAGTATGCTTTAAATTCTCGTGGAGCGCTTTGGTGCAGTGGTAGCGCATCGGATTAGTGATCAAGAGGTTGCGGGTTCGAGCCTCACACTGACCAAAGTGTTGTGCCCTTGAGCAAGGCACTTCATCCATATTGCTTAAAAAAAGAAAGAAAACAGAAAGTACTGGTTACCACCCAGGAAATCCTGCTCGTAATGCTCAGATGTGAGCGAGTAGCAGTAATAGGAGAAAAAAAAAATTCTTAGTCACAGTTCTGCACCACACTTGATTCACCGGAGCAAGGTTCGGTCAAAGTTCGGCACCATGCTTGATTCACCGGAGCAAGGTCAAGTGCAATGTTCCATGTTTTGTTCGATTTTGGGATACATTAATTACTTGAACGGCTCATCTTTTGAAACTGAATGATTTTGAATGATTTCAGTCAGGTAGCTAATAAAATAAACAAATGCATGTAAGAAAATAGACTAAGCGTCGTATGTAGGGAATCTGTGTATGTTCTGTGCTTGATTCAAAACACGACACACTCCTACGTCATGGGAACATTGCAATGCACTTGATTTAAAAACAGAACAGTCACGTGACAGTGCAACGTTCAGGAACAGTAAGAACAGCTGAATCAAGTACGCCCTATATTTATAATTATATAAATCTGTTTTTGTGTGAATCAGAATTGTTACTGGTGACACGTCAAATGACATTCATACACTAAAGCATTGACCCTATAGGAGGTTTTAGGAATTCCGTTTATGACGTCATACTTAACGGAGCGTGATAGCTCAGTGGTTAGTGCACTTGCCTCTGATGCTAGAGGTCCCGGGTTCGATCCCCGGCAGCGGTGATAAAATTTCGGTGTCCGAACACGCTCCATTGGCGTCATTTGCAGGGATGAATGTCATTAAGTGCACCGTCCTTCGGATCGGGACGTTAACTGGAGGCCCCCTGTGCAGGGAGAACCTTCCCCTGTGCAGGTTAAAGATCCCTACCGTAATTACATGATTACTGTGTAGGCTTTCATCCTGCTAAACTGGAGTGTATGTAATATACACCTGCAGTAATGGTCAAATGTGACCGACGCAGTATCAGAGTGAGTTTTAGTTTTACGTCCCACCAACAGCTAAGGTCATACGGAGACGGGACGCAGTATCAGAAGATAGATAGATACTATGCGCAAAGCACTGGCCGTCAATTGAAACGGCCATCGCTATTCAAATGTATTGGCGGAACTCAAAATGCTAACAATATTCAGACATTTTAAGAGAAAATATACCCGTTTACATTGAAATGTGGAGCGCTTTGGTGCAGTGGTAGCGCATCGGATTAGTGATCAAGAGGTTGCGGGTTCGAGCCTCACGCTGGCCAAAGTGTTGTGCCCTTCAGCAAGGCACTTCATCCACATTGCTTAAAAAACAAAAACCAAAAAAAAAAAACAGAAAGTACTGGTTACCACCCAGGAAATCCTGCTCGTAATGCTCAGATGTGAGCGAGTAGCAGTAATAGGAGAAAAAAAGAGAAGAAATAATGCCTTGGGAAGGAAAGAATGATATTTTGCTTTTATTACTGAAATTCATTTATCCTGGATCCGTTTTTAATTTACAAAAATCTCTTCCTGAATGACTGGTGTCAATGGCTTAGGATACCGTTTTTCACGAAAGCTTACTTACAACTATCCAAATATAGCTATCACATACAGACAGAGCTTAGATCTGTCTGTCGGTCGGTCGCTCCGTCTGTCCGTCCATCCATCCAGCCATCTATCTATCTATCGAAGAAGAGTTAAAACATGTCCAGCGATCTGTCTAATCGTGCACGAAAACACACCTTTATAAAACTGATCCCCATAAACCCCACTTTTTAATGTAAAACTGGGGTTTGCAGGGGTATACATTATTTTCTTATTTCTTCTCAAAAACAAAGATTGTGGGTACTCGTTAGTACCGCCTCATCTTAAAATTTTCCTTTTTTCAGCAAATTAGTAAAAATTACAATGTATTTGAATAGGCATGTTTTCGTATTGGAGTGGACTGACAGACGGGCTTCGAGTCAACGTTGGTTCGACGTCATGTCGTCGACACCCACTCCAACTCCCTTCAATGTCACGTGACCGTTGAGATGAGAGAGAGGTTTGACTGATCCCTGTATCCAAAATGGAATCTTCCTCCTTATGTATAGGAGTCCATTTCAAGATTTAGGGGTTTCAGGATGTGTTTTCAAAATTTGTTTGGAAATCGGC
The DNA here is from genome assembly GCA_963580285.1 of Lucinisca nassula. Lineage (NCBI taxonomy): Eukaryota > Metazoa > Mollusca > Bivalvia > Lucinida > Lucinidae > Lucinisca > Lucinisca nassula. The sequence continues at coordinate 59,273,986 of OY757014.1, forward strand.
TTGACTTTGTGCAAACAGTGCAGGCCCTGGTCAGACGCCGCATTCTGCGGCGTCTGATCTGGGTCTGCACTGTTTGCCAGGGTACCAGTTTGGGGGTTTCTGGTACCAAATGGATTAATGTAAGGGCTGGACAGGTTGAACAAATCTACAAATCTATCATATTTTACTGTAAAATCTTGCACTTGCGAATGAGTGTTCATTCTCATGCTCTGAAATGGTGTTCTACGTTTGTTTTAAATTTAATCTTCCAATCCAACTGAGTCTTGGTGGGTCCGAGCACTTATTAAGCAACGCCGTATTATAGCCAACGCAAAGTGCTGACGTTTCATCGACGTTGTGCATCGCTTTGATGTTGGTTTGATGTAGAAACGACGTTGTTGACACGCTACATGTCGGTTGACATGGAGTTATTTACATTTACCTACGCTTGCTAATTGTTGGTACGCTAAGAGAGAGAGAGCAATATGTAGGCCATGGCACACTCGGAGAGAGAGAGAGAGAGGACCCTGTTGGGTCGTGTGTACAATATATCTTTAAGAGCAGTTAAAAATAACATTGGGATTGGCGAAATTTCACACCTGGCAGCATATGGGTGTTTCTTCCATTACATCTTACATAAGAATTCGCCAAAAGTTTAAAAGAATTCAACTGTTTTACACTGTAATTAACACTTTATCTGTCCCACTGCCTTGAAGCAATACAACAGTTGACGACCAGGGCTTTTACCGTTCTATTTTTAGAACCGGAAGTACGTCACGAAAAAAGCTCCTATATCCTGCTGAATATAGTAATTGAGCGAGGGACTAACTTCCCACATCACAGGTGGAGCGTGATAGCTCAGTGGTTAGTGCACTTGCCTCTGATGCTAGAAGTCCTGGGTTCGATCCCCGGCAGCGGCGATAAAATTTCTGTGTCAGAACACGCTCCATTGGCATCATTTGCAGGGATGAATGTCATAAAGTGCACCGTCCTTCGGATTGGGTCTTTAACTGGAGGCCCCCTGTGCAGGGAGAACCATCCCCTGTGCAGGTTAAAGATCCCTACCGTAATTACATGATTACTGTGTAGGCTTTCATCCTGCAAAACCTGGAGTGTTTGTAATATACACCTGCGGTAATGGTCAAATGTGACCGACGCAGTATCAGAAGATAGATAGGTCCTGGTGTATGAATGTCATTTTACGTGTCATTATTAACAATTCTGATTGTGGAGCACTTTGGTGCAGTGGTAGCGCATCAGATTTGTGATCGAGCGGGTTCAATCCTCACGCTGACCAAAGTGTTGTGCCCCTGAGCAAGGTAACTTTACTGGCCCGCGTTAGGTAGACCAAATTCCAAGACGACAACGCACGCCCACATCAAGCCTGTGTTGCTGTTAACAAGGTGTAAGGACACTGCCATGGCCAGCCAAATCCCCCGATTTGTCGCCGATTGAGCACATTTGGGATTTCTTGGATCATCACATGTGCAACAGACCGCAGTGTTGTAACGATCTGCAACAGCTTGCCAGAGCATTGCAAGAAGAATGGCGACGGATACCAAGGGAGATAAGCCGTCGCACAATCACTAGCATGCCCAGAAGGTGTCGTGCATGCATCAATGCTCGTGGTGCATGGACCAGATACTGATCCCATTTGCATATAAATTAAACCTTCCCTTTGATATTGAAGTTTCGCTTCTTTCTATTTGAATTTGGGGGTTCCCTTATTTTTTGTCCCTAGTATATTTTGTATAGGAGTGTTTTCATAATATCAAATCATTTTTGTGAAATGTGATAAGTTTGTTAAAAATTGTACCTTGGTCAATTTCACTATTTGCTGAAACATATGAAATAGAGTAAAAACATTATCTAACTCAAAAAGTTGTCTTTTATGTGATTCCATGCATGAATGTTTTACATAATAACCCCATGCTTATTGTGATTTCGCTTGTTAACGTGATTTTCAGCTTCGACTTCCTCATCAAAATTAGCCCCAATTTTGTCTTTAGTATGCCTATGTGCATTTCAGTTACAAAAATACCTAAACAAAGCTGAAAATTATTGCCAAAAATAAAAATTGGACTCATTCCCTATATTTTTAATAGTCCGTTCAAGTATTATGGTTTCGTTTTACCAGTACCCCTTAAAAAGAAAGAAAAAAAGTACTGGTTACCACCCAGGAAATCCTGCTCGTAATGCTCAGATGTGAGCGCGTAGCAGTAATAGGAGAAAAAAATTAAGCCAGCTGTCAGGCAATAAGATTACTTGATATACTAAATTTGTTCAGTTCACAAACTGAATGACAGTCAGTTTTCTGAAGCCATCTGGTCTGAATCTACACTGTTTGCAACTTGAAATAAAAATATCCTTCTCTTACCCTTTGTCTTCAATGCTAAATTATACTGCCTGTTTTTTTTTATACTAAATGTAAGAGAAGATATATATATATATATACAGCTATGACCTCTAAAAGTGAGTTAAGTACAATAAAAAGGGGATTAGCAGTCAATCATAAGGCCAAAAAAAAAAAAAAATAGTTGTGTTTCAGGTTCCTGGCCAGAAAAAAAAAACAGGGTCGGTAGGTCGATTTTACTTTTTTTTTCCTCTTTTTTTTGTTTTGAAAGCCTCCTTTCCGAGAATTGACAATGTTATAGACATACAAGAGAATATATATTCTCTCCTAAACATCGTCAACACCTGAAGTAGCTGAAATTATGCCTTATAACACGCATCAAAGTAGAAGTAAAACAAAGATCAGGAATTGATACAATTAACTTACTCCACCCATAAAAGACACCAAAGGGAAAGAAAAACAAACATTAAGCGACCAGACCATAATGGAAACCTAAACAAAGGAAGGCCATAAGGACAGTTACTTTCCCACAAAATGGCCATATGGCCATCCAAAATTAAAAGACACAAGTGATACACACAGTAAGTAACAAACAACAACATACATAAATCGTCACAGAAGAGCCGCCTTGGAACGGTCAGTGGAAGATTTCCACTGGGGGGGGGGGGGGGGGCTTAAATCGATTTTACGTGGCCACAATCCTCGCCCTTACTTCCGTCGCGATTTAGACAAATAATTTGTTCAGTCCGCATGAAGGCCTCCTAACTCATCAGTGCAACATCTCCGTGAACACAAAAATCAAAGAACCACAGAGGTGAGACAACGGTGAGGACTCCACAGCAAGAAACCACTGAAATGCTGGAGCAAAAGAAAACCAACAGTTAGACTCCGATGGGCCCAACCAGAGACAGAGCATCAGGCACCAACCAACATTACCTTGAATTAGATCTCTCTAATTCTCAATAAGCCTTTACGTTGGAGCCGTCATAGAATCTGAGGCCTGACCCACCGGCGTGCAATTAAAGCGGGAAGCAAAGTTGCCAACCGTGATTGGGTTAACTTCCATGCATGCAGTCTGTCGTATAATATCCATGTTGTACCCAATCTTTTTATATCGAAGAATGATTTTACAAAATTGGGTGCTGAAGTCATTCCGGTTATATATTTTTCTGAATTTATATACTAAGTCACCATAAAATTCGGGTATACAAAGGCTTGTATACATCTGAACCTATGAGTGTACGTCTACTGCAGGGGTGTTGCACGACAGCTGATGACAAAAGAGACACGAGTCCAAGGTTCTAATGAAAAAAATGTCTGTGGTCAATTCAGCTGAACATGACATTGGGTGTTGATGACTATTAAAATCAGGTTGTTGATTGTTTCTTACAGTACAGTAATAAAAGGGTTTGACAACATACACGGTCTGATCAGCGTTTTTGTTTGCTTAAGGTATGTGGAGTGTGGTAGCTCAGTGGTTAGTGCACTTGGCTATCATGCTAGAGACCCCCCACCCCGGTGCAATAACCGGTAGTGGTAATAAAATGACAGTGTCCGAATATGCTCCACTGGTATCAATTGCAGGGATGAATGCCACAAAGTGCACCATCCTTCGGATCGGTACGTTAACTGGAGGGAAACTATGCAGAAAGTACCATCCCCTGTGCAAGTAAAAGATCTGGACTGTATGTAATGTATACCTGCACGTAATCCTCGTGAGGAGGGTGTTGCATGATATGCAGAAAGAAAAGTATGCCAACAGTAAATCACCATTCAGGGTCATTTTCCAGAGGCAATACAGTGCTTTTATCTTTATCAACTCAGGATGGGTTTCTACTTTTCATTGATTCAGACTGGCTAACTATGAACTAAGAAAATGTTACTACTTCCAGATAGCGTGGGTAATAAAGACTTTAGAAAAGGGCTGGGGTTGGTAACTATGTCTCATATTTAGCAAGTGCCTGCGTTCATAGAAACCACCCTTTTCCATTTATAACAGGATAACAAAAAAGGATACCTACATGTAAGTTTTCGGATCAGGGTAGGATCGTCCATTAGCCATGAGAGGTAATGACCAAGTATGACCGACTGAGACCTGTCTCTTTTGTTGCTGATGTTTAATCAGTTTCAAAGGACCACATGCATTTTATTGGCGATCACATGTGAAGTCTTTGCATTTTAAATTTATTTACTAATGCCTCTTACGGTAGTTTTCAGCTGCAAATGTTTATTCTGTCTGCAGGGAAAGAAACTATTTTTTAAGATTGCGCTGATCTGTGTCTTCACCTATCGCACAGGTTTTACTGTCATGTTTTCCAAAAGTTGCATAGAAGCCTCCGTGGTGCAGTGGTTACGCTACTCGCCTTGTAAACCAGGGATCGCAGGATCGATCCCGGGCTTCTCCAGACTTTCGGATGAGTCTTTAAACCGAGGTCCCGTCTCCGTATGACCTTAGCTGTTGGTGGGACGTAAAACTAAAACTCACTCACTCACTCCAAAAGTTGCATGCAAAAACCGTGTGTGCAAACTAAGTTGTTATTGAAAAACGCGGTAAAATTTCAGACTGCAACAAATGTACCTTCAAAAATGACGGCAGAAAATTCAGCGCGGCACGACAAAATCTAAACGTGCGACCAGCGAAGACTCCGATCATCCTGTGCATCTGTCTGTTCATGGATATCCTTAGCGAAAATACTTGCGAGATTACACAACAGTACATATTAAAAACTGCCTGCATTATTTATGATTGTTGAAGCGTGGACACGTGGCTGATTAGCCTATCGCTGCAGGTGGTAAAACCTGCTTCGTATAATTTTTATTGTCACAATAGACTTCAAAGAAAAGTAATCTGATTATAGAGAGGGGTCATATCGCAAGAAATATTGTGCAGCATTGTCCTTTTTAATGCGTCCGAGACACGGTTTTATAATATGCATCTTGCGCTTCCGAAAACCCTGGGACAAATTGCAATCAAAATTTTCGGGTTGCCTGGCGGGCACCCGACCGCGAAATTGAACTTGCCTGACGCGATTTTTACTCGTGTCGGGCTAACAGGCAATTGCTCATTTCCAACTCACAAAATACGCATGAAAATCGGGATTTTTTTACCGGGTTGGTCGCCGATTTTTTTTACAGCGGAAATTTGATGGGTCGGTCGGGAAATCGGAAACATACCATGTTTTAGGTTAATGTGTTATAACACGAATTGGGATATAACACGGGTGTTGTTTGGACACCAAATTTTCTTCCAACTTCTACTCAGTATTTTTTGCTGCGAGTTAACACGGTACTAAGAAGAAAATCCAGGAGTGTTAACACGGTAATTAGTGGTAAATTCTAATGTCGCCTTAATCCCTTAATTATCCAAACAATCAAATCAGCTTAATACCCTTATTGTATAACAGTAAACCTGCAATAAACATGAGCTGCAATCAACTTAGCGAAGGTGACAAACTGCTTTCAAATTTCACACTCGCCAGGTCAGACAAGCGTGCCGCGAATTTTACTCGCCAGCAGATTTTCAAACTCGCATTGGCGAGCGTCTGTTTCGTTCCCATGATGATGATCACACTGGTAAAGGCAAGCGCGCAGGGTAAGGAACAAACACACCGGATAAGGAAATTTTTCCGCTCAGGATAAAAAAGAAAATGGCGGAATGGGTATCACATGTGCAGGTTTGTTGTTGTTCTAGATCTCGTGTTATGGTTACTTATCAAAACGGCTGCTCACATTAGCTTCACGGATGACACATATTATTCACAAATTTATCTTCGATGGTCCGAATTCGACAGTTACAGCCAGTCAAACGGAGAACCGGACACAGTGGAGCTACTGCACCGCGAAATCTCATTATTTTACATGAAACGCTCTTCTGGGAAGATGGCATGCACTTTTTTGTTGGTTGTAGACATGCATATGATAAATCGGACTGTTGCAAATACGATTTAAGGAAAATTTGAAATTAGAAGGCCCACAGTGAGAAATCCTAGTTCAATTTTCAATACAACGCCCACGGGCAAGGAAATGGGTACAACGCATATGATAAGACACAAAATTTTCCGGCGAAAATGGTTCTTGTATGGTCGTAGCACTAGAAAATTTCCATCTCAGATTAGGTTTTCCGATATTAATAATTAGTCCTACATAGTTTAAAGCACCAATTGTGACCTTCAGGAAACGTTCAAAGTTATGTGCATTGTCTTGGCATCTGCATTGCTCTGGTTCTAGCAATATAATCATCCCCTATCAGTGGATAGATGGATTTGGTTCATCGCGATCATGAATTAGAGAACCATGCAGTATTTGTGGTAGAAAATTGTATGTTTGTTCTTTTGGTTCAAAATAAGATAAATAACTTCGCCAAATCCGTGAGACATACCTATTGCATGGTTTCGCCAAATTCTGTTTCTACCACAAATACTGCATGGACATAAATATCATTTCTCTAATTCATGATCGCGATGAACCAAATCCATCTGTCCCCTCATAGGGGATGATTATATTGCTAGGGAATGATTATATCGTAGAACTGTCGCAGATAGTCCAACGTCGCATTACATACGCAAGTGCGGCTCCCGCCCGTCTGGGCTTGAAGAAATAGATCGGGCTGCATTATGCTTCCACGCAGAGCTAAAACCAACCAAACCAACTGCACATGAGTACTGGTAAACCGCTTTGGTGGTCTAAGCCTGCCCAGGCAAAGTATAGTGCGTGTCGGACCCGCTATGCGTATAAACCCTAAATTGGTTTCATTGGGCGGCAGGGCTTGAGATTCCATTTCATCTCAATGTCGGGTAAATTAAGTCCCACAAAACTGGAAGCAACGTTCCCAAAATGACCTAAATGGTGTTGACGGAGACGTTAAACCTCAAGTCAAACAAACAAACATACGCAAGTGCGTTAGAATAAGGGCTTGCTCTCTTCAAGAGGAAGCAAGTTCTTTACACCTTATTAGCAAGTTCTTTACTTTAAGGGGAATGGGAACATCTAGCAGAAGCTTCCGCCATTTTTCAAAGGAAGACAACTTTCGAGACTTCCTTTTCGCTGTTCCACTGAAATGGTGGTCAACTCTTAAAGGAAAGAATTTGCTAATTTTGACCCCTACTGATATGGGAGACAAAAATACTTTCCTAATCAGGCAATGTGGTGCATGTCGGACCCTCTATGCGTATAAACCTTAATCGGCCCCCGCCCATCAGGGCTTGGAGACATAGATGGCTGCATGATGCCTCCACGCGGAGCTGAAACCGACCGCACACGAGTACTGGTATACCACTAAGAGGATCTAAGCCTGCCCAGGCAAAGCGGTGCTAGTCCGACCGTCCATGCTTATAAACCCTTTCATTGGGCCACAGGGCTTGAGATGTCATGTCATCTCAATGTCGGGTAAAAGTCTCACAAAATTGGGAGCAACGTCTCCAAAAGGCCATATTCAGTGTTGCCGGAGACGTTAAACCTCAAAACAAAAACAAAATTATAAACCCTGAATTTGTTTAAACCCTAAATTGTTTTCATTGGGCGGCAGAGCTATCTCAATGTCGAGTAAATTAAGTTCCACAAAACTGGAAGCAACGTCTTCAAAATGACTTAAATAGTGTTGACGGAGACGAAACCTCAAGTCAAACAAACATACGCAAGTGCATTAGAACATTACGAAAACACGCCTATACAAATACAGTGTAACCCTTATCGCCGAAAAAATGAAAATTTTTGGATATTGTGATATTTTCCTTATTTCTGCTCAAAATATAGATTGTGGGTAATCGTTAGAACCGCCTCGTCGAGGCGGTTCTAACGAGTACCCACAATTTGTATTTTGGAGCAGAACTAAGAAAAATAAGGTTTACCCCTGTAAAGTTTGTAAACCCCAGTTTTACTATATAAAAGTGGGGTTCAAGGAGGTCAAAATTATATAGGCATGTTTTCCTGATGATAAGGGTAGGAAGCAAGTTCTTTACTTTAAATTGCCCATACCTTATTATTAAGTTCTTTACTTTAAGGGGAATGGGAACAGCTAGCAGAAGCTTCCGCCATTTTTCAAAGGAAGGCAACTTTCAAGACTCCGTTTCGCTTTTCTGTCCACTGAAAAGGGGGTCAACTCTTAAAGGAAAGAATTTGCTTCTCGGGAGCAAATTCTTTCCTTTAAGAGTTGACTCCTATTGACATGGGAGACAAAAATACTTTTGCAGGATTTGCCTCCTCTGAACCTTAAATTACCCATATCTTCTCTGCAAATTACCCAGCCTTTTCTTTATTGGTCAGTGATAATCACGCGGACATTCGCAGGTAAGCTTCTGAATCGCAGGTTTAGTTACATTGGGTCGATTTACCCAAAGTTACTGATTAACAATCGACGCAAAGTCACCCAACCCGGAGCTAGGCGAAGAGAGCCACGTTGCATCAAGCCACTCGATCCAACTCATTCAAACCTTGGCCGATGTTTTCATTTTTGGTAATTAGAAGCTGAAGTAAATAAGTGTTGTCATTCTTGTTAGCTCGTCTGTTTTTTGAAAAAAAACTTTCGAGCTATTGTCATCACTCCGGCGTCTGCGTTGTCGTCTGGCGTCGTTCCAAAAAAAACTTAACCTTGGCTATAACTTAAAAAGTATTAGACATAGCCTCATGAAACTTCATACACACACTCATCATCACAAGAGCTACATTTTGACCAAGAACCATAACAACATTGTTGATTTTGGCTGAATTATCTCCCCTTTTCCAATTTTTTTCTGAAAAACATTTTTTGATCTCATTTTAATACTATTCACAACAGAGCCTTCAAACTTCACATGAATGTTCCTTGGGACAAGACCTTTTCAGTGATACCACACTTTTTGATCTGTGACCTTGACCTTTGAACTTTGACCTATTTTTCGAAAATTTAACCGAAAACCTTAACCTTGACCATATTTCCAAAAGTATTTGGCCTACCTTCATGAAACTTCATACACATCCTCACCATCACAAGAGCTACATTCCCTACAAGTTTTATAACTACATCTTGCAATTTGATTGAATTATCTCCCCTTTTCTCTCCGTTTTTTTTAATTGTTTTTGTCTCTTATTTCAATACTATTCACAACAGAGCCTTCCAACTTCACATGAATGTTCCTTGGGACAAGACCTTTTCAGTCATACCACGCTTTTTGACCTGTGACCTTGACCTTTGACCTTGACCTTTGAACTTTGACCTATTTTTGAAAAATTAACCAAAAAAACTTAATCTTGACCATATTTCCAGAAGTATTTGGCCTGCCTTCATGAAACTTCATACTCACACTCACCCACCATCACAAGAGCTACATTTTGACCAAGGGTCATAAATATATTATTGATTTTGGCTGCATTATCTCGCCTTTTCCAATTTCTTTCTCAAGCACATATTTTGCTCTCATTTCAGTACTGTTTGTAACAGAGCATTATCAAAAAGGCTATATTTTGTATAAGTTCAATAACTCTATGATGCAATTTTACTGATTTGTCTATGTGACATGGAAAAACAGACGAGCATGGCGCCGCTTGCGGTGCTCTTGTTCATTGTACGTCCCACATGATTTCAGAGGAACGTTTGCCAAAGAAAACTAGAAATGGGCATGGTGGTCAGAATAAGCGATACAGGGACACCGACCCTCAAAGCATCCCTTGAGGACTTCAACATTCCAAACGAATCGATGGAACAGCAAAGTGGCGGGGTCTCATCAGAAGGGGTGCAAATGAATATGAGGCAAAAAGAATCAGCGAAGCTGCACAGCGCAAAGTCAGAGCTAAGGTATCACAAACAGCAAAATAGCTTTCTCCTCTGACCTCTCTTGCTCTATCTGCAGCTTCGGCTATCTTAGTTTCATTTCTCGCATGTGATTAAGATTGGTCATTGTCATTAATGACTGACGAATTATCACGTCCCACAAGCTGTTCCTTGTTTTGCCTCGGTAGCTCAGTCGGATGCGCGTCTGACTGGTGATCAGGAGGACGCGGGTTCGATACCTGCCGGGGTCGGCAACCATTCTTTCGTGGAGATTGATCAGGAAATCTTTTCTACGGTCATTCTCTCCCTTCCACTGAGCTTATGACCCACAAAGAGGGTTGACGCGTCGTTAAACACGAAATCGTCATCATCATCCCTTCCACTGACTCAAAAAGGGCAGTTGTAAGCTTCTATGGCGAAAGAATATCCACTGTACTGGTAAACCGCTTACGTATAAGCTTGCCAAGGCAAAGTGTGGATAAACTGACCGGCTCAAAAATGACCTAAATAGTGTTGACTTGGTCTTTAAATCCCAATACAAACCAACCAACAAACAAATCAAATACTTACATGTTATAGTTCTCAAAAGACGGAGTTAGATGGAATAACTCGAAACGTAAGACAACATATCAGTCATATTCATATCGCGATCATGAATTAGAGAAATGATATTTATGCCAATGCAGTATTTGTGGTAGAAAGTTGTATGTTTGTTCTTTAGGCTGAAAAAAAGATAGATAACTTCGCCAAATTCGTGAGACATACCTATTGCATGGTTTCGCCAAGTTCTGTTTCTACCACAAATACTGCATGGACATAAATATCATTTCTCTTATTCATGATCGCGATGAACCAAATCCATCTGTCCCCTCATAGGGGATGAACCAGAGCAATGCACATGCCAAGACAATGCACATAACTTTGAACGTTTCCTAAAGGTCACAATTGGTGCTTTTGAACTATGTAGGACTAATTATTAATATCGGAAAACCTAATCTGAGATGGAAATTTCCTAGTGCTACGACCATACAAGAACCATTTTCGCCGGAAAATTTTGTGTCTTATCATATGCGTTGTACCCATTTCCTTGCCCGTGGGCGTTGTATTGAAAATTGAACTAGGATTTCTCACTGTGGGCCTTCTAATTTCAAATTTTCCTTAAATCGTATTTGCAACAGTCCGATTTATCATATGCATGTCTACAACCAACAAAAAAGTGCACGCCATCTTCCCAGAAGAGCGTTTCATGTAAAATAATGAGATTTCGCGGTGGAGTAGCTCCACTGTGTCCGGTTCTCCGTTTGACTGGCTGTAACTGTCGAATTCGGACCATCGAAGATAAATTTGTGAATAATATGTGTCTTCCGTGAAGCTAATATGAGCAGCCGTATTGATAAGTAACCATAACACGAGATCTAGAACAACAACAAACCTGCACATGTGATACCCATTCCGCCATTGTCTTTTTTATCCTGAGCGGAAAAATTTCCTTATCCGGTGTGTTTGTTCCTTACCCTGCGCGCTTGCCTTTACCAGTGTGATGATCACGCTTACCGAAGATCAGACGACGGAGGGACGACGGGCGCCGCCATGTTGGAAACGTAATGAAACCGAATGGCCGATAATGGACCGAATCGGTCTTTAAATTTCTGCCTGAATCGGGCGCACCTCACATTTTTTTTTTTTTGGCTTGAAAAAAAAAGTTCCCGGTCGGGGAACCGGAAACACGACTATTTTTTTTTTGGCCTAAATGGGAACTGTCAAATAGGCAATGATTTGTTGCTAAAAAGTGTCTAAGATAGTCCTCATTTAAACAGGCATAACTTTTGTTATTTTTTGGTCAATTTCAGTGAAATTTTTACCAGAGTGTAGGGCAACATATAATCTACCGGAGAAACACTAAATGAAGGCACTCGCTGTATTGTTAACTTAAAAAAGTTATCAGGTTAAATGACAGAATCAGCACTCAGTAATATTTCTTTCTTTCTATATATACTACAACACCCCCTCTGGTCTCACGGGGATTACGTGCAGGTGTACATTGTCTTCTTTCTATATACACTGTCATATGCCCTCACAGACATTCTAGGCAGGTCTTCCTGGGTATAAACCAGTACTAGCAATGTGAATAAAGTGTCTTGCTCTAGGATATAACACTCGGCACTTGCGGGTATTGAACCGGCTACCTCCCAATCTCCGGTCCAATGCTTTACCACTGCACAGCAGCGCTCCACAACTCTTAGCTGGGTTCAGGGCTGTTTTGTACAATTACTCAAGAATCAGGCCTCATATTTTTCAGGCATTTGCAGGATTTCAGGCTTTTATAGCTTCATTTTTTTCTTGATTTCAGGCTTTTTAGATTCTGATTTTCCTCCTTTATTCTGTTTAAAATGACTATTTAATGCTTATCCTGCTGAATAAAATTATTAAGCTACACCCATTTCAGACTATTCATCAATCAAATTACTAGATATAATGCATTTGTTCAGTTTACAAACTGTACTGCAAACAGTGTAGATCCTGATCAGATGGCTTCTTCAGAAGCCATCTGATCTGGATCTACACTGTTTGCAAAGGTAATAGTCCTTATGTTCAGCAGGATTAGGGTTAAGGATGCAAAATCGGGTCTTTCAGACATGGAAAAGCTTGGTCAGTATGAGGCCTGAAGAATACATGTAGACTAATGATCAAAAAGTCTTCTTACGTTGCTCTGCTTTTTCTATCATTAATTGTTGTGCTTTTCTCACAGAGTTCAATAGAGAGTGATATAGGGATGAGGGAGAGCAGGGAGACTTATGACGTGTATTTCCTTGGTATTGTACCAGATATCAACATGGGAAACTCATGGTCACGGGACAAAGAGGCACAGCTTGTTGACAGAGTCGAGGAAGCTCAGGTAGCAAAAAAAAATATATATATATAAAATAAAAAAAATATATTAAAATGCATCATATGTACTTTTATGTTGGTGCAGAGAGAATCTGATGTACTCTTAACCCATTTTAAACTGAGTAGAATTTTCCTGACTACCATAATGATCCTGAGTACATGTATTGGAGTAGATAGGCCTAAGAAAACAGTGCAGCCCCAGATCAGACTGCTCCTGGAGCCATTCCGTCTGCACCTTTTGGACTCCTTTCTGGATCATGAAACAAATTTGTTAAAATTTGAGGGGAATTACAGCAAGTTTGTTTGTTTGATTTCAGATTTTACATCCCCATCAACACTTTATAGGTCATTTTGGATGAAATGACATCTCAAGCCCTGCCATCCAATGAAACCAATAGGGTTTATATGCATGGGTCACTTTGACTTAGATCCTCTAAGCGGTTTACCAATACTCATATGCGGTCGGTTTCAGCTCTGCATCTTTTTCTTCAAAGTCCCGATGGGCGGGATTCTCAACATGCTAAAGGTGTCAGAAGTTTTAGGATTTTTATAGTAAAATATGAGTCACATCATGATAGAACCTGCCTTGTAACCAAGTAAAGACACAGACCAGCTTGCTCAGCTACTAAGGAAATTATCGCATTATTGTCCTCGATTAGTTTATACTAATTTATTTTAGTTTTATTGCGATGAAAGCTTCATGCTTATTTGAATCACTCTTGAACATTAATTCCAGATGTTAACATGCTTGCAAGAGAGGCAGTGACTTTTACACCACTGCTACCCATTTACACCTGGGTGGAGTGGGGCTGTGGCATTATTCATCTTGCCCAAGGACACAGCTTGGCTCCGGTGGCCGGATTGGAACCCACAACCTCTCGATCATATTAGACATAGGTCTAACTCTCTAACCACTGAGCTATAGAGGCTGCCTCATTTCTTCTTCTTATCTAGAGCTATGTACTTTACACATACAATACATGAATGTCAATAATGGAGACACTGCATATCTGCCCTTTCTTTGTCTTCACAAGTACCCTTTTCATTTTGTGCTGGCTGATACTGTTGAATGTGTGCTTATTTTTCAGATTGAGGGAAAGCTTCCTATTGTTGGCAGAGATGATGACAAGGTGAAGGTCAATGTTTCTAAACATGGTATCAAGGTGATTGATGTCAAAGGACAGGTAACTTGTTCTAATTATTCTTTTGCATTATCTTGTTTTTACAAAATTTCTGTTCCAGAATACATACATGTACATAGAGCACCTCACTCAAGTGGTCATTTTCTATATGAATTTTTTTAACATCTTTGATAAAGTTCCAGTAGTTTCATTTGAACAAACCATGGGTGTAAGATTCTTTACCACGAGGTCATTACCGTATTGATCCTAAATATTGGAACAGATAGGTGTATTTGCCTAAGCAAACAGTGCAGATCCAGATCAGACTGGAAGCAGTCTGATCAGGGCCTACACTGTTTGTCCTTCCGTCTGCATCCTTCAGACATCTTGCTGGATCGTGAAACAACTTTGTTAAAATTTTAAGATAATTACAGCAAGTCCTGAATGTGTCAGAATTTTTATGCCCCGCCATTCAGAAAATGTTAGAACAGCCTTATTGAGGCGGTTCGGATGAGTACCCACAGCCTATGTCTTTGGGCAGAAATAAGAAAAATGATGTATACCCTGTAAACCCCTAGTTTTCTCTACATAATAAAGTGGGGTTAAGAGGGATATTCATTAAACAGACTTGTTAACATGATGTTTTTTTTTTTTTTTCGAAAATTTTATAAATTGGTAATGTCTCAATAAAGTTGTCTGTGGGATGACTGGCTCAAGATAAGGAAAAGTAAGAAGGATAATTAACCCTTTTTGTACCGAATGGAATCCTCCACCTTATATACATGTACAACAGGAGTCCATTTCAAAATTTAAGGTTGTCAGGTTGTGTTTTCAGCAAAATCTATTTGGAAAATGACTGAACTTTAAGCAAACAGTGGAGGCCCTGATCAGGTGCCGTGTTCTGCAGTGTCTGATCTGGTCCTGCACTGTTTTCCAAGGTACCCCTTTAGGGGTTTCTGGTACCGAATGGGTTAAGGGATCATTAGGGATGTATTTCTTTAATGGTATTCAGAAGCCTCTGTTGCAGGTACTTTTTAGAATCATCTCATTGAGGTGATTCTAGTAAGTACCCACAACAGAGGATTTAGCCCTTGCCATGCTGAGCCCTGATATGCCTTATCTTTGAAATAATATAGATCCAGATCAGATGGCTTCTGAAGAAGCCATCTGATCAGGATCTACATTGTTTGTCATTCGGACTGTGAATTTGTTGCATTAATTTGAATCAAGTAATCTGATTGGTTGATAATCAGTTGTGGGTGTGGCAGATTAAAATATTCAGCAGGACGAGGGTTAATCATTAAGATAACACTTCTTTGTGACATAGTGCATTCTTTCATATCCCGAAAATGGCTACTTTTCGGATGAAAATTTGTGATCTTTTCTTATTTAATCTCATAACATAGGTTGTGGGTGCTAGTTAGAACCGCCTCATTGAGGTAGTTCTAACGAGTACCCACAACCTATGTCTTGAAGTAGAATTAAGCAAATCAATGTATATCATACCCCTGTAAATGCCAGTTTTCCCTATATAAGTGCAGTTTTATAGGGGTGTTCGTTTCACAGACTTGTTAACATGTTGTGAAGAAATATGAAAATTTATCCTTTTATCATAATCATTACTCCACTTTATCTTGAGCTGTAGGGAAATAAAAACTAAACACACAATATCATGTTTCTGTGTTTTCAGGAAGTTTTACAGCGCCATCCACTCCACACCTTAGCCCAGGTGATCCAGTACAGTGATGGACATGGTACAGGCAATATAGTATTGAAGATTGGGCAGGTCAACAAAAATATCTTTAGCTGTTATGTGTTTCAATGTCTATCAGAGGTAAGAGCAATTAATTTATAGAAAATTATCTTTTGATATAATCTTTTGCTCATTTGATATTTTATCAATACACCAAAACCTCTTTGTAACACTATTCATTATAGCAGGGCTCGAGAAACTGAAGAATCCAAATCGGTCCAGCCAGATTTCACCAAAAATTACGGAAATTGCCCTGTATTCTGTAATTTCCGTAAACGTCTTTTGTGATTTGCAATTTCAAAATGTTATTAGCTTAACGAATGGCATATCAATATTGCTCTTACACTTGTCAACGAATATGAGTACCAGTATCTAGATTATAAACAGCCATCATTGCTCACATCGTTCAGATTTCATCTACTTTCATTTTCTACACCAGATTTCATCTACTTTCATTTTCCCAATGTCCGGGTCACTTAGTACAGGGAAACAACCAGCATGGTGCAGTAAAAGACCAGTTCGATGGTCACTATATTTTTTTTCCTTTTTAAAACCTTTTTTTCTCTTATTTCATGCATCTTTATTTTGCCCAAATTTCTTTGTTTACAAATGGCGACCAATATTGCAGCCACGTGGTCGGAAAATGGCGTCATACGGTTTCCGTTTACACAATACACATTAATGCAGTCAAGGACGTACCACACACACCTGTTTTATGTCATTGATTCTTATAGAGCGTATTTCTAAAAAAAAAATCGTTTTGAACGGGTTAAAAAATCGAAAAACAAATCTTTACTCTCGAACCAAAACATGGCCGAACGAGAGTCAATGAAAATCTTACGTGGCCGAACCAAGTTCTAAATAATATAAATATCGTGAAATAAGAATATAAATACTGAATAAATAAGCCTGAAACAAATCGCTTTGTCTACAAATGGTGACCGATATTGAAGCCACGTGATCTGAAAATGACGTCATGCGGTTAATCCATTCAAGGGCGTAAAACACACATTGTTTATGTTATTAGTTTCAATGGAGCGTATTTCTAAAATAAAAATATCGTTTAAAATGGGTGAAAAAATGCATTTTCTCTCGAAGGCTTAACACGCAATGTGCAGACATGACAGGTGTGTATTGCGCCCTGTGAAAAAAAAATTATATTCAAATACCGGTTCTATAGTAAGCCATAAATTAATGACTTGTGTAAACAAACTAGCGTATGTCCTGCATTGATTGACCTAATTTTCTCACCTGCCAGCTTGCCGATAACGTCTGAGGCCATTATTCACGGTTTAATAATTTTGACACACGGGTCAAATTTCGCTGCGATATAAGATCAAAGAATAGGACATGGACTTGTCCGATTTTCACCCAGTTAGATAATGAACCGGTCTAACACCTTGGTGTAGGCCTTTTTTGTATACATGCTTGGATTATCAGTGGCAAACGGTCAACTTGTTTTTACAACATAATGATTTAGCAAAAATTTTTGAACCGATTTTTTAAAAATGTTATTGAATTATGGGCCGATTTTTTTCACCTTCTTCTGAAGTCAAAATCTGTTTATGGAAGCCAAAATCGGAAAACAAGCATTTTCTCGAGCCCTGCATTAAAGCACAGTTTGAAGGAGAATCCCAAAGAAAATGTATAGATTATATGGAAAAATAACCAAAAATGTATTTTTGTATGGATATTAAATGTTTTTCTAAAAAAGTGGTTTTTGCTTTGGATTCCATTAACTGGGTTAATGAGCAATATTTATGATTCAAAGAAAAAAACTATCACTATAGACGGCTTCTTTAGAAATGGCCTAATAAGGGTCTGCATTGTTTACAGTTATTGACCAATTTTAGATGGTTAACCCCAAAACACGGTCCTAGCCTATCTGGACTTGAAGAAATAGATTGGGCTGCATGATGCTTCCATGCAGAGCTTAAACCAACTGAACATGAGTACTGTTAAACCACTTAGAGGTTCTAAGCAGGAAAAGTGGTGTGAGTTGGACTGTCAATGCATGTAAACCGTGTTTAATTGAGTGGCCGGGCTTGAGATGTCATTTCATCTCAATATCAGAAGTCCCACAAAATTGGAAGCAACGTCTCAAAATGACCTAAATAGTGTTGACAGGGATGTTAAACCTTAATTCAAACAAACAGTTAACCCCAAAGCAGATCATTGGCAAACAATCATCATGTTAACAAGTCGGTATAATGAACATGCCCCCCCCCCCCCCCCCCCCCCCTGAACCCTACTTTCGGTCCATGACCATTGGTGCTTGAAGAAATAAATGATCTGGATGATGTTACCAGGCAGAGCTGAATCTGTCCGCACACGAGTACTTGTAAACTGTAAACCACTTATAGGATCTAAGCCTGCCCAGGCAAAGCGGTGCGAGACCAACCATGCTTATAAACCCTATTGGTTTCATTGGGCGACAGGGCTTGAGAAGTCATTTCATCTAATGTCGGGTAAAAGTCCCACAAAATTGGAAGCAACATCTCCAAAATGAACTTTATAGTGTTGACGGGGATGTAAGACATCAAATCAAACAAACAAAAACTGAACCCCACTTTGTATAGAGAAATTGGGGTTTACGGGGGTTCACATTACTTTTCTTATTTCTGCTCCAAGACATAGGTTGTGGGTACTCGTCTGAACCGCCTTAATCCAAAACCTATGTTTGCAGTATGAATAAGAAAAATATCACAGATTTTTATCAGAAAAGTAGCCATTTTGGGCACGTGAAAAAATGCACTATGTCCCATGCATGGTTTTGTTATCATAATGGCAGGTCCAAATCAAACTCTGCAGATCAGGGCCCCACTGAAGTTATAAAAGTTCCGCCGTTATCCAGATAATTTTTATATAAACTAATCCTGACACCCCTGTATTTAGAAATGGACTTTTACTGTATGTTTGTTTTGGAGTTTCATGGCCCAGTCAACACTACTTTAGGTCATTTTTGAGCCCGTCAGTTTAGCTATCCACACTTTTCCTTGGCAGGCTTATATGTAAGCGGTTAACCAGTACAGTGCACATTCGTTCGTCAGAAACTTACAACTGCCCTTCTTGAATCAGCAGAAGGGAGAGAATGACCGTAGAAAAGATTTCATGATCAGTCTCCACAAAAGAATGTTGCGGACCCCGGCAGGAATCAAACCCGCATCCTCCTGATCACCAGTCAGACGTGCATCCGACTGAGCTACGGAGGCCGGCTTTTACTGTTTGTAGTGTAAAAGATTAAGCTTAAAATGGGTTAATGCTTAGGACGCCAAGAAAAACTGCATCTGAAAATGTTATTTGTTTTTGTGGTAGAAAACACTATGGACCCTAATGAGATTGCTTCTAGAGGAGCAGCTCGTGCGTCCTTTGCAATATGAACCTGTGCCAAATATTTCAAAATATAAAGTCGATAACCTATAAATCCTGCAGTCATTTTGTAACTTTGGTATATGTTAATTTGGTAGTGAAGCATTTGTTGATTCAGCCAGTCCTGTGACAGATTCTGTTCATATTTGGTTACTGATATTTGTACAGCATTACCTTTAACATGATATGGAACCCTTGGTCAGGCTCCCGGTTAGGGCCAGAGTAATTAGAGCACTCATTTTTACAGCTATGTTGTAGGACTGCAATGATACAGTTGCTGCATGCTCAGATATGCATCATGGTATTTGTGTCAAATTAAGATATTTATCACAATACACTTCTCGGCATGAAGAAGAAATTTTAGGTTAAGAAATTCCTTATAATCAGCAGGAAGCAATATCCAAATATAAGTATTTGGTAGTAATATAATGTTATTAATCAAATAATTTCGTATTGGCCCAGTTACAGATCCGAGGTCTGCTGTATTGGCCCGAGGCCAGTACAGCTGACCGAGGATCTATAATTTGGCCAATACAAAATTACTTGATTAATAATAGCAATTTTATTCATTGAGGCAATTAAAAACATAAATTATGATTTTTGAATATTGGTTGACCTGGTGTTATACAGGTTAATAAATTAATAATATAATGCTATTAATCAAGTAATTTTTTACTGGCTGAGGTCTGCTGCATTGGCCCCAAGGACGATGCAGCTGACCGAGGACCTGTAACTGGGTCAATACGAAATTACTTGATTAATGACAATTTTATTAATTGACACAATTAAAAAAACATGATTATTGATTTTTTTGACCTCACTTGACCTCAGTTAATATTGTTTG
This sequence comes from Lucinisca nassula, assembly GCA_963580285.1. Taxonomy (NCBI): domain Eukaryota; kingdom Metazoa; phylum Mollusca; class Bivalvia; order Lucinida; family Lucinidae; genus Lucinisca; species Lucinisca nassula. The sequence continues at coordinate 59,294,038 of OY757014.1, forward strand.
ACCTGTTGTTAATACGGATGACCTCCAATCAATACTGGGTAGTCAATTAATAATTAACTGTAATATACATGAACAGTGGAAATAAAAGTGAAAATAGTTACCTATTTTTAACCCTTTCTGTGCCAAATGGAATCTCCCTCATATATGTCAGGAGTCCATTTCGAAATTTAGGGGTGACAGGTTGTATTATCTTAAAAATTTATTCGGAAAATAGTTGAACTATTTGGAAATAGTGTAGGCCCTGATCAGACGCCGCATTCCAGGGTACCTGTTTTAGGGTTTCTGTTACAAAATGGGTTAATGTATTGACACAAATTTATGCAAAACCAGCAAAAGTTCACATCTCCTCTCTATCAAATAGCTAAATTTCGTAAGCTTGATAGCTGGAAGTTTTGACAATGACTGGATGTATCATGTATACTGGGATAGCGCTCTAGGGTCCATAACTTATTTGAGTTACACGTATGTCCCTTGACAGGTTTTCAAATTTTGCCATTCTTGAAAATTTTCATAGCAAAGCTAGAAACCTGAAAGTTTGTATAAACAAAGACAATGACTTGCTGTATCATGATTACTGGAATAGGGGCCAAGGTCCATTAAAATACATTTTTATCAATAATTATAAGTTTGTGGTTCTACCTCAATGAACTTTATACCACACTTGGGCTCCTAAAATGGCACAGAACAGTGTCCAAAGGCCCTTAACTCATAGAGTTATGATATGCTACCATGTCCTACAGTGATGTACCTGGTTAAACAGAAGTGAAGGCAATGATCAGGAATCATTACAATTAACCCACAGCTCCCATCAGAGACACCAAAGGGAAAGAAACACAAACATGAAACAACCAGACCCTAATGGAAACATCAACAGCGGAAAGCAAATAGGACAGTTACTTTCCCACAAAATGGCCAATTGGCTATCCAAAACAAAATAATGTAAGGGATGCACACACTCAAAGACACCATAACACAAATAAATCGCGACAGAAGACCTGCCTTGGAACAGTCAGCATGAATTCAAAACCATGGGTCTTTCTCCGCTAATAGTGCTGAAGGGGGCTATAGTCAGATCTTCTGACAGCTGTAGTTAAGACAGCCATTCTTGCATGTCAAGGGTTTTGCATTTAAGTTTTCATTAGTCTCTGATTTTTTCTATGTGACAGCTATGATATGGGCAGGGTTCTAAATTAGCTCTGTTCCTTTGCTGTAGTTAGTATTGCTGCGCCAGTGTTTATTTTCATGACAGTTGTTTTTTTATACAGCAAAATTCAGCTGTTAAGACCATCCAAAATGAAGACAAATTTTGCTTTAAAATGCTTATTTAGCTGGTTTCAGTTATTCTTTCTTTGTGTTTTCTGCATAGCCTGTCCTCTGGCCAGAGACCACCTTTGGGACTGTTCAAAAGTGGCCTTGAAGACCAGTTTTGAACAGTCCCAAAGGTGGTCTTTAAGACCACTTTTGAACAGTCCCAAAGGCGGTTTTAATACAGGAAATCTACTGTAATATAAGCATCCATTTAGAAACAAAAAAAAAAAAACTTGATCTGTAAATTTACTTTCAGAACCAGGCCCAGACAATATGTCACAGTGTTAGAACTGTGTTTGACACATTTACTGAGAAAAATGGATGACAGGAAGAAAGCAGCACCTGTTGAAGGTCTCAGCTGTAGCTTCAAGACAAGTTCCACCGCCATATTGCTGGGTTCAAACGAAAAAATGAAGCACCTCATGAGAATTGGGTACTTTTGCATAGGCAACCCATAAAGGCACTTGCGATCCTGCGTAAGAGAGCAGTCTCCTGAGCCTTTTGTAGAAGCCTCCGTGGTGTAGTGGTTGTGCTACTCGTCTTGTAAACCAGGGGTCGCAGGATCGATCCCGGGCTTCTCGGAATCTCCAGACTTTCGGATGAGTCTCTAAACTGAGGTCCAGTCTCTGTATGACCTTACCCGTTGGTGAGACGTAAAACTCCAACACTCACTGAGCCTTTGCTGCATGCTGCAGACATGCAGAGGAGAATTTGAGGCACCTTCATACATGGACTCATGAATCTACCATAAATATCCTAACAGTCGAACACCTGGAGGACTTGCTTTAATTCTCATAAAATTTTAACAAATTTGATTCATAATCCAGCAAGGAGTCCAAAAACATGCAGAGGGAATGGCAAACAGTGCAGACCCTGATCAGACTGCTCCTGCAGGAGCAGTCTGATCTGGGTCTGCTCTGTTTGTTTAGGCCTATCTGTCCCAATACTTCGGAACCTTACGGTAGTCCTAATAGACGGCCGCACATGCGTATTGAAAGAAGATAAATCAGAGGATGTTAAGGGTTGTTGTGTCATGTGTCAGCTTAATCGCTCCTTCAGGATCATGTATCATAGCAACGGATAAGGTTGACATATTTTGATAATTGAAGGATACTTTTCCTTATTTTTCCATATAAACCTATGTTATGGGTATTCATTAGAACCGCCTTGCTGAGGCGGTTCTAATGAATACCCACAACATAGGTTTTTATGGAGAATTGACAAAAACTATCCCTCAGTTGTCACAAAATACTGGTACCAAACTTACCTGTTGCTTTGTTCATTGGGGCAGTTTGCAGTGGATCCTCAAAAATATTACATAGCTACTTCTGTGATAAAAGAAATAACCCCAAAACGGGCAACTGGATAACAGTGTAGGCCCAGATGAGATGTTGCTGAATGCTATGTCTGATCAGGACCTTCACTGTTTGCAAAAAGTTCAGCCATTTTTAAATTATTTTCTAAAATCAACTCAACCTGGTACCACTATATAAATTCCAAAATGGACTCCTGCTATACAGATGGAAGGTACCATTCAGAACAAAGAGGGTTGATAACTGGAATGTGAGGCACTATCACAGCTACACATGATTTGAGCCAGCACTGACAAAATCTACAATAAGACATGTGCAACCAGCCAAGACTCAGATCAGCATGTGCAGTCTGATCAGAGTCTTTGTTTTTGGCTGAGCCTTCTATAGCCTCTTGGCTATTCATTGGGCAACAAGAGCATGCTCCTACCATGCTGACCTGATGGGCTGACTGAACTGAGTCTTCGACCATAGCATGGGTCTTATTGTCGGTTTTGTCATGCGCTGGCTCATTTTCATTGGACATCATACATGTAATTGCCATCAGCTGTTCATTCATGTATAGTGTAACCAGTCATTGTGGCCATCTATGTTATGCAATCTGTTTGTACCCATTGTATGCTAGTGGACACTTCCATTGCTATATGTTGGACAAGTCCATTTGTCATACATGTATAAGGGGTGTCAGGCCCGCTTTTTTTTCCTTATTATTCTATCTTTGACAGAAAATTATGTTTGCAAATAGTGTACGCCCTTATCAGATGCTGCATTCTGCGGCATTTGATCTGGGCCTGCACTGTTTGCCAAGGTATCGCTTTAGGGGTTTCCCCGCATGCAACAGGTTAAACATGCCTGCCTGAAAAAGGTAATTGCATTAAAACACACCTGCTTTACAGAGGTTGGTATTTTTATGGTGAGGACTAATCATGTTCATCTCAATGAATAAAAATCAATGACATGGTTAACCCTTATCTTGCTGAATATTCATCAAAACCACACCCATTTCATTATATCAACCAATCAAATTACTTGATGTAATTTATTGCTACAAATTCTTAAACTGAATGCCAAACAGTGTAGATCCTTCAGATCTGATCTGGATCTACACTGTTTGCAAAGAAAGGGGTTGTCGTGAACAGCAAGATAAGAGTTAAATTGAAGTGTTGGTCTGGAATGACAGAATATGATTTCTTCAACTTCTAAACATTCCTTTTTCTCTTTCTCCCCTTTCCCTCTCTTTTGAAGATCTTCTCCCTGGAGTTTGAAGAGTATGTGTTGAACAAAAACATTTTTAGCTCACCTGACCGAAGGTCATGGTGAGCTTTTGTGACCGTAAGATGTCCGGCGTCGTCGTGCGTCGTCCGTCGTCCGTCGTGCGTAAACTTTTTCTTGTGAACAAACTAGAGGCCACAGTTTTGGTCCAATCATCATCAAACTTGCTCAGAATGATCATCATGACAATATCTCGGTCAAGTTCGAATATGGGTCATGTCGGGTGAAAAAGTAGGTCAGTAGGTCAAATCATAGAAAAACCTTGTGAACACTCTAGAGGGCACAGTTTTGGTCCAATCATCATCAAACTTGCTCAGAATGATCATTGTGACAATATTTTAGTGAAGTTTGAATATGGATCATGTCGGCTTAAAAAGTAGGTCAGCGGGTCAAATCATAGAAAAACCTTGTGAACACCCTAGAGGCCACAATTTTGGTCCAATCATAATCAAACTTGTTATGTATTTACATCCATTGCAACTGCACAGCTGGTATGTAAGATAGTTGCTGACTGTTATATAGTGAAAACATTGTTATAGTGTTTTAAATAATAAATTATGATTTTATGAGAGCCAGCTTTGTTGTGCTTTCACTTGCAAATAAGGTATTCGAAAAGTAGGTCCAGTCTACAAATGGTCAATACACATATTATGGTTCAGTTCAAGTTATTAGAGCTCATTATTAATTGACTATCCTGTATTGATTGGAGGTCATCCTTATTAACACCAGGTCAAAAATCAATAATCATGTTTTTTAATTGTGCCAATTTATAAAATTGTCATTTATCAAGCAATTTCGTATTGTCCCAGTCACAGGTCCTCAGTCAGCTGTATTGGCCTCGGCCTTCAGCCTCGGGCTAGTATAGCAGACCTCGAACCTGTAACTGGGCCAGTACGAAATTACTTGATTAATAACATCATACTACAGATTATAGAGTGAAGTTATTCTATCACTTTTTAGGTTAGTAGAATGACTGATTAAAGCATAAAATCAATATATTCAAACCTAATTGTTGGTTATTAATGGCCCAGTCAGCATTACTGGGGTCATGTTGAGCCAGTCAGTTAACCAATTAACATTTCCACACTTTTCCTGGGCAGGCTTAGTCCAAGATGTTAGCCAGTACAGTGCATTCTTTAGCCTGCCCTTTATGACAGGCGAATGGAGAGACTGACTGTAAAAGTCTTTATGAAATAATGCTACCAAACTGAAATATAAAACCTGCAACCTTGTGGGATAAGTTACTCAAAACTAACAAGGTTAACCCTTATCTTGCTGTTCACGACAAACCCTATCTTTGCAAACAGTGTAGATCCAGATCAGATGGCTTCTGAAGAAGCCATCTGATCAGGATCTACACTGTTTGGCATTCAGTTTATGAATTTGTAGCAATAAATTACATCAAGTAATTTGATTGGTTGATAGACAGAAATGGGTGTGGCTTAAATGAATATTCAGCAAGATAAGGGTTAACATGTTGGTAAAACTTTAAGCACAACCCCACGCCCACACACCCCACACATACATTAAGGGGAATGGGAACACCTGGCATATTTTTCCGCCATTTTCAAAGGGAGACAACTTTCGGGACTTCCTGTTTGCCTTTCTATAAGCCCTTTCCCACTGAAAAAGGGGTCAACTCTTAAAGGAAAGAATTTGCTCCTCTGGAGCAAATTCTTTCCTTTAAGAGTTGACCCCTATTGACATGGGAGACAAAAATACTTTGCAGGAGTTGCCTCCCCTGAAGGTGTTCCCATTCCCCTTAAGAGTATTAGATATTGTACTTGCTAGATCAGATAACAGTTTGACCACTAACAAGCTCATTAAGTTAACTGCTTTGAACAAGTGGTCCATGATCACCAATTTCATTTATATCCAACTAGGTCACCAGGTCCAGTAAGTTGATTTGGGTTTGGTTTAGTGTTTGTTTATAGTGGAGTTTAATGGCCCAGTCAACACTATTTTAGATGTTTTGAGCCGGTCAGTTTTTATAGGCACACTTTTCCTGGACATGCTTATACGTAAGCGGTTCACTAGTACAGTGCACATTCTTTCGCCAGAAACTAACAACTGCCCTTCTTGAATGAGCAGGAGATAATGACCATAGAAAAGATGGGTGTGGCTAATTAACTTATACAGCAGGATAAGGGTTAATAAGAGTTAAGAAACTTTGTTTTCAAAGGCAAGACAGAAGCAGGCAAGTGGCCTCCCCAGCAACAGGTCTTGTTATAGTAGTCGCAGATAAAACCAGTGCTTCAGCTGAAGTGCACGACCCGCCGGATGCTTCTAGCTTTATGAGTGTTACCATATATGGGTATGGCGGCCATTTTGGTCATGTGACCTGGACCTAAAACGGTTCCCCCAATAAATGCGCCTTATAGTAAGGAGCAAAAATATATCTTATACTTTAGTACTGTATTCTGAATCATTTGCAGGATAAAATGCATTCTTACTTTTCCAATACAAAAGCATATGTGTCAAAGTTTGACCTAGGCACAAAGAATGTCAAGGTCAACCCAGGGTCACCATTTTAGCACTTTATGATGGGCCTACGTCCCAGATGCTATTTATTTCGTGGAAATCTGCCCAGTAGTTCTGGAGAAGACTATTTTTGAAGGGTTTTTACCATATATGGCTTGGTGGCCATTTTGGTCATGTGACCTGGACCCCATGAGCAAATTTTGGTTTTATCCATCCCATAGAGGCTCCGTATGAAATTTGACTTCAATCGGCCCAAGGGTTTCCGAAGAGAAGCAGTTCGAAAATTTTCACATTTTTCGCCTCGGCGAGGCTATACTATATGGAATGTAATATTTTGCAAGTTCATTGGTTAGATCTCATTGATATCTATCAGTATGCCAACAATTATTTAAACATTCCAATTGGTTAAGTCACTATCACCAATTTTCACAAACGGGTTACAGACGGACAGACAGACAGAATGACACAGTGATTTTAGGGCACTCTTAGAAAATCAACCGACTTCAGTCGGTCGCTTTTTCTGCGGGTCTTGCAATTAGATTAGGCAGAGCTATTCAGGTGTTGTCAATATGTCACATTCGCAGAGTCCACCAGACGATTAGGTAGAGTGCCTTTTGCATGCTTAAATAACCATGTACGCCAGTTACAGCTGAATTCACACAATCTGGTGACTTGGTTTACCTTTTTGTAAATTTGTTTTTGTTTGGTTTGGAGTTTAACGGCCCAGTCAACACTAGTTTAGGTCATTTTTGAGTCGGTCAGTTTGCCTATCCACACTTTTCTTGGGCAGGTATACTTAAGCTGTTAACCAGTACAGTACACATTCTGTCGCCAGAAACTGACAACTGCCCTTCTTGGATCAGCGGAAGGGAGAGACTGACCACCTTTTTGTGAATAGAATATTCCAAAGGCAGGTGCAAACAATAGCTCTGCCTGGTCAATGTTATCTGAGACTTCTATACATAGCTCTTAAATATTGGAATGGAAGAAATTTTAAATCTTCCATGTTGACCTGATGACATCAAATTTCAGTTCTATAGCCTACTTACCCTTTGGGAGGAGATGTGGTTGAAAAAATATCCATGGCGGCCATCTTGGATGTTGGAACAGAACAATTTTAGCAATACTTAATTTGCATGTTGCCCCGATGCCATCTATCAAGTTCACTTTCATTTCGACTCTGTTTCAGAGATGTTGTTTGAAGAATTCCTAGCTGGCTGATATGGAGGCCATCTTAGATATTGGAAAATAATGATTTTAGCAATTCTGAATCTCCTTATCACCCCTAATGCCTCCCATCAAGTTTCAGGTTAATCCGATATTGGTTTGGGAGATGTCATTTTAGGAATTTCAAGATGGTCACTTTGGCGTCCATCTTGGATGCTGGATAGCATTTCTGAATCTGCATGTTACCCCAATGCTTTCTATCAAATTTCAGCTCAATGTGACTTTCACACTGGGTGAAGAATTTCTAGATGGAAGCAAGCTTGGCTACTGAAATGGAACAATTTTGGCAATTTTGAATCTTCATATCACCCTTATGCCTCCTATCAAGTTTCAGCACCATCTAATTTATGAGTCCATCTTGAATATCAGGGGCCAGTTGTTCAAAACTAACGACATCGTTAGTTAACATATCGTTAAAACTTTGATCATTAAATATGGCAAATATGCTGAAATTTTTGCTGAAAAATGTGAGCAGCTTTTGCGGATGCAAAAGCTGCTCACATTTTTCCAGCAAAAATACCAAAATTTACGATATTGTACTTGCTAGAAGAGTTAACAATATGACCACTAACAAACTCGTTAAGCTAACGATGCTTTGAACAACTGGCCCCAGAAGGGAACAGGTTTAGCAATTCTTGATCTGTATGTTGCCCTGATGTCTCTCGTTACATTTCAGCTAAATCAGACTTTCGCTTTGGGAGATGTTGTTTTAATAATTTCGAGATTGGCACCATGGCCATCTTGGATATTGGAATGAAACGGTTTAACCTGTTCTAAATCTCCATGCCCCAATGCTGCTCATCAAGGTTTCAGTCAATCAGACTTTTTGTTTTGGTGGAGACGTTTAAAGAATTTCAAGATGGCCACCATGTAGCGTAACAGAATGATTTTAGCAATGCTGAATCTCCATTTAGCCCAAATGCCTCCCAACAAGCTGATCTCCCAACAAGCATCAGCTTGTTTCCACGTACAGTTCTAGAGGTATTGAAAATATGAAGATCTACCGGTGTAACAGGCCGGTTCTTCCCCCCAGTCAGTTTCTTCCCCGGGGAAGAACTGGGCCGGCCCGTTTCTTCCCCGGGGAAGAAACTGACTAGTCAGTTTCTTCCCCACCCAGTCAGTTTCTTCCCCACCTGAAATTTTTTTAGAACCATAAAGAACAAGTAATTTATGCCTCACAAATTGTTAAAAATTAAAAAAGAAACCATTCTGAATTAGTTTTGGGTCTTTACAGCTTGAATGGCAAAATTTTCTCTATGCCATACAATATATGGAGATCCAAGGAAATTTTCATCCCAATTCCAGTATCTATGATTAATTTTCTTAGCTTTTTATGACATTAATTGGTATTAACTAAACAGATATAATAATTAACAACCCTTTAGTGCTCCAATCTAAATATAATTTGGAAAGTGGGGGTGGGGAAGAACTGGGCCGGCCCATTTCTTCCCCACCCCAGATTTTTCTGTTTACTAGGAATTCTTGTGATAAATGTTCTTCACTTTTAAAGACATAAACTGGTATTAACTACACAGCTATAATAAGCAACAAATGTTTGGCCCTTAAATTTCAATAGAATTCAGAGACTGGGGGGTGGGGAAGAACTGGGCTGGCCCAATTCTTCCCCCTCCCAGATGTTTCAGTTTACTAATAATTCTTGTGATAAATTTCCTTTGCTTTTTAGGACAAAAATTGGTATAAACTAAAAAGATATAATAAGCAACAAATGTTTGGAGCTTTATTATCAAGAGAATTTGGAGGCTGGGGTGGGGAAGAACTGGGCCGGCCCAGTTCTTCCCCACCCCAGATGTTTCTGCTTACTAATAATTCTGGTGATAAATTTCCTTTGCTTTTTAAGACATAAATAAGTATAAACTAAACAGATATAATAAGCAACAAATGTTTGGAGCTCAAATCTTAATAAAATTTGGAGACTGGGGGTGGGGAAGAACTGGGCCGGCCCGTTTCTTCCCCACCCGAGATGTTCTGTTTACTAAAAATTCTTGTGATAAATTTTCTTCACTTTTAAAGACATAAATTTGTATTAACTAAACAGATATAATAAGCAGCAAATGTTTGGCACTTATCGCTGAAGATGTCTGGGGTGGGGAAGAACTGGGGTGGCCCATTTCTTCCCCCACCCTTGGGTAGTGTTGTACAGTTATGTCAGTTATATTGCTGAAGATGTCTACGGTGGGGAAGGACTGGGCCGCCCGTTTCTTCCCCACCCTTGGTAAGTGTTGTACTGTTAAGTCAATTATGACATTGAAGGTGTCTGGGGTGGGGAAGAACAGGGCCTACCCATTTCTTCCCCACCCTTGGCTAAAGTTATGTCAGTTATATCAGAGAATGTCTGAGGCAGGGAAGAACTGGGGCGACCTGTTTCTTCCCCACCCCCAGTCTCCAAATTCTATTTAGATTTGAGCGCCAAACATTTGTGGCTTATTATATCTTTTTAGTTTGTACCAATTTATGTCTTAAAAAGCAAAGAAAATTTATCACAAGAACTTTTTATAAACAGAAAAATCTGGGGTGGGGAAGAAATGGGCCGGCCCAGTTCTTCCCCACCCCCAATCTCCAAATTCTATTTAGATTTGAGCTCCAAACATTTGTTGTTTATTATATCTTTTTAGCTTATACCAATTTATGTCTTAAAAAGCCTAGAAAATTTATCACAAGAATTTTTTGTTAACAGAAAAATCTGGGGTGGGGAAGAAATGGGTCGGCCCAGTTCTTCCCCACCCCCAGTCTCCTAATTCTAATTAGATTTGAACTCCAAACATTTGTAGCTTATTAAATCTTTTTACTTTATACAAACTTTTGCCTTAAAAAGCGAAGAAAATTTATCACAAGAACTTTTTGTAAACTGAAAAATCTGGGGTGGGGAAGAAACGGGCCGGCCCAGTTCTTCCCCACCCCCAGTCTCCAAATTCTATTTAGATTTGAGCTCCAAACATGTGTTGCTTATTATATATTTTTAGTTTATACCAATTGATGTCTTAAAAGCGAAGAAAATTTATCACAAGAATTTTTTGTAAACAGAAAAATCTGGGGTGGGGAAGAAACGGGCAGGCCCGGTTCTTCCCCACCCCCAGTCTCCAAATTCTAATTAGATTTGAGCTCCAAACTTTTGTTGCTTATTATAGCTTTTTAGTTGATACCAACTTTTGTCTTAAAAAGCGAAGAAAATTTATCACAAGAATTTTTTGCAAACAGAAAAATCTGGGGTGGGGAAGAAACGGGCCGGCCCAGTTCTTCCCCACCCCCAGTCTCCAAATTCTTTTTAGATTTGAGCTCCAAACATTTGTTGCTTATTATATCTTTTTAGTTTATACCAAATGTCTTAAAAAGCCTAGAAAATTTATCACAAGAATTTTTTGTTAACAGAAAAATCTGGGGTGGGGAAGGAATGGGCCGGCCCAGTTCTTCCCCACCCCCAGTCTCCAAATTCTACTTAGATTTGAGCTCCAAACATTTGTGGCTTATTATATCTTTTTACTTTATACAAACTTTTGTCTTAAAAAGCGAAGAAAATTTATCACAAGAATTTTTTGTAAACAGAAAAAATGGGGTGGGAAGAAACGGGCCGGCCCAGTTCTTCCCCACCCCTAATCTCCAAATGTATTTAGATTTGAGCTCCAAACATTTGTTGCTTATTATATCTTTTTAGTTTATACCAATTTTTGTCTTTAAAAGCAAAGGAAATTTATCACAAGAATTCTTAGTAGACAGAAAATTCTGGGGTGGGGAAGAACTGGGCCGGCCCAGTTCTTTCCCACCCCCAGTTTCCAAATTCTATTTATATTTGGGCATCAAACATTTGTGGCTTATTATATCTGTTTAGTTAATACTAATTTATGTCTTAAAAAGCAACGAAAAATCATCAAAGATGCTTGAATTGGGATGCATATTTTATTGCATCTCCATGAATGGTGTATTATAGAGCAAATTGTGTCATTCAAGCTAAACGGACTCAGAACTTTTTCAGAATGGTCTCTTTTCTCATTTACAACAAATTGTGAGCTGAAAATTATTCGTTGACTATGGTTCTGAAAAAAATTCAGGTGGGGAAGAAACTGACCGGGTGGGGAAGAAACTGACTAGTCAGTTTCTTCCCCCGGGGAAGAACCGGGCCGGGGGAAGAAACTGACTGTTACACCGGTAATGACGGATGGCCATCTTGAATGATTTTAGCAGTGCAGAATCTCAATTTTGCCCAAATGCCTCCCAACAAGCATCAGCTTATTTCGACTTACGGTTCTGGAGGAGCTGTTGAAAATGTGAAAAACTGATGACGGATGATAGAAAAGGTACAACAGGCCTTGGCATAAGCTGTCCTGGAGCATGCTTATAACTGGACGTAAAGCAGGAAATGCAAAGTGTTACATAAAAAGCTTTTTATTAATAAATATTGCTACATTTGTGTAAATATGGGTTGTCTAAAATCCTAAATTACAAAATAATCACAATATTTCATGATGGCTCACGAGAGAAAATCACATTACGTGAACAAGTCCGTGAACTGAAGACACCCCTATACCCCAGTTTAACTAGAGAAAACTGGGGTTTACGGGGGTATACATTATTTTTCTAATTTTTGCTCTAAGACATAGGTTGTGGGTACTCGTTACAACTGCCTCAATGAGGCGGTTCTAATGAGCACCCACAACCTATGTTTGCAGTATTTATAAGAAAAATATCACGGATTTTGATCAGAAAAATGGCCAATTTGGAGATGTGAAAAAATGCACTATGTCACACGGGTGTGTTATTGTAATGAAACGCACAGAAATGGCAGCCTTAAGACACCTACGTCATTTACATGATCATTTGTTGACACATTGTGGAACTCAATAAACTATCATAAAACTTTATATATTTCCTCTTTGATTACAAGTTGTGGGATTACAGAACCTATTTTATCTTATACTTAACAAGTTAGCAGTGACTGCTTCACTGCTATCTAAAACAAATAAAATGATAACAATCAATAACTAGCTATAGATACTGATACCATTTATATTATTTCACTGAAACAAGCCAGAACTACTTTTTTGTTTACGTTCTGCTATAAATATTGTGTTTGGCTCTAAAACAAAAAGAAAGTTTACTTATTTTTCAATTGATGGCAAATATATTTCATTTTCACACTGGGAAAATTTGAATGTTTTCAGCACACCAAATGAAATATTTTGGTATCCACCTCAAAAAAGTAAATATCCTACATACATGCCATCTTTGATAACAAGTTGTGGGACTCCAGCACATGTAAATTTGTTCCAAATACGGATAGTCCAAGCAGCTGAGGTTAATCATAGCAAAAAGGCATGATAGTGGAATGATTTAGGCATACCCTATAACCTCTATTAAATACTTTTCATAATAACAGGGTTTTGGGTATAACCCTGTTTAAAGATGGATCCCCAAAATGTATAGATTACATAGAAAAATGACCATTTATGGTCATTTTTCTATATAATCTATACATTTTTATTTGGATGTAACACAGTTGTTAAACTAACAATTTGGCTGTGGACCTCAACAACACTGTTATAAAGAGGTTATGGTGTAATTTTCTTAGCCTTCTATAAAATTAGAAATGTTGTGTACTCATCAGAATTTCCTCATGTAGGCAATCGTAATGAGTACACAAGCATACATTTTCAAGACATTTTGATATCTGGCGTTACCTGAAAAATCCCTTAGGACTCCAGAAAAGTTCAAATCATTATGATACATGTAGCACATCCATGTGACAAAGTGCATTTTTTCATATCTCCAAAATGGGTAATTTTCTGGTGAAAATTTGTGATAGTATTCTTATTCATAATCATAACATAGCTTGAAGGTGCTTATAGCTTGTAGGTGCTTGTTGGGACTGCCCCACTGAAGCCATTCTAACAAGTACCCACAACCTATGTTTTGGAGCAGAAATAAGAAAAACTGGAGAAAGCGACCAGTGGGTCACGTATACTCCCAACCAGCGCCATACTCTGATATATCTTTTAAGCTTGTATGTAATATGAATGAAGATGTCAAGAAGCTATAAGAATGTATAAATGTGCTTGTAAAAACTAAATCAAACAAAATTTCTAAATGGACTAAGGGAGTGAGGGCATCAAAGTTACTGAAGTGGTGGATCAATGTTACTGAAGCAGCAGGGTCGGGTATGCATCAATGAAATCTTTGGACTAATATGCAACACCGATGCAAGCATCAATTGAATTTGTCTTAGACTTTAGAACATACAGGCATCTATAAACTTGAACAAAATGTAAAATTTCTAAGTCTGTGACCTTGACCTCAAGGTCACTGTGGGGGGTGGGACATGCATCAATGAAATCTTTAGACCAGTACGTAACTTCAGAGTAAGTATCAACTAAATATATCAAAGGGCTCAGAAGATACAATCTCTTAGAAACTTTGACGCAAAACTTTAACCAAAATGTTAACGGACAGACGGAAAGAGGGACGAACAGCAGGACGAAAACATTATACTCATATAGCATACTTCGTATGCCGGGGGTATAGATATAGCATACTTCGTATGCCGGGGGTATAATAATGAATACCTCTTAAACCCCAGTTTGCTTTATAAAAAGTGGATTTTATGGGCATGTTCATTACACAGACTTTTTAACATTAATTATGATAATCCATGGTAAACAAGCCATTGATGTTCAAGTTAACAGAGATTAGTTTGTGGAAAGACAGTGGTCTTTCTTCATAGCTGCATGTGGCCTTCAAGTGTTGATGTGTCATAAATCTCCAACAATTTGCCAGAACTCCAATTTTCAATAACCAAATATGAGAAATTAGCTCCTTACATGAAAAGACCACAAAAACAAATACACAACCTGAAAATTATGAACAATATGAAGACATTATGTAAGGCTATATTAGCTGTCGTGAGAGATAGAAGTGAAGGCAATGACCAGGAATTGATACAATTACCTCGTACCGTGCATCCAAGACACCAAAGGGGACATAAACACCAACATGGAACAAATTCACCATAATTTAAACATAAGAGGAAAGCCAAAAGGACATTTTCTTTCCCACAAGATGGCCAACAGCTATCCAAAATAAAAAGATATTAGCACTCATACAATAACAATAATCGACCACAACAGAAGCAACATAAAAAGTTTTCATCGGGAGCTGAAATTGATTTTACATGGCCACAGTGGCTGTCCTTGGTTCTGTCCTGGTTAAGACAAATAATTTGTTCAGTCGGCATGAAGAAAAGCTGCCTTTGGGGGTTTTAGACAGGCAAGACACAAACTGACCTCCTCATCAAACACAGACTGGCATGAGTCTTGAAACTTCAGAGATACTGGTAGAAACTAAACATATTTTACCATCCAAGTAGTGAACATAAAGGTGCTGATCAGGCTGTGCGGATGCACAAGCTTATCTGCCCCTTTGTTGTTCGTAAATGAGCCCCGCCAAGCGAATTTGGGTCTTCGAGCATTCCGTCATGACAAACTTCCATAACTATCTCTCTTCATAAGAACTCTGCCAAAGGCTGTCTCCACAGTGGGGTTGAAATCTGGCTTAAACATAATGGTCAATGCTAGGGTTGATGCAAATGCTCATGGCTGAACAAACAAATGAAAAGACAGAACACTCGATTCCTATATCATGACATGCTAGAAGCAGACACAACAATTACCACAAACTAGAAATGCGTCCATAGGACATGGATGCCCCCGCCTGAAATATGTCTATGTTCGTATTCATCCATAGAAAGTTATTGACCGTGTTTAAGTTTTGGACCCTTTTTATGCCATTTGAACTCTAAGTATGACCTTGACCTTGGAGGTACGGATCTGGGTTTGCAGGTGACACATTGTCTCATGATGGTTAACATTTCTTCAAAATAATTTCAAAATCCATCCAGAAATAAGTAAGTTATTGGCTGCGTTTAAGTTTCGGACCCTTTTTTTGGACCTTTGACCTCTAAGTATGACCTTGACTTTGGAGGTACGGACCTGGGTTTTGCATGTGACAAATCGTCTCATGATGGTTAACATTTCTACAAAGTAATTTCAAAATCCATCCAGAAATAAGAAAGTTATTGACTGCGTTTAAGTTCGGACCCTTTTTTTTTACCTTTGACCTCTAAGTATGACCTTGACCTTGGAGGCATGGACCTGGGTTTTGCACGTGACACGTTGTCTCATGATGGTTAACATTTCTGCGGAGTAATTTTAAAATCCATCAAGAAATAAAGAAGTTATTGACCACGTTTAAGTTTCGGATGCACGGAAGGACGGACAGGGGCAACGCTATATGCCCTTTCCACCATTCTTCGAATGGCGGGGGCATAAAAATACAAGTACAATTTAATACCTGATGTTGAGCCTTAAAATAGCTGGATGAGTAGCAAAACAGTGCAGATCATGATGCAGCATCTCATCTGGGTCTAGACTGTTTGCTCAACCCTGTCTGTCTTATTTAAGTTGTGGTGAGTTATCTAACCACACTTCCTGGGCAGGTTTATACATAAGCAATAAACTAGTACAGTGGACATTCATATACTACCCTTTAGGGAAAGCATAACTGCAGAAATTCAGATCGATCTGTATGAAAGACTGCTGCTGAACTCAGGGATCAAACTGACAACCTGAACACCAGTCAGACTCATGAAGAATTAACATGTACTGAAGATCACTTATGTTACACTAGCATTCTGCTCTCACAGTCCTTCAGCCAATGTAATACTGGGTGGGATCTCCAACACTCAAGTCAATTCTTTCCATCTTTTTACCAATGGCATCCAGCACAGAATCAGCTCTAGACGTTAGGTCTGTGTCACTGCTGTTGGCTAAATTACTTGATATAGAAGCTTCACTCACTGATCGGCTGAAATCAAAATAAGGAATTGGATTTCTAGTTTTAAATCAGTTCAAATGTGTATCACGATTACTAAAATACACCTAAACGTCTTTATAACGCTACATTATTACATGGTCTTTGATATAAAATGTTCTACAGACGGATCCGCAAAATGTACACCACAACCTCATTATAACACTATTTTGATTATAACACCGTTTCAAGACGGATCCCAAAAATGGTCATTTTTCTATATAATCCATACATTTTTGTTTGGATATAACACAGTTGTTTAACTAACATGGTTTCTGCTTTGGACCCTATTAATAGTGTTATAAAGCGGTTGTAATGTATTAGCTTTTACAATGGAAAAAGATTGATGCATTTCCATGTTAAACGGTTAAGGTTTCATAACAATGAGTCAGAGCAAAACAAAATCAACAATAAGCCCTGTCTGTCTATGAGAATAATTGACTGTGGATACTTGTAAGAACCGCCTCTTTGAGGCAGTTTAAATGAGCAGCTACAATCAATATTTGGGGTAAAACATCACAAAAACACGCTTATATATTTTTTACCCCCTCAAACCCCACTTTTACATAGTAAAACTGGGGTTTGCAGGGGTGAACCTTATTTTTCTTATTTTTGCTCTAAAATATAGATTGTGGGTACTCTTTAGAGCCACCTCGATGAGGCTGTTCTAATGGGTTCCCACAATCTATATTTTAGGCAGAAATAAGAAAAATATCACATTTTTTCATCTTAAAATTTTCATTTTTTCGGCGATAAAGGTTACAATGTATTTGTATAGGCACGTTTTCGTAATGTAAGGCAACTATTACAGGGTTTCATCACGTGAACAAGTCCATGAAATAAAGACCCTCCTAAACCCCGCTTTATATAGAGAAAACGGGTTTACGGGGGTAAACATTATTTTCCTTATTTCTGCTCCAAAACATAGGTTGTGGGTACTCATTACAACTGCCTCAATGAGGCGGTTCTAACGAGCACACACAACCCATGTTTACAGGATAAGTAAGAAAAATATCACAAATTTTCATCAGAAAAATTACCTTTTTTGAGGTTTGAAAAATGCACTATATCACACGGATGTGTTATCATAATGCAACATACGAGGGTAGGCTGAAAAGTTCTGGGCCTGACCAAGATCCAATGGTTTGTCCATGCTGAAAGTGCCTTATTTTTCAACATAGTCTCCATTCCTGTCCACACACTTCCTCCAGCGATGCTGGAGTCCTTGGATCCCAGTGATATAGAAGGTCTCATCTTGGTCCCTGAAAAACTCCTTCACAGCAGCTATCACCTCCTCGTCTGACCGATAATGCTGCCCAGCCAAGTGCTTTTTATCCCCCGACCGAATAGGTTCGGGGGATATAGCGATCAGCCTGGCGTCCGTCCGTCCGTCCGTCTGTCCGTCCGTCCGTCCGTCCGTCTGTCCGTCCGTTCGTCCGTCCGTCCGTAGACGCAACCTTGTGATGGCCATAACTCCTATACCCTTTAAGATTCATTGATTGTTATTGGCACAATTGTTCACAAGGCCGAGACGGAGTGTCATGCGCAAGAACCAGAACTCTGGATACCATACTTTTTTAGTTATCTCCCCTTTTAATAAAATAGAATGACTTCTTTGTGATGGCCATAACTCCAATACCCTTTGAGATATATTGATGGTACATGGCACAGTTGTTCACAAGGCTGAGACGGCGTGTCATGCACAAGAACCACAACTCTGGTTGCCATGGTTTTGGAGTTATCTCCCCTTCCAATAAAATAGAGTGGCAACCTTGTGATGGCCATAACTCCTATACCCTTTGAGATTCATTGATGGTTTTTGGCACAATTGTTCACAAGGCTGAGACGGCGTGTCATGTGCAAGAACCAGAACTCTGGATGCCATACTTTTTTAGTTATCTCCCCTTTTAATAAAATAGAATAACTACTTTGTGATGGCCATAACTCCAATACCCTTTGAGATATATTGATGGTACCTGGCACAGTTGTTCACAAGGCTGAGACAGCGTGTCATGCACAAGAACCACAACTCTGGTTGCCATGGTTTTGGAGTTATCTCCCTGCCAATAAAATAGAGTGACAACCTTGTGATGGCCATAACTCCAATACCCTTTAAGATATATTGATGATATCTGGCACAATTGTTCACAAGGCCGAGACGGTGTGTCATTCACAAGAACCACAACTCTGGGTGCCATGGTTTTTTAGTTATCTCCCCTTCCAATAATATAGAATCACTACCTTGTGATGGCCACATCTCCAACACTCTTTGAGATATATTGATGATACTTGGTACAGTTGTACATGAGGTAAAGCAGGTGTGTCAAGTGCAAGAACCACAACTCTGGGTGCCCTGGTTTTTTAATTATCTCCCCTGACAATATAACCTTGTGATGGCCATAACTCCAATACCCTTTGAGATATATTGATGGCACTTGGCACAATTGTATACAACATTGAGATGGCGCTTCATGCCTAAGAACCGCAACTCTGGGTGCCATGATATTTGAGTTATCTCCCCTTCCAATATAACAGTATGACAACCTTGTGATCATCGTACCTACAATACCCATTGAGACATATTTGTGGTACTTGATGCAGATGTACATGAGGTTAAGCAGGTGTGTCATGCTCAAGAATTACAACTCTGGGTGCTCTGGTTTTTTAGTTATCTCCCCTGGCAATATAACCTTGTGATGACCATAACTCCAACACCCTTTGAGATATATTGAAGGAACTTGGCACAATTGTATTCAAGGTACAGAAGGGATGTCATGTGCAAGAACCACAAGTGCTGGTGCTGTGGTATTTGAGTTATCTACCCTTTCAATATAACAGCATGACCAGCTTGTGATCACCATATCTCCAATACCTTTTGAGACATATTGATGGTACTTTGTACAGAAATACATAAGCTTAAGCAGGCATGTCATGCGCAAGAACCACATTTCTGAGTGCCCTCGTTTTTTAGTTATCTCCCCTGACAGTGTAATCTTGTGATGGCCATAACTGCAATACTTTTGTGAAATAATGCTAGTTTAATTCTGGTGCACTTTCTGTTGGTGAACAATCTTCTGAAGGCCATATTGGCTTTTGGTCGGGGGATTTGCCATCTCTTCCGATGGCTATTTTTCATGTTTGGAAACAGGAAATAATTTGATGGAGCTAGATCAGGTGAATACGGAGGGTGATCGACAAGTGTGAAGCCACAGTCATGCACAGCAGCCATTGCGACAACAGATTTATGAGCAGGCGCATTGTCCTGATGGAACAAGACCCCTTTTGTCAATTTTCCAGGTCGTTTAGCCTTAATTGTTTTAGCAGATCTGCATAATACTCCCCATTAATTGTTCTGCCCTTTTGAAGGTAATCTATGAATATTATACCCTTGGCATCCCAGAACACTGATGCCATCACCTTCCCTGCAGAGGAGACGACCTTTGCCTTCTTTGGAGGGGTGAGCAAGGTGCTTCCATTGCATGGATTGTCTTTTGGTCTCTGGCTCAAAGTGATGAACCCAACACTCATCCTGAGTGACAAAACGGTCAAGAAAACCATCTTGGGTCTGCTTCAAAAATAGCCAAGTTGGCTTGTGACAGGTTCAGTCTGGTCAACTTTTGGTCAGGCGTCAAAAGTCGTCGCACCCATCTGGCGGAAACCTTCGACATTCCTAATTCACTGTGTAGAATGTTCTCTACTCGTTCACGGGAGTTGCCAACAGTGTTAGCTAACTGATTCACAGTTAAACGCCTGTCATCCATCACGGCATCCATCATGCACTTGGCTAATGGTTTCCTCAGTTGTTGCCATTGTGGGTCGTCCACACCGGTCATCATCTTCAAGGCTGTCCTTGCCCATCTTAAAATTTGCTGCCCACTATTTCACGGTTGCATACAAAGGAGCATCATCCCCTAATGTAGCAACCATATCGGCATGAATGTCCTTAGGAGCTAACCCCTTTTTATGGAGGTACTTGATGACACCTCGGTGCCAGATTTTGTCCATTTTCTCAAAAACGTGCTAGTATCAATTTTCAAAGTCTAGAACTTCGCGGTTATTGCAGGTAAACTGGAACTCATTTGAGTCAAATCAAGTTATTAAGGTTTGGATTTAATGAATACAAAATTTCATGGCTGTTCCATGCCTGCTTCTTGGTCAGGCTCAGAACTTTTCAGCCTACCCTCGTATTAAGATCTGAAAGAATGCACACTCACAAATGGAAGTGTTATCCTAATGCAAATCCACACCTATATTACATAATGAACAGTATCATAAAGGGGTTTTAGTGTTTGGGTTAAAAATTGTTTCAAAGCAAATAAGGTCAAACAGTACATACGCAGACCATTCACATGAAATGTCAAGCCTTATTTTCTTAGAAAAACAAATGAGTTGAAAAAAAAACAAAACATCACAGAATGTCATCTGCTCGTAGAATATACTGCCCCAATTGCTTGATGTTATCCAAATTGAATCAGACATCACATTACAAATGAAGAAATAGATGGGCTGCATGATGCTTACACACACAGCTGAAACCTACCCACACACGAGTACTGGTAAACCGCTTAGAGGGTCTAAGCCTGCCCAGGCAATGGGGTGCGAGTCAGCCTGTCCATGCTTATTACCCTATTGGTTTCACTGGGCGGCAGGGCTTGAGACGTCATGTCATCTCAATGTCGGGTAAAAGTCCCACAAAATTAGAAGCAATGTCTCCAAAATGACCTTTACAGTGTTGACGGTGACGTTTAACCCTAAATCAAACAAACAAGCAAGTGCATTAGAATCGATATCTGATGCATTACAATGTGAGTACTTGTTAAAATCATTCTGAAGGGAATCTCATAAAATGTTTTTTGAAGAAATACAGAACATTGTTCCCCTGATTATCTCAGTCTTCTCCTTTTTTGCCGTAAAAATCCAAAAGGTGCAGAGAGAATAGCAAGCAGGGTAGATCATGATCAGACAACTTCAGGAGCTTTTGTCGCAATAAATAGGATCAATACGGTAGCATGACATGATCTTCAGACAACTTCAGGAGCTTTTGTCCCAATAAATAGGATTATCAGTTACCCCCTGTATATATTGCATTGTAACGCATTGACCTGATAAAGATATGCTATCTCAGGACAAGTGAAATTGCACTTTTTTTAATGAACCAGACTACTGGTAAATGACAAAAATGTTATTGTAACTGGGAGAAATGGCAATATTCCTTAAAAAAATATCATAGGAAAAACATGGTCAGCTGATACTAAATATATCGACCACCAGAATGCTTGGACGTACTGAGGACCCCCAAATCACTGACCGTAAATTGCTAACTTAAAGAGTGTACACAGGGCTAAACTGATAAATAGAATACCAGATTCGTGTCCTTTGCTATCAAGTTTATCGGCTTCGAGAACGCATGTAGAATTGCTCGGCAAGCCTCGTGATTCTACAAGCGTCCTCAAAGCCTTGCCTGATTAACTTGATATCAAATGACACTCACCTGGTATTCTCTATTAATACGGTAGCATGACTTGGTCTTCAATAGTTAAGTGTTCCTACATATCATCAGAATCATTTTAATTAAAGGCTAGTTGGTTTCAAGTTTAATGGCATCATCAAGATGATTAGGTCATGTCAATCCAGTAAGTTGACTTAACCCTTGTCTTGCTGAATATTCATTTAAGCCACACCCATTTCTGTCTATCAACCAATCAAATTACTTGGTGTAATTTATTGCTACAAATTCATTAACTGAATGCCAAACAGTGTAGATCCTGATCTGGATCTACACTGTTTTCAAAGATAGGGGTTGTCGTGAAAGCAAGATAAGGATTAACCACATTTTCAAGGCTTAAGACTTAAAAGCTGTTAACCATTCTGCAAGTGAAATGTGTCTGAGCATTGTGGTACAGTGGTAAAGCATCTGATCTGAGATTGAGAGGAAGCCCTTCGATCCCCAAATATGCCAAGTGTTGTTTTCTTGAGCAAGAGACTTTATCCACATTGTTTAGGACTGGTTTCTACCCAGGAATAGGAAGGAGAGCGGGCCTCATGGAAGATTTGTATGTGTACTAGTTTACTAAATGTGTTACCCTCTATAAACAAAGTTTATTATTATTATTATTATTATTATTAACATTATTATTATTATATGACTGAGCCACCAAAGCTGGCTGGTCTTCAATAGATTGGATATGCAAGTTAATAAGAATTTAGTGATTCTTTACATCAATAGGTACATTTTATTTGAGAGGCTGTACTGCAGTAGGTGTGGATGTATGTAAGCACTTCCCTAACTACGCCATGATGGCAAACAAGATTTTTGGACCTTCCGCGCCCACTAATTCACTCCACTAACTAAAACATAATCGCAAACAAAATTGTAACCTCCCGTTACCACTAATTCTAAGACACTCCATTTCCCTAATAAAAAATAGGAAGTTCCAGTGTCTTAAAGTAAATGAAGCAAATACCCCTGATCCCGAAAATGAGGTTATTTTGTAAATTAGAATTCCTGATGTTTTCTACAAAGTGACATGGAACTAAGCTGATATTAGCATAATGTGCATTTCTTTATGTGCAAGCCATTTGTAACAATTGCCATTCATCACAAAAACGTGCCTATATAATTTTTGGTCCCCTCAAACCCCTATTTTATATAGCAGAACTGGGGTTTACAGGGGTATACATTATTTTTCTTATTTCTGCTCAAAAACATAGATTTCCTGACATTGACCTTTGAATGTCCGAAGGAGTACCTACAATCTTTCTTTGTCGTTCCTCTGCAAGCTGCAACTGTACAATTTTTAAATCATCTTGCATTTTCAACATGGTGGTGTCCCTTTCCCGAATCACACTTTCCATTTCCTTTTCCATTCTATCATTCAAATACTTATGTTCAAGATCTTTCTCACGCAACGCTGCCTCAAGGACAGTAAATTGAATTTCCAGCTGTGCATTATGCCGCCTCACATTTTCCGTTTCTGTATAGGCTTCCAACAATTTTTCACTCACATCCCCATTTGTACTACTGGGCAAAGTATCAAGGGCACTATCATCCTTACTAATAACTTTCTTAGGACCCATAATTACCACTTTATTAAATGAAAAATTAAATTTCACACTTTATACTTAAATTTCACAATATGTGCCCACTATGTGCACACTTAATGAACTGTTCACAAGAAACACATTTAAAGAAAATCACACATCATATGATTGTGTAGCCTCTTGGCTTTGTGGAATATAATGCTGCTCCAGGAAATTCTTTTCCTGTTCTAATGCACTAATTTTCTGGTCTTTTAAATTAAATAATTTTTGCAATTTTTCCTTATATTCCTCGACAGCAGCGAAGTAGTTTTCATCCTGAATTTTTAACTGGCTAATCAAATCCTTTTCTTGCTCTACAGACTCCAGTAGGGTTTTCAGGGCTGAAAGCTTTTCCTTTATTTGAATTTCAAAATGCTTGATTAAATTATTTTTCTCTTCTCCTAATAAATCCAAGGTAGAATTTATTCCTGAAATTTCCTGTTCACAAGACATTTTCAAAACAACCACTTTAACAAAATATTCAACCACAAAGCCTTACTAACACACTTATCACCTTATCAATTTTATTTCCTCTTCAAAGATGTGTGCAAGTCCAATATCCCACCGCTGTTCAGCAGTGTTACAGATAATTCATTACTTATCTCTTAATTATTTTATTATTATCTCCCAAGCTATTTCTGCTTGTATATATTTGCTAGTATTGAGTAAATAACCACACAAGAACAAAACAATAAATTTTCACTGTTAAATAATTTCATGATCTTACTAAAATTTTAGTGGTAGCAAAATAATGGCCTAACTTGTCCCTTTAACTAAACAATAATTTCAACCACATGATAACCCAAAAACAAAGACCATGATGAAAAGACGAAAGCCCAAAACTCACGCACCCACATTCTCACCCTTTATATACCAACCAAGAGATGGACTATCATTACTCATAGTAGCAAGAATTTAGCGAAATACCTTGACCAAATATGGTGGTTGGATACAAAATTAGCATGATTATGCTTTGCTCTTGCTATAAGCCATTCCAAATCCAATCATAATCAAATCCAAAGTGAATCATAATGATTAAAACTGGATTTTGGCTTCAGCATACAGACATGCGAATTCAATGGATATTTAATTTATGAATCTCATGCAATTGTTGCTTATGACAAACCGTAACAATATGAATCGTAATCTGATTGGGTGATAATTGGTAGTGGGTGTGGCAGATTAAGATATTCAGCAGGACAAGGGTTAATGGCACTTGTGATCCTGTGCGAGAGAGCAGTCTCGGCTGAGCCTTTGCTGCATGCAGACATGCAGAGGAAACCTTGAGGCAGCTTCATACATGGACTTGTGGAACTATCATAAAAATCCTAGAAGTCGAACACCTGGAGGACTTGCTTTAACCCATTCAGTACCAGAAACCCCAAAACGGGTACCCTGGCAAGCAGTGCAGGCCCAGATCAGATGCCGCAAAATGCGGCGTCTGATCAGGGCCTACACTGTTTGCAAAAAGTTCAGCCATTTTCCAAAAAGATTTTGGAGAAAACACAACCTGACACTCCTAAAGTTTGAAATGGACTCTTGCTCTATATATATAAGGAGGAAGATTCCATTTTGTAAAAAATGGGTTAATTCTCCTAAAATTTTAACAAATTTGTTTCATAATTCTGCAAGGAGTCCAAAAATGCAGGGGGAATGGCAAACAGTTCAGACCCTCAGACTGCTCCTGCAGGAGCAGTCTGATCTGGATCTGCTCTGTTTGTTAAGGCCTATCTGTCAAAATTCTTAGGAACCTTACAGTAGTCCTAATAGATGGCTGCACAGACGTATTGAAAGAAGATAAATCAGAGGATGTTAAGGGTTGTTGTGTCATGTGTCAGCTTAATCACTCCTTCAGGATCATGAATCATAGCAACAGATAAGGTTGCTATATTTTGATAATTAGAGGACAGTTTTCCTTATTTCTCCAGATAAACCTATGTTGTGGGTATTCATTAGAACCCCCTCGCGGAGGCGGTTCTAATGAATACCCACAACATAGGTTTTTATGGAGAATTGACAAAAACTATCCTTCAGTTGTCACAAAATACTGGTACCCAACTTACCTGTTGCTTTGTTCATTGGGGCAGTTTGCAGTGGACCCTCAAAAATATTATATAGCTACTTCTGTGATAAAAGAATTAACCCCAAAACGGGCAACTGGATAATAGTGTAGGCCCAGATGAGATGTTGCAGAATGCTATGTCTGATCAGGACCTTCACTGTTTTAAAAAAGTTGGGCCATTTTTAAATTATTTTCTAAAATCAACTCAACCTGGTACCACTATATAAATTCCAAAATGGACTCCTGCTATACAGATGGAAGGTCCCATTCAGAACAAAAAGGGTTGATAACTGGATTGTGAGCAGCTGTCATAGCTTCACATGATTTTCATTGGATATCATACTATCAGCTGTTCAGAAGTCTTCGTGGTGCAGTGGTTACACTACTCGCCTTGTAAATCAGGGGGCACAGGATCGATCCCGGGCTTCTCCAGACTTTTGGATGGGTCTTTAAACCCAGGTCCCGTCTTAGCTTAGCTGACCTTAGCTGTTGGTGGGACGTAAAACTCAAAACACCCACTCATTATCAGCTGTTCATACATGTTTTGTGTAATCTGTCATTGTGGCCATCTATGTTATGCAATGTTTTAACCCCTTGTATGATAGTGGACTCTTCCATTGCTCTATGTTGGACAAGTCCATTTGTCATATAAGGGGTAGCAGGCCTGTTTTTTTTCATTTTTATTCTGTCTTCGAAGTAAATTCTGTTAGCAAATAGTGTAGGCTCTGATCAGACGCTGCATTCTGCGACATCTGATCTGGACCTGCACTGTTTGCCAAGGTACCCCTTTAGGGATTTCCTGCATGCAATGGGTTAAAAATGCCAGCCTGAAAATGGTAATTGCATTAAACCCCACCTGCTTTACACAGGTTGGACTTTTTAGCTCACCTGAGCACGAAGTGCTCAAGACGAGCTTTTGTGATCGGTCTTTGTCCATCATCCGTGCGTCCGTCGTCAATTTTTGCTTTAAAGGACTTCTTCTCCAAAACTGCTGGACAGATTTTGAAATAATTTCACAGGAATGCTCTTTGGATGATCCTCTACCAAAATTGCCCAAACTGTTTCGCTCAGGTGAACAAGATGGCCACCAGAGCTAAAAATAGAAAAACCTTTAAACGACTTCTTCTCCTAAACCATTGGATGGATTTTGAAATTATTTCAGAGGAATGTTCCCTGGATGACCCTCTACCAAAATTGCTCAAACGGCTCCGCTCGGGTCAACAAAATGGCCGCCAGACCTAAAAATAGAAAAACCTTTAAACAACTTCTTCTCCTTAACCAGTGGATGCATTTTAAAATTATTTCAAAGGAATGTTCCTTGGGTGACCCTCTACCAAAATTGCTCAAACCGTTCCACTCGGGTGAATAAAATGGCAGCCAGAGCTTAAAATAGAAAAACCTTTAATCGACTTCTTCTCCTTAACCAATGGATTGATTTTGAAATTACTTCACAGGAATGTTCCTTGGGGTGACCCTCTACCAAAATTGCTCAAACCGTTCGGCTCGGGTGAACAAGATTGCCGCCAGAGCTAAAAATGGATAAACCTTTAAACAACTGCTTCTCCTTAACCAGTGGATGGATTTTGAAATTATTTCACTGGAATGTTCCTTGGGTGACCCTCTATCAAAACTGCTTGAACCGTTCCGCTCAAGTGAACAAGATGGCCACCAGAGCTAAAAATAGAAAAACCTTTAAACGACTTCTTCTCCATAACCGGTGGATTGATTTTGAAATTATTTCACAGGAATGTTCCTTGGGTGACCCTCTACCAAAACTGCTCATACTGTTCTACTCGGGTGAACAAAATGGCCACCAGAGCTAAAAATAGAAAACCTGTTAAACGACTTCTTCTCCTTAACCTGTGGATGGATTTTGAAATTATTTCACAGGAATATTCCTTGGGTGACCCTCTACCAAAACTGCTCGAACTGTTCCGCTCAAGTGAACAAGATGGCCACCAGAGCTAAAAATAGAAAAACCTTTAAACAACTTCTCCTTGACCGGTGGATGGATTTTGAAATTACTTCACAGGAATGTTCCTTGGGTGACCCTCCACCAAAATTGCTCAAACCATTCCACTCGGGTGAACAAGATGGCCGCCAGACCTAAAAATAGAAAAACCTTTAAACGACTTCTTCTTAACCAGTGGATGGATATTGAAATTATTTGACAGGAATGAGGTTCGAGGTTTTTAGCTCTGGTGGCCATCATGCTTAGTTAAGCAAAATATTTTGAGCAATTTTGTTAGAGGGTAACCCATGGAATATTCATATAAAATTGCTTCCTTTTAGAGACAGACGTCTTTTGAAAGTTTTAGCCCCCACCCATCAGGGCTTGGCTGCAATGACTTCTACAGGAGTATTGGTAAACCACTTTGAAGGTCTTAGCCTTCCCAGGCAAAGTGGTGCGAATGGAACCGTCTATGCATTTAAACCCTATTGGTTTCATTGGGCGGCAGAGCTTGAGATGTCATTTCATAAAAAATGACTACTACTTCTCAAAATGACTTCTACTCCTAAACAACCAGACTGATTTTGAATTAATTTCACAGAAATGTTCCTTGGGGTCCAACCAAAATTGCTCAAACTCTCCACTCTACCATATATTACCCACAATTTCGTTTGTACAATATGGATCAGGTGAGCGATCTAGGGCCATCATGGCCCTCTTGTTATGATGAGGACTTATCATGTTTATCTCAATGAATAAAAATCAATGACATGATTAAGTTGAAGTGTTGGTCTGGAATGACAGAATATGATTTCTTCAACTTCTTAACTTTTCCTCTTTCTCCCTTTCCCTCTCTTTTGAAGAACTTCTCCCTGGAGTTTGAAGGGTATATGTTGAACAAAAAGATTTTTATGTATTTACATGTATGGCAGCTGTAAGAGAGTTGCTGACTATGTTATATAGTGAAACATTGTTATCGTGTTTTAAATAATAAACAAGGCAACGCAAGCGTAGCATCCCCTCGCAACTGCATACCATTCATTAACATGAAAATCCAATCTGAATATGTTAGACAAATAAGACATAATAGATTACCTTTGACTTTGCCCCTGCAAATCGGGGCTTGAAGAAGTATGGGCAAGATGCTTCAATGCAGAACTGAATCCGACCGCACATGAGTACTGGTTAACCCCTTATAGGATCTAATCCTGCCCAGGTTAAGCGGAACGAGTTGGACCGTGCTCACAAGGTTTTCAAGGTCAAGTCAATTGTGACCTTGACCTTTGATCCCTGACCTTGAAATTCAATAGGGTTCATCCTCTGTACATGGTGAACATTTGTGGAAGGTTTGATGCTTCTACGAAGAATACTGTGTCTTCTATCCTTCTCACAAGGTTTTCAAGGTCAAGTCCATTGTGACCTTGACCTTTGACCTCTGACCTTGAAATTCAATAGGGTTCATCCTCTGTACATGGTGAACATTTGTGGAAGGTTTGATGCTTCTACGATGAATACTGTGTCGTCTATCCTGCTCACAAGGTTTTCAAGGTCAAGTCCATTGTGACCTTGACCTTTGACCCCTGAGCTTGAAATTCAATAGGGTTCATCCTCTGTACATGGTGAACATTTGTGGAAGGTTTGATGCTTCTACGATGAATACTGTGTCTTCTATCCTGCTCACAAGGTTTTCAAGGTCAAGTCCATTGTGACCTTGACCTTTGACCCCTGACCTTGAAATTCAATAGGGTTCATCCTCTGTACATGGTGAACATTTATACTGTGTCTTCTATCCTGCTCACAAGGTTTTCAAGGTCAAGTCCATTGTGACCTTGACCTTTGACCCCTGACCTTGAAATTCAATAGGGTTCATCCTCTGTACATGGTGAACATTTGTGGAAGGTTTGATGCTTCTACGATGAATACTGTGTCTTCTATCCTGCTCACAAGGTTTTCAAGGTCAAGTCCATTATGACCTTGACCTTTGACCCCTGACCTTGAAATTCAATAGGGTTCATCCTCTGTACATGGTGAACATTTGTGGAAGGTTTGATGCTTCTACGATGAATACTGTGTCGTCTGTCCTGCTCACAAGGTTTTCAAGGTCAAGTCCATTGTGACCTTGACCTTTGACCCCTGACCTTGAAATTCAATAGGGTTCATCCTCTGTACATGGTGAACATTTTTGGAAGGTTTGATGCTTCTACGATGAATACTGTGTCTTCTATCCTGCTCACAAGGTTTTCAAGGTCAAGTCCATTGTGACCTTGACCTTTGACCCCTGAGCTTGAAATTCAATAGGGTTCATCCTCTGTACATGGTGAACATTTGTGGAAGGTTTGATGCTTCTTCGATGAATACTGTGTCTTCTATCCTGCTCACAAGGTTCGGGACAGACACACACACACACACAGAAACACAGACACACACACTAACACACGGCACTGATGCTATATCCCCATTCGCAATGTTGTTGCGAGGGGATAATTATGATTTTATGGGAGCCAGCTTTATTGTGCTTATACTTGCAAATAAGGTATTCGAAAAGTAGGTCCAGTCTACAAATGGCCACTACACGTATTATGGGTCAATTCAAGTTATGTTTTTTTTTTAGGTTAGTAGAATGACTGATTAAAGCATAAAAATCAATTTATTCACACCTAATTGTGGGTTATTAATGGCCAAGTCAGCATTACTGGGGTCATGTTGAGCCAGTCAGTTAACCAATTAACATTTCCACACTTCCTGGGCAGGCTTATACCAAGATGTTAGCCAGTACAGTGCATTCTTTAGCCAGCAACTGCCCTTAATGACAGGCGAATGGAGAGAATGACAGTAAAACGGTCTTTATGAAATAATGCCACCAAACTGAAATATAAAACCTTCAACCTTGTGGGATAAGTTACTCAAAACTAACAATGTTAACATGTTGGTAAAACTTTAAGCACAACCCCACACCCCACACATACATAAGAGTATTAAATATTGTACTTGCTAGATCAGACAGCAGTTTGACCACTAACAAGCTCGTTAAGCTAACTGCTTTGAACAAGTGGTCCATGATCATCAATTTTGATTTATATCCAACTAGGCCACCAGGTCCAGTAAGTTGATTTGGGTTTGGTTTAGTGCTTGTTTGTATTGGAGTTTAACCACCAGTCAACACTATTTTAGGTCAGTTTTGAGCCGGTCAGTTTTCCTAGGCACACTTTTCCTGGACATGCTTATACGTAAGCGGTTCACCAGTACAGTGCACATTCTTTCGCCAGAAACTAACAACTGCCCTTCTTGAATGAGCAGGAGATAATGACCATAGAAAAGATGGGTGTGGCTAATTAAATTATACAGCAGGATAAGGGTTAATAAGAGTTAAGAAACTTTGTTTTCAAAGGCAAGACAGAAGCAGGCAAGTGGCCTCCCCAGCAACAGGTCTTGTTATAGTAGTCGCAGATAAAATTAGACTTGGCAGAGCTATTCAGGTGTTGTCAATATATGTCAAATTCGCTGTGTCCACCAGACGATTTGGTAGAGTGCCTTTTGCATGCTTTTTTCAAGCAGTCCAAATAACCATGTACACCATTACAGCTGAATTCACAGAATTGGGCGACTTGGTTTACCTTTTTGTAAATTTGTTTTTGTGTGTTTTGGAGTTAAATGGCCCAGTCAACACTATTTTAGGTCATTTTTGAGCAGGTCAGTTTACCTATTACCTATCCACACTTTTCCTGGGCAGGCTTATACTTAAGCTTTTAACCAGTACAGTACACATTCTGTTGCCAGAAAATGACATCTGCCCTTCTTGGATCAGCGGAAGGGAGAGAATGACCACCTTTTTATTAATAGAATATTCCAAAGGCAGGTGCAAGCGATAGCTCTGCCTAGTCAATCTTATCTGAGACTACTATACATAGCTCTTGAATATTGGAATGGAAGAAATTCTATCTTCATGTTGACATGATGCCATCAGATTTCAGTTCAATAGCCTACTTCCTTTGGAGGAGATGTGGTTTAAAAAATATTCATGGCGGCCATCTTGGATGTTGGAACAGAACAATTTTAGCAATACTTAATTTGCATGTTGCCCCTATGCCGTTTATCAAGTTTACTTTCATTTCGACTCTTGTTTCAGAGATGTTGTTTTAAGAATTCCAAGCTGGCTGATATGGAGGCCATCTTAGATATCGGAAAAGAATGAATTTAGCAATTCTGAATCTCCTTATCACCCCTGATGCCTCCCATCAAGTTTCAGCTCAATCCGATATTGGTTTGGGAGATGTCATTTTAGGAATTTTAAGGTGGTCACTTTGGCGTCCATCTTGGATGCTGGATAGCATTTCTGAATCTGCATGTTACTCCAATGCTTTCTATCAAAGTTCAGCTCAATGTGACTTTCATACTGGGTGAAGAATTTCTAGATGGCAGCAAGCTTGGTTACTGAAACGGAACAATTTTGGCAATTTTGAATCCTCATATCACCCTTATGCCTCCTATCAAGTTTCAGCACCATCTAATTTATGAGTCCATCTTGAATATCAGGGGCCAGTTGTTCAAAACTAACGACATCGTTAGTTAACATATCGTTAAAACTTTGATCATTAAATATGGCAAATATGCTGAAATTTTTGCTGAAAAAATGTGAGCAGCTTTTGCGGATGCAAAAGCTGCTCACATTTTTCCAGCAAAATTTACGATATTGTACTTGCTAGAAGAGTTAACAATATGACCACTAACGAGCTCGTTAAGCTAACGATGCTTTGAACAACTGGCCCCAGAAGGGAACAGGTTTAGCAATTCTGGATCTGCATGTTGCCCTGATGCCTCATTACATCGTTACAGCTAAATCAAACTTTCGCTTTGGGAAATGTTGTTTTAATAATTTTGAGATTGGCACCATGACGGCCCTCTTGGATATCGGTATGAAACGGTTTTAGCTGTTCTAAATCTCCATGCCGCCCCAATGCTGCTCATCAAGGTTTTAGTCAATCAGACGTTTGGTCTGGGTGGAGACGTTTAAAGAATTTCAAGATGGCCACCATGTAGCGTAACGAAATGATTTTAGCAATGCTGAATCTCCATTTAGCCCAAATGCCTCTCAACAAGCATCAGCTTGTTTCCATGTACAGTTCTAGAGATATTGAAAATGTGAAGAGCTAATGACTGAAGGCCATCTTGGATGTCGGAACAGAATGATTTTAGCAATGCTGAATCTCCATTTTGCCCAAATGCCTCCCAACAAGCATCGGCTAATTTCAACTTATGGTTCTGGAGATGTTGAAAATGTGAAAAACTGATGACGGATGATAGAAGAGGGACAACAGGCCTTGGCATAAGCTGAACTGGAGATCGCTTATAACTGGACGTAAAGAAGGAAATGCAAAGTGTTCTGCAGCATCTGATCTGGGCCTGCACTGTTTGCCTAGGTATCGCTTTAGGGGTTTACCAAATGCAATGGGTTAAACATGACTGCCTGAAAAAGGTATTGCATTAACCCTTATCTTGCTGTTCATGACAACCCCTATCTTTGCAAACAGTGTAGATCCAGATCAGATGGCTTCTGAAGAAGCCATCTGATCAGGATCTACACTGTTTGGCATTCGGTTTATGAATTTGTAACAATAAATTACAACAAGTAATTTGATTGGTTGATAGACAGAAATGGGTGTGGC
Organism: Lucinisca nassula; assembly: GCA_963580285.1. Lineage (NCBI taxonomy): Eukaryota > Metazoa > Mollusca > Bivalvia > Lucinida > Lucinidae > Lucinisca > Lucinisca nassula. The sequence continues at coordinate 59,327,266 of OY757014.1, forward strand.
TTAAATGAATATTCAGCAAGACACGGGTTAAAACACACCTGCTTTACACAGGTTGGACTTTTTATAGTGAGAACTAAGCATGTTTATCTCAATGAATAAAAATCAATGACATGATTAACCCTTATCTTGCCGAATATTCATCAAAACCACACCCATTTCATTATATCAACCAATCAAATTACTTGATGTAATTTATTGCTACAAATTCATAAACTGAATGCCAAAAAGTGAAGATCCTGATCAGATGGCTTCTTCAGAAGCTATCTGATCTGGATCTACACTGTTTGCAAAGAAAGGGGTTGTCGTGAACAGCAAGATACCGGTAAGAGTTAGGTTGAAGTGTTGGTCTGGAATGACAGAATATGATTTCTTCAACTTCTTAACTTTCATTTTCCTCTTTTCTCCCTTTTCCCTCTCTTTTGAAGAACTTTTCCCTGGAGTTTGAAGAGTATGTGTTGAACAAAAAGATTTTTATGCTGGTATGTAAGATAGTTGCTGACTATGTTATATAGTGAAAACATTGTTATAGTGTTTTAAATAATAAATTATGCTTTTATGGGAGCCAGCTTTATTGTGCTTATACTTGCAAATAAGGTATTCGAAAAGTAGGTCCAGTCTACAAATGGTCAATACACCTATTATGGGTCAGTGAGTGAGTGAGTGTTTCAGTTTTACGTCCCACCAACAGCTAAGGTCATACGGAGACGGGACCTCGGTTTAAAGACTCATCCGAAAGTCTGGAGAAGCCCGGGATCGAACCTGCGACCCCTGATTTACAAGGCGAGTAGCGTAACCACTCGACCACAGAGGCTTCTATTATGGGTCAGTTGAAGTTATTAGAGGTCATTATTAATTGACTATCCTGTATTGATCGGAGGTCAGCCGTATTAACACCAGGTCAAAAATCAATAATCATGTTTTTTAATTGTGTCAGTTAATAAAATTATTTATCAAGCAATTTCATATTGTCCCAGTCACAGGTCCTTAGTCAGCTGTATTGGCCTCGTACTTCAGCCTCGGGGGCCAATAGAGCAGACCTCGAACCTGTAACTGGGCCAATACGAAATTACTTGATTAATAACATCATACTACGCATTATAGAGTGAAGTTATTCTATCACTTTTTAGGTTAGTAGAATGACTGATTAAAGCATAAAAATCAATTTATTCACACCCAATTGTGGGTTATTAATGGCCCACTCAGCATTACTGGGGTCATGTTGAGCCAGTCAGTTAACCAATTAACATTTCCACACTTTTCCTGGGCAGGCTTAGTCCAAGATGTTAGCCAGTACAGTGCATTCTTTAGCCAGCAACTGCCCGTTATGACAGGCGAATGGAGAGAATGACAGTAAAACGGTCTTTATGAAATAATGCCACCAAACTGAAATATAAAACCTGCAACCTTGTGGGATAAGTTACTCAAAACTTACAATGTTAACCCTTATCTTGCTGTTCACGACAAACCCTATCTTTGCAAACAGTGTAGATCCAGATCAGATGGCTTCTGAAGAAGCCATCTGATCAGGATCTACACTGTTTGGCATTCAGTTTATGAATTTGTAGCAATAAATTACATCAAGTAATTTGATTGGTTGATAGACAGAAATGGGTGTGGCTTAAATGAATATTCAGCAAGATAAGGGTTAACATGTTGGTAAAACTTTAAGCACAACCCCACGCCCACACACCCCACACATACATAAGAGTATTAGATATTGTACTTTCTAGATCAGTCAACACTTTGACCACTAACAAGCTTGTTAACCCTTCTCTTGCTGAATATTCAGTTTAGCCACACCCATTTCTGATTTTGAACCAATCAGATTACTTGATGTAATTTATTCCTACAAATTTTAAACTGAATGTCAAACAGTGTAGATCCAGGTCAGATGGCTTCTTCAGAAGCCATCTGATCTGGATCTACACTGTTTGCAGAGATAGGGGTTGTGGTGCAAAGCAAGATAAGAGTTAAGTTAACTGCTTTGAAGAAGTGGTCCATGATCACCAATTTTGATTTATATCCAACTAGGTCACCAGTTGATTTGGGTTTGGTTTAGTGTTTGTTTGTATTGGAGTTTAATGGCCCAGTCAACACTATTTTAGGTGAGTTTTTAGCTGGTCAGTTTTCCTAGGCACACTTTTCCTGGACATGCTTATACGTAAGCGGTTCACTAGTACAGTGCACATTCTTTCGCCAGAAACTAACAACTGCCCTTCTTGAATGAGCAGGAGATAATGACCATAGAAAAGATGGGTGTGGCTAATTAAATTATACAGCAGGATAAGGGTTAATAAGAGTTAAGAAACTTTGTTTTCAAAGGCAAGACAGAAGCAGGCAAGTGGCCTCCCCAGCAACAGGTCTTGTTATAGTAGTCGCAGATAAAATTAGACTAGGCAGAGCTATTCAGGTGTTGTCAATATATGTCAAATTCGCTGTGTCCACCAGACGATTTGGTAGAGTGCCTTTTGCATGCTTTTTTCAAGCAGTCCAAATAACCATGTACACCATTACAGCTGAATTCACAGAATTGGGCGACTTGGTTTACCTTTTTGTAAATTTGTTTTTGTGTGTTTTGGAGTTAAATGGCCCAGTCAACACTATTTTAGGTCATTTTTGAGCAGGTCAGTTTACCTATTACCTATCCACACTTTTCCTGGGCAGGCTTATACTTAAGCTTTTAACCAGTACAGTACACATTCTGTTGCCAGAAAATGACATCTGCCCTTCTTGGATCAGCGGAAGGGAGAGAATGACCACCTTTTTATTAATAGAATATTCCAAAGGCAGGTGCAAGCGATAGCTCTGCCTAGTCAATCTTATCTGAGACTACTATACATAGCTCTTGAATATTGGAATGGAAGAAATTCTATCTTCATGTTGACATGATGCCATCAGATTTCAGTTCAATAGCCTACTTCCTTTGGAGGAGATGTGGTTTAAAAAATATTCATGGCGGCCATCTTGGATGTTGGAACAGAACAATTTTAGCAATACTTAATTTGCATGTTGCCCCTATGCCGTTTATCAAGTTTACTTTCATTTCGACTCTTGTTTCAGAGATGTTGTTTTAAGAATTCCAAGCTGGCTGATATGGAGGCCATCTTAGATATCGGAAAAGAATGAATTTAGCAATTCTGAATCTCCTTATCACCCCTGATGCCTCCCATCAAGTTTCAGCTCAATCCGATATTGGTTTGGGAGATGTCATTTTAGGAATTTTAAGGTGGTCACTTTGGCGTCCATCTTGGATGCTGGATAGCATTTCTGAATCTGCATGTTACTCCAATGCTTTCTATCAAAGTTCAGCTCAATGTGACTTTCATACTGGGTGAAGAATTTCTAGATGGCAGCAAGCTTGGTTACTGAAACGGAACAATTTTGGCAATTTTGAATCCTCATATCACCCTTATGCCTCCTATCAAGTTTCAGCACCATCTAATTTATGAGTCCATCTTGAATATCAGGGGCCAGTTGTTCAAAACTAACGACATCGTTAGTTAACATATCGTTAAAACTTTGATCATTAAATATGGCAAATATGCTGAAATTTTTGCTGAAAAAATGTGAGCAGCTTTTGCGGATGCAAAAGCTGCTCACATTTTTCCAGCAAAATTTACGATATTGTACTTGCTAGAAGAGTTAACAATATGACCACTAACGAGCTCGTTAAGCTAACGATGCTTTGAACAACTGGCCCCAGAAGGGAACAGGTTTAGCAATTCTGGATCTGCATGTTGCCCTGATGCCTCATTACATCGTTACAGCTAAATCAAACTTTCGCTTTGGGAAATGTTGTTTTAATAATTTTGAGATTGGCACCATGACGGCCCTCTTGGATATCGGTATGAAACGGTTTTAGCTGTTCTAAATCTCCATGCCGCCCCAATGCTGCTCATCAAGGTTTTAGTCAATCAGACGTTTGGTCTGGGTGGAGACGTTTAAAGAATTTCAAGATGGCCACCATGTAGCGTAACGAAATGATTTTAGCAATGCTGAATCTCCATTTAGCCCAAATGCCTCTCAACAAGCATCAGCTTGTTTCCATGTACAGTTCTAGAGATATTGAAAATGTGAAGAGCTAATGACTGAAGGCCATCTTGGATGTCGGAACAGAATGATTTTAGCAATGCTGAATCTCCATTTTGCCCAAATGCCTCCCAACAAGCATCGGCTAATTTCAACTTATGGTTCTGGAGATGTTGAAAATGTGAAAAACTGATGACGGATGATAGAAGAGGGACAACAGGCCTTGGCATAAGCTGAACTGGAGATCGCTTATAACTGGACGTAAAGAAGGAAATGCAAAGTGTTCTGCAGCATCTGATCTGGGCCTGCACTGTTTGCCTAGGTATCGCTTTAGGGGTTTACCAAATGCAATGGGTTAAACATGACTGCCTGAAAAAGGTATTGCATTAACCCTTATCTTGCTGTTCATGACAACCCCTATCTTTGCAAACAGTGTAGATCCAGATCAGATGGCTTCTGAAGAAGCCATCTGATCAGGATCTACACTGTTTGGCATTCGGTTTATGAATTTGTAACAATAAATTACAACAAGTAATTTGATTGGTTGATAGACAGAAATGGGTGTGGCTTAAATGAATATTCAGCAAGACACGGGTTAAAACACACCTGCTTTACACAGGTTGGACTTTTTATGGTGAGAACTAAGCATGTTTATCTCAATGAATAAAAATCAATGACATGATTAACCCTTATCTTGCCGAATATTCATCAAAACCACACCCATTTCATTATATCAACCAATCAAATTACTTGATGTAATTTATTGCTACAAATTCATAAACTGAATGCCAAAAAGTGAAGATCCTGATCAGATGGCTTCTTCAGAAGCTATCTGATCTGGATCTACACTGTTTGCAAAGAAAGGGGTTGTCGTGAACAGCAAGATACCGGTAAGAGTTAGGTTGAAGTGTTGGTCTGGAATGACAGAATATGATTTCTTCAACTTCTTAACTTTCATTTTCCTCTTTTCTCCCTTTTCCCTCTCTTTTGAAGAACTTTTCCCTGGAGTTTGAAGAGTATGTGTTGAACAAAAAGATTTTTATGCTGGTATGTAAGATAGTTGCTGACTATGTTATATAGTGAAAACATTGTTATAGTGTTTTAAATAATAAATTATGCTTTTATGGGAGCCAGCTTTATTGTGCTTATACTTGCAAATAAGGTATTCGAAAAGTAGGTCCAGTCTACAAATGGTCAATACACCTATTATGGGTCAGTGAGTGAGTGAGTGTTTCAGTTTTACGTCCCACCAACAGCTAAGGTCATACGGAGACGGGACCTCGGTTTAAAGACTCATCCGAAAGTCTGGAGAAGCCCGGGATCGAACCTGCGACCCCTGATTTACAAGGCGAGTAGCGTAACCACTCGACCACAGAGGCTTCTATTATGGGTCAGTTGAAGTTATTAGAGGTCATTATTAATTGACTATCCTGTATTGATCGGAGGTCAGCCGTATTAACACCAGGTCAAAAATCAATAATCATGTTTTTTAATTGTGTCAGTTAATAAAATTATTTATCAAGCAATTTCATATTGTCCCAGTCACAGGTCCTTAGTCAGCTGTATTGGCCTCGGCCTTCAGCCTCGGGGGCCAATAGAGCAGACCTCGAACCTGTAACTGGGCCAATACGAAATTACTTGATTAATAACATCATACTACGCATTATAGAGTGAAGTTATTCTATCACTTTTTAGGTTAGTAGAATGACTGATTAAAGCATAAAAATCAATTTATTCACACCCAATTGTGGGTTATTAATGGCCCACTCAGCATTACTGGGGTCATGTTGAGCCAGTCAGTTAACCAATTAACATTTCCACACTTTTCCTGGGCAGGCTTAGTCCAAGATGTTAGCCAGTACAGTGCATTCTTTAGCCAGCAACTGCCCGTTATGACAGGCGAATGGAGAGAATGACAGTAAAACGGTCTTTATGAAATAATGCCACCAAACTGAAATATAAAACCTGCAACCTTGTGGGATAAGTTACTCAAAACTTACAATGTTAACCCTTATCTTGCTGTTCACGACAAACCCTATCTTTGCAAACAGTGTAGATCCAGATCAGATGGCTTCTGAAGAAGCCATCTGATCAGGATCTACACTGTTTGGCATTCAGTTTATGAATTTGTAGCAATAAATTACATCAAGTAATTTGATTGGTTGATAGACAGAAATGGGTGTGGCTTAAATGAATATTCAGCAAGATAAGGGTTAACATGTTGGTAAAACTTTAAGCACAACCCCACGCCCACACACCCCACACATACATAAGAGTATTAGATATTGTACTTTCTAGATCAGTCAACACTTTGACCACTAACAAGCTTGTTAACCCTTCTCTTGCTGAATATTCAGTTTAGCCACACCCATTTCTGATTTTGAACCAATCAGATTACTTGATGTAATTTATTCCTACAAATTTTAAACTGAATGTCAAACAGTGTAGATCCAGGTCAGATGGCTTCTTCAGAAGCCATCTGATCTGGATCTACACTGTTTGCAGAGATAGGGGTTGTGGTGCAAAGCAAGATAAGAGTTAAGTTAACTGCTTTGAAGAAGTGGTCCATGATCACCAATTTTGATTTATATCCAACTAGGTCACCAGTTGATTTGGGTTTGGTTTAGTGTTTGTTTGTATTGGAGTTTAATGGCCCAGTCAACACTATTTTAGGTGAGTTTTTAGCTGGTCAGTTTTCCTAGGCACACTTTTCCTGGACATGCTTATACGTAAGCAGTTCACCAGTACAGTGCACATTCTTTCGCCAGAAACTAACAACTGCCCTTCTTGAATGAGCAGGAGATAATGACCATAGAAAAGATGGGTGTGGCTAATTAAATTATACAGCAGGATAAGGGTTAATAAGAGTTAAGAAACTTTGTTTTCAAAGGCAAGACAGAAGCAGGCAAGTGGCCCTCCCCAGCAACCGGTCTTGTTATAGTAGTCGCAGATAAAATTAGACTAGGCAGAGCTATTCAGGTGTTGTCAATATTATGTCAAATTCGCTGTGTCCACCATACAATTCGGTAGAGTACCTTTTGCATGCTTTTTTTCAAGCGGACCAAATAACCATGTACGCCACTTACAGCTGAATTCACACAATCGGGTGACTTGGTTTACCTTTTTATACCCGGCCACACGATAGTGGCGGGGTATTATGTTATACCCTCCGGTGTCTGTCCCTCCGTATGTCTGTCCGTCCGTCCGTCCGCACTTCGTTTCCGATCGATAACTTGAGTATTTTTTCACGGATTTTGTTCAAATTTTGCATACATATTGGTATCGGGGATGAGTGGTTTGGGATTGTTAATGGGCAAAATCCGTTAATTTTTAGTAGAGTTATTGCCCTTTTCAGTATCTGAAAAATGGTTTTTGGCCTCTAATTCCCTTACTATATGGAATATCTGGATGAAACTTCACAGATATATAGAGGACTAAACGGTTCATATTGTGGCCAAGGACTGCTACTCTGGCTGTTCCAGTTCTTGAGTTATCCGCCCTTGACGTATTTAAAAAATGCATTTTAGACTGTAGTTCGTTTATCATTTACATTATCTTGCTGAAACTTCATAGATATGTAGTAGATGAATTGTTATATACTGTGGCAAAGGAACATGACTCTGGCTTTCCCAGCGATTGAGTTATCTGCCTTTGAAATATCTGAAAAATGGTTTTTGGCCTCAAGTTCCCGTACTATATGGAATATCTCGATGAAACTTCACAGATATATAGAGGACTTAATGGTTCATATTGTGGCCAAGGACCGCTACTCTGGCTATAACAGTTCTTGAGTTATCTGCCCTTGAAGTATATCTCTGATATCCCCTTTTTAGTTATTTAGCCTTGATATATTTTCAAATAAGTTACATTGCTTAGCAGTGGCGGGGTATTATGCAGTGTCTGCGGTGCTTTTATTGTAAATTTGTTTTTGTTTATTTTGGAGTTTAACGGCCCAGTCAACACTATTTTAGGTCATTTTTGAGCCGGTCAGTTTACCTATCCACACTTTTCCTGGGCAGGCTTATACTTAGGCGGTTAACCAGTACAGTACACATTCTGTCGCCAGAAACTGACAAATGCCCTTCTTGGATCAGCGGGAGGGAGAGAATGACCACCTTTTTGTAAATAGAATACTCCAAAGCCATTCTGGATCTGCATGTTGCCCTGATGCCTCTCATTACGTTTCAGCTAAATCAGACTTTCGCTTTGGGAGATGTTGTTATAATAATTTCGAGATTGGCACCATGGCAGCCATCTTGGATATCGGAATGAACAGTTTTACCTGTTCTAAATCTCCATGCCGCCCCAATGCTGCTCATCAAGGTTTCAGTCAATCAGACTTTTGGTTTGGGTGGAGACGTTGTTTAAAGAATTTCAAGATGGCCACCATGTAGTGGAACGGAATGATTTTAGCAAAGCTGAATCTCCATTTAGCCCAAATGCCTCCCAACAAGCATGAGCTTGTTTCCACATTCAGTTCTAGGAGCTTGCTTATAACTGGACGTAAAGAAGGATATGCAAAATGTTACATAAAAAGCTTTTTATTAATAAATATTGCTACATTTCTGTAAATAAGTGTTGTCTAAAATCCTAAATTACAAAATAATCACAATGTTTCATAGATGCTCACTAGAGAAAATCACCTCACCTGAACAAGTCCGTGAAATGAAGACCCCCTATACCCCAGTTTAAATAGAGAAAACTGGTGTTTACGGGGGGTATACATTATTTTTCTTATTTTTGCTCCTAGACATAGGTTGTGGGTACTCGTTAGAACCGCCTCAATGAGGTGGTTCTAACGAGCACCCACAACCTATGTTTGCAGTATTTATAAGAAAACAAGAGGGCCCAGAGGGCCCTGAATCGCTCACCTGAGAATTAGTGTCTCCAGTACATTCTAGGCCCAAGGGCTATAATTTGAACAAACTTGGTAATGGTCCACCAGATGAAGCTTCATTCCAAATATCAAAGACCTGGGCCTTCTGGTTTCAGACAAGAAAATTTTTAAAGGTTTTCCCTATATAAGCCTATGAAAACCAAAGGGTCCAAAAATGCCCCCAGGGCTATAATTTGAACAATCTTGAAAGAGGTCCACTAGATGAAGCTTCACACCAATTATCAAAGATCTGGGCCTTGTGGTTTCAAAGAAGAAGATTTTTAAAGATTTTCCCTGTATAAGCCTATGTAAAACCAAAGGCCCCCGGGGCGGGGACATTTTTGGCCCCAAGGCCATAATTTGAACAATCTTAGTTAAGGTCCACCAGGTGAAGCTTCACACCAAATATCAAAGACCTGGGCCTTGTGGTTTCAGAGAAGTAGATTTTTAAAGGTTTCCCTATATAAGGCTATGAAAAACCAAATACCAAAGATATGGGCCTTGCGGATTCAGAGAAGAAGATTTTGAAAGAATTTCCATGTATAAGCCTACGTAAAACCAAAGGCCCCAGGGGCGGGGAGTATTTTTGGCCCCAGGGCCATAATTTTAACAATCTTGGTAGAGGTCCATTAGATTAAGCTTCACACCAAAATATAAATGACCTGGGCCTTGCGGTTTCAGAGAAGAAAAGTTTTAAAGATTTCCCCTACATTAGCTTAGGTAAAACCAAAGGCCCCCTGGGCGGGGGCATTTTTGGCCCCAGGGCTATAATTTGAACAATCTTGGTAGAGGTCCACTAGGTGAAGCTTCATACCAAATATCAAAGACCTGGGCCTTGTGGTTTCAGAGAAGTAGATTTTTAAAGATTTTCCCTGTATAAGCCTATGTAAAACCAAAGGCCCCCGGGGCGGGGACATTTTTGGCCCCAAGGCCATAATTTGAACAATCTTAGTTAAGGTCCACCAGGTGAAGCTTCACACCAAATATTAAAGACCTGGGCCTTGTGGTTTCAGAGAAGAAGATTTTTAAATGATTTTCTCTATATAAGCCTATGTAAAACCATTGGCCCCCGGGGCGGGGGCATTTTGGCCCCCAGGGCTATAATTTGAACAATCTTGGTAGAGGTCCACTAGATAAAGCTTCACATCAAATATCAAAGATCTGGGCCTTTCGGTTTCAGAGAAGAAGATTTTTAAAGATTTTCCCTATATAAGCCTATGTAATAACAAAGGCCCCCGGGGCAGGGGCATTTTTGGCCACCCAGGGCTATAATTTGAACAATCTTGGTAGAGGTCCACTGGATGAAGCTTCACACCAAATATCAAAGATCTTGGCCTTGCGGTTTCAGAGAAGAAGATTTTTTAATGATTTTCCCTATATAAGCCTATGTATAACCATAGGCCCCCGGGGCGGGGGCATTTTGGCCCCCAGGGCTATAATTTGAACAATCTCGGTAGAGGTCCACAAGATGAAGCTTCACACCAAATATCAAAGATTTGGGCCTTGCTGTTTCAGAGAAGAAGATTTTTTAATGATTTTCCCTATATAAGCCTATGTAAAACCATAGGCCCCCGGGGCGGGGGCATTTTGGCCCCCAGGGCTATAATTTGAACAATCTTGGTAGAGGTCCACTAGATGAAGCTTCACACCAAATATCAAAGATCTGGGTCTTGCGGTTTCAGAGAAGAAGATTTTTTAATGATTTTCCCTATATGAGCCTATGTAAAACCATAGGCCCCTGGGGCTGGGGCATTTTGGCCCCCAGGGCTATAATTTGAACAATCTTGGTGGAGGTCCACCAGATGAAGCTTCAAACCAAATATCAAAGATCTGGGCTTTGCGGTTTCAGAGAAGAAGATTTTTAAAGATTTTCCCTGTATAAGCCTATGTAAAACCAAAGGCCTTCCAGGGCGGAGGCATTTTTGGCCCCAAGGCTATAATTTGAACAATCTTAGTAGAGGTCCACCAGGTAAAGCTTCACACCAAATATTAAAGACCTGGGCCTTGTGGTTTCAGAGAAGAAGATTTTTTAATGATTTTCCCTATATAAGCCTATGTAAAACCAAAGGCCCCCGGGGCGGGGGCATTTTGGCCCCCAGGGCTATAATTTGAACAATCTTGGTAGAGGTCCACTAGATGAAACTTCATACTAAATATCAAAGACCTGGGCCTTGTGGTTTCAGAGAAGAAGATTTTTTAAGTTTTCGGTGAAAAAAATCTATTTTTGGCTCCTGTGACCCAGATGAGCAATGGACCGAAACCATTTGAACAATTTTGAAAGGGGACCACCTAAGGATCATTGCTGTGAAGTTTGGTCAAAATCCGATAAGTGGTTTAGGAGGAGATGTCATTTGAAGAAAAAGTTTACGCACACACACACACACGCACGCACGCACTGACGACGGACGAAAAGTGATCACAAAAGCTCACCTTGTCACTATGTGACAGGTGAGCTAAAAATATCACGGATTTTCATCAGAAAAATGGCCATTTCGGAGATGTGAAAAAATGCACTATGTCACACGTCCTTAAGACACCTACCGGTATGTCATTTACATGATCCTTTGTTGACACATTGTGGAACACAATAACCTACCATAATACTTTATATATGCCCTCTTTGATAACAAGGTGTGGGATTACAGAACCTATTTTATTTTATACTTATTTTGTACATATCGAACAAATAAAAATGATATCAATCACTAGTGAAATGACTAGCTATAGTGACTGATACCATTTATATTATTTTACTGAAACAAGCCAGAACTACTTTTTTGTTTACATTCTGCTATAAATATTGTGTTTGGCTCTGAAACAAAACAAAAATCTTTTTTAAATGGAATCAAATATATTACATCTTTGCACTTGTGAAAATTCGAATGTTTTCAGCACACTAGATGAAATATTCTGGTAGCCACCTCAAAAAAGTAAATATCCTCAGTATACATGCAATCTTTGATAACAAATTGTGGGACTCCAGAACCTATTAAATCAATATAGTCCAGCTTCAATGGCCTGAATACTTTTGGGATCATGCAAAATTGTTCCAAATACTAACTAGTTCAAGCCACTGAGGTTAATCATATCACCAGGCAAGAAGACTTCATAGTGGAATGATTTAGGCATACACTTTATAGCAATGTACATGATTCTGGGTATAACACAGTTTAAAGACGGATCCCAAAAATGTATAGATTATACAGAAAAATGACCATTTATGGTCTATACATTTTTATTTGGATATAACACAGTTGTTAAACTAACACAACTTTGGATGTGGACCCAAACAACACTGTTATAAAGAGGTTATGGTGTAATTTTCTTAGCCTTCTATAAATTAGATATGTTGTGTGTACTCCTCATAATTGCTTCATCAAGGCAATTGTAATGAGTACAGACAGCATACATTTTCCAGATAAAATTACATTATCCTAAGTTTAATTTATTGATACTAAAAACATCGCTATTCTAAAGGACAGATTTTTTTTTCTCAAAAAACCCATCCAAAAATCCCTAAGGACTCCAGAAAAGTTCCAATCATTATGATAGTACATCCGTGTGACAAAGTGCATTTTCTCATATCTCCAAAATGGTTAATTTTCAGATGATAATTTGTCATATTATTCTTATAGCTTGTAGGTGCTTGTTGGAACTGCCTCAATGAGGCCGTTCTAACAAGTAGCCACAACCTACTATGTCTTGGAGCAGAAATAAGAAAAACCATGAATACCCCTGTAAACCCAAGTTTGCTTTATAAATGTATAAAGTGGGGTTTACGGGGCTGTCCATTACTTTTTAACATGAAGATAAGCCATGGTATCAATTTGCAATTGGTTTAACATTCCTGTCAACACTATTTAGGTCATTTTGGAGCTGTTGCTTCCAACTTTGTGGGACTTCTACCCGACATTGAGATGAAATGACATCTCAAGCCCTCTCACCCAATGAAACCAATAGGGTTTATAAGCATGGATGGTCCAATTGCAACTTGCACCGCTTTGCCTGGACAGGCTTAGATCCTCTAAGCGGTTATTCTTATTTACACTCATAACATAGCTTGTAGGTGCTCATTAGTAGGTTTCAATTCAACAAGTACCCACAACCATGTCTTGGAGCAGAAATAAGAAAAAAAATAATGAATACCCCCTTAAACCGCAGTTTGCTTTATAGAAAGTGGGTTTTATGGGCGTGTTCAATACACAGAGTTGTTAACATAATGATAATCCATGGTTAACAACCCATCAATGTTAACAAAGTTTAGCTTGGTGAAAAACAGTGATCTTTCTTCATAGCTGCATGTGGCCTTCAAATGTTGATGTGTCATATATCTCCAACAATTTGCCAGAACTCACATTTTCATAGCCAAATATGAGAAATTAGCTCCTTACATGAAAAGACCACAAAAACAAATACACAACCTGAAAATTATGAACAATAATATTATATGAAGACCATATGTAAGGCTATATGAGCTTTCGTGATAAACAAAAGTGAATGCAATGACCAGGAATCAATACAATTACCTCGTACCTCCCATCCAAGGAAACACCAACATAAAAAAAACAAATTCACCAAAATCTAAACATCACAAGCGGAAAGCCAAAAGGTCAGTTTCTTTCCCACAAAATGGCCAACAGCTATCCAAAATAAAAAGATATTAGCAGTACATACTGTAGAGACATACAATAACAATAATAAACCACAACAGAAGCAACGCCTTGGAACGGTCAGAACAAAGTTTTCATTGGGAGCTGAAATTGATTTTACATGGCCCATCACGAAAACACGCCTATATAATTTTGACCCCCTTGAACCCTACTTTTATATAGTAAAACTGGGGTTTCCGGGGGTATGCCTTATTTTTCTTATTTCTGCTCTAAAATATAGATTGTGGGTACTCGTTAGAACCGCCTTGATGAGGCGGTTCTAACGAGTGCCCACAATCTATATTTTGAGCAGAAATAAGAAAAATATCACAATTTTTCATCATAAAATTTTCATTTTTTCGGCGATAAAGGTGGCAATGTATTTGTATAGGCGTGTTTGCGTAATGACAATTGTCGCCCTTGGTTCTGTCCTGGTTAAGACAAATAATCTGTTCAGTCTGTATGAAGAAAAGCTGCCTTTGGGTTTTTTAGATAAGCACGACACAAACGGGCCTCCTCATCAACACAGACTGGCATGAGTCTTAAAACTTCAGAGATACTGGTAGAAACTAAAGATATTTTACTATCCAAGTAGTGAACACAAAGGTACTGATCAGGCTGTGCGGATGCACAGGCTGATCTGCCCCTTTGTTGTTCATAAATGAGCCCCACCAAGCGAATTTGGGTCTTCGAGCATTCCGTCATGACCAATTTTAACTGCGCATGCCCAGCCATTCAGAGGGGCCATGGATATGGCTTTCTGTCTGAAGGTTCCTCTTGATCCACTGCTTGTATGAGCGAGCAGCGAAGGTTTTGGTGAGACTGCGCGAAGGTTCAGGCGAGCCTGCGTATACGCGATAAGTACCAAAATGGCTTGACGGGGCCCAAATGTCATAACACAGATTTTCCCACAACATGGCTAATAAACAGTTCTGAAATACTTCCATAACTATCTCTCTTCATAAGAACTCTGCCAAAGGCTGTCTCCACAGTGGGGTTGAAATCTGGTTTGAACATAATGGTCAATGCTAGGGTTGATGCAAATGCTCATGGCTGAACAAACAAATGAAAAGACAGAACACTCGATTCCTATATTATGATATGCTAAAAGCAGGCACAACAATTACCACAAACTAGAAATGCGTCCATAGGACATGGATGCCCCCGCCTGAAATATGTCTATGTTCGTATTCATCCATAGAAAGTTATTGACCGTGTTTAAGTTTTGGACCCTTTTTATGCCATTTGAACTCTAAGTATGACCTTGACTTTGGAGGTACGGATCTGGGTTTGCAGGTGACACATTGTCTCATGATGGTTAACATTTCTTCAAAATAATTTCAAAATCCATCCAGAAATAAGTAAGTTATTGGCTGCGTTTAAGTTTCGGACCCTTTTTTTGGACCTTTGACCTCTAAGTATGACCTTGACTTTGGAGGTACGGACCTGGGTTTTGCATGTGACAAATCGTCTCATGATGGTTAACATTTCTACAAAGTAATTTCAAAATCCATCCAGAAATAAGAAAGTTATTGACTGCGTTTAAGTTCAGACCCTTTTTTTGACCTTTGACCTCTAAGTATGACCTTGACCTTGGAGGCATGGACCTGGGTTTTGCACGTGACACGTTGTCTCATGACGGTTAACATTTCTGCGGAGTAATTTTAAAATCCATCAAGAAATAAAGAAGTTATTGACCATGTTTAAGTTTCGGATGCACGGATGGACGGACAGGGGCAACGCTATATGCCCTTTCCACCATTCTTCGAATGGCGGGGGCATAAAAATACAAGTACAATTTAATACCTGATGTTGAGCCTTAAAACAGCTGGATGAGTAGCAAAACAGTGCAGATCATGATGCAGCATCTCATCTGGGTCTAGACTGTTTGCTCAACCCTGTCTGTCTTATTTAAGTTGTGGTGAGTTGTCTAACCACACTTCCTGGGCAGGTTTATACATAAGCAATTAACTAGTACAGTGGACATTCATATACTACCCTTTAGGGAAAGTAAAACTGCAGAAATTAATTCTTGATCGATCTGTAGGAAAGACTGCTGCTGAACTCAGAGATGGAACTGACAACCTGAACACCCGTCAGACTCATGAAGAATTAACATGTGCTGAAGATCACTTATGTTACACTAGCATTCTGCTCTCACAGTCCTTCAGCCTATGTAATATTGGGTGGGATCTCCAACACTCAAGTCAATTCTCTCCATCTTTTTACCAATGGCATCCAGCACAGAATCAGCTCTAGACGTGAGGTCTGTGTCACTGCTGTTGGCTAAATTACTTGATATAGAAGCTTCACTCACTGATCGGCTGAAATCAAAATAAGGAATTGGATTTCTAGTTTTAAATCAGTTCAAATGTGTATCACGATTACTGCAATACACCTAAATGTCTTTATAACGCTACATTATTACATGGTCTTTGATATAAAATGTTCTACAGCTGGGTCCCCAAACTGTACACCACAACCTCATTATAACACTGTTCATTATAACACGATTTTGATTATAACAAGTTTTCAAGACGGATCCCAAAATGGTCTTTTCTATACAAGAGGACCATGATGGTCCTAATTCGCTCACCTTAGTTAAGATATGTACATGCGTGTCCCAGGGTGGGGCAATTTTTGGCCCCAACTCTGTGATTTAAAAAATCTTGGTAGTCCCCGGCGCTGGGGTATATTTAGCCCCAGGGCTATAATTTGAACAATCTTAGTAGAGGTTCACTAGGTGAAGCTTCATACCACATATCAAAGACCTGGGCCTTCTGAAATCAGACAAGAAGATTTTTTAAGGTTTTCCCTATATAAGCCTATGTAAAACCAGTGGGCCCTGTGGCAGGGGCATTTTTGGCCCCGGGGCTACAATTTGAATAATCTTGGTAGAGGTCCACTAGATGAAGCTTCATACCAAATATCAAAGACCTGGGCCCTACGGTTTCAGAGAAGAAGATTTTTAAAGGATTTTCCTAAACAAGCCCATGTATTTAACTGGTCGGCCCCAGTGCGGCCGTTTGAAGATTTTTTTTCTATTTTTAGCCCTGGTGGCCATCTTGTTTATCAGAGTGGAATGATTTTAACTATTTTGGTAGGGAGTCACCTAGGCAACATTCCTGTGAAGTTTGAAGCCAATTTACAATGTTTTTCTATTTTTAGCTCTGGTGGCCATTTTGTTCATCAGAGCAGGATCATTTTAGCTAATATGGTAGAGGGTCAACGACATAATATTCCTGTGAAGTTTTGAATCAAATTGGCACAAGGGATGAGGAGGAATTGTCGTTTGAAGAATTTTTCTATTTTTAGCTCTGGCGGCCATCTTTTTAGTCAGAGAGGAACAATTTTAGCCATTTTGGTAGGGAGTCAGCGACATAATATTCATGTGAAGTTTGAATCAAATTGACCCAAGGGGTAAGGAGGAGTTGTCGTTTGAAGATTTTTTCTATTTTTAGCTCTGGCGGCCATCTTGTTCGCCGCGTTGAACGATTTTAGCTATTTTGGTAGGGAGTCATCTAACTAACATTCCTGTGAAGTTTGAATCAAATTGGCCCAAGGGTTGAGGAGGAGTTCGCGTTTTGACATAAATTTACAAAGTTTTTCTGTTTTTAGCTATGGCGGCCATTTTGCTCATCAGAGCTAAAACGTTTTAGCTATTTTGGTAGTGGGTCATCTAAGCAACATTCCTATGACTTTTGAATAAAATTGTCCCAATGGTAAAGGAGGAGTAGTCGTTTGAAGAATTTTTCTGTTTTTAGCTCTGGCGGCCATCTTGTTAGTCAGAGCGGAATGATTCCTGTGAAGTTTGAATCAAATTGGCCCAAGGGTTAAGGTGGAGTTCGTGTTTGAAGCAAATTAACGATGTTTTTCTATTTTTTGCGATGGTGGCCATTTTGCTCATCAGAGCAGAATCTTTTCAGCTATTTTGGTAGCTGGTCACCTAAGCAACATTCCTATGAAGTTTGAATAAAATTGGCCCAAGGGTACAGGAGGAATTGTCATTTAAAAGATTTTTTCTATTTTTAGCTCTGGCGGCCATCTTGTTTGTCAGAGCACAACGATTTTAGCTATTTTGGTAGGGAGTCATTTGGGCAACATTCCTGTGAAGTTTGAATCAAATTGGCCCAAGGGTTGAGGAGGAGTTTGTGTTTGAAGCAAATTTACGATGTTTTTCTATTTTTAGCTATGGTGGCCATTTTGCTCATCAGCGCAATACCATTTTAGCTATTTTAGTAGAGAGTCACCTAAGCAACATTCCTATGAAGTTTGAATTAATTTGGCCCAAGGGTACAGGAGGAGTTGTCGTTTAAAGAATTTTCTATTTTTAGCTCTGGTGGCCATTTTGTTCACCGGAGCGGAAACATTTTAGCTTTTTTGGAAGAGGGTCACCTAAGCAACACTCCTATAAAGTTTGAATGAAATTGGCCTTAAGGTACAGGAGAAGTTGTTGTTTAAAGATTTTTCTATTTTTAGCTCTGGTGGCCATCTTGTTCAGCGGAGCGGAACAATTTTAGCTATTTTTGTAGAGGGTCACCTGAGCAATATTCCTATAAAGTTTTATTGAAATTGGCTCAAGGGTTTCGGAGGAGTTAGCATTTAAAGCAAATTGTTGACGCCGCACGACACACGACGCACGATGCACGACGGACATTGACTGATCACAATAGCTCACCATGAGCACTTCGTGCTCGCCAATAATCCATACATTTTTGTTTAACTAACATGTTGTTTAACTAACATGGTTTCCGCTTTGGACCCCATTAATAGTGTTATAAAGCAGTTGTAATGTATTAGCTTTTACAATGGAAAAAGATTGATGCATTTCCATGTTAAATGGTTAAGGTTTCAAGGTTTCATAACAATACGTCAGAGCAAAACAAAACCAACAATAAGCCCTGTCTGTCTATGAGAATTACTGACTGGGTACTCGTAAGAACCACCTCTATGAGGCAGTTCTAATGAGCATCTACAATCTATATTTGGGGTAAAATAAGGCAAATATTACAGGTTTCCATCACGTGAACAAGTCCATGAAATAAAGACCCCCTAAACCCCGCTTTATATAGAGAAAACTGGGGTTTACGGGGGTAAACATTATTTTCCTTATTTCTGCTCCAAAACATAGGTTGTGGGTACTCGTTACAACTGCCTCAATGAGGCGGTTCTAACGAGCACCCACAACCCATGTTTGCAGGATAAATAAGAAAAATATCACAAATTTTCATCAGAAAAATTACCTTTTTTGAGGTTTGAAAAATGCACTGTATCACACGGTTGTGTTATCATAATGCAACATATTAACCCTGCTCTTGCTGAATATTCATTTAAGCCACACCCATTTCTGTCTATCAACCAATCAAATTACTTGATGTAATTTATTGCTACAAATTCATAAACTGAATGCCAAACAGTGTAGATCCTGATCAGATGGCTTCTGAAGAAGCCATCTGATCTGGATCTACACTGTTTGCAAAGATAGGGGTTGTCGTGAACAGCAAGATAAGGGTTAACCACATTTTCAAGGCTTAAGACTTAAAAGCTGTTAACCATTCTGCAAGTGAAATGTGTGAGCATTGTGGTGCAGTGGTAAAGGATTGGATTTGAGCTCAAGAGGTAGCCCTTTGATCCCCGCACATGCCAAGTATTGTTTCCTGGAGCAAGAGACTTTATCCACATTGCTTAGAATGGGTTTCTACCCAGGAATAGGAAGGAAAGAGGGCTGCATGGAAGATAAGTATATGTACTAGTTAACTAAATGTGTTACCCTCTATAAATAAAGTTTATTATTATTATTATTATTAATATTATTATTATATGACTGAGCCACCAAAATTGGCTGGTATTCAATAGATTGGACATGCAAGTTAATAAGAATTTAGTGATTCTTTACATCAATAGGTACATTTTACTTGAGAGGCTGCACTGCAGTAGGTGTGGAAGTATGTAAGCACTTCCCTAACTATGCCATGATGGCAAACAAGATTTCTGGACCTTCCGCGTCCACCAATTCACTCCACTAACTAAAACATAATCGCAAACAAAATCGTAACCTCCCGTTACCACTAACTCTAAGAAACTCCATTTTCCTAATAAAAAATAGGAAGTTCCAGTGTCTTAAAGTAAACGAAGCAAATACCCCTGATCCCGAAAATGAGGTTATTTTGTAAATTAGAATTCCTGATGTTTTCTACAAAGTGACATGGAACTAAGCTGATATTAGCATAATGTGCATTTCTTTATGTGCAAGCCATTTGTAACAATTGCCATTCATCACAAAAACGTGCCTATATAATTTTTGGCCCCCTCAAACCCCTATTTTATATTGCAGAACTGGGGTTCACAGGAGTATACATTATTTTTCTTATTTCTGCTCAAAAACATAGATTTCCTGACATTGACCTTTGAATGTCCGAAGGAGTACCTACAATCTATGTTTTGAGCAGAAATAAGAAAAATATAAGAATTTTTATCCGAAATTTTTCATTTTTGGGCTGTTAAATTTTCAGTATATTTGAAAAAGGCGTGTTTTCGTAATGCTGCCAAGCAAAAATTTGTCTTCAGACTTATCAATGGGATCATCCATGCAGTCTGATCAATCTTAGCTGCACACTATCCGGATGTCTGATGACTGAAAGACAACACCAAGTTAACAAGTCAGTGAAATGAACACCCCTGTAAACCCCACTTTATGTAGAGAAAAGTGGGGTTTACAGGGGTATATATTATTTTTGTTATTTCTGTCCCAAAATATAGGTTGTTTATACCCAAAACCTATGTTTTGAGTATAAATAAGAATAATATAAATTTTCATGGAAAAAGTAGGTGGTGCTAACATGTATCCACAATATATTTTGAGCAGAAATAAGAGACAAGAGGGCCATGATGGCCCTGGATCGCTCACCTGATCCACACTGTAGCAATGAAATGGTAGGCAATACAGTAAGGTGCCTTGTCAGAAGGAAATACATGCAAAGTATGAAGGCTCTATCTCAAAAGTTATGATAAAGTAGGTCAAAACTTCAAGGTCACAGGTCAAACTTTTTGTATGGATGTGAAGCCATTGTCACAAGGAATAGACATGCCAAACATGAAGGCTCTATCTCAAATGGTTCCAAAGTTACGATTAAGTAAGTCACAGATCAAGGTCACAGGTCAATTTTTTTTTGCATGATGGGAAAGACCTTGTCACAAGGAACATACATGACAAATATGAAGGCTCTACCTAAAAAGGTTCAAAAGTTATGACAAAAATGATCAAAGGTCAAGGTCACTGGTCAAAAATTTTGCAAGGTTGGGAAGCCCTGGTGACAAGGACCCTACATGCCAAATATGAAGGCTCTATCTTAAATGGTTCAAAAGTTATGAGAAAGAAGGTCAAATGTCAAGTCAAAGGTCAAAATTTTTGTACGGGTGAAAGTCGTCGCCACAAGGAACATACATGCCAAATATGAAGGCTCTACCTCAAATTGTCAAAAGTTATGAAAATAGCCAAAAGAACTTTGGCAATGATCCAAACACCCTGAAAGTCTGAATTGCTTGAGATACTGTATTATCATACAGAATATTTGTTTAAAGTTATAATAACCCCTAAAAGGCGGGAAAACCCTGAAGGGGTAGCCTGGCAAACAGCATAGGCCCAGATCAGAAGTCGCAGAACGTGGCATCTGTTCAGGGTCTGCACTGTTTGCTAACAGCATTTTCTGTCAAATAAAATACCCCTCTTGACCAAGGTATTACCAAAAGAGGACAATTCTGAGCAAGTTTGATGATGATTGGACTAAAACTGTGGTCTCTAGCGTGTTAACAAGGTTTTTCTATGATTTAACCTACTGACCTCCTTTTTGACCCCACATGACCCATATTCGACCTAGATATTGTCAAGATGATCATTCTGAGCAAGTTTGATGATAATTAGACTAAAATTGCAGTCTCTAGTGTTAACAAGGTTTTTCTATGATTTGACCTACTTTTGACCCCACATGACCCATATTCGAATTTGACCTAGATATTGTAGAGATGATCATTCTGAGCAAGTTTGATGATGATTTTACCAAAACTGTGGCCTCTAGGGTGTTAACAAGGTTTTTCTATGATTTGACCTACTGACCTACTTTTTGACCTGACATGACACATATTCGAACTTGACCGAGATATTGTCAGGATGATCATTTTGAGTAAGTTTGAGGATGATATGACCAAAACTGTGGCCTATAGAGTGTTAACAAGGGTTTTCTATGATTTGACCTACCAACCTATTTTTTTTGGCTGACATGACCCATAATCGAACTTGACTGAGATATTGTCAGGATGATCATTCTTAGCAAGTTTGAGGATGATTGGACCAAAGCTGTGGCCACTAGAGTGCTAACAAGGTTTTTCTGTGGTTTTACCTACATACCGGTACCTACTTTTTGGCCCGAAATGACCCATATTCGAACTTGACTGAAATATTGTCAGGATGATCATTCTGAACAAGTTTGAGGATGACTGGACCAAAACTGTGGCCTCTAGAGTGTTAACTAGGGTTTTCTATGATCTGACCTACTGACCTACTTTTTGATCTGAAATGACCCATATTCAAACTTGACCGAGATCTTGTCAGGATGAACAGTCTGACCAAGTTTGAGGAAGATTGGACAAAAACTGTGGCCTCTAGAGTGTTAACAAGGTTTTTCTATGATTTGAAATGCTGACCTACATTTTGACCCAACATGACCCATATTCGAACTTGACTGAGATATTGTCAGGATGATCATTCTGAGCAAGTCTGAGGATGATTGGACCAAAACTGTTGCCTCTAGAGTGCTAACAAGGGTTTTCTGTGGTTTGACCTACTGACCTACTTTTTGACCCAACATGACCCATATTCGAACTTGCCCGAGATATTATCAAGATGATCATCCTGAGCAAGTTTGAGGATGATTGGACCAAAATTGTGGCCTCTAGAGTGTTAACAAGGTTTTCCTTTGATTTGACCTGGTGACCTACTTTTTGACCCGACATGACCCAATATCGAACTTGACCTAGATTTCATAGAGGCAAACATTCTGAGCAAGTTTCATTAAGATTGGGTCAAAACTGTGACCTCTAGAGTGTTAACAAACAAATTGTTGACGATGGACGATGCCGGACGACGGACACAGGATGATGACAATAGCTCACTCTGAGCCTTTGGCTCAGGCGAGCTAAAAATAATACAATTTTTTTTATCTTAATTTTACAATATTTCATCTTAATTTTTTTTTCAGTAGATTTATTGTAAAATTTACAATGTATTTGTATAGGCATGTTTTCATATTGGTACAGCATTGATTGGAGAATGCTAGGGATCCTCAGTTTTCATGTGTACCTAGCCTTGTCATGAGAAAGCCTGTCTTCAAGAATTTTTATCACGAAAACACGCCTATATAATTTTGACCCCCTTGAACCCCACTTTTATATAGTAAAACTGGGGTTTCCGGGGGTATACCTTATTTTTCTTATTTCTGCTCTAAAATATAGATTGTGGTACTCGTTAGAACCACCTCGATGAGGCGGTTCTAACGAGTGCCCACAATCTATATTTTGAGCAGAAATAAGAAAAATATCACAATTTTTCATCATAAAATTTTCATTTATTCGGCAATAAAGGTGGCACTGTATTTGTATAGGCGTGTTTGCGTAATGTTGGCCAAGTACATCACCTCCTCAGCTACAAACACTAGCAAGAATCTTTATATTTCATACATGTATATAGAATCTAGTGGTACCGAGCGATACAATCCCGGAACACGAAGGTGCTGATCAGCCTGCACGTGTCATTACGAAAACACGCCCATACAAATATATTGTAACCTTTATTGCCAAAAAAGAGAAAATTTTAAGATTTAAAATTGTGATATTTTTCTTATTTCTGCTCAAACTAGAATTTGTTTTTCTACAAAAACACAGATGTCTCCCCCGTTTTTGACTGCTAAGTATAACCTTGACATTGGAGGTATTTAGCTGGGTCTTGTGTGCAACACATCAGCTAATGAAGATGTACATTTCTGCATAGTAACTTTAAAAATGTTCATAGAAAAATAAAAAAGTTATTGGCCATAAACCAAAAAAGCACTTTTTTGCCTTTGACCTCTTAGTATGGCATTGACCTTTGCGGTACAACACATCGTCTCATGATGGTTAACATTTCTGCCAAGTAATTTCATAATCCATCAAAGAATAAGGAAGTTATTGACTGTCCTTTTCTTTACCTTTGACCTCTAGGTATGACCTTGACATTGGAGGTATGGACCTTGGTCTTGCACATGACTCATGGTCCAACTTTCAAGCCTCTAGCTCCAATAGTTTTTGAGATATCTTGCAGACAAGATTTTATTAAAAAAAATTCAAAGGGCAATAACTCTTGAAAGGGGCATAATCCGGTTGAGAAAAAAAATACACGTCAGCTTATTTCCATTAGGAATGCATATATGAAATTTCAAAACCATAGCATACACAGTTCTAAAGTTATGCTATGCATCCCTTTTAGCATTCAATACAATGGGCACAAATTACCAAAATGACAAAGGGCCATAACTCGCAAAGTATTTTTCGGAATTTTGTCAAAAGTTAATCAGTTCATATACACATCACCACCAATATACTCAACAACTTTCAAGGCTCTAGCTCCAATAGTTTTTGAGATACCTTGCTGACAAGATTTTATTAAAAAAAATTCAAAGGGCAATAACTCTTGAAAGGGGCATAATCCTGACGAGAAAAAAAATACGCATCAGCTTATTTTTCATCAGAAAAGCATATATGAAATTTCAAAACCATAGCATACAAAGTTCTAAAGTTATGCTATGCATCACTTTTAGCATTCATTACAATGGGCACAAATTACCAAAATGACAAAGGGCCATAACTCGCAAAGTATTTTTCGGAATTTTGTCAAAAGTTAATAGGTTCATATACTCACCACCCTCAATATACTCAACAACTTTCAAGGCTCTAGCTCCAATAGTGTTTGAGATATTTTTCTGACAAGATTTTATTAAAAAAATTTCAAAGGGCAATAACTCTTGAAAGGGGCATAATCCGGACGAGAAAAAAAATACACGTCAGCTAATTTTTCATGAGGAATCCATATATGAAATTTCAAAACCCTAGCATACACGGTTCTAAAGTTATGCTATGCATCACTTTTAGCATACATTACAATGGGCACAAATTACAAAAATGACAAAGGGCCATAACTCACAAAGTATTTTTCAGAATTTTGTCAAAAGTTAATCAGTTCATCTACTCATCACCACCAATATATTCACCAACTTTCAAGCCTCTAGCTCCAATAGTTTTTGAGATATCTTGCTGACAAGATTTTATTAAAAAAAATTCAAAGGGCAATAACTCTTGAAAGGGGCATAATCCTGACGAGAAAAAAAATACGCGTCAGCTTATTTTTCATCAGAAAAGCATATATGAAATTTCAAAACCATAGCATACACAGTTCTAAAGTTATGCTATGCATCACTTTTAGCATTCATTACAATGGGCACAAATTACCAAAATGACAAAGGGCCATAACTCGCAAAGTATTTTTCGGAATTTTGTCAAAAGTTAATAGGTTCATATACTCACCACCCTCAATATACTCAACAACTTTCAAGGCTCTAGCTCCAATAGTGTTCGAGATATTTTTCTGACAAGATTTTATTAAAAAAATTTCAAAGGGCAATAACTCTTGAAAGGGGCATAATCCGGACGAGAAAAAAAATACACGTCAGCTAATTTTTCATGAGGAATCCATATATGAAATTTCAAAACCCTAGCATACACGGTTCTAAATTTATGCTATGCATCACTTTTAGCATACATTACAATGGGCACAAATTACAAAAATGACAAAGGGCCATAACTCACAAAGTATTTTTCAGAATTTTGTCAAAAGTTAATCAGTTCATCTACTCATCACCACCAATATATTCACCAACTTTCAAGCCTCTAGCTCCAATAGTTTTTGAGATATCTTGCTGACAAGATTTTATTAAAAAAATTTCAAAGGGTAATAACTCTTGAAAGGGGCATAATCCTGACGAGAAAAAAAATACAATGGGCACAAATTACCAAAATGACAAAGGGCCATAACTCACAAAGTATTTTTCGAAATTTTGTCAAAAGTTAATCAGTTCATCTACTCATCACCATCAATATATTCACCAACTTTCAAGGCCTTAGCTCCAATGGTTTTTGAGATATCTTGCTGACAAGATTTTATTAAAAAAAAAATTCGAAGGGCAACAACTCTTGAAGGGGACATAATCCGGACGAGAAAAAAAAATACGCGTCAGCTAATTTTCCATGAGGAATCCATATATGAAATTTCAAAACCCTAGCATACACGGTTCTTTAGTTATGCTATGCATCAAAAGCGTAACGGATGGACGAACGAACCAGAACCAATATGCCCCTCCAACTTTTTCAAAGTTGGGGGCATACCGGTAATAAGAAAGTTATTGACAGAACACAAAAAAGGCCCTTTTTTACCTTTAACCTCTATGTATGACCTTGACCTTTCAGGTATTAAACTGGGTCATGCGTGCAACACATCATCTCATGGTGGTTAACATTTCTGCCTAGCAATTTCAAAATCCATCTAAAAATAAGAAAGTTATTGACCAAACACGAAAAAAGGCCCCTTTTTACCTTTGACCTCTATGTATGACCTTGACATTTTAGGTACCAAACTGAATCATGCATGCAACACATCGTCCCATGATAGTGAACATGTCTGCCAAGTAACTTCAAATTCTATTTAAAAATAGGCAAGTTATTGACAAAACCCGAAAAAAGGCCCCTTTTTTTACCTTTGACCTCTAAGTATGACCTTGACCTTTGAGGTACCATCCTTGGTCATGCGCGCAACACATCGCCTTATATTGGTTCACATTTCTGCCATGTGATTTCAAAATCCATCTCAAAATAAGAAAGTTATTGACCAAATACGAAAAAAGGCCCACTTTTTGACCTTTGACCTCTAAGTATGACCTTGACCTTTGAGGTACCGACCTGCCTCATGTGCACCACAAATCGTCTCATGATTGTTAATAATTATGCCAAGTAATTTTAAAATCCATCTCAAAATTTGAAAGTTATTGACCAAATACGAAAAAAAAGGCCCCTTTTTTTACCTTTGACCTCTAAGTATGACCTTGACCTTTGAGGAACCGACCTGCCTCATGCGCACCACACATCCTCTTATGGTTGTTAATAATTATGCCAAGTAGTTTTAAAATCCATCTAAATATAAGAAAGTTATTGACCAAATACGAAAAAAAGGCCCCTTTTTTGACCCTTGACCTCTAAGTATGACCTTGACCTTTGAGGTACCGACCTGCCTCATGCGCACCACACATTGTCTTATGGTTGTTAATATTTCTGCCGAGTAATTTTAAAATCCATCAAAAAATAAGAAAGTTATTGACCGGACACGATTTGCCCATACATATATACATACCAGCAAACTTCAAAGGGAGATAATTCAAAAAGTATAAATGCGAGAGTTATGGTTCTTGCGCACTGCACGTCATCTAATGCTGATTAATATTTATACAAAGTTTCGTGATGATAGCTCTAACGGTTTTCAAGTTACAGAGCGGACACGAATGTGTGACAGACGGACAGACGGACAGACAGACAGACGGACAGACAGACGCCCGGGGGAAAAACAATATGTCTCTCCGAAAAAACTTTTTTCCGGGGAGATATAAATATCTAAGCTCAGGCAAAGCGGTGTCCATGCTTATAAACCCTACTGGTTTCATTGGGCGACAGGGCTTGAGATGTAATTAGGAATGCATATATGAAATTTCAAAACCATAGCATATACAGTTCTAAAGTTATGCTATGCATCCCTTTTAGCATTCAATACAATGGGCACAAATTACCAAAATGACAAAGGGCCATAACTCGCAAAGTATTTTTCGGAATTTTGTCAAAAGTTAATCAGTTCATATACACATCACCACCAATATACTCAACAACTTTCAAGGCTCTAGCTCCAATAGTTTTTGAGATACCTTGCTGACAAGATTTTATTAAAAAAATTTCAAAGGGTAATAACTCTTGAAAGGGGCATAATCCTGACGAGAAAAAAAATACGCGTCAGCTTATTTTTCATCAGAAAAGCATATATGAAATTTCAAAACCATAGCATACACAGTTCTAAAGTTATGCTATGCATCACTTTTAGCATTCATTACAATGGGCACAAATTACCAAAATGACAAAGGGCCATAACTCGCAAAGTATTTTTCGGAATTTTGTCAAAAGTTAATAGGTTCATATTCTCACCACCACCAATATACTCAACAACTTTCAAGGCTCTAGCTCCAATAGTGTTTGAGATATTTTGCTGACAAGATTTTATTAAAAAAATTTCAAAGGGCAATAACTCTTGAAAGGGGCATAATCCGGTTGAGAAAAAAAATACACGTCAGCTAATTTTTCATGAGGAATCCATATATGAAATTTCAAAACCCTAGCATACACGGTTCTAAATTTATGCTATGCATCACTTTTAGCATACATTACAATGGGCACAAATTACAAAAATGACAAAGGGCCATAACTCACAAAGTATTTTTCAGAATTTTGTCAAAAGTTAATCAGTTCATCTACTCATCACCACCAATATATTCACCAACTTTCAAGCCTCTAGCTCCAATAGTTTTTGAGATATCTTGCTGACAAGATTTTATTAAAAAAAATTCAAAGGGCAATAACTCTTGAAAGGGGCATAATCCTGACGAGAAAAAAAATACGCGTCAGCTTATTTTTCATCAGAAAAGCATATATGAAATTTCAAAACCATAGCATACACAGTTCTAAAGTTATGCTATGCATCACTTTTAGCATTCATTACAATGGGCACAAAGTACCAAAATGACAAAGGGCCATAACTCGCAAAGTATTTTTCGGAATTTTGTCAAAAGTTAATAGGTTCATATACTCACCAACCCCAACATACTCAACAACTTTCAAGGCTCTAGCTCCAATAGTGTTTGAGATATTTTTCTGACAAGATTTTATTAAAAAAATTTCAAAGGGCAATAACTCTTGAAAAGGGCATAATCCGGACGAGAAAAAAAATACACGTCAGCTAATTTTTCATGAGGAATCCATATATGAAATTTCAAAACCCTAGCATACACGGTTCTAAAGTCATGCTATGCATCACTTTTAGCTTACATTACAATGGGCACAAATCACAAAAATGACAAAGGGCCATAACTCACAAAGTATTTTTCAGAATATTGTCAAAAGTTAATCAGTTCATCTACTCATCACCACCAATATATTCACCAACTTTCAAGCCTCTAGCTCCAATAGTTTTTGAGATATCTTGCTGACAAGATTTTATTAAAAAAATTTCAAAGGGTAATAACTCTTGAAAGGGGCATAATCCTGACGAGAAAAAAAATACAATGGGCACAAATTACCAAAATGACAAAGGGCCATAACTCACAAAGTATTTTTCGAAATTTTGTCAAAAGTTAATCAGTTCATCTACTCATCACCATCAATATATTCACCAACTTTCAAGGCTCTAGCTCCAATGGTTTTTGAGATATCTTGCTGACAAGATTTTATTAAAAAAAAAATTCGAAGGGCAACAACTCTTGAAGGGGACATAATCCGGACGAGAAAAAAAAATACGCGTCAGCTAATTTTCCATAAGGAATCCATATATGAAATTTCAAAACCCTAGCATACACGGTTCTTTAGTTATGCTATGCATCAAAAGCATAACGGACGGACGAACGAACCAGAACCAATATGCCCCTCCAACTTTTTCAAAGTTGGGGGCATACCGGTAATAAGAAAGTTATTGACAGAACACAAAAAAGGCCCTTTTTTACCTTTAACCTCTATGTATGACCTTGACCTTTCAGGTATTAAACTGGGTCATGCGTGCAACACATCATCTCATGGTGGTTAACATTTCTGCCTAGCAATTTCAAAATCCATCTAAAAATAAGAAAGTTATTGACCAAACACGAAAAAAGGCCCCTTTTTACCTTTGACCTCTATGTATGACCTTGACATTTTAGGTACCAAACTGAATCATGCATGCAACACATCGTCCCATGATAGTGAACATGTCTGCCAAGTAACTTCAAATTCTATTTAAAAATAGGCAAGTTATTGACAAAACCCGAAAAAAGGCCCCTTTTTTTACCTTTGACCTCTAAGTATGACCTTGACCTTTGAGGTACCATCCTTGGTCATGCGCGCAACACATCGCCTTATATTGGTTCACATTTCTGCCATGTGATTTCAAAATCCATCTCAAAATAAGAAAGTTATTGACCAAATACGAAAAAAAGGCCCACTTTTTGACCTTTGACCTCTAAGTATGACCTTGACCTTTGAGGTACCGACCTGCCTCATGTGCACCACAAATCGTCTCATGATTGTTAATAATTATGCCAAGTAATTTTAAAATCCATCTCAAAATTTGAAAGTTATTGACCAAATACGAAAAAAAAGGCCCCTTTTTTTACCTTTGACCTCTAAGTATGACCTTGACCTTTGAGGAACCGACCTGCCTCATGCGCACCACACATCCTCTTATGGTTGTTAATAATTATGCCAAGTAGTTTTAAAATCCATCTAAATATAAGAAAGTTATTGACCAAATACGAAAAAAAGGCCCCTTTTTTGACCCTTGACCTCTAAGTATGACCTTGACCTTTGAGGTACCGACCTGCCTCATGCGCACCACACATTGTCTTATGGTTGTTAATATTTCTGCCGAGTAATTTTAAAATCCATCAAAAAATAAGAAAGTTATTGACCGGACACGATTTGCCCATACATATATACATACCAGCAAACTTCAAAGGGAGATAATTCAAAAAGTATAAATGCGAGAGTTATGGTTCTTGCGCACTGCACGTCATCTAATGCTGATTAATATTTATACAAAGTTTCGTGATGATAGCTCTAACGGTTTTCAAGTTACAGAGCGGACACGAATGTGTGACAGACGGACAGACGGACAGACAGACAGACGGACAGACAGACGCCCGGGGGAAAAACAATATGTCTCTCCGAAAAAACTTTTTTCCGGGGAGATATAAATATCTAAGCTCAGGCAAAGCGGTGTCCATGCTTATAAACCCTACTGGTTTCATTGGGCGACAGGGCTTGAGATGTAATTAGGAATGCATATATGAAATTTCAAAACCATAGCATACACAGTTCTAAAGTTATGCTATGCATCCCTTTTAGCATTCAATACAATGGGCACAAATTACCAAAATGACAAAGGGCCATAACTCGCAAAGTATTTTTCGGAATTTTGTCAAAAGTTAATCAGTTCATATACACATCACCACCAATATACTCAACAACTTTCAAGGCTCTAGCTCCAATAGTTTTTGAGATACCTTGCTGACAAGATTTTATTAAAAAAATTTCAAAGGGTAATAACTCTTGAAAGGGGCATAATCCTGACGAGAAAAAAAATACGCGTCAGCTTATTTTTCATCAGAAAAGCATATATGAAATTTCAAAACCATAGCATACACAGTTCTAAAGTTATGCTATGCATCACTTTTAGCATTCATTACAATGGGCACAAATTACCAAAATGACAAAGGGCCATAACTCGCAAAGTATTTTTCGGAATTTTGTCAAAAGTTAATAGGTTCATATTCTCACCACCACCAATATACTCAACAACTTTCAAGGCTCTAGCTCCAATAGTGTTTGAGATATTTTGCTGACAAGATTTTATTAAAAAAATTTCAAAGGGCAATAACTCTTGAAAGGGGCATAATCCGGACGAGAAAAAAAATACATGTCAGCTAATTTTTCATGAGGAATCCATATATGAAATTTCAAAACCCTAGCATACACGGTTCTAAATTTATGCTATGCATCACTTTTAGCATACATTACAATGGGCACAAATTACAAAAATGACAAAGGGCCATAACTCACAAAGTATTTTTCAGAATTTTGTCAAAAGTTAATCAGTTCATCTACTCATCACCACCAATATATTCACCAACTTTCAAGCCTCTAGCTCCAATAGTTTTTGAGATATCTTGCTGACAAGATTTTATTAAAAAAAATTCAAAGGGCAATAACTCTTGAAAGGGGCATAATCCTGACGAGAAAAAAAATACGCGTCAGCTTATTTTTCATCAGAAAAGCATATATGAAATTTCAAAACCATAGCATACACAGTTCTAAAGTTATGCTATGCATCACTTTTAGCATTCATTACAATGGGCACAAATTACCAAAATGACAAAGGGCCATAACTCGCAAAGTATTTTTCGGAATTTTGTCAAAAGTTAATAGGTTCATATACTCACCAACCCCAACATACTCAACAACTTTCAAGGCTCTAGCTCCAATAGTGTTTGAGATATTTTTCTGACAAGATTTTATTAAAAAAATTTCAAAGGGCAATAACTCTTGAAAAGGGCATAATCCGGACGAGAAAAAAAATACACGTCAGCTAATTTTTCATGAGGAATCCATATATGAAATTTCAAAACCCTAGCATACACGGTTCTAAAGTTATGCTATGCATCACTTTTAGCATACATTACAATGGGCACAAATCACAAAAATGACAAAGGGCCATAACTCACAAAGTATTTTTCAGAATATTGTCAAAAGTTAATCAGTTCATCTACTCATCACCACCAATATATTCACCAACTTTCAAGCCTCTAGCTCCAATAGTTTTTGAGATATCTTGCTGACAAGATTTTATTAAAAAAATTTCAAAGGGTAATAACTCTTGAAAGGGGCATAATCCTGACGAGAAAAAAAATACAATGGGCACAAATTACCAAAATGACAAAGGGCCATAACTCACAAAGTATTTTTCGAAATTTTGTCAAAAGTTAATCAGTTCATCTACTCATCACTATCAATATATTCACCAACTTTCAAGGCTCTAGCTCCAATGGTTTTTGAGATATCTTGCTGACAAGATTTTATTAAAAAAAAAATTCGAAGGGCAACAACTCTTGAAGGGGACATAATCCGGACGAGAAAAAAAAATACGCGTCAGCTAATTTTCCATAAGGAATCCATATATGAAATTTCAAAACCCTAGCATACACGGTTCTTTAGTTATGCTATGCATCAAAAGCATAACGGACGGACGAACGAACCAGAACCAATATGCCCCTCCAACTTTTTCAAAGTTGGGGGCATACCGGTAATAAGAAAGTTATTGACAGAACACAAAAAAGGCCCTTTTTTACCTTTAACCTCTATGTATGACCTTGACCTTTCAGGTATTAAACTGGGTCATGCGTGCAACACATCATCTCATGGTGGTTAACATTTCTGCCTAGCAATTTCAAAATCCATCTAAAAATAAGAAAGTTATTGACCAAACACGAAAAAAGGCCCCTTTTTACCTTTGACCTCTATGTATGACCTTGACATTTTAGGTACCAAACTGAATCATGCATGCAACACATCGTCCCATGATAGTGAACATGTCTGCTAAGTAACTTCAAATTCTATTTAAAAATAGGCAAGTTATTGACAAAACCCGAAAAAAGGCCCCTTTTTTTACCTTTGACCTCTAAGTATGACCTTGACCTTTGAGGTACCATCCTTGGTCATGCGCGCAACACATCGCCTTATATTGGTTCACATTTCTGCCATGTGATTTCAAAATCCATCTCAAAATAAGAAAGTTATTGACCAAATACGAAAAAAAGGCCCACTTTTTGACCTTTGACCTCTAAGTATGACCTTGACCTTTGAGGTACCGACCTGCCTCATGTGCACCACAAATCGTCTCATGATTGTTAATAATTATGCCAAGTAATTTTAAAATCCATCTCAAAATTTGAAAGTTATTGACCAAATACGAAAAAAAGGCCCCTTTTTGACCTTTGACCTCTAAGTATGACCT
This sequence comes from Lucinisca nassula, assembly GCA_963580285.1. Lineage (NCBI taxonomy): Eukaryota > Metazoa > Mollusca > Bivalvia > Lucinida > Lucinidae > Lucinisca > Lucinisca nassula. The sequence goes on from OY757014.1 coordinate 59,360,750, forward strand.
TGACCTTTGAGGAACCGACCTGCCTCATGCGCACCACACATCCTCTTATGGTTGTTAATAATTATGCCAAGTAATTTTAAAATCCATCTAAATATAAGAAAGTTATTAACCAAATACGAAAAAAAGGCCCCTTTTTTGACCCTTGACCTCTAAGTATGACCTTGACCTTTGAGGTACCGACCTGCCTCATGCGCACCACACATTGTCTTATGGTTGTTAATATTTCTGCCGAGTAATTTTAAAATCCATCAAAAAATAAGAAAGTTATTGACCGGACACGATTTGCCCATACATATATACATACCAGCAAACTTCAAAGAGAGATAATTCAAAAAGTATAAATGCGAGAGTTATGGTTCTTGCGCACTGCACGTCGTCTAATGCTGATTAATATTTATACGAAGTTTCGTGATGATAGCTCTAATGGTTTTCAAGTTACAGAGCGGACACGAATGTGTGACAGACGGACAGACAGACAGACGGACAGACAGACGCCTGGGGGAAAAACAATATGTCTCTCCGAAAATATTTTTTTCGGGGGAGACATAAATATAGATTATTGGTACTCGTTAGAACCACCTCGATGAGGCGGTTCAAACGAGTACCCACAATCTATATTTCAGAGCAGAAATAAGAAAAATATCAAGGCAGTTCTAATGAGTACCAACAATCTATATTTCAGAGCAGAAATAAGAAAAATATGGTTTACCCCTGTAAACCCCAGTTTTTCTATATAAAAGTGAGGTTCAAGGGGTCAAAATTATAAAGGCGTGTTTTCGCGATGGACAGGCTGATCTGCACCATTGTCATTCTGAGATGGCAAAAACATGTTTTCCCATGATGTGGCTTATGTCAGGTGGACAGAAGATACCAGTGATCAGGCCGGAGGATGTTAAGGTTCTGTGAGGCAATAATGAACCAACTTACATGTGTCTTCTGTGATGGTTCTATGAAGATATAAGAAATCCTTACATTTTTTTAATTATGTAACAAATGAGACCAGTCAGAGTTTACAATTCAGTTTGCTAAAACTAGCATTTATCAAAAATAAAAAATTAATGTAATATTAATAAAATTAATACTTTTTCAGAAAGAGGCTAAATACATGTATTAATGACTTGAAGCAGGATTTTGAACCCCCAAAACAGGACACTGGCAAACAGTGCAGACATTGATATCTCAGTAGTAGAGCGTGCGCTTTGGGATTGGGACTGCGGGTTCGATCCCCGGCCGCACCATAACAAAGGCATAAACAAGAGCATAGCATGCGGACGCCAATGCTCGGCTGCAGTTTCTTTTAGTTAAACAAAATTTCTAAGTCGAAAAAGGGGCATATAACTATTTCAAAAATATTTTGAGAGTTACCTCACCTATTGGTATGAGTTCCCCTTTTCATTATAAAAAAAAACAACTAGTCCGAGTTTTAAGAAAATATGTTCAGTAATGACAGAGATATTACAAAATGTCCAAGTTTTTGCAAAAATTCTAAGTCAAAAAAGGGGCATAACTGTGCCAAAAATATTTAGAGGGTTACCTTACCTATTAGTATGAGTTCCCATTTTCATAATGAACAACTAGTCCGAGTTTCAAGTAAATATGTTCAGCAATGACAGAGATATTACAAAATGTCCAAGTTTTTGCACGACGCAGACAACCCCAGAGCTATGACAATACCTCGTTGTTTTCTTCGAAAACAACCGAGCTAAAAATGTCACTATAATGATAAGAGCTCCCTTGGCTGACGCTTATCATAGGTAGCCATCAGAAGATAAATGAAGCCAGGTAATTATTTGTTAATTTGTGAATGGACATTTTGTTTGTGGCAATAAAAGCTCTGTAGAGCTTTAATACCGTATTCGACCTATTTACCGCACCGTGCGATTAGTTTTTTCAAAATTGTATGAAAATATTGTGGTGAAAAATGAACCTAATAAGCGCACACTCAATACGAAAAAAATACGAAAAAAAGCTTCCGATATGATTATTTTATAGAGTTGAATTTCAGCATAGGGGTTCACCACATATACATATGATTTCCCCGGGTCAAAGATGCAGCAAAACTCACTATGAATTTGTTGGGAGGTTACTGTAAAGTGAGCGCTTGTGTATTTTTTTCCAGAAAAAGCTTGGGTGTGCGCTTATAGGAGCATGTGCAGTAAATAGATCGTATACGGTATGTTATTTGTTTCTAATATGCGATGTTAAATAAAGCTTCTTTATTTATCTTTATATTTTTTAACTTTACCTAGATCAGACACGTCAGAATGTGGCAACTGATCAGGGACTTCACTGTTTGCAAAAAGTTCAACCATTTTCAATGCAGTTTCTAAAATCAGCTCAACTTGGTACTTCTAAATTTCGAAAGACCCCTGCTGGTTATAAGATTCTATTCTGTACAAAATGGGTTAACCCTTATCCCACTGAACACAACAAACCCTTTCTTTCCAGTCTAGATCCAGATCAGATGGGTTCTTCTTCAGAAGCCATCTCATCAGGATCTACACTGTTTAGAGCTACACTGTCTACAGAGTGTAGATCCAGATCAGATTAGGAACTATCTGATCAGGATCTACACTGTCTGTCATGCAGTTTGTGAATTAAACCAACAGGATCTTCACTGTTTGCATAGGTCTATCTGTCCCAATACTTTGGATCATGCGGCCCCCACCCATCAGGGCTTGAAGAAATAGATGGGCTGCATAATGCTTCCACGCAGAGCTGAACCCGACCACACACAAGTACTGGTAAACCCCCACCCATCAGGGCTTGAAGAAATAGATGGGCTGCATAATGCTTCCAGGCAGAGCTGAACCCGACCACACACAAGTACTGGTAAACCACTAAGAGGATCTAAGTCTGCCAAGGCAAAGAGGTGCGAGTCGGGAAGGTCCATGCTTATAAACCCTATTGGTTTCATTGGGTGAATGGGCTTGAGATGTCATTTCATCTCAATGTCGGGTAAAAGTCCCACAAAATTGGAAGCAACGTCTCCAAAATGACCTATATAGTGTTGACAGGGACGTTAAACCTCAAATCAAGCAAACAAACAAAAACTTTGGATCATTACAGTATTTGAGTTGACTATTACTTCCCTGTTTCTGAAGCAGACTCTTTCAGTCTTGAGTTTCGACACATGCATGGTTGCCAACATGAATTCAGTCAAGTCATAATGGAAAATAGTGTAGATCCTGATGAGATGGCTCATTATGATTTTGTTTGATTTGAGGTTTAACGTCCCCGTCAACACTGTAAAGGCTCATTATGAGCCCTATCTTCTGGAACTACTCTGTTTGCATTGTTTGGATGCAAAGTGTACATACTCTTCTGAAATTAGCACAGTTAAGATGGACAGGCCATGTTACTAGAATGCCTGAGGAATGTTTGCCAAAGAAAATTCTCTATGGAGAACTAGAAATGGGCAAACCCTCCAAGGCGGTCAGAAGAAGTGCTACAAGGACACCCTCAAAGCCTCCCTCAGGGACTTCAACATTCCAACAGAGTTGTGGGAACAAATTGCACAGGACAGAGCAAAGTGGCGAGGCCTCATCAGAAGGCGTGCCAGTGAATACGAGGCAAAAAGAATCAGTGAAGCTGCGAAGAAACGCGCACAGTGCAAAGCCAGAGCTAAGGCATCACCAACAGAACTGTCTTCCTCTAGCCTCTGTTGCTGTATCTGCAACAGACAGTTCAGAGCTAGAATCAGTCTCATCAGCCATCTTAGAACACACAAACAGTAACCTTTCTCAAATATGATTAAGACTGGTCATTGTGAGTAATGACAGACAAACTATTAATATTATTATTACTTACGTATAGTATGGCGGCAGCCCCTGTATACTGTTCAATGTTCCAGTGCCATTGTCCGGTAGGTTAATGTCATGCTGTTTTAAGAAATTCTCAAAATATGGACAGTCTCTCTCTGGGATGAAAGGAAACATTCCTGAAAGGAAAACAAACTCAATGAACACATATAACAATGTTCCTACGACAACCTCAGCACCCACAGCATATGTTTATATGGAGCAACAAGGAAAATTATCCTTCAGTTATCACCAAATACCCACCATGGGCCAGTTGTTCAAAAGTAACAACGTTGTTAGTTAATGTATCTTTAAAACTTTGATCATTAAATATGGCAAATATTCTGAAATTTTTGCTGAAAAAATGTGAGCAGCTTTTGCGGACGCAAAAGCTGCTCACATTTTTTCAGCAAAAATACCAAAATTTACGATATTGTACTTGCTAGAAGAGTTAAGAATATGACCACTAACGAGCTCGTTAAGCTAACGATGCTTTGAACAACTGGTCCCATATCTGTTGCTTTGTGCTGTAGCCCACTTGGTTAGAAAAATAACCATAACATACTTATTCACTGCATAAGGGATCTTCAAGATGTCGGCTAACATTCACAGAAGCCATAACTCAACTTTGTTATACGTTTTCATCAACCCTTGCAACATCAATCATAACAATTATTGTCTGCTTTGTTGTCTTCCGGTTACTCTAAAATGGCACTGATGCAAACACTGTGGATCCAGATCAGACCTAGAGGAGCAGTCTGATCTGGGTCCACACTGTTTGCCTATATGCAAAAGTATTTTTAAGAATGTTTGCATGAAGACATAAACAGATGACATTTTCATATGCAGTTTTTCTTGGCATCTTAAAGGTTAAAAGTTAAAGGTAAATCTTCCCCATAGCCTATAGGCTGTGGGGCAAAGGGATGTTTACTGTAAAATTCCCAACAATTCGTACACCTTGACAACTTGCTGTAATTTTCTAAAAGTTTTAACATTTATTTTTCATGATCACACAAGTGGTCCAAAAGGTGCAAACAGAATGGCAAACAGTGCACACCCTGATCAGACTGCTCCTGAGGGGGAGCAGTCTTATCTGGGTCTGCACTGTTTGCTTAAGCCTATCTCTCCCAATACTTATGATCATTACGGTATATAGGGTCCATCATGTCTTGGGCACGGCATATGAAAGATGGGGCCCAGTCCTCTCTTTTCGCTGCATTTAGCTTTTGGATTCTTGTATTGGTACTATGTTAAAAAAATTATTGTACCTGCCAGCAGATGTTTCCTCTCAGGGCCATACAGATTCAACAATTTATCACAGAACTCGGGAAGACGACTTGAGGAATAATTCCATGACTTCAGCAGATTAGAAAACTTGGCCAACTCATCAAACTTCAGTTTCGTGTGTAACTGAAAACAAGAAAGATGTTAAAATAAAATGAATTCTGAACTGGAAGAATCAGAGCTAGTGACCACAGTAATTCCTAATTAAGATTATTTCATAAAATTCTTGTAATGTTTATAAAGTGAATTTTCAGTGACTGGAACACCAATGGCTTATTCAAACTGGTTCTTGAATCTTGATCCTTTTGCTTAGCTCCAGATTTTTTTTGCTTTCTGCTTTACGGTCTTTCAAGTATATTTCACTTACTTCTGAGTTGATGGTTAATCACAGGGTGGCCCAAAACTTGAGTCCCTGGAGAAGAACCACCTCACCTTCTATTGCAGAACTTAGTCTCACATGTGACCCAAGTAAGGCTCAATCCCACAGCAGTGACAGACCTAATGATGAGTTCGGGGCTTGGAGAAATAGATTGGGCTGCATGGTGCTTCCAGGCATGGTGCTTCCAGCTGAAACTGACCAAGGATTGGTAAGCCGCTTAGAAGGACTAAGCCTGCCCAGGCAAAGTGGTGCAAGTCATGCTGTTCAATGCATATAACCCCTATTGGTTTCATTGGGCGACAGGGCTTGAGATGTCACTTCATCTCAATATCGGGTAAAAGTCCCACAAAATTGGAAGCAACATCTCAAAATTACCTAAATAGTGTTGGCCAGGATATTAAACGCCAATTCAAACAAAACAATGCCCTTTATATAATACCAAATAGGCCTTAGAGACCCATTCCTAGCTCCAAACAATAAATATTTAGAGATAGTCAAGTGAGTTTTTCTTTATTTTATACATAGAAAACGTATGTTGTGAATACTCATTAACATCACATCTTTGTGGCAATTCTAATGAGTATACACAACATATTACAGTGAAATTCTGCTATTAAGACCACCTAAAATTAAGACACACTATGCTTTTTAATCCATATCTTGCTGTTCACAACAACCCCTATCTTTGGAAACAGTGTAGATCCAGATCAGATGGCTTCTGAAGAAGCCATCTGATCAGGATCTACACTGTTTGACATTCAATTTATGGATTTGTAAGAATAAATTACATCAAGTAATCAGATTGGTTCAGAGTCAGAAATGGGTGTGGCTAAATTGAATATTCAGCAAGAGAAGGGTTAAAGCATATTCACAAGGTTTCAGGTACATTTTCTTCGTATTTTCTACATCCAATGTGCTGTAGATCTAGTGAGACACCACATTTGAACAGTCCCAAAGGTGGTCTTAATATAGGAATTTCACTGTATTTACCTTATAGAAGATCAAAACTAGATTCTAAAACTAGAGCTGTCAGTGAAACTGACTAGGGCCCCGGCAGCACTATCAGAGAGGTAAAAATTAGTGGACGGACAGACAGACAGACAGACAGACAGACAGACGGACGGACAGAGTGATTACTATAGGGCACCCACACTTTCAGAGCGGGGCCCTAATTATCTCCATCATACCTCCTAATAAAGTGTAATTATTAATGCTAAGTGGCTCGAAATATCACTGTCTAAAACATACCGTAATGATCCTAAGTATTGGGACAGACAGGCCTAAGCAAACAGTGCAGACCCAGATCAGACTGCTCCTGAAGGAGCAGTCTGATCAGGGTCTACACTGTTTGCCATTCCAGCTGCACCTTTTTGGATCATGAAACGAATTTGTTAAGATTTTAAGAGAATTACATCAAGTCCTCAGGGTGTCCCAATTTTTAGGATTTTATGGCAATTCATGGTCCCAAAGGTGTTCAAGTTGATGGCATCCCAATGAATATAGTAAAATTTTGCCAAATTCTATCAAAGTATTAGTTTATATTGAAAAAATTAACCAATGTCCTGCTGAAACAGAATATGCATTACATTTCCAAACAGTGTATATAATGATCAGTTGGCTTCTGGAGAAGGCATCGGATTTCTATCTACACTGTTTGACATTCAGTTTGTGAATAACTGATTATCATATGAAATCATTGATAGGCAGTGGATAACATCCTGTAATAAAAATAGTATGACCACACATGTAAAGTAATAACACTTTAGGGGGGATTAAGTAAGGTCATGACGACGTCCATGTCAACCATGCATTTTTTTGTGGTAAAATGTCAAATTTAAAGGCGATAAAATCCAATTTAAAGTGGACATATGATAAACAGAAACTTACACTCGTGGTCATTTCATATGAAATTTATGAAACTCACTAAAGGCTTGTTTTTTCAATTTCATATGAAATGACCACGAGTGTAAGATCCTCTATATATATCACATCAAGTAATCTGACTGGTTGACAGTCAGAAATGGGTGAAGCAAAATTAATTTATTCAGAAGGACACGGGTGTCTTTCAGTAGAAATATGTGCAGTCTTGATGAAGAGATTCATTATATTTTTGCTTAAAAAAAAATCGGCTAAAATCTTACTGACAACTTATTGAAATTTCTTTCTTCATTAAATGTGAAATTTAAAATTTTGATTTTTTCATTTCACGATCATAACATGTTTTAATTTGAATAAATAGATAATTGGCTACAGATTTCCATATGAAAAGCCAATAAAAAGCCAATACATCACGAAAACACGCCTATATAATTTTGACCCCCTCCAGCCCCACTTTTATATAGTACAAATGGGGTTTACAGGGGTAAACATTATTTTTCTTATTTCTGCTCTAAAATATAGATTGTGGGTATTCGTTAGAACTGCCTCAACGAGGCAGTTCTAACGAGTACCCACAATCTATATTTTGAGCAGAAATAAGAAAAATATCACAATTTTTCATCTTAAAATTTTCATTTTTCAGGCGATAAAAGTTACAATGTATTTGTATAGGCGTGTTTTCGTAATGAATTGAAAACAAATCCAAGCAAAAATTTACTTCATAGCGATTTTGGAAATGCTGCTAAAAACAACAAAAAAAGCTCGCTCAGTGAACATTCCAATAATGACAACAAAAGCAAGCAAACTTATTAATTTGGCATAGCGGTATAGTTTGTTAACAATAAAGCACAATGAGAAGAGCTTACATGCTTTATACATCCATATACATGCAAAATTAGTATGCATTGATATGCACTGCAATGAAAAGGTGCATTAATTGTGCTATGCCATGGGAAAATGTGACATTTCGATAACATATCCATGCGACATAGGGTATTCTTTCTTATCTCCATAACAATTCATTTTCTTGTGAAAATTTGTGATATTATTTCTATTTATTCTCAAAACATAGGTTGTAGGTGCTTGTTAGAACCGCCTCATTGAGGCAGTTCTAACGACATTACGCAAACACGCCTATATAAATACATTGCCACCTTTATCGCCGAAAAAATGAAAATTTTATGATGAAAAATTGTGATATTTTTCTTATTTCTGCTCAAAATATAAATTGTGGGCATTGTTGAGGCGGTTCTAACGAGTACCCACAATCTATATTTTAGAGCAGAAATAAGAAAAATAAGGTATACCCCCGGAAATCCCAGTTTTACTATATAAAAGTGGGGTTCAAGGGGGTCAAAATTATATAGGCGTGTTTTCGTGATGAGTACCCACAACCTATGTAATGGAGCAGAAAAAAGAAAAACAAGAGGGCCCAGAGGGCCCTGGTTCGCTCACCTGATCCAATGTATAACAAGTGGGCCCCGGGCAGGGTCAATTTTGGCCCCAGGGCTATAATTTGAACAATCTTGGTAGAGGTCCACAAGATGAAGCTTCATATCGAATATGAAAGACCTGGGCTTTCTGGTTTCAGAGAAGAAGATTTTAAAGGTTTACCCTGCATATAGAAGTCTATGTAAAACAAGATTTTCCCAGTATAAGTCTATGTTAAACCAAAGGGCCCCGGAGCAGGGGCATTTTTGGCCACAGGGCTATAATTTGAACAATCTTGGTGAGGTCCACTAGCCGAAGCTTCATAACAAATATCAAAGACCTAAGCCTTGTGTTTCAGAGAAGATGATTTTTAAATATTTTCCCTATATAAGTCTATGTAAAACCAAAGGGCCACATAGCGGAGGCATTTTTGGTCTCAGGGCTATAATTTGAACAATCTTTATAGAGGTCCACTAGCTGAAGCTTCATAACAAATATCGAAGACCTAAGCCTTGTGGTTTCAAAGAAGAAGATTTTTCAAGATTTTCCCTATATACATCTATGTAAAAGCAAAGGGCCCCGGAGCGGGGGCATTTTTGGCCCCAGGGCTATAATTTGAACAATCTTTGTAGAGGTCCACAAGATGAAGCTTCACACCAAATATCAAAGACCTGGGCCTTGCAGTTTCAGAGAAGAAGATTTTTCAAGATTTTCCCTATATAAGCCTATGTAAAACAAAAGGGCCCTGGTGCGGGGGCATTTTTGGCCCCAGCACTATAATTTGAATAATCTTGGTAGGGGTCCACTAGATGAAGCTTCATACCAAATATCAAAGACCTGGGCCTTGCGGTTTCAGAGAAGAAGATTTTTCAAGATTTTCCCTATATAAGCCCATGTAAAACCAAAGGGCCCCCGTGTGGGGGCATTTTTAGCTCCAGCACTATAATTTGAACAATCTTGGTAGGGGTCCACTAGATGAAGCTTCATACCAAATATCAAAGACCTGAGCCTTGACGTTTCAGTGAAGAAGATTTTTAAAGATTTTCCCTATATAAGCCTATGTAAAACAAAAGGGCCCTGGTGCAGAGGCATTTTTGGCCCCAGCACTATAATTTGAACAATCTTGGTAGGGGTCAACTAGATGAAGCTTCATACCAAATTTCAAAGACCTGGGCCTTGCGGTTTCAGAGAAGAAGATTTTTCAAGATTTTCCCTATATAAGCCCATGTAAAACCAAAGGGCCCCCATGCGCGGGCATTTTCAGATCCAGCACTATAATTTGAACAATCTTGGTAGGGGTCCACTAGATGAAGCTTCATACCAAATATCAAAGACCTGGGCCTTGCGGTTTCAGAGAAGAAGATTTTTCAAGATTTTCACGATATAAGCCTATGTAAAACCAAAGGGCCCCCGTGCGGGGGCATTTTTAGCTCCTGCTCTATAATTTGAACAACCTTGGTAGGGGTCCACTAGATAAAGCTTCATACCAAATATCAAAGACCTGGGCCTTGCAGTTTCAGAGAAGAAGATTTTTAAAGATTTTCCCTATATAAGCCCATGTAAAACCAAAGGGCACCCGTGCGGGGACATTTTTGGCCCAAGCACTATAATTTGAATAATCTTGGAAGGGGTCCACTAGATGAAGCTTCGTACCAAATATCAAAGACCTGGGCCTTGCGGTTTCAGAGAAGAAGATTTTTCAAGATTTTCCCTATATAAGCCCATGTAAAACCAAAGGGCCCCCGTGCAGGGGCATTTTTAGCTCCTGCTCTATAATTTGAACAATCTTGGTAGGGGTCCACTAGATGAAGCTTCATACCAAATATCAAAGACTTGGGCCTTGCGGTTACAGAGAACAAGATTTTTAAAGATTTTCCCTATATAAGCCCATGTAAAACCAAAGGGCCCCCGTGCGGGGGCATTTTTGTCCCCAGCACTATAATTTGAACAATCTTGGTAGGGGTCCACTAGATGAAGCTTCATACCAAATATCAAAGACCTGGGCCTTGCGGTTTCAGAGAAGAAGATTTTTTAAGTTTGCGGTGAAAAAAATCTATTTTTGGCTACTGTGACCTATATGTGCAACGGACCGGAACCATTTGAACAACTTTGAAAGGGGACCACCTAAGGATCATTCCTGTGAAGTTTGGTCGAAATACGATCAGTGGTTTAGGAGGAGATGTCGTTTGAAGAAAAGTTTACGGACGCACGGACGGACGCACGCACGACGGACGACGGACAAAAAGTGATCCCAAAAGCTCACCTTGTCACTATGTGACAGGTGAGCTAAAAAGAAAAACAAGAGGGCCCAGAGGGCCCTGGTTCGCTCACCTGATCCAAAGCATAACAAGTGGGCCCCGGGCAGGGTCAATTTTGGCCCCGTGGCAAAAATTTGAACAATCTTGGTAGAGGTCCACAAGATGAAGCTTCATATCGAATATGAAGGACCTGGGCTTTCTGGTTTCAGACAAAAAGATTTTAAAGGTTTACCCTGCATATAGAAGTCTATGTTAAACAAGATTTTCCCTATATAAGTCTATGTTAAACCAAAGGGCCCCGGAGCGGGGGCATTTTTGGCCCCAGTGCTATAATTTGAACAATCTTGGTAGAGGTCCACTAGCTGAAGCTTCATAACAAATATCAAAGACCTAATCCTTGTGTTTCAGAGAAGATGATTTTTAAAGATTTTCCCTATATAAGTCTATGTAAAACCAAAGGGCCACATGGCGGGCATTTTTGGTCACAGGGCTATAATTTGAACAATCTTTATAGAGGTCCACTAGCTGAAGCGTCATAACAAATATCGAAGACCTAAGCCTTGTTGTTTCAGAGAAGAAGGTTTTTCAAGATTTTCCCTATATAAGTCTATGTAAAACCAAAGGGCCCCGGAGCGGGGGCATTTTTGGCCCCAGGGCTATAATTTGAACAATCTTGGTAGAGGTCCACAAGATGAAGCTTCATACCAAATATCAAAGACCTGGGCCTTGCAGTTTCAGAGAAGAAGATTTTTAAAGATTTTCCCTATATAAGCCCATGTAAAACCAAAGGGCACCCGTGCGGGGGCATTTTCAGATCCAGCACTATAATTTGAACAATCTTGGTAGGGGTCCACTAGATGAAGCTTCGTACCAAATATCAAAGACCTGGGCCTTGCGGTTTCAGAGAAGAAGATTTTTCAAGATTTTCACGATATAAGCCTATGTAAAACCAAAGGGCCCCCGTGCGGGGGCATTTTTAGCTCCTGCTCTATAATTTGAACAACCTTGGTAGGGGTCCACTAGATAAAGCTTCATACCAAATATCAAAGACCTGGGCCTTGCAGTTTCAGAGAAGAAGATTTTTAAAGATTTTCCCTATATAAGCCCATGTAAAACCAAAGGGCACCCGTGCGGGGACATTTTTGGCCCAAGCACTATAATTTGAATAATCTTGGAAGGGGTCCACTAGATGAAGCTTCGTACCAAATATCAAAGACCTGGGCCTTGCGGTTTCAGAGAAGAAGATTTTTCAAGATTTTCACTATATAAGCCTATGTAAAACCAAAGGGGTAGGGTAGGGGTCCACTAGATGAAGCTTCATTTTTAGCTCCTGCTCTATAATTTGAACAATCTTGGTAGGGGTCCACTGGATGAAGCTTCATACCAAATATCAAAGACTTGGGCCTTGCGGTTACAGAGAACAAGATTTTTAAAGATTTTCCCTATATAAGCCTATGTAAAACCAAAGGGCCCCCGTGCAGGGGCATTTTTGTCCCCAGCACTATAATTTGAACAATCTTGGTAGGGGTCCACTAGATGAAGCTTCATACCAAATATCAAAGACCTGGGCCTTGCGGTTTCAGAGAAGAAGATTTTTTAAGTTTGCAGTGAAAAAAATCTATTTTTGGCTACTGTGACCTATATGTGCAACGGACCGGAACCATTTGAACAACTCTGAAAGGGGACCACCTAAGGATCATTCCTGCGAAGTTTGGTCGAAATACGATCAGTGGTTTAGGAGGAGATGTCGTTTGAAGAAAAGTTTACGGACGCACGCACGGACGGACGGACGCACGCACGACGGACAAAAAGTGATCCCAAAAGCTCACCTTGTCACTATGTGACAGGTGAGCTAAAAAGAAAAACAAGAGGGCCCAGAGGGCCCTGGTTCGCTCACCTGATCCAAAGCATAACAAGTGGGCCCCGGGCAGGGTCAATTTTGGCCCCGTGGCAAAAATTTGAACAATCTTGGTAGAGGTCCACAAGATGAAGCTTCATATCGAATATGAAAGACCTGGGCTTTCTGGTTTCAGACAAAAAGATTTTAAAGGTTTACCCTGCATATAGAAGTCTATGTTAAACAAGATTTTCCCTATATAAGTCTATGTTAAACCAAAGGGCCCCGGAGCGGGGGCATTTTTGGCCCCAGTGCTATAATTTGAACAATCTTGGTAGAGGTCCACTAGCTGAAGCTTCATAACAAATATCAAAGACCTAATCCTTGTGTTTCAGAGAAGATGATTTTTAAAGATTTTCCCTATATAAGTCTATGTAAAACCAAAGGGCCACATGGCGGGCATTTTTGGTCACAGGGCTATAATTTGAACAATCTTTATAGAGGTCCACTAGCTGAAGTGTCATAACAAATATCGAAGACCTAAGCCTTGTTGTTTCAGAGAAGAAGATTTTTCAAGATTTTCCCTATATAAGTCTATGTAAAACCAAAGGGCCCCGGAGCGGGGGCATTTTTGGCCCCAGGGCTATAATTTGAACAATCTTGGTAGAGGTCCACAAGATGAAGCTTCATACCAAATATCAAAGACCTGGGCCTTGCAGTTTCAGAGAAGAAGATTTTTAAAGATTTTCCCTATATAAGCCTATGTAAAACAAAAGGACCCTGGTGCGCGGGCATTTTTGGCCCCAGCACTATAATTTGAACAATCTTGGTAGGGGTCTACTAGATGAAGCTTCATACCAAATATCAAAGACCTGGGCCTTGAGGTTTCTGAGAAGAAGATTTTTCAAGATTTTCCCTATATAAGCCCATGTAAAGCCAAAGGGCCCCCATGCGGGGGGGGGGGGGGGGGGGGGGGGGGGGGGGGGGGGGGCATTTTTAGCTCCAGCACTATAATTTGAACAATCTTGGTAGGGGTCCACTAGATGAAGCTTCATACCAAATATCAAAGACCTGGGCCTTGCAGTTTCAGAGAAGAAGATTTTTAAAGATTTTCCCTATATAAGCCTATGTAAAACAAAAGGGCCCTGGTGCGGGGGCATTTCTGGCCCCAGCACTATAATTTGAACAATCTTGGTAGGGGTCCACTTGATGAAGCTTCATACCAAATATCAAAGACCTGGGCCTAGCGGTTTCAGAGAAGAAGATTTTTCAAGATTTTCCCTATATAAGCCCATGTAAAACCAAAGGGCCCCCGTGCGGGGGCATTTTTAGCTTCAGCACTATAATTTGAACAATCTTGGTAGGGGTCCACTAGATAAAGCTTCATACCTAATATCAAAGACCTGGGCCTTGCGGTTTCAGAGAAGAGAAGATTTTTAAAGATTTTCCCTATATAAGCCCATGTAAAACCAAAGGGCCCCCGTGCGGGGGCATTTTTGGCCCCCCACACTATAATTTGAACAATCTTGGTAGGGGTCCACTAGATGAAGCTTCATACCAAATATCAAAGACCTGGGCCTAGCGGTTTCAGAGAAGAAGATTTTTCAAGATTTTCCCTATATAAGCCCATGTAAAACCAAAGGGCCCCCGTGCGGGGGCATTTTTAGCTCCAGCACTATAATTTGAACAATCTTGGTAGGGGTCCACTAGATGAAGCTTCATGCCAAATATCAAAGACCTGGGCCTTGCGGTTTCAGAGAAGAAGATTTTTTAAGTTTTCGGTGAAAAAAATCTATTTTTGGCTACTGTGACCTATATGTGCAACGGACCGGAACCATTTGAACAACTTTGAAAGGGGACCACCTAAGGATCATTCCTGTGAAGTTTGGTCAAAATCCAATCAGTGGTTTAGGAGGAGATGTTGTTTGAAGAAAAGTTTACGGACGCACGGACGTCCGAGCGCATCCGTGGGCACATGCTGTAAGGACATGCCATGTTAAATTCCCATTCAAAAATACCCAACAAGCAACAAAGTACCCAACAGGCTACTGGCTACTTATCTTGGACAACAACAGAATAAACGGCAAGTACCCAACTTGTGTCTACCCAACATGTGCCCACGGATGCGCTCGGACGCACGCACGGACGGACGCATGACGGACGACGGACAAAAAGTGATCCCAAAAGCTCACCTTGTCACTACGTAACAGGTGAGCTAAAAATGTATACCACTGTAAACGAAGTCTCAGTAAAGCCTGCATAGGCAGCTAGCAGCTAGAAGTAAGTCTTGAATGACGCGACCTAAAGGTTTCCACTAAACAAATGCAAGCAGCAAAGGCTCTGTCTAGTTTCCTCATATGCCCCGGCTCGCCCAAGTTCTTGATGGTTGCCTTTGCGTTAAAAGCCCTTTACACAAAAGCTAGTTCAAATATATAGCATGAGGCAAGCAATGTCTTGTATGTTGAAATGTCAAAAATTTGTTTAGGATTAGCAGGCAGTTCAAATGTTTGTTGATTTTCTTTTAGAATAAAAGTATGAAAATTATTTAAATAAAAGGCTAAACAGAGAAGAATGGTTCCAAACAATTTGGGTAAGATGTAAAAATGTGGGCCAGTGAGGAGCCCAAGAAGACACTGTTTGGCCTATATTTAATTAGGCTGTGCCAAGTGAAATGGGAACATTAAGCATCTGTGCTATCTATCTATCTATCTTCTTATACTGAGTCGGTCATATTTGGCCATTACCTCAGTTGGGTGCGTAGCTAAATTTAGAATTTAGCTGAAAAAAAAAAAAAAAAAAAAAAAAAAAGAGAAGTCACTGGATGAGTCCTTAAAACTATTTACAATCTGAATAACAGAGGTATACTAAAACGCATACCTCTGAGTCTCAATCTTACACTGTATGGGCTTTGAACTCCTCTGCGGTCTTAGCATTCACCACAGAGGAGGGAAGACTATTCCACTGGGGAATAGTCCTAGGGAAGAAGGAATTTTTCAGGGCATCACTGTAGGACTGGTACCTGTGATAGTGTGAGTTGTTTACTTTTGATGCCCTTGTTCGAGTTGAAACTGTCACAGGGGTCAAGTATTTATCTTTATTAACGGCCACTGTACCTGAATGTATCTTATAGAAGAAGGTTAAAGAGGACTGCTCACGACGGGCCTCTAGGGACAGCCATTCTAGCTCGTTAAGCATGTCACCGACGCTGCTTCTATTGCGCCATCGTCGGCAGGTCCATCGAGCAGCTGTCCTCTGAACCTTCTCCACCTGCTGAATCTGAGTCTTAACATAGGGATGCCAAATGGGTGATGCATATTCTAGCTGAGGGCGAACCAATGTTTTATATGCAACATCCTTTGTCTGCCTAGGTGCAAAAGCCAAGTTTCGTCTAAGAAATCCTAAAGTCCTAGTTGCTTTTGATGTAATTTCTGAAACGTGTTGACCCCAATCAAGATCATCAGTGATGGTGATACCAAGATATTTGGCGGATTGAACCTGCTCCAAGATTTGCTGGTGTAGTTTATAGTCAAACTTAATTTGTTTGTCAGGAGGGTGTCGCGACACCCTCATTGAATGACATTTGGCCACATTGAACTTCATCTGCCAATCGGCCTCCCACTGTGCTAGTTGATTCAGGTCATCTTGTAGAATAAGACAGTCAGAAGAAGAATATATATTCCTATAAAGGACACAATCATCAGCAAACAAACGGACAGATGACCTGATGTTATCAGGGAGATCATTAATGAATACCAAGAAAAGGACCGGTCCAAGGACCGAACCTTGGGGGACACCAGATAAAACAGGGACTGGATCAGACGCTTGGCCATCAAGTACAACTTGTTGTGAGCGCCCTGAGAGCCATGAGCTAATCCACCTGTGTGTGGATCCTCTTATCCCATAGTAATCCAATTTATACAATAGCCTCCTGTGAGGTACCTTGTCAAAGGCCTTAGCGAAGTCCATGATAATCAAGTCAAGTGCCCAGTAAAGACTAAGATCAGTCTTCAAAATGCAACCATAAATCCATCAATTTAACCCTATTCCTTGATACAGTACAGGGGTGTAAAATTCCACTCTCCCGCTCGGATTTGCGAGTATGTTTTAAGGCAGGGCGAGTAAGGTTTTCTAAACTGACCTTACTTTTTCTTCAGTTTTAGCACCTAAATGAAAAGTTTAGACGATAAGGGCGAGTAAGTTTGAGGGAAATTTTACACCTCTGTGAGTATATTCATTGAAATTAACAAACTGAGTGACAAAAAGTGTAGATCCTGCTCGAAGAAGCCATCTAATCTGGATCTACACTGTTTGCAAATGTAGCGGTTGTCCTGAACAGCAGGGCAAGGGTTAAATGACAATTTTCGAAACAGTTATGCCAATCTTATGAATTAATTCACTTGTTTTGTAGAAATATTGTGTTGTCTTCACAAAATGACAAGATACAGGGGTCAGTTTTTATGAAATTACAAGAGGGCCATGATGGCCCTGAATCGCTCACCTGAATCCAAGATGTTTCAAAGCTTATGGAAATGAAGGATTCACTGCTTTAAGGAGATGTGGATCAAAGATTTTTCTTTGGAGGTTATTTTTCATTGTAGTGGAATTTGAAGGTTTTTCTATTTTTAGCTCTGGTGTCCATTTTGTTTAACAGAGCGGAACAGTTTAGGCAATTTTGAAAGAGGGTCACTCAAGGAACATTCCTGTGAAATTATTTTCAAATCGGGCTCTTTGCCTAGGAGAAGATGTCATTTAAAGGTTTTTCTATATTTAGCTCTGGTGGCCATTTTGTTTAACGAGCGAAACGATTTAGACAATTTTGAAAAAGGGTCACTCGACGAACGTTCCTGTGAAATTATTTCCTAATCGTGCCATTTGCCTTGGGGGAGATGTCATTTAAATGTTTTTCTATTTTTAGCTCTGGTGGCCATTTTGTTTAACAGAGTGGAACAATTTAGGCAATTTTGAAAGAGGGTCACTCAAGGAACATTCCTGTGAAGTTATTTTCAAATCGGGCCATTTGCATAGGAGGAGATGTCATTTAAAGGTTTTTCTATTTTTATTTTTGGTGGCCATTTTGTTTAACGGAGCGGAACGATTTAGGCAATTTTGAAAGAGGGTCACTCAAGCAACATTCCCGTGAAATTATTTTCAAATCGGGCCATTTGCCTAGGAGGAGATGTCATTTAAAGGTTTTTCTATTTTTGGCTCTGGCAGCCATTTTGTTTAACGGAGCAGAATGATTAAGGCAATTTTGAAAGAGGCTCACTCAAGGAATGTTCCTGTGAAATTATTTTCTAATTGGGCCATTTGCCTAGGAGGAGATGTCATTTAAAGGTTTTTCTATTTTTAGCTCTGGTGGCCATTTTGTTTAACAGAGCGGAACGATTTAGGCAATTTTGAAAGAGGGTCACTCAAGGAACATTCCTGTGAAGTTATTTTCAAATCGAGCCATTTGCCTAGATGTCATTTAAAGATTTTTCTATTTTTAGCTCTGGCGGCCATTTTGTTTAACGGAGCGGAACGATTTAGGTAATTTTGAAAGAGGGTCACTCAAGCAACATTCCTGTGAAATTATTTTCAAATCGGGCCATTTGCCTAGGAAGAGGTCATTTAAAGGTTTTTCTATTTTTAGCTCTGGCGGCCATTTTGTTTAACGGAGCGGAACGATTTAGGTAATTTTGAAAGAGGGTCACTCAAGCAACATTCCTGTGAAGTTATTTTCAAATCGAGCCATATGCCTAGAAGAAGATGTCATTTAAAGGTTTTTCTATTTTTAGCTCTGGCGGCCATTTTGTTTAACGGAGCGGAACGATTTAGGCAATTTTGAAAGAGGGTCACTCAAGGAACGTTCCTGTGAAATTATTTTCAAATCGGGCCATTTGCCTAGGAAGAGATGTCATTTAAAGGTTTTTCTATTTTTAGCTCTGGCGGCCATTTTGTTTAACGGAGCGGAACGATTTAGGTAATTTTGAAAGAGGGTCACTCAAGCAACATTCCTGTGAAATTATTTTCAAATCGGGCCATTTGCCTAGGAGGAGATGTCATTTAAAGGTTTTTCTATTTTTGGCTCTTGCGGCCATTTTGTTTAACGGAGCAGAATGATTAAGGCAATTTTGAAAGAGGCTCACTCAAGGAACGTTCCTGTGAAATTATTTTCAAATTGGGCCATTTGCCTAGGAGGAGATGTCATTTAAAGGTTTTTCTATTTTTAGCTCTGGTGGCCATTTTGTTTAATGGAGCGGAACGATTTAGGCAATTTTGAAAGAGGGTCACTCAAGGAACATTCCTGTGAAGTTATTTTCAAATCGAGCCATATGCCTAGAAGAAGATGTCATTTAAAGGTTTTTCTATTTTTAGCTCTGGCGGCCATTTTGTTTAACAGAGCGATACAATTTAGGCAATTTTGAAAGAGGGTCACTCAAGGAACGTTCCTGTGAAATTATTTTCAAATCGGGCCATTTGCCTAGGAAGAGATGTCATTTAAAGGTTTTTTCTATTTTTAGCTCTGGCGGCCATTTTGTTTAACGGAGCGGAACGATTTAGGTAATTTTGAAAGAGGGTCACTCAAGCAACATTCCTGTGAAATTATTTTCAAATCGGGCCATTTGCCTAGGAGGAGATGTCATTTAAAGGTTTTTCTATTTTTGGCTCTGGCGGCCATTTTGTTTAACGGAGCAGAATGATTAAGGCAATTTTGAAAGAGGCTCACTCAAGGAAGTTCCTGTGAAATTATTTTCAAATTGGGCCATTTGCCTAGGAGGAGATGTCATTTAAAGGTTTTTCTATTTTTAGCTCTGATGGCCATTTTGTTTAACGGAGCGGAACGATTTAGGCAATTTTGAAAGAGGGTCACTCAAGGAACATTCCTGTGAAATTATTTTCAAATCGAGCCATTTGCTAAGAAGAAGATGTCATTAAAAGGTTTTTCTATTTTTAGCTCTGGCGGCCATTTTGTTTAACGGAGCGATACGATTTAGGCAATTTTGAAAGAGGGTCACTCAAGGAACGTTCCTGTGAAATTATTTTCAAATCGGGCCATTTACCGAGGAAGAGATGTCACTTAAAGGTTTTTTTATTTTTAGCTCTGGCGGCCATTTTGTTTAACGGAGGAGAACGATTTAGGTAATTTTGAAAGAGGGTCACTCAAGCAACATTCCTGTGAAATTATATCAAAATCCATTCACTGGTTTAGGAGGAGATGTCATTTAAGTAAATTGTTGACAGACGCACGACGCACAACGCACGACACACGACGGACGACGGACATTGACCGATCACAATAGCTCACCTTGAGCCTTCGGCTCAGGTGAGCTAAAAAAAGGGCCAGTATTTATAAAATCAAAAGTGGCGGCCAAAACGGGGTTCCCTTCACAGAAAAAGCTAGAAAAATCTATCAAATGCTTCCGTTCACTATGATACCGAAACCAATGATACTCTACATTAACTGAATGGCCATATATACAAACCTGTAACATATAGTTTTTTAACAGTTCAGCTTGCCTGGATTCCGAACTATCTCGGCTTATATTACTTGGGGCTCGATAGCCTGCTGCATTCTTGGAGCCCGGTAATGGGGAATCAAACACTCTATACTTTCTAACAGAACCAGTTTCACTGCAAACAGACATGCTCATGCAACAACAAAATGATGTCAAATTTATATACAGTACAATTCCTATTTTAAGACCACCTTTGGGACTGTTCAAAAGTGGTCTTCAGTATCAAGGGTGGTCCTTGGCCAGAGGACGCTGAAGGCATAAAACACAAAGAAAGATTAAGTGCGCCCTTCAAAATAAGCTTTTCAAAGCAGAATTATTCTTAATTTTAGGTGGTCTTAATAGCGGAATCTTACTGTACTTATTATTGAAAAATGGCAAATTACTGCTACTATAATTTTCAATTTTCACCAGACCATTCCAATCTGCAGAATGTGTTTGGAAATCTATTGTAACTTCACATTAACTAGTCAGTTTAATGAACACATTTTTAACCCTTTTTGTACCAAATGGAATCTCCCTCCTTATATACAGCAGGACTCCATTTCAAAATTTAGGGGTGTCAGGTTGTATTTTGTTGGGAAAATGGCTTAAGTTTTTGTAACAGTGTAGGCCCTGACCAGACGCCACATTCTGTGGCATCTGATCTGGGCCTGCACTGTTTGCCAATTACCCATTTTGGTGTTTCTGGTACAAAATGGGTTAAACCTTGTAAACCCCATTTTATAGTGAGAAAAGTAGAATTAACAAGGGTTTACATTTTTTCCTTTATTCCGTTCCAAAAACATTAATTGTGGGTACTCATTAGAATGGCCTCAATGAGGCAGTTCTAACGAGCACCTAAAATCTATGTTTGAAGTAAATTGAGGGTGCTCATTAGAACAGCCTCAATGAGACAGTTCTAACGAGCACCTACAATCTATGCTTGAAGTAAACTGTGGGTGCTCCTTAGAACCACCTGACTGAGGCAGTTCTAATGATCACATACAATCTATGTTTGAAGCGCAACTAATACAAAAAGTTATAGTCTTTCATAAAAAAAACATCAGTTTTGGAATACTTGAAAGAATGCACAATGTTTCACCAAAATGCTGTCTTAATATGAATACACGTCCATGTGAGAAAATGCTTTCATTTCAAGGCTCTATTTTCTTCTGATCAAAGTTTTTGATATTTTTGCTATAAACGTAAATATAGAATTCTTTCCTCGATTAAGATTTGTGATATTTTCTTATTTTGCTACACTGATTGATGACTCTCGTCAGACGGGTACCTACAATCTATGTTCTTGAGTAAATTCAGTAAAATTCTGCTATTAAGACCAGTTAAAAATTAAGACTAATCATGCTATTAAAAGTATATTTAAAAGGTTTAAGCTGGTCTTTCTTCATTTTTTCTACACCCAGGGTCCTCTAGAAAAGGACCACCTTTGGGACTGTTCAAAAGTGGTCTTAAAGACCACTTTTGAACCGTCCCACAGGTGGTCTTAATATAAGAAGTTTACTGTATAAGGAAAATAAAATCCCCTTGCAGATTGATTTCTCATTTTATAAAGAGGGGTTTACAAAGATGTTCGTTATATGGGCCTGTTAAATACCTGGGTCCAGTTGTTCAAAGCATCGTTAGCTTAATGAGCTTGTTAGTGGTTAAATTGTTAACTGTTATAGTAAGTGCAATATGTAATACTCTGGTATTTTTGCTGAAAAATGTGAGTAGCTTTTGCATATGCAAAAGCTACTCACTTTTTCAGCAAAAATATTACTATGTTTTCCATATTCAATGCTCAAAGTTTTAACAGCATGTTAGCTAATGACTTTGTTAGTTTTGAACAACTGGTCCTCGTACGCTATATTGGTTAATGAAAGAAAAGAAACAAACATTGGCAGACCTCAAAACAAAACAGTTAATTTACAAGACACAAAAGCTGAAACAAGTAAACGGTCTGGGCCATGTTGTTCAAAGCACTGTTAGCTTAAAGAACTAGATAGTGGTCAAAACAGTTACTGTTCTATCAAGTATATTGAATGCAGGGGCATTTTCGCTGAACAAAATGTGAAAAGCTTTTGCAAAGCAAAAACTACCTACATATTTTCTAGCAAAATGCTAATATTTTGGCCATTCTGTAGTTATGAAATTTTAAAACAAATCATTTAAACCTTATCCTGCTGAACACAACAACCTCCACCTTTGCAAACAATGTAGATCCAGATCAGAAGCCATCTGATTCTGAAGATGCCATCTGATCAGGATCTAGTGTTTATCATTCTGTTTGTGAATTGAGCAAATACATTATACCATATTGATCCTAAGTATTGGGACAGACAGGCCTAAGCACACAGTGTAGACCCAGATAATACTGCTCCTGAAGGAGCAGCCTGATCAGGGTCTACACTCTTTGCCTTTTCGTCTCCACTTTTAGGACTCCTTGCTAGAGAGCGAAACATACCCATTAAAATTTTAGGAGAATTACAGCAAGTCCTCAAGGTGTCAGAATTTTTAGGATTTTTATGGTACTAAGTAATTTGATTGGTTGGTAGTTAGAAATGGGTGTGGCTAAATCAATTTATTCAACAGGATAAGGGTTAATAGCTCAGTTAGCTTTGAACAACTGGGCCCAGATTATCAAGTTCATGTTATAAACATCCAAGAACTCTGACTTTATATGGGCCCCGTCAAGCGATTTTGGTGCTTATCGCCTATGCGAGCAGCGAAGGTTCAGGCGAGCCTGCGCATCCACGCAGTCTCGCCAGAACCTTCGCTGCTCGCTCATACAAGCAGTGAATCAAGAGGAACCTTCAGACAGAAAGCCGTATCCCTGGCCCCTCAGAAATGCTGGGCATGCGCAGTTAAAATTTGTCATGACGGAATGCTCGAAGACCCAAATTCGCTTGGCAGGGCTCATGTGAATAGGAAGACTGTTATATATCTGTGCATGATGACAACATGTAAGATATTGATGAAGCGACAGTCCAATAACAGTTAAGGGGAATGGATACACCTTCAGGGGAGACAACTCCTGCAAAAGTATTTTTGTCTCCCATGTCAACAGGGGTCAACTCTTAAAGAAAGGAATTTGCTCCTGAGGAGCAAATTCTTTCCTTTAAGAGTAGACCCCTGTTTGAGTGGGACAGGGCTTATAGAAAAGCGAACAGGAAGTTCTGAAAGTTGTCTCCTTTTGAAAAATGGCGAAAAAATGTGCCAGGTGTTCCCATTCCCCTTAAGAGACATGATGAGAAAACTGGTCTTTGAGGTTCTCTGATCAGTATGATATATACACATTGTCACTATAGCAGCATGATATGGCGTACTTTATCACATCAAATGGACATATCACACAGGATGCAAGGTGTTGTGCATAACATTTCAGAAAGTCCTTGAGACATGATAAAATACGGCAGATCAAGAATGCTGTTTGTAATATGTTTGTTATATACCCTTTTTTTTATCTCTAATGAATCATTTTTTCCAAAGTAAATATGGGGGGGGGGGGAACTTTGACATTACTTTCTGCATGAAAGTGACGCCATCATTTTTACAGAGCTGGTTCCACGTTACACATGACCACTTTCTGATGTCACAGCAATTGCCTGTAGCCTGGTTTTTACCCTTTTTGTCCCAGAAACCCCAAAACAGGTAATTGGCAAACAGTGCAGGTCCAGATCAGATGCCGCATACTGCGGCATCTGATCAGGACCTACATTGTTTGCAAAAAGTACTGCCATTTTCCAAAATGATTTTGAAGAAAACACAACCTGACAACCCTAAATTTTGAAATGGACTCTTACTATATATAAGGTGGAAGATTCCATTTGGTACAAAAAGGGTTAAAGGATGGTGATATGGAATCATAAAACACAAGAAGCATGGAACAGATTCTGTGTTTGTGTATCAGAAAATTGGTAGTAGACAGCCATATAATAAAGTTCAGTTTGTAAATCTGAAGAACAAACAAGACAGGAGCGACTGGCCTTTACCATATGAGCAAGCTTATTAGAAAAGGATCATTATCAAATACATGACGATAAGCACAGTCACTTCCATTACGAAAACACATCTATTCAAATATATAGAAAATTTAACCACCCCAAAAATGAAAATTTTCAGATCAAAATTCTGATATTTTTAGAAGAACTAGAGAAACCCGGCCCAGCACCACCCTCTGATATATCTTTCGAGCTTGTATGTAATATGAACGAAGAAGTCAAGAAGCTATAAGAATCTATAAATGTGCTTGTAAAAGCTAAACCAAACATAAATTTTCTGAATTGACCTAGGGAGTGAGGGCATCCAAGTTACTGAAGGGGTGGGGGCATCAATGTTACTGAAGCAGCAGGGTGGGGTATGCATCAATGAAATCTTTGGACTGGTATGCAACATCAATGCAAGTATCAATTGAATTTGTCTTAGAGTTTAGAACATACAGGCATCTATAAACTATGTCATAAAGCTTTAACCAAATGTAAAATTTGGACAAATGTAAAAATGGACGGACAGATGGAAGGAAGGATGGACAGACATGAACGGCATGATGAAAACTATAAACCCCCATAGCATACTTTGTATGCCTGTGGTATAATAATATATACCCCTGTAAACCCCAGTTTTACTATATAAAGATGGCCTGTTTTTGTGATGACGAGCCTTTCTACTAAAAGACATGTAGAAGAGAGCTTCATTCCAAAAACTATTATTTGGCTGTGCATGTGCATTTGAAGTATGCAAATTGGAGAATGATAAGGAGAATAATAAGATAATTGGTAAAGCATAAGGAGAAAGAGAAGATGATTGGAGAATGATAAGAGGGACATGGTGATTGAAGAATAAGGAAAATGGTAAAATTAAGATAATTGGTACCTGATAGGATGATTTGAGAACGATGAAATTAAAAGAGAATGATAAGGAGAATGATGAGATAACTGGATATTGATAAAGAGAATGATAACATGACCGGAGAATGACAAGAAGAGTGAAATGATGAGAGAATGATAATGAGAATAATAATATGATTAGAGAATGATAAGATTAGAGAACTATACGGGGAATGATAAGAAAATTGAAGACTGATTAAGGAGAATGATAAGATGATTGGAGAATGATAAGGAAAAGAGAATAAGGAGAATAAGATAATTGGAGAATGATAAGGGATATGATAAGGTAATTGGAGAATGATAACTGGAGAATGATAAGGAGAATGGTAAGACAACTGGAGAATGATTAAGAGAATGGTAAGCTAAATGGAGAATGACAAGTGAATTTTAAGATGATTGGAGAATGATGAGGAGAATGATAATATAATTGGAGAATGATAAGGAGAGTGGTAAGATAATTGGAGAATGATAAGGAGAATGGTAAGATAATTGATGTATGGTAAGAGGATTGGAGGATGATAAGGACCCCTTTCTTACGTGTCAAAACCTTTGCAGCGCATCCATGTTATAAAGCCTATTTTCTCATGATGCAGATCATACATATAACAAAAAGTTAACCCTTAAACTGCCAATCAGGACATTTGCAGATGTCATATTCAAGATTTATTTTTCTTATTTATTAGGAAAGATAAGGCTTGACATTACATGTGAATTGTCTGCCCTGCAGACAATTCACATATAATATCAAGCCTTATTTTCCTTGCAAAATAATAATAAAAACAAGTGCTGTATGCTCCAAAAAATTGCATGGCCCTTTGAGGGTAAGATGTTAACATGCATGAAGAGTACACAACAACATGCATCACAAATCACAAACCTGCCACATATAATCACGTAGTACTTCAGCCTGACTTGACTCATTACTGGCACGACTGATATCAGATGGTGCCTGATTGCTGTGCCGAGGGGAATCAAGTGCAGGCAGATTCGTGACAGACCGAGTGTAGCTGAAATGAAATGACCAATATTATCTGGTTCTTTCAAGAAAGCAAAATCATACTGAGGACAGTGCAGGAGTTGTTCATAGTATGATAGGCTTTGCCAAGCAAAATTGGGTCTTTGAGCATGTGTTCCCAGCAATGAAATGGATCAGCCTGCGCATCTTTAAAGTCTGATCAGAGTTTTTGCTGTGCCGTCATAATATGGCTAGACATTGACACAAAGCTTCTTTATTCAGTCAGGGAAGGTTTTATTCTGACTAAATAGAAGATAATTACTTTTTTGAGATGAATATCAAAAATATGTCATCGTGTGTGTTGGAAATATCAGAACTTTCACAAGTGCAAAGCATGAGTAAAAATTTTGATGTTTTCAACAAACAAGATGGAAATATTTTTTGGTATTGATCCCCCCCCCCCCTAAAAAAAAAGTAAATTTTCTTTTTATTTTATATGTGACTTCGGCGATAATGTACCGTAAATGAACAGCTGATTGTAACATGCTTCTCACTCATGAATATTTTTGGCCCAGGCGCACCCAAATTTCACCCTGCCTCATCATGAATTTTATATGTAAATTCGGCGATAATGTACCGTAAATGAACAGCTGATCGTAACATGCTTCTCACTCATGAATATTTCTGGTGTTTTCAACACACTCTATGAAATATGTTTTCAAAACATTTGATAAAATATTGGTATTTATCCCCCCCCCCCCCCAAAAAAAGTAAATTTTCTATTTATTTTATACGAAAAAACAAGGGGGATGTGGATTCAATACCTGCCGGGTCGGTAACATTCTTTCGTGGAGATTGATCATGAAATCTTTTCTATGGTTATTCTCTCCCTTCCGCTGATTCAAGATATGCACTGATTTCAGTGTTAAGTGTAAAATAAAGTTGGGAATAGACTGATATGAGTCTTTGCTGAGTCCACATGTTGAAAGACCCTTTCTCCATTTGTCAGAATGACCATCACAGTAAGCAGTTTCATAACATCATTACACCCAATAATGTATAGATTATATAGAAAAAATTACCATAAATGGTCATTTTTCTATATAATCCATTTTTTCTATATAATCTATACATTTTTGTTTTGGATACAACACAGTTGTTAAACTAACATGGTTTCTGCTTTGGACCCCATTAATAGTGTTTTAAAGAGGTTGTGGTGAATGTTCATTGTAATTTTGGTTTTATGGCCCTTTAAAGATCATTTCACTTATTTTGAGTGGATCATTAATCAGGGGTGGGCAAAAACCATTGTACCTGCAGAAAAATCACCTGACCTTCTGTTGTAGAACTGGGCATCTCATGTGACCAAAACCAGGCTAAATAGTGAAGTTTATATTTTCTTGTCCTTTGGGAGCATTGATTCCATTGTGGAATTTTGAAAATTTTTGAGGGTCACTGATGAGGCCTAACTTGCCGAAACTAGCTAGTCTGGCCCAGAAAACATGTACACTTTTAATATTTTCCAGTTCTGTGGTGTATTCCTTGCTTCCAAAGGATAAGCCTTCCTAGAACATATTTAACCCACAGCAGTGAGAGATGTAAAACCAGTGTGCCCCAGGATCATCTTTGGCCCCAGGGCTATCATTTGAACTATCTTGGTGGAGGTCCACTAGATGTCCCTGTATACCAAATATCAAATGCTTGGGCCTTCTGGTTTAAGACAAGAAGATTTTAAAAGTTTTTCCCTGTATGGGTCTATGTAAATATAGTGACCCCTTGATCAGGGCCATTTTTGACCCCAGGGCTCTGGTAGAGGCCCATTAGGCAAAGCCACATACCAAATACCAAATGCCTGGGCCTTCTTGTTTTAGACAAGAAGATTTTTAAATGTTTTCATTAATTTTCCAATTTTTGTTGCCATGGCAACCAGAGTTATTCATGAAATGAAATTCTTTGAATATCTTTTAAAGAGGACCACCCAAAGATCATTTCTGCCAAGTCTGGCTCAAATCTGCTCAGTGGTTAAGGAGGAGATGTCATTTTTAAGAAATTGTGGACAGGCAGGTAGATGGACGACGATGATGACAGATGGTGACTGAGCACAATAGCTCACTCAGGTGAGCCAAACAAGTAGAGAAAGTGCCCAGTGGGGCACGTATACCCCCGGCCAGTGCCATCCCCTTATAGTGGAAATAACAATTTGTCTGTAGGATTGAACCTTTCCATATAAACTTTCCATTTAGTCCACTGAGAATAACCATTGCATTTCAACAACAAGGAGTATAATGAAAACAGTTAACACTAGAAAAAGTGCCAAGTGGGGCACGTAAACCCCCGGCCAGTGCCATCCCATTTTAGTGGTAATGACAATTTGTCTGTAGCATTGTCCACTGAGAATAACTATTGCATTTCAACAACAAGGAGTATAATGAAACAGTTAACACAAAACTTTGACGTAATCAAAATGCCTAAGTCTTAATTATAAACCCCTAGCCCCACCCTGGGGAATGACCCAGGAGCTTAGATATTCCCTATGAAGGTTAATACTACAGCTATATTCTGTACCATGTATGAAGATAATCTAACATGAGGTTACAGAGATATGAGCAATCAAAAAGGTTTAACCCCAAAACTTTGACGTAAAAATTGACAAACGGACAGACAGCCCACCCAGGGCTTGACCCAGGGGCTTAGATATTCCACATGAAAGGTAATGCTATAGAGATATCTTTTACCAAATATGAAGAGAATCTAACATGTGGTTACAGAGATATAAGCAATCAACAATCAAAAAGGTTTAACACAAAACTTTGATGTCAAAGTTTTACAAACGGTCGGACAGCTCACCCAGGGGATTGACTCAGGGGCTTAGATATTCTATATGAAAGGTAATGCTATAGAGATATTAAGAGAATCTAACATGTTGTTACAGAGATATGAGCAACCCAAAAGGTTTAACACAAAACACTGACATAAATGTTGATGAAGGGTTGGACAGACTGACGGATGGACAGCCCACCTAGTTGCTTGAACCCCGAGCTTAGATATTCCAAATGAAAGGTAATGCTATAGAGATATCCTTTAACAAATATGAAGAGAATCCAACACCTGGTGACAGAGATACGAGCAATGAAAAAGGTTTAACACAAAACTTTGACGTAAAAGTTGACAAACTGAGGGACAACCCATCTAGGGGCTTGACCCAGGGGCTTAGATATTCCACATGAAAGGTAATGCTACAGAGATATCCTTGACCAAACATGAAGAGAATCTAACATGTGGTTACAGAGATATAAGCAATCAACAATCAAAAAGGTTTAACACAAAACTTTCAATGTCAAAGTTTACAAACGGTCGGACACCTCACCCAGGGGACTGACTCAGGGGCTTAGATATTCTATAAGAAAGGTAATGCTATAGAGATAGTAAGAGAATCTAACATGTTGTTACAGAGATATGAGCAGGTTTAACACAAAACACTGACGTAAATGTTGATGAAGGGTTGGACAGACTGATGGATGGACAGACTGACGGATGGACAGCCCATCTAGTTGCTTGAACCCCGAGCTTAGATATTCCAAATGAAAGGTAATGCTATAGAGATATCCTTTAACAAATATGAAGAGAATTCAACACCTGGTGACAGAGATACGAGCAATGAAAAAGGTTTAACACAAAACTTTGACGTAAAAGTTGACAAACTGAGGGACAGCCCATCTAGGGGCTTGACCGAGGGGCTTAGATATTCCACATGAAAGGAAATGCTATAGAGATATCCTTTACCAAACATGAAGAGAATCTAACATGTGGTTACAGAGATATCAGCAATGAAAAAGGTTTAAAACAAAACTTTGACGTAAAAATAGATGAACAGACAGACGGGCGATATGAGCTGTCAAAAAGGTTTAACGCAAAACTTTGACGTAAAGCTTGAGGAAAGACGGGACAGCCAGAAGTACGAACGAACGAACTAACAAGCAAATTCGTTGAATTGATATCCCCCGCCGAATGGGTTTTTCGTGTAGAATGGCAAGAAAATATATCTGGCCAAAATTGAGAAAAAAAAATTGCGCGTGCATCACGGCAGCATAATAATACATATTTATTTCAAGTTTCATTTTATTCCATGCAATAGTTGCTGAGAAGCGGTTCCAGACAAAGTGAGACGACGAAAAATCCAGAATTTTAATCATTTAAGGGGCCATAACTCTGGGTGTAAAAAGTCAATCCGAAAAAAATTTGTGCGTGCATCACCACAGCATAATAATACATATTTATTTCAAGTTTCATTTAATTCCATGCAATAGTTGCTGAGAAACAGTTCCCGACAAAAAAGTGAGACGACGAAAAATCCAGAATTTCAATCATTTAAGGGGCCATAACTCT
The DNA here is from genome assembly GCA_963580285.1 of Lucinisca nassula. Classification (NCBI taxonomy): domain Eukaryota; kingdom Metazoa; phylum Mollusca; class Bivalvia; order Lucinida; family Lucinidae; genus Lucinisca; species Lucinisca nassula. The sequence continues at coordinate 59,391,322 of OY757014.1, forward strand.
GGATGTAAAAAGTAAATCCGGAAAAAAAATGCGCGTGCATCACCACAGCATAATAATACATATTTATTTCAAGTTTCATTTAATTCCATGCAATAGTTGCTGAGAAACGGTTCCGGACAAAGTGAGACGACGAAAAATCCAGAATTTCGATCATTTAAGGGGCCATAACTCTGGATGTAAAAAGTCAATCCAGAAAAAAATTGCGCGTGCATCACCGCAGCATAATAATACATATTTATTTCACGTTTCATTTAATTCGATGCAATAGTTGCTGAGAAACAGTTCCGGTGTAACAGTTTATCTTTACCCCCTGGGTAGCTTTACCCCCGGGGGTAAAGATATCCCGGGATATCTTTACCCCCACCCTGGATATCTTTACCCCCACCCCAACTTTTGGGTATAAACTATTTTCTTAATGCCCAATTTCTTCTTATATGTAAGTGAAGCAAGATAGTGGACTCGATGTTTCACTTTAACATTTTTTCGTTTCAATCATGACTTGGACTATTAGAACTACCCTTAGTAAGAAATATGACCATATTATAGAGGCAAATGATTATTGTATAACTTCTTTTTTGTATATTTTCTTATTCAAAATGTTGCTTATGACAATCTTTCATAATCTTTCATTATCCCTGTCAGTTGTGAAATGGGTGGTGGTGAGTGGAAAGGCGGGGGTAAAGATATCCCGGCTGGGATATCTTTACACCCGGGGCTAAAGCTAAACTGGCCAGGATATCTTTACCCCCACCCCAACTTTTGTGTGTAAACTTTTTTCTTAATGCCCAATTTCTTCTTATATGTAAGAGAAGCAAGATAGTGGACTCGATGTTTCACTTTAACATTTTTCGTTTCAATTGTGACTCGGACTTATAGAACTACCCTTAGAAAGAAATATGACCATATTATATAGAGGCAAATGATTATTTAATAACTTCTTTTTGTATATTTTCTTATTCAAAATGTCCCTTATGACAATCTTTCATAATCTTGCATTATCCCCGTTAGTTGTGAAATGGGTGGTGGTGGTGAGTGCAAAGGCGGGGGTAAAGATATCCCGGCCGGGATATCTTTACCCCCGGGGGTAAAGCTAAACTAGCCAGGATATCTTTACCCCCACCCCAACTTTTGGGTATAAACTATTTTCTAAATGCCCAATTTCTTCTTATATGTAAGAGAAGCAAGATAGTGAACTCGATGTTTCACTTTAACATTTTTCGTTTCAATCGTGACTCAGACTATTAGAACTACCCTTAGTTAGAAATATGACCATATTATAGAGGCGAATGATTATTTAATTACTTCTTTTTGTTTGATTCTTATTCAAAATGTCCCTTATGACAATCTTTCATAAACTTGCATTATCCCTGTCAGTTGTGAAATGGGTGGTGGGGGTGAGTGGAAAGGCGGGGGTAAAGATATCCCAGCTGGGATATCTTTTCACCTGGGGGTAAAGCTAAACTGGCCATGATATCTTTACCCCCACCCCAACTTTTGGGTATAAACTATTTTCTAAATGCCCAATTTCTTCTTATATGTAAGAGAAGCAAGATAGTGGACTTGATGTTTCAATTTAACATTTTTCATTTCAATTGTGACTCGGACTTATAGAAATAGACCATATTATAGAGGCAAATGATTATTTAATAACTTCTTTTTGTATATTTTCTTATTCAAAATGTCCCTTATGACAATCTTTCATAATCTTGCATTATCCCTGTCCATTGTGAAATGGGTGGTGGTGGTGAGTGGAAAGGCGGGGGTAAAGATATCCCAGCCGGGATATCTTTACCCCCGGGGGTAAAGCTAAACTGGCCATGATATCTTTACCCCCACCCCAACTTTTGGGTATGAACTATTTTCTAAATGCCCAATTTCTTCTTATATGTAAGAGAAGCAAGATAGTGGACTGGATGTTTCACTTTAACATTTTTCGTTTCAATCGTGACTCGGACTAATAGAACAACCCTTAGTAAGAAATACGAACATATTATAGAGGCAAATGATTATTTAATAACTTCTTTCTGTATATTTTCTCAATCAAAATGTCCCTTATGACAATCTTTCATAATCTTGCATTATCCCTGTCAGTTGTGAAACGGGTGGTGGGGGTGGGTGGAAAGGCGGGGGTAAAGATATCCCGGCTGGGATATCTTTACCCCCGGGGGTAAAGCTATCCCAGCCGGGATATCTTTACCCCCACCCCAACTTTTGGGTATAAACTATTTTCTAAATGCCCAATTTCTTCTTATATGTAAGAGAAGCAAGATAGTGGACTCGATGTTTCACTTTAACATCTTTCGTTTCAATCATGACTCGGCCTAATAGAACAACCCTTAGTAAGAAATATGAACATATTATAGAGGCAAATGATTATTTAATAACTTCTTTTTGTATATTTTCTCATTCAAAATGTCCGTTATGACAATCTTTCATAATCTTGCATTTTCCCTGTCGGTTGTGAAATGGGTGGTCGTGGTGAGTGGAAAGGCGGGGGTAAAGCTATCCCAGCCAGGATATCTTTACCCCCACCCCAACTTTTGGGAATAAACTATTTTCTTAATGCCCAATTTCTTCTTATATGTCAGAGAAGCAAGATAGTGGACTAAATGTTTCACTTGAACATTTTTCATTTCAATCGTGACTCGGACTTATGGAACTACCCTTGATTATTTGATAACTTCTTTTTGTATAGTTTCTTATTCAACATGTCCCTTATGACAATCTTTCATAATCTTGCATTATCCCTGTCAGTTGTGAAATGGGTGGTGGTGAGTGGAAAGGTGGGGGTAAAGATATCCTGGCTGGGATATCTTTACCCCCGGGGTAAAGCTAAACTGGCCAGGATATCTTTACCCCCATCCCCACGTTTGGATATAAACTATTTTCTCAATGCCCAATTTCTTCTTATATGTAACTGAAGCAAGATAGTGGACCTGATGTTTTACTTGAACATTTTTTGTTTCAGTCATGACACTGATAGAACTACCCTAAGTAAGAAGTATGACCATATGATATTATAGAGGCATATGACCGTTTAATAACTTCATTTTGTTTATTTTCTAAGTCAACACCTTACTTATGACAATCTTTCTTAATCTTGCATTAACCCAGTCAGTTGTGAGTGGTGGACATCAGTAGTACCTTCCATTGTTGAGAAGTGTGCTTGTCTGGGTTTTCCAAAGTCTTGATTTTTTTGGGGTGGTGGGGGGGGGGGGGGGGGGGGTCACCCTATTCCAGCCATGAAATCTTCACCCCCACCCATTAGCAATGGTATAAGATGTGAAAAAGATTTTCTTGCAAGCTGTATGGTTTAATTATGTTTGTTTTGTTTGTTTTTTTTTGCTTCACTTACATATAAGAAGAAATTGGGCATTAAGAAATAGTTTATACCCCAAAGTTGGGGTTGGGGTAAAGATACCCTGGCCAGTTTAGCTTTACCCCCGGGGGTAAAGATATCCCGGCCGGAATATCTTTACCCCCGCCTTTCCACTCACCACCACCACCCATTTCACAACTGACAGGGATAATGCAAGTTTATGAAAGATTGTCATAAGGGACATTTTGAATAAGAAAATATACAAAAAGAAGTTATACAATAATCATTTGCCTCAATAATATGGTCATATTTCTTACTAAGGGTAGTTCTAATAGTCCGAGTCACGATTGAAACGTAAAATGTTAAAGTGAAACATCGAGTCCACTATCTTGCTTCTCTTACATATAAGAAGAAATTGGGCATTTAGAAAATAGTTTATACCCAAAAGTTGGGATGGGGGTAAAGATATCCTGGCCAGTTTAGCTTTACCCCCGGGGGTAAAGATATCCCAGCCGGGATATCTTTACCCCCGCCTTTGCACTCACCACCACCACCCATTTCACAACTGACAGGGATAATGCAAGTTTATGAAAGATTGTCATAAGGGACATTTTGAATAAGAAAATATACAAAAAGAAGTTATACAATAATCATTTGCCTCTATAATATGGTCATATTTCTTACTATGGGTAGTTCTAATAGTCCGAGTCACGATTGAAACGAAAAATGTTAAAGTGAAACATCGAGTCCACTATCTTTCTTCTCTTACATATAAGAAGGAATTGGGCATTTAGAAAATAGTTTATACCCAAACGTTGGGGTGGGGGTAAAGATATCCTGGCCAGTTTAGCTTTCACCCCGGGGGTAAAGATATCCCAGCCGGGATATCTTTACCCCCGCCTTTCCACCCACCCCCACCACCCGTTTCACAACTGACAGGGATAATGCAAGATTATGAAAGATTGTCATAAGGGACATTTTGAATAAGAATCAAACAAAAAGAAGTTACTAAATAATCATTCGCCTCTATAATATGGTCATATTTCTTACTAAGGGTAGTTCTATTAGTCCGAGTCATGATTGAAATGAAAAAATGTTAAAGTGAAACATCGAGTCCACTATCTTGCTTCTCTTACATATAAGAAGAAATTGGGCATTTAGAAAATAGTTTATACCCAAAAGTTGGGGTGGGGGTAAAGATATCCTGGCCAGTTTAGCTTTACCCCCGGGGGTAAAGATATCCCAGCCGGGATATCTTTACCCCCGCCTTTCCACTCACCCCCACCACCCATTTCACAACTGACAGGGATAATGCAAGATTATGAAAGATTGTCATAAGGGACATTTTGAATAAGAATCAAACAAAAAGAAGTTATTAAATAATCATTTGCCTCTATAATATGGTCATATTTCTTATTAAGGATAGTTCTAATAGTCCGAGTCACGATTGAAACGAAAAAATGTTAAAGTGAAACATCGAGTCCACTATCTTGCTTCTCTTACATATAAGAAGAAATTGGGCATTTAGAAAATAGTTTATACCCAAAAGTTGGGGTGGGGGTAAAGATATCCTGGCCAGTTTAGCTTTACCCCCGTGGGTAAAGATATCCCAGCCGGGATATCTTTACCCCCGCCTTTCCACTCACCCCCACCACCCATTTCACAACTGACAGGGATAATGCAAGATTATGAAAGATTGTCATAAGGGACATTTTGAATAAGAATCAAACAAAAAGAAGTTATTAAATAATCATTTGCCTCTATAATATGGTCATATTTCTTACTAAGGATAGTTCTAATAGTCCGAGTCACGATTGAAACGAAAAAATGTTAAAGTGAAACATCGAGTCCACTATCTTGCTTCTCTTACATATAAGAAGAAATTGGGCATTTAGAAAATAGTTTATACCCAAAAGCTGGGGTGGGGGTAAAGATATCCTGGCCAGTTTAGCTTTACCCCCGGGGGTAAAGATATCCCAGCCGGGATATCTTTACCCCCGCCTTGCCACTCACCACCACCACCCATTTCACGACTGAAAGGGATAATGCGAGATTATGAAAGATTGTCATAAGCAACATTTTGAATAAGAATCAAACAAAAAGAAGTTATTAAATAATCATTTGCCTCTATAATGTGGTCATATTTCTTACTAAGGGTAGTTCTATTAGTCTGAGTCATGATTGAAACTAAAAATGTTAAAGTGAAACATCGAGTCCACTATCTTGCTTCTCTTACATATAAGAAGAAATTGGGTAATAAGAAAATAGTTTATACCCAAAAGTTGGGGTGGGGGTAAAGATATCCTGGCCAGTTTAGCTTTACCCCCGGGGGTAAAGATATCCTGGCCAGTTTAGCTTTACCCCCGGGGGTGAAGATATCCAGGGTGGGGGTAAAGATATCCCGGGATATTCTTACCCCCGGGGGTAAAGCTACCCCTGAGTAGCTTTACCCCCGGGGGTAAAGCTACCCAGGGGTCAAGATAAACTGGGACACCGGACAAAGTGAGATGACGAAAAAATCCAGAATTTCAATCATTTAAGGGGCCATAACTCTGGGTGTAAAAAGTCAATCCGAAAAAAAAATTGCACGTGCATCACTGCAGCATAATAATACATATTTATTTCAAGTTTCATTTAATTCCATGCAATAGTTGCTGAGAAACGGTTCCGGACAAAGTGAGACGACGAAAAATCCAGAATTTCAATCATTCAAGGGGCCATAACTCTGGATGTAAAAAGTCAATCCGAAAAAAAATTGCGCGTGCATCACCACAGCATAATAATACATATTTATTTCAAGTCTCATTTAATTCCATGCAATAGTTGCTGAGAAACGGTTCCGGACAAAGTGAGACGACGAAAAATCCAGAATTTCAATCATTCAAGGGGCCATAACTCTGGATGTAAAAAGTCAATCCGAAAAAAAATTGCGCGTGCATCACCACAGCATAATAATACATATTTATTTCAAGTTTCATTTAATTCCATGCAATAGTTGCTGAGAAACGGTTCCGGACAAAGTGTGACGGACGGACGGAAGGACGGACGGACGGATGGATGGAAGGACGGACGGACGGACGGAAGGACGGATGGATGGACGGACGGACTGACGGACAACGCCAAAACTATATCCCTCCGCCTTCGGCGGGGGATAACAAACCAATGAATGAACCACCCAACCAACGAACCAACCAACGGACGGAAAGACAAAAACTAAAAAACCCCTGACATACTTCGTATGCTGGGGGTGTAACAAAACTTAGACGTAATCAAAATGCCTAAGTCTTGATTATTGACCCCTAGCCCCACCCAGGGGCTTGACCCAGGAGCTTAGATATTCCATATGAAAGTTAATACTATAGCTATATTCTGTACCAAATATGAAGACAATCTAATGTGAGGTTACAGAGATGAGCAATCAAAAAAGGTTTAACACAAAACTTTGAGGTAAAAGTTGACAAACAGACGGACTGTCCACCCAGGACGGACAGTCCACCCAGGGACTCGTCCCAGGGGCTTAGATATTCCATATGAAAGGTAATGCTATAGAGTTATCCTGTACCAAATATGAAGAGAATCCAACATGTGGTGAAAGAGACAATGGCAATCAAAAAGGTTTAACACAAAACTTTGACCTAAAAGTAGATGAACAGACAGACGGACAGATAGACAGCCCACCCAGGGGCTTGACCCAGGGGCTTAGATATTCCATATGAAAGCTAATGCTACAGAGATATCCTTTACCAAATATGAAGAGAATGAAACATGTGGTTACAGAGATATCAGCAATGAAAACGGTTTAACACAAAACGTTGACGTAAAAGTAGATGAACAGACAGACAGATGGACAGACAGATAGCCGACCCAGGGGCTTAGATATTATATATGAAAGGTAATGCTATATAGATATCCTTTACCAAATATGAAGAGCATTTAACATGTGGTTACAGAGATATGAGCTGTCAAAAAGGTTTAACGCAAAACTTTGATGTAAAGGTAGACGAACGGAAGTACGAATGAACGAACTAACGAACAAACAAACTAACCAACGAATGGACGGAAAGACGAAAACTATATACCCCCCCCACCCCCCCGACATACTTTGTATGCCAGGGGTATAATAACCATATTAATATGGGGATGAAGTAGTGTTGCTGCTTATTAAGAAACTGTGTATAAATATGTCCTTGTTTCAATTTTATGTCTCATACCAGATTATTCATAGAACTGCACGGCCTGTCAATGTTTGGTGGTAAGGCCAATTTTGGTTTGTGCTCTATAATCAAGCCAACAGTTTTGAAGAAATATCTAGGTATTGGCCAATTCTATGTCTCTTTAGAAAATCTCTGTTTCATCACGAAAACAAACCTATATAATTCTGACCCCCTTGAACCCTACTTTTATATAGTAAAAGTACAGGGGTAAACCTTATTTTTCCTAAATCTTATCTAAAATATAGATTATGGGTACTGATTAGAACCGCCTCATTGAAGCAGTTCTAAGGAGTACCCACAATCTATATTTTAGAGCAGAAATAAGTAAAAATATAATAATTTTCATCTTAAAATTTTCGTTTTTTCAGTGGTAAAATTTACAATGTATTTGTATAGGCATATTTTCGCAATGTTCATTGGTCATGGGCTGTGCATAGCTGCAAAAAACTGGATAAAGATATAAAAGAATGTAAATATTAGCAACAAATTTAATTTTTTGAGGTTAATTGAATCACAACCAACATTGGTTGTTCATACTTTGATAAACCTCAGAATGAAAAGAAATTCATTTCTTAAGAAGATGCAGTGAAACTCCTATATTAAGACCATTTTTGGAACTGTTCAAAAGTGGTTTTAAGACCACGTCTGAACAGTGATCTCGTACTACAGGATATTGGTTTTTAACCCATTTTATGCTAGTGGACTCTTCCATTGCTATATGTTGGACAAGTCTATTTGACATATAAGGGGTGTCAGGCCTATTTTTAGTTTTTATTCTATTTTTGAGGGAAATTCTGTTAGCAAATAGTGCAGGCCTTGACTTATCTGGGCCTGCACTGTTTGCCAAGGTACCCCTTTAAGGGTTTCCCGCATACAAAGGGTTAACAGATGAATTGGTCTAAATTTTAGCTCGTCTTAATTGCAGCCTTTCACTGCATAGGAAGTGCGACAGTTATCCCGATCCAAATGTATCATATACTAAGACAGATATACTTACAACGATGGCTTAGCATTGCCTATTGGAGTTGAACCTAAAATAAACAGATAGCATAACCATAAAATATGCAAAACATCATTGTGAGGGCTTTTTAACTCTTATCATGCTGTTCACAACAACCCCTATCTTTGGAAACAGTGTAGATCCAGATCAGATGGCTTCTGAAGAAGCCATCTGATCAGGATCTGCACTGTTTGAGTTTATGGCTTTGTAAGAATAAATTACATCAAGTAATCTGATTGGTTCAAAGTTAGAAATGGGTGTGGCTAAACTGAATATTCAGCAAGAGAAGGGTTAAAGTGGCTGCTAGTTAATTGCGTTGGGAGTTTAATGATACCTCAACCCTCATTTGTCGTTTTCTGTCGTCTCCCAGAGAAAGGGAGAAAAGAGATAGTGGAGATGAAAGACAGGAATAGGGAAGAAAGAGGAGAATGTAAGAAAACAAAGAACTGGAAGAAATAACAACATTCCCCTCTTCCCTTGCTGCAAGGACAGTAGACTTTGCCTAACAGTTGGGCACCCTGGTGATTGCCAACTGTAAGCCAATATCAGTTGGGTGCCCTGGTGATTGCCAACAGTAAGCCAATATCAGTTGGACTCCCCAGTGATATAAGATACAGAGCACCTTCGCTTCACCCAACCATCCCAAAAAGTGGCTGATAGATACATCAAGATAAGGAGCAGTACTGCGGGTGATATTTTTTTTATATCTCAATTAACCCTTTTTGTTCCAAATGGAATCTTCCTCCTTATATATAGTTGGAGTCCATTTCAAATTTTCGGGGTGTCAGGTTGTGTTTTCTTCAAAATTTATTTGCAAATTGACTTGACTTTTTTGTAAACAGTGTAGGCCCTGATCAGATGCCGCGTTCTGTGGTGTCTGATTTCTGCGGCATCTGATCTTGGCCTGAATTGTTTGCCAATTACCCGTTTTGGGGTTTCTGGTACAAAATGGGTTAAAACATATATTGTGAGTACTTGTAAGAATTGCCTCAATGAGGCAATTCTAACAAGAATCCACAACATAATTTTCTTACAAAAATCACTCCATTAAAGAATATATTAAGGGTACCTATTACAATTGCCTAAACAAGAAATAAGAAAACTCATGTATACCCCCGTAAACCGAATGTAGGACAAAACGTCCCATGGACCAAACATCCCATGCCATTTTCGACCAAGTGGACCAAACGTCCCACATCATTTTTTCAGGGTGGACAAAACGTCCCATATCATTTTGTCAGGGTGGACAAAACGTCCCACATCATTTTTTCAGGATGGACAAAATGTCCCACACAGTTTTGACAGGGTGGACAAAATGTCCCATGCTATTTTGACAGGGTGGACAAAACGTCCCATATTCTTTAGGTGGTATAAGGGAGGTGGAAGGGATTTGGAAGGGTATGTGACAATATAGAGTAAAAATTCACTATTAAGACCACCTTAAATTAAGACCAATTATGCTTTTAAAAGCATTATTTAGACGGTTTTAGGTACATTTTCTTTGTGTTTGCAGTGTCCAGTCTGCTCTAGTTGGAGCCCACCCTTGGGCCTGTTCAAAAGTGGTCTTTTAGGCTACTACTGAACATTCCCAAGGGTGGTCTTAATATATGAATTTTACTGTACTAACATAAACACTACAAAAATGAATGTGGAAATATAGTTAGATGCTTTTGTTTACAAAACATGAATATGCAAACACAATCATTAAAGAGCACATGGTTAAGAGCACATTTTTTACATAAAAGAAATTTTTTTATGATAGCACATATAAGAAAATGTGTACAACTTATCTTACTCTGTTGAAAAAAAAATAATAGTATCAGTGGGCAATTGGCAAACAGTGCAGGCCAAGATCAGATGCCTCAGAACAAGAGGTCTTATCAGAGCCTACACTGTTTGCAAAACTATAAATCACTTTCCAAATTAATTTTAAACAAAACACAACCTGATATCCCTGATATCCTGATATCTGAAACACAGTTTTCACCTATTATTTTATTACTGGATATATCTTGTATAAAAATACTAAAAGGTATCTTGTATAAAATACTGAAAACATCACGAAAAACATGCCTTTATAATTTTGACCGCCTTAAAACCCACTTTACAAGTATGCCTGGAACTACTGATTATGCCAAACATAATCCTTATAGGTTGAGAGGTCAATAAACCCCCTAAGCACACATGTATAATTATAAAAAGTTATTACAAGTAATTATGCCCTTTTCACTTTAATCTAACAAAGGTTTTTTCTTTGATCAGCTGCTAATTACAGAATTAATTTGTTGATAGGCAAATGTATAACTTTTGAAAATTCTGATTGATTTTTGTGAAGAGTCTTTATAATCTGTATGATGAAAATTAATGGTGATGATCAAATTGATCATAATTGAACAAACATTATTAAGTCAGTTCAATGAATTTAATCTAAGATCATAATTTTCTTATTCATTGTTAGAATTTTTGCATTGATGATTTCACTGTTATACATTTTTTCACCTTTTGTACATGTGCAGTACTACCTGCATGTTTCAATAATTTCTCCATGAGCACCAAAATAGCTTTGAGAATGTAGGACAAAACAACCCGCGGACAAAACACCCCCTGCTCATTTTGGTATAGGTGGACAAAACACCCCTCATGTTTTTTACAGGGTGGACATAACACCCCCTGCAACTTATGAAAGGGTGGACAAAACCCCCCTCCTAAGTTTTGCAAGGTGGACAAAATCCCCCCTATCATGTGGACAAAACCCCCTCAGACAGAATCCTCTGTATTTATTATTGCTATAGAATTCTGGTCCCTTGAGTAATAATCTGCTTACAATGGTACGGTAGGCAAAACCCCTTCCAAGATATGAACATAAATGTATGCTTATCAACAATATTTTTGTTTCAAAAATGTATGAGGGCATGAAGTATGAAGAAATTAATGGGGCTATTAGGTATTAAGCTGCACTTAATTATGTTTGATCACCCACAGAAACTTGAAGTCCAAAATAAGAAATATATGTAATGACAGGCTGTTACAAAGCTTTTGGATACAATTCAGAAGGAACCTAAAATTGTGTAGATTATACAGAAAATTACTATGTAGGGTCATTTTTCTGTTAATCTATAGCTTTTTATTAAGACATCATACTGTGTGAGCTGTGGGAGGGTTCTTAATCTTTTGGATTAAACATGGTACAAAGAAAAAACAGAAATTGGATAGGTTATAATAAAAATGACCAAGTATTGATGGCTACATACATACATACCTGGTTTATGTGTGTAACAGGAACACCCTTCAACTACTGGTGAGGTGCCCAATCTAGCATCAGGGGGATCTTGTCCGAGGGGGCTTTTGTCCACATGATAGGGGGGATTTTGTCCACCTTGCAAAACTTACGAGGGGGGTTTTGTCCACCCTGTCAAAAGTTGCAGGGGGTGTTATGTCCACCCTGTAAAAAACTTGAGGGGGGTTTCGTCCACCTATGCCAAAATGAGCAGGGGGTGTTATGTCCGGGGGTGTTTTGTCCGGATACCTTAGTATTGAAATCTACAGTTTTCAACACATGTATATACAGACTGATTTTCCAAAATCAGTTATTGTGCATGTGGAGGTGTGGGGGGATATTGTCAGCCTTTACAAAAAGAGGGGATTTTGTCCGGGGGTGGGGGGATTCTGTTTGGGGCGTCTGATCAGGGCCTACATTATTTGCAAAAAGTTCAGTTATTTTCCAAATAAATTTAAAAGAAAACACCCCTTAATTTCGAAATGACTCCTGTCATATATAAGGAGGATGAATCCATTGTGTATAACAAGGGGACCGTAATGGTCCTAATTTGCTCACCTGAGATAAGAGATATACATGTGGGTCCCATGGTGGGGCAAAATGCATGACACTAGAGGGCAATTACATCATTTCAACAAACAACAATTAGTTATTTATTAGATAGATAAGATTATATAGATTAGATTAGGTATAATGGTTCCCTTTGAACTGAATATGGGACGTTTTGTCCACCCTGTCGAAATAGCATGGGACGTTTTGTCCACCCTGTCAAAACAGTGTGGGACGTTTTGTCCACCCTGTCAAAATCAAGTGGGACGTTTTGTCCACCCTGCAAAAATGATGTGGGACGTTTTGTCCACCCTGACAAAATGATGTGGGACGTTTTGTCCACCTGGTCAAAAATGGCATGGGACGTTTTGTCCATGGGACGTTTTGTCCATGGGATGTTTTGTCCAGTTTTCTCTCTATAAAGTAGGGTTCAGTGGGGTGTTTATTTCATGGACATGTTCATGTGATGTGCACCAAAGCAGCAGCTGAACACTTTATACTTTGTCTTAGGCCTTGTCCACACAGTTTAACTTTGTCAAATTCAACACTGCTAGATTAAACAAGTGAGTGAGTGAGTGAGTTTTAGTTTTACGTCCCACCAACAGCTAAGGTCATACGGAGACGGGACCTCGGTTTAAAGACTCATCCGAAAGTCTGGAGAAGCCGGGGATCGATCCTGCGATTCCTGGTTTACAAGGCGAGTAGCGTAGCCACTGCACCACGGAGGCTTCTAATAGATTAAACAAAGTTGGACCATTTGAGCAGGCTATAAAACACCTATCTGTTAAACTCCACAAGTTTGATATGAGTCGATGCCTATGTTCAATTCAATAATGTTGCAATAAACAGCGTTTTGAACAACTGGCCCAAGATTTTGGCCCAGTTGTTCAAAGCAATGTTAGCTTAACAAGCTCATTAGTGGTCAAACTGTTAACTGTTCTAGTAATTACAAAATCTAATACTGTGATATTTTTGCTGAAAAATGTGAGCAGCTTTTGCATTTGCAAAAGCTGCTCACTTTTTTCAGCAAAAATATTAGCATATTTGCCACCATATTTAATTATCAAAGTTTTAACAAACAACTTTGTTAGTTTTGAACATCTGGCCCAGGACTTGATACTTACTGGATGAGACACTGATGGACTCGTCTTTCACGATTGCTTTATCTATAGTGTCTTCTATCAGATCAATCATCACATCAGTATACACCAGCTGAAAACAATGGCTGACCAGAGAACAGAAACTTTCTGCTATTGCCTAGAAACAAATGAACACAAAGCAACATCAGGGATTAGTTGTTTAAATGTTCACAAAGTCATACTAGAAACTCCTATCATATATGGCAAATACAGTGATATATTTGTTGAAAAAGCTACGCATAATTTTTCAGCCAAAAATACTAGTGTATAAGATCATACTGAACTTGCAAGAACAGTTAATGTTTCCACTATTGACCAATTGTGAGGCCAATGATGGTAAGAAAATGTGACATGGTTTAAGATGGATCCCAAAATTGAATAATTATATAGAACAATGACCTTAAACGGTTACTTTTCTATAAATTCTACACGTGTGTTTGGATATAACATAATTGTGTCACTAACACATCCTTTGTTTTTCACTTGTTGGTATTTTGTTGGTCCATACAGAACGGTTACCACCTTTCGAGAGGAACAGTGGGTACTGAATGTGCTTTTTGCAGCCCAATTGACATGTTGTGCTTGTTTTGGGTTGGTAAACATTTTGTTACCCATCACGTGAACAAGTCCGTGAAATGAACACCCCCCTAAACCCCACTTTATATAGAGAAAACTGAGGTTTAAGGGGGTAAACATTATTTTTCTTATTTTTACTCCAAGACATAGGTTGTGAGTACTCGTTAGAACCGCCTCAATGAGGCGGTTCTAACGAGCACCCACAACCTATGTTTGTAGTATTTATAAGAAAAATATCGCATATTTTAATAAAAAAAAGTAGCCATTTTGGAGTTGTGAAAAAATGCACTATGCCATATGGGCGTGTTATCGTAATGTTTCCTCTTAGTGCCACTAGTGGCCTGTGATCTTTGAGTGTGGCTTTTTCTCAGCTTCTTGTTCCTTTTCATTTGACATTGCTTTTACCCTAATCTTGCTGAATATTCATTTAAGCCACACTCATTTCTATCTATCAACCAATCAAATTACTTGATGTAATTTATTGCTACAAATTCATAAACTGTATGTCAAACAGTGCAGATCCTGATCAGATGGCTTCTTCAGAAGCCATCTGATCTGGATCTACACTGTTTGCAAAGATAGGGGTTGTCATGAACAGCAAGATAAGGGTTAAATGATCTCCAAAAACTAACATTGTAAAAATTGAATTACACTATCAAGAAATTGGATTTCAACCCCTGTTTCATTAAAAGGAAAAATTGCAAACATCAAGCCAAAGATGATAATTTCTGTCACTTTATTTGGTTAGATGCTATTACCTGAGTTTCACAGTTAAGTACGGCTAGGTTCAGACTTTCCTGTGTACCTGTAAAAATATACATAAATTCTAATGTATATGTACTTGCGAATATAGTTAACTTTAATGGCCCAGTCAACACTATTAAGGACATACTGAGCTGGTCAGTTTATCAAACTATACTTCCTGAGCTGACTTGTACATAAGCAGTTAGGCAGTACATAGAGAATACCAGGTGAGTGTCTTTTGATATCAAGTTTATCAGGCAAGGCTTCTACATGCCGAGTGATTCTACATGCATTTTCGAAGCCCAGCGTGATAAACTTGATATCAAATGACACAAATCTGGTATTCTGTTTATCAGTTTATCCCATTATACACTTACATTTTTGCCATTTTTTTCGAGCAGTCGAGTTCTAAGAAGTACAATGTCATGTTGACCTGATAAAGCCTACTTGTCCCGAGATAGCATATGTTTATCAGGTCAATGTGCTACAATGCAATTAATATAGGGGTGACTGATAAAGTGCACATCCTTTCTCCTGAAACTGACAACTGTCCTTCTTTGATTGGCAAAAGTGAGTGTATGACTAGAAAAGATATAATCAATCTCTATGAAAGAATATTGCCGATCTGGCAGATTTTGAATCTGCACCCTACCGATCACCAGTCATGCACACATCTGAATGTGCTATCAAGGACAGCTCATCGTTAAGTGAGGTCAAAATAAGCCATGGCTCTTCTCAAATATGATTGGACAACGGCAAAGTTATGGCAGCAATGACCTTGTCAATAGGTAACTCCTGTGTAAAGTTGTTTTCTGGTTTCAGTTTTGCTCTCAAATAATGGATGGAAAATTATAAATATAAGTACTAAAGTTAATTTATTTAACATTCATTGAAGTCCGAAAATACTGGGTCACAAGCAAAGTATGTATACATGAACCCCTTTAGGGTTCACTTACTTTGCTCATGACCCTATGTTGGGCATAAATCAAAGAACATTGAAAACATTACCTTCGTTTTTTAAATGACACAAATCGTTGACTGGAGGGTGTCATAAATTTGCAACAATGTATTCTGCAATACATCAAGAAAACACGCCTATATAATTCTGACCCCCTTGAACCCCACTTTAAAGACATATGCGGGTAATTCGCCATTTTTGTATGATCATAAAAAATGAAAGTTATGCCAGAGCCAATGTTTTACGGTTGTTAGGTGAGGAAATGGTTGAAATTCGTGGAACAGGTATTGTTTTGGGTTCTTTTTAGTATTAAACATGTTCAGCTTGGCTATAAACTACACTAAAACAGCAACTTTGCAATTTTTTATATTTTTTAATTTTTCGACATTTACTCAAGATGAGATCGACCAAAATAGTTCAGACTTACTTAAATGATTTGCAGTGATGCATATTATGGCCAGCTAGTATTTACAAGTAAAACTAAGTTACTTGACAGTGATGCGCCATTTTTTCTTAGAATTTATATGTACTTTTACCATTTAATTTAACTGGGGGTAGGGGAACGGTTTGTTCAATAAAACAGAAATTAGCACGGTGACCCCTACTTTTCTTTTAATCTTCTATTCTCTGATAACATCCTCTAGAGAAAAAATCTTGTTTTATGAAAAATTCAATGTAGCATTTTATTGTATGGTCCAAAATATTACTGACAATGAATTATTTTTAAAGATATTTTGGTTGATGACAAAACTTGGTTTTGCAGAACTTTTTATGGGCTTGAAAAAAAGGCTAAAGAAAAGCTGCAATATCTTTTACTATATCATTCTGACTAAAATAAATGCTTAAAATCTAGGCAAACGTCATTTTTGACATGTAATTTACTAACATGGTTGTTTTCTGATATTTCTTGGAAAACAGCTTGGGGTGGTCTCCTTAAAGTTCAGATTACTTAAGATTCAGCACGGTGACATATGTTTTTTATTTCAAATGTGGTAAGCCCTTATATGAAACTGAATATATACAGACTCTGCAACAATTTTCAATGTGGGAAGTATTTACCCGCATATGCCCTAAAAACTGTAAAACTTTGGTTTACATGGGTAAACCTTATTTTTCTTATTTCTGGTCTAAAATACCCACAATCTATATTTTGAGCAGAAATAAAAATCGAGGTGGTTATAACAGGTACTCAAAATCTCTATTTTGTGGAGAACTAAGAACAATATCACAATTTTTCATTACAAAAGTTTCATGTTTTCGACAGTAAAATTTACAATGTATTTGTATAGGCCTAATTTCGTAATATATGTTGGGGATCCCTACTCATCACCTAATATCGCTTTTCACTGGCTGACAGTGTCTTATTGTTGCGAGATGGAATAGGAAACTTCTCTGGTGCTTATGAACATCTAAATTATTTTAGTAGGTATATGGCAAGGCGGTGCGAGTGAAATATTTTAGGTGAAATACAGTAGGCAAAATGTGCTTCTCCAGTGGTTTGTGGAGATTTTTTTTACCATACAGTTGGCCGCTATAAGGCTGATTTCTATAAAATTTGCCTAAAAATCGCCAACCGCCAAATTGTGCCATATATAATTTTCATTCCAGTCACGATGTTCTGTGTGTTCATTTTGACGGGAGTGATACCATTGATTTATAGGGACGTTTCATCATTTTTTCCCAAGGGGAAATACTATTTTAATGCAAATCAATTATCTTCTCGATTTTTGCTATATGGCTATGATTGTGGACGGTATCTTCACTTTGCCACGATTTAAGTGAGCTAACACGAGTATGCATGATTTTCCGGTAGTATTCACAGGTATAAATACTCTGAAAAATGAACATTATTCAGCAGCAGGTCAAGTGCGAATATATAAACACAGCATCGTGGCGGGACAGAGAATGAATATAGAATGGTATGTTAAATCTATGTTTAGTATTATTTTTTGTATGAACATGCTTGTAGGTTTTGGAGGGGTTTACTTCTAGTATACCCCAACTTTCTGAAGCCTATTCTAGATTCACCTTTGAAGCCTCTGTGGTGTAGTGATTAGGCTTCTAGCTTTGCCAGCTAGAGGTCGCAGGATCGATCCCAGGCTTCTTCAGAAGTAGAACAAATCTTTTAAGCGAGGGACTGTCTCATTCTGACCCTAGATGTTGGTGAGACGTAAAGTTTGGACACCCGCTCATTCTAGATTTATTTAGGCTTTTAGACCCCTGTTGTAGAATATAATTAATAAACGTCGGGTCACTTGTTTGATCCATAACTTTTGACTAGCAGTGGTTAGAAAACCGTGGTCCCGTCTCTATATGATATTAGGTGTAGAGGGGACGTAAAATTAAGACGTGTTTAACCATATCTTCATCATCAGGGCAAACTCTTACAAGAGCCTGTCGGGTTATCCGTGATGAAGAACCGTGATGAATTTGATTTTACAAGCATGTTCATGTTGAGTAGAAATAATTTTGTTCAAGAAGAATTACGAGTTCATTTTGTAATGATGCCGTTTTTGTTTGAGAACTCGGTTTGTACATGTATGTACATAAAAAGAATGTGATAATGATAAGTGAGAGTGTTTGGTCACCACACGTTATAATGGCATGAGCTGCGTGGTGACGTCAGCTGCGTCATCAGCGTCACGAGGACGGTTGTGACGTGGTGCCTACCAAATACAGAAAGAATTTACGGCAAACAGTGTTGGTCCTTATGAGACACTAACAAATGTTGTGGAGAATAGATGAAAATCTTCCTGTTTGTAGTTTCTAGCTGTTGTTAATGTAATGAATTTGTGAATAGCTATATTTGTGAGCCGTGTCATGGAGAAGGATATGATATAGAGTTTGTTATGTTTCCTGTAATTGGCGGGTGACCAGGTAGCGCAAAGTCGTGGTCTGTTCAATTGCCTCTTACCTGTGCTAATGTAGTGAGCACGAATTTGATGGGTATTATGCTCAGTAGTAGTGAGCATTAACTGATTTCTGTAGTGCTCAGTAAGGAAACATAAACTTTGAGTATTCTTGTGTCAAGCGCTGGGTGCTGGTAATTTGATGCACAGTCAAGTTGAGTTCTGCTGTGCAGTTGTTTGTTGCATGCACTGATCAGCCTGTGTGTCTGGTCGGCGCAATAACGGTATATGCATGAACATATTCTTACTTCTCTGGGAGGGGGATCATGATATAGCATGCATGTTTTGTGAACTGTATCTTAGTCGATTATCGTAATTTGCAGGCACAACGATGTGTGGTGACCTGCTGCTCCCTGCAATATAGGAGCAGGTACTGGTGCGACGCTGTTGGTTTAGTGTCCAGCAAGGGTGGACAGACCCAATAACAGACCGTCAGACCATATTAGACAGGTCGTGGAAAACAACCTGGAGTCGATTCAACCATATTAAACAGGTTGTGGAAAACAACCTAGAGTCGATTCAAACAAAGAAGTTACCGGGACTTCAAGTTCGTATTCAATCGATAAGTAATATAAATAATATAATAATATATATAAAATAAACTTGTGGTCGACAAACTAGTTAACAGCAGTGCGCGAGAGGGGGTTCACCCTAAGTGAACTTGTAATCTGGCCAGTCGCGTTTTTGTGTTGTTTCTTTTTCTTATTTTGTTGTTGTGTTTGTTATTTGCTTCTGTAGACACTCACGTCACCCCTGTCCAAGCACAGAACATTGTTTTGCCTTCGGTACGAACGTCATGAGTGGGCTATAGAAGCAAATAAATGTGATGTTTTGTGTTAGTATTGTTGTATATAGATACTGGAAATAATTCATGTCATTCATTTGATATCTTTCTTGTGCCTTACACCACAACTGCCCGTACACCTGTCAGGGATCACGCTCGGTTGTCTTGTCAGCATGGGGGTTTGTGGGACGCCGCAAACCCACATGTAACACGTATATGGCTGGGAGGTCTTACCATTTTTAGCAAAAAATATACAACTTTTAAACCTTACAAATGAATATAAAGTGCATTAGAATGGGGAATTGCAATTAAAATTGTCACTTGGGATTTTTAATCAGAAGGGTTTACATTACGCAAACACGGCTATACAAATACATTGCCACCTTTATCGCGGAAAAAATGAAAATTTTAAGATGAAAAATTGTGATATTTTTCATATTTTTTGCTTAAAATATAGATTGTGGGCACTCGTTAGAACCGCCTCATTGAGGCGGTTCTAATGAGTACCCACAAGCTATAGTTTGGAGCAGAAATAAGAAAAATAAGGTATACCCCCAGAAACCCCAGTTTTGCTATATAAAAGTGGGGTTCAAGGGGGTCAAAATTATATAGGCGTGTTTTCATGATGTCATCGTTTTATGATTATAAATTTAATACATGTACATTTCACGGAATTTCTGAGCATAAAATGAGTTACCCCAAATCACAAATTTGAACACAGTTATTCCCTTATTAAATACATCATCATTCAGGTTCTTTTCACCAATTTCAGCTTTACAGAGATTTTGCTAAAACTGTAACAGGCCTTACCTTCAAATAAAACATACCTTCTCCTTTTAAATTGAGACAGTTTAGAACAGAAAGAATTAGCTTCAACTGTTAGATTGGAAACACATGGCAAATATTAACTGTTGCTTGACAAGATAATTTTCCAGCTTTTGTCTTGTTTTAAAACCATAAATAGTAAAGCCTATGACCTTCACATTGCCTTTGACCTTGACCTCAAGGTCATTGTTGGTGGTAGATTTAGTGCCTAACACAACTTCAGGGCCCAGTTGTTTTAAACTAACCATGTTGTTAGTTTATTCATGGTTCTTCTGTCGTGGTTTATTTTTGTTATGGTTTGTCTTTGAATGTGAGTATCACTTGTATCTTTTTGTTTTGGATAGCCAATTGGCCACCATTTGGCTTTGACTATTGATGTTTCCATTAGGGTGTAGTCATTTCATGTTTGTGTTTCTTCCTCTTTGGTGTCTGGGTTAATTGTATCAATTCCTGATCATTGCCTTCACTTCTATTTTTTTATATATCACTGAAACTTTGATCATCTAATACGGCAAATGATTTTTTTTTTGCTGAATTTGCATTTGCAAAAGCTCCTCATAATTTTTTCCAGCCAAACATTGGAGTGTATCACAGTGCCACTTAAGGGAAATGGGAACATCTTCAGGGGAGGCAACTCCTGCAAAAGTGTTTTTGCCTCCCATGTCAACAGGGGTCAACTCTTAAAGGAAAGAATTTGCTCCTGAGGAGCAAATTCTTTCCTTTAAGAGTAGACCCGTTTTTCAGTGCACAGGGCTTATAGAAAAGCGAACAGGCAGTTCTGGAAGTTGTCTCCGTTTGAAAAATGGCAGAAAAATCTGTCTAGTGTTCTCATTTCCCTTAAGGAAAATTATCCTTCAATCCCAACCAAATACCCACCTTATCTGTTGCTAGGACCCGCTAGACCTTCCTGGACTGCAACATTCTTTCATGGAGATTGATCATGAAATATTTTCTATGGTCATCCTCTCACTTCCACTGATTCAAGAAAGGTATTAGAAGCTTCTGTGGTGTAGTGGTTATGCTACTCGCCTGATAAACCAGGGATTGCAGGATCGATCCCGGGCTTCTCCAGACTTTCGGTGGAGTCTTTAAACCGAGGTCCGATCTCTGTATTACCTTAGCTGTTGGTGGGATGTAAAACTGAAACACACTCACTCACTCAAGAAAGGTAGTTGCCAGTTCCTGGTGAAAGAATGTGCTTGATATTGGTTAACCAGTTATGTATAAGCCTGTCCAGGAACAAAGTGGTTATGTAAACTGACCAGCTCGATATAACTTTAATTAATAGTTTTGACTGGGTAATTAAACCCGAATCCAACAACAACCGCTAGACCATGTCTTAGGGTTAGGAACATAGGAGTTCTTGAAAACTTTTAAGGATTTGGTTGCTTTTGTCCATGTCACCATGGTCATCACCATAAAAGATCAATAACTCTTCATGTACAGACTAGCTTTGTTTTTTGTTTGATTTAAGGTTTAATATCCCTGTCAACACTGTAAAGGTCATTTTGGAGACGTTGCGGCCAATTTTGTGGGACTTTTACCCGACATTGAGATGAAATGACATCTCAAGCCCTGTACAGAGTAGCTGAAAATTGTCGAACATACATATGGACAGATCAATACATATCTATCTCTTAATAACCCTTGTCCTGCTGAGCCCGGATATGTCTTGCCTTTCAAACAATGCAGAATCAGATCAGATGGCTTCTGAAGAAGCCATCTGATCAGGATCTTCATTGTTTTCATTCAGCTCATGAATTTGTTGCAATGATTGGCATCAAGTAATCTGACTGGTTGATAATCAGTAGTGGGTGTGGCATATATAAATATTCAGCAGGTCAAGGGTTAACAATAAAGTTTAGCACCTCACTGTTGATATATATGCATATTAGTTTCAGTACCACAGGCTTATTCTGCAGACATACCATGGGTTAAATGATTGTTTTGACATTTACTGGCCCATTTAACACTTTTAAGGTCATGTTGAACCAGTCAATTTATCTTACCACAGTTTTCCATTTTTTTATAGATAAGAAGTTAACCAGTATGGTGCAAATTCTTTCTCCAGAAATTGACAACTGCCCTTCTTGAAGCAGTGGAAGGGAGAGACTGATCAAAGAAAATGTTTCAAGATCCATGTTTCTGAACCAAGTGGGGATTCAGCCTCTTGATTACCAGTTGAATGCGCAGCCAACTGAGACAGCAATTCCAGCTCAGGTCTTACATGGGATCTCAGCTAAAGAGGGTTAACCCTTATTCCGCTGTTCATGACAACCCCTATTTTGCAAACAGTGTAGATCCCGATCAGATGGAGAAGCCATCTGATCAGGATCTACACTGTTTGTCATGCAGTTTTTGAATTGAACAAATATATTATATCAAGTAATTTGATTGGTTGATAATCAGCAATTGGAGTGGCTTAATCTATACAGCGGGATAATGGTTAAATGAGGAAACTAGATCTACACAGTATCCTCTCTAAAACATTGTTCAGTGTAACAGAGGTCTGGATTGTACAGTTTACAGATGAATCCAAAAATTATATATACAATACAGAAAAATGACCATAAAAAGTCATTTTCTACAATATATACTTTTTTGTCTGGATATGACACAAGTTATATGATGGATACCAAAATTCTTTAGATTACAGATACATGTATATAGAATATGGACATGTTTCTCAATAAGCAATATAGTTTTGCTTGGATATATCATAGTTTAAAGACAAATCCCAAAATTACAATTATCATATGTATCCATACATTTTTATGGTCATTTAACACAGTTTATGCTTTGGACTCCAATAATAGTGTTACAAAGAGAATATGGTGTATTACCATGTTTTATGGCTAGAATATGTACACCCTCTTCCTTCACGTAACAACACTGGGCTATCTCCATACATGGTAACTTCAATAAAACCTGCTCCTGTAACAAAAACAGTTCACAATAATTCACCTATCATAGCTTTGGAGTGGTAGGGGACTAAACAAATACAAAAAAAAAAAAAAAAAAAAAAAACCCAGCCCCTCAGAATTTGATAAAATACTTTCAGACATGGGCTGAGTCTTTTAAACGTAACCTGAAAATTCTAGAAGAAAGCATGTACCAACTGTAGCACACTCCCAAGGGATTTTCAGGATACAATTGTGACCCCATGAATAGGGAATTAACCCTTATCTTGCTGTTCACGACAACCCCTATCTTTGCAAACAGTGAAGATCCAGATCAGATGGCTTCTGAAGAAGCCATCTGATCAGGATCTACACTATTTGACATTCAGTTTATGAATTTGTAGCAATAAACTGCATCAAGTAATTTGATTGGTTGATAGACATAAATGGGTGTGGCTAAACTGAATATTCAGCAAGTGAAGGGTTAAGAACCCAGTATTCAACATTGTCTATTTTCCAAGGGTGATCCAGCCATCCCAACTCTGAGGGAGAACATTGATAAGTGCATAACGAGATTTATGTCTGGATGTTTTATTTGGAAACAAAATCTTGGTACAACTTAAGTGGAATGAATATACCTGGCAGATTTTCTGTCATTTTTTTTCAAGGGAGACAACTTTCAAGACTTTCTGTTTACGTCTCTATAAATTGAACCCTATTAAAAAGGGATCTTCTCTTAAAGGAAAGAATTTGCTCCTCAGTAGCAAATTCTTTCCTTTAAGAGGAGACCCTAGGAAAGAATTTGCTCCTCAGGAGCAAATTCTTTCCTTTAAGAGGAGACCCTAGGAAAGAATTTGCTCCTCAGGAGCAAATTCTTTGCTTTAAGAGGAGACCCTAGGAAAGAATTTGCTCCTCAGGAGCAAATTCTTTCCTTTAAGAGTAGACCCTACTAGGGGAAAAGGGGGATAACAGTATCTCTGAAAGAGTTGCCTCCCCAGAAGGTGTATCCATTCCTCTTTATACTATGACATAAATACAACTATGTACAAGGGACAGCTCGAACTACAGGACTGGAGCATAAAATGCTTGTACAGTCGAACTGCGATGGCTCGAACCCCTTTGGGACCATGAAAATTTGTTCGAGACAGCGGTAGTTCGAGCCACTGAGGTTAATGTCAGGAGGCATAACGAGATAATTTTAGACATCTTTTCGGTGTTCTATTATGAAAATGTATGCTGTGTGTACTCATTAGAATCGCCTCATCGAGGCGATTCTAATGAGTACACACAGCATACATTTGCAAGATAAAAGACTAAAACCTCCTTAATTATCCCCCACTATTTCTTATGTAGAGGATAGGGGCTCAAGAATGGGTTCGATTCATCCATGGTAAACGAGCCATCGGTGTTCGAGCCATCGAAGTTCTACTGTATTGTGATTTAAGTTTAACAGGTTTCCAGCAGAACCAATTAAAATCAGAATTTGTTTTGGCCTGAATTAGAAATAATTTTATGAAACTTAGGCATACAATGGGGGCTATTATAGGTTACTTTGGACTACTCTTTTTAACGTTTTTGCTTTGTGTGTCAAAATAAAACAGAAAATTCTTCATACAGTTTTTAGGAATTTGAGAAAAAATATTTTCACTTGCCAGCTGCAACTGACCTCGTACATTGTCTTCATTAACCATATAGACTAGAGGATCTTACATGAGTGTTCGTTTATTACTGAATTTATTAAACAAGTTAGGAAAAACTGATAAGATGCAAGGCTTTGCCGAGCATCTTATCAGTTTTCCTAACAAGTTTAATAAATTCAATAAAAATGAACATGAATATAAAACACAATTTATCATAACTCTTATGCAGGAAGATAAAACTTGCCAAAACCTAATTGTCTCTCTTAGACTAAAGTTGATAAGTAATTTGGCTGCAATGGATGTTATTTCAATCTTTTGCAAATAGTAGAATTAATCATATTCACAAAAACCTTAATATATTTGAAGAAAGAAAATTATTTTTTTGTTGAATGATGGATATTTTGACATCATATGCTGAAAGAACGCCACTAAGCTTGTTAATGGACTAGCAACTTCACCATGAACAGTCTAGGGCACAACCGTAAATAAAAATAAAAAAATGAGTTCCTTTAAGAGCAATGAAAACATTCATAAGAAAGAAGATGGGTCATACTACGTAGTTTCGGCTAATAAAGCCTCATCAGTGACCCTGTAATGATCGGGCAAAGAAAGCCAGAGGAAACATACTGCAATTTTGGGAATTTCGAATAGGCAGTCGATTCAAAGACTGATATAAATCAAAATGGGGACCAAATAATTAAAAACCTGTCTAGAATATGAGTCTAAACCAATTATTTATTTCTGATTACTCAGAATATTCACGGTGATCTCAAAGAACCAAAAGTAAAATATAAACTGCACTATGGTTGATGTACGGGGAGACGTTTTACGTCCGCCACAGGGCACAACACCAGCTGCAGTGAAGGCAAATAAAAATCAAAAATGAGTTCCTTTAAGAGCAATGAAAACATTCATAAGAAAGAAGCCTGTCTCTGATTGATTCGACTTCATACTCACTATCACAGTTTTACAAAATATGTTGTTCCAAACCCTCCGCTCAACGACCATTCTGCGACCTGCGCCAGCGATTTAACAAAATCTCAGACTTCGATCATAATGGACGCCATTTTGTTTGTTTTGATTTTTTGACAGTTTGCAGTAAAACAGTAATGTGGTCTTCATTTGCATACTTAATCCACTGGTGGATTACTGAAAATAATGCATAGCTTTTATCACTCCTGTGCTGCAAGTTATGTGATAAATGAGCTTAACTGATCATGTGATGATATTACAGAGCCATCTCACAGATAAATAAACATTTTGATTGGGCAGTGAAACATCTGATTTGGGTTGAGTCGTGGCATTGGCTGTGAATATTGGTTAAAACACTATTAGGCCATGTTTATCACATATCTAATACTAAAGTTAACCATCATAAATAAAACACAGATTTTGTTTAATTTGAGGTTTTACGTCCCCGTCAACACTATTAAGGTTATTTTGGAGACGTTGGTTCAGATTTTGTGGGACTTTTACCCGACATTGAGATGAAATGAAATCTCAAGCCCTACCACCTATAGAAACCGCTAGGGTTTAAGGAGCGGTCTGATTCGCATCACTTTTCCTGGAATGATCTGATAACAGAGCAAACATAAAAATTCAAATTTCATTTATCATATGATGTCGTGTCTGAGAATATAATAACAGCATGTTATAAGTTCAATAATCCACCAGTGGATTAAATATGCTAATAAGTTACATGTAGATACTCCCTGTAACGTTACAGGTACGACATCCTTAACGATGTTGTGTTTACTAATGGCGGAATGTTGACATTCTTGTAAAAAAAAATGTGAATAAAATGCAATTTAAATGTCATATGATAAATAAAGTCTTGCATTCGTGCTCAAGTATTATTGAATTTATTCAATTCTTTGAGCAAAAAGTATAAAATGCTCAGCATAGCCTTACATTGTATCCCTTTTCCTCAACTATGGTAGTTTAATAAATTCAATAAAACATGAACACTCATGTAAGATCCTATATTTCCTAAACACTCATGATATGATGTAGAGTATAGACAATAGTCTCACAAAAATTGGGATGTATTTTTTTTCATACTTCAATGAATACATTGACTCACACAATATCAGTGACATAGAGGATCTTACATGAGTGTTCATGTATTATTGAATTTATTCAACGAGTTGAGGAAAAGGGATAAAATGCGAGGCTTTGCTGAGCATTTTATCCCCTTTCCTCAACGAGTTTAGTAAATTCAATAATACACGAGCACGAATGCAAGATTCTATTTATCATATGACATTTAAAACGCATTTTATTCACGATTGTTTACAAAAGTATCAATATTCCGCCATTAGTAAACGTGATGATGTTAAGGACGCCGTATATGTAACGTTACGGGACGTATCTAGCTAATTTGCATATTTAATCCACTAGTGGATTTTCAAAAATATTACATGGCATTATTACACTCTCAGATGCGACGCCATATGATAAAACAAAATAGACAATGGTTTTCTCCAATATGGAAGATTGCAATATTATGGCATGGAAACTGTTTGCAGTTGCTTTCTTGAATAATTTCGCCACAAAAATGGATGGAAAAGAATGTCTGTATAAGTAATAAATGCTATTTATTTAACATTCGCTGAAGTTTGAGTTGGGATAATGGTCAAAGTTTAAATGAATCCCTTTGGGGTTCACTTACTTTGCCCATGACCGAAAGAAGTTCATAATTTAATGAACACTATAAAAATTACAAGCATTTCTTAAGTGCACAGCGAACTACTAAGGTTTCTAGCATGACTTCTTTTATTCAGCTGCCTCACAATCTTTTCTACATCAGCAATCAGCAAATGCTCTGGTGCATATGCGAAGCCATCTGCTAGGGCTCCTGGCAAGACTTTCTTCTAAAAAAAGACCCCAAGGTCTCTTCTGTATGTCTGTCAGTTGACACTTGCAAAGGCGCCCGTGTGACCGTGCATGTTCTCAGGCTCCCCTGAACCTTTGTCGGTCACCTATGCAATACCGTAATGATCCTAAGTATTGGGACAGATAGATCTAAGCAAACAGTGCCAACCCAGATCAGACTGCTCCTGAAGGAGCAGTCTGATCAGGGTCTACACTGTTTGTCATTCCATCTGCACTTTTTGGACTCCTTGCTGGATTGTGTAACAAATTTGTTAAATTTTTAGGAGAATTACAGACTGTCCTCAAGGTGTCCAAAATTTTGGGATTTTTTACGGTAAGAACCCTTTATCTCCTCAGCTCGCTCATCTTGGTAACTCACCTGAACATCTCGTTTGGCCACTTTTATTGTGTATTTATTCAGATATAAGACAGCTTCATGGTCATACGTCAGGTGGAGGGGGATCAAACCCTGTTTCTAAAAATAAAATGACAGGAAGTGTTATTGGGTATTAGTAGATAGAAATATATATGCAATCTACATGACATATATGAAAGCTTTGTGCTAATCAAAAGTTATAGTCAATGTGAACATTTTTGTCACAGACAGATGGACAAACAGACGGATGAACAGACAGGCCAAAAACTATATGATCCTGAGTACGGAGCTCTTAATCTTAGATTCCAGGGGCATAAAAATCTGAACCAACTACTCAAGCTACTCAAATGTAAATGAAATATGGTTGCACTGTCCTAACAAATTCCACTTTTTCTGTTTCTTTTTTTAATATTATTATTTTATTTTCAGTTGTACACCCACTTATTTTTAGTTGATGGTTAATCAGGTGGGCAAAAAATCGGAGTACACATAGAAGAACACCTAACCTTCCATTGCAGAACTCGGCACCTCAGTGTGACCCAAGCGAGGCTCCAACCACAGCCATGAGAGACCTTGCGATTAACACTTACCAACGAAACCATGGAGGCCTGTTCCACGTTTCTGGTCTTATCAGCGAGTATCTTTAATCTTCATTCTTTTAGAGTGCTCATGGGTAAGTACTGCATAGCTCCAGATAGACACCTCCCTGGTGTAGTGGTTAAAATACTGGCATCATACATGTAAACCAGGGGTTGTGGGGTGGATTGCCCACTTTTGAGCCTTTTATGAGGGCAGTATGCATGGTTAGCTACCCAGTACCATAAATTATAAATTCCAGTGCGCTGTTTTTATCTTTTAACTCTCACTGTCAGTTTCTTCCTGATTTTTAACACTTTCACCGGTCATCTTTATTTCACCCTCATTAACAAATCTTACGGAAACATTTTATTTTTATAACTTTTCCACGGACGTGCACCTGCAAGTAATCCTCGCAAGGGGGTGAAGCAGTATAGATATAGATCGATAATGTATAAGTGGAAATGTTTAACCCTTATCTTGCTGTTCACAACAACCCCTATATTTGGAAACAGTGTAGATCCAGATCAGATGGCTTCTGAAGAAGCCATCTGATCAGGATCTACACTGTTTGACATTCAATTTATGAATTTCTAGGAATAAATTACATCAAGTAATCTGATTGGTTCAAAGTCAGAAATGGGTGTGGCTAATATGAATATTCAGCAAGAGAAGAGTTAAAGGATATTGCCATCCTTGACCGTTCTCGGAACTGATCAATATCCTATGTCTAATTTGAGTAGAGAATTATATTAGTTGATGCTGTGAGATAACTTATTTATTTTCAATTTTTTCTTATAAATACAAATGATAAATCATATCTCATTTGTCATTTTAAAACATGGCAGTGAAGCCCCTGCCCCTAACATCGAAACGGAAAGAAGTAAAGTGGTCAGACATACATTATTCATAAAACAAAAAGATTCCTATTTGGTCTAGTCAGCTTCACCAGATCCGGAATCTGCCTAGCCAAATAGTAATTCTTATTTGGACTAAACAGAGTTTAGCTTGAACCGGAATCTGGCTAAACTAAATATTAATTTAGCCAGATCCAGAATCTGGCAAGACCACATAAAAATTCCTATTTGGCCTAGCCATTTTCTGGATCTGGATAAATTCTTATATGGACTACGATATATTTTTTTTTGGGGGGGGGGGGGGGTTTACGGCCCTTTCAAGATTATTTCACTCATATCGAGCCGATCGTTAATCGTAGGTGGACGAAAACCACCTGACCTTCCGTTGCAGAACTTGGCGTCTCACATATGACCTGAGCGAGGCTCGAACCATCGTGGTGAGAGACCTAATGATCAAGAGTCAGCGCTCTTAACCACTAGGCCACGGAGGCCCGTGGACTACGATATATATACATGTAGATCGCTAGCATATTGCTTATAAATACTAATCATCTCCTAAAATGGGACAGTATAATGGATATATTCAAGAACATTGTTATTTCATACTCCAAGAAATAAAAGCTATTGATATTTGTTAGAATCACCTCAGCAAGGCGATTCTAGTGATTCTAACAAATCTCAACAATGTTTCCTGCTTTTGTGTAATTAAGGGGAAAAAGGCCCTTTGTTACCGATTTTAAAACTCCTAATTGAGATTCTTTATAGTGGCAAACTCTTTATAACAGCAAAATGTTAAGGAACGACAACTACTGTTGTTATAATGGTGACATCTGTACATGCACCAACAAAATATGTATTTATGGAGATATAAGAATAATTATCTATTAACCCTTTATCCTGCTACATAAATTAATTTAGCCACACCCATTTATATTTCAACCAATCAAATAACTTGATTTAATTCATTCATGCAAAATCGCAAACTGAATGACAAACAGTGTAGATCCTGATCAGATGGCTTCTTCAGAAGCCATCTGATTTGGATCTTCACTGTTTGCAAAGGTAGGGGTTGTCGCACATAGTGGGATAAGGGGTTAATTTTCTTCATTTCTCCGCCTTATCTGGCTATGACTTAACAGCTCAGTCATGATTAACTGAAGCAGTAAATGATGCTTAGAAGGTTTTATACCTTTCCTCTGTCAATTATTTTCAGTACTTCTGTCCTGTTGGTGGTGTCTGTATCCATGGAAACACCAGGGATGTCCCCTAAATACTGGAAAACACAACAAAATTTAAAATTTTGACAACCAAGAGCTACATATATCACAGTCTGACGGGCCTCCGTGGCCTAATGGATAAGAGCGCTGACTCTTAGTCATTAGGTCTCTCACCGCCGTGGGTTCGAGCCTCGCTCGGGTCACGTGTGAGACGCCAAGTTCTGCAAGGGAAGGTCAGGTGGTTTTTCTCCGGGTACTCCGGTTTTTGCCCACCTATGATTAACGATCGGCTCGATATGAGTGAAATAATCTTGAAAGGGCCGTAAAACCCAAACCAAAAAAAAAAAAATATCACTGTCTAGTTTGCCGGTTTCACAACTTGTCTATCTACTGGGTATGTTTCCCTGCTAACATTTAACCCTTATCTTGCTGTTCACGGCAACCCCATATTTGGAAACAGTGTAGATCCAGATCAGATGGCTTCTGAAGAAGCCATCTGATCAGGATCTACACTGTTTGACATTCAATTTATGACTCATTTTTGATTTTTATTTGTAGGAGTAAATTGCATCAAGTAATTTGATTGGTTGATAGACAGAAATGGGTGTGGCTTACATGAATATTCAGCAAGAGAAGGGTTAAGATGCCAAGAAAAAACTACATCTGAAAATGTCAGCTGCTGCATCATCTTGCAAACTTATCAAACATTAATTTTGTTACACCCATTTCTGACTATCAACCAATCAAACTACTTGATATTACGTATTTGTTCAAATTCACAAACTGAATGACAGTGTAGATCCTGATTAGATGGCCTCTGATCTGGATCTATACTGTTTCCAAAAACAGGGGTTGTCGAGTTCAGCAGGAAAAGGGTTTACCCCCAGTGGTTCAAACTGCCACTGTCTGGAACAAATTTCCATTGTTTGTTTGTTTGATTTGACGTCCCCGTCAACACTGTAAAGGTCATTTTGGAGACGCTGCTTCCAATTTTGTGGGACTTTTATCCGACATTGAGATGAAATGACATCTCAAGCCGTGCTGCCAATGAAACCAATAGGGTTTATAAGCATGGATGGGCCGACTCGCACTGCATTGCCTGGGCAGGCTTAGATCGTCTGAGCGGTTTACCAGTACTCCTGTGCGGGTCGGTTTCAGCTCTGCATGGAAGCATCATGCAACCCATCTATTTCTTCAAGCCCCGCTGGGCGGAGGCTGAAATTTCCACTGTAACAAGAGTGTGTGATCCACTGAAGTTTAATTTAATTATTCATGAGTCCAGCCTAGTAGCCATAGAAAATCATATGAAAATTGTAACTAACCCATCTGGATCTTACTGTATACCATAATGATCCTGAATATGGGGACAGAATGGCTTAAGCAAACAGTGCAGACCCAGATCAGACTGCTCCTACAGGAGCAGTCTGATCAGGGTCTACACTGTTTGGCATTCTGTCTGCACCTTTTGCACTCCTTGCTGGATCGCGAAACAAATTTGTTAAAATTTTAGGAGAACTACATCAAGTCCTCATGGTATTTGAATTTTTAGGATTTTCATAGTAAGCTGTAGGACAGACGCTAGGAACTCACTGTATTTTAAATGTACATGCTCCTTAACCCAAATTTTAACATGTTTGGTTCAACAGAACATGTCCAAATTTGGCATGAGACACATATGGTTGCTCCTGCTTAAAAGGAGGACTTCCTAGGGTAGTATGACAACACACCCATGTGACATACATGAAGTGCATTATTTTTTATCTTCAAATGGTTACCTTTCTGGTGAAAATTGGTGATATTTTTTCTTATTTATACTCCAAACATACATTGTTGGTGCTCATTAGAATCACCTCATTGAGGCAGTTCTAACAAGTAACCACATTGTATCAACATATGTCTTGGTGCAGAAATAACAAAAATAATGTATACCCCTGTAAACCCGAGTTTTCTCTATATAAAGTGGCGTTTAGATGGTGTTCATCTCATAGATTTGTTAATAACTGGACTGGAAATTCTTAAAAAAATTCCCTCGTCCGGCATGACCAAGGGCATGTAGGTTTTGTTAAATTTCATAGGCACTAGACAAATTTTTACTCGTCCTCATAAAAGTTTTACTCCTCATGGCGAGTGGAATTTTCCGGCACTAAACATGATGGCTTGCTTTTATGATTAGAAAATGAAATGTCTAAGTGTATTAGGCCCTTATTATGGTTAACATGGCAAGTTGATCTATCCATCTTACCTTCATTTCATATTCTAGATTATACAGCTCAACCTGAAGGTTCACCCTCTCTCGTTCAATTTCCAGTTCTGTAACTGGCACTGGGCGCCGGCTGTATGCAAAAGCCCCTCCTCGGCTCATAGCTGAAAATTAAAAAAGAGGCCCATGGGCCATTATGCTCACCAGAGCTAAGGTGGGCACTGCCCAATGGCAGCCATGTATTTTAACATGATATCATTTTAATCTACCAAATAAACCCCCATGTCCAAATGAGCACCCATGTGGACTCAGTATCTGAAACATTAGGCCTTTTATGAAGTACAGGGGGTGGGGCATGGACCTGATGGAGCCCTGGTTGGTATCACAAAATGCGTCTTATCATAAGGAACAAGAATATATATGGTTTAGCAGCGGGGATCTGTAGGGCCTCTTAAGTGGTGGAGGGGTTGGGGCATGCCCTGTTGATCCCAGGAAAGCCCAAGATTGTTGTCCCTAAATGTGTCTTATCATAAGAACCAAGTATATATATGGTTTAGGGGTGGGAATCTGAACGGATTCTGAGATTTGAGGCCCTTTTATGAAGTGGAAAGGATAGGAATCGCCCCTGCGGACCCCCCCCCCCCCCCCCCCCCCCTACAGTAGGTGTGCTAATAATAAGGAACAAGAACATATATGTTTACGAGGTGGGGACTTGAATGGTTTCTGAAATATAAAGCCTTTTATGAAGTGGAAGGGCAGGGCACATTGCCTCAGCACAAAGAGACCCCCAGGTTGGTGTGATTGAACGAGTCTTATCATAAGGAACAAGTATATGGTTTAGGGTGGGGATCTAAACTATTTCTGAGATATATGGCTTTTAATGAAGTAAAGCGGTGGGGCATGGCCTGGGCATGCCCCAGGGACTCCCAAGCTGGTGTCACTGAATGCGTCTTATCATAAGGAAGATGAATATATATGGAAATAGGTGGGGCTAAGAACAGTTTCTGAGATATAAGGCCTTTTGTGAAGTGGAAGGGTGGGGCAAGGCCCCAGGAGGCTCCCAGGTTGGTGTCAATGAATGTGTCTTATCATAAGGAACAAGAATATATATGGTTTAGGGGTAGCCATCTGTAAGGTTTCCGAGATATTGTGAGATTATGAAATGGAGGGGGTGGGGCATGGCCCCAGCACATCCATGGGGACCCCCAGGTTGGTGTCATTGAATGCGTCTTATCATAATGAACAAGAATATATATGGTTTAGGGGTGAGGATCTGAACAGTTTCTGAGATATATGGCCTTTTGTGAAGTGAAGGGGTGGGGCAAGGCCCCGGCGCATCCCTGAGGACCCCCAAGTTGGTGTCAATGAATGTGTCTTATCATAAGGATCAAGAATATATATGGTTTAGGGGCGGGGATCTGTAAGGTTTCCGAGATATTGGGCCTTTTATGAAATGGAGGGGTTGGGGATGGCCCCGGCACATCCCGGTGACTCCCAGGTTGATGTCACTGAATGGGTCTTATCCTAAGGAAAAAGAATATATATAGTGTAGGGGTGGGGATCTGAATGGTTTCCAAGATATTGGGCCTTTTATAAAGTGGAGGGGGTGGGGCACGGCCTCGGCACATCCCTGAGGACCCCCAGGATTGTGTCACTGAATGCATCTTATCAATAGGAACAAGAATATATATGGTTTAGGGGTCGGGATCTGAATGGTTTCTGTGATATACGGCCTTTTATGAAGTGGAGGGGGAGGGGCATGGCCCCGGCACAACCTGGGGGACCCTCAGGTTGGCATAAAAGCATATGGCTGAGAGAAGCTTACTCGAGAAACATTTCTATAAAAGTTTTGTCAAAATATCTGCAATGACTTGGCAGTAAATGCCATTTTTCAATTTTCCCCATTATAAGTCTATGGAAATTCTAAGTTGCCATAGCAACCAAACTAATGAGCCGATTTTCATAAAAAAACACAAAATTTCAATCCCCCAGCCCAAGCATGCTACAGATAAAATTTGGGCCCAATAGGCCCAGTGGCTTCAGAGGAGAAGATGTTTTAAAGTGTTGACGCCAGACATACGACGACGACGACGGACAACTGCCTATCCTATAAGCTCCATCGGAGCCTTCGGCTCAGGTGAGCTAAAAAGGTGCATGCGTAGTGCAATCTTGATTCATTCAAATCATACTACAACTATTATTTTCTGTTTTTATTCATATTTGGCAGAAAATCCAAATAGCAATCAGTTTACAACCTGATCAACATCTGATCCAGGTATGCACTATTTGCCTATGTCCCTTTTTATGGGTTTCAAGAAAAGAATGGGTTAAATTGTTGTATGTTAGCAGTTTTGTGTCAGTTTCTTTACTTGAGGGTTTTCCCATCAATTCCATAACCAAATAATTTTGATTTAAGTAGAGCATGAGGTGGGGTGTCAAAAGCCCAGAATAAAATTAATGTATCCATTGCCTCCTTTGTCCGAGATTTTTTATCAAGTCATTAATAACCATGCTCAACTGAGTTTCACATACATGTAGCAATGCCTTTTCCTAAATGCATGTTGGCTGTTTGACAAAAGTTTATCATCATTATGGTCATCCAAGTGGGCCATGATGTGTGAGCAGACTATGTGTACAAGCAGTTTACACAGAACATGTCAGGGACACCGGGCAATAATTACGATCAAGAGCCCTATCTCCATTTTTGAAGAGTAGGCAAATGTTTGCTAGGAGCCATCCTTTGGGGATTTCACCTGTATCAAGAGATTGTTGGAACAGATGTGCAAAAACTGGACAAAACTCATTTGCTAGTTCCTTCAGGACTCCAGGATGAAGCTCATCAGGTCCTAAAGCTTTAGACAGGTTCAAGCCTTTAAGTAACTTAATCACTCACATCGACGACACAACAATATTATTCATGAAAGAGACCGATCTGTCAGTAAATGGGACCTCCTTGTTGAATTCAGTTTTATTAAATGGATCATTGAATTGACCAACTACTTCCTCTGCCCTTTCAGAGTCTGATTCAGCAACCCTGTTTCCCTCCTGTTTTATTAAGGAATGGGATACCTTCCCTGTCTTTCTTCTGGTGCTATTGATATTGCCGTAGAAGTCTCTGGGATTTTACATCACCTACCAAGTTATTCACATATAAATCGCATTGATTTTTGATGTCATTCTAAATTTCTCATCTCAAGTTTTCAAATTATGCCTTGAGTTGCCACTACCCAACTTATTTGCCTTAGCATGTCCCAATCTTTCTTCTCATCTCTGTAGTGATCCAAGGAATCGAAGATACACACCTACTACTTTTGGAGGGGATATGATTTTCTGACGAAGCTTGAATGAAAGAGATTTATCAAATCAAAGTTCTCCTGGACAGACCGAGCATCTGAATGATCATTAAAGTATTTCTCCTTTGCAAATTTTAGGGCATCCTTCCTCATAGTTTCATAGTCACCTTTCGATATAAGTACACCTTCCTATGAAGTTGCTTTACAGGTTGTATGAAGATTTTTAAAAATCTGGAAACAACTTACATGTAGTTTGTGTGGAGACTGAATATCTTCAAATTGTCCCAGTAAAGTTGTAAGAATCAAATCCAAAGTGTTCTTATCATGAGTAGGGAAGTTATCAATTTGTTTTAATTAAGGCTGGCTAATCGGAGCTGACAAGATAATTGATTATCAGTTCTGCCACTGTGATTGATAATCAATTAGTAATCACCAAAGATTAGGTCACAATGTTACCTGTCTGGCTTTCTGTCTGAGCATGCCTCTTACCATGTGTTGTACTTTGTATTTGAACAGACAGACAGGAGCAAATAGTGTAAACCCAGATGAGATGCCAAAGAATGCGGCATCTCATCAAATCTGGGTCAACTCGGCTTCGAGTCAACTAGGCCGGGTAAACACGGCCTGGTCAAGTCAGACCCCAATATAAATTTAGCCTGACGGACCTGTCCTTGATGAAATTATATGCTACATCTCTTATATATTACGTTATCTGTGTTATCCTTCCGTTTCTCTGTTTTTTGAAAATTCATATTCCATACATCTTTTTTCATCAGACCTCAACGACATGGTTTGATTGTCACACAACATTAACACTTATCTTGCTGTTCATGTCAACCCCTATCTTTGCAAACAGTGTAGATCCAGATCAGATGGCTTCTCTGATCAGGATCTACACTGTTTGTCATTCAGTTTGTGAATTTGAACAAACTCATTATATCATGTAATCTGATTGGCTGAAAATCAAAAAAGGGTGTGGCTAAGTTAAATATTCAGCAAGATAAGGGTTAACATTTCTAATCCATTTGTGGACAGCAGGTTAATATTATTTACAATAACTCCTAACAAATACATAAGATGTGGTGTAGTATTTATACTAGACTGGAAAACTACTCAAAAGACCCGAAATGAATGTTTACCTTTGATGTTAATTTATATATTTGATGTGAGCTAAATTCTTTTTTGATCCATGCAGCTTGAAAATGTCCATTTAAACCCGATTCCCAACTAGTAATTTTCAGAAAATATAACTTTGGTCAAAGACAAAAAGAATTCTGGATTCATTAACATTATTAATGATTTGTCATATATTATAATGCTGAACAAATGCAGGCCGAGTTGACCCATTTCAGTCTCATCTGGGTCTGCACTGTTAGCCTCTCATCTAGCTATTTTAGGCACAACGTTGGTTAGTTAATTGTACTTATCAAATTATCAGTCTTGATTTCACGTCTCAAATGGTTCTCGCTGCACAGGGGCCTCAAGTTAACGTCCCGATTCGAAGGACGGTGCACTTTATGACATTCATCCCTGCAAATGATGCCAATGGAGTGTGTTCGGACAGCGAAATTTTATCGCCGCTACCGCGGATCGAACCCGGGACCTCTATAAGACATAAGACAAATTTTATTTTAAGTCGGACAGTAAAACAATATAACATTAGCTATGAATAGCTATTTACCGACTTACAAATATTACACAACACATTTCCACATATCACAAAGACATAGACAAAAACACAGACACATTAAAACATAAAATATATGCATGTACATGTATAGTAAACATATATAAGACAGGAATAGATTAAGTCCTTATTTTGGCCCAAATACACCATGCTGATCCTCCAGCTGTACGGGCAGTCCACACTCGCTGGAAATCAGCAAGGCGAAAAGTACTATTAAGAGAATATTTAATAAATAGATAAATAAACAGATAAATGAATACATTAAATGAATATAAAAACAAATATATGTATATCTGGTAAAAAATATAGGTGATTTATAGATCTAAGTCTGCATAAAATAATGTGTAAATAGAAAGATCCTAGATTCATGTAAAAGTTTACAAATACGATTAAATGTTTGTAACGAAACCATAAGCAAATATTAGAATATGTTTAAAACTAAATGCACATTTGGTTAAGATCATTACACTAACTCGTTATAGCACATAAATGGCAAATTTTTACAAAATCTAGCATCAGAGGCAAGTGCACTAACCACTGAGCTATCACGCTCCACTTATTTTCACGTTTATTTTTACGTTGTTCTGCCGGCCCACACTTTACCACTTTAAAGCCACTCTGTATTCAGAAAACGCCTGGAAATTACCTCTAATTCATTTCAAAAATAAATCGGGAAACAACAAACACAGCATAAACGGTGTTTTGGTAAGTTCTACTTTCAGTTTAAGCGGAAGTAGCTAAAACCCGGTGCGTAAATTTACCGGAACGGACCTAATTACCGGAACGTACCGGCACTGACCCATTTTCCCCCCTTTTTATGCATTTTGATTAATATTTTTTATATATTTCCCTGCATATTGAGTTGATCATTAAATGAATACCATTTTTGCGAGTCCTTTGATTTTCCTTGTGCAATATTATGAAACTTAAACATTGTTAGATTGTAGTATGACCATAGTGATACAGAATAGCTTTAGATTATTTTAGACGCGATTAATCAAAATCAAACTTATATATTCTTGTAAACCCCACTTTTGTCTACAAAAATATGGTTTTCCAGGGTGTTCATTGATAACGTGATAATTTTTGATTATTTCTCCTATCGGTACGTTTGTCACCCCTTAGAACCCCTTTGTGGGATATACATTATTTTATCATTTCTGTTGTTGATCATAGATTTTGGGTGCGCACTAGATCCTTCTCATTTGGGCTTTCATAACGAACACCCACAATCTGTGTATCTGCATTTAAAGAAGTTATAAGGAACACATGCTAAAATCACATCTGAAATGTCAGAATCAGAATCAGAATTGTTACTGGTGACACGTCAAATGACATTCATACACCAGGACCTATATAGCCATGTTGCGGCTTTTTTTTTTCTTTTCTTTCTTTTTTAATCTCAACTTTATTTTTTTATTTATAAGAATTTTCCTGTCTTTTAAGTGTTAAGCTGGCGTGCTTTATTTCGACCAAGCTGGCGTGCGTTAGTTCGACCATTAACAGCTCCTTCATACCTAATTAAAAGACCGACACATCGTCTTGTCAACTTCTACGATAATTACATTATCCACACCTACTCAGGCACACTTTGATGTTTATTGATTTGTTTTACAAAGATTATCACTGTAATATACTTTAATAATCGCATTGAACTGGCGGAATTCAAATCGACTGACAAATTATTGTGTGTCTTATTATTATTATTATTATTATTATTATTATTATTATTATTATTATTTTTGATATTCGTTTATACTAATTTATTTTACACCACTGCTACCCAATCACACCTGGGTGGAGTGGGTCAGCGTCATTATGTGTCTTGCCAAAGGACACACCTCGATACCGGTGGCCGGATTCGAACGCACAACCCCTCGACCATAAGTCGAACTCGTTAACCACTGCGCTATCGAGGCTTTTTGAGATTATTATTGTGTGCCTTATTATTATTATTATTATTATTATTATTATTATTATTATTATTATTATTATTATTATTGATATTCGTTTATACTAATTTATTTTACACCACTGCTACCCAATCACACCTGGGTGGAGTGGGTCAGCGTCATTATGTGTCTTGCCAAAGGACACACCTCGATACCGGTGGCCGGATTCGAACGCACAACCCCTCGACCATAAGTCGAACTCGTTAACCACTGCGCTATCGAGGCTTTTTGAGATTATTATCAAATATCAAACTCCAAGGGACATGAAATTTTGATTTGAAATAACAGTAGTTTGAGATAAAAGGATTTGAAATCTAATAATAATAATAATAATAATAATAATAATAATAATAATAATAATAAAAAATAGAAGAACTGAAAAGTGGCCAAAATCTAGTTTCACTTAATCAATAGTTTGAGATATCAGTGTTTGAGATAACGAGGATCAACTGTAACATGACTCAAATAGCGAAAGAACATCAAGTTAATAAGTCCGTATAATGAAGACCCCAGAAACCCCACTTATATAGAGAAAACTGGGATTACAAGGGGGTATTCATCATTTTCCTTACTTTGCTAAAAATATAGACTGTGGGTACTCGTTAGAACCGCATCACTGGGGCGGTTCTACCGAGGACCCACAACTTATGTTTTCAGTACAAAGAAGAAAAAATATCACAGATTTTCATCAAAAAACTCAAACAGTTTTAGATATGAAAGAATGCACTGTGTCACACGGATGTGTTATCGTCATGTTAATTAATAAATGGATTCGTAAATTGGTGAGATATTTATAGAAAACGCACACGCATGCATTATGTTGGTAACAAGACGTTTCGCCCCAAGACGCCCCCCCCCCCCTGGTCGTTTCCCTCTAGTCGTTTCGCCTCCTTTATGGACCCTGGTCGTTTCTCCTCCAAATCCTAGTCGTTTTCGCCCCTAAACCATCTCCCTCTAGTGTTTTTTTTTTTAAATAAAATATTCATACAAGTTGAATTACCCATCCAGTGTGGGACTCGATAAATCAAACAGGATGGATGACATGCGCGCTGTTATTAAGTTCCGTATGGAGCTTGGAGCGTGATAGCTCAGTGGTTTAGTGCACTTGCCTCTGATCCTAGAGGTCCCGGGTTCGATCCCCGGCAGCGGCGATAAAATTTCGGTATCCGAACACGCTCTATTGGCATCATTTGCAGGGATGAATGTCATAAAGTGCACCGTCCTTCGAATCGGGACGTTAACTGGAGGCCCCCTGTGCAGGGAGAACCATCCCCTGTGCAGGTTAAAGATTCCTACCGTAATTACATGATTACTGGGTAAAAAACCTAGAGTGTATGTACTGTACACCTGCGGTAATGGTCAAATGTGACCGACGCAGTATCAGTAGAAAGAAAGAAAAGAAAGAAAGTATGATGACAGGTAGTTACATGTACCTCCTCTTAACCCACTGGAATAGATTCAAAATAGTCGGGACAACGTCTTACACCTGTCCGTTTTGTTATCTGGCGACTGAAGACATTAAGCACATATTCAAACGATGTCCAACATTGAGTCAAGCGAGGTGCCTTTACATGAAGGTGTTTACATGATGAGCTCGGGTCGAATGCATAGTCCGCGAGTATCAGGTATAAGGACAATATTGCATTGGTTCAACTCATAATTGACTTTCAGAGGTTGGTTACTACTGTTATTCCCAATTAGAGTGCCTGATTAGCCTCATAGAAACCAGATCAGACATTTATGTTATACACTTCGTGTGAAACGTTCGTTCCTGTATGATAACATCAAAGGTGAGTGTGATAGCTCAGTGGTTGGTGCACTTGCATCTCATACTAGACATTAATGCTAGAAATTAATATTAAGTGATTATGCCTGTTCAATACCCTAAATTGTGGGTACGCCTCGAACCCGGCAAATAATGTGCACACCGAAATTTCCATATTAAAAAAGTGAAGGCAATGATCAGAAATCGATACAATTAACCCACAGCTCCCATCAGAGACACCAAAGGGAAAGAAACACAAACATGAAATAACCTGACCCTAATGGAAACACCAATAGCGGAAAGCCAAAAGGACAGTTATTTTCCCACAAAATGGCCAATTGGCTATAAAAAAAAAAAAAAAAAAAAAAAAAAAAAAAAACATAAAAAAAATACATAAAAAATATAAGCGATACCCACACACTCAGAGACAAACCATAACAAAAGGAAATCGCGACAGAAGAATCGCGTTGGAGCAGTTGGTGAAACGAATTCCACTGGGGGGCTTAACCCTTTACCACTCAGGGATTTTGTGAATTTTGCTGATTTTCACAGTGTTGCACCTGACAGCAGCTTCAACTAGCCATTGTTTCATAATGGATTGTCTGTTTTACACCAAACTCGGTATGAATGTTCATTGGGCAGTAGCCTTTCAAATGCAACCTTTCATGACTTGATCATTGTTGTCATGGTAAAAAGGGGGCATCTCAAAGTTGGCAAAAAGTATGTTTTCACATGAATTTTTGACCACATTTTAATCTTCACACAGCTGTCAAGGCAACAATTAAGGTGCTTGGCACTTGCCATTTTCACTGTTTGCAGCATGTTTTATCAGCATCAATTTTCAGGCATTTTTGACAACGGACACCCTCAGATATAAATTTTAGCGGCCGGTTGGGCCATACACTCAAATTTTTTCGGGATGTGAGGGGGGCGTTGCCCCCCCCCCCCCCCCTTCAATCCCCCCAGAATATTTTTAGTGGGGAGATGCGCGAAAAAAAAACAGGTCACTTTTTTGCCCAACAAATCCTAAAACAAACATAACTATCCAGGGGTAGAAATGCAGATTTTAGGTGCTACTGGGGCTTAAAATGGGGGGGGGGGGGTGCAGACACGTAAAAACACGTATCTGAGTGGTAAAGGGTTATTGAAATCTGGGAACACACTGAACTTTAGTCTAAAATGCATTAATTATATCGGACATATTGTTCTTGCAAATGATGAAAAAACATTATTTTGGTCAGTTGGGATTTTCTTCATTAACCCTTTACCACTCAGGGATTTTGTGAATTTTGCTGATTTTCACAGTGTTGCACCTGTCAGCAACTTCAACTAGCCATTGTTTCATAATGGATGGTCTGTTTTACACCAAACTCGGTATGAATGTTCATTGGCCGGTAGCCTTTCAAATGCAACCT
Organism: Lucinisca nassula; assembly: GCA_963580285.1. NCBI lineage: Eukaryota > Metazoa > Mollusca > Bivalvia > Lucinida > Lucinidae > Lucinisca > Lucinisca nassula. Next base: position 59,434,368 of record OY757014.1, read on the forward strand.
TTCATGACTTGATCATTGTTGTCATGATAAAGAGGGGGTATCTCAAAGTTTGCAAAAGTGAGTTTTCCCATGAATTTTTGACCACATTTTAATCTTCACACAGCTGTCAAGGCAACAATTAAGGTGCTTGGCACTTGCCATTTTCACTGTTTGCAGCATGTTTTATCAGCATCAATTTTCAGGCATTTTTGACAACGGACACCCTCAGATATAAATTTCAGCGGCCGGTTGGGCCATACACTCAAAATTTTTCGGGATTTGAGGGGGGAGGGGGGGGGGCGTTGTCCCCCCCCCCCCACCTTCCATCCCCCCAGAATATTTTTAGTGGGGAGATGCGCGAAAAAAAACAGGTCACTTTTTTGCCCAACAAATCCTAAAGCAAACATAACTATCCAGGGGTAGAAATGCAGATTATAGGTGCTACGGGGGCTTAAATTGGGGGGGGGGGGGGGTGCAGACACGTAAAAAACACGTATCTGAGTGGTAAAGGGTTAAATCGATTTTACGCGGCCGCAATCCTCGCCCTTTCTTCCGTCGCGATTTAGACAAACAATTTGTTCGGTCCGCATGAAGGCCTCCTAACTTATCAGTGCAAGGTGAATAAAAATAATTGAAAGTTATTCTTTTTCAATGTTATAATGCGTGAAATCTGATTTTAATGAAAACGTTCACCATTAACAAAGCTGTAGGAGAATTAACCATAGAAGAACCAAAATACATACATGTATGCATAAGCATGTTGGACGGCTATGCATATTTTCATTCTGTCCTGTCATATGTGTAGAATAAATAAATAAATAAATAAATAAATAAATAAATAAATAGTGTGTCTAATAAAAACGATTAAAGCAGTTTATGCACTAACAGTCCATTAATACACAAATATATACCTTGGTCTGTTTCCCAAAGATAAAGATTTAACGTCGCATATGAGAAACAAGTATTCTAACACAGCGCGCCTATATAGGCAATGGAAAATAACTGTGTTTTATTCTACAACAAATGACGACAAGGAAGAGTGTGACGAGTGACGTCATTAAAAACTGCAAATTTATGACGTCAGTAGTCGATTTCATTGACGTTGGACGGTGTAACGTCATTTTCTCGCATCAAAAACGTTAGAAAAGGATATAAATGCATGTGTTTCAGTCGATAATTTTAGCGGGATTTCTTCTAACAATGGCGAAAAGTTGTAAGAATTTGAAGGCAACAACAGCATTATTGCCGAGTTTCAGCGTGTAAGAATCGAAATAAATCAGCTCTAGCCAGTGATTTGTTAGATAATAAATCACAGTTTGTCGGTCAGTTGTAAGTAGACAAATCACGCGCGCTACGCGCTCGTGATTTGTCTACTTTACAACTGACCTCCAAACTGTGATTTATTACTCAACAAATCACAGCTAGAGCTGATCTATTTCTTAAACATAAGATCTGCAGAGCTTTTCGTGATTGCGACAAACAAGGTATCCTTTAACATACTTGTCTTCCTAGAACTACCCCTAATAATGCGAGCATCAGCCAAGGGAGCGCCTGTACAATTTATCACGCCTTTGGTATGGTGCAGCCTGAGATCGAACTCGGCAAATAAAGACGTTAGAGTCTTAACATGAATTTGGAGAAGATATGCCTCCTCAATGGAAACGTCAACCAATAATAAAGCTGTACTAAATAACCATAGAAGAACCAAAAATACATATGCATAAGGAAATTGTGTGCTAGACCGGACTAGTTTCCAAGATTCTTAATCATGAGCCTACCGGCTTATCGAGGGCTTCGAGCTTTAACAGGACTAGCATCTTTGAGATTCTTTGGGCAACTCAAATACGTACTTGACCGAGACCGTATTAAACCCTATGACATATGAACCGTCGATGAGACGGGCCTATAGATACTTTTCAAAAGCGCTCTTGTACTGTAGGACCTAAAGGCGTTAAACCAATCGGGGGCTTACATACAGCCTAACGAGGAAACCGTATCCCTATGTACGCGACAGTAAGCACTACCGGGAGTTTGTCCCAACTGTGACTCTGATAATGGAGGGCCCAGACCCCTCACAAGGCACACATTTGGGATCAGAGAAGGTCACCAAGCATCATCCAGTTTCGACAGACCCGACCCCTGCGACTAATTTCTGTTTACAGGACTCATATATAATCTATCTGGAAAGATATACAATTTGAGAAATGCCATTGGATCTGTGGTTTATCAGTATCTGATGGATGTCCCCATTGACGAGTACCCAAAGTGGATTGATCGGATAATAAAGGTGTAGTCAGGCAGATGGAAAGTACTTTGAAGGGCAGAACAAGTCAAAAAGATTTACCATTTGCAGTAAAGGAGAAAATATGAAAATGGCATTATTTTTGGGGCAGCCCTCGTATATGTAGATGTTCATTGCACGGACTTGTTAACCTATGACCTTGAGCGATAAGAGGTCTTCGAGCATATGCGCCATGCAAAGACTCGGATCAGCCTGGCATCCGCGCAGTCTGACCAGAGTCTTTGCTGTGCAGTATATGGATAGGCCTAGTCATTGACAAAAAGTTTTTACAAGCAGACCAGGAAGATTGTAGTCTGGCAGATTGCTTTGAAACTCACAGAGCGCGCATACTCGACAACAGGTAAACAAGTCCATGTAATGAACATTCCTCTAAACGCCATTTCATACAGAGAAAACGGAGGTCACAGGGTAAACATGATTTTCTTAGTTTTGATCTTAAGCATAGATTGGTGGTACTCGTTAGAACCGCCTTAATGAGGCGGTTCTAACGAGCACACACAATCTATGTTTGGACTAGAAATAAGAAAAAAATATCTATAATTTTCATCTGAAAAATGCTATTTTTAGAGGTCTAAAGGACGCCATTTTTGAACACGGATGTGTTATCGTAATGAAGACCCCTTCCGTTTGTTGCAACATATTAAGTTAACACTTCCGTATATTGAACACCTCTCTAATCCACACTGTATATACAGAAAAAGTGGGGTTTACATTGGTACACTTTTTTCTTATTTTTGCTTAAAGATAAAGATGAAGAAGCTTTATTTAACATCGAATGTTAGAAGCAGTAGAGCTTTTATTGCGACAAACAAAGTATCCTTTAACAAATACTTACCTGCCTTCAGTTATCTACCTAGGACTAACTCTGATTATGCGAGCGTCAGCCAAAGGGCGCCTAGTACCATTTTTTCACGCCTGGGATCGAACCCGCGACCTCCAATTACCCTAGCGGACGCTCTACCACTGAGCTATCGGGGCCGCTCTAAGGAGCACCCACAATCTATGTTATAACTAGAAATCAGAAAAATATCGAGAAAAAATATCTGAAACATGCTTGTCCTGGAGATTTAAAGGCGCCATTTTGGGACACGGATGTGGTATCGTAAAGTAAAAATGTGTTTGGTACGGTGACAAGGGACACAAGAATGAGTGCTCTTCATTTCATGAATGAAACTGTAACAAAATCATGCCAATTATTGCATAACTCTTGATCTAATAAGGAAACTCAAGTGCTGTCAATCCGATTTCGTACTGCTTGGCAGCGGATATTTCCCATTGAAACTTAATAGATCTCTGAAAGATACAGCTGCCAAAAATGCATGGTCCACAATGAATTAAAATTATAACCAAGTAACTGAAATCAGATTCAAGCAGCTCTCAAAATTCTAATGGATTATTTTCTTGAATTGTTGTGGATAGCGGTGTCTGTTTGTATTCAAAGTGCTATTTCAAGTCCCAGGACTTTGTTTAGTAAGTTATAAGCTGTTCCTTGTGAAGAGACTGCGATTGCGCAGTCAGGTCTTACCGAACAATGATTGTTCAAACAAACAATTACAGTTATTTGTTTATTTTGAAAGAATATGATTTATGATTTTTGCCTATTTCTGCTTCAGAAATAGATTGTGGGTGGCTCGTTAAAACCACCTGAATTAGGCGGTTCTTACGAGTATTTTGGCCGGCCCCCGCCCATTGGGGCTTGAAGAAATAAATGGGCTGCATGATGCTTCCACGCAGAGCTGAATCCGAGCGCACACGAGTAATGGTAAACTGCTTGGAGGATCTAAGCCTGCCCAGGTAAAGCGGTGCGAGTCGGACCGTCCATGCTTATAAACCCTATTCGTTTCATTGGGCGACAGGGCTTGCGCTGTCATTTCATCTCAATGTCCGGTAAAAGTCCCACAAAATTGGAAGCAACGTCTCCAAAATGACCTTAATAGTGTTGACGGGGACGTTAAACATCAAATCAAACAAGCAAACGAGTATTTTTGGGAAAACATAAGAAAAACAATATATACCCCAGTAAACAGGACTTTGCTTTATATGTTGTGAATCTTTCCAGAGTAATCATTACACAGACATGTTAACCGGACGGCTTTTGTTGCGATTGCTTTCATAATACCATGATAGCAATCGCTGGGTGGGTGAATGGGTGGCGGATTAACAGCGGAAACCATAGCTTGCGCCTCGTCAGAAACCAAATACATTCTCTGTTAAGCTGAACCTGATATTATCATAAAACATTATGTCATAAAAACCATATGGCCACACGTGTAATAATACATGGTCGCCCATGAAGTAAAGTAAGGTAAAGTGTTTGCTCTTCAAATACCGGTTTACTTCTGAAGCATAACATTAACACGTTCATGTAATAAATACCTGGTAAATCCTTACTTTATAAGGAGAAAATTGGGCATAGCACGGGCATACGTTATTCTTATCATTTTTTGCTCAAAATAATAGATTATGAGTACTCGTTAGGCGATCCTAACCTACATTTCATGTTGTGAGCAGAAATAAGAAAAGAAAAATACAAATAGCCATCAGAATAAAATCAGTTTTTGAAGATATAAAAGAAAGCATTATGTCACACGCGTGTGTAATACGATCGGACAGAATGTGGGGTCAGTTCTAAGTCCACCAAGGAGAGATAACCGGAGAAAGATGAATGGATGAGTTTGTTGTTTTGTTTCAATCAGAATCAGAATTGTAACTGGTGACACGTCAAATGACATTCATACACCAGGACCTGTGATTTGGGTAGTTAGTCCCTAGCTCTAACCAAAGAGGTAAACTTAGCTACACAATCCACAGCACCTTCAGCTGTCGAAATCTTGAATCGAATCGGAAAGGGCATTCCAATCTCTAATGGTTCGGAGTGTGTTTGGATGCTAGACATACTGTAAAACTTCGATGGCTCGAACTCCGATGGCTTGTTTACCATGGATGAGTCGAACCCGTTCTTGAGTCCGCAGGGAATCCCTCCAAATACGATATAGGGGTAATTTAGGAAGATTTTCTTCATTTATCTTGCAAATGTATGCCGTGTGTACTCATTAGAATCGCCTCGATGAGGCGATTCTAATGAGTACACACAACATACATTTATAGTACAGAACACTGAAAAGATATCCACAATTAATTCCATTATGCCTCCTGGTATGGCACTAATAGTAACCCTCTATGGCTCGAACTACCGCTGTCTCGAACAAATTTTCATGGTCCCATAGGGGTTCGAGCCATCGAAGTTCGACTGTATATGGGTGAACGCTTTCAATCCTACAGACTGATACAGATACCTATGTCAACACTGTAGATCCTAGTGAGATTATTCTTCAGGAGCCATCTCATCAGGATCAACACTAGTTGCCATGCCTTTAATGAAACTGACTAAATCACTACTTTTCAAGAACGGATGAGTCCAAAATCAAAGATGGGAGATTCCACTCCAGAAACTCAGAGATGAAATGATTAAAGTTCATTGGAAAATAAGCATTTCAACCACTGAAAGCCTTTCAGAGACGTTATTCAATTAACTTGATTGATTTTCCGCCCCGCCCATCGGGGCCTGAAGAAATTGATTGGGATGCATGATGCTTCCACGCAGAGCTGAAACCGACCCGCACACGAGTACTGGTAAACCGCTTAGAGGTTCTAAGCCTGCCCAGGAAAAGTGGTGCGAGTCGGACCGCCCATGCATATAAACCATATTGGTTCCATTGGGTGGCAGGGCTTGAGATGTCATTTCATCTCAGTGTCGGGTAAAAGTCCCACAAAATTGGAAGCAACGTCTCCAAAATAACCTATGCGGTGTTGACGGGGATGTAAAATCGTAAAATCTCAAATCAAACAAACAAACAAACAATAACTTGATTGATTATGTTGGGGTTTACGACACGTCAACCATTATGGTTCATTTTATGTAGGGAGAAAAAAATAAAAGCTAATAGGAGAGACAGAGGAGAAAAGGGAAATAAATGTAGTGTAGAAATAAAATAACTAAGAACATACCCAGCCCCTCTTCCCGTACCTGCAGCAAATTCAGCAGGCCTTGCTCAACTGGTAATATCGGTGGACCCCCCCCCCCCCCTCACCCCCTCCACCCCCAAGTGAGGCAAGATACACATCTTCGCCTCACCCAACCATCAATTAAAATCCTGTTAGGTGGATATGGTCATTATTTGTAAGCAAAACATTGTTCCTGGGTTAATAAGTAAACTACCAATAATTTGTGCAGCACATATTATGAGACGATTTAATAATGGCCTGGGAAATGACCTTAACATTGCACCGCCGAAAGTTCTGTGTAACACTGGGGTGGTTAAATTTTGTCAATGAATATGCAGTTTTCGAACATTCATTAAAACTGACAAATCATAGTGTAGCCTGGCCTTAAAGGCATTTATTCTTGATTATTGAGGATCATCATTGTATTACGTAATATTATATAGCCCTCAGAAGAGATGTCCCCTGTCTTCAACAAGTAAGGGGCCTCTTTGGGGAAAAATCAATAGTTTACTTACTGTTGACTAGAGTGTACCTTATTGATTTTCCCCTTAAGTGCCTCAGTCAGGGGATTCAACAAGAGCTACTATTCATCCTACAAGGGACTGACTTTGATCTGCTACAGAGAGTATTTCACGTGTGTGTGTGTGGGGGGGGGGGGGCGGGGGGGGGGCGGGGGGGGGGGGCGGCAATAAAACAATTATAAGCACAGGGTGTGTCCTACTGTTACAAGAATGAATGCCTTTAAGGGGAATGGATACACTTTCATGGGAGGCAACGCCTGCAAATGTATTTTGTCTCCCATGTCAACAGGGATCAACTCTTAAAGAAAAGAATTTTCCCCTGATGAGCAAATTCTTTCCTTCAAGAGTAGCCCCTTTTAGTGGGACAGATCTTATAGAAAGCGAAAGTAAGTCCCTAAAGTTGTCTCCCTTTGAAAAATGGCGGAAAAATCCATCAGGTGTTCCCATTCCCCTTAATTACAGTAACAGTCCTGTTTTCGACCTGTTGAATAGCCTCAAAGGGGGTCTCTTACTAGAGGCCACTGGGTGCATAAAAAGAAAGAAAGACAAAAAATGAAACGTTTTAGATAAAACTTTTAAAGAAGCCGTAGCCTTAATTTTAGCTGGTCCCGCTACATAATGGAATAAACAACTGAACAACTAAATGCCAAAGTATTCTACAAATGAAGGAACAGGAAGTACATTATGACGTCTCAAGACATCATTAACAACCCTTTTATAGCAAAGTGAAGCGTCATTAGACATGTAAACTAGTTGTAACGAAGTGCGTATATAAAACATCCCTGTCATAGAGTGCATTCTTCCATATTTTCAAAACTGACATTGTTTTTGATGAATATTTATGATAATTTCCTTATTCATATTCCAAACATAAATTATAGATGCTCGTTAGAACCGCCGTTGAGGCAGTTCTAAAGAGTACCCACAGGTTATGTTTAGGAGCAGACTTCAGCAAAATAGTAAATAGCTTTGTAAGCTCCAGTTTTCTCTATTAAAAGTGGGATTTACTAGTGTGTTCATTTCACTTGTTAACTTGATGGTGTATCAGACAAGTTGAACAGCTCAGAGTTATGCTGTCTGACTGGCTGTCCGCACGAAGCAGTTCTTGTTGTGGTTAGTGCATTCAGTTACGTAAATGGAAGTCATTTAGGCTTAATAAACTCTTCTAATTAGTCCGAGCGGCATCGTCAGATGTATGACAAGTCTACGAAAAGACAATTCGGCTGAGGTAACACGATATGCCGTAAACATGGTTAGTCTAATACCGTAGTTACCCTTAATATTCGGATAACTCATCTCATTTCCGTATTTGTTCTAAAATCTGAATCCGAATCCGAATCAGAATCAAAATTAATACTGGTGACACGTCAAATGACATTCATACACCAGGACCTGTGATATGGAAAGTTAGTCCCTAGCTCTAACCAAAGAGGTAAAGCTAGTTACACAGCCACCATCCCCTTCAGCTGGCGAAATAATCGAATCGGGAAGGGCGTTCCAATCTCTAATGGTTCGGGAGAAGAACGATTCTTTATAAATGTCAGTTCTTGCAGTAAGAGTCTGAAACGCCAATGAAAGGTGATTTCTATGGTGCCTAGTTGGGGGGACAAGGTCATTTTTACATGCTTTTCAATGAAATATAGAGATTTCTCAGTGAAATCGAAAACGATTTTGTCAGTTTCAAACAGTGACTGATATCAATTTTATTTTTCACTGTTTGGGACTACTTTGTTCTCGAAATCTAATTCTGTGGTCAGTTTTTCCATTGTCAGATGATTGAAAATTAATTAACTGTATAAGAATTGGCGCTAAGCCCGTTCATATGTACCGAGAGCGTTAATGACGACATTTTCGACGCTGACATCACGTATTTTGTCGCGCGACGTTAGATCTGTCCGCACCTTCTTTGGGAAACTAATCTCTCAATTATTTCAGTAACCGTTCATAGAAATGCCATCTCAGGCTATTTCTCAGGTGCAAACTTCTGGTTTACACCCAATATTATACCCAGTAAATACGTTGGAGACCACGAACTTGAGACGAAACGACCAGGAACAAAGTAAGTTTTCTCTGAGGGTGAGTGACGCGATAAGTGAAGCTAAATATTGCCGGTTTTAAGCATGTATGAAACAGAAAAGGTCATCTGTTGGAATGCTGGCAGCACCCTTTAGGCCTTTGTATAAAAGGATGAGCCTACTGTCTTTCCTCCTTTTCCTGAGAGACTCCCATTTTAATTTTCCAAGTATTCCAGTCATGCTCCCAGTTTCAAAGCAGTTATTGTCTGTTACAAATCTAGCAGCTATATTCTGAACTTTTTCAACTTCTTTGTTAAGGACCACTCCACTGGGGTCCCAGATACAACTACCATATTCCAAGATTGGGCGAACAAGACCTTCATATGCTACCTCTTTTACATCCTGAGGGCACTGATGAAGATTTCGCCTCAGGAAACCAACTGTTCTATTTGCCTTAGTACACATGTTGCTAATATGAGTATTCCATCTGAAGTTGTGTGGGACTGTCTCACAAAAGTATTTAATGGAGTCCACATTCTCGAGGACCGTTCCCTCTAAGGTGTTAGAAACCTCAGCTTTATTAGATCTGTTCCAAATGCAATATACAAATTTAGGCTGTGTCTGAAATAGCTGGGTGAATGACAAACAGTGTAGTTTCAGATGGGATTCAGATGAGACACCGCAATCTCATATGAGATTTTCACCGATTGTTCAAGGCTATATGACTGAATACATACGGTAAATAGTAAATACGCTACCTTTGAAATGCATTTGACCTCGCCCCATTTATTTGCGTAACCCTTTTAGACGACATTTTAGACGGGGGAAAAAGACACTGACAAGTGTCTAGACTCAGGTCATATGGATCAGACTCTTTGCATACATTTTAACCATCTGCTAGATAAATTTCGAAAAATCGATCTCGTTCTTGACTCTGTAGGGCATTTTTCACATGTTGATTTTTTCACGAAAATGTGTGCATTCATTAGAATCGCAAAATTGCCTCACGGCCTTTTATGATAGAGGACCGAAGAGATATCCCTAACTAAACCCCATTAATCAATATGACATGGTGCTATTATTAACCTGTCTAGAACGAATTCCAGTCCCCAGCCAGCAAAGAATATCGGGTCATCGCCAGACCGATAGTGATACGACGTTAGCCCGCTGTTTTGTGTTGGCTGGGATAGTCCCCAACGTGTCGGGCCATTGACGTTCACAAGTGCACTGTTAATTTTGCTGGAAAATGTGTGTAGCTTTTACAGGACGAAAGCTACTCTCAGTTTTTTTCAGCAAAAACAATAGGCTTTGCGCATGATTTATTGCAGTTGTGAGATGTGCTGACCATGGTGCACTTACAAGATCGTCAAGCTATTCATTATGACCACAAATATGTGCTAGAAACAGTTATCCTTTGGAAGCAAAGAATACACCACAGAACTGGAAAATATGGAGTGTGCATGTTTTCTGGGCAAGACCAGCCAGTTTCGGCCATTTAGGCCTCATCAGTGACCCTCAAATATTTTCAAAATTCCACAATGGAATCAATGATCCCAAAGGACAAGCAATAAACAAACCTGTGTGACATATATCCCAAACTACGAGTATTTGCTTTTTCTAATGAAAGTATGCTATATTTTTTGTTACAAACATAGATTCTAGGTACTCGTTAGAATAACCTCAATGAGGTTTTTTAACGATTACCAACAGACTTCGTTTATGAGCAAGAATAAAGACAATAATGTATTATTTTGGACGTTTTTCTGTAAAATAGCGATGTCTGGTTGGGCTCGTCTGAGCTTTACCTTTTTAGTTAACCTTTTTCAGAGTGATATGTTACCATCATTCTTCAGTGGATTGCTCTTATATTAGAACTTTTGCTTGTTTGGAGCATATTCAATCCTTTAATGACACCAAGGGTCAATTTCAGATTGAAAATAGCATTTTTCGTATATGTATATCCAAATTTCAAAATTCAGCTTTTTGTTAACCCGTTTCCGAAGTGATATACTTCTACATTTGCAGTGGATTGTTACATATGCAGTTTGCAGCTTCAAACTGACCATATCGCTAACCATTACTTTGGGGGGAATTTTTTTTACAAAAAAAAAAAAAAAAAAATAAAAAAGACTTTCTTGGTACTAAAAAGTTATCCCTTTTAAGTTCTTGCTCAAATTACCTTTAGATTTCTTTCAGATGGTGTAAACTGTTTGCCACATCACTCTTAATTTTCGGAGAATTTGAATGTTAAAAAAATGGAATTAGAATTTTTCAATTTTATGAAAAGAAAACTAAAAAAAATAAAAATAAACAACAACAACAACAACAAAAAAAAAAAAAAAAAAAAAACAAAAAAAAAAAAAAAAACATAAAACGTAAAATAATATTTAATCCCTTATTGTTATTTGAATTATCGTATCCTTTCGCTGTAGGCTTGCAATTTTTGATAAAATGAGAAATTCCGAGTGTTTTTTAATTTTCTTTTTTTTTTTTTTTTTTTCTTGGTGCACAAAAACGGTAGGATTTTCTCCTTTTTGATGGTCTTTCAGGTGTTGAAATACGTACACCTCGTATATCAGATTTTGTGCACCTCTTTAGACATGCCTTCTTGTAGTCCTCCGCTCAAAAAAAATAAAAAATTAAATGAAAGCAGTACACGCAAAAAATCCAATCAAGTTCGACCGGACTGTTTGAAAAATGAATACTGTTTGTAAAAATTGACATGCTTATTAGATTTCATGAATAAATTTGCGCTGAAAGCTGAGTATAAAAATCCGACACTGTTTTCCTACGCCGCTGCTGTTTAAGCAAGAAATCATTCCCTTTCATCCCCCAATTTCTGAACAGAACCCTTCTAGCTTTGATATTCAGTGAACCAATTCTTATAGAATGGTGTATTGTTCAAGTCATTGACAGCTGGCGAACGGTGTAGAATCTGATGAGATTGCTCGTCACATGCCGTCTGATCTGGATCTGTAAGGTTTGTATCGGTATCTGTACCTGAATCGGTATCTGCAGCGATGTACAGGGTTGAAAGGGTTGACACGCTTCTCTGTACTGATCGACATCAAACATATCCGCCCGCTTTGGAGAGGTCTAATTACATGTATAAATTCAAAATATAAATTTAATTTGCTGTGAGTTTACATGAAGTTCCGTGTTTTAAGCAAATAATGAAGGCCCTGATCAGTTGCCACATTCTGTGTCTGTAATCGAGTCTTCAGTATTTTCGAATGCTCCAGTAGAGGGACGCTTGGCATTGATGGGCAGATAAGCTGCATCTGTCTGATCAAGGCATACAGTCAAATAATTTAAAATCCAGAAATTAAAGGGTCAAACGACTGACATGGTAAATTAAGCGAAACTTTTTGTCTTTTTATGTCCCCACTTCCAAAGGAAATGGGGTGTCGTGTCCGTTGGGCTTTGACATTTTTACAGAGGGGGTACAGAACAGAACAAAACAGGACAAAACAGAACTTTATTTAACTAACTGCACGGTGGCGTAAAGTTGAGCTATTATCTCGAATTTACGGTATTAGCATGAAAAACAAAAAGGAACAGGCTCGTTTATGTTTATTTATTTATTTATTTAGATTTATTTATTTATTTATTTATTTATTTATTTATTTATTTATTTATTTATTTATTTATTTATTTATTTATGTTTGCATTTCCTCCGTCGGATTAAGTATGCCTCCCTTTTCTTTTGTTTGATTTGAGGTTTAACGTCCCCGTCAACACTGTAAAGGTCATTTTGGAGACGTTGCTTCCAATTTTGTGGGACTTTTACCCGACATTGAGATGAAATGACTTCTCAAGCCCTGTTGCCCAATGAAACCAATAGGGTTTATTAGCATGGACGGTCCATCCGCAACTATTATTGACATTTATACCTTTGGCGCAAAGGATTAAGCCTTTTACTGTGCGCTGACCTTCTCGGCTTACCTGTACAGAATCTCTTGTTGGAAATAGCAGGCGCTTTAATGGAAAACCATTTTTAAACAAATATAACTTTTTTTATTTTACAATTTGACAAACATGTTCCGATTTAATCTAATTGTCCGTTTAAATTCCTTTAAGACGATATCAAATAAGTGGAACTTTTATTTAATAAGCTGCCGGCATTTTCTTTTCAAATTAATAACCCTTAATCCTTACTTGAATCATACAAAACTGTGGTAAAACAACGACAGTACCCTACTTTAACGGCTAAAATCTGCACTTTTTGTTAATTATATGGAAAAGCGCCCGTATCAGACGCAATGTGTTTACAATATTGTGCGTTTTGATAGCAATTATAATATTTCAAGATAATATTTAATAACGGCATTTTGCGATTAAACTTGGAGCTTATTCAGAAAAAGCTTTATCGTCTACACACGCGTGTAATCCCAAAGCGGGTCATTTTCAATCGACTGTAAAATCAACACATCTTCGCCTGGGCATCTCCTTGGAATGTAAATCAATCTAAGAATGCGGTGCATGATCTGCATCTTATTTATTTATTTATTTATTTATTTATTTATTTATTTATTTATTTATTCACGTATTTTTTTTTTATTTCCATGATTAGATTTTTGCACATTCTTTATACTTACTACGCAAATTAAAATAAACATTGCTAGTAATAAGATTTATGATTACATTTTTTGTTTTGTATGTTTGTATGATTACAGCTGAAAGAAAGAAAGAAAGAAAGAAAGAAAGAAAGAAAGAAAGAAAGAAAGAAAGAAAGAAAGAAAGAAGCCCATGTGAATTCGTCGCTAAATTTCTAAAAAGTTAAAAATTTATCTTTGTTATAATTTATATCTTATTCCCATTACTCAAATACAGGCTAATCTGATATTTCGTTGTTCGCACATTGTTTTGCTGGACTACCAGAGGAATGCTTGTTTTATATTACTTTTTTTCTTTTTGTAACACTGTTTGATTATTTACATGCTATTGTGAATTCAGTCTGGTAAATACAAAAAAACGTTAAGATGCCATTAATGCCTATGTTAATTGTTTTGTATTCATTATTATCATCTTGGTTGTAATGAACACCTCATTAAAAACTGCTTTATATAGAGAAAACTGGGGTTTACTGTGGTATTGAGTTTTTTTTTTCATTTCTTGTCTAAAACATAGGTTGTGGGTACTCGTTTGAGCCACCTCAATGAGGCGGTTCTAACTATGTTTTAAGTATTGATGAGTTTTCTTTGACGAATTTTGAGATATCAAAAATGCACTATGCCGCACGGATGTATTATCGTAATGTGATTATTATTATTATTATTATTATTATGATTATTATTATTATTATTTATGTATAATCTAATGATTATTAGAAAATTTTCTTATTTATTTATTTATTTTTATTTATTTATTTCAACTGTTAAATGATTTAAGATAAGGTGTCTACCCTTTTTCTGGTGTTCTTTCCATGATGCTGTGAAAAAGAATATGCGTAAACCAAACTTTATACAAAACAGTCAGGTAATCAGGAATCAGTATGATTTTACACAAAAACATAGGTAGAAAGTACTTGAAAGAACCATATAAGTTTGGCGGTTCTGTGCCCATATATTTTTTCAGCTCACTCAGGGGGAAAACATCACTGAAGACAATTATCGCTTTTTATGACACACGTAATGTGTATTGTATACCGGCTACTGACCGTCAGGAAGCCTGACGATTAATGGACACGCGCGCAATGAATACTGTATTACCGTTTTCCGGAGAGATTAAAATTTATCGAATGACTTTATTCATATGCATTAAGTTTTAAGCAGAATCGGTACTATTTAGATAATGAGTATCTATTATTATTATTATTATAATTATTATTTTTATATCTTGGATCCAAAATACATGTTTGTTTGTTTGTTTGATTTGTGGTTTAACGACCCCGTCAACACTGTATAGGTAATTTTGAAGACATTGCTTCCAATTTTGTGGGGCTTTTACCCGACACTGAGATAAAATGACATCTCAAGCCCTGTAGCCCAATGAAACCAATAGGGTTTATAAGCATGGACGGTCCGACTCACACCGCTTTGCCTGGGCAGGCTTAGATCCTCTAAGCGGTTTACCAGTACTGGTGTGCGGTCAGTTTCAGCTCTGCGCGGAAGCATCATGCAGCCCATCTATTTCTTCAAGCCCCGATTGGCGGGGGCCGTGAAATATACATGTATACTGGGTCCAAGTTACGAGAATACATCCGTTTGACATAGTACCTTCTTATAGGTTGTGGGTTTTTGCTAGAACCGTTGCTTTGAAATTTATTTTAATTGCTTCAACAGACAAATACATATTATCCAAGATTTGCTAGAGCCGTTCTATAGAGTACCCACAACCTATGTCTTGTACAGAAGAAAAGGTTTGGGATAATTGCTGGAAACGCTTCATTAACAACTTACGTCTTTAATTTGCCCCCATCAACACTGTATAGGTCATTTTGGAGACATTGCTTCCAATTTTGTGGGACTTTTACCCGACATTGAGATGAAATGACATCTCAAGCCCTGCCACCTAATTACACTAATAGGGTTTATATGCATGATAGATAGATAGATAGATAGATAGATAGATAGATAGATAGATAGATAGATAGATAGATAGATAGATAGATAGATAGATAGATAGATAGATAGATAGATAGATAGACAGACAGACAGACAGACAGACAGACAGACAGACAGACAGACAGACCGCTAGCTAGCTAGCTAGCTAGCTAGATAGATAGATAGATAGATAGATAGATAGATAGATAGATAGATAGATAGATAGATAGATAGATAGATAGATAGATAGATAGATAGATAGATAGATAGATAGATAGATAGATGGATTTGTTTGTTTGATTTGAGGTTTGACGTACCCGTCAGCACTGTAAAGGTCATTTTGGAGACGTTGCTTCCAATTTTGTGGGACTTTTACCCGACATTGAGATGAAATGACATCTCAAGCCCTGTCGCCCAATGAAACCAATAGGGTTTATTAGCATGGCCGGTCCGCCTCGAACCGCGGTTCCTGGACAGGCTTAGATCCTCTAAGCGATTTACCTATACTAGTGTGCGGGCCGGATTCAGCTTTGCGAGGAAGCATCATGCAGCCCATATATTTCTTCAAGACCCTATAGATAGATAGATAGATAGATAGATAGATAGATAGATAGATAGATAGATAGATAGATAGATAGATAGATAGATAGATAGATAGATAGATAGATAGATAGATAGATAGATAGATAGATAGATAGATAGATAGATAGATAGATAGATAGATAGATAGATTATTGTGTCAATGAAGATCTGCCCGCATGAAACTCAGTAATTGCTTTAAAATGTGCGACCAGTAATATGTCAAGGAAAGCCTTTTACTTTCTAAATCTTCAGAAACGCATTGACTTTATTCAGTAATTTTTGCGTACAACTCGATATGACAACAATATCTTTCTATGTCTGCGGCGTAAAACAAATTAAATAAAAAATGTTGTAAATAATTATATTATCTAAATGCACGACCAGTATTGTGGCCCAAAACAACAACAACAACAACAACAACAACAAAAGTAATATTCAGCATTTCAGCAGCCTCACTGAGGCGGTTGGTTCTAACTAGTACCCACAACCTATGTCTTGGTGCAGAAATAAAGAAAATAATGTATACCACCGAAGCCCCACTTTTCTCTATATAAGTAGGGGTTAGAGGGTTTTCATTACACGGACTTGCTATCGTGATGATAAATCGGTGATTATTTAAGCAAGAAGTGTAATCTCGGATGAGACCCGGAGTCTTAATTGTTCATTTTAGCTGAATTATTCTAGGTATATGATATTACTTTTTAAATACAACTACAGGTCAAGTTGCCACTTACTGGTCTAGTGACTAGTGACTACTGTGTTTAACAGCGCGCGTCAAAATACTTGGTGATAATTCGATTATCAACAGGTAGTCGGAAGTGTGCTTACTCAATGTATTGATCGATTAACAATCCATCATGGACGATTATATTGACGAGCGTCATCTACCTGAACAGAAAGAAAGAAAGAGCGCATATGATGAAGTTATCGTCAAAGATGTATCGTCAGTTAAGAAAAACAGAAAGATTTACTCGTTTTGCACGAAAAAAAAAAAAAATAAGGAAGAGAAACATATAAACTAGCTAACAGACATTTGCAACACAGGCCGCCACAATTACCTCTTCACGGGAAAGAGAATAATAAAGTATTCTTATTGCTTGTTGCTTGTTTAAAATATAGACTGTTGGACCGCATTAGAATCGCCTCGACGAGGCGTTCTTACGTGTGCTCAAACTCTGTGTTATCAGCATAAATGAGAATATAACAATATTTCATAATAAATAAATAAATAAATAAATATATAAATAAATAAATAAATAAATAAATAAATAAAGAAAGAAAGAAAGAAAGAAAGAAAGAAAGAAAGAAAGAAAGATGAATATTATTTGTGAACAACTAAAAACTAGAATTGTCTTATGCGAAGTTGTTTATCAATGATGGCATACTGAGTCACCAAATAGACAGATAGATAATCGGCCATTATTGTGTCAAGACAGATTTATCCGCATTAAAATCAGTAAGAGTATCTCCTTTGTATTTCTATGCTTACAACTCAGACTCAAGGTTCTCGTCTTAACGGATACATTACGAAAACACGCCTATTCAAATACATTGTAAATTTAACCACCAAACAATGAAAATTTTCAGATGAAAAATTGTGTTATTTTTCATATTTCTGCTCAAAACATAGATTATGTGTGCTCGTTAGAACCGAATCGGCGAGGCGGTTCTGTCGCGTGCCCAAAATCTATATTTTTTAGCAGATATAAGAAAAATAATTTATACCCCTCCAAACCCCAGTTTTACTATACGAAAGTGGGGTTTAAGGGGTCAAATTTATATCGCCATGATTTCGTGATGTAGCTCGATATAACAGTTATTTCACTGGCCGGTACGTAAACCTTGCAGACAACAATAGAAAATATATACTTCTATATAACTGCTTTAAAATATGCGACCAGTAATATGTCTGGAAAACTTTTAATTCGAAATCTTCAGCAAAGCACTGTCTGTATTTTTGGCATACAACCCGATACTCGATATTACAACAATATTAATGTCTGTGGCGTAAAACAAATTTTATTAATTTTAAATGTTATAAATAAATATATTATGAATATGCACGGCCAGTATTGTGGCCCAAAACAACAAAATAAAGTAACATTTACATTTACATTTCAGCAGATCAGCGTTTTAGTCACTTTCTGCTGATCCGCAGCCTGCTTAATTCAGCAGGTTTTTCAGCTTAATAGACAGGCCACATTAAGATAGCATATCCGCGGGACGTAGTGTTTTTTCTTTTCTTTCTTTTTTTTTTTTTTTTTTTTTTTTTTTTTCGTATCTCCAAAATGGCAATTCATATCTCACAAACGGTTATCTACTATGTCTTGGTGCAGATATTAGAAATTGTAATATAGGTTTTCTCTATGTAAAGTAGGGTTTAAAGGGGTTTTCATTACATGGACTTGTGAATATGTGGCATTTCTAAACAATGTCAATTAAAATAATTCAACTGACACCCACCATAAACTATTAAGTTTTTTTTCCTTCTTCTTTTTTTCTAATATATATAAAGAAGAATATTTCATTCCAGCACACACAAAAATAGGATTTTTGAGAACCAATAATATTTTGTGTTAAGCACAAAAAAGGCTCACTTTTAAAACAGTAATTTTTTTAGTAACGACAGAACAGAACTTTATTTATTTGGAGATAAACTCAGGCCACACCAAAACAGCCAGTCCGAAATTAACTAGACATCAATTGACATGAACGATTCTCGTTCAGTATCCCCCGGGGTCATAAAAGCGAAACTGATTTCACACACAGCCGGCTTATAACACAGTTGAGATTACACAACAGGTACCTATTATAGGCCTCAGTCAAAGGGAGACAATCCAATATTGACTTGTAGTGTGACTATCAGGGAACAGGTGAATAGATTAAATGTCAGATAAAGTTGGCCATGCGCCTCGCACCGCGGTTCCTGGACAGGCTTAGATCGTCTAAGCGGTTTACCAGTACTAGAGTGCGGGCCGGAGTCAGCTCTGCGTGGAAGCATCATGCAGCCCATATATTTCTTCAAGCCCCTATGGGCGGGGGCCGGTCTCCCTTTTCGACTAAGCCATTTTAACCATTTCGGACCTACAGATCAGCTTAACTGACAGTATAATTTGGCCTAATAAATCAACCTCCCTCAGTATTTTGATTTCATTTGGAAACATGAAAGTGTATAAATAAAGTTTGATCCGACTCAGTGACCAAATGCAGCGGAATACGAGTGTATTGAAAACATCAGTATTACCACGAGTGCGATACACGAGTGAAATTTCTGATGTTTTCAATACACAGAATGATAATTTGTAGGTTGTCCTCAGTGTATAGCTATGTGATTGTCAGTCGGCCCCCGCCCATCGGGGCTTAAAGAAATAGATAGGCTGCATGATGCTTCCACACAGAGCTGAAATCCGACCGCACACGAGTACTTGTAAACAGCTTAGAGTACCTAAACCTGTCCAGGTAAAGCGGTGCGAGTCGGACCGTCCATGCTTGACCGACAGGGCTTGAGATGTCATTTCATCTCAATGTCGGGTTAAAGTCCCACAAAATTGGAAGCACCGTCTCCAAAATGACCTATACAGTGTTGACGGGGACATTTAACCTCAAATCAAACAATGTGATCGTCAGCAAAGTTGGTGCAAATTAATTAAGATACAGGAAGGTCATGTAAATAAATAAATAAATACATTTTCTTATATGGTAGTACTGACCTGCCAGAGGATCAAAACGAAGACATCTTTTTAGCGGTGCAAGATTACATACTAAAATCTAAACGCTTTTGTTAGCTCGTTCGACTGTTCTTACGTTCGAACTGTCTTTAAAATTAATTAATTTTGACCACAAGCGTTTATTTGGCATAAACTACGTTAAGGAAAATTTACATGCGCTACTTTTAAATGCGGACACACACACACACACACACACACACACACACACACACACACACACACACATACACACACACACACACACACACACACACACACACACACACACACACACACACACACACACACACGTCGGACATATATCGAACAGCATGAAATTCAACTTTTTACAGGTTTGTTGCTGAATGTCGTCCATAATATAATGACTTTTTAACTACTTCAAAAATGGCTATATGTTCCACTCTCCGTGGAGCCCCTACCAACTATTTACAATATTTATGTTTACTCAGTTATAAAAGTGTGATTAATTTCACAATTATTGAATGACAATTACAATATGGTTGTACACACAATAGTATTGCAAATACTTGGGATACAGATTCGAATAAGTCCCTTGACTTTTTTTCTGAATCCCATTTGTTTAGTGATTGTATTGTAATCGTATTCTATACTGTTTTGTATATTTACTATGTATTATGCAAATAAAATAGAGTTTAAACCAAATAAAATGAATCATTGAACAGTTTCTTCCAGCTTGAAAAGAGTCAACTTCTTGGAGACCTGCACCGTGTCTGTGGTCTTTTATTGAAATAGCCGGTTTGAAGATAAATACACTCAATGACAAATTCAAAAGCAATTACGTGTGACTGTAGTCATTATTGCACGACCCGCAGAAAAAGCAACCGACTGAAGTCGGTTGATTTCTAAGAGTGCCCTAAAATCACCGTGTCATTCGGTCATTCTGTCAGTCTGTCCGTCCGTAACCCGTTTGTAAAAATTGGTGACAGTGACTTAACCGCTTGGAATATTTAAACAATTTTTGGCATACTGATAGATATCAATGAGATCTAACCAATGAACTTGAGAAATATTACATTCCATTTAGTATAGCCTCGCCGAGGCAAAAAATGTGAAAATTTTCGAACTGCTTCTCCTCAGAAACCGTTGGGCCGATTGAAGTCAAATTTCATATGGAGCCTCTATGGGATGCGGGAAACCAAAATTTGCTCATGGGGTCCAGGTCACATGGCCAAAATGGCCGCCAAGCCATATATGGTCTGTCTGTCTGTCCGTCCGTAACCCGTTTGTGAAAATTAGTGATAGTGACTTAACCGCTTGGAATATTTAAACATTTTTTTTCAAGTTTTAACGAAAGAGCGTTGTAAATAGATGACATTACTCGCCCGCCTCTCAGTACTTACAGTACTTTGATTGATATATCTAACTCTTTAGATATAAAATAGCCTATCAACTGGTATAACAGTTTTGCTTTAGAAGATGTCATCACTTGTCAGAACAATACTCTTGCCATAGAATATAGCTGTACTGAAAAAAAAAGCCCCAAATGCCGTGAATCATTTGTCTTGGTCTCTTTTTAAATGAAGTTTACAAGGGTATTTAACCCACTCAGCACCAGAAACCCCTCATGGGGTACCTTGGCAAACAGTGTAGGCCAAGATCAGACGCCGCAGAACGCGGCATCTGATCAGGGCCTGCACTATTTGCTTACAGAATTTTCCGTCAAAAATAGAATAAAAACGAAAAATTAGGCCTGCCTCCCCGTATATGACAAAAGGACTTGTCCAACATATAGAAATGGAAGAGTCCAATATATAATGGGTTAAGAGAATTGTAAACGCGATGGATGCTTGGAACAACTGGACTTAGACTGTGGTGAACCTTGATTTATTTTGACGACACTTGAAACCAGACGTCATGTAAATTCGCGTTACAAAATGAGTTAGAAATAAGAACTACAATACGTAGTGTTAGTTTTTACACAAACGGTTAATATTTAAGAAATGAACATTATTGTTCTGCTGTTCATGTAAGTATGAACGCAGTGGGTCGCGTGCAAAGTCGGGGTTCATGTAAACTTTGCTAGCGACCCGCTGTCGTTCTTTAATGAAAAGGGGAAAAATTAAGTAATTTTTATATTTACATCGATGCCCCTCATCACTGGGCGAAAAATGCTTAAATGGCAAACTTTTAAAGCTGAAAAACATTTACACGCTGTTTTTTTCTACAAAGATCGGAAGGGCGTTAACGTCACCAACGCCCGTAGGGAACAATGGTTTAAATTGACGTCACTTGACGTCACCGAAAATCACGTGACTCGATGCGTTCATGGAAGTATGAGCTACACTGTTTTCTATAGGTTTACATTAGGCTTTACCCTGGGAACGTGAATATTAAAAAATGCACGTACGCGTGGGCGCATGGAGAGTAATGAAAGCTCTTTCTGTCATCAAAAGAATTGAGGCGGACTTTTATTGTTTTTGCACGTGCAGATGTAGAAGTGACTAATTAACCTCAATATGTGTCAGAATTAGCAGGTCAATACAGCGCAAGAAGAGGATGAAGGAAGTCGTCGCTTTGGCGCGGTCCTAAGAGGCTATGAAGTGGATTAACCCTTTTTGTACCAAATGGAATCTTTCTCTTTATATATAGCAGGAGTCCATTTCAAAATCTAGGGGTGTCAGCTTGTGTTTTCATCAAAATTGATTTGGAAAATAGCTGAACTTTTAGCAAACAGTGGAGGCCCTGATCAGACGCCGCGTTCTGCGGCGTCTGATCTGGGCCTGCACTGTTTGCCAGGGTACCCGTTTCGGGGTTTCTGGTACTAAATGGATTAACGTGTCAAAATGCATTGTTGTACTTGACACAAGGTGCAATGCTCACTCTACCAAATGGGCAGCTATTACACGGGTGGTAATCAGGGGAACTAGCTCGAAAATAAGTCAATGAAACATCACGAAAACATGCCTATATAAGTTTAACCCCCTTGAACCCCACTTTTGTATAGTAAAACTGGGGTTTCCGGGGTATACCTTCTTTTTTTCTTTTTCTGCTCTGAAATATAGATTATGGGTATACTCGTTAGAACAGCCTCGATGAGGCGTTATTTTGAGCAGAAATAAGAAAAATATCTTAATTTTTCATCATAAAATTTTCATTTTTTTCGGCGATAAAGGTGACAATGTATTTGTATAGGCGTGTTTGCGTAATGATTTATTCCCTCGACACATCCGGGAACTCTCGAGCTAGCTCCATCACCAGGAAACTTGTAAACAAATAGGTCTCGAACAGTTTTATCACCATTTCTTTTCTTTGTAAGCTATTTAGAAAAAAAATCCGGTAATGCAGCGCCACATAGAAATCATTTCACTTTGTAACCCGCTAGAATTTGCCATGGAAATTTGTAGCGCTGGTGAATGAATGAATGGAAACTTTTTATCACCGACCTGACAAGTTGTCAATTTATGTCAACACGGAGATTTTGGCCGACGATTTTTCATTTTCCGTCAAAAGTACACCCTTCACACACCAGAAGCAACAGCCCTGGTGAAATGAAACATGGAAAGTTTGAAATAAGCAAACAAATTTGGCCGTGAGTGCGTAACTTGCAACTTATGACGAAATTACTGTCCGAGATAGTCTTCTCGACAAGGAGCTAGTTCACTCGACATGGAGATAGTAACCTCAAAAAACGAAGATGAAACATTCATCAGATGACTGAGGTCTGATTCGATGTCTTTCTATGGTCCAACGCAGTTTATCCAACTGGTTTCTTTACCTCTGGCTAGTGGAGTAACAAGATACTATGTCCCCAAGACGTCCCCCTAGTCGTTTCTCCCTGGGCGTTTCGCCCCCATGATGCACCCCTAGTTGTTTCGTTCCAAGTCGGAATTTTTGTTGTAGCTACTGACTGTTTTATGTTTGTTGTGTCGGTGTTTTATTTAATTTGCCTATTATGTATGTTATCAATGTTATTCAACTTAACTAAGTCTAGACAAATGAGTTGCCAACTGCCTGGGAAAAAGTTACTGACTCTGAATGTCACTTGTTCGGTCAGTTTCTTGTTGTCTGTATTTGCTTATTTCCCTTCAATGTTTTGAGCAGGATGTGGAATGTGATTGTATCAGTTCCTGTCGTTGCTCCCTTTTTATCTACAGCTATACTCTCCTTAGACCATCTTTCAGAAACGACATTTTCTCATATTTCTTCACTCTAAATATGGATTCAACAATTTTTCTCTTTTCAGCTATTCGCATTCCGTGAGTTATTAAATATAACACACTTATTTTGAAAATCGATAAACAAATGACAATTTTATGCCGATTATTGTGCTTAAATAAGGCACCCCACTTGTGAAATTTCAAGTAAAGGGAAGTCACTGTTTTCTTTGAGAAAACTTTTGTTTTATTTTAACAGGAATACACCAAATTTACAACGTTGTACTGAACTTACTTTTGGCTGTAAAATCTGAATATGGTTCATACAAATTTTAATCTTTCCAGTTACCTACTTTGCCCATTGAAACTCCCTACTTAGATTTAATTTGGGCATAAAATCATTATGTCTTGACCGATTTTCAAAATTGTTGCAGTACATTTTACGACTAAGAACTAGAATTCTAAAAGCTTAAAAGAAAATTGTTGTTGAATCGTAAGTTAGAGGAAAGAAATATGCAAAAATGTCATTTCTGAAATTAGGTTTACTTATTGTTATCACGTAATCTAACTATTGATATCAATGGCTGGAACTAGTGATACCCATTAATCATGTTGCTAATAATTAGAGTTTGTTATATTCATAAAAGCATTTTAAGTAGATCCTCTATCGCATATGATACTCAAAATTTAGGGATGATACTTAGTCGAATGATTCATGAGTAACTATAATAATCTAGGGAATAAAAAGTATAGAGGCGCCCGAGTATAATATATTTTTCTTTTCTATATATACAGGAATATATATAATATATTTTTTGTTGCATGTCCGGTAATTTTTCTGCGCAGGAATAGTCCTTTGAGAAGTGCTGATACAATTCACAAGCGACGTTCAGATACCAGGTTTTAGGAAATGTCAGACACTAGTTGATAAGAAATCGAGCTGTCTAATTTGCATTAAAAAGCGCGTGCAAAAATGGGAAATAGTTTGTTACCATAGCTACATCTCTGCTAGAAGAAGCATTTGCCCTAGATTTCAAAGACCTTTTGTTTTTAAAAATAGCATAAGCACAAGGTGAGAGAATTTAATTTTAAATGTAGCTAATTTGCTTTTAATTTATGCATATTTATCGAAATATATTGGCAACCGCGGAACTGATAATCAAGATAGAAGTTTTTGGAAAAGCTATGAGTGTGGTCTTTTAAGCTGCACCATAAATGATTCCTGTATGACGCCTGAATCTTGCTTGGTCATAGGAGCCTGAATAACCTGACCCACCAGACCTGTCCCGGGGCAAATATTTGCACCGCTGTATTCTACCTTTCATTACCATTGATTTGCTCAGCAAAATAACTACGTTTTTGACCCCTTGGGTGGGCTCAGGTCCCACGTCCAGGGAGATCACATCAAAATTCCAAATGCTTTCCTCTAGTCCTCATCTATGTGACAGTTTCAAGATTATAGTTAAAAAAACCTTGGAGTTGTGCGAAAATCGATAAAATGACCTAAAATCCTACTTTTTGACCTCTGGTTTCCCCAGTCATGCGCAGGGTGAAATTTTACACCACTGTGTTTAACTCTTCATTACCTTCGATTTGATATGCAATATGACTATGTTTGAACAAAATGACTTGCTTCCAAAGGATAACCCTTTTATAGAACATATTTAACTTCACTACAGCTGGTATGTGGGAATGTGTGGCGGCGGTAAAACGTCTCCCTGCCCTACATCATAGTGTAGATTATATTTTCTTGTCCTTTGGGATCATTGATTCCATTGTGGAATTTTGAAAATATCTGAGGGTCACTGATGAGGCCTAATTGGCCGAAACTAGCTAGTCTGGCCCAGAAACATGTACACTCCATATGTTTAGCTCACCTGTCACGTAGTGACAAGGTGAGCTTTTGGGATCACTTTTTGTCCGTCGTCCGTGCGTGCGTCCGTGCGTGCGTCCGTGCGTGCGTCCGTGCGTCCGTAAACTTTTCTTCAAACGACATCTCCTCGTAAACCACTGATCGTATTTTGACCAAACTTCACAGGAATGATCCTTAGGTGGTCCCCTTTCAAAGTTGTTCAAATGGTTCCGGTCCGTTGCACATATAGGTCACAGTAGCCAAAAATAGATTTTTTTCACCGCAAACTTAAAAAATCTTCTTCTCTGAAACCGCAAGGCCCAGGTCTTTGATATTTGGTATGAAGCTTCATCTAGTGGACCCCTACCAAGATTGTTCAAATTATAGTGCTGGGGCCAAGAATGCCCCCGCACGGGAGCCCTTTGGTTTTACATGGGCTTGTATAGGGAAAATCTTTAAAAATCTTCTTCTCTGAAACCGCAAGGCCCAGGTCTTTGATATTTGGTATGAAGCTTCATCTAGTGGACCCCTACCAAGATTGTTCAAATTATAGTGCTGGAGCTAAAAATGCCCCCGCACGGGGGCCCTTTGGTTTTACATGGGCTTATATAGGGAAAATCTTGAAAAATCTTCTTCTCTGAAACCGCAAGGCCCAGGTCTTTGATATTTGGTATGAAGCTTCATCTAGTGGACCCCTACCAAGATTGTTCAAATTAAAGTGCTGGGGCCAAAAATGCCCCCGCACAGGGGCCCTTTGGTTTTACATGGGCTTATATAGGGAAAATCTTTAAAAATCTTCTTCTCTGAAACCGCAAGGCCCAGGTCTTTGATATTTGGTATGAAGCTTCATCTAGTGGACCCCTACCAAGATTGTTCAAATTATAGTGCTGGAGCTAAAAATGCCCCCACACGGGGGCCCTTTGGTTTTACATGGGCTTATATAGGGAAAATCTTGAAAAATCTTCTTCTCTGAAACCGCAGGGCCCAGGTCTTTGATATTTGGTATGAAGCTTCATCTAGCGGACCCCTACCAAGATTATTCAAATTATAGTGCTGGGGCCAAAAATGCCCCCGCACCAGGGCCCTTTTGTTTTACAAAGGCTTATATAGGGAAAATCTTTAAAAATCTTCTTCTCTGAAACTGCAAGGCACAGGTCTTTGATATTTGGTATGAAGCTTCATCTTGTGGACCTCTACCAAGATTGTTCAAATTATAGCCCTGGGGCCAAAAATACCCCCGCTCCAAGGCCCTTTGGTTTTACATAGACGTATATTGGGAAAATCTTGAAAAATCTTCTTCTTTGAAACCACAAGGCTTAGGTCTTCGATATTTGTTATGAAGCTTCAGCTAGTGGACCTCTATAAAGATTGTTCAAATTATAGCCCAGAGACCAAAAATGCCTCCGCCATGTGGCCCTTTGGTTTTACATAGACTTATATAGGGAAAATCTTTAAAAATCATCTTCTCTGAAACACAAGGCTTAGGTCTTTGATATTTGTTATGAAGCTTCAGCTAGTGGACCTCTACCAAGATTGTTCAAATTATAGCCCTGGGGCCAAAAATGCCCCTGCTCCGGGGCCCTTTGGTTTAACATAGACTTATATAGGGAAAATCTTGTTTTACATAGACTTTTATATGCAGGGTAAACCTTTAAAATCTTCTTCTCTGAAACCAGAAAGCCCAGGTCTTTCATATTCGATATGAAGCTTCATCTTGTGGACCTCTACCAAGATTGTTCAAATTATAGCCCTGGGGCCAAAATTGACCCTGCCCGGGGCCCACTTGTTATACATTGGATCAGGTGAGCGAACCAGGGCCCTCTGGGCCCTCTTGTTCATTTCTGTGGTGTATTCCTTGCTTCCAAAGGATAACCCTTTTATAGAACATATTTGACCCGTCGGGCAGTCCTCAGCCTTTGGGTCACATCAAAATTCTGTATACGTTGCTTCAGTTCTCCGCAATAGGGCTATCGCCTGTGAAAATTTAGAGATTCTAGCTTAAATTGGCCGGCCTCGGTAGCTCAATCGGATGCGCGTCTGACTGGTGATCAGGAGGACGCGGGTTCGATACCCGCTGGGGTCAGCAACATTCTTTCGTGGAGATTGATAATTAAATCTTTTCTACGGTCATTCTCTCCCTCCGCTGATTCAAGAAGGGCAGTTGTCAATTTCTGGCGAAAGAATGTGCACTGTACTGGTTAAACCGCTCACGTATAAACCTGCCCAGGAAAAGTGTGGATAGCGAAACTGACCGGCTCAAAAATGACCTAAATAGTGTTGACTGGAGCGTTGCTCTCCTATTCACCAAACAAATCTAGCTTAAATCACGGATGGACATCAGGGGAACTATTCAGAAAAAAAATTGAAACAATGCACGCGATATTTATACAGTAGAACTTCGATGGCTCGAACATCGATGGCTCGTTTACCATGGATGTATCGAACCCATTCTTGAGCCCCTAGCGAAATCCTTTACATAAGAAATAGTGGGGGTTAATTAAGGAGATTTTAGATTTTTATCTTGCAAATGTATGCTGTGTGTACTCATTAGAATCGCCTCGATGAGGCGATTCTAATGAGTATACACAGCATACATTTTCATTATAGAACACCGAAAAGATGTCTAAAAGTATCTCGTTATGCCTCCTGACGGTAACCCTCAGTGGCTCGAACTACCCCTGTCTCGAACAGATTTTCGAGGTCCCAAAGGTGTTCGAGCCATTGAAATTCGACTGTATTTTGGTATAGTCAGTCTCTTCTTAGCCTCTAAAATGCCAAAAAGTTTCTTCTGCCTTTTGTATGTCGGTTACTTTAAAAGTCATTATTGTAAACAGTGTTAAACAAGATTGGACTGCACCTCTATGAGAAGTCTGATCTTGGTCCAAACCATTTGCCGGAATGCAAACTATGTTTGAAAAATTTGCAAGAAGATTCAACAAACGTCTTAAATAGGCGGCATTTTTTAAATGAGCTTTAGGGTTAAGTAAGCTATATACACATTCAGCAGTTATGTTGGCGTTATGATTGATTCTGATGCAGGCTCAAACAGTATAGACACTCACTTGTCAGACTAACTCAATCTTTATATTTTCAGAGAACTGCCCAGTCGGATTGTATGGGAAGGTGTGTAATCTGTCCTGTAACCCCCACTGCGCAACCGGATGTCACATGATAACTGGGATATGTAACGGTCCCTGTTACCCGGGATGGATGGGACCTCATTGTGATCAGAGTAAGAACCCGGACAGAGCTTGATTTCAAGCCATGTGTCAATTTGTTGTGTCGTATCTGTATAGGTTGACCAAGTGTAATTTTAAAGGACAGCTTCCATCTGTCATTTCTGGATGCCACAACTATTTTCAAAGTTACTTCCGGCTTCCACTGTGTCCGGTAAAACGTAGCTTAGCTTGTTCTTCGTGGTTGGCAACATTTTATTCAAATTATACAGTAAAATTCCTAAATTAAAACCACCTTTGGAACTGTTCAAAAGTGATCTTTAAGCCCACTTTTGAACAGTCCCAAAGATGGTCTCTGACCAGAAGACACTGTATGAAGAAAACACCAAGAAAAATAATTTCGGCCTACTGAATAAGTGATTTAAAGCAGAATTTGCCTTAATTTTAGGTGATACTTAATAGAGGCATTTTACTGTTTTTGTTTGAACTTCTCGCGCACAATATCTTGCATATATGCATTGGTTTAAGGTAAAAAAAAATCAAGAATTATCAGCCAACTCATAAAATGAACACATGTTATAAATAAATATAGCTATACTTCCTTAAAGCGCCGTGCAAAATTTTACAACTAACCAAATTCGGATTTTTCCCTTATTTTTCAGGGAAAACCAGGCTTAGCATTTCATGTGAATCATCACACAGCAAAAAATTTGCATGGAATGTCAAATCTGATTTTCTCTGAAAAATATAAGAAGAAATGAAAATGTCATCTGCCACAGATCACATACTACAATGTGTAATTAGTTACCACTGGCCAAACTTATTCTAGATTCTGAAGAGGAGAAGAAATTTTGTATGCGGAATTGAATATAATTGTATGCTGCAAAAGTGTTTTCTTCGTTATTACTCATGACATAAGACGCGTTGTGAGCCTTAGCTGCGCAATTTGTTGTTTGCTATTTATACTTTTTATTTTTGTTGGTTTTACGACCCTTTAAAAATTATTTCACTTGTTTCGAGCCGATCGTTAATCAGAGGTGGGGAAAAACCGGAGCACCCGGAAAAACACATGACCAACCGTTGCAGAAGTTGGCGTCTCACATGTGACCCGAGCAGCGGCGAGAGACCCATTGATTAAGAGTCAGCGCTCTTACCCACAAAGCCACGGAGGCCCGTTGTTCGCTATTTATAAATAGAACAGTCTCGACTGAAAGATGGCAAAATTGTTTCCTGTAACGTCATTACACGAGACAAAGCGGCAAAAAATAATTTGCGAGTGCTTTCTATCTTTTCTCATGTTATATAGGCTATCTCAAAAAGCTGCACTTGAAATAGCAAGTCACGGAAACTGCAATTACGTTTTTCGGTCCAATATAACTAATGCACACTGGTGAAAAATTACACAGTTTGACTCAATATGTCTTTTGAACACTACCGATATTGGTCTGTTTACCAAATGTATGATTTTGAAAAAGTACACCTTTTGTGATACAATATTCGAATTTATCATATGACGTCGCGTCCGAGAGTGTAATAACGCCATGCATTATTTTCGATAATCCACTAGTGGATTAAATATGCAAATTATCTAGATACATCCCGTAACGTTACATATACGAGGTCCTTAACGACGTCGCGTTTACTAATGGCGGAATATTGATATTTTTGTAAACAATCGAGAATAAAATGCGTTTTAAATGTCATATGATAAATAGAATCTTGCATTCGTGCTCATGTATTATTGAATTTATTAAACTCGTTGAAGAAAAGGGATAAAATGCTCGGCAAAGCCTCGCATTTTATCCCTTTTCCTCAACTCGTTTAATAAATTCAATAATACATGAACACTCATGTAAGATCCTCTATGACAGTTACAGTACTGTATAAACATCTGCAAGCATTTCATGAAAGAGCAAATTCAAAAGCTAGTCACATTATTTTTTCAGCAAAAGCGGGGTATTAGGAAGTGTACTTACTAGAACAGAAAACAGTCTGACTTAAGCCAACGATGCTTTGAATAACTCAGCCCTGAACCGTTATAAGCAAGAACCCTGCTAGCATTCTACATAAATCTACAGCGGGCCGTTAGCGGCCCGTCAGCTACCCTGACGGGCCGCTAACGGCCCGCTGTAGATTTATGTAGAATGCTTACTGGGAAAATTATAGTTAAAGTAGATTTGTCTAGAATGCGTTTCTCTTTCGGTCGTAATCTAGCATTTGAACGTAATATAATTTTCAAAGACCAAATCATTTCTTTGTCTTCAGGATGCCCGGACTACCAATACGGTGTTAACTGTCAGCTTACTTGTGGCCACTGTGAAAATGATGCGACGTGTGACCCGGTGAATGGAACATGTCCGGGCGGTTGTGTCCCAGGCTTCACCGGAGTCGGATGTAATCAAGGTATGTTTGTAAAATGGTGAAATTAGAAATGAGATAGTTCATATTGTTTTCACTTCGAAGAGATACTTGAGGAAAAACAGACACACTACTTTTCACTGGTCCTCTGCCAGTCAATATTCTGCAGGACTGAAGCAGCTGGCCCTTCAATTACGGTACTATCGAGACTTAATACATGTATTTGATAATTGCACAGCCCGAATGTATTCTCGACGCAATACACTCCAATATATATTTCAGCTGCTCTGTGTTTGAGAAAATTCAGACAAATAGAAATCAAAGCACTGGCAGCACTGGTGTGTCGATTGTCTTTGATTGTAGATTGAGAAAATGGACCTGAACAGAGACGACTGTTTCGTTTAACTTTTAAATTCCAATATAAGGCAAAAAGTGTCGACTCTGATCAAACGCCGCCTTCTGTGGCAATTGATCTGGATCTGCAATGTTTGCCAATATCACAGTACACGGGCTCAGTCCAGATTTTCCTTATTACACAGCACTCTGATGTCACAGGAACACCACCAGCGCGTATATATATCATTCCTTGGCAGCGATAGTCACGTGGACAAGAGCAAACAAGAAGCTTCTGCAGTAAACTAGAAATGCGTCCATAGGATACGGATGCCCCCGCGTGAAAATATGTCTATGTTCCTATTAATCCATAGAAAGTTATTGACGGTCTTTAAGTTTTGTACCCTTTTTTCACATTTGACCGCTAAGTATGCCCTTGACCTTGGAGGTAAGGACCTTGGTTTTGTGTGAGGCAGATTCTCTCATGATGGCCAACATTTCTGACAAGTAATTTCATCCAGTTACCTTTGACCTCTAAGTATGACCTTGACCTTGGAGGTACCGACCTGTGTTTTGCATATGACACATCGTCTCATGATGGTTAATATTTCTAAAAAGTAATTTCAAAATCCATCCAGAAATAAGAAAGTTATTGGCTGCATTTAAGTTTCGGACCCCTTTTTTTACCTTTGACCTCTAAGGATGACCTTGACCTTGGAGGTACGGACCTGGGTTTTGCACGGGACACATCATATTATGAAGGCTAACATTTCTACAAAGTAATTTTAAGATCTATCAAGAAATAAGAAAGTTATTGACTGCGTTTAAGTTTCGGACGGACGAACGAACGAACGAATGAACGAACGAACGGACGGACGGACGGACGGACAGGGGCAACGCTATATGCCCTTCCACCATTCGAAGAATGGTGGGCATAAAAAGCAATATTCAAAGAGCCGTCTTACCAGTTGTGCGTAGAAGCCACGGTTGTGTGTTCGATCCCGGGCTTGTCCAGACTTTTCGGATGGTCCCGTCTATGGTTGACCTTTCCTATTTGTGGGACGTAAAATTCAACACACACACACACACACACACACACACACACACACACACACACACACACAGAGAGAGAGAGTACAGTTGTGCTTGTTATGACATGCGAGTTGACAAAACGGGGTGAAACGTTCATGGCTCACCAACATGTCGTATGGTCAATTTGAACTCGCTTCAGAGCCCCAATAGAATACTTCCATAGCTTCAGATATCCGCATAACCCAAGATAAGTTTTGTCATTTTTGACTTATTTCTTGAGAGGGAGTGGGGACGATGTTATAACTAGAATAAGGCGATTCAGCTGAGTACACACGTCATACGGTTATTTTATGGAAGATAGAAATACCACCCCACCCCCAGTTATGCAAACTGATCTCGCCCTAACCCTCACTGGCTCGGACTACCCACCACAAAAACACGCCAATATGATTTTGATCCCCTGAAACCCCATTTTTATATAATAAAACTTGGGTTTACAGGGTTATATATTTATTTTCTTATTTCAGCTAAAACACACAGATTGTGCGTACTTGTTAGAACTGCCGGTTCTAACATGTGCCCACAATCTATATTTTTGAGCAGAAATACGAAATAAATCAGATTTGTTTTTATCTTAAAAACATTTTTGGTGGTAAAAGTCATGTTTTCGTAATGCCCTAACTTTCAATAAATCCATGGTCCAAAGGTGTTCAAGTCACTTAAATTCGACTGTCTAGCGCATATGTACGCACAGGCTTATAAGCATTTTTATCATATAATTTGGATTTGCTCACAATAATTTGTCCTGAATATATTCTGCTGTAAAAGTAAATTAATGTAGTTTAGTGACAAGTTACGTATTTTTTGTCCTGTTGTTAAAACACTCTATAATATGTGACTCGTCAGAGTACAAGGTATCTTATGGGTGTTTGTTTGTTTGTTTTGTTATTTTATGGCCCAGTGGACAGCAAAGATCATGTCGATCCAGTCAGTTCTTTCTGGACAGGCTTAGACCCTCTAAACTGTTAATCCGTACTGAAACTGACAACAGCCTGTGGGTTGACGGCCGAGTCCTCAATCAACCTACCTTCTCGAACCGTCTCCCAAAGTTTTTGGCATTAGAAAAGGAAAGATAGAAAAGAGTCGAAGAAAAACTAAAAAGAACAACAACAAAAAAAAAAAAAAAAAACAGAACAACAACAACAACAAAAAAAAAAAAAAAAAAAAAAAAACAGTCCACCTATCCCACACCTGATGCAAACACAACAGGTCCTTGTCCTGCTGAAGCCAAGGCAGCGGCACGCTTCAGCGATGAAAGCTTCACAGCACCTTCACACCGACCCAACCTACCGCACCTTATGGGTGTCGACAAATACATGGGTGTCATCAAATACATTTATCCCGGAAATAAACGACACTATACTGCATTTGTGTGGCCGACAAACCTTTACCTTCCCTACAAAGATACCTGAACCACGCCTGTATCTTGTTTCTGTTTCGTTTAATATTTACGATGGGGCGTTCATTTAATGTTGTTATTGGGTTCCACAGGGCGCATTATTAATCGCATTCACAGTTTGTTTACTTCAACTATTCGAAGTATTCTCCCTTGACGGAAACACACTTTTCAAGACTCGAAATACATTCTGTAAACGCAAAGAAGTAAGCCTTTTCAGGTATAACCTGAAGACACTGGTAAATAACACTACCAAGTGCCGTTCAGGATTCATAACGACGACCAGAATGGTTTTCTTTGGTAAAGAAACAGGATAACGTCGCAGGGACTGAGGTCTGGCGAATAAAGTGGGCGAGAGAGCTGAACTACATTTTCATCTTTCAATAAGTCTTGGACAAGAACACTCTTGTGTGTTGTCATGGATAAGACAGACCTCTGAAACGGTTGCAGTCTATGTTTTTCATAGTTTGTCTTTTCATTTTGACAACACACCAGTTCTTGTAAAATTTACCTGTGAATGTCTTGTCATTTGGTACGGGAATGTAAACAATGAGTCCATCGCAATTGAAAAATACCGCACATAAAACTTTTGTCGCGCTTTTAATTCTTTTGGCAAAGATCGGCCTTGCTTGGTCTTTTCGCAGCCACTGCTTGTTATTGGCGCGTCTCTACGGCTCAAACTAATAGAGCCAGGTTTTATAACCTGTAAACAGCTCCGAAATTCTACGTTAGTCAATTTTTGTGTACTTTTTAAAAAGGCTTTTTCGCCATTTTTACACGGGTGGTCTTTTGTTCTTTGGTCAAGAGATGGGGGAACAAACCTTTCTAAGTTTCAACTCCTCAGTCAACATCTTACGAACTGTCCCCGATGAAACACCAACACTATCAGCAATTTTTCACGGTTCCTGAACCTTTTATTTCCTGAAAATTGACCTTTAAGAGACAACAAATGTTCCATATATCTGACACTGTTCACTATATGTCTGTTAAACTGAAACATTCAGTCCAACGCGACCTTAAATGTAGGCCCTAATTTCAAAGCTAGTTTTGTTTTTTCATTTTGCATAAAGTAAGGATTGAGTGTATATGACTTTAACCAACTTGAACTTTCAATAACTTTTGGAAGACTGAATGAATTAGACCGAAATCACTCCTCCTCGCAGTTTCCATCTGCTCCTTTTAGCCACGCGGTAAAGTTGGCCATTAGTGACACCATTAAATGGACGCCCCTCGCATTATGTTAAACACTTGAAAAAGGTACTTCTTCACACATATAACCAAACGGATAACATTTTCCTCGTGCACCTTTGTCATATTATGGTTACGTTGTATTTCTTTCAGCGTGTGAGCCCTATACATTCGGAAAAGACTGCCTGGAACAATGTTACAACTGTAGGCACAGTAAACCATGCAACGTAGTGACCGGAGCCTGTATCAATGAATGTGATCCGGGATGGGTGGGAGAGAAATGTGATCAAGGTGAGAAGGTATACGGTATAAACAAGTAGTTGGGGGAAGAAGCATAATGCAAACTTCAGATTTCTTTGGCATAGGAGGATATAAAAATCTTGGTATAGCGACATGCGACATGTTTTGAATATGTATTA
Organism: Lucinisca nassula; assembly: GCA_963580285.1. Taxonomy (NCBI): domain Eukaryota; kingdom Metazoa; phylum Mollusca; class Bivalvia; order Lucinida; family Lucinidae; genus Lucinisca; species Lucinisca nassula. Next base: position 59,469,974 of record OY757014.1, read on the forward strand.
TATTTAGTTAATATTTAGAATTTCGAAATAATGTTGACATATTCTAAATGTTTAGAAAACACCAAGCTTGGAAATATGTTGGAAGATACCGTGGTAAGACATAAAATTACAAATGGAACATACAAATGGTATTGCAATTTGTACACTGTGTTCTTGGTATCAAAGCAGTGTTTGTTCCTTCAGATTTTACACTTTTAGAGAAGGTGGCTGTGTGAAGTAAAGTGTTTTGTTTGTTTTGCTTAATTGAAAATGGGTGATTAGATTTTGTTACCTGATTGTATGAAGCACAATTTATTACTTTTTCAGTGTGTGTGAATGGTACATTTGGTATTGATTGTACGGGTATCTGTGGACACTGCGCTGGAAACCACACCTGTGACCACGTGACAGGTTTATGTCAAAATGGCTGCCAGGACGGCTGGATTGAAGAAAAATGTGATCAACGTAAGCACGTGCTTGTGTATGCCAGTTCCATTTCTGTCCAGATGAATACATCTCAACAGATACAATTTATTCGACAGAAAAATAAGAAAAATGCACTGAAACACCGATAATGCTATAGTTGAGCTGTATCCACTTTATTTCATTTTATATTGCAAAACGTTAACGACAGTTATGACGTGAATGGCAAAATAAGTTATATATTCCTATTTTAACAATAAAAAGAGCTCGCTTTTAATGAAACAACTGGGTATATGCAGAAATTATATATCACTGAGAGTTTAAGAGAAAGTGTTCATCACTTTTGTTTTAAATTTCATCAGCAGTTTGCTATACAATTTCAATCAGTTAAACTACACAGTGGCAGTGGTTCAAAAATGGCAATAATAATTTAGCAAAGTATCATGTTGAAGCCTAAAACGAGCATTCGCAGGTTAACAATCGATATTGGCAAAATATCTCAAACAGTTTAAGAAACTGGTAATTAACACATAAAGAATCATTTATTTTTCCAATTCTTGATAAACTAAATTTGCTAAAACGTTTTCTTGTGTTGAATTAGTTTCATTTTCGTGTTTTGGTTTGTGTTTTGATGACTCTTATAACATACCGAGAACTTCTCCCTCAGGCAGCTTTGACTAGTTTTTTTGAAAGTCATAGTGTTGTATGTTTCTATTGATATTTTTGACATTTGAAATAAAAGCTAAATATTTATCACATTACAATGATCCCTATCATGAGAAAACTTCTCTTCTGAATTTGCGTCCAGGCCCCGAGGTTATAAAACTTTTTTTACATGCCCAACCCAACTAACCTTGAAATTTGCCCTACTCATAAATATTAAAATGCTAACAATTGTGGGCATTTTAATATTTATGAGCAGGACAATTGATGGCATGTTTATTTTTATGAGCAGGACAATGGTTGGCATTTTAATATTTATTAGCAGGGCAGTTGTTGACATTTTAATATTTATGAGCAGGACAATTGTTGGCATTTTAACATTTATGAGCTGGACATATATTATTTTCAGCTGATCTCACATGCTTAGCTCGGCTGTTTTCGATGAAAACGACGAGGTATTGTCATAGCTCTGGCGTCGTCTGCGTCGTCGTCGTGCACGTGGACATTTTGGAATATCTCTGTCATTACTGAATATATTTACTTGAAACTCGGACTAGTTGTCCATTATGAAAAGGCGAACTCATAACAATAGGTGAGTTAACCCTCAAAATACTTTTGGCACAGTTATGCCCCTTTTTCGACTTAGAATTTTTGTTTTCTAAAAGAAACTGCAGCCGAACGTTGGCACCCGCATGCGGTGCTCTTGTTATATTTATATGCAATTAAAATTTCATGCCTAAGTGAGTTGCGCATGAAAAAAGTTTTATAACCAAAGACGCAGGTAGTCTACTATGCTGCTATGCTACACAGAGTAGCAAGACTATTAGAATTTAGATATATAAGCTAGTAGGGGTGCAATAATAGCTAAGCAGGTAACACAAAGGTGCTGCTCATGTCGTGGCTCAAGTAATACTTGTTATATTTTAGCATGCCCTGTCGGTCATTACGGACCTGAATGTATACGTGTGTGTGGTCACTGTAAAGCCGGGGCGTGTGATCATGAAAATGGACAGTGTCTAGAAGGATGCAACAAGGGCTGGAAAGGACCAGCCTGCCATCTGGGTAATTTCTTTTTGATAGTTGAAGGCTTGCATGTTCTCGCTTTACATTTATATCATTTTACGAATAACACTAAATGAATCTTAAACATTTTACCCTCTTTGAGAACAGATGTATTCTTCAAAACGACAGAACTCTGAACTGAAAATGGCTGCTGTCGTTTAAAATTATCGAGGAAATAATTAAAAAGAAGGCAAAATGATCACCTTACGGAGTTCAGGCTAATAATGACGAGTTGGCAATGAAAGAGGAAATCCTAAAGAAAGATCCGGCTGAAATTAAGTATCATAGGAGGAACATAATTGGAAAAGTCTGTAATAACATACCATACAAAGAACAATCACCCCAAATTCAGTGTTTGTGTACCTTAGCGATAGGATATGCCAAAAAAAAAAAAATCCCAAATATACGGAGGTTGAATGAGAGTTTACACTTGTTCCCTTTGGAAATAAGTTTGTAAATTATTATGTGCAGTCGAACTTTGAGAATGACTCAAACACCTCTGGGACCATGAAAATTTGTTACAGTGATAGTTCGAATCATTGAGGATTACTTATAGCACCAGGGTATAACTGAGATACTCTTTTAGGTGTTCTATAATAATGTATGATCAACATTCTCATTATAACCGCCTTTTCTAGGCGAATAAGTACACACAACACTCATTTGAAAGAGAAAAAATTGTCCCCAGTTATCCCTCCATATTTCTTACCTGCATGTATTATAAAGGGACTCAAGAACGAGATCGAATTACACAAACTTGCCTATAAAGTTTTTACCACCCCGCCTTGAACCCCACTTTTATATAGTAAAACTGGGGTTTACAGGGACAAACCCTACTTTTCTTATTTCTGCTTTGAAATATAGATTGTGGTACTAGTCAGAACCGCCTCGATGGGGCGGTTCTAACATGTACTCACAAACTAGATTTTGAGCAGAAATAAGAAAAATACCACAACTTTTCATCTTAAATTTGTCATTTTTATGGCCGTAAAATTTACAGTGTACTTATATAGGCGTGTTTTCGTAATGGAGTCGGCCATGGTAAACACGCCATCAATGTTCTAGCCATTGAAGTTTCACCGTAATTGTCTGAATAGAAGTGAAGGCAATGATCAGGAATAGATACAATTAACCCACAGCTCCTATCAGAGACACCAAAGGGAAAGAAACACAAACATGAAACAACAGACCCTAATGGAAACATCAATAGCGGAAAGCCTAAAGGACAATTACCTTCCCACAAAATGGCCAAGTGGCTATCCAAAACAAAATAATATAAGCGATACAAACACTCAAAGACAAACCATAACAAAAATAAACCGGGACAGAAGAACCAAAATCCTCGCTCTTACTTCCGTCGCGATTTAGACAAATTATTTGTTCAGTCTGCATGATGGCCTCCTAACTCATCAGTTAGGAAGTATTCTTTTTGATATGTTTTCAGTAATTTTGTATAAATTTATTTACAGCCTGTGACACTGGCGAGTATGGTGAAGACTGCAGAGAACAATGTGGCCATTGTTTTGAAAATGCTTGTGACAGGGCCACGGGTATCTGTGTACAGGGCTGTGAATCTGGATGGCAGGAAATGCAGTGCAAGACGCGTATGTGTAATTAAATTATGCTTTAAATTAAATGAATAAAGACTGATCGGGTCAGAACCCAAAGCCTATTGCAAATAGCAAAGGAAAAGACGGACAAACGTGTAAATCAACAACAAACTCAACTCGCTTTTTGTCACATCACTGCTAAATTTTAAAATGAAATGAAAATTCCTTTTGATTTTGATACCAACATGAACTTTGTTTCTTCGAGCATATAAAGTCTCCTGGTCCATCCGCATGGACACACACGTGACCAGTCACTGTATCCATATCGTCCTGCAGCATTATGCAATATTTATGATCATGCAAAAGACCACAGCTTAATATACTGCTTCAACAACTTAAGATTAACTTAACTTGAACATTCAAAGTCTTTCCGATGAGCTATAAATTGTGAAGTGCAGAACACACTACACATGTTAAACTTCGAAATCCATTTTAATTATATGTTGAGTGCCTATTGAGTAACAAATTGTTTCACGTCGTGCTACAAGGTAAATTGATAATTCCATAAAACTCCTTGGGCTTAAATACTCCCGCGACTCGCCAAGTAATACTGGTTTGCAGTAGATTCGACCTTTATTAGTTTATTCTAATATATGTTTGTTCGATTGCAATGAAAGCTTCAAGCTTATGTGAATCACTCTCGAACACCCATTCGGTATGTTATCACGCACATTAGAAGAACCGTCTTGGAACGGTCGGGCCTAAAAGGGTCGACAAATAATTTGTTTGAAAGAACTTTAATTGTTAACGCAATCTTGATTTTATACAGATGAATATTTATTTTAAATCATAAAATTTCAAAAATGTTTTCCCAAATTGTTTAGCCTGCAGTCCTGGGAAGTTTGGTCCTGGTTGTACCATGTTTTGTGGTCACTGTCGAACTGGCTCCGGGTGCAATAGTTCCACTGGTATATGTCAAGATGGTTGTCTGGACGGTTGGGAAGGTACCAGCTGTCAGTTTTCTGTCCGTGATGGTAAGACATGTTCTAATGTTCGTATTTTTGTTCTCCCCCAAAACCTAGATATGAAGTTAGTTTCCAATTTAACCTCCTTACACCCTCTCCAAAATGTTAAAAAGTATAGAAATTGATGCCCAAAGAAAGTTACAATCAAAGACTACAGCATACTAGTAGCACCAAGAGGAAGAGTAACTAACAATAAAGAAAACAAAACAGGAAATAAACGAACCATAAACAGCACAGCAACCAGTTCCCTCTTCCCAACCTGAGGTGATTACAGCGCAACAGGCATATGTAATGAAAAAATAAATAACAATTAATTATGTTAAAGAAAGGGTAATCCTTTGAAAGCAAGGAATACACCACAGAACCGGAAAATATGGAGTGTACATGTTTTCTGGGCCAGTCTTATAATTATCTTTTTTTAAAAAAAAATAAGTCTTATGATTATCTCGTTTTGAAAATTCATTTGACAAAGAAGCGCATGGACGATTTGTCTGATTACTCACAGCATTTTTGACGGAGTCTTATGAGCAAAGATCACTTATCATCTGCATTTTGCCTTTTCTAAAGCACTTCTAGCAGGCACACAAAGTCAAATCAACGTTGAAACAATGAGTAGTTTTATCACATGACGTCGCGTCTGAGAGTATAATAACGCCATGTAATAAATTCGATAATCCACTAGTGGATTAAATATGCAAATTAGTTAGATACGCCGCGTAACGTTACATGTACGACGTCCTTAACAACGTTGCTTTAACTAATGGCGGAATATTGACATTTTTGTAAAACAATCATAATAAAATGCGTTTTAAATGTCATATGATGAATAGAAGGTTGCATTCGCGTTCATGTATTATTGCTTTATTTAAACTCGTTGAGAAAAAGGGATAAAATGCTCGGCGCACCCTCGCATTTTATACCTTTTCCTCAACTCGTTTAATAAATCCAATAATACATGAACACTCATGTAAGATCCTCTATGTAGTCATAGTACAGAAGCCATAATCCAAACGCATAAATCCGTAAAAGAATGACGAATCAGAATGTTCAGACCAACAGGTATGGAATGTAATTAGGCGTCCGCGGATAATAAGCACTACTTGGTAAGCAAGCTTCGCCCACCATGCCTATCGGCCTGATTAAAAGAAATGTCGGGAGAAGCACATGTCCGGACAATGGAAGTCTACTCATGGCTATTCAGTGGCAAAAACGTCAGAAATAATTCTGGAAACTACCGCATTGTAAGTGATAGCACTTGCTCAACAGCCTTTTAGTTGGCACTTTCCCACGTTCCTTGATGTATATGTATGATTCGAGCAGGCTCTGGTACAACGAATTAACAAGTTCACGTGGATAGATGGATTTGTGGTTTTCAGAGTCAATACATCATCTTTTATCTATAGGTGAAATTGAACTATTGTGCAAGATGTTTAAGGAGACTGCTTCCAAAGGATAACCCTTTCTATGACATATTTAACGTCAATACAGCTGGTGTCTGGGAATGTGTGGCGGCCGTAAAAACTCTCCCTGCACTACATCATAGCGTAGTTTATATTTTGTTGTCCTTTGGGATCACTGATTCCATTGTGGAATTTTGGAAATATTTGAGGGTCGCTGCTGAGGACTAAATGGCCGAAACTAGTTAGTCTGGCCCAGAAATCATGTACACTCCATATTTTCCAGTGCCGTTGTGTATTCCTTGCTTCCAAAGGAACCCTTTCTAGAACGTATTTGTACAGACTCCGACTCTTACGGGTTAAAAACAATTCGGTCAACAATGAAGAATCGTTATCTACAATGTTCAACGTTCAGTCGACGTTGTGTGCTTACAGGGCTAAACCCAAAAAGATGAAAAGACGTTTTCACCATCACAGTATCATTAACATGGAAATTAGAAAGAAAAAAGTTACCGAGGAAAAGCTATGTACAAAGAATACAGCCATCTTAAACCACCAAAAGAAAAGAAGACTAAGTGACATAAAGGCACGCGCAAAATCACACACTTGCCACAAATAGTAGGAAAGAAATCTTGTATAAACTTCGCAAACCTAAGATTCTCCTCCGAAAAACCCAAGCAACGACATAAAACAGACAATGAAGAAAGTGATGAAGTGGGACCAACAAGCAAAACACATTCGAAACCATGCAGACTGCAAATGTAACAGACGACGCAATTGTGTCACAGTACAAAAAACGTGAATACGAGACATATTTATCATTGACTTTGATCGTTATTATTGTTTTAACCCATTTTATACCAAATGGAATCTTCCTCCTTATATATAGCAGGAGTCCTTTTCAAAATTTAGAGCTATCAGGTTGCGTTTTCTTCAAAATACATTTGGAAAATAGCTGAATTTTTTGCAAACAGTGTAGGCCCTGATCAGACGTCGCGTTATGCGGCGTCTGATCTGGGCCTGCACTTTTTGCCAGGGTACCCGGTTTCTTGTACAAAATGGGTTAAAGTTGACGGTAATGCATTATACTTAATTTACAGGAAGCGTGGGATCACCTACTGACCTCGAGAGTATCCCAGACAAGAAGCCACAGTTGGTGTCTTTGTTGACAGCGGCTGTGGTAGTGCTGCTATTGGCCCTTTCTTCTACTGTAGTATATTTCGTCTTTATTAGACCAAGGAAGTCGGCGATAGCTTCCAGGCTGGACAGGCTGGCTTCGGTAAGATAAATAATGAAATAATGTGGTTCTGCATGTCTTGCTTATTCAAATGTTTAGAAGCCTCCGTGGTGCAGTGGTAACGCTACTCGCCTTGTAAACCAGGGATCGCAGGGTCGGTCCCGGGCTTCTCCAGACTTTCGGATAAGTCTTTAAACCGAGATCCCGTCTCCGTATGACCTTAGCTGTTGGTGGGACGTAAAACTCAAACACATACATTATTCAAATGTTTAATTATATCTTGGTGTAAATGTTGATTACGGTTTTATGCCCCCTGAATCAAAGATTCGGGGGCATATAGTTTTTGGTTTGTCAGTCTGTTTCTCTGTTTGTCTTTGGAATGGTAACTGATAGGGCTTTCATATTTCACATGTACAAGACCTTTCAAGAGGTACCATAAATTTTGACTCGGTGTCCTTGACTTTGACATTTGACCTACTTTTGACCTCCTTTTTAAAAACTTTATCATTGGTCATAGCTTTCGATTGGTAAGTGGTAGGACTTTCATATTTCACATGTGCATTTCTTGTCACAAGCCCTTTCTAGTGGTACCATAATTTTTGACCTCATAACCTTGATCTTGACGTTTGACCTACTTTCTGAAAAACTATAACATTGACCATTATTTTCGATTGGTAAGTGGTAGGGCTTTCAGATTTCACATGTGCATTTTTTGTCACAAGCCCTTTCTAGATGTACCATAATTTTTGACCTCGTGACCTTGACCTTGACATTTGAGACATTTGATCTACGTTTTTAAAAACTTTAACTTTGGCTATAACTTTTGATTGGTAAGTGGTTGGCCTTTCATATTTCACATGTGCGTTCCTTGTCACAAGCCCTTTCTAGTGGTGCCATAATTTCTGACGTCGTGACCTTGACCGTGACATTTGACCTACTTTTTAAAAACTTTAACATAGTCCATAACTTTCGATTGGTAAGTTATAGGGCTTTCATATTTCACATGTGCATTCTATTTCATTAGACCTTTTCAACGATCCCATAATTTTTGACCTTGTGGCCTTGACCTACTTTTTTAAGACTTGAACATTGGCCATACCTTTCAATTGCTTAGTGATACTGCTTTCATATTTAACATGCGCTGTCCGGGGGCATCAGTGTTTCACAAACACATCTTGTTGTTTTTGCCTTCATGTCACTTAGTCTTTCTCATGGTGTTTCTTGAGTCACCTTTCCTTTCTATTATATTCGCACATTTTAGAGTCCAGTAGTTTAGAATTAACGATGGCATTTTTGCTGAAAAAACCCAAAGTATTAGATATTATATTTGCTGAAACAGTTACAAATTTGACCTGTAATGAGCTTGTTAAGCTAACGACGCTTTGAACAACTGCCCCAGTTCTTCGAAAGTGAGGCTGTCGTTAGTTAACATATTATTATATGTCCAACTCAAAATTGATGCAGCAAAGCACTAGTGTATTATATATCGTACTTAATAAAACAGTTACAATTTGACCACTCACTAGCTTGTTAAGCTATCGGCGCGTTGAACAACCAGACCCGGTTTTGCAAGCTAGAAGAACAGGCACTTATCAGGAATCGGTACAAAAGTAAAAGGTCATAAAACAACGGTACTATTGGTTAATAATGGTACCGTTGTTTTATGGGTTTTTATTTCCTCGGTGTTTCTCGGATGGAAAGTGCAACGAAATTGTAACGATTCCTGATAATTGCTTTTTGAGTAGAGATCTTGCGTCTTCGTCAACACTATTTAGGTCATATTTGAGACGCTGCTTCCAATTTTATGGGTCTTTTACTCGAAATCGGAATGACATGACTTCTCAAGCCCTACATCCAAAATAAACCGCTAGGGTTTAACAGACGGTGTGACTCGCACCACTTTCCTTGGGGAAGCTTTTGCCTTCCAAGGGGTTTATTAGTATTCAAATGTTCGGTCGATTTAAGGTCTGCATCGAAGCACCGTGCAGCCCAATCTGTTTTTCCTAGCCCCGATGTTGCATTTACTGGATCTGAAACTTAATTTGAGAACAAATTGAAGAGATTTTTACCAGTCCTTGCCGCCTGAGATTACCACTGACGTTGAGTCATACTCAAACTCATACAATGTTGCAAGCTGAAGGAAGTTTGGAAGAGACAGATTACAAAAATCTTATCCATATTCTTGCATAAAATCCTATCCTGTTTAAAGATATTCTTGAATGGACCAGAAGTCGTGTTAAAATAACAAAACCCATGTTCAAATCATGAAATTAACGTGCTGTTTGAACATGGATTTTGAGCTTTTTATATCACAAGATAGGCCTTGCTTTGTTTACAATACGTTGAGTGACGTAACGTTATCGCCCTGAATGTAGCATTTTGAATTTTTTTGATGCCGTCAGAAGGTCATTTCATGACGACGTCATTGTAAACATCATTCTGAACTAACCGCCATTGGTTTGACGATCCCATTTGAAGAGTTTATATGGAGTTTATATTGAGCTTTGGGGTGTTTTCGTCAAAAATTGCCGTTGGAATCGTAAGTTATGCAAGGACAACGATCAGCCATGGTTATTTCTTTTCGGGTCCCTCGGAAGATATTTGAGCACTGGTCCTAGCGGCCTCATATTCAAACAGCTTCCTCAGTACCCGGCAAATGTTAATCCGTGATCCCCATATTCTTTTATTTCAGCAAAGAGACGATCATTATACAGAAGCTCATATATATGAGCAGGTTCAAGCAGGTCCTTGGGAGATAAATAAATCAAACCTGATTATAACAACTGAGAAGCTGGGTCATGGTCAGTTCGGGCAGGTCAGAAAGGGATACATAAAGAATATCAGAAGCCATAATGTACCGGTGGCATTAAAGACATTAAAAGGTAGTTTATAAAACACTTTGCGTTTAAAATGGTTTTAAAATAGAAGTGGAGGCAATGATCAGGAATCGATACAATTTACCCGCAGCTCCCATCAGAGACACCAAAGGGAAAGAAACACAAACATGAAACAACAGACCCCAATGGAAACATCAACAGCGGAAAGCAAAAACAAAGGACAGTTAAGTTGCCCCAAAATGGTCAATGGGCTATTCAAAATAAAATAATATAAGCGACACAAACACCCAAAGACAAACCATAACAAAAATACACCGCGAAAGAAGAGCATTTTAAGTACTTAAATGACGATCAGTTTAAAGGGATTATACTTAATTGATTTACCTACTTGTCTATTTCTATTCAAGAGAATTTGTGGTTACAGTGGATTAAAATTTGGTAAATAAATAAATGAACAAATAAATGAACTCTGATGCCTGTTTAATGTATCTCGGACAAGAGTAAGGAAATCGGTTATTATTTCATAATGGAGTGGATAAAAATGCCCGACAAATACCAGAAAACATATTTTGATATTGTGTAGAAATTCTAGGTCTGGTCATTGATTTTAATAAATGAATTGATGCTTGTGTTATTTCACTTACAGTTTCTGCATCTGAAAAAGATAAGAACGATTTTATGAACGAACTACTAATACTTAAGAAAGTAGGACATCATTCGAATATTGTCTGTCTGGTTGGATCTTGCCATATCACAGGTAAATTTGACTATATAATATTGCTCTTAACGTTTCGCGGTTCATTGAATATATAGACCATGCGGTATGATTAGGTACATTAGTTTTGCTATATCTGGAAAGTTTAAAGGTCATCCAGACAGCAAAGGCTTTGATTATTTAGTTCAAATTTACTGATCTGTGTCTTTCTAATTTTCTGTACTTTGACACAGTCGCAAAGATACTTGCGAAGCAAGTCAATTGTGTATGTATTTAGCTGCGATGCTCAAATGTAATTCAGACATAATTGGGCAATAATAATAATAATAATAATAATAATAATAATAATAATGAATCGACCTTATTTATAGAGGGTTACACATTTAGTACCATGTGGCCCACTTTTCCTGGGTAGGAACCAGTACTAAGCAATATGGAAACAACACTTGGCACTTGCGGGGATCGAACCGGCTACCTTTCGATCCCAAATCCGATGCTTTACCACTGCACCACAGCGCTCCATTAGTTCTTACTAGTTTTGAAAAATGTTTTTGTTTGTTTGATTTGAGGTTTAACGTCCCTGTCAACACTGTAAAGGTCATTTTGGAGACGTTGCTTCCAATGTTGCGGGACTTTTACCCGGCATTGAGATGAAATGAAATCTCAAGCCCTGCCGCCCAATGAAACAAATAGGATTTATGAGCTTGGACGGACCGACTCGCACCGCTTTGCCTGGACAGGCTTAGGTCCTCTAAGCGGTTTACCAGTACTCGTGTGCCGATCGGTATCAGCTCTGCGTGGAAGCATCATGCAGCCCATCTATTTCTTCAAGCTCATAAGAAAGGAATTTGAACAAGCTGAAGTGAGTGGTTGCCATAATACATGCAGCTTTCCTTCTCAGCTTCATATATGTTAATCAGGCCCGCACACTAGTACTGGTAAACCGCTTAGAGGATCTAAGCCTGTCCAAGAACCGGGGTGCGAGGCGGACCGTCCATGCTAATAAACCCTATTGGTTTCATTGGGCGACAGAGCTTGAGATGTCATTTCATCTCGATGTCGGGTAAAAGTCCCACAAAATTGGAAGCCACGTCTCCAAAATGACATTTACAGTGTTGACGGGACGTTAAACCTCAAATCAAACAAAACAAAGAAATCTTATATGTTAAGGGGAATGGGAACCCCTGGAAGATCTTTACACCATTTTTCAAAGGGAGACAACTTTCTGGACTTCCTGTTCGCTTTTCTATAAGCCTTGTCCCACTGAAAAAGGGTTCTACCTTTAAAGGAACGAATTTGCTCCTTTGCCTTTAAGAGTTGACCCCTGTCGACATGGAGACAAAAACATTTTGCAGTAGTTTCCTCCCCTGAAGGTGTATTCATTCCCCTTAATTGTTGTCTTTGTGATGTTGTGCAAATTTTATATTGTGTGCCTTCATATCACTAAGTCTTTCTCTTATGTTAGTCATTTGAGATGCATAGCGAAAACTCGCCTATTTAAATATATTGAAAATTATAACATTTTCCGAAAAAAAAAATCAGGTATTTCTCGTATTTCGGCTCAGAACATAGATTATGAGAATTCGTTAGAACTAACGAGTACCCACAATCTGTTTTTAAGAAAAATAACATAAACCTCTGTTACTCCCTGTTTTACTACATAAAAGTGGGTTTAAGAGGCCCTCATAATTGTATAGGCGTGTTTTTGGGATGGACTGTGATTTTGTTCATGTATTTTTGTGAGTGACGTTTGTTTGAGAATTGTCACATTTGTTGAGTCTTTAACCAATGATGAATGAATATCAGTGCTTAACTTTGTATAAGGCTTCACGAATCACTGTTGAGCCCGGCTATCTCCTTGCAGATATTTTTTTCTCCAAAAAATTATTGAAACTGAGGACGAGAGTTGAATATGCGTAAATCTCCCGAGTTGAAAACTCCAGTATGTTTTTCTGTCGACCACCCAAAGGCAGCCGTTTCCTTTATATATATACGTTTTGGTGTTTGTGGGCTGATGGGGGGGACAGCTCTACTATTTTCTATAATCTAACTCCCACCCCCTCGGGGGCGCTCTGTTGCATCTACATTTTTGTTTGTTACCATTAAAGATTTCGAGCTCGGTCGGACTTGGCGCGGGGTGATCTATAGCCTCGGTCCTCATCTTTTTTGTTTGCGAGCGACGGCTGTACACATCGGCCTGCGCATCCACATAGTCTGGTATGCATTTTCAATACCTCGGTAATATCTAAACCTTTATATCTCTGATTGTTTTGCTCTAGAAACTCAGGTCTCCTGATGACTGTGTTACTTGGCGGGTCGGTTTGTGCCTTGTCTCATCGCAGACATCTGGGATGGGTTCTCTCGTGACGGGGACTTATATGAAATTAATACATAAACTATTATATGAGCCGGTGCGTGACGGAACCTACAGTTGGACCGGTGCGGCCAGCGGAGACTCGGATCAACCTGCGCACCAATCCACTATGACAACACCTCTTGCTTATGTCTCTTTCCGTGGATCGCGGCCTGTAGTGGGTACATGCGGTCAGTGAGGATTCTGATCGGACTGCGCGGATGCGCAGGCTGATCTGGGTCCTCGCTGGTCGCTCATGCCTTCTTGTGGGTTTTGTCATGCGATGGCCCATATGTGTCTGTGCATGGAGGGCTCTGCGATTGGATTCGTGGGACCATTTATTTGTTTGATTTGAGGTTGAGCGTCCCCAACAACACTTTATGGATTATTGAGGAGGTGTAACTTAAACTATTGTGGGACTTTTTGACGGACATTCAGACGGATTAGTCTAAAGTCAAATCGAAGCCTAAATCCCGATAGGGTTCAATGCATGGACGGTCCGATTAACAACGACTTGCCTACGCAAGCTTGCCCTCCAGTACTCACGTGTGGTCGGTTCCGGTTCTGCGTGGGAGCGTTCTGCAGCCCAATCTGATTCCCCGAGTCCCGATTAGCGGGGGTCCACCGAAAGGCTGCATCATGGCATACGGTCTAACTTCGATAGCTCGAACATCACTTGGACCATAACATTGTTTGTTGCAGGGGTGGTTCGAAATAATGAGGTTTTGTCGTGGTGCCGGATCGGTAGACGCTGTGGGGATCACGGCAGGATGTCATTATGATTTAACAAACAAGTGTGTCTTATAAGTACTCATTTGGGTCGCTTCATCGAGGCGATTCCAATGGGTTCGTGCAGGATTGGTTTGTAGCTAGAAAATCAGATAAACTATTCGACGTATCCAAGTGTATGGATATCTGGAAATTCTCTAGGGACTCATGAACTTGTTCGAATGGTATACAAACCACCCGTTTTCGAGTTGTCGTTGTTATATAGTATCAAGTTATAGTTAGTACAGTGAGGTTCCTGTATACAGACCACCTTTGCGGCTGTTCAAGGGTGGTCTTAAAGACCACTTTTGAACAGTGCTCTCTTAGCAGAAGACACTAGGTGTAGAAAACGTAAAAAAGAAAAATTAACTGAAACCTTCCCGGCAGACTTTTGTGAGTGATTTGGTCTTAATTTAAGGTGGTCTTAATGGTGAAATTTTGCTGTATATCAATTGTTTTGAAGGGGTGAAAGTGTGTGAATAGTTTGAGCCGGCGCATGATGGAACCTACGATAAGCTCTATGCGATCAGAAGATGCTCAAATTAACCGTGGCAGTACATTTTGCTTGTCTCTTTACATGGATCGTGCCCTGTGGTGTGTGCATGTATATGTGCTCAGTGAAGATTCTGATCAGACTGCGCAATTGCGCAGGCTGATCTGAGTCTCCGCTGATCACTCAAACCTTCTTGTGGGATTGTTCATGCGCTGGCTCAAATCAGGCCCCGAGGTTCGTGCTCGGCTCGGCTGAGCATGGAATTTATCCTGTGTCCTGTGGTGTGTGCATGTATATGCGATCAAGGAGGATTCTGATCGGACTGCGCGATTGCGCAGGCTGATCTGAGTCATCACTGATCACTCGGACCTTCTTGTGGGATTTTTGATGCGCTGGCTCAAATCAGGCCCCGAGGTTGTAGAACTTTTTTCGTGCTCGGCTCGGCTGAGCGTGAAATTTATCCTGTGTCCTGTGGTGTGTGCATGTATATGCGATCGGTGAAGATCCTGATCGGACTGTACGATTGCGCGGGCTGATCTGAGTCTCCGCTGATCGCTCAAACCTTCTTGTGGGATTTTTCATGCGCTAACTCAAATCGGGCCCCGTGGTTGTAGAACTTTTTTCCTGCTCGGCTAGGCTGAGCATGAAATTTGTCCTGTATCCTGTGGTGTGTGCATGTATATGCGATCGGTGAAGATTCTGATCGGACTGCGCGATTGCGCAGGCCGATCTGAGTCTCCGCTGATCGCTCAGACCTTCTTGTGGGATTTTTCATGCGCTGACTCGGGTCAGGCCACGAGGTTGTAGAACTTGTTTCGTGCTCGGCTCGGCTGAGCATAGAATTTATCCTGTTTCCTGTACTGTGTGCATGTAATATGCGATCAGTTGGGATTCTGATCGGACTGTGCGATTGCGCAGGCTGATCTGAATCTCCGCTGATCGCTCAAGCCTTCTTATGGGATTTTTCATGCGCTGGCTCAAATCAGGCCCCGAGGTTTTTAGAACTTTTTTCGTGCTCGGCTCGGCTGGGCATGGAATTTATCCTGTGTCCTGTGGTGTGTGCATGTATATGCGATCGGTGGGGATTCTGATCGGATTGCGCGATTGCACAGGCCGATCTGGGTCTCCGCTGATCGCTCAAAACCTTCTTGTTGGATTTTTCATGCGCTGGCTCAAATCAGGCCCCGTGGTTGTAGAACTTTTTTCGTGCTCGGCTCGGCTGAGCTTGAAATTTATCCTGTGTCCTGTGGTGTGTGCATGTATATGCGATCGGTGAGGATTCCGATCGGACTGCGCGATTGCGCAGGCCGATCTGAGTCTCCGCTGATCACTCGGACCTTCTTGTGGGATTTTTCATGCCCTGGCTCAAATTAGGCCCCGAGGTTGTAAAACTTTTTTCGGGTTCGGCTCGGCTGAGCATAGAATTTATCCTGTGTCCTGTGGTGTGTGCATGTAATATGCGATCAGTGAAGATTCTGATCGGACTGCGCGGACTGCGCGATTGCGCAGGCTGATCTGAGTCTCCACTGATCGCTCAAACCTTCTTGTGGGATTTTTCATGCGCTGGCTCAATCAGGCCCGAGGTTCTGCAACCTTTTTTTCGTGCTCGGCTCGGCTGAGCATGATATTTATCCTGTGTCCTGTGGTGTGGTGTGTGCATGTATAAGCGATCGGTGAAGATTCTGATCGGATTGCACGATTGCGCGGGCCGATCTGAGTCTCCGCTGATCGCTGTGTCCTGTACTTCATTTGCTTTTTACGCCGTTATCTTACGACGGCTCATATGTAAATACGTAACGTCTCAAAAACACAAAAGCGTCAGCTTTTATTGAGCGTTACGGGAAAAATAAATAACTATTGACGTTTACGTCACTTTAACGTACAATAATAAACATCATTGTTAACTTGAAAATTCCATCATGGATGAAACCGGTTGTTAAAAATACAGGAAAAATAACTTCCAGTGTTTCTTTAATTTTTTCATAGTTATATATATATATTAAATATATATAGATATATGTTTCAATTTCTGTATTGGTGTACGTCTGTTTTGTGTATTTAAGTTTACTTTCATGTCTTTTTCTGGCCTTCGGTGGCCTGTGTTGGCAACTAATGAATTGGAGTTCATTTTGCCAGTTCCTTATGCATGGTCTTTATAAACCACAATTTCTTAAAGCCGCGAAGATCTATTCAGCAGTTCACCGTATAAATGTTTGTAAAAATAGCAGGAAGTGTTTTTCCTTTCTCGGAATCCTTACTTATGTGCATTTAACCTTCAAGCACTAATATTCCTTGCCTCTGTGTGTTTCCAGGTGTTCTGTATGTTGCTATGGAGTTCTGTACCAAAGGAGATTTAAAAACATATTTAAGACGAAGTAGAAAGAAAAATCAGAAGGTGTACACCAATGTTCAGAGTTTTGCACCAATGCCAAAGGCAGTCCAGCTGAAGTTTGCCCTTGATGTGGCATCTGGAATGGCGCATCTAGCAGAGAGACAGGTATAGTATGTCTGGTACACGATAGTGCATACTGGCCACTACAGGCGAAAATGTGTGTGCGCACCTCAATCAGGATGCATGTGCGCACCTCAATCAGGATGCAGCATTCTTTGCTTCTGTGAATAATCTTTGGCTCCGTGGTTATTCAAATAGCACACATCGAAGAATCAGGTTAAACCATGCCGATGCGCATCCTGGCTTTGCTGGACGCTTATGTCCGAAGACACTTTTTCTTTTGGCGAGACCTATATGAAGTGTTGTTGTTTTTCTTTTTATCATAGTTGTTTTAATGTTAAGCTCTGCTGAATGTTTAGTGCTATATATAAACTAGAAGTGAAGGCAATGATCAGGAATCGATACAACTAACCTACAGCTCCCATCAGAGACACCAAAGGGAAAGAAGCACAAACATGAAACAACCAGACCCCAACGGAAACATCAACAGCGGAAAGCCAAAAGGACAGTTACTTTCCCACAAACTGGCCAATTGGCTATCCAAAACAAAATAAAATAAGCGATAGACACACTCAAAGACAAACCATAACAAAAATAAACCGCGACAGAAGGACCGCCTTGGAACGTCCAGTGAAATGATTTTCACTGGGGGCTTAAATCGATTTAACGTGGCCACAATCCTCGCCCTTATTTCCGTCGCGATTTAGACAAATAATTTGTTCAGTCCGCATGAAGGCCTCCTAACTCATCAGTGCAACATCTCCGAGAACACAATTATCAAATAACCGCAGAGATGAGACAACGCTGAGGACTCGACAGCAAGAAACCACTGAAATGCTGGAGCAAAAGAAGACCAACAGTTAGACTCTCATGGGCCCGACCAGAGCTGTTCACTTGAGACGAAACACCAACGAAAGATGCATTCAAACATACATGTCTGGAAAAGGTATAGATGAGCTGCGGCAAAAACAAATATGATCATTGCCTCCACTTCTATTTTCAGACCGTTATGAATAAGGTCGATTATTATTATACATATATGTACTGTAACGAGATAAATCAGCCTCCATATGTACTTAGTAAGAAGAAGCTTTGGTCCAAAAGATATCCATCCAATCCGACCACGATTCCGAGTTTACCGCGTGCATATGCAAGCTATTCTTAGTTTTTTGTGTGTGTTCAAGTCCAGAGGCATAATACAAAACTAACTACCGTTACGCACGAACCTTCATGAATGTACAGGTTTGGATGATAAGGATTTAATATGATGTTATTTATTAAGTAATTTCGTATTGGCCCAGTTACAGGTCCGAGCTCTGCTGAATTTACCCTAGGCCTAAGGCCGAGGCCCACACAACGGACCGAGGACCTGTAACTAGGACAATGCGAAATTGCTTGATTAATGACAATTTTATTTATTGACACCATCAAAACACGTTTATTGATTTTGACCTCAGTGTTAATACGGATGACTCCGAACAATACAAGAT
Source organism: Lucinisca nassula (assembly GCA_963580285.1). Lineage (NCBI taxonomy): Eukaryota > Metazoa > Mollusca > Bivalvia > Lucinida > Lucinidae > Lucinisca > Lucinisca nassula. The sequence goes on from OY757014.1 coordinate 59,488,418, forward strand.
AGTCAATTAATAAGCATTGATATTTGGCTTCAGATTTCTTGAGTAACCTTTTCTCCCAGCAGCATTATTGTGCAAGTTTACATATTTAATTGGACAGTAATAATTCGAACTATACAAATAAAGTAATTTTGAAATTGTGCGAAACGGATCAACGCGAATGTTTAAATTAAATATAACGCGAAACTTTACCTCTCTTTTCAGATAATACATCGAGATTTGGCAGCGAGAAACGTTTTGCTGGACGATAACATGGTAGCCAAAGTTGCTGACTTTGGGTTGTCTAAAAATGATGAAACATACGTTAAAACATCACATGTAAGTAGCAGATTCCTTCATAATAAATAATGGAAACAGTTACGGTTTAAAAATTGTTACAGCTGTTGTGCAACATATAGAAAAGCACAATATTCAAAGTGAATGAATAGACCATGCATTTTTACACATTTGGCCACGATACAACAACTAATATCAGTCCATAACGTCCATAACAGAATACAGAAAGTTACATTATACTGACATAGCATGACATCAAACTACAGTACAATTCCGCTATTAAGACCACCTAAAATGAAGACTAAATCTGCTTTTAAAAGCTTATTGAGGATGTTTCAGCTATTCGTTCTTTGTGTTTTCTACATTCAGCGTCTCCTTAGAAGAGACCACCTTTGGTGGTTCTAATATAGGAATTTAACTATATATGTGCCTACCGATATTCAAATACATGCGGAATTTAGGAAATATCTGAGGGTCACTGAGTAGGCCTAACTGGCCGAAACTGGCTGGTCTGGCCCAGAAGCATGTTGTACACTCCACAATTTTTCAGTTCTGTACTGTGGTCCTTTCTTCTTTTTCGGAACAGTATATTCTTTCTGGTATACTTCTAAATCATTTTATAGGGATTTGATATCCCTTCAGGGGAGACAACTCCTGCAAAAGTATTTAGTCTCCCACGTCAATAGGGGTCAACTCTTAAAGGAAAGAATTTGCGCCTAAGAAGCAAATTCTTTCCTTCAAGAGTAGACCCCTTTATCGGTAGGACGGGGCTTACAGAAAAGCGAACAGGAAGTCCCGAAAGTTGTGTCCCTTTAAAAATGGCGGAAAATATGCCAGGTGTTCCCATTTCCCTTAAACGGACTAGCAAGGTAGATGGTTGATTTGATTCCCTGTTTATTGTAACTTTATCCCTATTAAAAGCGTATGCCTTTTCGAGAAAGAATTCTCGTCCTAGTGTATTCATCGGCCTTAAGTACTAAAATTTCCATTTGTCACTAGAGCTGTTGAATATGGATGCTTTTATAACACGTATAGCATAACCACTGGCCAATGCAATACAACAATGCCATTAATTCTGCAACTATTTGAAATATTGAATTACTTAAAGAACAGTATTTTACCTACTTGTACTAAGCATCATTTACATGGGTGCTGGCATATTGTTTAGACCATGGTAATATGTCTTTTGGTCAGGCCCTGTACTTTTTTATACTCCCGTTTTGTAACCGTTTTGTAAATACGTCGTATTATGGTATGGGGTCGGCGTCCGTCCGTCTGTAAACTTTTCGTTTCCGGATAACTCCTACAGTTTTCATCCGCTCAAGCTGAAACTTAGTAGATAGTAAGACATGAGCTGGTGCAGCGCAAATTATTTATAGTTTACAGTCCGCCAAATATTTACAGAGTTATATCCCTTTGGAAATTTTCTGAACTATTTTGTTTCCGGATAACTCCTAAAATTTTCAGATGATGCTGAAACGTGGTAGATAGTTAGACTTTGAGTTGTTGTAGCGCATATTATTTCAAGGTTACGGTCCCTCATATATTTGAATATTTCTGTAAAAAAATCGTTTCCGGCTAACTCCTCCTGCAATTAACACTCAATCAAGCTGAAACTTGATATATAATTAGAACATGATGTGGAGCAGCGCATGTTGTTAGGGCACCACACCGGCCATAGATTTATTGCTTTTTTCCTTGTGTTTGTCACACCTTAAGCAAAACACTTAATCTCGGTCATAATCAGAATTATTTCCCTACTCTCATGAAACTTCACAAACATACTAATCATTACAAGACCTACATTCTGACAAAGGACCATAGCTATATTGTTTTGTCCGCGTGTTTGCCACGCATTAACAAAAAAACTTAATCTTGGTTATTACTTCAAAAGTATTTACCCTATTCTCATAAAACTTATCACACATACTTACCATCACAAGACCTACATTCTGACAAAAAGCTGTACCATACCTCTTTGGCAGCTTTGTGTGGGACCCTTTCTGACGTGGTCAGTGATCTATTTTTTTGGTTTTGATCCACCAAATAAGAACAAAGTTATTCCTTTTCGATAATTTCTGGGAACATTTGGTTTCGGCTATCTTCGTCTGCAATTTAGATACTGTCAATCTGAAACTTGATACATAGTAAGACCATGATGTGAAGCAGGGCTTATTGTTTTTCGAGGTTACAGTCCACCAAATATTTATACAGTCAGTCCCTTTGAAAATTATGTGAAAAGTTGTTGTTTGGCTAAGTCCTCATACAGTAAACATTTGATCAAGCTGAAACTTCATATATAGTTTAACCACGATGTGGAGCAGCGCATAAAATTAGAGGTTATAGTCCACCAATATCTATATAAGTAACCCCTTTGAAAATTTCTATAAGTATTTTATTTCCGACTCATTCCTACATTTCAGCTCTGATGATGCTGAACTTGGTATGTAGTAAGACTATGATATGGAGCAGTTCATATTGTTTCGAGGTTGCAATGCAACAAATGTTTACTTGCCATTGGCGTAAAATGCCCCGCTTGTGGAGCTCTTGTTGCTTGTAGTATAAGCATAACTATAACACGTGTGTGTGTGTGAATTCGGGTTTAACGTCGCTTTCAACAATTTTTCAGTCATATCACGACGGTGTCTGGTTGCGACAGGGAGCTCAATGCTCACGTTTATAGTGCTGCCTCACTGAAATATCATACTATAACACGTGAAAAAACAAAAAAAAAACATGTAATACCTAACTTTAATCAGAGTTTGATCTGAACAAAATAACATTTTGTAAGGACAGAAGTCTAGTGTAGCAACTTCCCAGCAGGCAAACGTCGCTAGGGCAACGTCAAATCAACGTCGGTGCAACGTCATGACGCTGTACCATTGTTGATGTGACGTCATAATCACGTCATGTGCCTGCTTGGTTAACATCCAGTATATGAATTGACAATATGAATTCCGTCTCAGGGTTTGCGACCAGGTTTGACAGAAACTGGCCTTCTTAGCTACACTGTCTTGCGGGAGGCTTTAGATTTTACATATATAAACCAGAGGTATTGTACTACTGTCCAACAGAGGTACGGAAAGGTTCTGATACTGGAGAGGAGGGAGCTGGTTGCTATGTTGATTGTGGTTCGTTTATTTCCTGTTTTCTTTTCTTTTAAGAGTGTTAGTTTCTCTTTCTCTTTGTGTCATCGGTAGTCTGTAATCATTTATTTTTGCTTTTCCTGAGCATCTGTTTCTGTATTATTTGTGGTATTCACTGTCTAATAGTGCCATGGGAAGGCGGAACATCTATTAGAAATTTGGACGTATCAAAATGTCTCTTTCAGACCCGGGTTCCGGTTCGTTGGCTGGCTTTAGAATCGCTGTTTAGTAACCAGTATTCCACGCAGAGTGACGTGTAAGTGACTTGTTATTTCTTGATAGATACTGGATAATATATCACGTGACCCTTTGATTATATATATATTACGAACTTAAATTAAGTGAATTTTAAATGGCTCTCTTGGAAGGAATATACCGATATACATGCAAGTAATAAGCTGAATGAAAGTATAAGACACAGGTAAATTAAGTTAATTTTAAATAGCTTTCTTGGAAAGAATATACGAACATACATTCAAGTAATAGCTAAATGACAGTACATGTATTAGATACAACCTAATACACATTTTGTACCGTGTATATGCACGCCATTGAATCATGAACACGTGTATTAAATTAATCAATGCTTTTGGATATAGTACATATTTGTTTTCATTTAAGAAAATCATTTCAATATGTTCAATGTGCAGGATAATATTGCATGTTGAAGAATTTTTTTATCGGCCGTAAAACGTTTCACTGCGCTATAACAAAGTGTGGGTTTATGGAAGTTAACCCAATCCCGTGTATGCAGGGTAGTTAACCCAATCACGGTTGACAACTTGGCTTCCCTCTTTAATTGCACGCCGGTGTGTCAGGACTCAGATTCTATGACGGTTCCAGCTTACTGAGAGTTAGAGCGATCTAATTCAATGTAACGTTGGTTGGTGCCTGATACTCTGTCTCTGGTTGGGCCCATCAGCGTCTAACTGTTGGTTTTCTTTTGCTCCGGCATTTCAGTGGTTTCTTGCTGTCGAGTCCTCATCGTTGTTTCATCTCTGTGGTTGTTTGATTTTTTGTGTTCACGGAGATGTTGCACTGATTAGTTTGGAGGCCTTCATGCGGACTGAACAAATTAATTGTCTAAATCGCGACGGAAGTAAGGGCGAGAATTTTGGCCACGTAAAATCGATTTAAGCCCCCCAGTGAAATGCGTTTCCGCTGACCATTCCGGGGCGGTTCTTCTGTCGCGATTTATTTTTGTAATTGTTTGTCTTTGAGTGTTTGTGTCGCTTATATTATATTATTTTGATAGCCTATTGGCCATTTTGTGGGAAAGTAACTGTCCTTTTGGCTTTCCGCTGTTTATGTTTCCATTAGGGTCTGTTGTTTCGTGTTCGTGTTTCTTTCCCTTTGGTGTCTCTGATTGGAGCTGTGGGTTAATTGTATCGATTCCTGATCATTGCCTCCACTTCTATTTTACCCAGTCCTTTGGAGTCGGTGATTTTATTGCAGAAGTTGGTCACTGAAGGTGCCTAATTGGCGTAATCTAGCTAGTCTGACGCAGAAAAAAACTTGCACACTCTACGGTTATCAGTTGTTATTCTTGCTTCCCAGGAAATACCGTTTTACAGAACATTTAACTAAATCACAGTTGGTAGAATGTGAGGCGGTAAAAGAACGTCTCCCTGTCCTTCATCAGTGTGGGTTGTATTTTCTTTTCCTTTGGGATCATTGTTTCCATTGCGGAAATTTGAAAATATTTAAAATATTTAAGGGTTAGGATTGCCTTCATGCGGACTGAACAAATTATTTGTCTGAATCGCGACGGAGGTAGGGGCGAGGATTGTGGCCACGTAAAATCGATTTAAGCCCCCCAGTGGAAATCTTCCACTGACCGTTCCAAGGCGGCTCTTCTGTGGCGATTTATTTATGTTGTTGTTTGTTACTTACTGTGTGTATCACTTGTGTCTTTTAATTTTGGATGGCCGTATGGCCATTTTGTGGGAAAGTAACTGTCCATCTGGCCTTCCTTTGTTTAGGTTTCCATTGTGGTCTGGTCGCTTGATGTTTGTGTTTCTTTCCCTTTGGTGTCTTTTGTGGATGGGGTAAGTTGATTGTATCAATTCCTGATCTTTGTTTTGCTTCTACTTTACAGATGAGGCCTAATTGGCATGACTAGCTAGTCTGGCCCAGAAAAGAAATTGCACACTCTACGGGTTTCAGCTCTGTGTTTTTATCCATGTTTCCAAGGGATTGCCTTTTAACAGTTCATTATCTTCCTAGAATGTTTGAGAAAGCCATTACACAGTTGAGAGGGAACTGAAGTTTGATTTTATAAACAAGCATAACTCTTTCCAGTACTGTCGGTAATTTTGTCTGAATATATGACTGATTATTCATTTAATATTTCAGCTGGTCATTCGGCATCTTGTTGTGGGAAATTTGCACATTTGGCGGGACACCGTACCATGGTATGGACACACAACAATTCTGTAATCTTCTAAAGCAAGGATATAGGCTGAGGCGTCCAAGGCACTGCGAGGCTCTGTTGTAAGTTATAGTGTTTAAGAAGGGCATTGATATGTATTATTCAGTAAAATTTCAATAACTCGAACACCGAAGGCTCGTTTACCATGGCTGAATCGAATCCACTCTTTAGTCGCTACGGATTGTTTTCCATAGTTCTAGACAAAGAATAAGGAAATGTGAAGGAAAATTTGTGGAGTTGTTCTGCATCTTGAAAATGTCTATTTTGTGTACTCATTAGAATCGCCTCACTTGGACGATTCTAATGAGTTCACACAACATGCTTTTACAGAACATAGAATAAATATTACTGAATTATTCTAATTACCACCCCCCCTCCCGAGGAAACTGGACTGGCTCAGACTATTTCTGTTTCGAACAAAAATACATTCCCTTGGCCCTAAGATGTTCGAAATTCAACTGTACATATCTTGCGACTTTATTCCATGATCTTACCTTGTTGTAACAGCGGTTTAATGTGTTAAAACGCCTTACACAGGATTTAAGGCTAGCTTGGAAAGTAAAGATGACTGCTTATAAATATTGCCCCAATTATCCATTTATAATACTTTGGTTGTAAAAATAATTCATAGACATAAAGTAGGGCAAATAATTATTTCTTTAAGTGTATGCAGCTGAACCAGATTTGTGTTTTATATGTAGACCTTGGCACTGTAATGATATATTTGCTCTGCGTCAAATGCATCTAAAATAAGACAAGTATATTCCCATATGTTTTGTAGGTATGCAATGATGTTGCAATGTTGGCTAGAGTCTCCCGAGGCTAGGCCCGACTTCTATGATCTCCAGTCACGCTTACAAAGAATGTTGGATGACACACAGGTGAGAGTATCTCGATAAGCCAAACACACATTCGGGTCTCGAAGTCAATTAACGCTTAGCAACCTGGACAAAAATATCACCATTATTTTTTTTTCCAAAAGATTTTGACATTTGATGCAACAGCACAGACGCCAAACAAGCTAGAAAACAATTTACTTATCGCAATAACATTTCAAAGGATATTCATAAAACTTCAAGACAACTTGAAATTAGCGCGTTAGTATTGTAAAATATCGAAACAGTTAGGCAAAAAAGAAGTAAAGGCTACTCAGAAAAGGAACATTCAAGTCAAGCCAACGTTAGAAGAGAAAAAATGACTTGACATGCAGAAACAAAACAAATTAGAAGTGACGGCAATGATCAGAAATCGATACATTTACCCCACACCTCCCATCAGAGACGCCAAAGATTAAGACACGAACGTGAAATAACTAAACCCTATTTAAACATCACAAGCGGAAAGCCAAAAGAACAGTTAATTTCCAACAAAACGACCAAACGGCTATCCAAAATAAAAGAAAGATATAAATAATACATACATGCAAAGACGAACTTTAACAAATATTAACCGCGACAGAAGAACCGTGCAGTTCTGGGATTCGTCATGGTTAAGACAAACATCCCGCTCAGTCCGCACGAAGGATCTCCCACTATCCAGTGCAGCATCGCGAGCGCAGAGATGCAACAACGATGAATATCCAAAACAACTGAAATGAAAACCAACAGACAGACTCCGGTTGGCCCTCTGTAGGAAAGGCTAATTGGCCATCCAAAATAAATAGACACAAGCAATACACACATGCAGAGAAAGTATACGAACAATCAACCACAACAGAACAGCCGCGTTGGAACGGTCAGTGAAAAGTTTTTTCACTGGGGGGGGGGGGGGGCCTTAATCGATTATACATGGCCATAATCCTCGCTTTGGCTTTGTCATTAATGGTTGGTTTAGTCCGCATGAAGTCAGCAGGAGTATTTCTAACTAATCATGCTACATAAAAAAATCAAACGACTACAGAGATTAAACAACGATTAGGACTTGACAGCATGGAATAAATGAAATGCTGGAGCAAATGAAAATCAATAGTTAGTCACCAGTGAGTCCGACTGACAGACAGGTAACAACCGACATTACCGTCATTGAAACTGAGGCCTTACACGCCGGCATGCAATTATTAGGTTAACTAGCATGCATGCAGTCTGTCTTATAACTTTTATGTTTTACTGAAAAATGATTTTACGAAAGTGTGTACTGAAACCATTCCAACCATTTATATTTTCTGAATTTATATACTAAGTCATAATAAAATTCAGGTTCCGATAGGCCTTGTTTTTGAAGAGATTTAATTTTTACATTGAATTTTGAAAATAAATCGTTATGACGTCAAAATATTAGAAAAGGCTTTTCGTAGTTTATGATACCGATAACCATGATTAAGAAGTTCAGCATTTAACAATTTAGCACGAGTTTTATGGTCAGTTACATGACTAGACACTCTGGCAAATCGAATTAATTGCGAAATATAAACACCTTTTTATAAAGACATTCACCAACACAAATAAGATGGACATATGAGAAACTGCAAACGGGCGATTTTCTAGCTTTGAATCTGAACTTTATCAACATTCAACTATTCCAATGAAGATTCCTACATATTAAATAATAAGGTGATCCACATGGTAAGCCTATTAGAACCTTATATGGGTGTGAAGTGTGGTTGAAAATTCCGTCGTGAGGGTCACTGTCCGGCATCACGGGGCTTGCCGACTGATGCTGGACAGTGATCCCGAGGGACGGATTTTTCTATCCACCCTTCACACCCATACATGATTCTTTTCCTTGCATACCTTCCATTTCTTAGCGCGGTTTGTTAATGCTGCAGTTACTTCGGTTACCAACGTCCGTCATATTGTGATGGCACTACATGAATGTTTAGTGACGTCACGGTAACGTTTTGTGACGTCAACCTTAACGACGGAGCATATGAGGTCGTATTCAACCAGTGCATTTATAAAACACGCGAGAATATTCGATTTTGGGTAAGAACACCTGGGTTAGAACAGAATTTCTATCCCAAGCTAAATTTATGGAGTGCAAGAAATATGCTACTTGTGTAACTGCTTTCGGTGTAGTTGAGACGCATTTAAAGGCAGATGAAAAAGTCACAGCCATGTGTAATATCTTTCAAGGGAGTAAAAAAGGTACTTTCCTGGAAAAAATATCACATTTTTTCTCATTTTTACATAAAATGTGGATTGATACTTTATAAAAATTATTTTATGATGTAAGTAAGTTTATATTGTCTCAGCTACAAGTCCAATGTCTGTTGTATTGGTCCGAGGCTAAAGAACGAGGCCAATACAACTAGCCGAGGACCTGTAACTTGGCCAATTCGAAATTACTTGATAAATGATAATTTTATAAATTGACACAATTAAAAAACATGACTATTGATTTTTAACCTCAGCCTAATATCACTTGACGTCCGGTTAGTATTGGTTGTCCTGGTGTTAATACGGATGACCTCCCATCAATACAGGAGAGTCAGTTAATAATTGTTTATATAAACAGAGGTTTGCAGGGCTATTCACAATACGGACTTGCAGCTGGTGTTGTGCCGTGTGGCGGCCGTAAAACGTCTCCCCGTACATCAACCATAGTGCAGTTTATATTTTACTTTTGGTCTGTTGAGATCAGCGTGAATATTCTGAGAAATCAGAAATAAATTATTGGTTTAGACTCATATTCTAGACAGGGTTTTAATTATTTGGACCCCATTTTGATTTATATTAGTCTTTGAATTGACTGCCTATTCGAAATTCGCAAAATTGCAGTATGTTTCCTCTGGCTTTCTTTGCCGGATCATTACAGGGTCACTGATGAGGCTTTATTAGCCGAAACTACGTAGTATGACCCATCTTCTGTCTTATGAATGTTTTCGTTGCTCTGAAAGGAATTCATTTTTGATTTTTATTTGGTAATGTTATATTAACCCTTATGTAGTCTGTTTAGTCTGCTGCAACTTCTTGTAAATTTTTGAAAATAGGTTTGCTTACAGGCAAACAGTGTGACCCCTGATAAGACTGCTCCTGCTGATCTGGTCCACTTTTTGCAACAATGACTCAGACAACAAAGCAAACAAAATCTTGATTGACATCTTTAGGGCAACACAAATATCTGTCGAGTCATCGGTATGCCAGCTTTATAAGTTAAGTACTGCACTTTTGAGAAAGGCGTTAATTAGTATGACAACAGGGTGTTTTCATGTTTACAAGTAATAAGACTAAAATGATCTTCGGCATCTGTAAAACCCTCTCATGAGGCAAAATACGTCTAGACGATGCAAATGTTAAAAGCTTCAATTATTATTAGCTGTTTGGATTTAGCTGTAAGAAAAATATTCGTTGATTTTTATGTCGCACATAAGTCTTAAGAACATACTTGTTTTCACAAGGATCGGCTTTTAACCCATTGTATCTCGTGGGCTATTCGATTGCTACATGTTGGACAAGTCCATTTGTCATATTAGGGGTGACATGGCTGTTTTCGTTCTTATTCTATTTTTGACGGAAAATTTTGTTAGCAAATAGTGCAGGCACTAATCAGACGCCCTAAAAGGGTACCTTGGCGATATATCTTATTGGCAATAAGCATCACTGCACTGTTTGCCAAGGTACCCCTTTATGGTTTTCTCGCCTGTAATGGGTTAAAAGAATAATTCCTGTTTTTAAATTCTCCGTGCAAGATACAAGTATGATTAATATCGTCCAAAGACGCAAATACTTCATTAATCTCCAACACGTTGAACAGCCACCGGTGCACTTGTTGTAACACGATAAGCACAGAAGAAAATGCAATGTTCAACTGAAAAAAAAAAACAAAACAATTTGAAACGCCACATTGTACAGTACACATGCGTATTAAGGTACAACAACATTCTTAGAATTTGACAAAAAAAAATAACCGGAAATCATGCGACAGATCGCATGTATGGTTGTCGATCGAATCACGGTAGATAGCTATGCTGGACTCTTTGATTGCACGGCGGCGAGTCAGGCTTCAGACTCAATGACAGCTTCGGCATGAATATTTGTTAAAAGAGGGCTGAGGCCTGATGTTATGTCTGTCGCTTGGCCAATCGTGGTTTAAGTAATGATTTTCTTTAGCTCTGGCCAACAGTGTAAGGGGGATCGGCTAGCAGCCCTCATCTTTGCTTCATCTCAGTGTTTGAATTTGATTGATGTCTTTGTAGTGATCATTGATTGAGTTAGGAAATTTTTATGCAAATCGAATATTTAATGTTTATTGTTGGGAACAACATCCTAACCTAGGGCAAATATTCGGCCGGTAAAAGTTCTTTAACCCCCCCCCCCCCCCCGTCCCCAGTGGTATATGCTGCTGACCGTTCTAAGGCGGTAAGTGTAGTTTAGGTGTTGGCCTTTTGCTGTTATTTTTGTTGTATGTCTGCGAATTTGTTGTGAGTTGTTGTTTAGTGTTTCTAATGTTCTGGTCACCCCATGTGGGGAAGAGAGGGCTGATTGTTCCATCTTATAAACACTCGTATTTTTTCTTGTTTTGTATATGTTTCCTCTTCCTCTTGGTGTCGAGAGTGGGCTGCGTCTTGTGATTGTGGCGCTCCCGGGGTCTTTCTTTTAAAGTTTTGAATTCGTCTGTTCATGTATCTGTTTCCCCTACTTGTCATTTTGGTTAGGTTTACAAGGGTAGATATATGAACGCAATGTGTTGATTTCATTTTTCAGATCTACATAAATATCGATGAAGAAATGCAATACTCGGTGATAGACAGCGAGAGATGATGCTGATGTCAAGATTTTGCAGACCTCAATAATAAATATAGCGGTCGATGGGACGGTTGCGTGTCGGAGGAAGGCCACTCAGAAATGATAGGGTCCTGTCAAGACAGATTTTCTGATAATGGAGTTGAGGAACGATAACTACTGCTAATTTATAATTTGGTATAACAAACATATGAACAATAAGCCTACAAGATATATCTCCCTCGCCGCAGGTTTAACTTACTTGAGCATTGGACACAGAATAACTGTAGTTGCTGACATATTGAAAAACGGGGCACTGAAAAGATCGATTAAATTCACATACGATATTGTTGGTTTAGTTCCGGTAGGAATTATGCAATAAAGTTGAAGATAAATGCAAACAAAATAGTGTCTTTTTGTCAATACACATTTTTGTGATGAAACTTCAATGTTCACTGACTGTTCAGAGGTGATGGTTCATGTGTAGTTCTTTTTATGTTAACACTTATCTTGCTGAACACGAAAACTCCTAATTTTGCAAATATTGTAGTTCCAGCTCAGATGCCCTCTGATCAGGATTATAACTGTTTGTCATTGAGTTTGTGAATTTAAATAAATAAATAATATCAAGTTATTTGATTTCTTGATAATAGGAATGGGCGTGGCAAAAATAAACTATTCAACAGGATAAGGGTTGTCCTGTCTGATGCATGTTCGATATGTTTTATTCACATTTATTTATTTTTGCTTCACAGTACTGGAAAAGGGAGATGACTGCTTTACATTCCAATGTGTATGTTCTTTTTAGCTCCCCTGACTTGGCTCAGAGAGAGCTTATAGGCTGGCAATGCTCCGTCGTCAGTACGTTGTACCTTGTCTGTCAACATATTCAAAGGACTTCTTCTCTGAAACCGCTGGACCAATTTCACATCACAAAAACACGCCTATATAATTCTGACCCCTTGAACCCCATTTGTATATTGTAAAACTGGGGTTTACAGGGGTAAACATTTTTTCTTAAATCTGCTCTAAAATATAGAATGTGGGTACCCGTTAGAAGGTCAAATTTGGTTGCTTAGGCTTTTGAATGGGAAAAGGGTTAAACAATGCTTTATTTTTAAAAATGTGTGATCTGTGACATGGGAGAAGGTACAAAATAAATGTCTTTGAATGCAAAAGGTCAAGATCATTTAGCGACCTTGGCCCAAAGTCGCCTGGATTGCAGGTCGTCAACATTTCAACGGACATTTTTCTAAAACAAATTGGACAATTTCAATTAAATTTCATATGCTACATTCTTACCATGGGAACCGAGATCTTGATCGAATTGTCGAGGTGACATGAACTAGATGGCCGCCATACCCAAATATGGTATAAACTTTGTATGTAGCATTGGGTGACTAAATACTGCGAAGTTTGCAAAAATAATGACACTAGGTTGACCGTGACTGATTGTACGACAATGTGAAATTTGGTTCCTTTGGCTTTCCATTGGGAAAAATTAAAATGATGCATTTATCGAAAAATACTGTGGTCTATGACATGAAGGTAGGTACAAAATGAATTGCTATGAATGCTAAACGTCATGGTCATTCGGCGATCTTGGCCCATGGTCGCTTGTATTACGAAAACGCGCCTATATAAATACACTTTAATTTTTACCACCGTAAGATGAAAAATTTAAGTTGAAAAAATGTGATATTTTTCTTATTTCTGCTCAAAATATGGATTGTGGGTACACGTTGGAACCGCCTCATCGAGGCGGTTCTAACGACTACACACAATCTATATTTTAGAACAGAAATAAGAAAAATAAGGTTTACCCCTCTAAACCAAAGTTTTACTATATAGAAGTGGGGTTCAAGGGGATCAGAATTATATAGGCGTGTTTTCGTGATGGACTTGCAGGTCTATCAATATTTCAAAGGCAGTTTTCTCTAAACCAACTGGGCCAATTTCAGTTAAATTTCGAATACAATCTCCTGACAATGGCGGAAGATATTTAACTGAAAAAGTTCAGATCACATTACCAAAATGGCGGCCATACCACGCCAAAATATGGTAAAAATATTTTTTTTTTGAAAATCTCCTACATAAACGCTGGGCCAGTGTTTTATCGAATAGTCGAGGTCACTTGACCAAGGTGACTGCCATGCCAGAACATAGTCATTTAAAGAATATTTTTCTCCAGAACCACTGGATCGATTGTCTTTAAAAGTGATACGTTGCATTCAGTGAGTGAGTACTACCAATTTCGTTCAAATGATTATTCCAGGATGGCAATGGCCTATTTTATGGCTAGGTCAAATTTGGTTTCCTTGGGCTTTCAAACAGGGAACAGGTGTTTTTTTTGGTTTTCGAAAACTATTAAACAAGGGTATGCACAACATGAATGGCTATGCATGCCAAAAGTCAATGTCATTCTGCGACCTTGGACCAATATATGGTAAAATAAAACTTTGAAAAATCGCTTTCATAAACGCTGGGCCAATTTTCATGAAACTCGGTTTGTGGTATCAGGTGCATTAGTGCAACCAATTTGTTCGAATGATGACCCCACGTTGACCTTGACCTATTCATAAGTACTGATAATCATGGTCTTTCAGATGAGCATAAACATGACCAATTTATATTTAGGGTTCATGGGATCGATTAGGACCCCATGGTCCTCTTTTTATGGTATGTAATGTTTTGTTTGCTCATAGGTATCATATGTTCTGTGGTTGTAGCACTATCGGGCAATGTTCATTTTCATATTGTTTAAAGCGCTCTTAACCCGCCATGAAAGCAGTTGGCTTATGGAACTAGTTTGGTCGCTTCATTAAAAAACACATTATCAAAGTGCTAACCAATAGACTCTGTTTTGCCTCTTTGCGTTAATTTTCAATAAACGCAAAACAACGTCAAAGCAGAATTATAGGACAACTTTTAGTTTTGAACTGAAATTTTGTTTAGCAAAACTCGCTAAGGAAGTGAGGGCAAGGAATGCGGCTGCGTAAAATCGATTTAAGCAACCCCACCCCTCACCCACGACAACCCAAGTGAAATACTTTCCACAGACCGTTCCAAGACGGTTCTTCTGTCGCAGATTATTTTTGTTATAGTTTGTCTTTGAATGTGTTATATATTTTTGTTTTGGATAGCCAATTGGCCATTTTGTGGGAAAGTAACTGTCCTTTTGACTTTCTGCTATTGCTGTTTCCATCAGGGTCTAGTTATTTCATGTTTGTGTTTCCCTTTGTGTCTCTGATAAGAGGTGTGGGTTAATTGTATCGATTCCTGATCATTGCCTTCACTTCTATTTTGCAATTGCATTTTGCAGTGGAAGAATTTTTCACATATAGAAGCCTTCCTCCTTGTTTTGGAATATACTTTTCAATGAAATACATTCCTACTAAAGGTGTAGTACCACTGAAGATTTTCCTATAGGCCATAGTGAGGGGATTTGGCATTCTCTCAGGTTTCCCTCGAAGTTTTCGTGGTTTACAGCAGAGTCACAGAACTGAAGTAAAGGCAATGTTCAGGAATCGACACAACCAACCCACAGCTCCCATCAGAGAAACCAAAGGGAAAGAAGCACAAACATGAAACAACTAGACCCTAATGGAAACATCAAAATTGGAAAGCCAAAAGGACAGTTACTTTCCAACAAAATGGTCAATTGGCTATCCAAAACAAAATAATATAAGCTATGCACACACTCAAAGGCAAACCACAACAAAACATAGCCACGACAGAAGAACCGCCTTGGAACGGCCAGTCAAACGAATTCCACTGGGGTGTTTAAATCGATTTTACGTGGCCACAATCCTCGCCCTTATTTAACCTTATGTCGTGTTACACCTTAAATCCGTCAATAATTTATTATAAAGAGAAAATCTGCAACCAGGAAAAATAAAATTCAGGCTCTGAGGTTATAACATATGTTCATGCTCAACTCATTTAAGCCCGAATTTTTTCCTGCTCATGCATTTTAAAATGCCAACAAATGTTGGCAATTTAAAATTTATGAGCAGGATAAATGGCATTCTGTGCTGATCCGATGCAAGAAAATTGCCTGATTTGTTTGTATTTTAATACTTATGAGCATTACAAATTTCATGCTCAGCTGCGTTGATCATGAAAAAAGTTTTATAATCTCGGGATCAGGTTGCATAGCTAAACCCTAGTAAGAGTCTTGGCATTTTAGTTATAGATATTAGAGATATTGTACTGTTCAAAATAGAAGTGAACAATTATTTATTTTATTGCAAACACATTTGATTTTTTGTACATTGGTTTTCCTTCTTTTCAATATTATTTCAATTAGGTCCAGTAGACTGTTAATCAGTAGTTGGAGCTCTTGTAACCGCAGCTAAATCAACTGGCCTTTCGTTGCAGGACTTGGCGTCTCCCCCGAGCTAACCCACAACGGTGTGACTGAATGTTTAAAGGCATTTATTCTTGTAACAGTAGGACTTGTTGGATCCCCTGCTGAGGCACTTAAGGAGAAATCAATAAGGTACACTGTAGTCAACAGTTTGTAAACTATTGATTTTCCCCAAGGAGGCCCCTTACCTGATGAAGACAGAGGACTTCTCTTCAGTCAGCACTGAGGGCTATATTATATTATGTAATGCAATGATGGTCCTCAATAATCAAGAATAAATGCCTTTAAAAGTAAGCGGTGCTCTTAACCACTATGTCACTGAGAACAAGGTTGAATGTGATCTAGATATTTTGTTTGTAAACAGTTATTACTTTCTAGTGTAAAAATATTTCATTTGTCCTGTAGGAGTAATATGCTTGCTCATACATGAGGTTTGAAATTGTGTATGATCTATCAGGGCAACACAATCGTGTGTGGTGTTATAAATAACAGAGTTTTATAAACTTTTGTAAACTTAATGAACTCTCGACAATCATGGGATTTACCTGCAAAATAATTTGATTTTTTTTTTCACGGAGATGTTGCACTGATGAGTTAGGACGCCTTCATGCAGCCTGAACAAGTTATTTGTCTAAATCGGGACGGAAGTAAGGGCAAGGATTGTGGCCGCGTAAAATCGATATAAGCCCCCCTCCCCCTCCCCCCAATTTCCCACCAAGTGGAATTCGTTTCACTGACCGTTCCAAGGCGGTTCTTCTGTCGAGGTTAATTTTTTATGGTTTGTCTTTGAGCGCGTGTATCGCTTATATTGTTTTGTTTTGGATAGCCAGTTGGCCATTTGGTGGGAAGGTGGCTGTCCTTTTAGCTTATTGCTATTGATGTTTCCATTAGGGTCTAGTTGTTTCATGTTCGTGTTTCTTTCCCTTTGGTGTCTCTGATGGGAGTTGTGGATTATTTGCAACGATTTCTGATCATTGCCTCCACTTCGGTTTTATTTAGTCGGTTCATGACCAGCACTGAAATGTGCAAAACCGGCCTCGTCCTCTAACACCGGCCTGAGCAGAACTTTATTTTCAAAATGATTCTAAATGAACTCAATGATCTCAAAGGATCAGAAAATATAATCTGCGCTTTATGTTTGGATCGAGAGTTAAAATGTATACATGACGAGATATGTATTGTTTTCGGATAAACTAATGTCATTTCAATGTGACAGTTTACAGGTGGTTCACAAAATTCAGTTATGGTCAGGGATCTGCCAAAGATGCCCCTGTTCAGAAAGACCCAGGTCTGCAGTTACCAAATCTAACTTTAACCCTTTTTGTACCAAATGGAATCTTCCACCTTATAAATAGCACGAGTCCATTTCAAAATTTAGGGGCGTCAGTTTGTGTTTTCTTAAAAATTTATTCGGAAATTGGCTGAACTTTTAGCAAACAGTGGAGGCCCTGATCAGACGTTGTGTTCTGCGGCGTCTGATCTGGGCCTGCACTGTTTGCCAAGGTATCCGTTTTGGAGTTTCTGGTACTAAATGGGTTAATAAGATCAAGTCCATTATTTGGAAAGATGTGCGTTTCACTGTTAGACAACTGGCACAAAAGTCTGTCAGTTTCATTTTGAAAAAAAGTGTATTATAGTTCCTCAATTCAGTTATTTCACTACATTTGAGGAACTGAAAAAAATCGTACTCGTATTTACACCCTAATCTGATAGTAGTCCTTGTAAATGTATGAATATGAAAGCTAAGATTTGTATTCCAAACTCACCGTTTTAGTAATTTATTGCATTTTTTCTTGATTTTGCAAAACAAAATTATATCTTAATCCACAGAACCACAATCTGTAAAACACGATTATAGAAATGTGGTTTTGTTGCCTTTAGGCACTGCAAAAGGGGAATTTTAAGTAAAATACCTAAAAATACTGATACTTAATAATTCCCAATAATAATAATAGTAATAATAATAATAATTATTATTATTATTATAATATGTTCTATAAATGGGTTATCCTTTGGAAGCAATGAATACACCACAGAACTGGAAAATATGAAGTGTACATGTTTCCTGGACCAGACTAGCTAGTTTCGGTCAATTAGACCTCATCAGTGATCCTCAAATAATTTCAAAATTCCGCAATGTAATCAATGATACAAAAGGACAAGAAAATATAAACTACACTATGATGTAGGGCAGGGAGACTTTTTACGGCAGCAACACATTCCCAGACAACCGCTGTAGTGACGTCTAAATATGTTTGAAGCAAAGAATAAACCATAGAACTAGAAAATATGAAGTGAACATGTTTTCTAGGCCAGACTAGCTAGTTTCGGTCAATTCGGCATCATCAGTGACCCTCAAATATTTTCAAAATTCCGGGATGGAATCAATAAAGCAATTATCCAACCTGGTACTATATGGTGACCAAAAATGACCAGTTCTACTTTGGCAACAAGCTGATTGATTGGTGAGGTGGTGAAATCTCTTGCATTTAGCTTTGAAAATGATTAGCCTACTTCAGTCCTTTTTGTCCATAACTAAATAAGTATTTCATTTACATTGTAATTTCTTAACAATTTATGCAATCACTGCACCAAAGTGCCACTGTGTTAGTCATTGTGCTTACATGATGGGTGCTTTGACACTGGAATTAAATCAAAGGCAAAAAATGAAATTAAGGGGAATGGGAACACCTGGCTGATTTTTCCGACATTTTTCAAAGAGAGACAACTTTCGGGACTTACTGTTCACTTTTCTATAAGCCTTGACCCACGGAAAAAGGGGTCTACTCTTCTTTCCTTTAAGAGTTGACCCCTGTTGAGATGGGAGACAAAAATACTTTTGCAGGAGTTGCCTCCCCTGAACGTGTTCCCATTCCCCTTAAGATAAAAACAGTTTGTTCCCACCTTTGAACTGAAGGACAGTAAGAGCATGTTCAGCACCATAAACTTTATATAAAAGGCTTCTGGGGCCAGTTGTTCAAAGCGTCGTTAGCTTAACGAGCTCGTTAGCGGTCATATTGTTAACTCTTCTAGCAAGTACAATATCTAAAGTTTGGTATTTTTGCTGAAAAAATGTGAGCAGCTAAGGCTGCTCACATTTTTTCAGCAAGAATTTCAGCATATTTGCCATATTTAATGATCAAAGTTTTAACGATACGTTAACTAACGACGTCGTTAGTTTTAAAGAACTGGTCCCAGATCTCTTTCCATGACTGCATTGGTATAAACGATTTTACCCAGTGATTTGTTACGTTGGTTCACATGAGCTACACTATAAACAAACAACTGACTTTTTGGACAGGTGAATTGCTGGACAAAACAATGTTTATATTTATCTAATCCAATGAATGATCTATTGTGTCACCTACTTACCAATGTGTAGGCTGGTCAAAACTCATAGAAGTTCAATGCCTTTACTAAGTTTTGATGAAAATGTTTTAAAATTTATCTTGTTTACTGTAGATGGGACCGAATAACACAAACCGGAGACTGTTACGCGAAAAACTAGTCTAGAAATGCTTGCATGCTGTTCATTAATTAACGAAAAAATTATGTTACGTGGAATTAGTTGCAAGAGAGTTTCAAATACATATATTATTTTTAAATTAAAAACAATACTGTATTATTGTTATTTTTGCTAAATTAGTTCCAAGGCATATGAATACGGTCTGGCTTGACAAGAAGCGAATTTCTCCAAATTAACTGCTACAATAATTTATCAGTGATGACATGATTCCAAGAATGGCGATGTCATTATGGTAAATGCAGGAAGATGGCTACATAGCTGAATTTTTCAAGGTATACTCATTGATTAAGGGAAAAATATAAACTGTAGAAGGCATATTTGATGAAATCTGAGCACGTCAGATTTTCCGGAAAAAAGAAAGAAAGAAAAGATGGCAGCGTCGATAGCTCAGTGCTTAGCGCGTTCGACTTATGATCGAGAGGCTGTGGGTTCGAATCCGGCCACCGAAGGCGCGGTGTGTCCTTTGGCAAGCCAGGTTATGCCACTCCACCCATGTATTAATGGGTAGCAGTGGTGACATAACGTGAACAAGTTCGTACAACATAATGCATTTTTCATATCTCCAAAATGGCTACTTTTCTGAATAAAACACGTGATATTTTCTTTTTTACACTGCAAACATATGTTGTGGGTGCTCGTTAGAACCGCCTCATTGAGGCGGTTCTAACGAGTACCCACAACCTATGTGTTGGAGCAGCAATAAGGAAAATAATATATACCCCCATAAACCCCAGTTTTCTCTATATAAAGTGGGGTGTAGAGGGGTGTTTATTTCACGGATTTGTTAACCTGATGAAAAGCCATTGCCTCTCTCTCGCGCGCGTGATAACATCCGGAATGAGTATTCGCGAGCGATTCAAGAAGCTTGAAGCTTTCATCGCAATCGAACTAAAATAAATTATTATAAACGAAATAAATTATTATAAACTAACTACGAAAGCCGGGTAGGGCCATTTCTTATTTCTAACTTCTAACTTCTTACTTCTAACTTCTTACTTCTAACTTCTTACTTCTAACTACTTACTTCTAACTTCTAATTTCTAACTTCTAACTTCCATGTTGTATGCTTTTTTTTTTTGTTTTGTATTTTTTTTTTTTTTTTTTTTTTGATTTTCCGGCCCTTTCAAGATTTTTACAATCATATCGAGACGATCGTTAATCAGAGCCGAAGTACCCGGTGAATACCCATCTGGACTTCCGTTGCAGAACTTGGCGTGTGTGTGGAGGGTGCGGTGTGTATGTGCGTGCGCGTGGGTGTGTGTGGGGGTGTGTGGGGGTGTAGACATTTCTTATTTCTAACTTCTAACTTCTTACTTCTAACTTCTTATTTCTGACTTCTAATTGCTAACTTCTAACTTCTTACTTCTAACTTCTTACTTCTTACTTCTAACTTCTTACTTCTAACTTCTAATTTCTAACTTCGAACTTCCATGTTGTATGTTTTTTTCTGGTTCTGATTTTCCGGCACTTTCAAGAGTTTTACAATAATATCGAGACGATCGTTAATCAGTGGTAAGCAAAAGCCGAAGTACCCGGAAAAAAAAGCCGGCCCCCGCCCATCGGGGCTTGAAGAAATAGATGGGCTGCATGATGCTGAAACAGACCCGCACACGAGTACTGGTAAACCGCTTAGAGGATCTAAGCCTGCCCAGGCAAAGTAGTGCGAGTGTCGAACCGTCCATGCTTATAAACCCTATTGGTTTTATTGGGTGGCAGGGTTTGAGATGTCATTTCGTCTCAATGTCGGGTAAAAGTCCCACAAAATTGGAAGCAACGTCTCTAAAATGACCTTTATAGTGATGACGGAGACGTTAAACCTCAAATGAAACAAATCAAACAAAAAACCCGGAGAAAAGCCATTTGGACTTCCGTTGCAGAACTTGGCGTGTGTGGGGGTGTGGTATGTGCGTGCGTGCACGCGAGCGTGCGTGTGTGTTTGTGTATGTGCGGAGTCAGTTCTTATTTCTAACTTCTAACTTCTTACTTCTTACTTCTTACTTCTAACTTCTAATTTCTATCTTCCATGTTGTAAGTTTTTTTTTCTCTTGATTTAACGGCCCTTTCAAGATTTTTATAATCATGTCGAGCGGATCGTTAATCAGACGTGTGGTGTGTGCGTGTGTGCGTGCACGCAAGCGTGCGTGTGTGTTTGTGTGTGTGCGGGGGACAGTTCTTATTTCTAACTTCTAACTTCTAATTTCTAACTTCTAACTTCTTACTTCTAGCTTCTAACCTCTTACTTCTAACTTCTAATTTCTAACTTCTTACTTATAACTTCTAACTTCTAATTTCTAACTTCTAACTTCCATGTTGTAAGTTTTTTTCTCTTGATTTTACGGCCCTTTCAAGTATTTTACAATCATATCGAGCGGATCGTTAATCAGACGTAAGCAAAGGCCGAAGTACCCGGCGAAAAGCCATCTAGACTTCCGTTGCAGAACTTGGCGTCTCACATTGGTGTGCGTGTGTGGGTTTTGATTTTCCTGCCCTTTCAAGATTTTTACAATCATATCGAGACGATCGTAAATCAGAGGTACGCAAAAGCCGAAGTACCCGGAGAAAAGCCATCTGGTTTTCCGTTGCAGAATTTGGCGTGTGTGTGTAGGGGG
The DNA here is from genome assembly GCA_963580285.1 of Lucinisca nassula. Classification (NCBI taxonomy): domain Eukaryota; kingdom Metazoa; phylum Mollusca; class Bivalvia; order Lucinida; family Lucinidae; genus Lucinisca; species Lucinisca nassula. The sequence continues at coordinate 59,510,432 of OY757014.1, forward strand.
GGGGGGGGGGGGGGGGGCGCTGTGGTGGGTGTTAGGGGGGTGGGGGCATTTCTTATTTCTAACTTCTTACTTCTAACTTCTTACTTCTAACTTCTTATTTCTAACTTCTTACTTCTAACTTCTTACTTCTAACTTCTAATTCTTACTTCTAACTTCTAACTTCTTATTTCTAACTTCTTACTTCTAACTTCTAATTTCTAACTTCTAACTTCCACTTTGTATGTTTTTTTTTCTGGTTTTGATTTGCCGGCCCTTTCAAGAGTTTTACAATAATATCGAGACGATCGTTAATCAGAGGTAAGTAAAAGCCGAAGTACCCGGAGAAAAGCTTGATAGGAAAACAAAAAAAATATACAACATAGAAGTTAGAAGGTAGAAGTAAGAAGTTAGAAGTAAGAAGTTAGAAGTTAGAAATAAGAAATGCCCCCCCCCCCCCCCCCGCCACACACACTCCACAGCCCCCATCCCCCTTCCCCACGACAAATTCTGTAACGGGCGTCCAAATGACTTTTCGCCGGGTACTTCGGCGTTTGCTTACCTCTGATTGAAGATCGGCTCGATATGATTGTAAACATCTTGAAAGGGCCGGAAAATCAAAACTCCCACACGCACGCCAATGTGAAGAGAAGAAGTTAGAAGTAAGGAGTTAGAAGTAAGAAGTTCGAAGTAAGAAGTTAGAAGTTAGAAATTAGAAGTTAGAAGTAAGAAGTTAGAAATAAGAAATGCCCCCCCCCCCCCAAACACACACAACCACGCACGCACGCACACACACACCCCACACACACGCCAAGTTCTGCAACGGAAGTCCAGATGGCTATTCTCCGGGTAAGTCGGCTTTTGCTTACCTCTGATTAACGATCGTCTCGATGTGATTGTAAAAATCTCGAAAGGCCCGAAAATCAAAACCAAAAAAAAAAAAAAAAAAAAAAAAAAAACATGGAAGTTAGATGTAAGAAGTTAGAAGTAAGAACTTAAAAATTAGAAGTAAGAAGTTAGAAGTTAGAAGTTAGAAATAAGAAATGGCCCTACCCGGCTTTCGTAACTAACGGCCCGTAAAAGGTATTTCACTGTAGGCTTAAATCGATTTTATGTGGCCACAATCTGTCGTGGTTTAGACAAAAAATTTGTTCATTCCGCATGAAGGCTTTCTAACTCACTAGTGCTATATCTCCGAAAAATCAAACAAGTCAAACAATGGTGACGACTCGACAGCAAGAAATAACTAAACTGCTGGTGCAAACGAAAACCAGCAGTTAGACTCAGGTGGTCCCTACCAGAGACAGAACATCAGGTACCAACCGACATTACGTAACAAGATGGCCATGATGGCCCTGTTTCGCTCACCTTGTTTGGTTGTTTGTTTTTGGGTTTAACGTACCCGTAAACAATATTTAGGTCATTTTGGAGACGCTGGGTCCATTTTTGTGGGACTTTTACCCGACATTGAGATGAAATGACATTTCAATCCCTGCCGCCCAATGAAACCAATAGGGCTTATGTGCAATGGAGGGTCTGACTTGCACCACTTTGCCTGGGAAGGCTTAGTCCGTCTAAGCGGTTTACCAGTACTCATGTGCGGTCAGTTTCAGGTCTGCATGGAAATATCGTGCAGCCCAATCTATTTCTCGAAATCTCGATGAGCGTGACCATCACCTGAGAATGATAGCACTCGAAGAGAATATGACTTAAAATCATCAAGAGGAACAAGATTCGTGAAAATCACTTCAAAATATTAAGTCAAGAGTGTTAACAATGTTTTCTTTTGATTTGGATTGGTGGCCTAGTTTCTGACTGAAGTGACCCAGTTTCAAACACGACCTGGAAATCATTAAGACAAACATTTTGAACAATATGCATGATGTTTAATTTAAAAAGAGGTCCATGATGGACCTGAATCGCTGACATTTGTGATGATCGAACATGGCCAAGATATTAAGAAAAATATTCTGGTACAGTTTCATGAATATTGGGTCGGAATGAGGCGGTTCTAACGAGTACCCACAATTTATGTCTTACAGCAGAAATAAGAAAAAAAAATAATGTATATCCCCGTAAACCCTTGTTTTCTATATATAATATGGGGTTTACTGTGTAGGTGTGTGTGTGTTGGGGTGTTCATTTCACGGGCTTGTTCACGTGATGAGAGGATTTTTATTCCGCAGACATATTAAAGTGCAAAAGGCCACTGCCGCACATAAATAACAACTGTGTTTTAATTGACAAAACCTGCATTTTAAAGTGGAACTCATCTTATTAAATGCTGTTTAACACGCGCTTTATGTTTTAAAATGTTCTTGATTTACTATATTTGAACCAGTCTGCGCCTATAACAAGAACAGCGAACTTACAGTATAACCCATTGTATAGTGGATCTCCCATTGCTATTTGTTAGGCAAGACCATTTGTCATATAAAGGGTGTCTGGCCTATTTTTTCGTTTTTATTCTATTTTGACGGAAAAATCGGTTAGCAAATAGTGCAGGTCCTGATCAGACGCCGCGTTCTGCGGCGTCTGATCTGGGCCTGCACTGTTTGCCAAGCTACCCCTTTAGGGATTTCCCGAAGGCAATGTGTTAAAGACCAACAGATATAAGATTATTATTCTTTAAGAATCAAACTTAAAAGGTCACAGTTAGTATGCGCAGAGTGCACTCTAGTAAGAGACACCCTTTGGGACTGTCCAAAAAGGTCTTTAAGACTTTTAGACAGTCCCAAGGTTGGCTGAATAAAGGAATATAGAATATGTACACAAGCGAAGCCAAAATAGTTTTATTTATTATATAGCTATAGTAGTCGCAGATAAGATTGACTAGGCGGAGCTTTCGTTTGCACCTGCCTTCGGAATGATCTATTAACAAAAAGGTAAACCAAGTCACCCGATTGTGTGAATTCAACTGTAACACAAACAAAGCTGTGGCATATATGGCTATTTGGTCCGCTTGGAGAAAGCATGCGAAAGGCACTCTACCGAATCTTCTGGTGGACTCGGCGAATTTGACATATATTGACAACACCCGAATAGCTCCGCCTAGTCAATCTTATCTGCGATTACTCTATCGATTTCAAAAACACGCCTATACAAATACATGGTAAATTTTACCGCCGAAAAAAGGTAATTTTAAGATGATTTTTTTTCTTATTTCTGATCAAAATATAGATTGTGTACCCGTTATAGATAGATGAAGCGATTCCAACGATTACCCACAATCTATATTTTGAGCAGAAATAAGAAAAATACAGATTACCCCTTGTAAACCTCAGTTTTATATAAAAGTGGGTCCCAGGGGGTCAAAATTATACAGGGGTGATTTCGTGATGGAAATGCGCGATCAGAATCCGAAAAACAAACGTGGTTTTGTCACTCAACATTCGCACACTTACTTGAAATAGTACATTTTACTAATATACTGACCGGAAATAAAAACTATACACTTTCAAATTGTCCCTCCCGGCACCTTACACATGGATAATTCAATTAAAAATGACTGATTAAGTATTTCGCTATTTGTAGGCATAAATCCTGTAATAATCTAAAGAAAATCTAGTGTTTAGAATAAAAGGTTTGTAACAAAGGACACTCTTCACAAAATCTGTTTGTAATTGTACTTTGACCACAACGTTTTTATCGTATACGTAATATGTCAAAAGGAAGAAATAAACAAGAAAAATGCCTAATGGCATTATGGGCGGTTTTTCAGTACAGTTTTGACGTCATATGTAGCAAGAGTTGACATGAAGGCAACATAGCTCGCCTCTAGGGGCCTAGGTTGAACATGTTATCCAAAATAAAATTTCAATTATGCAGGGTTTTTTTCCCCAAAATGACATTTTCTTTTGTAAAAGAGCTCAACAGACTGGAGCACTACATACCCAACATTTGTGTGAAGCACTACAGTGCTGACAAAGGCTTTCTAACATTATACAACATGCGTGTGTGCATGCATGCATAAGTATGCATGTGCAGACATGCATGTGTGCATGTATACATGCATGTGTGAGTGAATGCATGCATGTGTGAGTGTATGCATGCATGAGTGTGTGCATGCATGCCTGCATTACTGTGTGCATGCATGCATGTGTGTGTATGTGTGTGTGTGTATGTATGCATGTTTGTGTTAAGTGTACATGCATGCATGTGTGAGTATATGCATTTATGCAAGTGTGTTTGCATGCATGCATGAGTGCATGAATGCACGTATGTGTCTGCATGTATGCATGCATGTGTATATGTGCATGTATGCATGAGTATGAGTATGAGCATGTATGCATGCATACATGTATTCATGAGTGCATGTTTGTATGCATGCATGCATAAGTCACTTGTGCATGCATGCATGTGTGCATGTATGCGTACATGCATGTGAGAGTGCATGCAAATGAGTTCATGCATGCATGCATGTGTGCATGCAAGTGTATATGTGCATGCATGCATGGGTATGAGCATGTATGCATGCGTGCATACATATGCATGCATGAGTACATGTATGCATGAGTGCACGTATGTGTGTACATGCATGTTTGCATGCAAAGTGTTTATGAGCATGTTTGCATGTATGCATGCATACATGCATAAGCCATTTGTGCATGCATGTATGTATGCATACATGCATGTGTGAATGCATGCATACATGTGTGAGTGCATGCATGCATGAGTGTAAGTGTGCATGCATGCATGCTTGCATGTGTGCATCAATGCGTGTGTGTGTGTTTGTGTGTGTGCATGCATGCGCGAGTGCATGCACATGTGTGTGCATGCATTTATGTGTCTGTGCATGCATGCATGTGTGCAGGAAAGTGTGTGTGTGCATGTATGTGCATGCATGCCTGCGTTTGAGCATGCCTAAGTGTGAGCATGCATGCTCTGGTTCAGAGTCCAGCACTCTATCAACTACATTATCAAGCTTGCAAGTGAAGTAAGGGAGGTAATGCAGAGCAAACTTCTTAAATAAACTTAAGTTCGAAAAATGGTAATTTTCAACAAACCTTTGGTCCCTGGTGCCATTAATGGATTGCATGTGAAAGAGGTTTTGTTTGTTTGTTTGATTGATTTGAGGTACTATCAATGAAGCAACAGTCCTAATATGAAAGCAATCCACTGAAGAATAAAGATAATATGTTGCTTTGAAAAAAAGGTTAACCAAAAGGTAAACCTCGGACGACGCCCGCCCGACTCCCGCGCGGGCCGACGCCAGACGCCCGCCCGACATCCGCCCGCCCGGACATCGCTATTTCAAAGAACGATTAAAAAAAAAACTCGTCCAAAAAGGAACATAACATCTAAAACTTATCGAGAAACAAACATTCTATTGAAATCTCCATGAAAAACTGCATTTTCAGCGAAAATTTCAAAATAATGTTTCAAGCCAAAAAAAACAAAACAAAAAAAAAACAAAACCCCAAAGTGCCTTCATTCGATAATCATCTTCAGTTTTGTCTGAAATATTGATTAAAACAAAAACAGCAATCAGAACCGCCATACTTTTCGCTCAGTTCCGGTCTTTTGGTCCAATATTTGAAGGTCGATAACATTTCAACCATAGCGACAATTTTTATTTTGTAAATAATATTCCCAAAGTTAGTTAGATGATCCCAAATTGATAAAAATCAGAATCACATTAGCGACACAAAATGTTCGACTCAATGGAAACTTGAACACAAAGATTTTGACCCTTGCTTTGAATCTTTGGCCTTACCCGTTTAATCGTAGCTATAGTTAAACATTTTTATACAATAAATCATCGGTGCAGATACCACTGATGATAATTTATATAATTGGAATTAAAATTTCATTTGTAAATGCTTTGCCAGAGACAATTTAACCCTTGTCCTGCTGAATATTTATAAATGCCACACCCACTACCGATTATCAACCAATCAGATTACTTGATGCAAATTATTGCAACAAATTCACAATCTGAATGGCAAACAATGTAGATCCTGATCAGATGGCTTCGTCAGAAGCCTGATCAGATGGCTTCGTCAGAAGCCATCTGATCTGGATCTACATTGTTTCAAAGATAAGGCATATCCGGGATTAGCAGGACAAGGGTTAAAATCTATTTCATGTAAGTATATAAGTTTTCTAAGATTAGCGTTGGTCAAAGTTGCATTTGACCCACTTAAACCCCATTTTTATATTGTTAAATTAGGGTTTACAGGGGTATACGTTATTTTTCTTATATCTGCTCAGAAACATAGATTGTGGGTACGCGTTAGAAGCGCCTCGGCGAGAGGGGGGCTGGCTTACGCGTACCCACTAGCTATGTTTTGAGCAGAATGGTGAACAATTTCTGAAATATCAGATTTTTTAGCAGAAAATTTTAATTATTTGGTGATGTTTAAATAGTTGTGTTTTCGTAATTCGGCGAAATCGTCACTCGAATATATGTTACGCTCACATACATATTTAACAAAATGTATACTTTAGGGCAAAAAAGTAATGGTATCAAAGCTATATGATAAAACGTTAATTGCACTGACACTGTTCCCCAATATCACAAGTTGCGAAGGCTTTGATGTCCGACCTCCTTTTTATGTCTAACAAGTCTAGCGTTTTTATTTTTCTTAGTTTTATATGTTATATTGCATTAAAACTAGCTGCAAACTGAATAAAACTGTTTTTCATAAGCCTGTCTAAACTTTTAACTTACGATCCTTTGACATGGTAACCTATTATTTCAATTTATTTGCGGCTGCAATATGAGAATGGATCATTTTACAAGACAGTATGTTCTGAAGATGCATCTGTGCACCGTTTGGACCGTGCGTGAACTTCACCATATCATGCAGGCAAACAACATGCAGTGGTCATTCATGATCATATTTATTTGTAACAATTCTTGCATGCTTTGTGAATTAGGACAGCACTAAAATAAGTAGATGTTCTGGCTAATCCTCACTGGCGTCTGCCTGCCGCAGTGATTTCGAGGATATACAGTGGGTTTTACCAAAGCTAGCCTTCACATTTCCGAGAAATTTTCATTTATTGCGTGTTTTAAGGAAATGTTTGTTCTGCTTTGCGCATTTTATTGTCAGATCATACATTTTCTTCATTTTAAAGCTCATAAAGGTTGAGAGCTGAATTAAAAGAGAATTATAGAACAACTTTATGGAAATAAAATCTAATAAGCCTACTGAGGCGAAATCCTTTGACATTTGAAGATGGAGTTCTACCTCTCAGTAAGAACATATCCTCTGACATAGTGCATTCTTTCCATTACGAAAACATGTCTATATAAATACATTGTAAACTTAACCGCCGAAAAAACGAAAATGTTCAGATGAAAAAAAATGTGATGTTTCTTATTTCTGTTCAAAATATAGATTGAGGGTACTCGTTAGGTAGGTACGTTACGAGTACCCACAATCTATACTTTAGAGCAGAAATAAGAAAAATAGGGTGTACCCCCGTAAACCCCAATTTTTACTATATAAAATTGGGGTTCAAGGGGGTCAAAATTATATAGGTGTTTTCGTGATGATAACTTCAATACTGACAGATTTTTCTTATTTCTGTTCCGAACGTTGACTGAACGTGTTTGTTATAGCCGCTTCTATTGGGGTGTGGTGGGTGGCGTGGGAGTTCTAACGGGTACCCATATAGCCTATGTTTTGGAGCAGAAATAAGAATAACGTATACTCCGTTCATCTCAGTTTACATCACGAAAACACGCCTATATAATTTTCACCCTCCTTGAACCCCACTTCTGTATAGTAAAACTGGGGTTTCTGGGGTATACCTTATTTCTGCTCTAAAATATAGACTGTGGGTACTCGTTAGAACCACCTCGATGAGGCGGTTCTAACGAGTGCCCACAGTCTATATTTTGAGCAGAAATAAGAAACATATCACAATTTTTCATCATAAAATTTTCATTTTTTCAGCGATAAAGGTGGCAATGTATTTGTATAGGAACGTTTGCGTAATGATATAATTTTAGGTTAACAGGGATGTTAATTGCACATATTTGTTACCCTGGTGTTCTTAGCAAAGGCCATTCAGGAATCCAAGGAGAGAATTAGTTTGTTACCTCCCCGTCAACACTATTAAGGGGATTTTGGGGACGTTGCTTACCGATTTTGTGGGATTTAGCCCGGACACTGACATGAAATGTCATCTCCAGACCTACCGCCCAAACAAACCGCTAGGGTCTATATGCAGGGACTTGCATCACTTTGCCTGGGCAGGCTAAGACCTTCTAGGTTGTTTACCAATAATCGTGTTCGGTCGATTTTGCGGAAGCATCGTGCAGCCCAATCTGCTTTTCCAAGTCCCGATGCCAAGGCGGGGTAGACAATAGCCAACAGTAACGGAGGTTCTACATGCAGAACACCGGGCCTTTTATATTATTGTTTTTTTATGGATACGGATCCCGTCGGCGTCGGAATATGCGTCGGCGTGACATATTCGTGTGTGCAAGATATCTCATGAACTACTGGATGGATTTTAATTAAATTAGCATGGATCCAATATTGGGACAGGATGAAGAACCGATTAGGTTTTGGTTGACGTGATCTTGTTTTTAAGGTCACAGCCGTGCTAAATATGTCTAATTTAGGTCAAATTTAGGTTGTGTGCAGTGTATGGTGGATTTTAATCAAATTTGCAGCGATATAACATTTGGACAGGATGAAGAACTGATTAGATTTTGGTAACCTTGATCTCATTTCCAAGGTCAAAGACTCGCTAAATAGGTCAAATTGAGGCCAAACTGTGGTTTTGTGCCATATATCTCATGAACAACTGGGTGGATTTTTATCAAATTTGCATGGCTATAACAGATGGATAGGATGAAGACGTTTTGGTGACGTTGACCTTATTTGCAAGGATATAGCCATGCTAAAAAGGTCAAGTTTAGGCCAAATGTAGGTGGTGTAGTATATCTCATAAACTACTGGGTGGTTTTTAATCAAATTTGCATGGTTATAACCTCATTTTCAAGGTCACAGCGGTGCTATTAAATTAAGCTTGTTTTGAAAGGGTTATATGGTGGGGTAAAGTTTGATTTTGAAATAAAACATAAAATAGAAGTAGAGGCAATGATCAGGAATCGATACAATTAACCCACAGCTCCCATCAGAGACACCAAAGGGAGGGAAACACAAACATGAAGCAACAGACCCTAACGGAAACACCAACAGCGGAAAGCCCAAAGGAAGTAACTTTCCCACAAAATGGCCAATAGGCTATCCAAAATAAAATAACATAAGCGACACAAACACCCAAAGACAAACCATAACAAAAATAAACCATGACAGAAGACCCACCTTGGAATGGTCAGCGGAAACGAATTCCACTGGAGGGCTTAAACTGATTTTACGTGGCCACAATCCTCGCCCTTACTTCCATCGCGATTTAGACAAATAATTTGTTCAGTCCGCATGAAGGCCTCCTAACTCATCAGTGCAACATCTCCGTTAACACAAAAATCAAACAATCACAGAGATGAAACAATGGCGAGGAATCGACAGCAGGAAACAACAGAAATGCTGGAGCAAAAGAACTAACAGTTAGACTTCGATGGGCCCGACTAGGGAAAGAGCATCAGGTACCAACCAACATAAGCCTTTATGTTGGAACCGTCAGAGAATCTGAGGCCTGACCCACCGGCGTGCAATTAAAGGGGGAACTGTATTTTCTAGTGTACAACAATACAGTGGAATCCTGCTATTTAGACCAACTTACCTTAACCCTTATCCTGCTGAATAATTTTATAAGACACATCAATTTCTGATTATCAGCTAACCAGATTACATGATGTAATGTTTTCTTTCAAATTCACAAACTGAATGACAAAAAGTGTAGATCCTGATCAGATGACTTCTTCAGAAGATCTACACTGTTTGTAAATGCAGGGGTTGTCGTGAACAGCAGAGTAAGGGTTAAGACATTCTTCTTTTGAAAACATACAGTAAAATTCCTATATTAAGACTACCTTTGGGACTGTTCAAAAGTGGTCTTAAAGACCACTTTTGAACAGTGCCAAAGGTGGTCTTCTAAAATGAGGCTCCGGGTGTAGAAAACGCAAAGAAAGGATGAATGAAACCTTCAAAATAAGCTTTTTAAAAACAAATTTACCCTTAATTTTAGGTATTCTTAATAGCGGCGTTTCTTGAAGACCACTTTTGAAGAGTCTCATAGGGGGTCTTAATATAGTTTTATTTGTAATTACTTTTCCGGCTGAACTACAGTTTCTTTAACATTAACCCTTATCCCACTGTTCGCACCAACCCTTACCTTTGCGAACAGTGCAGTTCCGGATCAGGAGGTCTTTGATGCAGTGGTACAGCATCTGATTTGAGGTCGAGAGGTAGCCGGTTCGATTTCCGCAAGCGCCAAGTGTTGATTCCTTGGGCAAGAGACTTTATCCACATTGCTTAAAACTAGTTTATACCAAGGAAAAGGAAGAAAACATTATTATTATAACTATTATTAATATTATTATTAACATTATTATTATTATTATCAGCTAGCTTCTCAAAAAACCATCTGATCAGGATCTACACTGTCAAGCAGTTTGAAAATTTGAATGAATAAATTAACAAAGTAATTTGATTGGTTGATATGTAAATGGGTGTCTAAATTAATTTATGTAACAGGGTAAGGGTTACAGTCCATGTAAAAGTGGTGGGCCCCGGGGCGGACCATTTTTGGCCCCAATGCTATAATTTGAACAACCTCGATGAAGCTTCATACAAATATCATAGACCTGGGCCTTCTGGTTTCAGACGAGAAGAATTTTGAAGATTTTCCCTGTAAAAGTTTATGTAAAACCAGTGGTCCCCGGGGCGGGGCGATATTTGGCCCCAATGCTATAATTTGGAAATCTTGGTAGAGGTCCACTAAATGAAGCTTTATACCAAATATCAAAGACCTGCGCCTTCTGTTTTCCGACAAGAAGATTTTTAAAGGTGCTCCCTATACAACTGTATCGGTTGGCGGGCCAGTTTTGGCCACAGGGATATAATTTGAACAATCTTGGTAGAGGTCCCCTACATGAAGCTTCATGTTAAATATCAAATGGGCCTTGCGATTTCTGAGAAGAAGTTTTCTTAAGTTTTCAATAAACAAATAAATCTTTTTTTTTTGGCTCCTGTAACCTAGATGTGCAACGGACCGGAATCGTTTTAACAACTTTAAAAGAGGACAATCTTAGGATCATTCCTGTGAAATGGTCAACATCCGATCCATGGTTTGAAGAAATTGTTTACGGGCTAACGCACGGACGCACGACGGACAAAGTGATCACAAAAGCTCAACTTGTCACTACGTGACAGGGGAGCTAAAACAGTTTCAGAGGGGAAGATGACGAACGACATTGGTTTCCTGACAATCCTATGATTTGTTTGATTTGAGGATTAATGTCCCCATCAATACTATTTAGATCATTTTGGAGACGTTGTTTCCAAGTTTGTGGGACTTTTACCAGACATTGAAATGAAAGGTCATCTCAAGCCCCGTCTCCCAATGAAACCAAAAATGTGTATATGCTTGGACGGTCCGACGCGCACCGCTAAGCTGTTTACCAGTACTCATGTGCAGTTGGTTTCAGCTGTGCGTGGAAGTATGCAGCTCGGAATATTTATCCAAGCCCCCATGAGCGGGGGCCGTTACGATCCCATGAATACAGCGTAGATTCAGACGATATGTTTCCCCAGAATCTACACTGCTTGCCATTTAAATGGCTGTTGACTAAATCCCATTTGAAATAATCTAAGAATTGACATGCCCAGATTTAAAGATGGAAGAGTCTATTGGAGAACGGCAGGGTGAAAAGGGTTAAGAGAGTGTACGAGAAGGCACTGAAGAGGCATGAATAGCCGATGGGCGGCCCTTTTGGTGTAATTATAAATACCCCGAATCACAGCAAGATATCACCATAGAAACAGATATGGTGGGTATTTTGTGACAATTTAAGGATGTTGTTTTTTTCATAGGTTTTTTCCATAAAACCCACGTTGTGGGTATTCATTTGAACTGCTTCGGCGAGGCGGTTCAAAACAATACACACAACATATAGGTTTTTGTTTTGTTTGATTTGGGGCTTAACGTCCCTGTCGTCACCGTATAAGTCATTTTGGAGACGTTGCTTCCAATTTTGTAGGACTTTTACCCGACATTGAGATGAAATGACTTCTCAAGCCCTGTCGCCCAAAGAGACCAATAGGGTTTATAAACATGAACGTCTGGCTCGGCCTAGGCCGAAGGCCGAGGCCAATACAGCTGACCGAGGCCAGTAACGTGGTCAAAACGAAATCACTTGATTTATGACAATTTAATTAATTGATACAATTAAACAGGAAAAACGCCAAATGGCATTATGGACGGGTTTTTCAGGGTTAACCAAAACGTAAACCGGGACGCGGAGGCCAGGCGGCCCGCCCGCACGGACATCGCTCAGTATTCTAAAGGACGGAATTTTTCCTTGAAAAAAAAAAAAAAAAAAAAAAACGTCCAAAAAAAAAAAACGCCAAATGGCATTATGGTTGGGTTTTTCAGGGTTAACCAAAAGGTAAACCGGGACGCGGACGCCCGCCCGCCCGCACGGAAATCGCTATTCTAAAGGACAGAATTTTTCCTTCAAAAACCCGTCCAAGAACATGATTTATGATTTTTGACCTCCGGTTAATAATGGTTGACCTAATGTAATACAGGATAGTCAATTAATAATTGTTAATAATTTCATAATTTCATAGTATTCAGCAGGCCAAATTTCAGGCTCAGCTGAGTTGAGCATGAAAAACCGTTTATAACCTTAGGGCCTGTTCAAGAGACATGCTAGGGATGTTTTATGGTTGTCTTTTTGATCTTCCATAAAATAAAGGTATCTTGTGTGTACTCATTAGAATAGCGTCAGTGAGTAGATTCTATTAAGTGCATACAGCATACATTTAACAATACAATACGAAATATTTGCCTTAAATATCCTTTAAATTAATCAATCCCAATAGTATAGCATTTATATAGCCAAAACTGCCTGAACTATACAGATGACAGGGCCAATACGGAAAAAGAGGGCCATAACGGAGAAAAGCGGGATAATACGAGGAAAGGAGGGCCTATACGGAAAAGACAGGGACAATACTATGATGTTATTAATCAAGTTATTTCGTACTGGCCTAGTTACAGGTCCTAGGTCTGCTCTATTGGCCCGAGGCCGAAGACCGAGGCTAATACAGCTGACCGAGGACCTGTAACTGGGCCAATATGAAATTGCATGATTAATGACAATTTTATTAATTGACATCATTAAAAACATGTTTTATTGATATTTGACCTTAGTGTTAATACGGTTGACCTCCTAAAGTCAGTAAATAACACTCTTTATTGATAAAACTGTCATTATCCAAATCAACCAAGTAATTTCGTATTGGTCCTATTACAGGTCTTTGGTCTGCTGTATTGGACCACGGCCTTCGGCCTCGGGCCAATACAGCATACCTCGTACCTGTAACCTGGCCAATGATCGATCACTGGCTTCTCCAGACATTCGGATGAGTCTTTAAACCGAGGTCACATCTACGTATGACCTTAGCTGTTGGTGAGACGTAAAACTCAAACACTCACTCACTAACCGGGCCAATGCGAAATTACTCAGTTGATAACATTATATTTGTTATCTGGAGCTATAGGAAGATTTCCCTAGGGACTTTAGAATTAATTCGAATTAGCAATGGTTAACGAGCCATCGGTGCTCGAGCCATTAAAGCTTTGCTGCCATCTAACAAATTGCCTTAAAAAGTTTACATCGACAAAATAACATTGGAAGTTTTAGAGATCTTGGGAATCACAAGGAAACTCATTCATTTAATTGTGTACAACTTAATAATTCCCAGAAACTTTATATAGAGAATACTGGTAGCGGTGTCATTTTGGTTTAGAAATCAAATCATTGATTGCGGATTATCGTATGAGGTATTGCAGATATAGGTGTCCCTTGATAATTTCCGAGGGTTATTCTGCATTTATAAAATGTTATTAGTGAGAAAACGCTCGGCATCACATTTGTGTTTACATGACTTTTATGAAGTGATTGCCTGTTTTTTTTTTCTTTTCACAATCTTCGTGATTATCTTTAAATCTGTAATTAAAATAGCATTACATGTACGTAAATGGATGTGCTATTCTTACGATAACACACACGTGCGTCATAGTGCAATTTTTACATCTCCAAAACGATAAATTTTCTGATAAAAATGCGATATTATTCTTATTTATACTCAAAACATAGGTTGTGGGTGCTCGTTAGAGGCGGGTTCTAACGAGTACCACAACCTTTGTCTAGGAGCATAAAAAAGGAAAATAATGTATACCCCCGTAAACCACAGTTTTCTCTACATAAAGCGGGTGTGAGGGGGTGTTCATTTCACGGACTTGTTAGAGTGATGTTTAATAAAAACGTTTTCTTTTATATGTGTATGGGCTTGTCAATGCAATGCTGAGTTTGAAAGAATGATGACTAATATCAATTACTAAACACATGGCCGTCAACAAGTTGTCGCTATCTAGATTTATCTCCCTTGGTGTACGTTTTACTGTAGAAGTTGGTGAAGAGTAAGACAAGTGACACAGCATACAGAGCCACAGCATAGTTGAATCCCTGAGGAAAATCACAGCTAGTGCACATGTTGACTGTCGTGTGAACTATCACAGCCAAAAACTGAGCCTGGAAGAAAAATCAAGCAAAATGTTAGGTACAATTCAGCATGAACAGGGCAAATCTTGAAGAACCACGAGAGTAGTATCCAACAGAGGCGTAGTGTTAATGTACACAAGCTAAAGGGGTGGTCGCTGAAAGAAGTCTCAAAATTTGCATATGTCTTCTTTAAACAGAACTCTTATTATGCATGCATGGCAGATCACTGAGCAGATGTATGGCAGATCACGGAGCATACGTTCTTTCATCGCAGGCATCACACTTAAAGGAAAGAAATTGCTCCCTTTTAGGAGCAAACTTTCCTTAAGGGGAATGGGAACACCTGGCAGATTTTTCCGCCATTTTTCAAAGGTAGACAACTTTCGGGATATCCTTTCACTTTTCTATAAGCCCTGTCCCACTGAAAAAAGTGTCTACTCTTGAAGAGTTGTCCCCTAATGACATGAGAGACAAAAATACTTTTGCAGGAGTTGCCTCCCCTGAAAGTGTACCCATTCCATTTTAGTAGTATCCACATTTTGTTTGTAATACTATGAAGCAATATTCCTAGTATTTTCTTTGGTTTGTATATATTTTATTCTTGCTACGTCACTTCCCGCATCCATTCAATCTTATTTTATTGCTCTTTGAATATCCCTGGGACTGCAAAAGCCCTTGGACTGTAGGACGTGCTTGCAAACATCGAAAACTTTGAACAGAGTGCGCAGACGTGCAAGCTTTTCTGAATTTACGTTTTCTTCTATGATTGGTCAAGCAATGGTTCAAACTACATCGAAAGTAAAACTTTCTCTACCACAGAAGCCCTAACACTATGCTTTCTAAGAAGTGCATCTTCTTGCAATATGATATCGTGACAAAGACGTAACGCCCATTACGCACATTCTGTGTGTTTAACCCATTTAGTACCGGAAACCCCAAAAGGGGTACCCTTGCAAACAGTGCAGGCCCAGATCAGACGCCGCAGAACGCGGCGTCTGATCAGGGCCTCCACTGTTTGCTAAAAGTTCAGCCATTTTCCAAACACATTTTGAAGAAAACCCAACCTGACATCATGGACCACTGCTATATATAAGGAGGAAGATTCCATTTGGTACAAAAAAGGTTAAGATATTTGAAATACATAGATCTCACCTACAAAATAGCATTTTCCAACTACATGTACATGTTCGCGCCAATCTTTCCTTTAATAGCACCCCCACCTCTCGATTTTACCAAGATTTTCCTTTTTATGCGTTGTTATTATTATTTGTTGTTATTTTGTTCTGGTTATGCCACGGGTGATAACAGCTACCATAATTATATTGCCAAAATGCTAGCTAGCTGGTTAGGCGCTTCCTGCTAAAATAGATCTGTGCGCAGAGGTAGTCAGAACATTTCCTGGCTAAGCGCAATATCATTGCTCGAGACATTCGGTTTTAATATTCAAAAGCTATTATCCTGGAAAAAATGCCACAAGTTCTATTAACCCATTTTGTACCAGAAACATTAAAACGGGTACCTGTCAAACAGTGCACGCCCAGATCAGACGCGGCGTCTGATCAGGGCCTACACTGTTTGCGAAAAGTTAAGCGATTTTCCAAATAAAATTTGAAGAAAACACAACCTGACACCCCTTAATTTTGGAATGGACTCCTGTTATATATATGGAGGGAGATTCCATTTTGTACAAAAAGGGTTAGCCTGTTTTTATTGGCTAGACTATTGTTCGTCAAATGGCTCAGACCATACCACGTTGATGATCCAGTGATCAACAAACAAAACTCTCTGTCTGCCATTTGACTGGAGAATCTTATGTTACTTTGGCAAAATGTGCACGGATGACGGTTTCAAGAAATTTACTGTTAGAATTTCCATTAAAAGATTTTTACATTGAATAACTTGCTGAACCTTACCAACTGCAGTTTAGTGACATACTTCTTCCACCACAGATATTTCTGAACAGATGGTCCAAGAGCTGACAGCCCATAGTAACTATACATTACCACGTGGACAAACGTATTTAACACTCCCATAAAGAAAGCTGTAACATGAAAAATAGGAAGAAAACATCACTCAGGAATTGCCACAATCAAAGAACAAAACTAATCCCACGTCAACGAAAATAAAACATACTTTGAAATGAAATGAACCTCATAACAAACCTCTTACTATGGAAATATATTCGCTTTGCAGGGATACATCCTAGGCCAAATCGTCGTGGTCAAATCGTCCGCCTACCCTAAATTCATTAGGTTTAACTTTCGAACAGCAAAGGCAAACACTGACATGCAGCTTAACTTTAAATGATAAAAACCAATGGTATGCGCAATAGTATAGTGGTATAACGGTGGTACATTTGAACTACTCCGGTTTACAGAACATGTTTCCATACCGGCATTACGGGTAAGTCACAATTTATCAGAACAAGAGCACCGCAAGCGGGTGCCAACGCTCGTCTGCAGTTTCTTTTAGAAAACAAAAGTTCTAAGTCAAATCAAATTGCAAGATGGAGTTATAAAACTTGTAGGGAATGTAGCTCTTGTGATGGTGAGTATGTGAATGAAGTTTCATGAAGGTAGGCCAAATACTTTTGGAAATATGGTCAAGGTTAAGTTTTTTGGTTAATTTTTCGAAAAATAGGTCAAAGTTCAAAGGTCAAGGTCACAGGTCAAAAAGCGTGGTATGACTGAAAAGGTCTTGTCCCAAGGAACATTCATGTGAAGTTGAAAGGGTCTGTTGTGAATAGTATTGAAATAAGAGACAAAAACAATTTAAAAAAAACGGAGAGAAAAGGGGAGATAATTCAATCAAATTGCAAGATGGAGTTATAAAACTTGAAGGGAATGTAGCTCTTGTGATGGTGAGTATGTGTATGAAGTTTCATGAAGGTAGGCCAAATACTTTTGGAAATATGGTCAAGGTTAAGGTTTTCGGTTAAATTTTCGAAAAATAGGTCAAAGTTCAAGGTCACAGATCAAAAAGTGTGGTATCACTGAAAAGGTCTTGTCCCAAGGAACATTCATGTGAAGTTTGAAGGCTCTGTTGTGAATAGTATTAAAATGAGAGCAAAAAATGTGTTTCAGAAAAAAATTGGAAAAGGGGAGATAATTCAGCCAAAATCAACAATGTTGTTATGGTCCTTGGTCAAAATGTAGCTCTTGTGATGATGAGTGTGTGTATGAAGTTTCCTGAGGCTAGGTCTAATACTTTTTAAGTTATAGCCAAGGTTAATTTTTTTTTGAACGACGCAGGACGACGCAGGACGACACAGGACGACGCAGGACGACAACGCAGACGCCGGAGTGATGACAATAGCTCGAAAGTTTTTTTTCAAAAAACAGACGAGCTAATAAAAATGGCATTTGTAGATCGATTTGTTGCCTGGAAGCAGTTTATTTCTCATGTCAGAGAACTATCCGACTTTCGATCCAGTGTGTCCGAGTCACGATTAAAAAAGTAGGTGCACATTTTCGTGCATCATTGAAACAAAACTGCATAAAACGCAGTTAAAATGCCGATATTTTGCAGAGGAAAGACCGTACTTAAATCAGATATAGGCTGCGTGGGTCTCCGGCGAAACAAAAACAAACAAAACAGTTTGCTGTTATACAAGAAGTAATGTTTGTCCGACTCACGATTGTTTTTTTTGCAAAAAAATATGATAAACGCGATGGTTTAAGTGATGTTCTTCATGCGGCCTGCTATGGTGTTTATATAACATAGTTAATTCCATTTGCTAGAGTGTCTAGTCACGTAACTGACTTCACCACTCGTAATAAATTATTTACTGCAAAACTACCATAAACTTCGCAAAGCTTTTTCTAAGTTTTACAGACGTCATTTCCATTTAATTTCTAAAACCTTTAATGGTATCTTGGAAATTAGGATAAAATGATCACTAATTATCGTATCCTTAAGAATTTTCTTCAGAATGAAGTTTACAGATGAAGTTTCTCATTTGTGCCAAATGTCTGACAGTAAAAGCGCATCTTTCTCAATAATGGAGTTGATCCTATTAATGTTAATTTCAATGTTGGACTAAAGTCTCTACTGTAACAAGGTCTATCGGACCCTGAAGTTTATGGTGACTATAAATATAAATTCAGAAAAAAATATATGCTTACAATGATTTCAGTACCCAATTTCGTAAAATCAATATTCGATATAAAGAGATTGGGTACAACATGAATCTTATACGAGAGACTGAGTATACATTTTAGTTAACATAATGACTGTTGATAACTTTGTTTCCCTCTGTAATTGCATGCTGCCGGATCGAGCCTCAGATTCTATGACGGCCCAAACCAAAAGACTAGCTTAAACTTATTAAGTTATGTCGGTTGGTGCTAAGGTGCTCTGTCTCTGGTCGGGCCACCGGAGTCCAACTATTGGTTTTCTATTGCATCAGCATGACAATTATTCCATGCTGTCGAGTTCTCATTGTTGTTTCATCTCTACAGGCGGTTGATATTTATATTCTAGGAGATGATTTTGAAACCCTTCATGCGGACTGGCGTCCCTGCCCATTGGGGCTTGGAGAAATAGATGGGCTGCATGATGCCTCCACGCAGAGCTGAAACCCCATCGGACATGAGTACTGGTAAACCGTTTGGAGGATCTAAGCCTGCCCAGGCAAAGCGTTGCGAGTCGGACCGTCCATGCTTAAAAACCCTATTGGTTTCATTGGGCGACAGAGCTTGACATGTCATGTCATCTCAATGTCGGGTAAAAGTCCCACAAAATTGGAAGCAACGTCTCCAAAATGACCTTTACAAGGTTGACGGGGACGTTAAACCTCAAATCAAACAAACAAAACAAATCATGCGGACTGAACAAGTTATTTGTCTAAACCACGACAGAACCTAGGGCGAGGATTGTGGCCACCTAAAATCGATTTCAGCCTCCTAGTAAAATCTTTTTACTGACCGTTCCAAGGCGGCTCTTCTGCTGTGGTTTATTATGACAGATGAGAGTGTAATAACGCCATGTAATATTTTCGATAATACACTAGTGGATTAAATATGCAAATTAGCTAGATATATCCCGTAACGTTACATGTACGTCGTCCTTAACGACGTCGCGTTTACTAATGGCGGAATATTGACATTTTTGTAAACAATCGTGAAGAAAACGCGTTTCAAATGTCATATGATAAACAGAATCTTCCATTCGTGGTCGTGTATTATTGAATTTATTAAAGTCGTTGAGGAAAAGGGATAAAATGCTCGGCAAAGCCTCGCATTTTATCCCTTTTCCTCAACTCGTTTAATAAATTCAATAATACATGAGCACTCATGAAAGATCCTCTATTTTTATCATATATGTTGTTCGTCTTTGCATGTACGTATTGCAAATATCTGTTTATTTTGGATAGCGGTTTGGCCAGTTTGTGGGAAAGTAACTGTCATTTTGGCTCCCCTCCTTGTAACGTTTTCATTATAGTGCAGTTGTTTTATGCCTTGGGAGCTGTGAGGTAATTATGTAAATTCCTGATCATTGCCTTCTCTTCTATTTTCCCGAGACTGGACTTCAACTGCAGTGTAGAGTTCCGACCGGTGATTGAACTAACGACTCTTGGATTACAAAGTGAGCGTAACATACATTAGGCTAAAGGTCCGGACCAATTAGCCTAGATGTTTTGAACGCAGTTGTCTTAGGTTTAATCTAACACTCCGAGAAAACGTTTGAAGCGTCACAGAACAGTGGTCAGACAGTCAACTTTGTAGCAGGACAAGACGGACGTCTGTAGGACCAAAGAAATACACGCTTGGACTTTTAAAGAAACATGATCTTACATAAAGCTATTCAACTTAGAAAGGATATCTTGTACAAATTATAATAAATCGGAATAAAATTTCATATAATATTCACAGTCTCAACACAAGAACGTTCACAATTACGAGGGGCGTTTGGAAAGAATTAATAGTGTGTGTGACTTGTATATTTAAAGCTTACATGGTCAAAACTAACTAGTGGAGTCCATCAAAGTAGTCTCCCTTGACCTTTACGCACTTTTCCAGACTTCTTATCCATTCAGAAAATGCATTTATGAAGTCCTTTGGTATACTGTTGATACACTTGAACAACGCACTGCACAAGGTATTAAGGCTCTCGCAGACATGTTGTTACATATGGACTGAGCCAGAAATAGCAGGGAGAAAGGTCTGGACTGTACAGCGGATGTGGTAATTTTTTAATGGTCAACTCCTCCAAATATTCGATCACCACGGATGATATGTGTGCAGGGGCATTATCATAAAGAATATGAAGATCAAGTACCCCTGCACTTGGGCGCTTTGCAACATACATAGTGACCAAGCATAACAGAAATAATGTTTTCTTTATGAAATAATCCTGCGACACTTTTGTTCTCAGGTACGGGTACTTGGGCCACATTCTATCGCAATAAGAAATAGAGCGTACCTGACACGTCTCGACGTCTTCTTTCTCTGCGCGATTGCCATTTATACCTGCTCAACTTTATTGTTTTCTTTGCAATCGGGTTAAAAAATCGAAGTGGCAATAGCGGTTTTACGTTAAAATTCGCATCCTTATATTTAGCTAGAAGTTCTGAGGCTTTTTTTCTATCCTTACCCCCTTTTCTTCAGGTGTTAAAAGATGGGGATCCACTTAGCACAAACAGTCTTAAGCTTAAGCACTTCTTTCAATACATATAATACGGCCAACAAATTCATGCCTTATAAATCCCCGTGTCTTCCATAGTGTATAGCACATCTTCAATTGCCGTTTTCATAATCTCGCTTACTTTTTCTGACACTGCTGAAAGCGGTCGGCTCGGCCGCGGCTTTTCTTTGACCTCTGAAAAGTCTCACCCCATGATATTGCATTTTCACCTTTAAACTTTAACCAAATCGGCTTTGATCTCCAATGGCGACAAGTCTAGCAATGCGCTCACGTTGCAGTACACCCTCTGCTATTGCTATGTTCGGTCATATTTTCGCCCAGTGTCATATACATGGTCATCTACATTGTCCGCTCTAGCGGACTGCATGCATAATAAAAATCGTGCAAATTTTATTTCGGTCAAATTATTAAAGGTTAGATTTTTCATGCGTGTTTGAAAACTTCACGAAATCTTCGAAACTATTATGCAATACGATTGCTATAAATACTTTCCAAATGTCCCTCGTAAAATTCACCAGGATAGTCCATGCTGCATTTTCAATAATCAATATTGCTAGTTTTTTCCTCCGGACCTGCAGTGTTTGAACTCGATCGGGAACACTCGACTAGATTTTTCTTTACCGATTTACTACATTAAGTAATGTAAGACCCACCCATCGCAAAACAGATGGCCATCGTCGGGTAGACAGCGATACGACGTTGTCGGCCCAACGTTGACCCGACATTCTTTGCCTGCTGTGGGCATGATTTACCTTGGCCTCCAGCAACATACTTTACTCCAAGCCACCAGTTTAACAACATAGAGCTATGGTGGTAGGCATGTAAGAAGGATACACTGTTCTTTCGTAGAATAAGAAATATCTGAAAAGATTAAACGGATTAGCAACCATGTCAGGTATTTCATATAGTCGAGCTTCGATAACTCGGCTACCTTCGGGACCGTGAAAATTTGTTCGAAATCAGGGTAGTTCGAACTACTGAGGTTTAATCATAGTTTCAGGTCATGAAGCATAATTAGAATCACTTTAATATATTTAAATACCTGCTATAAAATAAAGGTATGATGTGTGTACTCATTAGAATAGGCGGTTCTAATGAGTACACACAACATAACTTTTACAGATCAAATCAGAAATACCTTCCTTAAATATCCAAATACGTATATGGATATCTGTGGGTATTGGATGAGTTCTCTGGGAACTCAAGAACGAAATCGAATTAGCCATGGTAAACGAGTTATGCACGTTCGAATGTTCTAACATAGCAGTAAATATATAATAAGAAGGACTGGCATTATAGGAATCTGGGCCCAGTTGTTCAAATCATCGTAAGCTTAACGAGCTCGTTATTGGTCAAACTGTTAACTGTTCTAGCAAAAGCTACTCATATTTTTTTTTCAGCAAAAATATTAGTTTATTTGCCCAATAAAATGATCGAAGTTTTAACGATTTGTTAACTAACGATGTCGTCGTTAGTTTTTAACAACTGGCGCAAGGTGAGAAGTCATAACTACGGAACCCGGGAAGGGACATGATTTTCTTTTATTATATAAGTTGTCCGCACAAGATAATATTTTGTCTGCACAACATAGATCTTGTGCGCACAAGATATTATCTTGTCCGCACAAGATTATATCTTGTCCGCACAAGATAATATCTTGTCCGCACAACTTCCCAAGATCTATGTTGTGCAAACAAGATAATACGTTGTGCAAACAAGATAATATCTTGTGCGCACAAGATATTATGTTGTGCGAACAAGATCATATCTTGTCTGCACAAGATAATATCCTGTGCCCACAAGATAATATGTTGTCCGAACAAGATATTATCTTGTTCGCACAACTTATATAAAATAAAAAACCATGTCCCTTTCCGGGTTCCGTACATAACAGCGTTGTATGGACATAAATTATTGCAAACAGACTGATATGCATAATAATAGCACTTAGGTGGACATATTAGCAACATATGGAAACATACCTGCAAGGCAAAGTGGTGTAGTCAGACCGTTAAATGCATATAAGCCTATTGGTTTCATTGGGTGTCAGGGCTTGAGATGTGATTTCATCACTTTGTCGGGTACAAGTCCCACAAAATTGGAAGCAACGTCTCCAAAATGACCTAAATAGTGTTGACCCATATGTTAAACCTCAATTCAAACAAACAAATCAAACAAAACAATAACAACCAACAGACGAACAGACATGATTGCAAAGTAAAACATCACTTGAACAGGTTCGTGAAATGAAGAACCCACTGTACCCCACTCTTTATAGAATAAACTGGGGTTTACAGGGGTATACATTATTTTTCTTATTTTTGCTCCAAGACATAGGATGTGGGTACTCGTTAGAACCGCCAAATGAGGCGGTTCTAACGAGTACCCACAACCTATGTTTGCAGTGTTTTATAAGAAAAATATCACGGATTTTCATAAAAAGTAGCCATTTTGGAGATGTAAAAAATGCACTAAATAGCACGGGTGTGTTATCGTAATGAGCAGACAAACAACTAGATGTCTAAATGCGCACATTAAAATACAAGGAATTGTAAAGTTGAGGCTGAGTTCTCTGCCGCAAAAAAACCTTTATTGTAATACAACATAAACCTGCTGGGGTTGGCAACAATCTTTCGTAGAGATTGATCATGAAATAATCTTTTCTACGGTCATTCTCTCCCTTCCGCTGATTCAAAAAGGGCAGTTGTCAGTTTCTGGCTAAAGAATGTGTACTGTACTGGTTAACCGCTTACGTACAAATGTGGATAGGTGAAGTGACCGGCTCAAAAATTACCTAAATAGTATTGACTGTGCCGTTAAACTCCAATACAAACAAACAAAACAATACAAAATAAACTGTCATGTAACAGTTTTAAGTATGAAGTTTTATGACACTTTCTTCGCAAGGGGTGGGCTGGGGGTGGGTGTAATTATATATAGAAAATTGCCACTGAGAGGTCAGAATGCTGAGTACGAGGGTTATCTATAGAATCTAGACTGGAATCATGGGTTGAGCTTGGCAAACAGTATGGACCCAGATCAGACGCCACAGAACGCGGCGTCTGATCAGGATCTACACTGTTAAAAATTAAAAAGGGTTAAACGAAAAAGTTTAAATCTCTGTCCAGGACCTTTTTCCCAGCCTACACTAAAAAAAAATGATCCACCAGTACTCTCAGTGCTTTGGTTGTCTATTACAGTCGAACTTCAATGGCTCGAATACCTTTGGGACCTCGAATATCTGTTCGAGACAGGGGTAGTTCGAGCCACTGAGGTTACTGCCAGGAGGCATAACGAGATACTTTTAGACATCTTTTCGGTGCTCTATAATGAATATGAATGTTGTGTGCACTCATTAGAATCGCCTCATCGAGGCGATTCTTATGAGAACACACAGCATACATTTGCAAGATAAAAGACTAAAATCTCCTTAATTATCCCCCACTATTTCTTATGTAAAGGATTTCGCTAGGGGCTCAAGAATGGGTTCGACACATCCATGGTAAACGAGTCATCGGTGTTCGAGCCATCGAAGTTCAACTGTACAGAACATATTTGACACTTCTTGTTTGCTTTCCCGTACACCTTTACCTTCGAAACTGAGGTTTTTCTTAAAGGAAATAAGTTACACCTGCTGGTTTGGTTTGGTTAGGTATTTAACGGTTCAGTTGACACTATCTAGGTCATGCCAAATCAACCAGTTTAATCAACTACATAGTTCCTGCGCAGACTTACACGTAAAAGGTTAATCCTCTACAGTGCACATTCTTTCGCCAGAAACTGGCAACTGCCCCTCTAAGTCAATGGAAGAAAGAGAATAGCCTCATAAAAGATGTCATGAAAAATTTCAATAAACCAAAGTTGCCGCCTCCGTTGCCGTAATGGGAATGGGAACACCAGGTAGATTTTCCCGCCATTTTTCAAAGGGAGACAACTTTCGAGATTTCATGTTCGCTCTTCTATAAATCCTGTCCCACTGAAAAGGGGGTCAACACTTAAAGGAAAGAATTTGCTCCTCAGGAGAAAATTCTTAACTTTATGAGTTGACCCCTACTGACATGGGAGACAAACAAAAATACTTTGACAGGAGTTGCCTCCCCTGAAGGTGCACCCATTCTCCTTAAGCACACGTTAGTTTACTTACTGTATCAGCAAGCTCTATTACTTTGGAGAAGAAATACCACCAGCAGACATTGGCCATCTGAAAATGAAAAGACAAGACGCGACATCAAGTCACGCAGAACGTAAACAGCAAAACATGTCGTGGTGGTCACATCCAGTAAGCGAAAAACCTGTTTTCAACATATCTGAAACAAGATGTGTTTGTGAAATACTGATGCCACAGAACAGCGCATGTTAAATATGAAAGCAGTATCACTAATCAATCGAAAGGTATGGCCAATGTTCAAGTCTTAAAAACGTAGGTCACGGTCACATGGTCAAAAATTATGGGATCGTTGGAAAGGTCTTGTGACATAGAATGCACATGTGAAATATGAAAGCCTTCTCACTTAACAATCGAAAGTTATGGCCAATGTTAAAGTTTTTTAAAAGTCGGCCAAACGTCAAGGTCAAGGTCACGAGGTCAAAAACTATGTTACCACTGAAAAGTTCTTGTGAACAAGGATGCACATGTGAAGTATGAACGCCCTGTCACTTACCAATCGAAAGTTATGGACTATGTTAAAGTTTTTAAAAAAAAAGTCAAACGTCAAGGTCACGAGGTCAAAAATTATGGTACCACTAGAAAGGTCTTATGACAAGGAATGCACATGTGAAATATGAAAGCCTTACCACTTACCAATCGAAAGTTATGGCCAATGTTAAAGTTTTTAAAAAGGAGGTCAAACGTCAAGGTCAAGGTTACGAGGTCAAACATTATGGTATTACTAAAAAGGTCTTGCGACAAGGAATGCACACGTGAAATATGAAAGCTCTATCACTTACCAATCGAAAGTTATGGCCATTGTTAAACTTTTTAAAAAGTAGGTAAAATGTCAAGGCCAAGGTCACTGGAAAGGTCTTGTGACAAGGAATGCACGTGTGAAATATAAAAGCCATATCAGTTACCATTCAAAAGTTATGCCCAATGTTAAAGTTTTTGCGAATGTTAAAGTTTTTAAAAAAGAAGTAGGTCAAATGTCACGGTCATGAGGTCAAAAATTATGGTATCACTGGGAAGAACTTGTAACATGGAATAGACATGTCAAATATAAAAGTCCTATCAATAAACAATCAAAAGTTATGGCCAATGTTTAAGTTTTTTTAAAGGAGGTCTAAAGTAGGTCAAATGTCAAGGTCAAGGTCACGAGGTCAAAATTTATGGAACCTCTTGAAAGGTCTTGACAAGGAATGCACATGTGAAATATGAAAACCTTATCAGTTACCATTCAAAAGTTATGCCCAACGTTAAGGTTTTTGCGCACAGACAAACAGAGGAACAGGCAAACAGATTAACAGACAAACAGACGGACAGACAGACAGACCAAAAACTATATGCCCCCGAATCTGGCATACAAAAAAGCAAATCTACGAGTACATTGAGCAGACACTTGCCTTAAGCCAGCACATTCTGATTATTATGTAGAGGCTTCCTTAATACAATGCTAATACCCTAAGCAGCGTTATCACAGGTTAACAAGTCCGTGTAATGTGCACCCTAAACACCCAATTTTATATGGAGATAAGTTGGGTTTACTGGGTATTCATTACCTATTTGCGATTTTGCTCAAGACACAGACTTTTGGTGCTCGTTAGAACCCGACTAACGGGAACCAACAATCTATGTTTTGACTAGAAATAAGAGAAATAAAAAAACATTTTCGTCTAAAAAATGCTAGTTGTAGCTTCGAAAGACCTCATTTGGGCACACGGGCAAGTTATCTAAAAGCAATTAATCAATTTTGTACCAAATGGAATCTTCTTCCTCATATATAGCAGGAGTCCATTTTAAAATTTAGGGGTGTCAGGTTGTGATTTTTTTCAAAAATTTGGAAAATTGCTAAACGTTTTGTAAACTTGAAGGCCCTGATCAGACACTGCGTACTGTTTGGCAATTACCCGTTTTGGGATTTTTGGTACATAATGGGTTAACTTACTATATTTTTCAAAACTCCCTTTCATAATACAGTCGAACTTCAATGGCTCGAACACCTTTGGGACCTCGAAATCTGTTCAAGACAGAGGTAGTTCGAGCCACTGAGGGTTACTGTCAGGCGGCATAACGAGGTACCTTTAGACATCTTTTCGGTGTTCTATAATGAAAATGTATGCTGTGTGTACTCATTAGAATCGCCTCATCGAGGCGATTCTAATGAGTACAGACAGCATACATTTGCAAGATAAAAGACTAAAATCTCCTTAATTATCCCCCACTATTTAATGCATGAAGGAAATGTCCTAAAAGTAGAGAGTGCCTGAGCAAAGAATGAAGCCCAATAGAAGATTAGTGTTGTTTTCAACAGTCAACCAAAAGTTAACTCTATGTAGAGGATATCGCTAGGGGCTCAAGAATGGGTTCGACACATCCATAGTAAAAGAGTCATTGGTGTTCGAGCCATCGAAGTTCTACTGTAGCAATGTCACCATAAATTACGGCAATGGCGCATTACGAAAACAAGCTTATACAAATATTATGTAAATTTTACTGCCGAATAAACGAAAATTTTATGACGAAAAGTGTGGCATCTTTCATATTTCTGTTCCAAATATATTGCGGCAAAATATATTGTGGGTACATGTTAGAACCGCCTCGATGAGGCGGTTTTAACGAGTACCCAGATCTATGTTTTACAGCAGAAATAAGAAAAACAAGAGGGCCATAATGGTCCTGGATGGCTCACCTGATCCATATTGTACAGATAAAGTGGTAGGTAATATAAGGTGGAGTGGATGGCTTTAGCCATTTTGGTTGAGAGTGAGTAACAAGCAACATGTCTGAAATTATTTTAAAATCAGTATACCTATTTAGTAGTAGAAGTCATTTTAAAGTTTGTTTATTGTTTAGTTTTGGTGGCTATTATGTTCAGTGGAGCAAAATTATTTTGAGCAATTTTGTCAGAGGGTAACCCATGGAACATTCCTTCCAAATTATTTTCTTTCTGAGGATGAAGTCTTTCAAAATTCCCTTCTACTGAGCTGACTTGTATGCTACTATCTGGGCACATTCTGGACATTGAGGACCAGGTCCTAGTGTATGTAGATGGATTTGCATAGTCTAATTTACAATGCCTCGTTGTGACATGGGGGTGGGGTTTACATAAGTCTATGCTCGTATAACCAGTGGGCCCCAGGGCCCGGACATGTTTGGTCCCAGGGCTATAATGTGAACAATCATACCAAATATCAAACACTTGAGCCTTCTGGTTTCAGACAAGAAGATTTTTAAAGGTTTTCCCTATGTAAGTCAATGTAAAACCAAAGGGCCATGGGGCGGGGTCATTTCTGACCCCAGGACTATAATTTGAACAATCTTGATAGGTCCACAAGACGAAGCTTCATACCAACTATCAAACACATGAGCCTTCTGGTTTCAGACAAGAAGATTTTTAAAGGATTGCCCTATATAAGTCTGTGTAAAAACTAAAGGCCCCGGTGGGGGGGGGGGGGGGGCATTTTTGGCCCCAGGTCTATAATTTGAACAATCTTGATAAAGGCAAACAAGACGCAGCTTCATACCAAATATCAAACACTTGAGCCTTCCGGTTTCAGACAAGAAGATTTCTTTTAAGATTATTCTTATATAAGTCAATGTAAAACCAAAGGGCCCCAGGGTGGGGGCATTTTTGCCCCAGTGCTATAACTTGAACAATCTTGATAGAGGTCCACAAGACGAAGCTTCATACCAAATATCAAACACCTGAGCCTTCTGGTTTCAGACAAGAAGATTGTTAAAGGTTTTCCCTATATAAGTCTATGTAAAATCTAAGGGCTCCGCGACGGGGGCATTTTTGGCACAATGGCTATAATTTGAACAGTCTTGGTAGAGGTCCTCTAGATGAAGCTACACACTAAATATCGAAGACCTGTGCCTTGCGGTTTCAGAAGAGAAGATTTTTTAAGATGTTTCCTACATAAGTCAATGTAAAACCAGAGGGCCCCAGGGTGGGGGTATTTTTGACCCCAGGGATTAAATTGAACGATCTTGATAGAGGTCCACAAGACCAGAGGTCATACCAAATATCAAACACCTGAGCCTTCTGCTTCAGATTTTAAAAGATTTTCCCTGTATAAGTCTATGTTAAGAGTAATGTTATACGAAGACGGGACCTGGGTTTAATGACTCATCCTAAAATATGGAGAAGCGCGGGATCGATCCTGCGACCCCTGGTTTACAAGGTGAGTAGCATAACTACTACACCAGGGAGGCTTCTAAAGTCTATGTAAAACCAAAGGGCCCCGGGGAGGGGGCTTTTTAGGCCCCAGGGCTATAATATGAACAATCTTGATAGCGATCCACAAGACGAAGCTTCATACCAAATATCAAACAACTGAGCCTTCTGGTTTCAGACAAGAAGATTTTTAAATGTTTTCCCTATTTAAGTCTATGTAAAACCAAAGGGCCCCGGGACGGGGGCAGTTTTCGCCCCAGGGCTCTAATTTGAACAGTCTTGGGAGAGGTATCCTAGATGAAGCTACACACCAAATATCGAAGACAGAGCCTTGCGGTTTCAGAGGAGAAGATTTTTTAAGTTTTCATTAAAAAAATATTTTTGGCTTCCGTAACCTTGATGTGCAATGGGCCGGAACCATTTGAACAAAATTGAAAGGGGACCACCTAAGGATCATTTCTGTGGTGTTTGGTCAAAATCCGATCAGTGGTTTAGGAGGTGATGTCGTTCGAAGAAATTGTTTACGCACGGACGGATCCACGAACGGATCCACGGACGGACGGCGGACAAAACGTGATCACAGACGCTAAATAAGGTTTAAATGGAAACGCCGTATCGCTGTCGGCCCGACATCGGCCCGCTGGAAGATAATGGTACTTACTCTTAGAGCTAAAGGATCAGTAGAATAATCGACTGGTTGACAAACTAAACTATAACCAGCTAGCACAGAAGACATGATGAACTGGAAAAGAAAAATAAAATATGGATACAACCTACTTTTGTTTTACTTTCTTAGCCCTTGGTAATAAGTTGTTGGGCCAGCGTTCTATAACACGCACTAGACCGCAAAAATCCTAAAAATTTGGACACATTCAGGACTTGCTGCAAGTCTTCAAAATTTTTTTAAAACTTTCACGATCCTTCAAGGAGTCAGAATGGTGTAGACGGAAAGGCAAACAGTGTAGACCCTGATCAGACTGCAGTCTGATCTGGGTATGCTCTCTTTGTTTGGACCTATCTGTCCCAATACTTATGATCATTACTGTAAGACCTGTGCGAACAGACATCACGTGAACACGTCCGCCAAATGAACACCCCACTAAACCCCACTTTATATAGGGAAAACTGGGGTTTACGGGGGTATACATTAGCACCCACAACCTATGTGCACCCACAACCTCTGTTTGAAACAAAAATATCCAAAAAAAAAAATCACAAATTTTTATCAGAAAAGTAGCCCTTTAGGTGATATGAAAAAATGCACTATGCGCACGGGTGTATTATCGTAATGGATAGCCCGAAGACTATTCAAGGCTCGTGCGACTAGCGAAAAACTTGATCAGACTGCGAGGGCGCGCAGGCTTATCTTAGTTTTCGCTGGTTGTGCAAGTCATATTTTAGTTTCATCACGAAAACACGCCCATATAATTTTGACCCCCTGGAACCCCACTTTTATATAGTAAAACTGGGGTTACCGGGGGTATACGTTATTTTTCTTATTTCTGCTCTAAAATATAGATTGTGGGTACTCGTTAGACCCGCCTCGATGAGGCGGTTCTAACGAGTGCCCACAATCTATATTTTGAGCAGAAATAAGTTTTTCTTATTTCTGCTCTAAAATATAGATTGTGGGTACTCGTTAGACCCGCCTCGATGAGGCGGTTCTAACGAGTGCCCACAATCTATATTTTGAGCAGAAATAAGAAAAATATCACAATTTTTCATCATAAAATGTTCATTTTTTTCGGCGATAAAGGTGGCAATGTATTTGTATAGGCGTGTTTGCGTAATTTGTCGAGCATGCCTTTCTCTCACAATGTTGGCAAGTCTGTTTGTACACCCTATGCATGCAACGGACGTAAATCATTATTCCATATCTTTAGACAAAGCGTGGTGTTAAAAACTGAAATAATCGAAAAACCGAATCGTAACGCATCCTTTCTGTGATCAAACGTGTTTGGCGATTTTTTTTTATTTTTGTTTATATCGAGAAAATTGTGGAGGAAAAGCTCCGATGATTCAGCCTCCAGTATTGTATACATTTTGCTCTAATCAGATGGAGTTTTTACACTCAATTCATCTTTGTCAAGGATAGTGTCAAATGGAAATGCTCATATTTTGGTCGGTGGAGGCTTAAATTGCTGAAATATTCATTTGAATGAGACAATATGCAGGTACCCATGGGGTGCCAAAAAGGCAAACACAGTAACAGCTTTTCCCAAGTGGTAAACACACCACCCATCAAGAAAAGACCCTTGATCTTTTATTTACAAACTTGCCATCCCCCAGTTAGTCGAGTAAAGGGGGTGCGCCCGATCGGCAAGGCTGATCATGACATAGTCCATATGGAGTATGATATAAAAAACAACAACTAAGCGAATCAGACAAGCCCCGCGTAAAATATAGTTATATTATCGTGCGGATATGGATGGTCTCCGAGACCACATGGCGCGAGATACGTTCCTTTCCTCTGACCTCTCTCACGTGTCAGCAAATGACTTGTGGGTCAGTTTTAAGTCCAAACTAGCGACGAAAATGGAAAAGTTTATTCCAACTAAAATGACCAAGACTGAGAATCATGTACCAATGATCGATATCTCGATCAGAGACTTCATTATAAGACCATGCTGGCTGGTGGTAGTGATATTCATCACAAAAACAGACCTCTATAATTTGACCCCACTCAATCCCCACTTTCATACAGTATCTCGGGTAAAGAAAAACTACAGTAAAATTCCTATTAAGACCACCTTTGGGACTGTTCAAAAGTGGTCTTTAAGACCACTTTTGAATAGTCCCAAAGGTGGCCCATGACCAGAGAACACAACCAGAAACCACAAAGAAAAATTAAGTGAAGCCTTCAGAATAAGATTTTTAAAGCAGATTTAGTCTTAATTTTAGGTGGTCTTAATAGCGGAATTTTACTGTATTCAAGTAACTGGTCAGCCTACCTCGTAACACATGTATGCAGAAAGGAACACCAGACCAAAATTATAGACCATCAGAATGGACGACAACTCTACAGGTTTTTGAGACTCCATGAGTTTCGGTCCTTGACGCACAGTGACGATATAAAGAAAGAAGATTGTCAGAATTGGTCCTGGCGTAGCCATCAAGGGCCAGTCTTCTACACGTGGATCTGCAAAAGAGGGATTTTAATGGGATATTACGTAAAGAAAGTGAGAAACTCCTTATTCAGAACCTGGAATGAGAATGACCCATTTTCTTTAACGCACATTATCGATATGATAAATCGCTATTCTATGTCTGCTCGGTTTTGTTTGATGGCAATGTGGCGAGAAAACAATAGTGGAAAACTAAGCCGAAAATCGATTTTTTTTGGAAAAAAAACCTTAACATGTCCGTGTTATGAACAGCATTGTGGGGGTTTATGGTTGTTTGATTTTAGGTTTAACGTCTCCGTCAACACTGTATAGGTAATTTTGGAGATGTTGCTTCCAATTTTTGTGGGACGACATGAAATGACATCTCAAGCAAAAAAAAAAAAAAAAAGATGTTTTTTTTTGTAGGAAAACATTTTGGCTCAACAAAGCAAATTGTGGCTGCTCGTTAGAATCGTTTAATATAGTGACAGTTCTAAAGAGGACCAGCAATCTTTGTTTGCAGCAGAAATCAAAACATGTCTGAAAAAGCTGTATTTGCTTGCTCATGACTAAGCGATATACTATAAGGTAAACATGACGACACTTTCGCGTATACTTTTCAAATATACAGACATGTTGTGTTTATATGATGTTTCAAAGTGACTGAACACAACAACATCATCGACATGAACAACAAAACAGAATGAAAAAAAAAAAAAAAAACATCTTGCAGATGCTTAAGTTAAAGGCAACGATAAAAACCATGTTTATTACATAGTGTCATTTGTTTGTTTGTTTGTTTGATTTGAGGTTTAACGTCCCCGTCAACACTGTAAAGGTCATTTTGGAGACGTAGCTTCCAATTTTGTGGGGGTCATCGTTGAGTTGTATGGGGCGCCCTTTTACTTTTTATTCCACATTTATAGAAATCCAAAATTATTTATGGATATCCATAATTCGAATTATGGATAACGATTATTCGACTTATGAATGTCCATACTTCGAATTATGGATATCCATAAATCAGTTAAATTATGGATATCCATAATTCGAATTATGGATATCCATAAATCGAACAATGGATATCCATTTTTCGATTTATGGATCTCCATAATTCAGATCGATTTATGGATATCCGCCCATACAAACCACAAGGGTTAATATGCACGGAAGGTCCAACTCGCACCATTTTGCCTGGGTAGGCTTTCACCCCTAAGCGGTTTACGAGTACTCATATGCGGTCGGTTTCAGCTTTGCGTGGAAGATCATGCAGCACATTCTATTTCTTCAAACCCCGAAGGGCGGGGGCGAAAACTTTTTTCTCTCTATATATAACAATGTAACTGACTATTTTTATGATCTAGAGAATTTTTTTGTTCACGGCACAAAATACAGGCAATTCCAAATGTGTCTATATAATCATTTTTCTATATAATCTTTATATTTTGCCAAAAAGATTCTAGCTCTTATTTTATTCAATAACAATGCAATAAAAAAGAAACTTCCGTGTGAAAAAAACAACAGAAAAAAAAAAAAAAAAAAAAACATCTCTCCTGCGTTTAAGAGCTAGCATTTTTCAGATGAAAACATTTGATATTTTTTATTATTTCATGTTTAAATATAGATTGTGTGTGCTTGTCAGAACCTCCTCAATAAGGCGGTTCTTACAAGTATCCGCAATCCATTACGAAAACACACCCGTGCAACATAGTGTATTTTTCCCATCTTCAAAATGGCTACTTTTCTGATGAAAATCTGTGATATTTTTCTTATTTATATTGCAAATATAGGTTGTGGGTGCTCGTTAGAAACGCCTCATTGAGGCGGTTCTAACGGGTACCCACAACCTATGTCTTGGAGCAGAAATAAGAAAAATAAAGTATACCCCTGTAAACCCCAGTTTTCTCTATATAAAGTGGGGTTTAGGGGGTGTTCATTTCACGGACTTGTTCACGTGATGTAAGCTTTTGAGCAAAAATAAGGAGAATAATGAATATCTCCATAAACCGCGCTTTTAGATTTAGAGGGCTGTTCATTACACGTTGTTATTAACTTGGTGTTTGTCTCCATTGCACAGTCTCTTCATTGCACAGTCGGTCATTATACGAGGGCGAGTCAGTAAAAATAAAAGCCTAACATATTTCTAGGTGAGATCAATCTCCTCTTGTTCGATGTAATTGCCTTCTAGAATGATACACTTAGAACAACGCTGTTCCAGTGCCATCAGCCCAGAACTGAAGAAGCCAGAGCCCTTGTATCCGACCCACAGCTCAACTGCTGCCACGACGTCTTCGTTTGACCCGAAATGACGTTCATGGATATCCTTTACCAAGTTTTGGAATAGGAAATAGTCACCAGGATGAAAGTCCGGAGAATAGGCGGGGTGCGGTATTAGCGCGTACCCATTTCGCTCAACAGCACCCATTGTAATTTTGCAAGTGTGGACTCTTGCAGTGTCCTGTTGGAGCAGACTCCCTTTGCAGAGCTTTCTTCGGCGTTTTTCACGGATCGCAGTTCTCAGTTGGTCGAGCACATTTGCATAGTACGCACCTGCTACTGTACTTTTCTTTGCTAGAAGTACAACATAATAACGCCTTGTGCGTCCCGAAATACAGTTGCCATCACCTTGCCAGCAGTGGGTTGCGTTTTGAAATTCTTGGACTTGGGTACCCCGACCCTACCCGCTGACGACTTTGAGGTTTATTCTCTGGTTCATAATAATTAACCCAGGTCTCATCTACAGTTACCAGACAGAAACGAAAATCATCTTTCTTTGACCTTAACCGCTTTAACAATGCGCTGCATACTGATGCTCTGGTTGCTAAGGGATTTTGGGACACAACGGGCTGTTAGCTTGTGCATACTCAAGCGATCACGTAAAATTGTTGAAACGCTACCATGTGAAATGTTTAATGCATTTGATATTTCTTCCACCTTAATTCGCCTATCAGATTACACCAGATCCCTTACTTTGTTACACATTTCTTCATCGTTGGCATCCGATGGGCGTCCAGACCGGGTTTGGTCTTCTAGTGGCGTTCTCCGTTTTTGAATTCCCCAACCCAAAATTTAACTTATGCATACGATTGTGCAGAAGACCCATACACATTGGTCAACTCACAATGTATTTCCTGACCTGTTTTCCCGATAGCACGGTACTCAACACGAAAGGCTTGCTTTTGCATCGCTAGCCATGTTTGACGTTCAATCTCTTGTGATGACACGATAAGGGTGCAATTTTACCATCGTGCCTAAAACATGTATTGAAAAAAAAGGTTGTCTCGGTCAACTGGAAATAGGATAGGCTGGTTACTTATTGACTTGCCCTCGTAGCTAACTCCCAAGTGTGTGTGTGAATTCGGGTTTAACGTCGCTTTCAACAATTTTTCAGTCATATCACGACGGTGTCTGGTTGCGACAGGGAGCTCAATGCTCACTTTTATAGTGCTGCCTCACTGAAGTATCATGTCGTAGACACATTACATGATACCACACCCAGTCACATTATCCTGACACTAGGTCGACCAGTCCTAGCTCTACCCCGTAAATCTGAGTACCAAGCGAGGAGCAGCTAGTACCATTTTTAACGACTTTGGTATGTCGCGGCCCGGGATCGAACCCGTGACCTCCCGTTCCCCGGAGCGGACACTCTACCAACTGAGCTATCGGGGCCGGTAGCTAACTCCCAAGTGTTTAGATAATAAAGATTTTGTTTGTTTTTGTTTGATTTAAGGTTTAACGTCCCCGTCAACACTGTATATGTCATTTTGGAGACGTTGCTTCCAATTTTGTGGGACTTTTACCCGACATTGAGATGAAATGACATCTCAAGCCCTGTTGCCCAATGAAACCAATAGGCTTTACAAGCCTGGGCGGTTTCCCAGTACTCGTGTGCGGTCGGATTCAGCTCTGCGTGGAAGTATCATGCAGCCAATCTATTTCTTCAAGCCCCGATGGGCGGAGGCCGTAGATAATAAAGATAAATGACCATTTATTGTCATTTTTCTATACAAGCTTAACATTTTGCTAACAACCTTCCAGTTCTGTTTTATCCCAAAACCGTGCAATCACGCAAACACTCCTATTCAAATTCTACCCCCCTTGAACTCCACTTTTATATAGAAAAACTGGGGTTTACTGGGGGTAAACCTTATTTTTCTTATTTCTGCTCTAATATACAAATTGTTGGTACTCGTTAGAACCGCCTCGATGAGGGGGTTCTGAAGTGGGTACTCGTTAGAACCGCCTCATCGAGGCGGTTCTTAAGTGTACCCTCAATCTATATTTGGAACAGAAATAAGGAAAATATCACAATTTTTGCCTGAACATTTTCTTTTGTTTTTTCAGCGGTAAAATTTACAATGTATATGAATAGACGTATTTTCGTAATGCAGTGAAGATCAACACTGTAAATATTTATAACAGTTTCACTAATCGATGTTTAATCGATTATCAGTCGTTTTATAAGCTGATGATCGACCACAAAATTTGAGCTGAGTCCACGGCATAAAAATAAACCTCTTACCTCCTTTAGAGAGCATCCAGTCGTAGAATTCAGTAGTAAACCGGGGCAAATAATGGATAACCATTCTCTGAAGAAAAAAAAACAAACTCTATGAATGAGCATTCTCTGAGCATTTTCAACAAGGAAACGGAGTTTTGATAATGTAGCGCAATTTTTATTATGAAGCACAAGCTCGATATGAGTCTGACTGGCCCTGCATATAAACCCTATTGGTTTCATTGGGTGTCAGGACTAGATATGTCATTTTTCCTCAATGTAAAATTGTAAGCAACGTCTCCAAAATGACCTACGAAAAAAAAAACAAACAAAAAAACAAACTCGATAGGACCTGGGTCTCAATGAAGCAAAGTTAGCCACCACCTGTACCTTAGGAAATCACTGTATCCCACGAAAACACGCCTATATAAGCTTTTATATAGTAAAGCTACGAAAGAGCATTAGGGCCACTTTAACTTTTATTTTTTTTTGACTCCTATCGCGAAATTTCGACTGAGTAACTCGAAATTTCGACTTTCTATCTCGAAATTTCGACTTAGTATCTCGAATTTTCGACTTAGTATCTCAAATTTTCGACTTAGTATCTCGAAATTTCGTGTTACTATCTAGAAATTTCGACTTAGTATCTCGAATTTTCGACTTAGTATCTCGAAATTTCGACTTACTATCTAGAAATTTCGACTTAGTATCTCGAATTTTCGACTTAGTATCTCGAAATTTCAACTTACTATCTAGAAATTTGGACTTAGTATCTCGAATTTTCGACTTAGTATCTCGAAATTTCGACTTACTATCTCGAAATTTCGACTTAGTATCTCGAATTTTCGACTTAGTATCTCGAAATTTCGACATACTATCTCGAAATTTCGACTTACTGATCTGAAATTTTGACATACTAACTCGAAACTGACTCTGTGATCTGCGCTGTGCATTCAACTGTGAATAGGGATTAGCCATAACAGGAATCTTGTTATGGTCAACTCAGAGTTGAAAGAAGACCTCAGGTCTCAGAACCAACTTAAATATGGAGTTTGGATATTTTTGCATGTTTAGCGCCAGAAGTGATGCCTCATTTCGAGAACGAATCATTTGCCACTAGACCTGTGTGCTAGACCCCGCCGTTACGGAGTCGAGACATTGGCTTGGCTAGCTAGAAGCCCGGATTTGAATCGCCTGGAACATATTTGGGAGGTTCTTGGGCGTCGAATACAGAACATTGAAAAACCCCCACACCCCCTCCCCCACCACCACACACACGCGTGGCTAGAGCTGAGCTAGAGCTGACCAGCCATCAATTTCGATGTCTGACCGAAGGGATGAAACGAAGGGTCTAGGAATCTGCTGCTCTGTCAAAATGATACATCTTGAACATGAAACGTATTCTGATACCGCATTTTCTGCCGGGTTGTTGCTTTGTTAAGTTAGTCATGGCGTTCGTGTTGCATAGTTTACCATCTTTTGGGTCGATTTTTTTTTCATTCGACCCAAAGTAACTACCTACAGAAGCTTCTCGCCTGCTATTGTCCACGTGACTATCGCTGACCATCTACACCATGAACGTACCGGTTATTTAATGAAGCTCTCTTCTGCGGCGTCTGGTCAGGGTCTACACTGTTTGCAATGTCCATGTTCACCGGCCCAGTCTACATGGCGCACTGACGTTACAAGGAAAGACTATAGCGCTGCTATAAATAACTGGTACCTGGATTTTGAACATAGTCAGTGATAGTCACGAGGTCAATAGAAGGCGGGAAGCTTTTGTAGTTAGTAACTTTTAGTCAATTGATAATTAATCGCCCCAAGCGCGGCGTCTGATCAGGATCTACACGTTTTGCTTATAGTATAGGAATTTAAAAGATAAACGAAACATGTTCAAATCCACACTCGAAGACAATCGACCCACCAGTGCTGTCAGTGCTTTGGTCTATACATGATTTTTACAGCACACGATGAGAAAGTTTGATACCGAAAAAAAAAACTGTCAATATGACTTTTAGCCCGCTTTTATTTTACTGAAACGGGGTTGAATTTGTTTGTTTGATTTGAGGTTTAACGTCCCCGTCAACACTGTATAGGTCATTTGGAAGACGTTGCTTCCACTTTTGTGGGACTTTTACCCAACGTTGAGATGAAATGACTTCTCAAGCCCTGTCGCCTAATGAAACCAATAGGGTTTATAAGCATGGACGGTCCGACTCGCACCGCTTTACCTGGGCAGGCTTAGATCCTCTAAGCGGTTTACCAGTACTCGTGTGCAATCGGATTTCAGCTCTGCATTGAGGCACCATGCAGCCCATCAATTTCTTCAAGCCCCGAAGGGCGGGGGCCGTGAAACGGGATTGAATGCGCGACGTCCTGACGAGACAGAAAACCCTCTGTCTCTTACATGATACATTTGGGCCTCTAGTTTTATAGTTCTTGAGAAATATTTGATAAAATTAACATTGGCCAATATAGAGAGAAAGAAGAATGAAAGAACATGTGAAAAAGACACCGAGAAAGGTCATTGGCGTTTACACGATACAAGTAAGCCGATAATGACCCTAGTCTCACAATGTTATCACATAAATTGCATAATCTGCTTGATGTAAACTTTTTTCAAAGCGGGGGTTTAATGAAACGGCGGTGTTTAACATTAACTGTGTGTATAGGACTTATTATCTCGTAAGTCGAAATTTCGAGATACTTAGTCGAAATTTCGGGTTAATAAGTCGAAATTTCGAGTTATTAAGTCGAAATTTCAAGTTACTAAGTCGAAATTTCGAGTTATTATGTCGAAATTTCGAGATACTAAGTCGAAATTTCGAGTTACTAAGTCGAAATTTCGAGTAAATAAGTCGAAATTTCGAGTTATTATGTCGAAATTTCGAGATACTTGGTCAAACTTTCGAGTTACTTAGTCGAAATTTCGAGTTAATAAGTCGAAATTTCGAGTTACTAAGTCGAAATTTCGAGATACTTAGTCGAAATTTCGAGATACCTATCAAAAGAAAAAAAGTATACCTGGCTCTAATGCTCTTTCGTATAAAGCGGGTTTGTAGGGTATACATAAGAAAAATATATACCCTATGAAAACATTGTATCCTGTATGAGAAGCATCGTATAATTTGACCCCCTTGAACCCTACTTTTATATAGTAAAACGGTTTACAGGGTATACCTTTTTCTAATTTCTGCTTCAAAATATAAATTGTGGGAACTCGTTAAAACCGCCTGGATGAGGCGGTTCTAACGAGTACCCACAATCTATATTTTGAGCAGAAATGAGAAAAATATATACCCTAGGAAAACATTGTATGCAGTATAAGAAGCACCATATAATTTGACCCCCTTGAACCCTACTTTTATATAGTGAAACGGGTTTACAGGGTATACCTTTTTTTCTTATTTCTGCTTCAAAATATAGATTGTGGGTACTCGTTAGAACCGCCTCATCGAGGCGGTTCTAACGAGTACCAACAATCTAAAAAAAAAAGAAAAATATCACTTCGTATTTTTTTTTCGGCGGTTAAGTTTATAATGTATTTGTATAGGTATGTTTTCGTAATGAGTAACACTTCAATGGCTCAATGAAGCGGATCTAACGGGCACCCACAACCTATATTTGCGATATAAATGTAAATAAGAAACCGGATTTTTATTAGAAATGTAGCCATTTTGGCGATGTGAAAAATGGCACTATATGGTTATCGTAATGGAAGTTCGTTTTGTTTGCATGTGTTGAGGGTTTTATGGCCCCGTCAACGTTAATTGGGTCATTTTCGAGACTTTGTTTCGGATTTTGTGGGACTTTTACCCAGCATTGGGGTCAAATGTCTTCTCAAGCCAACTGCACGGATTTAGATACAGTCCAACTCGCACCATTTTTCATGTGCAGGCTAGATCTTCTAAGCGGTTTACCGGCCTGCCTGTACTTAAGGTTCCTCAATACAGTTATTTCACTACATTTGAGGTAATGAAAAAATCATATTTGCAAATATTTACCCAAACATATTTTTCATCAGATGGTAGTCCATGTAAATGTAAGAATATGAAAGCAAACGATTTTTATTCGAGAGTCACCATTTTAGTGATTTATTGTATTTTTCCTTGGTTTTGCAAAAAAAAAAAAATATATATCTTAATCCACATAACCACACTGTGTAAAATACTATCATAGAATTGTGGCTCAAGGTTGCCTTTAGGTACTGCAATAGAGGAATTTCAAGTAAAATACTTAAATAGTACTGAAAATAAATGATTTCCAAAAATTAAAAAATGTCATTATCTCACCTGGTACTATTTTTAAATTCATTGTATGGAAGCCCAAAATGACCAGTTCTACCAATTTGGCAACAAGCTCATTGATTGGGTTGAGGCGTCGAAATCTCTTGCATTTAGCTTGTAAAATGATTGCCCTTCTTCGGTGCTTTTAGTACTTCATTTAATTTCATTTATGCAATTTAAAACAATTTATACAATCACTGCACCAAAGTTTCACTGTGTTATTGATTGTGTTTACAGGATGAGTGTTTTGATAATAGAATTAAATCAAAAACCAAAAATTGAAATAAACATAAAAATAGTTTATCCCCATATTTGAACTGAAGGACTGAAAGCAGCCGGTTCAGCACCAGAAACTTTGTCCAAAAGGCTTCGGATCACTGTCAATAACTGGAATGGTTTAGAAATAATTTTTACCCATTGATTTGTTACATTGGATCACATGAGCCACCATAAACAAATAATTTACTTTTGGATAGGTGAACTTCTGGACAACACAATGTTTATATTCTTTAATCCAATTAATGATCTGTTGTGTCACCTACTTACCAATGTGTAAGCTGGTCAAAACTCATAGAAGCCCAATGCCTTCAACATGTTTTGATGAAAAAAGTTTCAAAAATCTCCTTGTTTTCAATTTGTTGGCTTGCAGCTGGGCCGAACAACACAAACAGGGCAATGTTACACGTAAAAACTAGTTCGGAAATGAATGCATACTATTCATAAATTAACGAACAAATTATGTTCGAAAGTACGTGAAATTAGTTGTAAGACAGTTTTAAATATGAATATTATGTTTTAAATTAAAAACAATGTTGTACTGTTGTTATTTTTGCAAAATTCGTTCAGAGGCGTATGAATACGTTTTTGCTTTGGCAAGATGGAAATCTTTTCAATTTGACAGCTACAATAATTTTTCAGTGATGTTAGGCTTCCAAGATAGGCGATGTCATTATGCTATATGCAGGAAGAAGGCTATATAATTGAATTATCAAGGTATATTCATTGAGGATGGGCAAAATAAAATGCAAAAGGCATAGTTGATGAAATCTGAGCATTTCAGATTTACCGTAAAAAAGAAGATGGCGGCG
This sequence comes from Lucinisca nassula, assembly GCA_963580285.1. Classification (NCBI taxonomy): domain Eukaryota; kingdom Metazoa; phylum Mollusca; class Bivalvia; order Lucinida; family Lucinidae; genus Lucinisca; species Lucinisca nassula. The sequence goes on from OY757014.1 coordinate 59,553,021, forward strand.
CCCTTGAAGACAAAACATGTCAATTTTTTTTTCTGGTTTTCAAATCAGGTAGGCATTTTGATAGAAAGCTTTGTCTGAGTCGCTAGAATTTGATGTGAACTATTGATCTGCAGCTGTTTTAGTAACTTTTATAAAGTCTGAAAAAAAGCGGCTTCATTTTTCCTGGTTAAAGTGAAAAGTACAGAATTGCATTTATTTTCAAAGGCACAGGGATGTTGCTAATGCAGGAAAGTACTTGCTGTAATAACCGTTGGTACCTCCAAACCTTCTTCTTCTGGGACAGGCATTTTAAAAGGAAATCAGGATCATATTTTGGGAAAAATTAACATGCAAATCTGACACCTATATTTTTCTTGTGCAAATGTATTGAGGTACCTTAAGGGTTTACCGAAAGTACAAAAAGTGGGTGGGGTACCCCTCAACATGATTTTTTTTTCAGCCAAAACACCGGGTCGGAGAAAAAGTTTGAATATACTGGAAAGTAACACATCTTCAAACATAACATTATCAAACAGCTTGTAGGTTTACACAGCCGATGCAAAAAATGAGTGTGACAGCATTTGCGCTCAAAGTCATATTTACCTAATTTTTCAAGACCTAAAATGTACAGTGTACTGTTCTTGGAAGGGTGAACTACAATGTCTTAGAGTATTACTAACCAAAATTGTCTCCTGTCTAAGAACCATTTGTGCCACCACGAGATATTTTTCTTAAGTTCTTTGGTCGCCATGTTTCATTCATGGGATTTGTAAACAAAATTTCAACACTTATTTGGAAACGCATATCGCCAAATCGGCTTGACGATGTAACATGACAACTATGCGCCGTGAAACAGGAACCCTTCCTGCATATTTTTGTGCAAGTTGAAGTATTTTACAAAGTTACGATTAATCATCCATCAGGTCAATTTTATTGTCATTTTTTTAATCATAACAGCTGATTGGAAACATTTGTTGTTGAGCATGAAGAAGTCATGGCTTTATCACATAAATATTACTACGCCTCAAGCGGAGCTAGGGCAAAACATCGGAAAAATTCCGATATGTCCTCACAGTTTTTATTATTTCATAAATCTAAATGACTTTTGTGCTTAAATTGCTTAAAATTGTTCTTGAATAAATAGTAATTCTTCAAAAATATGAATATTTTGGGACTATATTTTTCCGTTCGTGTCACCAGATATGGAAGTCCTTAGGTGTTTCCGGTTTCATTGACAAGCCTTTGAGACAAAAAACATGTTAACAAATTTCACAAATTTTGCGCTGTAGACATGTGACTCGAGGTAAGTATTTATATAGAGACTTAGATTATGGATTTTGCTGTAAGAATGAATAGGTTCAACATGTTCAAGAGTTCGATTGTCGAAAAAACATCACTTATTTGTGTTTCAACATCTCGTCTAATTTACGTTATTGATAGTAAACCAAAACCTCGTGACCAAATATAAACATGTATGGTGGTGAACAGAAGACGGCAGTTATGCGCTCTCTGCAATTATTTTGTGGCATACTGTCAATGTTGTTATAATTAAAATATGTGGCCCTGAAAAAGATACATAGTTCTTTAAGGAAAGAATAAGCTCCACAGGACCAAAATTGTTCCTTTTCAATTTAAACACTTATTGATTGATAAGGGAGACAAAAATAATTTTTTGCTCCTTTTAATGTGTATCCTTTCTTTCTTTCTACTTAAACTGAGATCGGTCACATCTGACCATTACTCGCAGGTGTACTTTTCATACACACCAGGTTTGCAGGATGAAAGCCTACACAGTAATCATCGGCCCCCGCCCATCGGGGCTTGAAGAAATAAATGGGCTGCATGATGATTTCACGCAGAGCTGAATCCGAAGGCACACAAGTACTGGTAAACCGCTTTAATAGAGGATCTAAGCCTGCCCAGGAAAAAACGTGCAAGTTGGACCCTCTATCTATCTTCTGATACTGCGTCGGTCACATTTGACCATTACCGCAGGTATATATTACATACACTCCAGGTTTTGCAGGATGAAAGCCTACACAATAATCATGTAATTCCGGTGAGATCTTTAACCTGCACAGGGGATGGTTCTCCCTGCACAGGGGGGCTCCAGTTAACGTCCCGATCCGAAGGACGGTGCACTTTATGACATTCATCCCTGCAAATGATGCCAATGGAGTGTGTTCGTACACCGAAATTTTATCGCCGCTGCCGGGGATCGAACCCGGGACCTCTAGCATCAGAGGCAAGTGCACTAACCACTGAGCTATCACGCTCCACCCTCCATGCTTATTTATAAACCCTTTTGGTTTCTTTGGGCGACAGGGCTTGAGGTGTCATTTCATCTCAATGTCGGGTAAAAGTCCCACAGAATTGGAAGAAACATCTACAAAATGACCTATATAGTGTTGACGGAGACGTTAAACTTCAAATAAAACAAAACAGTGACATGAAGACAAGGGAACCAACTAAAACTTCCAATGATTCAGAATTTGTGGTAGCAGTTATTGTCCACCATACCTTTTTTCTAGTCTACTTTTCAGCAACAAATATGTCTGGAAATTGTATAATTTTGATACACGGTATGGGCACAAACTTGCTGTATACTCTACTGTGGAATATTTTTGAGCAATGACGTTCTCACACATTGTAGCATAATAAATGATGAACCTATTCATGCAATTTTATTTGGCTATATTACCATTGAGAAGAGAATATGTTTGAATGCAAATGGATTGAAGCACATAAAGAGAGGTATGTTTTTCTCAATAATTCCTGAATTTCTGAAAAAATTCTACTAGAACATGTGAATAAGTTAAAATAAATTATGGGCCAAGTAACTTTTCAAAAATCTTGTCAGTTTTGCAAAATTCAGTTAAACAAATTTTGAACACCACACCATTACCCCGCCCACTTTTTGTACATTCGGTAAACCTCAGATTTTCGCGGAAACACCAATCTATTTTTATGGCCCTTTCAATCCATTATTTCACTTATTTCTAGCCGATCTATAATGATAATCAGAGCATTCGGCTGCATAACTTGGCGTCTCACAACAGCCGGACTACTACTACTTATGATAATAATAATAATAACAGCTATAATAATAATATACGATGTACGGTACTTACATGTGCATAGATGTAACTATCCTAAAATTTTAAGTCCTAACCCTATTTTATTTATTATGGTACACATAACGTGTATTGATTTGGTCAGACCATAATTTCATGTACATGTATATGTGTCCGGAGGAATATCTGTGGATAGTGCGTAAACTTAATCTGTATTATGTCGCTTTTATTAGCTCAAGAAGATTATTACTATGGACTGTGTCTTGTGAAAAAAGCAGGCACGTCCATTATTTACCTTTATCCTGCTGAATAAATTAATCCAACCACACTCACTTCTGCCTTTAAGCCACTTAAAATATATAAACTTGTGACATTGTTTTCGTTCAATTTACAAACTAGATCTACATCTGATCTGGATTGCAAGGATTCAGCGGGGTAAGGTTTAACCCGTTTTGTACCAAATGCAATCTTTCTTCTTATATATACAGTCGAACTTCAATGGCTCGAACACCTTTGGGACCTTGAAAATCTGTTCGAGACAGGGGTAGTTCGAGCCTCTGAAGGCTACTGCCAGGAGGTATACGATATACTTTTTGATATTTTTTCGATGTTCTATAATGAAAATGTATGCTGTGTGTACTCATTAGAATCGCCTCATCGAGGCGATTCTAATCAGTACACACAGCATACATTTGCAAGATAAAGGACGAAAATCTCCTAAATTTTCTCACACTATTTCTTATGTAGAGGATTTCCCTAAGGGCTCAAGAGCGAGTCCGACTCAGCCATGGTAAACGAGCCATCGGTGTTCGAGCGATCGAAGTTCTACTGTATAAGGAGTTCATTTCAAAATTTAGGGGTTTCAAGTTGTGTTTTCATCAAAATTTAATTGGAAAATGGCGGAACTTTTAGCAAACAGTGGAGGCCCTGATATGACGCCGCGTTCTGTGGGGTCTGATCTGGGCCTGCATTGTTTGCCAGGGTACCCGTTTTGGGGTTGCTGGTACTAAATGGGTTAATACGACTAAACCGTAATGAAAATCATTTTAGGGATGTCCTTGAGCGGAATGTTTTTGGGGACCTGAGCCTGAGTTGAGACTATAAAACAATGTGACCCTTTCAGGGGGAACAACCTACGTCACAGCAGAGATGTCGTACCCATTTCAGAAGCTGCCATATTAGTGTAAATAGGGTAAATAAAATGCTACAAACTAGATATTTACATTACGAATCTTCAGAAAACATACTTCAGCTGGTAACGAACAATATTTGCATCCCACAGTCAGCTAAATTCCACCTAGAAACATTGAAAAGTCTTCGATAGCTTCGCCACAAGATTTGATTCGGCGCTGTAAACAATGGTAGTTCCGACATCATTGTCAAATTAGCTTGTGTCGAATTATTTAAAGAAAGGGTCAAGTTTCTGAGACAGTATGTTTGTTTCTTTTATGAACTAATGCACCGACTGCGCCTACTTTTTGTGATATCTGCCTTTTGTGTAGTAAACGCCGACAAACCTACGAATGGTTATGACGTCACTGCTCTGACGTAGGTTGTTCCCCCTGCCTTTGTCGGGAAAAAAAAAAAAGAAATATCGCTTGTGACTGTTCGAAGGAGTCAGGCTTTCGAAGGATAACCCTTTCATAGAACATATTTATACGCGCCTGTTTGACTGCAGCTAAGGTCTATGCCCACATGCCCATCGGGGCTTGGAAATAGATTGGGCTGCCTTGTGTTTCCACGCAGAGGAGCTGAAACCGACTGCTCCCTGTTCCCTAAAACTAGCTCTGATCCCTTTTTCCTTAAAATATTTGCAAATGTTCTCTTGTTCCTAAAATAAATAGGTGGAAAGTACCTTTATTCCCCCAAAAATCTTGATTAACCCCTTTAAAGTCTCGAAATAGGTTCCTACCGAGGATTCCTTTTTTTACGGAGAGTGAGTGAGTGAGTGTTTCAGTTTTACGTCCCACCAACAGCTAAGGTCATACGGAGACGGGAACTCGGTTTAAAGACTCATCCGAAAGTCTGGAGAAGCCTGGGATCGAACCTGTGACCCCTGGTTTACAAGGCGAGTGGCGTAACCACTCGACCACGGAGGCTTCTATTTTTTTTTTTTTTTACGAAGAGACAGTGAGGGGATATTTATGGGGAATGGGAACACCTGGCAAATTTTTCCGCTATTTTTCAAAGGGAGACAAATTTCGGAACTTCCTGTTCGCCCTGTCCCACTGAAAAAATGGGTCTACTCTTTAAGGAAAGAATTTGCTCCACATGAGCAAATTTGATCCTTTAAGAGTTGACTCCTATTGACATGGGAGACTAAAATACAAAAGTTGCCTCCCCTGCAAGTTGCTCCTATTCCCCTTAAGTAAACACAAAGTCCCCCAAATTATAACCATTTAAGAATGAAATTTATTTTTCTGCAGTTCATGGAAGTATGAACGCAGTGGGTCTCGTGCAAAGTAAATGAACCCCGAAGGGGTTCATGTAAACTTTGCTAGCGACCCACTGTCGTTCATACTTCCATGAAAAGCAGAAAAATTAAGTTTATTTTTTATATTTACATTATTTGCCCCTCATCACTGGGCGAAAAAAAATGCGTGTAGGGCAAACATTTAAAGCTGAAAAACATTTACACGCTGTTTTTCTACAAAGAGCGGAGCAGCGTTGACGTCATCATCGCCCGTAGAGAACAATGGTTTAGAATGACGTCACTTAACATCACTGAAAATCATGTGATTCGATGCGTTAATGGAAGTATGAACGCAATTGTTTTTTATAGGTTTACATTAGACATTACACTGGAAATGTAAATATTACAAAAATGACGGAAAATGCGTTTGTTTGTCAAGCTTGCTTGAAACCTAATCTGAGGCAAGAATACAGCAAATATTAATAAATGAAAAAAATAAAAATAAAACAATGATAAAATATAAATGCACACGCAATCATACTTTCTGGCGAAAGAATTTGCACTGTACTGGTTAGCCGCTTACGTATAAGCCTGCCCAGGAAACGTATAGACAGGTAGACTGTCCGACTAAAAGACCCTAAATAGTGTTGACTGGGCCGTTAAACTCCAATACAAACAAACAAACACGCAAGCATACACATAAATAACACGCACAGAACTGAATTTATTTTGTATAAAAGGTCCTGTGTTCCTAAAGACAGAATTCTCGAACAATTTTCTAAGATGGCGACAAACCGATTCGATGTATTAAATGTTTCCTTTTGTTAGATTTCGGTTTGCAAAGAGTTTTAGGTAATAATTTTCTTGACACAAAATATGTTAACATACACAAATGAGTTAACATATTTTAAACAACATACCGAAAGTACTGAGAAAAGTTACTTTACGAGGCAAAATAACAAATATCAAGCAGTTCTCCAAATAGTTTCCATGCAGAGGGTTAAAATTGCTAAAGCGAAAACGGATAATAAAATCAAAGCACTGAGAGTACTGGTGGGTCGATTGTCTCCGAGTGTAGATTTGGAACGAGGACATACACTTAGACATTTAATCCTTAAATTCTTGTGCTGTAAGCAAACAATGTAGACCCTGATCAGATGTTGCGTTTTTTTCTGGCGGATCATAATTAAATTCCTGTACTGTAAGCAAACAGTGTAGACCCTGATTAGACGCCGCATTCTGCGGCGTCTGATCTGGGTCTACACTGTTTGCCAAACCCAAACCATGATTCCAGCCCAGATTTTACAGATAACTGTTTTACGCAACTCGCTGACTCACTTCTGCTATTTTCTTTCTATAAATAAAGTGCATTGATTTCGATAGTCACATGGACAACAGCGCGAATCCAGTTTCTGTCCTTTATAACATTGGGTCGATTGTAATAATTAATAAATAATAACAATAACGTGTCTGCTCATTTTTCATGCTACGAGGGCGAGTCAATAAAAAGCAGCCTAACTTATTTTTGGGTGAGATCGAGCTCTTCTTTTTCGATGTAATTGCCCAATAGAATAATGCACTTGGACCAACGCTGTTCCAGTGCCATCAGCCCAGAACTGAAGAAGCTAGGGTCCTTGTCTCCGACCCACTCCTCAACTGCCACCACTTCTTCTTCGTTGGGCCGGAAATGACGTCCACGGATATCCTTTGTCAACTTTGGGAATAGGAAATAGTTCCAGGGAATAGGATGGGTGTGGTATTAGCTCTTACCCATTTCGCTCAACGGCATCCATTGCGGTTTTGCAAGTGTGGACTCTTGGATTGTCCTGTTGGAGCAAAATCCCGTTGGAGAGCTTACCTTGGCGTTTTCCCCTATATAAGTAAGTCAATGTAAAAGATCCGTTCAAAACTTAGGGACTTATCATGATGAGAATGTTAAAAATGGGCATTTTCAGCAATCAAAGGGGAAATAGCGGTAAACCTCACCAGTTTTTGAACTCATCCAAGCTTTTACCCCTGACTTACTTGTTTGTTTCAATCAAAACAAAAGGGGCCAAGGTGATGACAAGGTCAAAAACAGAGACGTAACTCTATGATAACAAAGCATTGCAGGCAGTACAAATCCTCTCGCGCAAGACTACTTTGTGTGTGGAAAACACTGAACTCGCAAAAGTCCAACTTGCTTGAGATATTATTATTCGCTGCATTTGTGTAAAGTTTTATTAAAATCCATCAATAAATATAGGCTCTAGAGCAATGACACATTTTTTTTTTTTCTAAAAATGTCAAAGTGACCTTAACCTTGAGCCCAGGACCCCGAAAGTCAAACTGGCTCCAAATATAATCATTTCAAACATTTAAGTAAAGTTATAGCAAATTTCATCAATAAACCACATCTTAAGGCCACATCCTTTAGTGTCCAAATCGCTCGAAATATTGTCATAAGGAACATTTGTGCGAAGTGATATTGAAATCGGTCAAGAAATGTAGGCGCTAGAGCGATGATAAATGTACGTACGGTGGTGACAAGGTCAAAGATACCCAGCAGGCACCCAACGTTGAACTAACGTTGAAACAAGGTTGAAAACGTTGTTTTAACGTTAGTTCAACGTTGAGTCTACGTTTTGTGCCTGCAGGGTAGGCATTTTCTGTAATCAAGGGGGACATTACTCTCTGAAATATAGGCCGACCTAACCATTTTTTTTTTAACTTAGCCGAGGTTTTATCCCTTACTTACTTACTTACTTACATGAAAGTTTCAAAAGGTTCCTTTGAAAACTGAAGGGGCTACCATGATGACAAAGTCAAAATATGCATTTTCAGAAATCAAGGGGACGTAACCCTTTGAAAGATAGGCCAACCTCGCCAGTTTTTAAACTCATCCGAGCTTTATCCCTGACTTACTCGTTTGTAAGAATCAAGGAGATCCGATCAAAACTGAAGCGGTTACAGTGATAAGGTTAAGAATAAGCATTTTTAGCAAAGTAAGGGACATAACTCCGTGGGTAATTGATCCACATCGCTAGTTTTTGAACTCGTCCTAGCTTTTAACCCTGACTTACTTGTATATAAAATTCCGGAAAATCCGATTAAAACTGGAGGGGCTACGATGATGACAAGGCCAAAAAATAGGCATTTTTAGCAATCAAGGGGACGTAACTCTATAATTAATAGGCCGACCTTGCCAGTTTTCCAGCTTTCATCCCAAGTCTACTTATATATAAACTTTCAGAAAGATCCGATCAAAACTGAAGGTTCTATGGTGATGACAAGCATTTTCCAATTGTAAGTCTATAGGACCTTGTGGTTGTCATAGTAACCAAAGTTTCCATTCAATTTCGATAAAAAGCTAATGTCATCAATGCCCCGCCAGAGGCATGCTACAGATATAGCTGGTCAAAAGTGTGGACGGACGACGGAGGGACTACCATCCTATAAGTTCCACTTGAGCCTTCGGCCCAGGTGAGCTAAAATAAAACAACAAAAAACAGCTGACAGGAAAAGGTTACGGAACCCGGGAAGGGACATGCGCTTTTTTTTAATATGTTGTGCGAACAAGATATTAAGTTGTGCGGAGAAGATATTTCGTGCGCACAAGATAATATGTTGTACGCACAACATATTATCTTGTTTGCACAACATAGATCTTGTGCGGACAACAAAAAATATTATGCCTCTGATTAAATTGTGCTAACAAGATAATATGTTGTGCGAACAAGATATAATGTTGTGCGCACATGATATTATCTTGTGCACACAAGATAATATGTTGTGCGCACAAGATATTATGTTGTCCGCACAATAAATTAAGCTGTGCGAACAAGATTATATTTTGTGCGCACAACATATTATCTTGCGCGCACAACATATTATCTTGTGCGCATAAGATCTATGTAGTGCAAACAAGATATGTTGTGCGAACAAGATAATAACTTGTGGGAACAAGATAATAACTTGTGCGCACAAGGTATTATGTTGAGCAAACAGGATAATATGTTGTGCACACAAGATTTTATGTTGTCCGCACAAGATCTATGTTGTGCAAACAAGATAAAATCTTGTGTGCACAAGATATTAAGTTGTGCGAACAACATATTATCTTGTGCGCAGAAGATAATCATAATATGTTAATTACTTTATTCGATAACTTCAGATATGTTGTGTGTACTCAACAGAATCGCCTCCATGAGCCGATTCTAATAGGTATACACAGCATGCAGAAATTGTTTGTTGTGTTTAGTCAATAAAATCGCCACGATGAAGCGATTCTAATGAGTATACACAGCATGCAGTTTTATAAAGGATGGAAAGGAGGCCACTATGAGTCCTGGCCTCGCTCCATCACGAAAACACGCCTATACACTTTTGACCCCCTTGAACCCCGCTTGTATATAGTAAAACTGATTTGCAGGGGTAAACCTTATTTTTCGTATTTCTGCTCTAAAATATATGAGGCGGTTCTAACGACACCCACAATTTATAGTTTGAGCAGAAATATGAAAAATATCACACTTTTTCATCCTAAAATTTTTCATTTTTTCGGCGATAAAGGTTACAATATATTTGTATAGGCGTGTTTTCGTAATGTTATGACAGTCACTCAGTGGCTCGAACTACCCCTGTCCCAAACAAAGTTTCCCTATCCTAGAATTGTTCAAGCCATTGAAGTTCGTCTATATAATTTTATTTTACCTCATTAATATTCAAGAACTTCTCTAGAATTCTGATTGCTCGAGAGCATGCCACGCGTATGGCAATAAATTAAAATATTACCCTGCAATATTCCACTCTGACGTCACTGCTCAACAGTACAAGTGCATAATTGGATAGATCAAATTTTATCTCTCAAGTCTTATGTTTGTGTTAATAACTTGCTGTTTCCATATTTTGAAGCATTCACTGAATGTAATTCGGTACTTGCATTTGTAAAGGAAAAATAGGCCAGGAAATACATTGCGAGTTTACCAATGTTCATGGGTCTTCTTCACCTTCAAATGCACAAGTTAAATTCTAGGTTGTGGAATTCAAACGCGGCAGAGCGTCTTTAGAAGACGAAAACAGGTCTGGACACCCATCATGTGTCACCGATGAAGAGATGTGTAACAAAGTACGGACTCTGGTGTACTCTGATAGGGGAATTAAGGTCGAAGAAGTTGCGAACGGATTACACATTTCACATGGTAGCGTTTTAACAACTTTACATGATCGATTGGGTATGCGCAAGCTAACAGCCCCTGGGGTCCCAAGATCCCTTAGCGACGAGCAAATTGCAACCAGTGCATCAGTATGCAGCGCATTGTTGAAGCGGTTTAGGTAAAAGGAAGATGATTTTCTTTTACGCCTGGTGACTGTAAATGAGACCTGTGTTCATTATTATGAGCCAGAGAATACAACTCAAAATCGTCAGTGGGTAGGTCCGGGGTCTCAGAGGCCAAAGAAGTTCAAAATTACAAGGTGAGGGCAACTGTAATTTGGGACACACAAGGCATGATTATGTTTGATGTTCTAGCAAGAAAAGTACAATCACAGGTGCGTATTATGCACATTTACTCGACCAACTAAGAAATGCGATCCGTGAAAAACGCCGAGGTAATCTTTCCAAAGGGATTCTGCTCCAACGGGACAATGCCAGTGTCCACACTTGCAAAATTGCAATGGGTACTGTTGAGCGAAATGGATATGAGCTAATATCCGTCCCGCCTATTCTCCGGACTTAGCTCATAGTGACTTTGTCCTATTCCAAAACTTGAAAAAGGATATATCCATGGACATAATTTTCGGTCCAACGAAGAAGTCATGGCGGCAGTTGAGGAGTGGGTCGGAGACAAGGACCGTTGCTTCTTCAGTTCTGGGGTGATGACATTGGAACCGCATTGGTCCAATTCCATCATTCTCGAGGGCAATTACATCGAAGAAGAACAGATCGATCTCACCCAGAAATAAGTTAGGTTGTTTTTTTATTGACTCGCTTGTAAATGATTTGTTGCCCTATGACGATTTGCTTATTTTGCCCGAAGGCGAAGAGCCCTCGGGCAATATAACCTGCTCGGGTCAACAAATCGTCATATTCCCCTCAGACATGGACAATAAATGAATATAAGAGGGCCAAGATGGCCCTGAATCGCTCGCCTGATATCAAGTTGTCACAAGTTGCAATGGCATCCATTCCATGAAGCATTACTGTTGCACTTGGACAGATGCATTTGGCAAAATTCTTGCCAAGTCTGAATAAAAATGGCTTAAGCGTTTCTATTTTTAGCTATGTCAGCTATTTTGTTTATTAAAACAGAAGCATTTTAGCTATTTTGGTAGAAAATCACCCAAGCAACATTCCAATGAGGTTTGAATGAAATTGGCCCATGGGTATAGAAGGAGTTGTCGCTTATATGTGTGTCTGTTTTTAGATCTGGCGCCCATTTTGATCATCAGAGCCGTACCCGTTTAGCTAATTTAGTAGACGGTAATCCATGCAACATTCCTCTAAATATTTGATTGAAATTGACCATTATTCCACTTTTAGATCTGACATCCATGTTATTCATTGCAGCAGAACCGCTTCAGCTAATTTTGTTTGGGAGCCACCTAGGCACTATTCCTGTTAGGTTTGAATCAAATATTGACCCAAGTGTTTAGGAGGAGTTCGCATTTAAAGCAAACCGTTGACATTTTTTTAGTATGAGCTCTGGCAGCCATTTTGCTCATCTAAGCGAACCCATTTGCTGTTTTGATAGCAGGTTGAAATAAGCGACATTCCTGTCAAGTTTGAAGGAAATTGGCCCACGGGTATAGGAGAAGTTGACGTTTGAAGCTTTTTATTTTTAGCTCTGGCGGTTATCTTGTTCATAAGAGCGAAATGATTTTAGCTATTTTGGTAGGGAGCCACCTAGGCAACATATCTGTGAAGTTTGAATCAAACTGGCCCAAGGGTAGAGGAGGAGCTCATATTTGAAGCATATTTATGTTTATTTCTTGTTTTTTAGCTCTGGCGGCCATTTTGCTCATTGGAGTGGAACCGTTTTAGCTATTTTGGTATAGGGTCAACTAAACAACATTCCTATGAAGTTTGAATGAAACTGGCCCAATGGTACATTTTTTCTACTTTTAGCTCTGGTGGCCATCTTTTCATCAGGGCAGAACAATTTTAGCTATTTTGGTAGGGAGTCACCTAGGCAAGACACCTGTACAGTTTAAATAAAATTTGTCCAGGTGTTTAGGAGAAGATCGCATTTGACGCAAATTAACGATGTTTTTTCTATTTTTAGCTCTGGCAGCCATCACAGTCAAACGATTTTAGCTATTTGGTATAGAGCCACCTAGGTAATATTCCTGTTAAGATTGAATCAAATTGGCTCAGGGGTTCGCAGGAGGAGTTCGCATTTAAAACAAATTTACTTTTTCTATTTCTAGCTTTGGCAGCCATTTGGATCATCTTAGCAGAACTGTTTTAGCTATTTTGGTAAATGGTCAGCTAAGCAACATTCCTATGAAGTTTGAATGAAATTGGCCCAAGGGTTCAGGAGAAGTTCGTGTTCGTAAAAAAATTACGACGTTCGTCTATTGTTTAGCTCTGGCAGCCATCTTGTTCGTCCAAGCATAACGATTTTAGCTATTTTAGTAGGGAGCCATCTGAGAAACACTCCTGTGAAGTAGAAGTAAAACAAAGATCAGGAATTGATACAATTAACTTACTCCACCCATAAAAGACACCAAAGGGAAAGAAATACAAACATTAAGCGACCAGACCATAATGGAAACCTAAACACAGGAAGGCCATAAGGACAGTTACTTTCCCACAAAATGGCCATATGGCCATCCAAAATTAAAAGACACAAGTGATATACACAGTAAGCAACAAACAACAACATAAATAAATCGCCACAGAAGAGCCGCCTTGGAACGGTCAGTGGAAGATTTCCACCGGGGGGCTTAAATCGATTTTACGTGGCCACAATCCTCGCCCTTACTTCCGTCGCGATTTAGACAAATAATTTGTTCAGTCCGCATGAAGGCCTCCTAACTCATCAGTGCAACATCTCCGTGAACACAAAAATCAAAGAACCACAGAGGTGAGACAACGGCGAGGACTCGACAGCAAGAAACCACTGAAATGCTGGAGCAAAAGAAAACCAACAGTTAGACTCCGATGAGCCCGACCAGAGACAGAGCATCAGGCACCAACCAGCATTATCTCTCTAATTTTCAATAAGCCTTTACGTTGGAGCCGTCATAGAATCTGAGGCCTGACCCACCGGCGTGCAATTAAAGAGGGAAGCAAAGTTGCCAACCGTGAAGTTTGAATCAAGCAAATTTACGATTTTTTTTTTTTTTTAGCTCTAGCGACCATTTTGCTGATCTGAGCAGAACCATTTAGCTATTTTGGTAGAGGATCACTTAAGCAACATTGCAATGAAGTTTGAATGAAAATGACCCGAGACCATGAGCACTTTGTGGCCGGGTGAGTAAAAAACATTGAATTTTTTTTTTCTTAAATTGATTGCTGATTGTTTGAAAGTGAGCTCATTAAACAGGCCCGCTTACGTGATAAATGCCAGGCAAAAACATAAACACGCATGGTAACACCCGTTTGTGGAAGTGGACATTGTTTTAATTTTTTATCTGTGTTTTTTTTTATGTAAATGACGAATGTGACATATTGCACGACCCGCAGAAAAAGCAACCGACTGAAGTCGGTTTTTTCTAAGAGTGCCCTAAAATCACCGTGTCATTCTGTCATTCTGTCATTCTGTCATTTTGTCAGTCTGTCAATCTGTCATTCTGTCTGTCCGTCCGTAACCCGTTTGTGAAAATTGGTGATAGTGACTTAACCGCTTGGAATATTTAAACAATTTTTTGCATACTGATAGATATCAATGAGATCTAACCAATGAACTTACGAAATATTACATTCCATTTAGTATAGCCTCGCCGAGGCGAAAAATGTGAAAATTTTCGAACATTTTTGAACTGCTTCTCCTCGGAAACCGTTGGGCCGATTGAAGTCAAATTTCATATGGAACCTCTATGGGATGGGCGAAACCAAAATTTGCTCATGGGGTCAAGGTCACATGACCAAAATGGCCGCCAAGCCATATATGGTTTGTCTGTCTGTCCGTCCGTAACCCGTTTGTGAAAATGGTGAAAGTGACTTAACCGCTTGGAATATTTAAACAATTTTTGGCATACTGATAGATATCAATGAGATCTAACCAATGAACTTGCGAGATATTACATTCCATTTAGTATAGCTTCACCGAGGCGAAAAATGTGAAAATTTTCGAACTGCTTCTCCTCGGAAACCGTTGGGCCGATTGAAATCAAATTTCATATGGAGCCTCTATGGGATGGGGGAAACCAAATATTGCTCATGGGGTCCAGGACACATGACCAAAATGGCCGCCAAGCCATATATGGTCTGTCTATATGACCGTCCGTAATCCGTTTGTGAAAATTGGTGATAGTGACTTAACCGCTTGGAATATTTAAACAATTTTTGGCATACCGATAAATATCAATGAGATCTTATCAATGAACTTGCGAAATATTACATTCCATTTAGTACAGCCTCGCCGAGGCGAAAAATGTGAAAATTTTCGAACTGCTTCTCCTCGGAAATCGTTGGGCCGATTGAAGTCAAATTTCATATGGAGCCTCTACGGGATGGGGGAAACCAAAATTTCCTCATGGGGTCCAGGTCACATGACCAAAATGGCCGCCAAGCAATATTTGGTAAAAACCCTTCAAAAATAGTCTTCTCCAGAACCACTGTGCAGATTTCCACGAAATTTGATAAATAGCATCTGGAACGTAGGCCCATCATAAATTGCTAAAATGGTGACCCTGGGTTGACCTTGACCTTCTTTGTGCCTAGGTCAAACTTTGACACGTATGCTTTTGTGTTGGATTTTATCCTGCAAACGATTCAGAATACAGTACTAAAGTCTAAGATATACTTTTGCTCCTTACGATAAGGCGCATTAATTGGGGGAACCGTTTTATGTCCAGGTCACATGACCAAAATGGCCGCCATACCCATATATGGTAACACTCATAAAGCTAAAAGCATCCGGCGGGTCGTGCACTTCAGCTGAAGCACTGGTTCACTACTGTAACAATAAAACATAAAGAGATCAATAACGTAACACAGTATACAAATTATGTTCTTGCGACCTTTAGTGAACTTGGACAAGATGTTACGGTGACACAATTCAACATGTAGATGTCAAAACTATGTTGTTGTAAACAATTAGCGCCAAATTTGAAAACTAGTAATGCCGTTGGAAAATTAACTCTGCAAATGATCCAGACGTGGTATTCGATGCTTTAGTGAAATCCTGGCAACAGCTGTGATTTACTCATGGCTGCTCTATTTGCATGCAAAAACTGCACACAAATTACTTTTAATTTCACAAAAAAACTAAACATGATACGAGCTTAATTCTTTTCAAGCTGTTTCATGTAATTGATCTTCTAAAAATGTACGTTTCTGAATCCAAAGGCAGGTTCATGCGAATTTATTTCAAACAATAATTCACAGTACGTCAACATATGTGCTATAAATTTTTGCTAAAAAATCTTGTGTGTGTCGACAGTCATGGCCGATGTTAAAGTTTAAAAAAGTAGGGCAAACGTCAAGGTCAAGATCATAACGTCAAAAATTATCGTACCACTGGACATTTCTTTTGACAGGGAATGCATATATGAAATATTAAAGCCCTATCACTTATTATGGTCAATCTTAACGTTTTTTAAAGAAGTAGGTCAACGTCAATGTGAATGTCACAAGATCAAGAATTATGGCACCACTGGAAAGTCTTGTGATAAAGAATGCACATGTGAAATATAAAAGCCATAACACTTGGAAATCGAAAGTTATGGTCAAAGTTAAAGTTTTAAAAAGTAGGTCATACGTCCAGGTCATAAGAAAAAAAATTCTGGTATCACCGGAAAGGTCTTGTGAAAAGAAATTTTCCAATGAAATATGAAAGCCCTATCAATTACCAATCGGAAATTGTGGTCAATTTTTAAGTTTTTAAAAAGTAGATCAAACGTTAAGTCAGTGGCATAAGGTCAAAAAGGTCTTACGACAAGGTATATACATGTGAAATATAAAAGCCCCATAAGTTACCATTCCAAAGTTATGACCAATGCTAAAGTTTTTTAGGACAGACAGACAGACTAAGACTGAAAAACTATGTGCCCCCGATCTTGGATTCTGGGTGGGGGAGGGGTTGTATAAAAAGGACACCACTCAATTGGCAAATGTCCCGGTGAAAACGTTGTAATAAAATGACTCCATCCCAATGGTTAAATGATTCACCATCCCGTACTGGATGTCGGTCTGCAAGTATCAAAGCGGCAAAGGCACTGAAATGACAGATTCTATGTAAAAATCATGACAATCTTTACTTAAATTAAGCTTGTTATGTTGCTTGACTTATAAACCAAGGGTCGTGAGTTCTCCACACTTTTAGATGAGTCTTTAAACCGATGTCCCGTCTCCATATGACCTTAGCTGTTGGTAGAACGTAAAACTCAAAACACAAACGAAGCTTTTTTAAAACGGTTTCAAATGTGCCTTTCGATGCTTTGAATTTTCAGAAGAAATATTTTATCTCAAAATGTGTGCGTTTTCAAAATCAAACATTAGTAAACTGACCAAAATTTGAAGTCTACAAAAGAAATATGTAATGTAAGAAATATGTCTAAATGCGTTATTTTGCAGAATTATGCATTCAGTAATATACTGGATGAAAACCGTAACTGCAGTTTCCGTAATTTTCAGTTTATAACATGCAACGCAAAAGAGTTCAAATGTGTGCCGTTGCGTATCATGAAATAATGATGTATTCCGGTATTTCATTCCTCTCTTATCAAAATGCGCAGCCTAATCTATAGACTTGCCCAAGTCCCTACATTAACATGTTTTATTTTTAAATGAAAGTCCCTTTAAACAAAAAAACTAGTAAAAGTCTCTTTAGTCTTCATCTCTGAATGTAGGTGTTAATTTCACAATTCTCATAAAAGACGTATTGCTATTTCATTTACAATGTATTTATTTATTTATTTATTTTTGGTAAACAATTATTTCTACAATGGGCACCTAATTAACAGACTTGGGCAAGTCTACCCAATCTACAACCAATTTTAGGGCATGCGCTACGATCGAGGAAAACTCATTTTTGCGGCATGTACATATAACAAATTTATTTGCACAGCTGTCCAGCCTATTCATAAACTACTGTTCAGAAGCCTCTCTAGTTTATAAGTTATTCAGAATTAACATATTTTGAACGGTGATAATTAGTATTATTGCTTTGCTTGCCACTTTAGGGTTGCAGTTTCTCGCGTTCTTCAGTCCTTGATTACATTACGAAAACACACCTGTACAAATACATTTTAAATTTTATCGCCGAAAAAATGAAAATTTTAAGATAAAAAAAATGTGATATTTTTCTTATTTCTGCTAAAAATATAGATTGTGGGTACACGTTAGAACCGCCTCATCGAGGCGGTTCTAACGAGTACCCACAACCTATATTTTAGAGCAGCAATAAGAAAAATAATGTTTACCCCTGTAAACACCAGTTTTACTAAATTACAAGTGGGTTCAAGGGGCTCAGAATTATATAGGCATGTTTTCGTGATGAGGTCAAAGTGATATCTTAATTCTTTCAACCCTGTAGCCAGCTACAAATATTATGCAAACAGTGTAGATCCTGGTGGGATGACTCATAATGAGCCTAATGAGCCATCTCATCCGATCTACATGGCTTGCAATCATCTTGAGACCTACATGTAGAAAAGTGGACGTGTTCAAATTCAGTGATGGAAGAGTGTACTTCAGAAACTCGGGGGTGAAAGAAATAAACCTCAACCTGCCTATTTTTACAGTAGCTGGTGTCATTTTCCTTCTTTTTCTTAGATTTCTTCACAGAAAACGTGGCTTCACATCTCATGCGATTCAGCTGCTACAATCTGATTCATATGCAAATGCTGAATCTTATCTTCTCTTTAGCCCCCCCCCCCCCCATCGGGGCTTGGAGAAATAGATGGGCTACAGGATGCTTCCACGCAGAGCAGAAACCGACCCGCCCACGAGTACTGGTAAACCGCTTAGAGGATCTAAGCCTGCACAGGCAAAGCGGTGCGAGTCGGCCCGTCCATGATTATAAACCCTATCGGTTTCATTGGGAGGCAGGGCTTGAGATGTCATTTCATCTCAATGTCGGATAAAGTCCCACAAAATTGGAAGCAACGTCTCCAAAACGACATTTCCAGTGTTGACGGGGACGTTAAACCTCATATCAAACAAACCATAAAATTATCTTCTCTGAAATATAAGGGAAAATTCTGAAAGTCGTCTGTTTTTAAACTTTGTATGGCGTTTTTAGAATAAACGCTGACATATATATTAATTTTTCGTTTTTCAAAAAAAAAAAAAAGTGCCGTCTAATCATTCATGGAATTTCTAACTTATACCAATACAGGTATACGATTATGCGCGAGAAAATGCTCAAAAGTATCAATTGCGCCTAAACCTGAATATAAGCCGGCCTATATTTTGTGCGGACACATTTCTGTTGTCGTGAAAGCCGGAAGCGACTTGAAAACTCGTTTGCTAGCTTAGTCATTAATGAACACAGAACAGTTTTAGTAAATTGGTAAAACGTAAATAAAGATAACTTGGGTTACAGGGGTATACATGATTTTGCCATATTTCTGCACAAAAGCATAGATAGTGGTACTTGTTAGAACCGCCTCGACGAGGTGGTTCTGACAAATACCCAAAATCTATGTTTTTGAGCAGAAATATGATAAATATAAGAATTTCTATCTGAAAATTTCCATATTCTTCGGTGATTCGAAAAGATGCACATGAAGAAATGATTCAGTAAAAGTATTGAGTAAGCACTTCTTATCAGATACCACCCTCCCCACTCCCCACGCAAGAAAACAGTCGATTAAGACTGAAAGGAACAAAGTTTTATTGACACTTAAGAAATACTATGGGAAATAACTATAACAGTAACAATCACATGACCCTTTTCCCATGAATATCAACGTGGATGATAAGATTCATAATATTATAGATCAAGGTATGCAAGAGAAACTGTTTTCAAGAACCACAAACAGGGGGAACAACCTACGTCAGAGCAGTGACGTCATAACCATTCTTAGGTTTGCCGGCGTTTACTGCACAAAAGGCATTTGTCACAACAAGTAGGCACAGTCGGTGCATTAGGCCATAAAAGAATCAAACATACTGACATCTGTCCCAGAAATGTGGCCTTTTGTTTAAATAATTCGACACAAGTTGATTTGGCAACGATGTCGGAACTATTGTTTACAGCGCCGAATCAAATCTTGTGGCGAAGCTATCGAAGCATTTTCAATGTTTCTAGGTGGAATTAGCTTATGCAAATATTGTTCGTTACCAGCTGTAGTATGTTTTCTGAAGACTCGTAATGTACAAATCTAGTTTGAAGCATTTTATTTACCCTATTTACACCAATATGGCCGCTTCTGAAATGGGTACGACATCTCTGCTATGACGTAGGTTGTTACCCCTCACAAAGGGGAATAAGTATATGAGTATAAGTATTGGAATGTAGGAAAAAAAGTTACAGGAAAAAGGTTACGGAAGAAAAGTCACAGTTTTGGGTGCAATTTAACTTTATAATTTCTTAATGGATTTTGAAATTACTTTGTAGAAATGTTAACCATCATGTGACAATGTGTCTCGTGCAAAACCTAGGTCCGTATCTCCAATGTCAAAGTCATACTTAGAGGTCAAAGGTCAAAAAATGGTCCGAAACTTAAACGTAGACAATAACTTTCTTATTTCTGGATGGATTTTGAAATTACTTTGTAGAAATGTTAACCATCATGAGATAATGTGTCACATGCAAAACCCAGAGCTGAACCTCCAAGGGCAAGGTCATACTTAGAGGTCAAATGTCAAAAAAGGATCCGAAACTAAAACGCAGTCAATAACTTTCTTATTTCTCGATGGATTTTTAAATTACTTGGCAGAAATGTTGGCCATCATGAAACAATCTGCCTCACCTCACACAAAACCAAGGTCCTTACCTCCAAGGACAAGGTCATACTTAGAGGTCAAATGTGGAAAAAGGGTCCAAAACTTAACACCATCAATAACTTTCTATGAATTAATGCGAACATAGACATAGTTTCAGGCGGGGGCATCCGTGTCCTATTGACCCATTTCTAGTTTTTTCTTATTTCTGCTCCAATACATAGGTTGTGGATACTCGTTAGAACCGGTTCTGACGAGCACCCACAACCTATGTTTGGAGTGAAAATAAGAAAAATATCAAAAATGTTCATCGGAAAAAAATGTCCGTTTTGGAGATATGAAAAAATGCACAAAGTTTCACGGCTATGTTATCGTAATGAGTTTCCTAGTTATCAATCAACATTACGAAAACACGCCTTGACAAATATATTGCCAATTTTTTGACAAAAAATTAGAAATTTTAAGATGAAAAATTGTGATATTATCTTATTTCAGCTCAAAACATAGATTGCGGGGACTCGATAGAACCGCCTCCACGAGGGGGTTCTATCGAATCCCCACAATCTATGTTTTGAGCAGAAATAAGAAAAATAAGGTTTACCCCTGCAAACCCCAGTTTTACTATATAAATCTGGGGTTCAATGGGGTCAAAATTATATAGGCGTGTTTTCGTGATGAAATATACAGGAAAACCGAGTTTTCAAGACCTAGAAATGGGAATAACTATAATAACAATATTAATGCAAAATATGATGCAATTCCTAATTATTTATCAGAATATGCAGAAAAAACAAGCGTTCAAGAAAACGCTTAAGAACTACGAAGGTGAATAACTATAACAGTATTGTCCCTTTGACCCCACTTTTTCTTTGCAGCAACATCTCTTGAATATCAATTTAATACAAAATATGACAACATTCCTAATTAGCCTATTTATCAAATGCAGGAAAAACAGTTTTCAAATACTACAAAGGGGAATAGCTTTGTAAATATTGATCGCTAGACCCTGATTTTTTTCCTAGCAATAACATCTTATCAGTATCACCAAGTTATGCAAATTATGAAAGATAGATAGATAATTTATTAATGCAATAAGCCATATGGCCCATGAGCATATATACAATAAACAAACATACAATGATATGCAGGATAGCAACACAGTTCGTTGAAACGTATTCTCATGTATTCCTTTAAGGCCACAAAAATTACACTTTTAATCGCCAATAAATCTTCAGTGAACATAGGTTGTGGGTACCCGCAAGAACCGCTCAAATGAGGCGGCTCAGAAGGGCATCCACAACCGCGTTCGCATCCTTGTAGCTCCTAACAATCATTTGCCTTGGGGAGAGGTGCTGAAATCTTTCGTCGATGATAACATTACAAAAATACTATCCGTCGGGGAATAGTTGACAGTGACGTCACGACTTGTTTTTGTTCTGAACACTGCAAAGCTTATGGGGCTAACGGTAAAATAGCTCAAGTAGTCAGCTACGTCACTATGAAACAATTCCTAACAACCACGTGAACAAGTCCGTGAAATGAACACCCCACTAAACCCCACTTTATGTAGAGAAAACTTGGGTTTACGGGGGTATACATTATTTTTTCTTATTCCTGCACCAATACATAGGTTGTGGTTACTCCTTAGAACCGCCTCAATGAGGCGGCTATAACGCGCACCCACAACCTATGTTTGAAGTATAAATAAGAAAAATATCTGAGATTTTCATCAGAAAAGTAGCCATTTTGGTCATGTGAGAAAATGCACTATGTCGCGGGGATGTGTTATCGTAATGATTTGAAAGTAGGGAAAACAAAAGCGTTACAAACATGAACGTCTGACAGACAACTTTCAGAGAATTACAAAGGGAAATAACTATAACAGTATTGATCCCTTAATCCTTTTTTTTCTGAAGCAGTAACATGTATCAAATATCAATATTCAAGCAAAATATGATAAGATTCCTAACATAATCTAGATATATGAAGGATTCTAACATGACGTTAACGTTTTTCCCATTGAACCCAGTGGAAACGTCAGCGTTTGCAAATATGCGATAATTCACGTCGTCAACGTGGTGCGTGCAATTTGGCGTCATCGTGACGTTGCATGTAAACATTTCCTTCTGTCGACATCCGCTGCAAAATAGTCCCCAAGATAGCGCTTTGTTACTACTGTATTTCAGTTTAGCATCATGTTAGAATCGAAATAATTTCCACGCACCCGGTGTGTTATCGTGATTAACACAGGGTGTTGTCGGGCAGATGCGAATATTAATTCACTCCGGCTTCGCCGTCGTGAATTAATATTTCGCAATCTGCCCTCCAACACCGTGTGTTAATCACGATAACACACGGTACAAGATTACAAAGGGGAATAATTATGTAAGTATTGATCCCTGAACTCTATTTTTCTCTAGCAAACAACAACGTATCAATATCAGCATTTATGCAAACTATGATAAGCTTCCTAAAATTATTAAACAAGATAGACAGGAAAAAGTATTGTGTTAAGGACAAAAATGTAAAAGGGCAACTTTCAAAGAACTACACACGTATAAAAGGGGAACAACTATTCTTGCATACCAGACAAGGAAATCCGTGATTTTACCCTGGGATAGAAATTTATGTTCTGACCCTGGTGTTCCGATCCCAAATCGAATATAATCGCGTGTTTGATAAATGCACTGCTTGATTACAACCTCATGCGCGGCGTCGTCATGCGTGACGTCATTAAACATTCCTGTTTTGTCATCACAAAATGGGGGACTTCGGTAACCCAAGTGACAGCAGCATTAAAAATTCGCAATAGAAATGGAAGGTATGCAAGAAAAAGAATCCGATATGGGTGTGAGGGGTGGATAGAAAAATCCGTCCCTCGGGATCACTGTCCGGCATCACTCGGCAAGCCTCGTGATGCCGGACAGTGTCCCTCGGGACGGATTTTTCAATCCACCCCTCACACCCATATAAGATTCTTGTATTCTTGCACACCAGACAAGGAAATCCGTGATTTTACCCTGGGATAGATATTTATGTTCTGACCCTGGTGTTCCGACCCAATATCGAATATTCCCGCGTGTTTGATAAATGTACAGGTTGAATACGACCTCGTATGCGCCGTCGTTAAGGTTGACGTCATGCACGTTACGTGACGTCACTAAACATTCCTGTAGAGTCATCACAATATGGCGGACGTTGGTAACCAAAGTGACTGCACCATTAAAATCCGGGCTCAGAAATGGAAAGTATGCAAGAAAAAGAATCCAATATGGGTGTGAGGGGTGGAGAGAAAAATCCGTCCCTCGGGATCACTGTCCGGCATCACTCGGCAAGCCTCGTGATGCCGGACAGTGACCCTTGGGACAGATTTTTTACATCCACCCCTCACACTCATATAAGATTCATATATAACAGTATCGATCCTAGACCGTTATGTTTATGCAGCATCAAAATCTCATGAATATCAACATTTATGCAAAATATGCTAAGATTCCCTAATATTATTATATACCCAGAAAATGTCCCGTTTACTTTGTACAGAATTTACCTGTCAATATTTTTCCTTATCATATACTTATTCTTGTATTGCCCTTGAGACAACAGATTTTGCACCCCCTATCTCACTATGTTAGTGGCAGACATCTTGCCTACACAGTCCAACTAGCTGACTCGGGGGCTGGGACAGACTTTAGAGGGCCGGGACAGAAGTTTGTCCCGCCCTTGAGACAACCTATCGGCCCTGCAAATCATAATGCATGAGAAATGGCATAAAAATTTTCAAATGACAATAATTAATAGCTGGAGAAGCCAAAAACATTGCTTTTCATTCATTTTTGTGTTATTTTTATATAAATTTCAGCTAAATTCTTACCTTCTCCTGCTTTCATAGTTGTTTGAATGGTTGTTGGAATAATTGCGCACTGCTATAGCGGTTGCGCCTGAACCACGAAAATAATTTCTAAAGCTAAAAATAACTATTTATTTGCAGAATTTCATACAGAATGTAAATCGCTTAGAAACTTTTATTCGAGCGTCCATGTTGTTTCCTACGTCTCTGTGGCGCGATAACGTCAGAAACTTTGCACTCGTTGACGTCACGTTAAACTACATGTACGTGTGCGCGCCACGGCACTGAATGTCGTTTTACATGCCAAACTGTCTGTTGTCTTTTTTTGCTTAAATTTTCAAAATTATTGCGAAACCCATTGATTGTTTTGAATTGCGGTATAAACCAAACGCATGTACTTGATTAGTGTCTTTAATAATAAAATATAGATCTGCGTTAATTTTATATCTTATTTACGGAAATAAGAATATGATAAAAAGAATATAACACGGTTGTTTTGATATCGGCCCTGGTCTCGGCCCTTGACCTGTCTCAGCCCTCGCCGTTCCGGCTCGGGCTGAGACAGGCAGCACGGGCCTAGACCAGGGCCGATATCAAAA
The DNA here is from genome assembly GCA_963580285.1 of Lucinisca nassula. NCBI lineage: Eukaryota > Metazoa > Mollusca > Bivalvia > Lucinida > Lucinidae > Lucinisca > Lucinisca nassula. The sequence goes on from OY757014.1 coordinate 59,577,973, forward strand.
TAACCGTGTAATATTCTATATATATTGCCCGTCGTCAAGTTCATGTTGCCCGTAGATAAACAGTCCGGTTCACAATAGAACTACTTTCAAATGTATGCATTTCAAGACGAAACATTGGCAGCCATCTTGTCATGCGTATCGACTGAAAGAACGTAAAAAAAACGAAAATAGGTTCTGACAAAGTGCATAAAGCACATTTTATGCTGTGAAACATGACCTGCCTGCAATCTTTTTAGATTTTCTTTTTTCTTTTTTTCTTTTTTCTCCTATTACTGCTACTCGCTCACATCTGAGCATTACGAGCAGGATTTCCTGGGTGGTGACCAGTACTTTTTATTATTATTTTTTTTTTATGATTATTTTTTAAGCAATGTGGATGAAGTGCCTTGCTCAAGGACACAACACTTTGGTCAGCGTGAGGCTCGAACCCGGAACCTCACGATCACAAATCCGATGCGCTACCACTGCATCAAAGCGCTCCACGATTTTTGATACTTTATTCTGACAAGACAATACTACGGATATGACAGTTCACCGAAACTAAGTGTTTTAGATAAAAAGTACATTGGTGACAATAATAAAAAGGTTATTGACTATATATTGTGAAAAATTCGGCACTTGTTCATATGGCGGAGACGCACTCGCAAGCTCGTGCGTCATTCGCCATTTTAACTCGTTCCGAATATTTCACAATATAAAGTCAATAACCTATAATTATTACTCCAGAGTGAGTGAGTGAGATTTTGATTTTTACGTCCCACCAACATTATTACTCCAGATATGCACGAAAAACCAAAGTGTTACTGACAAAAGTGTAACGGACAACATTTAAAGAAATACAAAGGGGAACAACAGTGAACAGTATTGATCCCACAACCTTTATTTTACTGTGGCACAAGTATCTCATGAATATCAACAATTATTCCAAAAAATGTTAAGATCCCTGATATCATTACTTAAGATATGCAGGAAAAACCAAAGTGCTATGGACAGACGGCTGAACAACGCGAAAACAGTATACCCTACCACAAACTTTGTTTGCGTGGTTCGAGGGGGGGGGGGGGGGGGGGGTGGCGGATCTCCTTATCTGTGTTCTAAAGCAAAAACTTAGTTTAGAGTTATTCAGAACCCGTGTGAGGCACTTGTATTCTTCATTGCTCTGAAAATGGCATTTTTTTCTGACGTAAACATACGACATGTTCTCTATTAATACGCCAAACATGGACTGTTGGTGTTCGTCAGAACCGCCTCACGGAGACGATTTTGACGAGCACCCACAATCCATATTTTTTGCAAAGTAAAGAAAACAAAAATAATGCATATCCATGTAAAACACCACTTAGTCGAAAATTTGACAGAGTGAACAGGTCGCCTTTCAAAAAGTTGAGGTTCGGTTTGAACAGAACAAAGGAGATAAACATGCAGAAGTCATGCATTCAAAAACTAACAAAAAAACAAAAAAATAATAATAATAAAAACGCTAATGCGCACGTACAATGAGAAGGTTTTAAAATGTCGTAAACTTGGGAGCAAGCGAATGACGTTATTATTGTTGCAAATGAGTGTATTTTTCTTTCTGCTGGTTGCTCGATATGAGCAATTACATAGATAGCGGTCAAGTATTGTCATGGACAACAATTATCTTCAATAGATATCCTCTTCAAAGTGCAGTTCTGTGTGAAGTCAACAACATTAATGTCTATTACTGGCACGTTTAACTGCCAATTAGACTGATAATAACATAGTATCGAAGACTGACATTTAACCCGTTAATCACCAACAGGCTCCTTTACCCGGTAGAGTTGTACCTGAGCAACAGATCAGAGGAGCTTGCTGATAATGTTCTACACTGTTTGCAATTCCGTTTGCACATTTTGGACTCCTTGCAGGATCGTGAAATAAATTTTGTTAAAATTTTGGGAGAATTGCAATAAGTCCTCTAAATGTCCGAAATTTTAGGAGTTTTACCAGAATGGGGTGTCATTTTTTTTGGCTGAACGTTTCACGAAATGGTCTTTATACTTTAAGCAAACGGTGACGAGTCCAATCAGACGCCGCATGCTGTTCCCTTTGATATGGTTAACCACTGTTTGCCAACGTCCCATTCTGGGTCACTAGGCACACATGGGTTAATAATGTCATTTTTATCATTGGCCATAACATCAACATTAGACCTTGTAGCATTTAAAAATTACGTGCAGGTTTTCCATATTTAGGACAGCAGCATTTTCCTAACCCCAGGATAGAAATGTCTCTTCATCCGAAAAGTGGCGCCGGGGAGGTTTGATCGGTGCGAAGGTGCTGTGTAGATTCCAGAGCCGAAGCGTTCCAGCAGGACTGGGCTTGTTGTGATGGCAGCATGTGCAGGCAGGATGGGTGTCTATTTTTTGTTGTTTTTGTTTTTAGTTTTTTCTTCAGCTCTTTCCTATTATCCTCTATCCAATTCTAATGCCCCATCGCTTGGGAGACGCTTGAGATGGACGGTTGCCAAAGGACTCGGCCATTAAACTCCCGTTCAGTTACTGTCGTCGCTAAGTACTGGTAAAGCGCTTAGACCAGGAATGGTGCAGGTTAACTGCTCGGCATTAGCTTTGCTGTTGAATGAGTCGTAAATCGGCCCCGCCAACTGGGGCTTGAAGAAATAAATGGGCTGCATGATGCTTCCACGCAGACCTGAATCTGGCCCGCACACGAGTACTTGTAAAACGCTTACAGGATCAAAGCCTGTCTAGGCAATGCAGTGCGAGTCGGACCGTTCATGTTTATAAACCCTATTGGTTTCATTGGGCGACAGGGCTTGTGATGTCATTTCATTTCAATGTCGGGTAAACGTCTCACAAAATTGGAAGCAACGTCTCCAAAATGACCTACATAGTGATGACGGGGACGTTAAACATCAAATCAAACAAATGTGCCGTAACGCCACAAGACAACAGACAAGTAAACGGGAAGCTGTTTGTACACGTAAAATGCCAAGCAAACAAATGGCTGCTTTATGTTCAGGTTTTACGTCCCCGTCAACACTGTTTATGTCATTTTAGAGACGTTGCATCCGAATTTGTGGGACTTTTACCTGGCATTGAGGTGAAATGATATCCCAAGCCCTACCGCCCAAAAGTAACCGTTAGGTTTGAAGAAGCGGTCTGACTCGCACCACTTTTCCCTCGGCAGGCTTAGACTTTCAAAGCGGTTTACCAGTGCCCAAGTGAGGTCGGTTTCATTTGTGCGTAGAAGCACCATGCAACCCAATCTATTTCTCCAAGCCTGCTGGTTCACACAATGAATATATATCATATATTGCACGACCCGCAGAAAAAGCGACCGACTGAAGTCGGTTGATTACTAAGAGTGCCCTAAAATCACCGTGTCATTCTGTCAGTCTGTCAGTCCGTAACCCGTTTGTGAAAATTGGTGATAGTGACTTAACCGCTTTGAATATTTAAACAATTTTTGGCATACTGAAAGATAGCAATGAGATCTAACCAATGAAATTGCGAAATATAACATTCCATTTAGAATAGCCTCGCCGAGGCGAAAAATGTGAAAATTTTCGAACTGCTTCTCCTCGGAAACCGTTGGGCCGGTTGAAGTCAAATTTCATATGGATCCTCTATGGGATGGGGGAAAACATAAATTTGCTCGTGGGGTCCAGGTCACATGACCAAAATGGCCGCCAAGCCATATATGGTCTGTCTGTCTGTCCGCCCGTTACCCGTTTGTGAAAATTGGTGATAGTGACTTAACCGCTTGGAATATTTAAACAATTTTGGCATACTGATATATATCAATGAGCTCTAACCAATAAACTTGCGAAATATTACATTCCTTTAGTATAGCCTCGCCGAGGCGAAAAATGTGAAAATTTTCGAACTGCTTCTCCTCGGAAACAGTTGGGCAGATTGAAGTCAAATTTTATATGGAGCCTCTGTGGGATAGGGAAACCGAAATTTGCTCATGGGGTCCAGGTCACATGACCAAAATGGCCGCCAAGCCATATATGGTAAAAACCCTTCAAAAATAGTCTTCTCCAGAACCACTGGGCAGATTTCCACGAAACTTTATAAATAGCATCTGGGACGTAGGCCCATCATAAATTGCTAAAATGGTGACCCTGGGTTGAGCTTGACCTTCTTTGGGTCCGTCCGTAACCCGTTTGTGAAAATTGGTGATAGTGACTTAACCGCTTGGAATATTTAAACAATTTTTGGCATACTGATAGATATCAATGAGATCTAACCAATGAACTTGCGAAATATTACATTCCATTTAGTATAGCCTCGCCGAGGCGAAAAATGTGAAAATTTTCGAACTTTTTCTCCTCGGAAACCGTTGGGCCGATTGAAATCAAATTTCATATGAAGCCTCTATGGGATGGGGGAAACCAAAATTTGCTCATGGGGTCCAGGTCACATGACCAAAATGGCCGCCGAGCCATATATGGTCTGTCTGTCCGTCCGTAACCCGTTTGTGAAAATTGGTGATAGTGACTTAACCGCTTGGAATATTTAAACAAGGAAGAGTCTATTTGCAGTCAACTGCAAATAGCCAAAAAACGTTAAAATGGCTATTTGCAGTCAACTGCAAATAGCCAGAAAACGTTAAAATGGCTATTTGCAGTCAACTGCAGATAGCCAAAAAACGTTAAAATGGCTATTTGCAGTCAACTGCAAATAGCCGAAAAACGTTAAAATGGCTATTTGCAGTCATTTTATATTCATGCCATTTACACGTGCGCCCATCGAAATTCAGATCAGTCTGCGTATCCGCGCTGTCTATTCATAGTCTTCGTTGTGTGCTCTTCGCATCAGGTTAACAAGTCCATGAAATTATGGCTCTTCTAAACCCCACTTTATACAGAGAAAAGCGGGGTTTAAGGGGTAATTATTACCATTCCTTATTTTGGTGCAAACACATAGATTGTGGGTACACGTTAGAACCGCCTCATTGAGTCTGTTCTAACGAGCACATTCAATCTATGTTTAGACTAGAAATAAGGAAAATATACATCATCTTCATTCAAATACGAGGGTCATGATGGCCCTGGATCGCTCAGCTGATCCTTATGGCATGTAATATAAGGTGGAGTGGACGGTTTGAACAATGTTTGGCTGACAGTGGCCCAAGACAGAGCTGACGTGTATGTCACTATTTGGGCACCTTGTGACTTTGAGGGTCAGGTCTTACTGCACCAGACAGAGATGAACGGGCTCAGTCTTACTTACAATGACGCATGGTGTGTGTGTGGGGTGTGTGTGTGGGGTGTGTGTGGGACCCTTTGACAATAAAGTGCTGGCCTGTATGTCACTATCTGGGCACCTTGTGGACATTGAGGGTCAGGTCCTAGTGCACCAGACGGAGATGAAAAGACTCTAACTCACAATGTTGACAAGGGGTGGCCCTTTGTAAAAGGTACCACTCTCTTCATAAAATACCCCTCCTGACCAAGTTATTACAATTCTGAGCAAGTTTGATGATAATTGGACCAAAAACTGTGGCCTCTAGAGTGCTAACAAGGTTTTTCTATGATTTTACCTACTGACCTACTTTTGGACCCCACATGACCCATATTCGAAATTGACCTAGATACTGTCAAGATGATCGTTCTGAGCAAGGTTGGTGATGATTAGAATAAAATTGCGGCCTCTAGAGTGTTAACAAAGTTTTTTCTATGATTTGACCTACTGACCTACCTTTGACCCACATGACCCATATTCAAACCCTACCAAGATATTGTCATGATAATCATTCTGATCATGATTGGACTAAACCTGTGGCCTCTAGAGTGTTAACAAGAAAAGTTTACGGACGCCGCACGACGACGCCGGTGCATCTCACAGTCCCAAAAGCTCACCATGACCTACGGTCAGGTGAGCTAAAAATCTAAGCTCTCGGCCTTATGGTTTCGGAGAAGAAGATGTTTGAACTTTTTTCCAGTATAGGTCAACAGGAGCTAATGAGCCCTGGGGCGTGGCAAATTTTGTCCCAAAGGGCATGTTTGGCAGGATTTATGTAGGCGACCATTTTATGTTGCTATATACTGAATATCTAAGATCTGTACTTCATGGTTTCAGAGAAGAAGATTTTGAAGCTTTTTTCTATTATAAGTTTATTGGAGTTAAGGGACGACAGGATTTGGCCAATTTTGATCCTAGGGGCATGATTGACAGGATTCATGTAGGAGACTACTCGACGTTGCTACATGCTAAATACCTAACCTTGGCCTTATGGTTTCAGGGAAGAACATTTTTGATTTTTTTTTTCAATTTTAAGGGTTTTTTTTTCCATTTTAAGTCTATGGTAGCTACTAGGCCCATGGGCGTAGCCAATTTTGACCCAAGGGGCACTGGCAACACTGTATCATTTCGCTATCTTACACGCCCCTACAGTAGCAGAATATATTTTCTTTCAGTGTAATTTGTTTCTTTTTCTTCCAGTTTGTATTGATACATTAGTTTTCTTACTTCTAGTCAAAACATATATTGACGGTCCTTATTAGAGCCGCCTCGCCGAGGCGGTTCGAACGAGTCCCTACAATCTTATGTTTGAAAGATATAAAAATTTAGTATCTAAAAACTTCCACTTTTTGGTGGTAAAAGTTTCACTATATGTGTGATATAAACGTGCATGTCAAAATTCAAATTCTGTAAATATGAGCCAGTCCATGTTGTAATGATAAATCTTTTCTTTAGGTGGTTTCTTTAATATGGGTCACATAGGAAAATAGGAAACTCTTTACGCATAATCGGTACATGGTATTCGCTGAAAAAAATAACTAACTTACATTCGACTAGTTTACCTAGTAAACACAGAGGGTCACCTAGTCGTCTGTAGGTTGACTGAGCATTCTTAGTCAATTTAACTAGTCTCTCTAGTAAGCGTAAATCAATAATCGTTGACAGGGCATCTGGTCAGTATGACTACCCTTTCTAGTCAGTATGACTAAGGTGTCTAGACAGTTTTCCCGCCGAATGTTGATTGACAGCTTGCAGAATGTGTAGAGGAAGCGTTCCAGACGCCATCTTAACGTTTAGGAGAACATGCACCAACATACAGTGGGTTGATTCTGATATTATTTCACCCAACATACAGAGGGTTGTTGTACTCACCTTGAGCACTTTGTTCTTATTGTTTGTAACTCTGCAGGTAAGAAATATTCTTATATTTCTTAAGCACCTAGTGGTTATAAGCAGCGTTATAATGCTTACAAGATAAACAACAACAACAACAATGTCAACATACAAATATATACGTCCAGAAGCTCTAAAGTCGACATTTCCGTGAATCCAAGCATAAATAATGGGGATTTTCTTTTCTGCAATATGAAAATATAACTCTGCAGGTAAGAAATATTCTTTTATTTCTTCTCTTATCTTCCTAAAGGCGCCTTTACACAGCATGTTTTTCCATATGTGTTTTGAGTACTAGTAATCAGTACTAAGAATCTAGTAATCTACGACTAAAGCAACTAGTAATCAGTACTAAGAATCTAGTAATCCTGACCATGCTTGCTAGTACTTTTGACAGTCACACCAGTACATTTGACTATTAAGCTAGTACATATGACTAGCTTAAACTAGTGAACTTTGACTAGATGAAGCTAGTCAAATGTACTAGGCTAAGTAAAGCTAGTCAAGTTGACTAGTTTTTCTAGTCAAAATGCTTGACTAGGTCTTCCTAGTCACATTGACTATTTTGCATAGTGCTTTTTTGGACAATCATATTGACTAGGTTCCTTAGTCGGCATGACTATTTTTTTTCTCAGTGTTTGAGCAGATCTTCGCAAAGACAGTTTTTCTCATGGTATGGGTGTTTGTATAAAGGCGTATGGAGACCCCCGGGGCTGTAATGTTGACCGCATATCTATTGTAATCCTATTGAAAGATATTATAATCCTTATTATTTGATTCAACCCTTGGGGTGCTAAGAAAAACTGCATCTGAAAATGTCGTCTGCGTATCTCATCTATTTCACATTTTTGTAGTCTGAAAGAATATTTAGACATACAAGCAAACAGTGTTGACCCCGATCAGATTTTTCCCAGCAGTTTGATCTGGATCCACACTGTTTTTAACAATGACTTTTTAATGTAATCAGCACACAGCAACTCAGATGACAATTGTTGTGATTGGCATCTTAAGGGGTTAAAACAGTCGAAAAAAATATAATGACACGAGTGAATATTGCACCCACAAATTAAAACAAAGGTTTTAAATTTTCAGTGAAAATTGATAACTGAAAATTGATATCACTCAGTATATGTAGCTCATACATTATTTTTTTAAAAATGGTTTTCTCCAGTCTATTCACAAATTCATAACAAACACTGCCGATCCTGATCAGATGACTTCCTGATCTGAATCGACATTGTTTGCAAAGGAAGCGTTTGTCTTAAAAAGCATTACAAGTGTTAAATACCACAACAATTACAATTATTTTAGCCACGCCCATTGCAGAGACATTACTCCATTCACTGTATTTATTCAGTTCACTTCTTCATGACAAACACTGTAGATCCTGATCAGATGGCTTCCTAATCTGAATATATATTGTTTGCAAAGGTAGGGTTGACTTTTCCAGCATGATAATGGTCAAATACCACACCACGCCCGTTCATTTTATAGTGAGTGTTTGCCGCTACGTTGCATCGACGTTACTTAGACGTTACCGGCACATTGAGTGCCTGGTGTACACCATGCAGCGAATTCTAGTTCTCCAAGCCCCGAAGGGGATCATTTGTTTGTTTGAATTGAGGTTTAACGTCCCCGTCAACATCTTTTAGGTCATTTTGGAGGCGTTGCTTCCAATTTTGTGGGACTTTTACCCGGCGACATTGAGATGAAATGACAACTCAAGTCCTGCCGACCAATGAAACCAAAAGGCTTATGTGCATTGGACGGTCTCATTCAGTGAGTAATTTTGTGTCCTGTTCCTAAGAAACGGGGGAAAGAGATAACAGAGATGAAAATGAGAGACGGAGGAGTAAGAGGAAAACGAATGGAAGTGTAGAAACAGAAGAAATAACATCATCAGAAGAAATAATACCATCCCCTCTCTACTATTATCTTAACAAACTGTAAACCAATATCAGATGGACGCCTAAGTGACGCAAGGCACACGTCACCTTTGCCTCACCCCCCCCCCCCCGCCCCCACTCCCCACCAACCTCTCATGGGCTTTAAAAATTAGATAAGCAGAGAACATTGCTAAACAGTGAAACAAAAAATATGTGATTTAAAACTATAGGTGTCATATGTTCACACAAAATATAGACTCTATATACCCATTTTTTAGTCCCCGGCCATCGAGGCTTGGAGACATAGATTGGCTGCATGATGCCTCCATCCAGAGCAGAAACTGCCTGCACATGAGTACTGGTAAACCGTGTAGAAGAACTAGCAAGCTAAGGCCAAGTGGTGCGAGTCGGTGCGTCCTAGGCCCTACAGGTGTCATAGGCTTGAGATGTCTTTACGTCTCAATCTGTGGAAAAAGTCGCACAAAAATGGAAGTAACGTCTCTAAAGTGTCCTAAATAGTGTTGCAGAGCACGTAAAACATCAAATCAAACACACATAGCCATATCGGTGAGAGTCTTAATGATTAAGAGCTCAAATTAACTACTAGGCCGCAAAGGCCCATTCCGTTTTAAGATATTTTGTACATCTCCAGGTGGCCTTTCTAACGCTAATAGACTGACTGTAAATAGTCATTTTAACGTTTTCTGGCTATTTGCAGTTGACTGCAAATAGCCATTTTAACGTTTTTTGGCTATCTGCAGTTGACTGCAAGTAGCCATTTTTACGTTTTCTGGCTATTTGCAGTTGACTGCAAATAGCCATTTTAACGTTTTTGGGCTATTTGCAGTTGACTGCAAATAGCCACTCCGTTTAAACAATTTTGGCATACTGTTAGATATCAATGAGATCTTACCAATGAACTTGCGAAATATTACATTCCATTTAGTATAGCCTCGCCGAGGCGAAAAATGTGAAAATTTTCGAACTGCTTCTCCTCGGAAACTGTTGGGCCGATTGAAGTCCAATTTCATATGGAGCCTCTATGGGATGGGGGAAACCAAAATTTGCTCATGGGGTCCAGGTCACATGACCAAAATGGCCGCCAAGCCTTATATGGTAAAAACCCTTCAAAAATAGTCTTCTCCAGAACCACTAGGCAGATTTCCACGAAACTTGATAAATAGCATCTGGGACGTAGGCCAATCATAAATTGCTAAAATGGTGACCATGGGTTGACCTTGACCTTCTTTGTGCCTAGGTCAAACTTTGACACATATGCTTTTGTATTGGAAAAGTGAGAATGCATTTTATCCTGCAAACGATTCAGAGTACAGTACTAAAGTATAAGATATATTTTTGCTCCTTACGATAAGGCGCATTTATTGGGGGAACCGTTTTAGGTCCAGGTCACATGAAATGGCCGCCATACCCATATATGGTAACACTCATAAAGCTAAAAGCATCCGGCGGGTCGTGCACTTCAGCTGAAGCACTGGTTGATACACTTGTCATATATGGATACACCAAGCAAACCTCTATTTGTCAAAGGGAGATAACTTTCGGGAATTCCTGTTTGCTTTTCTATAAACTCTGTCACACGGAAAAAGGCTCAGCTCTTAAAGGAAAGAACAAATTCTTTCCTTTAAGGGTTGGCATCTATTGACATGGAAGACAAAAATACTTTTGAAGGAGTTGCCACCCTTGAAGGGTTTACATTCTGCTAACTTTGCTCAAACACATGACAGATGGTTCGAGAGACAGGTTGTTGTTTCAGTCACTTTAGGTAAATGATAGCGTCAGATCAGGGGATATTTGGGATAATTACAATAGAATTCCTCTATTAACCCTTTTTGTACCATACGGAATCCTCCTCCTTATATATATAGCAGGAGTCTATTTCAAAATTAAGGGGGTTCAGGTTGTGTTTTTTTCAAAATGTGTTTGGAAAATGGTTAATCTTTTTGCAAACAGTGGGGGCCCTGATCAGACGCCGCGTTCTGCGGCGTCTGATCTGGGCCTGCACTGTTTGTCAAATACCCGTTTTGGGGTTTCAGTTAAAAGTAAATCTGATGTTAAAAGCTAAATGAGAAGTTTCAGTTATCCTTTCTTGTTGTTTTCTACACCCAGTGTCTCTTAATAAGAGACCGCCTTTGGGACTGTTCAAAATTGGTTTTAAATGTCACTTTTGAACAGTCCCAAAAGTGGACTTAATATAGGAATTTTCCTGTAATTCGATCTTCTATATAAATAATGGTTTGTGGTGTGTTTGTTTGTTTGATTTGAGGTTTAACGGCCCCTTCAGCAATGTATAGGTCATTTCGAGACGCTGCTTCCAATTTGGTGGGACTTTTACCAGTAAATGAGATGAAATGACATCTCAAGCCCTGCCGCCCAATGAAACCAATTGAGTTTATTAACATGGACGGTCCAACTCGCACCGCTTTGCCTGGACAGGCTTTGATCCTTTAAGCGGCCTACCAGTACTCGTGTGCAGTCGGTTTCAGCTCTGCGTGGAAGCATCATGCAGCCTATCTATTTCTTCAAGCCAGACTAGCTAGTTTCGGCCATTTAGGCCTCATCAGTGACCCTCAAATATTTTCAAAATTCAACAATGGAATCAATGATCCCAAAGGACAAGAACATATAAACTACACTAAACAATCTTTTATATAGACAAAAATGCATTCTCATTTTCATGTACAACTGTTTGTTTATTTTTTTGTATTGGAGTTTTTACGGCCCGGTCAACACTATTTTAGGTCATTTTTGAGCAGGTAAGTTTACCTATCCACACTTTTCCTGGGCAGATTTATACGTAAGCGGTTAACCAGTACAGTGCACATTCTTTCGCCAGAAGCTGACAACTGCCCTTCTTGAACCAGCGACCGTAGAAACGATTACATGATCAACCATCATGAAAGAATGTTGCCGAACCCGGCAGACATCGAACCCGCGTCCTCCTGATCACCAGTCAGGCGCGTATCCGACTAAGCTACCGAGGCCGGTCAAGATCGCTGAAGTACCCAAAGAAAAGATCCTCTGCAAGCAGAACAGTCTTAAACATGTTTTTATACATGTACGATACAGCAATGTATTATTTTCTAATGTATAATTTATTTTCCTAATTTTGCTGGTAGGAACAAGGTAGAACCGCATTTTAAGCATCATCCTTGTATGTTTGGGAAGAGATTGTTCTAGACGTTTAGAGCCTCGGGTCTTGAAGAAATATCTGGGCTGCATGATGCTTCCACGCTGAGCTGAAACCGAACACGAGTACTGGTAAACCGCTTAGAGGATCTAAGCTTGCCCAGGCAAAGCGATGCGAGTCGGACCGTTCATGCTTATAAACCCGGTATTCGGAAAGAAAGTATCAGGAAAAAAGTATCGAACAAAAAGTATCAGTTCTGGGTAGGAAAAAAGTATCCGAAAAATAAGTATCAGTTTTAACAAGATTCGCTTCTGATGTTACAATGATTTAATGATTCGGATACTTCTTTTGTATGTTTTGCTTTGTTTTTCAGTTTAATAATCAATTTTGCAACCTATCTCTGTAATGCTTACCTTATAAAAGGGCTTGAGATGTCAATTCATCTCAATGTCGGGTAAAATTCCTCCTCAGCTCCAGAATGACTTATAGTATAGATGGGGATGTTAACCTCCATTTACAGAAACTACAAGTCAGACCTCCATGCTCATGGACCCTATTTGGTTTCATTGGGCGGCAGGGCTTGAGATGTCATTTCATCTCAATGTCGGGTAAAAGTCCCACAAGTTGGAAGCAACGTCCCCAACATGACCTATATAGTGTAGACAGGGATGTTAAACCTCTACTTAAACAAGGTAAAGTGTGCAAGTCGGATCCCCATGCTGATGAACCCTATTTGGTTTCATTGGGCAACAGGGCTTGAGATGTCATATCATCTCAGTGTAGGGTGCTTGAGATGTCATATCATCTCAGTGTAGGGTAAAAGTCCCATAAGTTGGAATCAATGTCTCCAAAATGACCTATATAGTGTAGACAGGGAGTTTAAACCTCCAATTAAACAAACTAAAGTGTGCAAGTCAGGCCTCCATGCCCATGCACCATATTTGGTTTACTGGGCGGCAGAGCTTGAGATGTCATTTCATCTCAATTTCGGGTAAAAGTCCCACAAATTGGTAGCAACGTCTCCAAAATGACCTATATATTTTTTTCCTGATACTTTTTTTCCAGATTCTTTTTTTCCGATAAATTTTTCCGGATACTTTTTTTCCTGATACTTTCTTTCCTACATTCTATAAACCTTACTCGTTTCATTGGGCGACAGGGCTCGAGATGTCATTTCATCTCAGTGTCGTGTAAAAGTCCCAGAAAACTGGAAGCAATGTCTCCAAAATGACCTATACAGTGTTGACGGGGACGTTAAACTTCAAATCAGACAAACAAAAAAAAAACAGACAAAGCCTTAAAAATGACGATAGCCGTAGTTCGTATGGCACGGCTTTCACAATGGAGTCTTTAAACTATGATTATTTGATATCATTCTGTTTGCCCTCTATGTTACCCCAAGCAGGCAGATACAGCCGATTTTTAGCAATATTAACAGAAAGTGAAGCTTTTAGCCGTTAAAGTAGGGTACTGTCGTTGTTTTTCCACAGTTTTGTATGCTTCATATAAGGATTAAGGGTTGTTAATTTGAAAATAAAAATGCCGCCATGTAGTTAAATAAAAGTTACACTTATTTGATATCTTTTTTAAGGTATTTAAATGGACAATTAGATTAAAACGGAACATGTTTGTCAAATTGAAAAATAAATAAGTTATATACGTTTAAAAATTATTTTCCATTAAAGCGCCTGCTATTTCCAACAAGACATTCTGTACAAGTAAGCCGAGAAGGTCAGCGCACAGTAAAATGCTTAATCCTTTGCGCCAACGGCATAAATGTCAATAATAGTTGCGGATGGCATGTATACTGTGCCGTATCAACTTCAATGTGACGTCATAACGTTGCATAGACGTTGATGAGACGTTTGCATTTACGCCATGTACCCAGTGAATCATGGTTGCATTCAGTCCTGCAATTTGTCTTGTGAGAAACATCCCGCTAACATAAACCCATTTCATACTTGAAACCCCTAAACGGGTACCGTGGCAAACAGTGCAGGCCCAGATCAGACGCCGCAGAACGCGGCGTCTGATCAGGGCCTCCACTGTTTGCTAAAAGTTCAGTCATTTACCAGATAAATTTTGATGACTGAAATGATTTCTTGCTGTATGTAAGGAGGAAGATTCCATTTGGTACAAAAAGGGCTAAACTTTATTGAATACCTCATTTGTTCCAGATTTTTGATATCAATGAGAACATCAATAAAAGATATAATCCATTTTCTTGAAATATTTGTGGCACCATTTTTAACGTTTTTGATTTAATCATACCCACCTTCTGTCTTAATTAATGCCTTTAAGGTGTCTGTGCATTAATGATGGGTCCTAATTCAACAAATGACGAGTAAGTAATACATAATGCCAGACATTACGTTAACAAGTTCATGAAATGAACACCCACTAAACCCCACATTATATTTAGAAAATTGGGTGTACGGGGTTATACATTATTTTTCTTATTTCTGCTCCAAGACATAGGCTGTGGGTACTCGTTAAAACCGCCTCATTGAGGCGGTTCTAACGAGCACACACAACCTACGTTTGCAGTAAAACTAAGAAAAAATATTACGATTTTTCATCAGAAAACTAGCCATTTTGGCGATGTGAAAAATACACTATGTCGCACAGGGTGTTATCGTAATGACGCTAGTGTAATGAGCGCCATGCAAACCACGGTTTTCTCTAGGTAGAGGGTGTTCATTAGATGTCTTTCTTCTGTTCAAAGCCATCATAAATGCTGGAGCCTCAAAGATGCAGTTCTTACAATTTCGCGCAACCTATATTTGGGCATCTATTTGCTTAAAGTCCGTGCATTTTTGCAAAACTCACCGTTAACAAAACAAACCTGACATCCCCACAATAGGAAATGGACTACTCCAAAATCATTTGCAAACGGTGCAGACCCAGATCAGACCCCACAGAACGCGGCGTTCGATCTGGGTCTACACTATTTGCTTAAAGTCCATGCATTTTTGTCAAACTCACCGCTAACGAAACAAACCTTGCATCCCCACAATAGGAAATGGACTACTCCAAAATTAATAGGTGGAAGATTCAGTTGCCATATAGGGGTCAGTCTCAGACACTATATGAGCTTTAGAGTTAAAACAAAAACACAGCACAGCCCCAGATCAGACAATCCACAGTAGGACAGCTGATACAGGCCCGTGGTGTTGATTGCCATTGCAACTGTAAAGTTGTGGAACAGTTGTCAGTATTTAGTCTGTATGTAGATGCGAATTTAATCCAAGAATGAGTGAATTTAATGAATAAACATTACGCCACAATATTCTTTGTAGTTTTGTCCTTGTATATTAAGCAGTCTACTTGTTCAGATGTTTGAACAGGGACTGTGTGGGCGAAAGTTAAGAACTTGGTAGTTGTGACATTGGAGCCATAGACGTATAGACACCTGAGATACCTTAGCCTGGGCTGGAGTAAAAACTGCTCATCACGTGAACAAGTCCGTGAAATGAAGACCCCCTAAACCCCGTTTTACATAGAAAAAACTGGGGTTTACTTATTTCTGCTCCAAGACATCGATTGTGGGTACTCGTTAGAATCGCCTCAATGAGGCGGTTCTAACGAACACCCACATCCTATGTTTTGAGCATTTATAAGAAAAATCTGAAGGATTTTCATCAGAAAAGTAGCCATTTTGGAGATGTGAAAAATGCAGTAAGTCGTTAGGGCGAGTTATCGTATCAAGGTTGCAGACTGAAGTACCAGCATCAGTTATGTTTTCAGTGTCCATTGGATTAGCAGTAGTAGTCTCAGTCATCTCAGCGACCCGCCTAGGACCACTGCCGTTTACCTTGGGATCAACATATTTAATTTTCTGTTTACTACAAAAATCCCAGAAATCGTCCTCAAATGTCAGGTAGAAAAAAAAAACTGTCGGTAAAGAGTTCAACAGCTATACGACCATCTCTAAGTCTTTTATCAGTTTGACTCTCTATAGAATCCTGGTTTTGTACAAAATAGAATTTCTTGCTTAAGTAAGGTCTTCTCTAACATAGATCCGATCTATGGGGGATTTATCTAAATTGTCAGCCCTGGGCTGTTCCATTGGCTCTCTGTAGAGAATGGAGGCTTTTGATCTGTAGCTGCAAAATTTCACAATAATATCCTTTGGTCTGGGGTTACCGGGTTGTCTGTTTGAAAGGCGTGTTATCAGATGGACACGGTCATTTTCCCTGGGATCAGCCCCACCGTCCACATACTGGTTCAGAAAGCTACATGCTAGTGTTTCGCAGCTTGTTTTGTTGTTTTCTGGAATCAAAGATATCACTATATTGTTTCGCCTCGAGTATTGTTCGAGGTCATCACACTGGGATTTGGATAATTTTAATTCATCAGCGGGCTGTTTTGCATTACCAAATAGCTCTATTATGGTGTCATTTAACTCAAACAGACTGATTCACTACATTTTCCGAAGGGTTGTCCTTAAGCACATTCAATACAGTGGGTCACAATTTCGTCTTGGATCTTAGGTAGTTAAAAAAGCTCTCCAATGAAGCAATTTAACAAGCTTTCATTCTTGATTAAACACTCAAGGAGGGAAACAACAATAATTTCCGGATCAATCTCCATAGAGGTCTCGTACTCATGATCACTCTCTCCCCGATGACGTTTGGGTGTGGGGGGCATCCATGCGGCTTCTCCTGACAAATGAAACGGTAGCTGTAGCTCCAGTAGATGTAGTAGTAGGCGTTTGCCCTTAGGGTTGCCGTTGTTACCCATACTGCTAGAAAAGAGTCTACAGTCTATCTCGGTAATCTCCGCCTATAGGCCCACGAAAACTAATGACAAAGGACAATTTAAGTAGGAATCTGCACAACTCCCTCACAGTTTTTGACTCTAGAACATTTATTCTTGTAACAGAGGTATTTTAGGACATCGTACCAGACACTAGTACTTTAACTCAGTAGCTCTTCCAAGTTGTTGAGAAAACTTCAAACGGCGCCACATATTTTTAACTCGCCATTACAGTACCGGAAGTAGCAAAAAAAAAAGTTCAGTGTGTGACTTGGTAGTCAATCAACCATGTAATTGGTAGTTGTCATCATGTCAACCAGGGAAACTGCTTTCTTCTTCTTCTTTTTTCTTTTTTTTTCCTTTAGGAGCAAAATGAGTTCTAAAATTGCATTTTTAATCCGAATCAAGAGATCCATGATGGGCCTAATCCATGGTAGTTTAAAGTTTTTTTTTTTGTTTTGTTTTAAGCTCAGACGGGCATTTTATCCAGCAGAGTGAAACCATCTTAATAATTGGTACAGGGCCTCCAATTCGTATGAAGATAGTTTAAAATCGAGTCATGGGCCTAGGCGGAGATGTCGCTTAAACAATTTTTCTCTTATTTATTGGTTTTGGTGACCATTTTGTTCAGCGGAGCAGAACCATTTAGCAATTTTGGTAGTCACCTAAGACACAGTTCTGTGAAATTATTTTGAAATCGGCCCATTGGCCTAGGCGGATATGTCATTTTTATGTATTTATTTTTTTTTTTTTTTAGCTCTGACGGCGATTTTGTTCAGCGTAGCAAAACAATTTTAGAAATTGTGACAAAGAGTTACCCAAGAAGCATTTCTGTAAAATTATTTTGAACTCGGGTCATTTGCCTAGAAGGGGTTCGAGGGGATCAAATTATATAGGCGTGTTTTCGTGATGATGACCCTCAATGGCTCAAACTACCTGTATCCAAAAAATTTCATGGTCGGTAATATTTGGTGGACCATAAACTCAAAATAATATAGGTGTAACTCAGGCAATAAGTGGTGTAAACTTGAAATAATATGCGCTGCTCCACATCATAGTCTAACTATACGTAAAGTTTCAGCTTCATCAGATGTAAAATGTGGGAGGCATTATCCGGAAACAAATATGTTTAGAAAAATATGTGAAAGGTGAATAACGCTGGTAATATTTGGCGAACTGTAACCTCAAAATAATATGCACTGTTCCACATCATGGTTTTACTATACGTAAAGTTTCAGCTTCATCAGATGTAAAATGGAAGAGGAGTTATCCGGATGTTTAGAACAACCTGTGAAAGAGGTATAACTCTGGTAATATCTGGCAGACCATAACCTCAAAATAAAATGCACTGTTCCATATCATGGTCTTACTGTATGTAAAGTTTCAACATCATCGGATCTAAAATGTAGGAGGAGTTATCCGGAAACAAAATTTTTCACATAAAGTTTCAAAGGGGTATGACTCTATTATTATTTGGTGGACCATAACCTCGAAACAATATGCAAACTACATCTGAAAATTTCACCTGCTTATGTCGTCTACTGAGTTTTCTTTTTTTCAAATGTTTTGAAAATACTTTTGCATACAGGCAAACAGTATGGTCCCAAATCAGACTGCTCCTGTGAGCAGTCTGATTTGGGTCCACCCTGTTTGCAAAACTGACTTTTAAAGCAACGTGCAGAAGGCCCAAATCATGGTCTAATTATATATGAAGTTTCAGCTAAATCGGATGTAAAATGTAGGAGGAGTCATCCAGAAACGAAAAGTTTACAAAAAATTTCAAAGGGACATAATTCTATTATTATTTTGTGGACACTAACCTCGAAACAATATGCGCTGTCCCACATCGTGGTCTAACTATGTATGAAGATTCAGCTTTATCGGATATAAACTGTAGGAGGAGTTATCCGGAAACGAAACGTTTATAAAAAATTTCAAAGAGGCATAACTCTATTATTATCTGGTGGTCCATAACCTCAAAATAATATGCGCTGTCCCATATCATGGTCCAAGTATGTATGAAGTTTCAGCTTGATCGGGTGTAAACTGTAGGAAGTGTTATCCGGAAACCAAAAGTTTACCAACAAATTCAAAGGGCATAACTCTATTAATATTTGGTGGACCGTAACCTCAAAATAATATGCGATGCCCCACATCATGGTCCAACTATGTATGAAGTTTCAGCTTCATCGGATGTAAACTGTAGGAGGAGTTATCCGGAAACGAAAAGTTTACAAAACATTCAAAGGGGCATAACTCTATTACTATTTGGTGGACCGTAACCTCGAAACAATATGCGCTGCCCCACATCATAGTTTAACTATGTATGAAGTTTCAGCTTGATCGGATGTAAACTGTAGGAAGAGTAATCCGGAAACAAAAAGTTTAAAAGAAAATTCAAAGTGGCATAACTCTATTAATATTTGGTGGACCGTAACCTCAAAATAATATGCGATGCCCCACATCATGGTCCAACTATGTATGAAGTTTCAGCTTGATCGGATGTAAACTGTAGGAGGAGTTATCCGGAAACGAAAAGTTTACAAAAAATTCAAAGGGGCATAACTCTAGCAATATTTGGTGGACCGTAACTTCAAAACAATATGCGCTGCCCCACACCGTGGTCCAACTATGTATGAAGTTTCAGCTTGATCGGATGCAAACTGTAGGAGGAGTTATCCGGAAATGAAAAGTTAACAGACGGACGGACAGGCGGACGGACGGACGGACAGACGGACGGACGCCCGGGGGCATAACATAAGACGACCGTTTTTCAAACGGGCGTATAACAAAAACTGTTAACGACGGACGGACAGACAGGCGACAAACGACGGACACACGCGAATCACGATAGCTCACCTTAAGCACCTTGTGCTCAGATAAGCTTAAAAGCGAGTGTCCAATTATGTCTTGTTGAATGAATGAACTATACAATATTTTTGTCAAATCAACTTTCTATATTAACGAGATTCTACAGAACTTACATAATAAATTTGCGCTGAATGATGGGTTCTTAAAAGAACATATTTGTCCGGAACTATTTCTATGTGCCCTTGCCCATATACAGCTGTCTGTATAACTGACTTATTTGCCTATAATCTTCTTGCAACTCTGTCTCACGCCGGGCCCACCAAAGTCTAACTGCTGGTTTTCGTTTGCTTCTGCATTTTAGTTATTTCATGCTGTCGAGTCCTCGTCGTTATTTCATCTGTGTTTTTGTTTGAATTTTATGGGTATGTTGCAAGGTTGAGTGAAACATTCATACAGACTGAACAAATTGTTTGTCTAAATCACTAACGAATCAAGGGCGAGGATTATGGCCATGTAAAATCGATTTAAGCCATCCACCACCGATCCAGTAAAATGTTTACTGACCATGCAAAGTGGGTATTTCTGTTTTGTATTATTACTGACATTGTTGATCCTTGCAGGTTGCACTACAGTAAATAATTGGTCTTTATGAAAGCTGCACTTGCTTTGGGGTCAGCTTTCAGTACAGTATTGAATATTCTGCTGCTTCTGATTGGATTTGGTGCTAAGCCATTATTTTTCTGAGAAGTTTTATTGTTTATTAGAAGAAATATTAGTAGGTATTTGCTATTGTAAAATGCAGCTGATTTAAATTGAACCAGAAAATTGTGCTGACTGGCCACTGGAAATGCCTGGATTTATTCGCTGCGGTATGGGTTTGTTGACACTGGCTGCCAAAACGGCCAAAATATGCCGCACAGCACCCATATTTTTAGCTGCTTCTGGAAGGTAAATGGTCAGCCTGTCAAATTATATATATAGCCTCATAATGGAAGCATTAGACTTGCTGAAATGTGGCAGAACATGGAATATGCCCCAATTTACATTGTGAGTAAGGGGATTTTTTTTACTGTAGTGCCACCTAAACCGAAAGTAGAAAAATCAGCTCTTCTCTAATGTTTTCATTCATTACATAATATTTTCACAAATAATAGGTTCCCTCCAATTTTGTATCTTAAACTAGATCTTTCTGGCATGTATTTTGTCACAGAAACTGTACAAATTGTAAGTTTAATTCTAGTTTAGGACTAACTGGGTGTACTTTATCAGTTTTTGCTTCTGTTCCATGTAATTGGAGGGGTGTGTGTGTTGGGGGGGGGGGGGGTCAAAGCCATGTAAATCAGTTGTCATTGGTCTGTTTGGAAAGCAGACTTGCAGTAAAAGTATAAACAGGAACACAAGAAAAAGAAAATACTCCATATTTAATATAACACTGAGGTAACTTGGCATTAGGCAAGGATCTCAAGCCAATGCAAAATTTCAAAATTGTCTCTCCGAACAGCCCGCTGCAATATCGCAATGAGTTTTCTCAGCCATTGTAAGTTCTTATTGGTTGGGTTCATGTTACAAGATTTAAATAGATATATTCAGCCATTTCTCATGGCATTAAGGCTTTTATAATCATTTTCTCAAAGTTTTGTCCCCAAAATATCCTCAAAATGCCAATTTTTACTGAAATTAGGGGGTATAGGTGGGAGAACAGCCAAAATTTCTAGCATGGATGCTAATAGGACATGATTTAGTGCATTTTAGGATTAAAGTATTCCAAAGACATCTGAGAAGAAGCACTGACGCAAGTCGGTTTCTGGGTTCCATTCTGGAAAGAGGTAAACTTTGCGCTTTTTCACAAAACATGGTTTGTCCGGCTTTCATCGTAGAATCTGGAAGCGATAACTTTTTCGCAAAGTTTAAAGATTCTTTGTCACTGAACATTAATTATGCATGACTATATTATTAGATATGGTCTAAACTTGTGTTTGGCAATTCTTTTGGTGGATCATAAAGAAATAAGGGTTTGGTATAGGTTGCACTACAGTAAATAATTGGTCATTATGAAAGCTACACTTGCTTTGGGGAGACCTTTCAGTACAGAATTGAATATTCTGCTGCTTCTGATTGGATTTGGTGCTAAGCCATTATTTTTCTGAGAAGTTTTATTGTTTATTTAAAGAAATATTAGTAGGCATTTGCTATTGTAGAATGCAGCTGATTTAAATTGAACCAGAAAATTGTGCTGACTGGCCACTGGAAATGCCTGGATTTATTCGCTGCGGTATGGGTTTGTTGACACTGGCTGCCAAAACGGCCAAAATATGCCGCACAGCACCCATATTTTTTAGCTGCTTCTGGAAGGTAAATGGTCAGCCTGTCAAATTATATGCCTCATAATGGAAGCATTAGACTTGCTGAAATGTAGTAGAACATGGAATATGCCCCAATTTACATTGTAAGGGGATTTGTTTTACTGTAGTGCCACCTGCATGTATTTACTGCTGGTATTTTTGATAACAGAAAGCCGGTTGGTTATTTTGTGTGAAAATAACTGTCTTCTTACTTTTCTACAAGTGATGTTGCTTTATATTGGCTTTTTTGCCTTTGGTGCCTTGGGTTATTGTCCTAACCCTAATTCTGCTGAATATTTTAATCTGCCACACCCGCTACCGATTATCAACCAATCAGATTACTGGATGCAAATTATTGCAACAAATTCGCAATCTGACTGTCAAACAATAAAGATCCCGATTAGATGCTTCTGCATCTACATTATTTGATAGATAAGGCATATCCGGGCTCAGCAGAACAAGGATTAACTTCCACGATTTTTACCCTTGTATCTCTGAGTTCGTTTCTGAACTGGACCCTTCTGACGCATCCCTTCTTGTAAAAAGTGGGATTTAGTCTAAGCCATCAACATGGTGACAAACAACAGATTGCTCGCAAGCTAGCAATGGGCTTAAACTCAAAAACAAACAAACAGACATATCTTCATGTTTCTAATTATTGATTCCCAGTCAAAGCTTAGTTTGTTCTCTCGCATCATGACGGTTTAATTCAGTGGGCAATCTACTAGTTGGTCGAAACTACTTTATTAACAACGTCATCCGATATGCGCATATACACAATACAACCACTTGGAAGTGAACGGGCCTCTGTTTTGAATACAAACTTGCATCCGTCGTGTGACGGAGTAAATACGACAGACAGTCATAGCGAAACACATGAGCCAGCAGGATCAACCGTGATGTGCACAGTAAAGACAGTCAAACTTATAAAGGGCGATCCTTTGAACAAGACAGCAATGTATGTGACCTGAAGTATAGATCCATATACCCAGAATTCTTTCGATTGTTTGTCCAATTATGCATCACAAAAACATGCCTATATAATTTTGACCCCCCACCCTTTGAATCTCACTTTATATAGTAAAACTTGTTTTTTTTTGTTTTTTTTTTGGGGGGGGGGGGGGGGGGGGTGGGGGGTGGGTCCGGCCCTTTCAAGATTATTTCACTCAGATCGAGCCGATCGTTAATCAGAGGTGGGCGAAAACCGGAGTACACGCAGAAAAACCACCCGACCTTCCTTTGCAGAACTTTGCGTCTCACATCTGACCCGAGCGAGGCTCGAACCACAGCGATGAGAGACCTAACAGGTGTAAACCTTATCTTTGAGCAGAAATATGAAAAACATCCCAATTTATCATCTTAAAATTTCGATTTTTTGCAGCCGTAAAGTTTACAGTGCATTTGTATTGGCGTGTTTTCGAAATGGACTTTCTATGTTTACTGAAACAAGAACAGACTCACTAGATGATATAAATTCAACGGGTTTTATATTATTTTTAATACAGAAAAAACACAATATCAAGTACGAGGTCCGGAGGCATTGGTCTTGCCAAAAAGCCAAATGTGAAAATTTCATGCATATAATTGATTCTGTGGTTCGTCCTTTCAAAGCACTTTACTACTAGATCAAAAAATTGTTTATATATCTCCAGGAACGTCTGCTTACTCTCATGTAGTTCCATATTTTGAAATTGCCGAGTAAAGTCTTAACAAGTTTTGAGAACCAGTGTTCAGATTGACTGTTATTTGGGCACTGGAATTCGAATTCTAAAGATGTCGTTTTAGTATTGTCCCATCATGCAAATAATCTTGATATTGTCTTTGATGATCTGAAAGGCAAGTTGCAGCTTTATAACTTTATAAACAGCAAAATTTAAATGCAGCACTCTAAAGACAAAACAAAGATAAAGGAGCAAATACTAATGATTTCAAATTAATACATTTTGCAAATCGATTTCGTTAAATATTTTAAATGATAGAAAACAGAGCGATTCACCAGAACATGTAAAACGTAAGTATACAATATTATTTTGTTTGTAGCTCAACTCTGCTAAAATTGGTTTCACAGTTGAATCAGTGAAAATTTTATTCATTATTATCTGACGCATATTGTCTGGCGCATTATGTTTAAATTACTGCACGGTGTCCGGGGGAAGTAATCAGTCGTTTAAAGCTGTGGGACCAGGTATCAAAGCGCCCATTCTTTTCTCTTCGCTTTGTTACCGCTTGCCAGTATATTTGCGCCTGCTCCTTTATACACTGCTCAAAACAATTAAAGGAGCAAACTTTTAAGTCTGTATAACATCACCGCTTGGCAATTTCTAAACTCAGGTTAAGGCACTATTTTAAAGTGACACCTCTTAAAGGCATTTATTCTTGATTATTGAGGACCATCATTGCATTACATAATATTACATAGCTCTCAGTGCTGACTGAAGAGAAGTTCTCTGTCTTCAACAGGTAAGGGGCCTCTTTGGGGGAAAATCAATAGTTTACTTACTGTTGACTAGAATGTACCTCATTGATTTTCCCCTTAACTGCCTTAGTCGGTGGATTCAACAAGAGCTACTAATATTAGGGGCTACCTTTGATCTGCTACAGAGAGTATATCACAGGGGGCGGGGTACAACAATTATGAGCACACGGTGTGTCCTGCTGTTACAAGAATAAATGCCATTAACAGTGTTCATGCAAACGTCAAGAAGCAAGGTTCACGTGCAAAGCAAGAATGTGAGCAACAGCAGGGATACCCCTACAAAACGACTGAAATCTGGAATGGGTCGATCTGTTCAAAATTTGAGTATGGCTCAGAAACCTGTCAGTCCTTAGGTTATGTGTTATCTTGGGCTTCATGGTGACTTCATATGGTGTTAGGCGGTTCTTGGACAAAGTTGAGGTCGCTCAAGCTGTCGCTTTGCTTGAAAGTGGGTACACAAAAAGGATCGTTTTGCCAGGCTATGGAGACGCTTCTAGGAGACGGACAAGTTTACTAGAGTAGTAGGGCAAGGCCGACACCACATGACTATACTTTGATTATATTTATCGTCATTTCTGCTCTGAACTGACATAATATATTTCTAATTAAGGCTGACACGATTAATCGTATAATCGATTAATTGATCGATAAATTCTACAAAAATGATTATCATTTCTGATTGGCTTTTAATCGATTACTTGATAGGTGCAATTTACTACTCAAAAGTTATGCCTAAAATAGCTGGATGAGTGGCAAACAGTGCAAACCCTGATGAGACGCCGCATGATGCGGCGTCTCATCTGGGTCTACACTGTTTGCTCGGGCCTGTCTGTTCAAATATACATATGGTAAAGTGCTACATATGGTAAGAGTCATGCTCAGACAGAAAGCCAGACAGGTAAAACAATGACAAACCCCTTAGTGATTACTAATCGATTATCGATCGCAATGACAGGACTGATAATCGATTATCTTTTCAGCTCCGATTAGCCAGCCCTATTTCAAATCTACGAAAATAATACTCTTAGTCAAAGAGTTGCCTCAATGAAGACGGATCGCATGAAAAGCTTATGAATGACGCATGTGTTTGTTTGATTTGATGTTTAACGTCCCCGTCAACACTGTAAAGGTCATTTTGGAGACGTTGCTTCCAATCTTGTGGGACTTTTACCCGACACTGAGATGAAATGACCCCTCAAGCCTTGTCGCCCAATGAAACCAATAGGGTTTATTAGCATGGACGGTCCGCCTCGCACCGCTGTTCCTGAAGCGGTTTACCAGTACTAGTGTGCGGGCCGGATTCAGCTCTGCGTGGAAGCATCATGCAGCCCATATATTTCTTCAAGCCTCTAAGGGAGGGGGCTGAAATGACGTATGTGATATGCGGCTTTTGTTTTATTTATCTTTTCATGTTAATATTGAAATATCCGTATGTATTTTATGTTTATGTGTAAAAAATAATAAAAACAAATCACAGGTTGTCCAACTGACAGAGTGCGTGTTGTGATTTTACGGCCCAGAGAACAGCTAAGGTCATGGCGAGCCGGTAGGACACCTTCACTCGTCCCTGAACAGTCTTAGACCCTCTAGGTGGTTTACTAGTACGTACTTAGTGAGACCTCACACTCCCCACAACAGTAACATACAACAACCGATGGGTCAACGACCGAGTCCTCATCTCAAGCCGTCTCCTCAGAGATGGAGCATTAGACTAAGAAAACGGATAGGATAGAGTAAAAGAAAACAAAAATGCATTTATATAGTAAAACTGGGTGTATTAAGTTTCTTATTTCTGCTCGAAAACATAGATTGTGGGTACGCGTTAGAACCGCCTCGTTGAGGCGGTTCTAACGAGTACCCACAATCTATGTTTCCAGCAGAAATAAGAAATTTATCAGAATTTTTATCTGATATTTTTTCACTTTTTGGTGGTCACATTTTTAATATATTTGAATAGGCGTGTCATCGTAATGCGCAGGCGTTTTGGAGATATATGGAAGAGTGCACTATTTCGCACAGACGTGTTATCGTAATGTTATGGGAAATCCCAAACCGTGACATTGGTAAACAGTGCAGGCACGGATCAGACACCATAGAACGCGAATTCTTGCATAATCAAATAAGGAAATCCATAATTTTAGTTTTAGATGAAACTTCTGTTCTTACCCTGGTGTGAAGACTTTCGGATGAGTCTTTAAACCGATACCCCATCCCCGTATGACCTTAGCTGTTGGTGGGGCGTAAAACTCAAACACTGGTGTTCTTACCCAAAATCGATGATTTGTCCCGTGTTTGATAAATGCACTGGTTGAATAGTACCTCATATGCGCCGTCGTTAAGGTTGACGTCACAGCATGTTACGTGACGTCACTAAACATCACTGTAGTGTCATCACAATATGGCCGACGTCGGCAACTCAAGTGAACACACGCCCAGAAATGGAAGTTATCCAAGAAAAATACATGGGTGTTAGGGGTGGATAGAAAAATCCGTCCCTCTGGATCACTGTCCGATATCACGCGGCATGTCTCGTGCTGCCGGACAGTGACCCTCGGGACGGATTTTTCCATCCACCCCTCACTCCCATGTAAGATTCTTATAGTCTGCTCAGGGGCTTCACAGAGAAGAAAAAAAACATCCATTTTCTAAACAAAATTTCTAAAAGTAACTCAACCTAACAGAACTATCGAAACTAATTTGTTTCTTTTGATTTGTTTGTTTGGTTGATTTGATGTTTAACGTCCCCATCAATACTATATAAGACATTTTGGAGACGTTGCTTCCAATTTTGGACTTTTACCCGACATTGAGATTAAATAACATCTCAAGCCCTGTCGCCCAATGAAACTAACAGGGTTGATAAGCATGGACCGCTTTGCATGGTCAGGTTTATATCCTCTAAGCGGTTTACCAGTACTCGTGTGCGATCGGATTCAGCTCTGCGTGGAAGCATCATGCAACCCATTTATTGTTTGTTTTGAGGATTTACGTCCCTGTCAATACTATTTAGGTCACTTTGGAGACGTTGCTTCTGACTTTGAGGGAATTTTACCCGACATCGAGATGAAAAGAGATTACAAGCCCAAATAGTTCGTCTGTCATTACTGACATTGACCAATCTTATTGATATTTGAGAAATATTGCTATTTGTGTGTTCCAAGATGGCTGATGAGACCGATACGAACTCTGAACTGTCCGTTGCATATAGAGCAACAGAGGTTAGAGGAAGACAGCTCTGTTGGTGATGCCTTAGCTCTGGCTTTTCACTGTGCGCGTTTCTGCTCAGCTTCACTCATTCTGTTTGCCTCATATTTTTTGGTACCCCTTCTGATGAGACCTCTCCATTTTGCTCTGTCCCGTGCAATTTGTTCCCGGAATGTTGAAGTCCGTGAGGGAGGCTTTGAGAGTGTTCTTGTAACGCTTCTTCTGGCCGCCTTGGGAGCGTTTGCCCATTTCTAGTTCTCCATAGAGAATTTTCTTTGGTAAACGTTTCTCAGGCATTCTGGTAACATGGCCTGACCAGCTTAACTGTGCTAATTTCAGAAGAGTATGTACACATTGCATCCCTGTCGTGTTCAGGACTTCCTTGTCTGGAATCCTGCCTTGCCATTTAATCTTTAAGAGTTTTCTAAGACAGCTTGTATGGAAGTGATTCAGTCTTTTGGCGTGTCGTTGGTAAACTGTCCATGTTTCATAATTATAGGGATCAAGCATGGTTTTTCGTGCATTAACATTCGCCGTTGGTAAACTATCCATGTTTCATATAGGGATCAACCATGGTTTTTCATACATTATCATTCGCCGGGTCCCGAGGAAGCTGTTTGAACACGAGGCCGCCAGGCCGAATGTTCAATTATTTCCAGGGGGATCCGGCAAATGTTAATGCAATGAAATAACCATGGATGATCGTTGTTCTTGCATAACTTACGATTCTGACTGCGAATTTAGACGAAAACGCCCAAGAGCTCCATATAAACTGTTCAAATGCGACCGGCGAACCAACATGGCGGCCAGTTCAGATGACATTGTTACGCAGTAACCATCTGATGTCATCATACCACCCTTAAACGCTACGTTCAGGGCGATAATATAAAGTCGCTCGCCGTAACGTAAACAAAGCAAAGCCAGTCTTGTGATATCAAAAGCTCAAAATCCATGTTCAAACAGCACGCGAATGTCATGATTTGAACATGTTTTTTGCTGTTTGAGCACTGCTTTCGGTTCATTTGACAATGACTGCAAACAGCCATGCGCATAGATATTTATGCAAGAACATGCATTCCATAGTGTTGCAGCACCACCTACAGCTCTCTAGACACAAGCCCTACGCCCAAAGAAACTGCTTGGGTTTAAGGAGCAGTCCAACTCGCATAACTTTTTTTCTGGGCAGGCTTAATCCTTAGCGGTTTACGAGTACTCAAGTTCGGTCGTTTCGGAAGCACCATGCATCCCATTCTAACTTGATATAATGTGGAGGATTCCATGCAGGGCGAAATGGGTTGACCTGATCCCCATATTTCATCTTTCTTCAATCCAGCTGGTAAAGCTGGATATCTCTGGAACTCAATTAAATTCCTTCAAGTAAATAGTTGAATTGTTTATGCCCCATATGTGAAGTTAAGATGATAAGAGAATATCAATGAGTAACGTTATGAGAAAACATATTTTTCCAACTTTGTGAACAAACCCAGCAGTCAAACGTCTTTAGGGCAACGTCAAATCAACGTCGGTGCAACGTCATGACGTTGCACCGACGTAGATGTGACGTTACATGAACGTCATGACGTTGATGTGACGTCACAATTACGTCATGTGCTGCTGGGAAGCGATGCAGATCAGCGTATAAGTACCTTAGTGTTCGCTTCTATAGTTTATATACAATAAAATCCTAAAAATTCTGACACCTTAAGGACTTGCTGTAATTCTCCTAAACTTTAACAAACTTTGTTTCACAATCCAGCAAGGAGTCCAAATGGTGCAGACAGAATGGCAAACAGTGTAGACCCTGATCAGACTGCTCCTTCAGGAGCAGTCTGATCTGGGTCTGCTCTGTTTGCTTAGGCCTATTCGTCCCAATACTTGTGATCATTACGGTATATAGTGTAGCTGAGCAGAATTGGCTGTGTCTTTCCTGGCAGATTTTCACATGACAGGGCTTGAATGAAAACATTTTTCAAGATATGGAATATTTATCCTGAGCCCAAACCCTTTTTGTCTCTTTTTCCAGATAAGCGAGGGCACATGTACATGTGTGTGCTAAAAACGGCTCTGCGACGCGTATAATTAAGTCAAATGTCCCCTATGCTTGCTAAATTGACTTGGTCGGTAGGGAGGCTTAACCGAGCTTTTGATTTGAGAAATTCGCAGGATTGTGTTGTGCCCCGGTTTAAGTCAGGTATCGACCAACTAGATTCTTGTTTATAGTTCTCTAAAACTGCAGTTAAAATGATGGAACGAAATCAAAAACGACAGATATTGATCAAAACAATAAATAATGGTTTTTCTACTTAAATCTGATTTTAGAGCAGTTTTGACGATGAGAGAGGTGACTCGGATGTGATAATAAATGATAAATGGCGAACACCGATGTGCGACTGAACTGACTTTCTGATTTTAATGTGAATTTCAATAATTAGTGCTAAGATATTTTAACTCATATATACCTAGCACCCCAACATTACGAAAACAAACACGCCTATTCAAATACATTCAGTTTAAACACAAAAAATGAACATTTTCCGATAAAAAAAAAATGACAGCTAAACCTTTTTTGTGCCAAATGGAATCTTCCTCCTCATATATACCAGGAGTTCATTTCAAAATTTAGGGGTGTCAGGTTGTGTTTTCTTCAAAAACTGTTTGGAAAGTGGCTGATATTTTTTGCAAAGAGTGTAGGCCGTGATCAGACGCCGCGTTCTGCGGCGTCTGATCTGGGCCTGCACTGTTTGCCAGGGTGCCCGTTTTGGGGTTTTCGGTACTAAATGGGTTTACTCGTAAGAGCTGCCTCGCCGCGAACGAGTAGTACCCACAATCTATGTGTTTGGACAGAAATAAGAACAGTAATAATGCGTGCCCCTGTAAACCCCAGTTTTACTGACTGAAAGTGGGGTTTGTGGGGGTTAAAATTATGGCGTGTTTTCGTGATGAATATGGAACATTGGTAAACTGTGTAGACAAAGACCAAACGTTTTATCAGTGTCTACACTGTTAAAATTATATGAAATTTTGTAAAACTTTCGACAAATAAAACAAATCTAACACTCCTGAAATTAGGAATGGATCCGTAAAAAATAGTTATGTAGAAGATTTCATATGCCATATGGTTTAAATTTATCAAATCATATGAGGAGTGTAAAGGCTGCATCGAGTGAACAAGTCCCGAGTAAACCACACTTAACATAAAAATGGCGTGTTGTTTAAAACATCACGAAATCGCACCTATATAATTTTTATATTATATAGATTTGTTTTATTTGTCGTAAGTTTTACTAAATTTCATATAATTTCAACCACCCTGAACCCAACTTTTATATAGTAAAACTGGGGTTTACAGGGTAAACCTTATTTTTCTTATTTCTGCTTTAAAATATAGATTGTGTGTACTCGTTAGAACCGCCTCGATGAGGCGGTTCTAACGAATACCAACAATCTTTAATTTGAGCAGAAATAAGAAAAATATCACAATTTTTCATCTTAAAATTTCCATTTTTTCGGCGATAAAGGTTACCATGTATTTGTATATAAGCGTGTTTTCGTATTAATTAATTTATTCTTCCCCAAGAACATAGATAATGGGTACTCGTTAGAACCGCCTGGTTAAGGCGGTTCTAACGAGTACCCATTATCTATGTTTTCAGCAGAAATAAGACAATTATCACAGAATTTCATCGAAAATAAATGTCAATTTTGACTCAGTTTCAAAGGGGGTTCATTGTATTGCCGGACAGTATGAAATGAAAACGTGACAGCTACTATGTTAAAAGTGCGAAGTTTTCTCAGACAAAAGTACTTTCTAAGAACTTTATACAAACTAAATGAAAAATGTGCCCAGCGGGTTTTTCCTGTGTCTGTACGTCAAAAGCCGCACTATTGAGCCAGCAATTACAAGCCAATAATTACAGCTTCTCTTCGATCAGAAATTGTTTTAATTTCAACCATTGTTTGTTATTATCTCGGACACTTATATCGTGCACAACGTACAATTGACCAATGGATTATGGGTAGGTTTTATGTTCATTTATTTATGTTATTTTATTTCTTTCTTTAATTTGTTTAAACTGCGACATCTGTATATAACTGTTTTTTCTTCTGAGTTAGCGGCATATGCTCCTTTAGTTTAAATTGACATCACAGTGATGTGCAGGTCGGTTGTCTGCGACATTTA
Organism: Lucinisca nassula; assembly: GCA_963580285.1. Taxonomy (NCBI): domain Eukaryota; kingdom Metazoa; phylum Mollusca; class Bivalvia; order Lucinida; family Lucinidae; genus Lucinisca; species Lucinisca nassula. The sequence goes on from OY757014.1 coordinate 59,609,905, forward strand.
GTCTGTTTTATCTACAAGGTCATCCCTGAAACGTGCCTTTATAATTTTGACCCCCTGAAACCCCACTTTTATGTTGTAAAACTTGGGTTTACAGGGGTATAGATATTTTTTCTTATTTCTGCTAAAAACATAGATATTGGGTACTCGTTATAACAGAGTTGTTTCTAACGAGTGCTCACAATCTATGTTTTATGCAGAAATATGAAATATATCCGATTATTTTATCTGTAAGTTTTCATTTTTGGTGGTAAAATTTTCATTGTTTTCGTAATGTAAGTTCAGATAATATACCCAGAAAAGGAGGTTTTGCTTGTTTGTTTGATTTTAGGTTTAACGTCCCCTTCAACACTGTAAAAGTCATTTTGGAGACGTTGCTTCCAATTTTGTGGGACTTTTACCCGACAAGGAGTGAAATGACATCTCAAGCCCTGTCGCCCAATGAAACCAAGAGGGTTTATAAGCACTCGCACCGCTTTGCCTGGGCAGGCTTAGAACCTCTAAGCGGTTTACCAGTACTCGTGTGTGGGTCAGATCCAGCTCTGCGTGGAAGTATCATGCAGCCCATATATTTCTTCAAGCCCCGATGGACGGGGCCGCGAAAAGGAGGCATATCGAGGACAATTAAAAGGGATTATTTTGGTACTTGTTAGAACCATATGTTTCGGTACTTGTTAGAATCGCCTCGACGAGGCGATTCTAACAAGTACCCACAACATACATTTTTATTGGGAGAAAAAAATGATAATAAAAAATGTCTTGAAATCATCCTGGTTCCGGCTTTTTATGAGATGTGCACCCACAATCTGTGTTTTCACTAGAAATTAGAAAAATATTAAACATTTGTATCTGAAAATTGTTAGTTCTACAGATAAGAAAGACGCCTCAGGTGTTTATCCTAATAAGGAAAACATGTCCACCTGAAAAAACGGCCCCCGCCCATTGGGGCCTGAAGAAATATATGGGCTGCATGATGCTTCCACGCAGAGCTGAAATCCGACCGCACACGAGTACTGGTAAACCGCTTAGAGGATCTAAGCCTGCCCAGGTAAAGCGGTACGAGTCGGACCGTCCATACTTATAAACCCTATTGGTTTCATTGGGCGACAGATGTCATTTCATCTCAGCGTCGGGTAAAAGTCCCACAAAATTGGAAGCAACGTCTCCAAAATGACCTATACAGTGTTGACGGGGACGTTAAACCTCAAAAACCTGAAATAATGGCGTCCAACATGGTGTCAGAAATGAAAAATATTTGGTAAAAATTATAATATCTTTCATAGGTTTGCTTTCAACATTTATTTATGGATGCTCGTTAGAACCACCTAAATGAGGCGGCTCTAACGAGTACCCACAATCTATGTTTCTGAACAAAATTGCGGCAGATACAGTATGCCCCCGTAAACCCCAATTTTTCTCTATATAAAGTGGGGTATAGAAGGGTCCTCGTTTCACGATCTTTTAATCGTGATGATAAAAATTGAAATTTTTAGTTGTATATACTACAGTAAAATTTCTATATTAAGACCAGCTTTGGGACTGTTCAAAAGTGGTCTTAAAGACCACTCTTGAACAGTCCCAAAGGTGGTCAATAGCTAGAGGATGCTGTATGCAGAAACCACAAAGAAAGAATAACTGGAACCAATAAATTTACATTTTTAAAGCAGAATATGTCTTAATTTTAGGTGGTCTTTATAGCGGAATTTTACTATACTTGTATTTTCATTCTATATCATTACGAAAACACGCCTATACGAATACATTGTAAATTTTTCGCCGAAAAAGCTAAAATTTTAGGATGAAAAATTGTAATATTTCCCTTATTTCTGCTCAAAATATAGATTGTGGGTACTCGTTAGAACCGCCTAATCGAGGCGGTTCTTACGAGTACCCACAATCTATATTTTAGAGCAGAAATAAGGAAAATAAGGTTTACCCCTGTAAACCCCAGTTTTACTATATAAAAGTGGGGTTCAAGGGGGTGAAAATTATATAGGCGTGTTTTCGTGATGTTGTATTTGGAGCTGGATGTGTTTAGTTATGTATCCCAACTGCCAGCACAGCAACGAATCCATGTTGTGAGTCCCTATCCAAGCCCAGTTTACATGAGGAAAGTGGGATTTACAGGAGTTAAAAAAATAACTTAATCGTACATCTTTTCGAAACACTATTATCATGTCAAAATCGGTCAGTTATGTTAATCGCAGTGTTGTATGTTCAGAATCACGGACAGTTGTTCAAAACTAACGACACCGTTAGTTAGCGTATCGTTGAAACTTTAATCATTTGATAAGACAAAAATCATCACGTGAACAAGTCCGTGAAATGAAGACCCCCCTAAACACCATTTTATATAGAGAAAACTGGGGTTTACGGGGGTATTCATTATTTTTCTTATTTCTGTTCCATGACATAAGTTGTGGGTACTCGTTAGAACCGCCTCAATGAGACGGTTCTAACGAGCACACACAACCTATGTTATGAGCATTTATAAGAAAAATGTCAAGGGTTTTCATCAGAAAAGTAGCTATTATGGATATGTGAAAAATACACTATGTCGCACGGGTGTGTTATCGTAATGAATATATTTTTATTCTTTTTGCTGAGAAAATGTGAGTAGCTTTTGTATATGCATATATTTAGAAAAATACTAGAATATTTGAAATGTCGTACTTGCTAGGACAACAATTTTACCACTAACCAGCTCGTTAAGCTAAAGATGTTTTGAACAACAAGTCTGTATTCACCATATTTGCATTATTTGCTGGCTCCCAGCTTGCACATTGTCAATAATGGAAAAACAGGTAACCAGACCCCCCCTGACCTTTCAAGGTCAGGGGGGTCTGGTTACCTGTTTTTCCAACACCGATAACCTTCAGACCAGGAACCAGCAGATAATGCCAATAAGGTGAATAATGAACACATCACGAAAACACGCCTATACAATATTGACCCCTTTGAACCCCACTTTTATATAATAAAACTGAGGTTTACAGGGGTATATCTTATTTTTTCTTAATATTGCTCTAAAATATAGATTGTGGGTACTCGTTAGAACCGCCTCGATGAGGCGGTTCTAACGAGTACCCACAATCTATATTTTGAGCAGAAATAAGAAAAATATCCCAATTTTTCATCTTGAAATTTTCATTTTTTTCAGTGATATTCGTTACAGTGTATTAGTATAGGCGTGTTTTCGTAACGATACCTGTAAACCCCACTATGAAGGGAAAATGTACATTATTGTTCTTATTCCTGCTCAAAAACATAAGATATTGGTACTCGCTAGAACCGCCGCAATAAGGCGGTTCTAATGAGTGCCTACAACTTATGTTAAATATCACAAATTTTCATGAAAAAATGACATGTACTTTTGGAGATTTGAAAGAATGCATTTTGTCACACAGATGTGTTGTCGTAACTAGGTTAAACAGTTTGTTCTTCATTGCTATATTTTGCAAGTTTCCACTGATTCATTTTTTTGCTGGACAGTTTTGACGTATGCTCCAGTATTAGTGTTCGTTTGTCATTACTGACAATGACCAATCTTAATCACATGTGAGAAAAGCTAATGTTTGTGTGTTCTAAGATGGCTAATGAGACCAATTCTAGCTCTGAACTGTCTGTTGCAGAGAGAAGGAACACCGCTCTGTTGGTAATGCCTTAGCCCTGGCTTTGGGCTACGCACTTTTTTGGCTGCTTCGCTGATAACTTTGCTCTATATTTACTAACACCCTTTCTGATGAGGCCTCGCCACTTTGCTCGGTCATGTGCAATTTGTTCCCACGACTCTGTCGATACGAGTTTGAGGGTGTCCTTGTAACGCGCGCTTCTTCTGGCCACCATGGGAGCGTATGTGTGTTTCTAATTCACCATAGAGGATTTTCTTTGGCAACTCTTCTTCAGGCATCCTGGTAACACAGGCTGTCCATCTTAACTGTGTCAGTTTCAGCAGAGCATGTGCACACTGTATCCCTCCCATTTTCAGGACTCCTGTGTTTGCAATCCTATCTTGCCACTTAATCTTTAAGAGTTTTCTAAGACAGCTTGAATGAAAGAGGTTCAGTCTTTTTTGCGTGCGGTTGGTAAACACTCTCCATATTCCACATTCATACAATAGTGTTGGCAACACCACAGCTCTGTATAGACTTTCAGCTTCATGTCAAGCCTGATTCGACTCCAATCCCAAATACGACCCCGAAGACAGCCAAATGCTGCACTAGCCTTGGCAATCCTGGCATTGACTTCGTCATCAATATGCATGGCTCTTGACAGTGTGCTCCCAAGGAAGGTGAACTTATCAACCACCTGCGGCTCCTTGTAAAATATAAGTGAAGGAAGTGATCAGGAATAGATACAATTAACCCACAGCTCCCATCAGAGACACCAAAGGGAAAGAAACACAAACATGAAATCCTAATGTAAACAACAATAGCGGAAAGCAAAAAGGACAGTTACTTTCCCACAAAATAGCCAATTGGCTATCCAAAACAAAATATTATAAGCGATACAAACACTCAAAGACTTACCAGGTGCTGGTCGATAGACTACCCCAGTATTTTCGATGCTGTTTGAGAGGTCATAGCTGTCATATGAGTCAGATACGTGATCTACACTTTTTGCATCCCCTCTTCAGTTGTAGCATCCTTTACCATGTCACCAGCAAAGAAGAACTCATCTAGCACCTCTGTCTGCACCGTTGATTCGGCTTGCAACCTTCTGAAATTGAAAAGCTTCCCCACAAAGCGATGCCTAATAGGTATACAATTGTCACCATCCTTGAAAGCGTCTGTGAGCATGGCAAAGAGCATCATGCTGAACAGTGTCGCGGCTAGTACACATTATTGCTTGTCTCCATTTGTCACAGGGAATGGATCAGAAAACCTACCATCATTTAGGAACCCGTGCAAGCATACCAACATGGAATTGCCTAACCATTGTTATGAACTTGTTTGGACAGCCAAACGTCACCATAATTTCAAAAGACCCTCACATCAGACTGTGTCAAATGCTTCTGAACGATCAATAAAGGTCATGTAGAGGTCCATTTTATGTTCCTGACGTTTCTCTTGAAGCGGCCTTGCTGCTAAGATCGTGTCAATTGTTCCTCTGTTCTTTCTGAATCCACACTAGCTTTCTGGTAGAAGCCTTGACTGTTCAAGTTGTTAATTCAGTCGGTTAAGCAGTGGGACTCTTGCAAGGACCTTCCCAGCAGTTGACAATAAAGAGACGCCACGATGATGGTGAACAGGTGGCTACGTTACATATCCTTGTGTTCTTGAAGAATGGCTTCTTTTCTCTACATAATATGAAAAAAAAATCTGTCATGTTCGTTGCAACTGGTGTGCCTCCTGCTTTGTATATCTCAGCAGGTATTGTATCTGATCTTGGAGCCTTGCAAGATGACAAAAATTATATTGATTTCATAGTTTCAGAAACGGTGGGGAACTAATCAAACAGCAGATTACATTCCACCAGAGGTAGTCTGTTGATAGCGTCGGCATTGATAGATGATGGCCGATTAAGAAAACAATCAAAGTGTCAGTCACTCTTTTCAAGGTAGTCTCATTGTCAGTCAGAAAACTAGTCCTATCTGCACTTAGATGAGGGGGTGGTTCCTGAGCTCTGGGGACCATAAACTGACTTTAGTGCGTCAAAGAACGTCTCCATATCATTTCTATCAGCAACGGACTAGATTTTATCAACATTACTACTCAGCTAGGAGCCTTGCGTATCTCTGAGCTTAGTCCAGGCTGTCTTGCATATATCTGAATAGGCGGCCTTACAAGATACTGAGCTGGTATCACTGATGCGTGCCTTGTGTTTTTTGTGTTTCTCTTCAAGGAGTCCCTGTATTCCTTCGTCATTTTAATCAAACCAGTCTTAGTGTTTACGAGATACTGGTCCTAAGGAATCAACTGCTGAAGAGTGAACGGTGTCTCTGAAGACTATCCAGTTCTCTTCTAGATCATCTGAGCTGAGTTGAAGTGCATATAGTTTCAAGTTTATGGTCAAGTACATTTAAGAGTAATAGTCGATTTTAAAATCTTGAAAAGTCTTGAAATCTTAATCTTGATGTGACAGGCATTTTCATACAGGAACACTGAGATTGGGCTGCATGGTGCTTCCGGGAAGAATTTAAACTGACCGAACTTGAGTACTGGTAAACCGCTTAGGTCTAAGCCTTCCCAGGAAAAGTGGCGCGAGTCGGATCATTCATTAAACCGTAGCCGCGGTAGGTTTTGATTGATTGTTTTGGGTTTAACGACACGTCAACTCTTGTGGGTGATTTTGTATCGTCTTCCAGAGAAAGAGAGAGAATAGATAAAAGAGATAGTAGAGAAGATAAAAGCGTGGGGCAGAGGAGAAAGAGGAAAATGAATGGAATTATAGAAAAAAAAAGAAATAACAACAAACAGTGCTAGCCCGAATCAGATGCGTCTTATCAAGGCCTCAACTGTATGCAGAAAGTTCAGCCATTATCCTTGTAAATGTATACAAAAAATACTGATGCCCCTATATTTCGAAATGGACTCATCTTATATAAAATTCTATTCAGGATAATTGGTTAATTAGCGACATATAAATTTAATAAAGGAACTACAGTAAAATAAAAAAATAAGTAAATGCAATTTTACATTCATCATAATAGTAAACCGTGTCATGGTAAAGACAGTGTGAAATCAAAGCGCTAAAGGCACTGGAATGACAGTGAGTGAGTGTTTCAGTTTTACGTCCCACCAACAGCTAAGGTCATACGGAGACGGGACCTCGGTTTAAAGACTCATCCGAAAGTCTGGAGAAGCCCGGGATCGAACCTGCGACCCCTGGTTTACAAGTCGCTTGGAATGACAGATTCAATCACAAATATCAGGTAGATCTTTACTTATATAAGGCCTTTGTCAAAAGGTTTCATTTTTAAAGCATTACTACCCAATTTCTGTTGCGAAACGTTTGCAAATGATGTTCATATTATCTTTTCATGCGTCCGTCTCATTTTTCCATCCATTGCATGTTAAAATCAATGATTGTTTAATTCTTGTATTTGCTTAAATGTCTAATGTAATTGTTATGTATGTAATCACTATATATGTTTTACAAGGGTCTCAGGGAAGATTGGCTATGCCAACTGAGTAACCTTCTATAAATAAAGTCTACTTACTTACTTACTTAAAGAATAACTGTCCAAATGTTGAGTCAGCAAGGTAAAAATATCAGGCACAATGTTAAGAGTAAGCAATGCAAAGAAAAGATGTCCCAGTGTTTAGAGCTTATAAGGTAAACAAATAGCTGTCCCAATGTTTGGGGTTAACAATATATCATGCCAGCACAAAACGTATCGTTATCGTTCCGGCATTGGTCCGGAAACCTGCTCCAATTTTAAAAGTAACGAAAAGCAGCCATGGTGCTTAGAGTTAAAATATCCATATGTTTAGACGCAAAGAGGCGAAGAATAGCTGTCCCAGTGTTTTGTGTTAACATAGTAAATAGAATAGATAGTAAATAGTAAAAGAAAAACAGTACGATGTTTAAAGTGTTTTGCTAATGAGACCAATTATTGCTTTGAACTGTCAGTTGCAAACAGAACTATTGGGGATTGAGGAACAGAGCTCTGTCTATGATTCTTGTGCTTTGGCTTTGCGCTGAACACGTTTCTGCTCGGCTTCATTAATGCATTTTGCCTCATGTTCACTACTTCTGTGTCCGAAAACCTGCCCTGCCTCTTAATCCTTAGAAGTTTTCCATAACAGTCTGTATGCAAGTGCTTTAGTCTTTTGTCCTGCCTTGGTAAATAGTACAATTTTCACAAGTGTGTAGTGTTGGCAGAACCACAGCTCTCTAGACATTCAGCTGTATGTCAGATCTTATTGTCATACATAGGAAAATAAAACGCCAGCACACAAATGCTACCTACTGAATAAAGAAATATATTGTGTCTGGCAAGTCCACTTTTTCTGTTATTTGCTTGCTTTTTATTTCGTACACACATTTTAATACTGCTTTGATTTCAGCATTTATATCTTAGAAATTTATTTTCAATAGCCATAAACCTCAGAGCGGAAGGGTAAAATTGTAACATTTGCAGAATTACTGAATGGACTACTTTTAAGTAAGAAAACAATAAAATTGTCGTTCGGTTCGAACAACAAAACAATTTCCAGTTTAAAGGTGCATTATTGAGCTATCGATAAAAAATGCTTCCAAAAATAAAATACGTATAGCCGGTATTTTTCTTTAAAACAATACAAATGAATGCAATTTATGCAAAAATGCGAACAATTACGATGACAGGTAAATGAGTATGAGAGGGATTCCCTAACTAGGTTTCGAACACTAGTTAGATCTATTTTTAGTTCTTTACAAAAATAGAATCCCCATATATGACATTATGCGACATTCATTTTTGGCATTGTTTGCTTAGGCCATGCCTGAATCGGAAAAAAATATGAAACTGAATACCATGCCATAAGTAACGACACTCACGAGACGATACTGTCGCCATGTATGTGTAAAGTGACAGATTTATTTTTAGAACAGAAATTCCGAACACATGTTCAGAGCGAAGGGTAAACACGAATGAAAACGATCATTTTCACAAAGTTCTGAAGCTGTATTTGGCTCATAAAGTGTACACATGACAAAGGAGTATGAATTGAAGATAAAATGCAGAAAAAATATTTTGAGACCCAGTAGCTCAATAATGCACCTTTAAAACTGAAATGCGTCCAGAATAATTCAAAGAAATAGCAGTGTTCGTGTTCTGCGAACTAACTTAAACATTACATTTTATTTCCTATCTGAGCCATTTCATGGGAAAATCTTCTGGGTCGATTGTTCATCGATCGACCTTTGGGTCGATTGTTTATGTTATAAAACGTAAGTAGTTCTTCACAATGCTAAAGTCCATGTGGCTATCACTGATTTGTAGGAAATCCCGGTATCGGTTATTTATGAGGTCAGAGTGTTGCGGAAGAGGGCTATCTATACAACCCGGACTGGAATCATACGTAGGGCTTGGCAAACAGTGTAGACCCAGATCAGACGCGGCGTCTGATCAGGTTCTACACCATTTGCAAAAAAAATCTTGAATTTAAGGGTTAAACAAAACAATTTAAGGGCCTCCTCGGCCTAGTGGATAAGAGCGCTTACTCTTAATCATTAGGTCTCTTAACGCTGGGGCTCGGGTTACATTAGACTGGAAACAGTCCATTCATTTAATCATTTCACTTATAAGAATAATCTTATTAATTTTAACCCAGCTCAAAAGCAATGACTTCCATCCCATAGCACCAAATGAAAAGTTTTGGAAATCACAAAGTATTAGAGAGGAGAAATAAATGCATTGCTAATACAAAGGAGAAGATATTGGTTAAACTTTTGGACTGATTCCAGTCTAGGGTTACATGTGAGACGCCAAATTCTGCAACGGAGGGATTTTCTCCGGGTACTGAGGTTTTCGCCGTCCTATGATTAACAATCGGCTCGATATGAGTGAAATAATCTTGAAGGGGCCGTTAAACCAAAACCAAAAGAAAAAAGTTTAAATCTCAGCCCAGGACTATTTCCCCAGCCTACACTCAGAGACTCACCAGTACTCTAAGTGCTTCGATTTACCATTTGGGCCCCGTCAAGCGATTTTGGTACTTATCGCCTATGCGAGCAACGAAGGTTCAGGCGAGCCTGCGCAACCGCGCAGTCTCGCCAGAACCTTCGCTGCTCGCTCATACAAGCAGTGAATCAAGAGGAACCTTCAGACAGAAAGCCATATCCCTGGCCCCTCTGAATGGCTGGGCATGCGCAGTTAAAATATGTCATGACGGAATGCTCGAAATCACAAATTCGCTTGGCGTGGCTCATTTGTGAGCAACGCAGTCTGATCATCACCTTTGTGTCCACTTCTTGGCTAGTTCAATGCCTATAACTTCTTTAACTGAAGTTGCAAAACATCCTGCCAGTCTATGCAGATAAATAGGTGAATTTTGTATCTTGCCTGAGCCCAGATGGTCAAAACTAACGACAACTCATTACGCAAACACGCCTATACAAACTTTATCGCCGAAAAAAAAAGAAAATTTTATGATGAAAAATTGTGATATTTTTCTTATTTCTGCTCAAAATATAGATTGTGGGCACTCGTTAGAACCGCCTCGTCGAGTACCCGCAATCTATATTTTAGAGCAGAAACAAGAAAAATAAGGTATACCCCCGAAAACCCCAGTTTTACTGTATAAAAGTGGGGTTCAAGGGGGTCAAAATTATATAGGCGTGTTTTCGTGATGTTTAGTTAACGAATCATTAAAACTTTGATCATTAAATATGACAAATATACTAATATATTTTGCTGAAAAAAAATGTGACCATCTTTTGCAAAAGCTGCTCACCTTTTTTATTGGCTAGAACATTTTACAATTTGACCAATAACGAGTTCGCTAAGCTAACGATGCTTTAAACAATTGATTCTAGTTCGCAAACCCAGAAGGCAGATATTCTCTAGACCGGGCTTCCTGGAAAGAGTTTGTTGCAGCATAGCTCGTAAACCATTCGTAATACCCTAGGTCGCAAACCCAGACGGCAGGTATTCTCTAGACTGGGCTTCCTGGAAAGAGTGTGTTGCAGCATAGCTCGTAAACCATTCGTAATACCCTAGGTCGCAAACCTAGAAGGCAGGTATTCTGTAGACTGGGCTTCCTGGAAAGAGTGTGTTGCAGCATAGCTCGTAAACCATTCGTAATACCCTAGGTCGCAAACCCAGAAGGCAGGTATTCTCTAGACTGGGCTTCCTGGAAAGAGTGTGTTGCAGCATAGCTCGTAAACCATTCGTAATACCCTAGGTCGCAAACCCAGAAGGCAGGTATTCTCTAGACTGGGCTTCCTGGAAAGAGTGTGTTGCAGCATAGCTCGTAAACCATTCGTAATACCCTAGATCGCAAACCCAGAAGGCAGGTATTCTGTAGACTGGGCTTCCTGGAAAGAGTGTGTTGCAGCATAGCTCGTAAACCATTCGTAATACCCTAGATCGCAAACCTAGAAGGCAGGTATTCTGTAGACTGGGCTTCCTGGAAAGAGTGTGTTGCAGCATAGCTCGTAAACCATTCGTAATACCCTAGATCGCAAACCTAGAAGGCAGGTATTCTGTAGACTGGGCTTCCTGGAAATAGTGTGTTGCAGCATAGCTCGTAAACCATTCGTAATGTGCGTACAACGACCTTTTCATTCTGCTTCAGATTTAGTATCTTGTCTATTAAAGAAAGTTATTATATTAAGGGGAGTGGGAACACCTGGTAGATTTTTCCACAATTTTTCAAAGGGAGACAACTTTCGGGACGTCCGGTTCGCTTTCTACAAACCCTGTCCCAATGAAAAAGGGGTCTACCCTTAAAAGAAAGAATTTGCTCCTCAGGAGCAAATTCTTTCTTTTAAGAGTTGACCCCTATTGACATGGGAGACAAAACTCCTTTTGGAGGAGTTGCTTCCCCTGGAGGTGTACCCATTCCCCTAAATCAACAAAAATATTGATATAAATTGTTGATTTAGCGGAAATGCTGGCAACATTTGAGAACATGAAAACAAATCAACATGCGCATATAAACATGAACTCTTCCATCCTTATATAGGCCCTACATAAAGAATCCATTTCAAAATTAGGGGTGTCAAACTGAGTTATGTTTAACGATTTGTCCGATCAGGCGGGTTCTCATCTGGGCCAGCAGCCCACCACTGTTTGCCCTTGGCCTCATCATGTTAACAAGATCCCTTCGAACCCCACACTAAATAGAGAAAACTGAGGTTTACAAGGTTTTACATTATTTTGTTTATATCAGCTCCAATGCATAGACTGTAGACACTCTCTAACAAGCACCCACAACCTGAGTTTGCAGTATATCCATTTTGGTACTTTGTCGCATGGATGTGTTATCGCATTCCTTATTAACCCGTTTTGTACCAAATCGAATCTTCCTCCTTATATATAGCAGGAGACTGTGTCAAAATTTGGGGGTTACAGGTTGTGTTATATTTAAAATTGATTTGGAAAATGGCTGAATTTTTTGCAAACAGTGTAGGCTCTGATCAGACGCCGCATTCTGAGAACGCGGCGTCTGATCTGGGCCTGCACTGTTTGCCAATTATCCCTTTTTTTGGTTTCCGGTACAAAATGGGTAAAATGGGTTAGGGCCATTCTGTTTGTGATATAGTTCTTTTAATCATCGTTCCAAAACTAATATTTTCTTGAAGCAGATGTATCGTGTTGTTATAGTTCGCCTGGGCCGAAGGCTCCAGGGGAGCTTATAGTATAGTGGGTCGTCCATCCGTTGTCCGACTGTCCACACATTTGACCAGCCATATCTCTGCAGCCTGCGGGCTGATCTCAACCATTTCTCATCTGTAGCATGCCTCTATCGGGGCATTGATATGACATAAGCTTTTATTCGAAATCGAACAAAATCTTTGGTTGATATGGCAACAACAAGATCCCATAGGCTTACAATGGGAAAATGCTTGTCATCACCGTAGCGCTTTCAGTTTTGATCGGATCTTTCTGAATCTTATATGTAAGGGGTTGGGGTATAAAATCTCAGATGAGTTCGAAAACCGGCCAAGGAGACCCATAAATCATAGAGTTACATACCCTTTAATTGCTGAAAATGCCCATTTTGGACCTTGTCATCACCGTAGCGCCTTCAGTTTTGATCGGATCTTCCTGAAACTTATGTACAAGTAAGTCTGGGTTAAAAGCCCGAATGAATTCGAAAACTAGTGATGTCCGTCAATTACGTATGTAGTTATGTCCCCTACTTTGCTGAAAATGCTTCCTTTTATCATTGCCATCACCGTAGCCCCTTCAGTTTTGATCGGATATTCTTGTAAGTCTCCATGCCCTACATCATAGTGTAGTTTATATTTTCTTGTCCTTTGGGATCATTGATTCTGTTGTTGAATTTTGAAAATATTTGAGGGTCACTGATGTGGCCTTATTGGCCGAAACTAGTTAGTCTGGCCCAGAAAACATGTATACTCCATATTTTCTAGTTCTCTGGTGTATTCCTCGCTTCCAAAGGATAACCCTTTCTAGAACATTACAAACAAGTAAGTCAGTGATAAAAGCTCGGATGAGCGATGTTGGTCCATTACTCACGGAGTTCTGTCCCTTACTTTGCTGAATATGCTTATTTTTGACTTTGACATCACTGAAACCATTCGGTTTTGATAGGATCTTCTTGAAACTGACTAACAAGTAAGTCAGGGATAAAAGCTCAGATGAGTTCGAAAACTGGCGAGGTCGGCCTACATCATAAAGTTACGTCCCCTTGGTTGATGAAAATGCTTATTTTTGACCTTGTCATCACCGTAGTCTTTCAGTATTGATTGGATCTTTTTTAAACTTACTTACATGTTTGTAAGTAAGGGATAAAACCTCGGCTGAGTTTAAAAATGTATGAGGTCGGCCTATATTTTACAGAGTTATGTCCCCCTTGATTTCAGAAAATGCCTATTTTTGACCTTGCTATCACCGTAGCCCCTTCAGTTTTGATCGGATCTTCTAGAAACTGACAAGTAAATAAGTCAGGGATAAAAGCTTGGATGAGTTCGAAAACTGTTGAGGTCAGTCTGTTTATCATAGAGTTGCATTCCTTTGATTCCAGAAAATGCCTAGTTTTGACCTTGGCATCACCGTAACTCCTTCAGTTTTCATCGGATCTTCTTACAACTTACAATTAAGTAAGTCAGGGATAAAAGCTCAGATGAGTTCCAATTCTAGCGATGTTACCCGATTACTCATGGAGTTTTATCCCCTTCTTTGCATAAAATGCTTATTTTTGACCTTGTCATCACCGTAGCCCATTCAGTTTTGATTGGATCTTCTTGAAACTTACAAACAAGTAAGTCAGGGATAAAAGCTTGGATGAGTTCGAAAACTGGTGAGGTTGGCACATCTGTCTTAGAGTTAATTCCCTTTGATAGCTGAAAATGCCTATTTTTGACCATGTCATCACCGTATACGTATCCCCTTTAGTTTTCATTGGATCATTTTGAAACGTACATGTAAGTAAGTAAGGGATAAAACCTCGACTGAGTTTAAACATTGGTGTGGTCGGCCTATATTTCAAAGAGTTATGCCCCTCTTGATTTCAGAAAATGCATTTTTTTTACCTTGTCATCACCATAGCCCCTTAAGTTTTTATCGGATCTTCTAGAAACTTAAAAGTAAGCAAGTCAAGGAATAAAAGCTCGAATGGGTTCGAAATCGGGCGAGGTCGGCTTATTTATCGTAGAGTTACGTCACTTTGATTGCAAAATATGACTTTTTTTGACCTTGTCATCATCGTAGGCCCTTCAGTTTTGATCGGATCTTCTTGAAACTTACAAACAATAAGTCAGCGATTAAGGCTGGGATGAGTCCGAAATCTGGTGAGGTTGACCTATTTATGATAGAGTTACATTCCTTTGATTGCAGAAAATGCATACTTTTGACCTTGTCATCACCATAGCCACTTCATTTTTATCGGATCTTCTTAAAACATACATATAAGCAAGTCAGTGATAAAATGCTCGAGTGAGTTAAAAAAACGATTCCCTTTTTTGCTGAAAATGCTTATTTTCGACCTAGTCATCACCGCTTCCCCTACAGTTTTGATCGGAACTTCTTGAAACTTACGAACCAAGTAAGTCAGGGATTAAAGCTAGGATGAGTTCGAAAACTGGTGATGTTGGCCTATTTATCGTAGAGTTACATCCCTTTGATTGCAGAAAATGCCTACTTTTGACCTTGTCAACACCATGGCCAGTTCAGTTTTTATCGGGTCTTCTTGAAACTTAAATGTAAGCAAGTCAGGGATAAAAGCTCGAATGAATTCGAAAACCGGTGATGTCGGCTTATTTATCATAGAGTTACGTCACTTTGATTGCAGAAAATGACTGTTTATGACCTTGTCATCCCCGTAGCCCCTTCAGTTTTGATCGGATCTTCTTGAAAGTTACATGTAAGTAAATCGGGCATAAAAGCTCGAATGAGCCCAAAAACTGTTGAAAATGCCCAATTTGGCATTGCCATTATCATAAGTCGCTAAGTTTTGAATGGATCTTCCTGAAACTTACATATAAGTAAGTTAGGAATAAAGGCTTGAATCTGTTTGCAAACTACATAACATTGTTGGCATATTACTGATAGAGTTAAGTCCCCTTCTTTGCTGAAAATGCCTCTTGTGTACCTTGTCACACCATAAGTCCTTTAGTATTGATCAACTCTTCCTGAAACTAGCGGGAATGAAAGTTCGGACGAGTTTGAAAACGGTGATATCTGCCTGTCTCTCATCGAGTTACATCCCCTTGAGTGCTGAAAATACCTGTTTTTGACCTTGCCATCAGCATAAATCCTTAGTTAAAGATTGAAACTTCCTGAATCTTTGAATCTGTTAGCTAAGGTGAGCGATATAGGACCATCATGGTCCTCGTGTTTATTATTTCTGCTTTAAATATAGATTGCGAGTGCTCGTGGGCTAGAACCATCTCATTGAGGCGTCGACGAGAATTCAATATCTAAGCTTTTGATAAAAAAAAAAACGAGAGCAGTAATGGGATACCTCATAAATTATATGTGTTCGTGTCTGAATAATTATAAAACGCACAAATACTGAGACAATTAACGTCTTGCAAAACACTGAAAAGGCTTCGCTCTTTTGATTCTTGATATATCTATTGTGAAAAGACGATTAATAATAATCTTTTTTGTGACAAATAGTTTGAGGAAAAACCAACAAAACGTGAGAAAGCAAAATCAAAGATACTATGCGCCCCGACATGAGAAAATCTGTCTTCTGGGGTTTATAACTTTTATCCCCTCAAACCCAACTTTTATGTAGTACAACTGGAGCTGAGGTTTACAGGGGTAAACATTATTTTTCTTATTTCTACTCGGAAACGTAGATTGTGTGTACTCGTTAGAACCGCCTCGTCAAGGCGGTTCTAACGAGTAACACAATCAATGTTAAGAACAAAAATATGAAAAATATCAAAATCAATTTTCAATTTTTGGTGTTAAAATTGTCAGTATACTGGAATAGGCGTATTTTCGTAGGACACAAACCGGCCTACATAGTTGCACAGGGGGGGGGGGGGGGGGGGGGGGCAAACATCAGGTTTACAAGTACGTGAAAAGAACGCCCCCTAAACTCCACTTTGTGTAGGGAAAACTGGGGTTTCCGGATGTATAAATTATTTTTCTTATTTCTGCTCCAAGACATAGGTTGTGGGTACTCGTTAGAACCGCCTCAACGAGGCGGTTCTAACGAGCACCTACAACCTACGTTTGCAGTATAAAGAAGAAAAAATATCATGGATTTTTATTAGAAAAATAGACGTCTTTGGAAATGTGAAAAAATGCACTATGTCGCACGGTTTTGTTATCGTAATAAAATTTTAGATATAGAATTTCTGCTTGACGAGTTTCAAACCGGTTCTGAAACAGTGAAAGCAATAAAATTTCTGTCATTTGGCAAGCCACAAGGATCAGATGCTATACGTGCAGAGATCTATACAGCAGGGGGTATTCCAGTTGCAAAGAAACCGAGAGATGTATTCCACGTAAAAGATGCATCAGTTGTCCACTTATTTAAACCTGACAGTCATCGGGGCATCTCTTTATTGTCAATTGGTGGGAAGGTCCGTGTGAGAGTCCTTCTTAACTGACTGAATGAACACCTTGCACAGTCGGGGCTTCAGAAAGTCAGTGGATTCAGGAAGGACAGAGGAACAATTGGCATGGTCGTCACAGCAAGGCAGCGTCAAGACAAATTCCAGTAACAGAATGTAGACTTCTTTATGACCGTTGTTGACTTTACCAAAACATTTGATACAGTGAGCCGTGAGGGTCTTATGGAGGGTCAAATTATGGAAACCTTTGGCTCTCCAGCCAAGTTCATAGCAATGGTGAGGGAGTTCCAAAATGGACTGCTTGCACTGGTCCAAAGTTATAGTGATTCATTTCCTATGACAAACTGAGTCAATGAAGGCTGTGTACTAGAGCTAATGATGTTCAGCATTATGTTTTCTGCCATACTCACAGATGCTTTCCAGGCCCAGTTGAGCGACTTTTCTTTCTCAGATAGCAGAGAATGTTATTTGTCCTGCTCACAAATTTTAAAATGCCAACAATTGTTGGCATTTTAAAATTTGTGAGCAGAGCAAATTTCATGCTCAAGTGAGTTGAGCATGAAAAAAGTTTTATAACCTCGGGGCCAGGATTGTGACAATGGTATGCGTATCGCTGTGGTGGAAAGCTTTTCACCCTAGGAAAGTTGCAAGCTAAATCCATTGTGCAGAATGAGGTGCTAGGCGAGTTCGTCTTTGCTGACTACATGAGACATGGTGCTCCAGCGGAAGAAAATATGCAAAAAGATGTGGATGCCGTGTCTGTCTCTTAACCAATTGTATTCTAGTGGACTCATCCATTGCTATATGTTGGACAAGGCCATTTGTCATATAAAGGAGATCAGTCCTATTTTTCGTTTTTATTCTTTTTTTGACGGAAAAGTGCAGGCTCTGATCAGACGCCGCGTTCTGCGGCGTCTGATCTGGACCTGCACTGTTTACCAAGATACCCCTTTAGGGGTTGCCCGCATTCAAAGGGTTAAAATAGCTATGACCTCACAATCAGCGGTGATATATCCACCGGCCTTCCACTAGCCTCACCATCACCGTGAAAGGTCAATTGTGCATTCATCTAGTTTGGAAGCACATTGTCAAGAACCGTGCACATTCATGCGCAGGCTGATCTTGCAAATTGCAAAGCATGTTTTCTCATGATGAAGATTGTTAAACGCTGCGTGATTCACTGTCAGTTCTTTGAATTCTCTTTCTTATTTTCATTTTAATTGCTTTAAGAATTTCTTTCACATCTAATTACGACTAGAACAATTAGGCATAACAGATAAAACCCACGTTACAAAATAATTAAAACTGACTAACTTCTGAACAAATTTAGTCGAACAGGGTGGGCTTATAAGTCTGAGCGCGCGCGTGTTTAACAGAAAAAGAAAATAACCACTTCCGTTTCACTTGTTGATTTGTGATTCTGTCAATTTTTAAACCATTTGAGTAGGCCCAACCGGACTATTGGCCGATTATTTTCTTCGGTATTACATGCATTTAATGCTCTTATTTTTCCAATGCCATTGTGTGGGAAAGTAACTGTCCTTTTGGCTTTCCGCTATTGATGTTTCCATTAGGTCTGTTGTTTCATGTTTATGTTTCTTTCCCTTTGGTGTCTCTGATGGGAGCTGTGGGTTAATTGTATCGATTCCTGATCATTGCCTTCACTTCTACTTTATTATTATGATGGTTATTATTATTTGAATAATTAAAGTATAACAAACAACATTGTTCATTCCGTTAAACACCATGGTCCTTTAAAGGCCAGTATATGATTGGGGGCAGAATAGTTTACTAGCACATTTTCTCACTTTTGGCTTAGTTATGTAGTGCTTATTGACATTGGCCCGCAAAAGAAATGTTGAAAACTTATTGCTTTCAAGAAAACAAACATTTGCCCATTTTCCCGTTTTTAATTGTTCTAACTAAGATTTAATTGCGGGTTTAATGGATGTGATTTGGCGGTCTGTCAGTAATTCAATATGCACTCTCAGATATAAGCTTAAACTGACATTGAGAAACGACTGTGTTCACAAATGATTAAGTAAGTCCTGGTGTTTGCATCATCGATGTCATTGGGTCACAAACTAATTTTGAACTGGCACTGTGTAAATGTTGGCTGCTGAACTGTGAATATAATTAATCCTTCAAATGCTTCGTACAATTCTAGAGCTCTCTGTCACTATCAGGTTCAGTGAGCTCCTTGCGCGGCTTGCCATTGGGGACCCAGACCTCATTCTGAAGGAAAGAAGGCTCCGCTGGTACGGACATGTGGAACGCTCCAACGGCGCAGTCAAGATAGCCTCTGATATTCAGGTAGATGGAAAGCGTGGGCCTGGGAGGCCCAAGAAGATCGGGAAACAGCTGACAGAGAAGTATCGCAGAGAGTGGCTCTCCGCTATCAACCCTCATGATAGACAAACCTGGAGATCTGGTGTGAGATCTGTCATGTGTGCAGCAAGCCAGCTACCTTGAAGGAGGGAGGGGGCACTTACGTGGATGTTGCCCCTGTACCTGACGTTAATTAGGAATCCGGTGATGATGATGATGATGATGATGATGATGATGATGATGATGATGATGATGAGACGACAATCATTTTTTTTTTTCAAAGAACAAACGGCTTGGTATTACATGCGTGTGGTTTGCTGGTCAGACGAATCACATGTACTTTTGAGACTAATTTCTTTAAATAATAATGATAATAATAATAATAATAATAATAATAATAATAATAATAATAATAAAGTCATCATATCAGGAACACACGCCTATATAATTTGACCCCCTTGAACCCCACTTTTCTATAGTAAAACTGGGGTTTACAGGGGTATATCTCTGCTCTAAAATAAGATTGTTTGTACTCGTTAGACGAGCCGGTTCTAACGAATACCCACAATCGATATTTGAAGTAGAAATATAATAAAATATCACAATTTTTCAGCCTAAAATTTCATTTATTTTTTCGGAGTAAAGTTTACATTGTATTTTTATAGGTGTGTTTTTGTATTTTTATAGGTGTGTTTTTGTAATGATAAATCATAGGGGCTTGAATCATGAAAAAAAAATGAAAAAAAAAAAAAAAAAAAAATTTTTTTTTTTTTTTTTTTTTTTTTTTTTTGGGGGGGGGGGGGGGGGGGGGTACTATATTAGAGACAAGGGGGGAAACTTCGGCTCAATTTTTGGGGGGGTTACCTCATTTTACCAAGTGTATCTTTTTCGCAAATGCAGTTTTTTACCTGCTTATTATGAATTATACAAGTTAAATAAGTCCACTTTGCAAAAATAATCCGCCACTGTCTGCCACTTGCAGGAAACAAGCTTTTCTCGCATGGATTAACTCAGCAAAGCAAAATTCGGCATAAACGTGTGACAAAAATTTTCAGGTTTTCATCAATCACAACCGAACTAGTGATACGGGGGGAACTTTTTTCACTTTCACCCGTTGTCTTTCATTTAACTTTAGCTCGCTTTGCCAATTTGAAGCCAAAAAGATGTACTCGCAGCTCTAAATATAGATTTTTCCAACTTTTGCTTCGCTTTCGCAGTGTTCTGTCAATGATGGGTACAGAAACCCGGGCGCTTGCCATAATCGTCGTGTTTAAAAGGCGGGACGTGCAGGACAGATATAATCCGGAACTTCTGAAACTACGTTCCGGCAGTGGAGTTGTTGCTGTTAAAATGAGTGTGATAGCCTTGATTTCTCCTTTAATTTATTTTGTCAATGTAACATATTCTGCTAGGACTACGTATACACGTATTACGCAGCTAAGATAACTGGATGGTGTTTCTACGTATAATGGGCTGTGCTCTGGGAATTTTGTATTGCATCGCTTCCAGTCAGCCGCTGTAACTTTTTTGACACATGCGCAGTAAAGGAAATAAAATGTTTACTAAAAAGCAGAAGACGGCCTTTGATCTGATTAAAAAAAACAAGACCCAACGGGGCCCAACTGCCTTGTTTATGTCCAGGCTTGGACGGGCACAACCCACGTTATCGAGGAGATTGCTAGAGAGCTCCGTATTGAAGGGGAAATGTTTGTCAGTTTCTTGCACAACGGCTATCGTATAAAATCTATGTGTTTTTGGCAGAGTGCTAAAGAACATGTGTACATGACGTTTGTTTGTTTGTTTGATTTGAGGCTTAACGTCCCCGTCAACACTGTAAAGGTCATTTTTGAGACGTTGCTTCCAATTTTTACCCGACATTGAGATGACATGACATCTCAAGCCCTGTCGCCCAATGAAACCAATAGGGTTTATTAGCATGGACGTTCCGCCTCGCACTGCGGTTCTTGGACAGGCTTAGATCCTCTAAGCGGTTTACCAGTACTAGTGGGGGACCAGATTCAGCTCTGCGGTTGAAGCATCATGCAGCCCATATATTTCTTCAAGCCCCTTTGGGCGGGGGCCGCTATGTACACGACATCGTCACCTTATGTTTAAACGCTGGTTCCCGGTACACGGCGGCGGTTAGCTAAGCAAAAAATAAATAAAAAATGCAGCAGTGTTAAGCCAAACGGTTCAGAATTTTAGTTAAAAGAGATACGGCTAGAAATAACTTGAAATTGTTTTACAAATTTGAATTCATAGTGGTCGGAAAGACTGACGACTTTAAGCGTGTGTTCTAATATTATTACCTAAATAACAAAGGCTGTTTTGGTGCCAATAGGCCTGTAGGAATTTTCGTTCTTTTTTTTTTCTTTGTGATAAGTGGAAACCAAGGAAAAAGCGTTTCAACATGTATTTTGTCTAATGTTAGCTGTTCTCTCTCTCTCTCTCTCTCTCTCTCTCTCTCTCTCTCTCTCTCTCTCTCTCTCTCTCTCTCTCTCTCTCTCTCAGATATTTGGATTAAATTTGTGGAAGTCTTAAGATTAATTAGAGGGGTATGGAAATATTGTGTACTGTTCATTCCAGAGGTAGAAAGAACGGTGTACAGACATAAACTGCACCAACCTGCAGCCCAAGGATTATAAAACTTTTTTTAATGCTCAACTGATAGAGTATGGAATTTATCCGGCTCATAAATAAAAAAATATAATGTAAACACATAGAAAACAGTATGGTTCATACTTCCGTAAACGCATCGAGTCACATGATTTTCAGTGACATCAAGTGACGTCATTCTAAACCATGGTTCTATACGGGCGTTGGTGAGGTCAACGCTGTTCCTCTCTATGTAGTAAAATGGGTGTAAATGTTTTTTCAGTTTAAAAAGTTTGCCCTATAAGCATTATTTTTCGCCCAGTGATGAGGGGCATAGAATGTTATTATAAAACAATAAACTTAATTTTTCTGCTTTTCATGAAAATATGAACGACAGCGAGTCGCTAACAAAGTTTACATGAACCCCGTGAACCCCGAAGGGGTTCACTTACTTTGCATACAACCCACTGCGTCCGTACTATCATGAACAGCAGAAAAATAATTTTCATTTCTTAAGTGTTTGTTTTCTTTGCCTCATATCGCTGCTCACTCTAGGGTTTATTAGCTATCTCATTAGGTCAGTCATTGCAAAACACCCACATTGAGCCCGAGGTAATTTTGTTTTCAAAACCGTCTTCTGTAGCATGTTTTGTTATCCATGCAATTAGGGGAGCAGCTTCTCAGAATGACATGTCCTTATCAACTTTTAATGAAATGGACATTCAATTTGTCATCAAACTGCTGTCAAGTGTCAAAGAAAGCAGGTCATGAAATGTACATGCACTGGTTTTTATTTCATGCGTAGCACTTTACATGTAAACGGATGCTTTAGACACAAACTTTAGCGGCTCACTGGAAAAATGATGACGATATTCTCCAGGAGGTATGACTATTAAAATACTGACATTTTGTTGTGTTACATTGGTGTGAATGTGCTTTATCGCTTATTAATTTCTGTATATTTGTGCAGTTCACAACGCATTCTTTAAAGTTTTCGGACCTGCCCATCGGGGCTTAAAGAAATAGGTGGGCTGCGTGACGCTTCCAAGCAGAGCTGAAACCGACCGCACGCGAGTACTGCTAAACCGCTCAAAGAATCTATGCCTGCCCGGGCAAAGCGGTGCGAGTCAGACCGTTCATGCTTATAAACACTATTGGTTTCATAGGGCGACAGGGCCTGAGATGTCAATTCATCTCAATGTCGAGTAAAAGTCCCACAAAATGGATTCAACGTCTCCAAATGACCTGTTGATGGGCACTTTTAACATCTAATCAAACAAATAAATTCCTTAAAGTGTTTGGGTGAGAAAAATAATTAATATTGCGGTCGTGGCTTCGGGCTCGTTTTCAGTGAATTAAAGTCTCGTGCTCGACAAAATCCTACTTGATACTTAACTAAACTGAAAACTTGCTTGAAAATTCCTTGTTTCGGCCTCAATCCCATCATACATTCTATTATTCAGTTCTTATCTAAGCAGGAAACGGCCCCGCCCATCGGGGCATGGAGAAATGATGCTTCCACGAAGAGCTGAAACCGACCCGCACACTCTCCCCCCCCCCCCTCAAGAACATCAGGTTGATATGCTCTAGCTTATTCTGACCTTCTTTGTTTGCCGTGTTGTGGTGAGTTGTGGTGCCTATTCAGATTAATACAAACTTGCTGAGCAGAAGAATTGAGCAGTGTTTTTTTCTTACCCAAGTCCCTACATTAATGGATTTGGCCGAATTCATTAATAGAAGCGTCCACTTCAGAAACTCGCGGATGAGAGAACATGTGTGTGCTGCACTGTAGGGGTTCTGTCCCCTTAAATCACCCAATGGACCCAACCTAAATAGTGCTTATTGCCATTTACTGGCCATTAGCGCGACCCAGGATCAAAATTTCAAAACATAAAAAGGAATATGTTGCAATTATTATTTTATTATTATTATCATTATTATTTATATTATTATTATTATTATTATTATTATTATTATTATTAGGGAACAACTTGTTTCCATGCTGCATCATTTTGAACATTTACGTATTGATGGCATTTTAACAAGCTGGCTGTTTTTTAGCTCACCTGGGCCGAAGGCTCCAGGGGAGCTTATAGTATAGTGGGTCGTCCGTCGTCCGTCCGTCCGTCCACACTTTTGAGCAGATATATCTCTGCAGCCTGCAGGCTGATCTCAATCATTTCTCATCTGTAGCATGCCTCTGGTGGGGCATTGATGACATTAGCGGTTTTTTTTTTTTTTTTTTTTGAAATCGAATGAAAACTTTGGTTGGTATGGCAATCACAAGGTCCCATAGACTTACAATGGGAAAATGTTTTTCATCACCGTAGCCCCTCAAGTTTTGATCGGATGTTTCTGAAACATATATATAAGGTGGCTTGGGATTAAACCTCGGATGAGTTCGAAAACCGGCCAAGTCGGCCCATTTATCATAGAGTTACATCCCTTTGATCGCTGAAAATGCCGATTTTTGACCGTGTCATCACCGTAGCCCCTTCAGTTTTGATCGGATCTTTCTGAAACTTTTATGTAATGTGGCTGTGGATCAAATCTCGGATGAGTTCGAATACCGGCCAAGGTAGCCTATTTACTATATAGTTATGTCCCTTTGATGGCTGAAAATGTCGATTTTCGACCTTGTCATCACCGTAGCCCCTTCAGTTTTGATAAGATCTTTCTGAAACTTATGTGTAAGGTGACTGGGGATAAAACCTAGGATGAGTTCGAATACCGGCCAAGTTGGCCCATTTATCATAGATTTACGTCCTTGTTATCACCATACCCCTTCAGTTTTGATCGGATTTTTCTGAAACTTATATGTAAGGTGGCTGGGGATAAAATCTTGGATGAGTTCGAAAACAGGCCAAGTCAGCCTATTTATCGTAGAGTTATATCCATTTGATGGCTGAAAATGTTGATTTTTGACCTTTGTCATCACCGTAGCCCCTTCAGTTTTGATCGGATCTTTCTGAAACTTACATGTAAGGTGGCTGGGAATACAACCTTGGATGAGTTTGAATACTGGCCAAGTCGGCACATTTATCATAGAGTTACCTGCCTTTGATTGCTTAAAAATGCCTATTTTCGACCTTGTTAGCACTGCTGCTCCTTCAGTTTTGATCGGATCTTTATGAAACTTACAAACAAATAAGTCAGGCAGAAAAGCTCGGAGGAGTTTGAAAACTCGTGAGGTTTGCCTATTTGTCACAGAGTAACATCCCCTTGATTGCAGCAGTTAATTGCTTATTTTTGAACTTGTCATCACCATAGCCCCATCAGTTTATATCGGATCTTCTTAGCAAGTCAGGAATAAAAGCTGGGATGCATTTGAAAACTGGTGAGGTCAGCCTATTTATCATAGTGTTACATTCTACTTGATTTGCAGAAAATGCTTACCCTGTCATCACCATGTCCTTCCATTAATCCTTCAGTAAAGGCTGGCACTTCCTAAAACTTTGAATCTGTTAGCTCAGGTGAGCGATACAGGGTCCATTTGTTTTATTTCTGTCTACACAAGCATGAGTGAAACTGTTTTGAAAATAACACAAAACGTCCACGATTTCAACAAAAAATACATTTCACATTTTCTGAGTCCGGTAAGGAGATAACTGCGGCTAATCCCTGCCTTCCTAAATTTAGCCACCTAAATTTAGCTCAGTGCCTCAGATGCTAAAGGTCCCAGGTTTGATCCCCAGCAGCGGTGCCAAAATTTCGGCGTCAGAACACGTTCCATTTGTATAATAAATTTTGCAGGTATGAATATCATAACGGTGCATCGTCCTTCGAATCTGAACGTTAACTGGAGACCTCTGTGCAGGGAGAACCATCCCCTGTGCAGGTTAAAGAACCCTACCGTAATTACATGGTGACTGTGTACTCTTTCAGCTCTCAAAACTGGAGTATATGCAGTATACAACGTCTGTGTCCCCTCTTGGGGTTTAGTTGAAAATGGAAGAAAAATAGCGATAATGCTCTTTTATCACTACTGCGAACGGTATAAAAATTAAACAACACCGGTCGTACCGGTCGTTAGTTCATCGATAGAGCAGCCCGGAATCAGCAGAAAAACCAAGCTTCGCGACGACTGTTTTCTTGATCTTTTACATAAAGTGATGTAAAAGTAATAAAATCTAAATTTAGAGCTGCAAATACATCATTTTGGATTCAAATTGGTCAAGAGAGGTTCATTTGAATGAAAGACATCAGTTGAAAGCGAAAAAAGTTTCCTCCGTAACACTAGTTCGCTTGTGATTGATGAAAACCTGAAAATTTTTGTCACACGTTTATGCCGAATTTTGCTTTGCTGAGTTAATCCATGCGAGAAAAACATGTTTCCTGCAAGTGACAGACAGAGGCGGATTATTGTTGCAAAGTGGACATATTTAACTTGTATAATTCGTAATAAGCAGGTGAAAAACTTCATTTGCGAAAAAGATACACTGGGTAAAATGAGGTAACCCCCCAAAAAATGGTGCCGAGGTTTCCCCCCTTGTCTCTAATATAGTACCAAAAAAAAAAAAAAAAAAAAAAAAAAAAAATTTTTTTTTTTTTTTTTTCATTTTTTTTTTTCATGATTCAAGCCCCTATGGATAAATATAGACTTTAAGCCGTGATTAGTACTTAATCGTGAATTCTGATAATGCCATTTCAGGGAAAACTTTAACAGCCGATAGAAAATCGCGTATCGTGATTCAAATAGAGGTCGTATCACGTTTGCAAGTATCCATATGCAGAGTAAGTAGAATTTACACGGTGGTGTATTATTGCATTACTTTGTGTCAAAAGCATGAATTGCGGATACCCGTCAGAGCTTGAGTTGGACATATCTGAGGAGTACCAACAATCTGTGTTTGTAGGAGAAATAAGAAAACAAAAACAGAAACAAAACAAAAAAATAATAATAAAATAAAACAGCACACATTTCTCAGAGAAAAGCCATTTTAGAACAACGAAAGAAAAAAAAAATAGTATATAGCATGATTGGAAAAGCGTCACGTGAACAAGTTCGTGAAATGAACACCCCCTAAACCCCACCTTATATAGAGAAAATTTGGGTTTACGGGAGTATACATTATTTTTTAACAATTTCTGCTCCAAGACATAGGTTGTGGATACCGTAGATACCCACAACCTATGTATTCAATATAAATAAGAACAAATATTAGGGTTTCTTCAGAAAAGGAGCCATTTCGTAGATTGGTAAAAATGCATTATATCTTATGAGGTGGTTCTAACGAGCACCCACAACGTGTGTTTGAAGTAAAAAATCATAAAAAAATATCACAAAGTTTCAGTAGATAAGTGGTCATTTTGGAGATGTGAAAAAAAATGCACTACGTCGCACGGGTTTTTTATCGTAATGCCCCCACCCTCATTTCAGTAAAAAAAAAAATCACGTGAACAAGTCCGTGAAATGAACACCCCCTTAAACCGCACTTTATATAGAGAAAACTGGGGTTTACGGGGATATTCATTATTTTTCTTATTTCTGCTCCAAGACATAGGTTGTGGGTACTCGTTAGAACGGCCTCAATGAGGCGGTTCTAACGAGCACCCGCGACCTATGTTTGAAGTAAAAATAACGAAAATATCACAGATTTTCACCAAAAAAGTAGCCATTTTGGAGATGTAAAAAATGCACTTTGTCACACGGGTGTGTTATCGTAATAAAAAAAAACGTTCTGACCGTTCCAAGGCGGTGCATCTGTTGTGGTTTATTTTTTATCATTGTCATTGTTTGTCTTTGCATGTATGATGTATGTACAGCTAATATTTTTTCTTTGAATAGCCGTTTGGCCATTTTTGTGGGAACGAAAATGTTCTTTTTGCTTTTCACTTGTAATGTTTGTGCTTTTTGTGTGTACTTTCCCCCTTTGTGTCTTGGATGGAAGGCTTAAGGTACTTATTGTAACGATTTCTGATCATAACGAAAACACGCCTATTCAAATACCGCCGAAAAAAAGAAAAAAAAAAAAAAAAAAAAAAAATAGATGAAAATTCAGATATTTTTCTTATTTGTGCTCAAAATATAAATTGTTGGAACACGTTCGAACAGCCTCAACGAGTACCCACAATCTGTATTTTAGAGCAGAAATAAGAAAAATAAGGTTTTCCCCTGTAAACTCCAGTTTTACTATACAAAAGTGGTGTTGAAGGGGGTTAAAATTATATAGGCGTATTTTCGTGATGTCACTGCCGTCACTTCTGATTAACGATCGGCTCGATTTGAGTGAAATAATCTTGAAAGGGCCGTAACCCCCCCCCCCCTTAAAAATGGTAAGTTGCAATGATATATTGCACCAAATTGTAGGTTTAGAGCAGAAATAAGGAAAATCAAATATTTCGAGTTGATCATATGACGTCGCGTCTGAGAATGTAATAACTCCATGTATTAAATTCGGTAATCCCCAAGTTGATTAAATATGCAAATTAGTTAGATACGCCCCGTAACCTAAGACTATGACTTATGGCGGAATATTTGCATTTTTGTAAAAAAAAAAATGAATAAAATGCGTTATAAATGTCATATGATAAATAGAATATTGCATTCGTGCACATGTAATATTAAATTTATTTAACTCGTTGAGGAAAAGGAAGAAATGCTCGACGAAGCTTCGCATTTTATCCGTTTTCCTCAACTGATTTAATAAATTCAATAATACGTGAACACCCATACAGGATCCTCTATAAAACCTGCTTGTTCTACTGATAAGAAAGACGCCATTATTAGGCGCGGATGTATTCCGGTTTCTGGTCCACTGTTCAAAACATTGTTAGCCTAATGAGCTCGTTAAGGGTATAGAAAAAACATGGTCAGTGTCTTTAAAAATAAGATACAGTCGGTGAGCCTTGGACAATTTTATAGGGACGCGTTTTAGCAGAATGTGGCGTCTGATCGGGGTTTTCGCTGTTTGCAAGTGTCGATTTAAGTTTTGAGGCCCAGGCATATATGGGTAAATAAACAGAGCGTAATGAATATAAAGGGCCCGAAATTACTGGAAAGTGGGCAAAACAAAAC
Organism: Lucinisca nassula; assembly: GCA_963580285.1. Classification (NCBI taxonomy): domain Eukaryota; kingdom Metazoa; phylum Mollusca; class Bivalvia; order Lucinida; family Lucinidae; genus Lucinisca; species Lucinisca nassula. Next base: position 59,638,493 of record OY757014.1, read on the forward strand.
GAATTGGTTTACATGAAACAGTCCAATTTCATGCTTAGGACCAGCATCACGATTTAAATAAGATGAAAGATTAACCACCAAAAATGAAAATTTCTGATATAAAATCTGATATTTTTAATATTTCTGCATGCGCATAAACATAGAGTGTGGGTACTCATTAGAACCGCCTCGGCAAGGCGCTTCTAACGAGTACCACAATCAATGATTTTAAGCAGAAAAAGGAAAAATAATGTGAACCCCTGTAAACCTAAGTTTTCCTGTATATAAGTGGGGCTTAAGGGGTCAATGTTAGATAGGCTTATTTTCGTAATGAGTTTTTCTAGCCTTTACTCTTATAGAAGCCTTCGTGATGTAGTGGTTAAGCTACATGTACTCCCCTTTTAAACCAGGATTCGTGGGTTCTATCCCGGGCTTCTCTCGACTTCCGGATTAGTCTTTAAACCGAGCTCCCGTCTCCGTATGACCTTAGTCGTTCCTGGGACGTAAAACTCAAACACACTAACTCAATCGGAGACAATCGACCAACACGTGTTGTCACATTTTTGATTTCTGTTACAGATTGATAATGTTGACGCTATTTGTGAGACTCATAGCAGGTGGTGGCACAGTTCTTCTGGAGCCCTGTATTTCAGAACCATGTTCAGACCCAGGTACGTTCTTTGTACTCTCTTTGTAGTTCATAGCTTACAAATAATAAACGTTTACCATAATGATCCTGGGTATTAGGACAGACAGGCCCAAGCAAACAGTGCAGACCCAGATCAGACTGCTCCTGCAGGAGCAGTCTGATCAGGGTCTTCACTGTTTGTCATCCCGTCTGCACTTTTTGGACTTCTTGCTGGCTCGTGAAAAAAAAGGAAAATTATAGTAAGTCCTCAAGGTGTCCGAATGTTTAGGATTTTACGGTATTAGAGCTGCGTCTGGAAGAATGATGCGCGGAGAGTCAGATCAGCTGCATGTGTATCTTGACACTCTGATCAGTCGTTGCTATGCCCCGCAATTATGGATGCCCATAACCATTTTTTTTTTCATGCAGATAGAGAAGCTAGATTCTGACTGATTCAGTATGCAGGCTGATTTAGTCTTAATTGAGCATACAAGTCTGATGAAAGCGGCATCTGATCAGGGTCTACAGTCTACATTGTTTGCTTAAAATACAAGTGCTGAAGGGTCAAACGTAACAGTAACAGTCTGAGTCCCCGATCGACACCATTTTCCCAGCCTTAAGTGGAATGGGTACACCTTCAGGGGAGGCAACCCCTTCAAAAGTATTTTTGTCTCCCATGCCAATAGGGGTCAACTCTTAAAGGAAAGAATTTGCTCCAGAGGAGCAAATTCTTCCCTTTAAGAATAGACCCTTTTTCAGCCAGACTGAGCCTATAGAAATGCGAACAGGAAGTCCCGAAAGTTGTCTCCCCTTGAAAAATGACGGGAAAATGTGCCAGGTGTTCCTATTCCCATTAGACCCATCAGTGCAGTCAGTGCTCTGAGTTTACTTGTCGCGATGCATGTCTCTAATCAAAGCACTGACAGCACTGACTGGTGATTTTTGTCTGAGTGTGTAGGCTGGGAAAATGGCCCTGGACGGGGACTAAGACTGATTCGATTAACCCATCAATTCCTGTAGATTTAGCAAAGAGTGCAGACCTTAATCAGACGTTGCATTCTGTGGCGTCTGATCTTGGTCTACAACGTTTGCTAATGTCCTAGAACACGAGCCCAGTCTAGATTTTACAGATACAAATACTTTTTAAGGGGAATGGGAACACCTGCCACAGTTTCCCCGCCATTTTTCAAAGGGAGACAACTTTCGGGACTTCCTGTTCGTTTTTCTATAAGCCCTGTCCCGCCGAAAAAACGGGTCTACTCTTAAAGGAAAGAATTTGCTCCCACGGGAGCAAATTCTTACCTTTAAGAGTTGACCCCTAGTGACATGGTAGACAAAAATACTTTTGGAGGAGTTGTCTCCCCTGAATGTGTTCCCATTCCCCTGAAACATCACTCTGACTTTCCAGAACCAAGAATTGTATGGCTCGATAAGCGTTACCTGTATTTCGTACTTGTGTGGCTAGTTTGTTTGTTTGATTTGAGGTTTAACATCCCCGTCAATAATGTATAGGTCATTTTGGAGACGCTTCAAATTTTGTGGGACATTGAGATGAAATGTCACCTCACCAATAGCGTTTATAAGCATGGGCGGTCCGACTCGCACCGCTTTACCTGGGCAGGGTTAGATCCACTAAGTGTTTTACCTCTACTCGAGTGCGGTCGGTTAAGCACCATGCACCCCATCTTTATCTTCAAGCCCCGATGGGCGGGCTCATGATTGTTACGAGGAAATTAGCAGCATCACTCAGATGTATTTAGTAACGTTGGTCGAATGATAGGCAATCGATATTGGAAAATATTTTGTGGAAGCTTTATTCGGTCGATTGTTTGTCAATCGACCAAAATTTACTAAGCATAGAAACTCTTCGGTGCTAAAGTCCACGTGACTTTCACTGATTTGTTGGAAATCGAGGCAATAGTTATTAAAAGAAAATAGCCTCGTAAATGTTATCACTGTGAAGTCAGCGTGTCGCCTTATAGGATTCCCTATAGAATCTGGTCTGGAATTATGGGTTGGGCTAAGCAAACAGTCGTCTGATCGTTTGCTTGCAGTACAGGAAATTAAGGGTCAGACTCAACAATACCTAGCGTCTGATCAGGGTCTACACTGCTTGCAAACAAACTCGAATTTAAGGTTTAAAGGAAACAGTCTAAGTCTCACTCAAGAACAATTCCCCAGCTTACACTCAAATGCAATCGACTCACCAAGACATTAAGTGCTTTGATTTTTCCTGTGTCAAACATAAATCATACATGCTCCTTTGCACCATCCCAGTGATTATTGTAAACTATGTTGATTTCTTCATATATTCAAAAGTGTACCTACATGTATTATTGCTTTCCCCAGAGGTGGGGTGGCGGATTTATCCTGGGGAATATTCAGTAAACAGCTCGGCACTCAGGCATTTGATAAAACGAGCGGGGATCTTAGATACTGTTTTCTTGCACACCAAACAAGGAAATCCGTCCCTGGGATAGAAATTTATGTTCTGACCCCGGTATTCCGACCCCAAATCGAAAATAATCGCGTGTTTGATAAATGCACTGGATGATTATGACGTCGTTAAGGTTGACGTCACAGCACGTTACGTGACTTCACTAAACATTCCTGCAGTGTCAACACAATATGGCGGACGTTGGTAACCGAAGTGACTGCAGCATTAAAAATCCGCGCTAAGAAATGGAAGGTATGCAAGAAAAAGAATCCAATATGGTCGTGAGGGGTGGATAGAAAAATCCGTCCCTCGGGATCACTGTCCGGCATTACTCAGCAAGCCTTGTGATGCCGGACAGTGTCTTTCGGGACGGATTTTTTCCATCCACCCCTCACACCCATATACGATTCTTATATTCTTGCTTTCTGGCGAAAGAGTGTGCACTGTACTGGTTAACCGCTTACGTATAAGCCTGCCCAGGAAAGTGTTGATAGGTAAACTGACCGGCTCAAAAATGACCTTAATAGTGTTGACTGGACCGTAAAGCTCCAAAACAAACAAACAAACTTATATTCTTGCACACCAGAGTTTTAGCTTGGGATAGAAATCATGTTCTAACCCCGGTGTTCTTACCCAAAATCGAACATTCTCGCGTGTTTGATAAATGCACCGGTTGAATGCGCCGTCTTTAAGGCTCGTTACGTGACGTCACTAAACATCACTGTAGTGCCATCATGATATGGCGGATGTCGGGAATGTAAGTGATTGCAGTATTAAAAGCCCACGCTCAGAAATGGAAGGTATGCAAGATAAAGAATCCTACATGGGTGTGAGGGGTGGGTAGAAATATCCGGAGCTCGGGATCACTGTCCGGCAACTGCCCCCGCCCATCGTGGCTTGAAGAAATAGATGGGCTGCATGATGCTTCCACGCAGAGCTGAAACCGACCCGCACACGAGTACTGGTAAATCACTTAGAGGATCTTAGCCTGCCCAGGCAATGCGGTGCGAGTCGGCCCGCCCATGCTTATAAACCCTATCGGTTTCATTGGGCGGCAGGGTTTGAGATGTCATTTCATCTCAATGTCGGGTAAAACTCCCACAAATTGGAAGCAGCGTCTCCAAAATGACATTTACAGTGTTGACGGGGACGTTAAACCTCAAATCAAACAAACAGACAAACAAAAGAATCTGAGGCCTGACCCACCGGCATGCAAGGTACTCTATCGCGGCCCTGAGTTTTATTTGGTCACTTTTTCCTCATATGAATGACCATGATCATTGGTACTGATAAATAGGTTAAGGTCAATCTAGGGTCATCATTTAAACAAACCTGCTAGGTGTAAGTCACCTGATGTCACCATCACGTGAACATGTCCGTGAAATGAAGACCCCCTATACCCCACTTTATATAGAGAAAACTGGGGTTTATTGGGGTAAACATTATTTTTTCTTATTGTTGCTCCAAGACATAGGTTGTGGGTACTCGTTAGAACCGCTTCAATGAGGCGGTTCTAACGAGCACCCACAACCTATGTTTGCAGTATTTATTAGAAAAATATCACGAAATTTCATCAGAAAAATGGTCATTTTGGAGATGTGTAAAATGCACCAATTCGCACGGGTGTGTTATTATAATGACATACCAAGTTTGAAAACAATTGGCTGAGCATTTCTGGAGAAGATTGTTTCAAGGATATTTACTATATTTGGGCATGGCGACCATTATTGCAATGTAATAAACCTGGGCCATTCCAACAAACTTTCGTTCCGTTATTGCCATATGAAATGCAAGTGAAATCGATCCAGCTGTTTCAGAGAAAGGTCCATTGAATGTAAATGAACCTGCAATCCGAGTGGCCCGTGGCCAAGGTCGTCAAATGACCTTGACCTTTGGCATTCATAGGCATTCATATTATACCTACTTGCAAGTATTAGACCACAGTAGTTTTCAATATATAACACTCGAAAATTAAAATTTTACTGGATAGGGAATCCTTGAATCATTACGCAAACACGCCTGTACAAATACATTGCCACTTTTATCGCCGAAAAAATGAATATTTTAAGATGAAAAATTGTGATATTTTTCTTATTTCTGCTCAAAATATAGCTTGTTGGCACTCGTTAGAACCGCCTCATCGAGGCGGTTCTAACGGGTACCCACAATCGATATTTTAGAGCAGAAATAAGAAAAATAAGGTATATCCCCTGAAACCCCAGTTTTACTATATAAAAGTGGGGTTCAAGGGGTCAAAAGTATATAGGCATGTTTTCGTGATGACAGCCTATATTTCTTTTATTCGACCTGTTTTTAGAATATGCAAATATATATAGTCTGGGACAACTGCACACAGTGAGAAATTAATTCAACTGAAAAGATACAGATATTGTAGACCCCAATTTTCTCTATATAATGTAAGATTTATAGGGGTGTTCAATACACAGAATTATTGTTGTGACACTGTCAAGTTTGACATTATGAGACTTGCAAGACACCTGTGATAGGTTTAATTAAAAATGACCGTGCTGACACAGCCTAACGCATATCCTTATCTACGTAAAATAGATCGAATTCTCAAACTAAATGTGTGTGTAAATACGCGCGTGAGTATGTTTTGCGATACAAATTTTGCTAATGTTAGGAAAAACATACAAAAATTCTACAACCTTTAAACAAGGTACTCTCAATTGGACTCATGTTGAAATCGAACTTGTAGTTTTTTTTTTCTGTTTGTTTGAAATATATAAAATGAATATTAGATTTTGTAAAATAGAATTTGGCATAGTTTCCATGTACCTCTTATTTATCTTATTATGCACTGTCTATCACTTTCCTGTTAACGACTGTCTGGAAGTTATATGATATCCGTCACTAGAAAACCTGCCTTTAGTGTTTTCACTCAAGTTATTTCGTTGACGGGTTTTCGACCATGTAAGGCACAAACTAGCCTGCTTCGCTACATACAGCAGCAAGGGTCTTGACATATTACAAAGAGGAGCTTTCATAAGTGCTTATGTATTATTGAATTTATACACTGGCAATGTATTATTGAATTTATTAAACGAATTGAGGAAAAGGGATAAAATGCGAGGCTTTGCCGAATGCAAGGTTCTATTTATCATATTACATTTAAAACGCATTTCATTCACGATTGTTTTACAAAAAAGTCAATAATCTGCCATTATAAAGCGCGACGTCGTCGTACATATAATGTTACGGGGCGTATCTAACTAATTTGCATATTTAACCCACTAGCGGATTATCGAATTTATTATATGACGTTATTACACTCTCAGACGCGACGTCATATGATAAATTACATTAAGAAACAAGAAGTACAGTATAATTCCGCTAATAAGACCATCTAAGATTAAGTCTAAATCAGCTTTTAAAAGCTCGTATTTAGTAGGCTGCATTTATTCTTTCTTGTTTTTTTTTTTTTTTTTTTTTTTGTTTTTTTTTTTGCGTACAGCGTCCTCTAGTCAGAGACCAACTTTGGGACTGTTCAAAAGTGCCAAAGGTGGTCTTCATATACAAATTTTCCTTAATATCGAATCAGTGAACAGTAAAATGTGCAGAATGATCAGCACCATTGTTGTTTGAAAATGTCAGAAACACGTTTTCGCATGCCATGGCTCAGACACATACAAAATGTCACAATAAGGATTGGCGTGTCATTGAATATTTACATTCTCAGTGAACTTACAGAAAACTCCTTTTTGTTTGTTTGTTTGAAGTGAGGTTCAACGTCCCCGTCAACACTATTTAGGTCATTTTAGAGACGTTGCTTCCAATTTTCTGGGACTTTTACCCGACATCGAAACGACATCTCAAGCACTGCCGCCCATTGAAACCAAAAAGCATTTATGGATCGGACGGTTTGACTCACAACCTTTTGCCTGGGCAGGCATAGTCCTCCTAAGTGGATGTGTGGTCAGTTTCAGCTCTACGTGGAAGCACAATGCAGCCCAATCTATTTGTCCAAGCCTCGATGTTTGGGGGCGAAAACTAATTTTGTTTACTAGGACTATTGGGTATTAATGAATACATGGACTCAAGCGACGTCACACGACCATTAAGATACATTAAATAATATTCCATGATTCTTTCCAATTTGATTGGACAATGGCGACGTTATTACGTCAACTACACGCTTCTGCCATTGACAGGAAAAGTCATTGCGATAACACACCCGTGTGACATACTGCATTTTTTCATTTGGTTTCATTGGGCGGCAGGTATTAAGATGCCATTTCATCTCATTGTCGGGTAAAAGTCCCACAAAATTGGAATCAACGTCTCCAGAATGACCTAAATAGTGTTGACGGGGACGTCAAACCTCAAATAAATAAATAATAATAATAAAAAAAAATAAAATGATGCATTACCTGTTTTCAACGGTGAAGTAATGAATTTTATCGAAACTTTTCATGTCTACGCTGACTTGCCTTTTTAGGAATATAAATAGAACTACACTATTGATTTGTTTGTTGGTGCTAGTATATTAGCTCTTCAAATGGAAATTGTTTTTGTTTGGTGTCATTTTATGCAAATGTCTCAATCTTCATGGGCATCAATCGTCTTTCTTTTGTAAATTGTCTGATTAACTGAGTTATCAATTAAACATGAACGCAAAATTCAGACCCCTTTCAAACGACAGTACTATGATGTTATTTATCAAATAATTTCGTACTAGCCCAGTTGCAGGTCCGAGGTCTGCTGTATTGGCTCGTAAGCCAATACACTTGACTGAGGACCTGTAACTAGGCATGTACGAAATTACTTGATTAATGACAATTTTATTAATTAACTTAACTAAAATCTTGTGGAAATAAGAAGGTGCCGAGGTATATATGTCATCCTCGATACTTCACGCAAATCATCAATACCAGCACATTTTTGTTGTTCAGTCAATTGCTCAGTTAATAATTCATACCTAGACCTATACACCCTCTCCGGAGACGTCATACTGACATACTGACAGGATTTCGCTGTGCGAAATTCACCATCCCTGTTTAATCTGCACCATGAAGGTCAAGGTGACTCTTTCTTTAATGCACATAATCTTCATTTTATAATAATATTTTTAGGTATAAAAAAAAAAAAAAAAAACTTTGTTCTTGAACTGCCGATTAAAACACGTCTGCCATGTTTAATTAGGAAAACAAGCCTATTCAAATGCATTGTAAATTTTACCACCAAAGTTGGCAATTTTAGGATGAAAAAATGCAATTTTAGGATGAAAAATTGCGATATTTTTCTTATTATTGCTCTAAATATAGATTGTGGGTATACGTTAGAACCGCCTCGATGACTATATAAAATTGAGGTTTAAGAGGGTAAAAAATATACAGGCGTGTTGATTGAAAAAGAAGCAGGAGATGATGTCATCGTTATTGGCCGAGTCGTATTGGCCGAGGTATGTCTGTATTGGCCGAGCTGCGTCTGTACTGGCCGAGTTGCTCAGTATCGACCGAGTTTGTCACTCATATGTGCCCTATAAATACTGTATTACTAACAGTTAATTAGTAATGATTTATACTTTTACGCAGTGGCGCCTGCAAAGTAAATGAACCCCGAAGTGGTTCATGTGAACTTTGATAGCGACCCGCTGTCATTCATACTTTCATGAACAGCAGAAAAATTAAGTTTATTTCTTATATTTACATTCTCGCTGGGCGAAAAAAAAATGCCTATAGCGCAAACTTTTACAGCTGAAAAACATTTACACGCCTTTTTTCTACAAAGAGCGGAACAGCATTGACGTCGCCAATGCTCAATTAGATCGTAGAGAACCAATGTTTAGACTGACGTCTAAGGCTCGAACCACAGCGGTGAGAGACCTAATGATCAAGAGTCAGCGCTCTTAACCACTAGGCCACGGAGGCCCGTGCGTTCATGGAAGTATGAACTACATTGTTTTCTATATCTTTACATTAGGCTTTATACTGGAAGTACATGTACAGATCGATGATTGTTTACTGAACACTTTGTCATACGGACCGAACCATCGGAAACCGTTATGTAGGGGTTACCAACTTTCCCCTCGCTTTATTCTCAAAATCTTTGCTGTATATTATTCTGATATGAAATTGGCCGGGAATATGATGAGGCGGTATTGGTTAGATACATAAATTTAACGACGTTATCATCCAAATAACTTTTTTTTTCTTTTAATACACAGTTTTTTGCAGCCTGTGGCGAGAAATGCTCAAGTATGAGCTTTTGGAACTTTGCAAACGAAATAAACCAGCTCCCACTTATCGAGTTGACCAGCTTTTGAAGAGACACGGGCACACACTTGCTTTAAACATATTTATTCAGAAGTAACTATTTGTCATGCATACACATACAGGTACAAGATATGGCAGGATTTGGACGGAAGCAAAAACTCTTATAGAGTCCATTCCCTCAAAGGATATTATGCGAATAAGTAAGTGGCGAAATAACACGACTGAATAATAACATTGATCATACTAACATACTTTGGCAGTTATGCTTAAACAAATTATGAGAACTTGTATAGCAGGTTTCAGATAAAGAAGGAAAATAAAGACAGACAATTTATCTAGAATGAAGTCTTATGATACTACTACTACTACTACTACTACTAATAATAATAATAAAATTATAATAATAAACATTAAGAAGTTTCTGGTTCACACCTGTCTCCTCCCTAAGCCCCTTTTCCTCCCCCCCCCCCCCCAAAAAAAAATAATAATAATTATCAAGTGCAGTTCAACCAGTGTGTTTATGTGGTGACGACAGTATCAAATCTTTTTTTTTGGCTAAGATATAAAGTTGAACTTGTTTAAAAATGTATTTGTTTTCTTCTAGTGTTGCCTCAGTGATTCCATGTAGCAATTTTGAAACCGACAGTAGGGGTGGGATATTATTTATGTAACTAGTTCGCAAAGTTTGATAGTTAACGCAAGACAACAAGTAATGAGAAGTAGTTTTGATTGCTCCACATGAGCACAAAGGATCACCCGTAATATTTTTATTGTACAAGTGTTGTTTAAGACTGCTGCATTCCGTTCGTAATCGTGAATGGTATATTGGACCAATGCGTGTGGTCTGGATAGTATCAAAGTACTTCGGATAACCATTATTAATACGATTAATATGCATCTTAAAAACATTAAGCGAGGATGTGTTTCTTACATTTCTTCTAAAGTGTTCCAATCTCTGATCGTTGATGGTAAAAAAGAATTAGCATATGAAGTTGTGCGGGCGTTAGGGAAAATAAAATCGTTCATATTACGAAGCTGGTATCTTGAAGTGTTAGCTATTTTCTGTGGGATAAGTGACTGCAAGTATTGTGGGGTTTGTCCGTTTATCATTTTATATATCTGAAATAACCTCTGGTTGTTTCGCCGAGACTCAAGCGTTTGTAGGCTTGTGTTATCATATAAGTTTTGCACACTGCATAGTTTGGTGGCACCAGTAATAGTTCGGGCTGCCTCAAGTTGGATACTTTCTAGATGTCGTTTATTTTCGATAGAACAGTTATCCCATATAATATTAGCTTATTCTAATAGTGACCTTATATGTGTCATGTAAAGTTTTAGTATTGAGAGTTTATCTAATAAGAATTTATTTCTTCATAATGACCCTATTCTTTTTCAAAGTAGAAAAAAAAACAAAGATCAGGAATCGATACAATTAACTTACTCCATCCATCAAAGACATCAAAGGGAAAGAAACAAAAACATGAAGCGACCAGACCATAATGGAAACCTAGACAAAGGATGGCCATAAGGACAGTTACTTTCCCACAAAATGGCCAAATGGCCATCAAAAACAAAAAGACACAAGTGATACACACAGTGAGCAGCAACCTACAACAACACAAACAAACCGCCACAGAAGAACCGCCTTGGAACGGTCAGTGGAAAGAATTCCACTTGGGGGGGGGGGGGGGGTCTTAAATCGATTTTACGTGGCCACAATCCTCGCCCTTACTTCCGTTGCGATTTAAACAAATAATTTGTTCAGTCCGCATGAAGGCCTCCTAACTCATCAGTGCAACATCTCCGTGAACACAAATAATCAAAGAACCACAGAGGTGAGACAAAGGTGAGGACTCGACGGCAAAAAAAACACACTGAAATGCTGGAGCAAAAGAAAACCAACAGTTAGACTCCGATGGTCCCGACCAGAGACAGAGCATCAGGCGCCAACCAACATTACCTTGAATTAGATCTCTCTAATTCTCAATAAGCCTTTACGTTGGAACCGTCATAGAATCTGAGGCCTGACCCACCGGCGTGCAATTAAAGAGGGAAGCAAAGTTGCCAACCGTGATTGGGTTAACTACCATGCATGCAGTCTGTCGTATAACATCCATGTTGTACCCAATCTTTTTATATCGAAGAATGATTTTACGAGATTGGGTGCTGAAGTCATTGCAGCTATATATTTTTCTGAATTTATATACTAAGTCACCATAAAATTCGGGTTCCGATAGACCTTGTTGCAGAAGAGATTTAAGTACAATATTGAATTTTGAAATTAAATCAGAATGGCGAGCCTTTTCCACTAGATTTGATATGTGATAAGCCCTAAATGTCTATGCGTGTTGACTTCTTTGATTTGTATGTTACCCATGAAGAGCGGGGGGTGATAAGGTTTGATACGCTTCCTAGATACAATCTGCGATTCTGTTATATTAGCATTAAAGTCGACTATCTTTGTACCATTCAACGATATTGTCAGACAGACCAATGCTACGTAGTTTAAACAGTAATCCCTTATGCCAAACCCTGTCAAATGCTTTACTTATATCACAATATACAATTCGTATTTCTTTATTGTCATCCAAAGCTTTTACAAAATCATTGTATAGGAAAAGAAGTTGATTAATAGTAGAATCACCTTGACGAAAACCAGACTGATAGGGTGAGATAACATTATTATTAATCAGATAAGTATTTAGTTTCTTATGGACTGCTATTTCAAATACTTTTCCTTGAAAACTATTGACTGAAATCGGTCTATAGTTGTTAGGGTTTGATCTACTATATTTTTTGTATACTGGCATTACATTTGACTGTTTATATGAAGCGGGGAATTTATGTAAACTTAAGGATAAATTAAATAATTTTGAATATGGGTCAGCTAGTTCATGTTTACCTTCCTTCTTACCAATCAATCTTGGACTAACTTAATCTGGCCCACAGGCCTTATTGGCATCCAAATCATTAATTGCATTTATAACGTCCTGATGGCTAAGAGGGATATCAGTTAAAAGGTTATAGTCAGGTTCTACGAGTTCAGGAAGTTGGGTATTGGAATCATCTACAGTCGCCTGTTTAACAAAGTGGTCATTTGAAACTTCAACTTAATCAATATCATCTTCAATTAGACCGGTTCCGGTTTCAAGTATAGGTATATTGCGCTGATCAGAGTCGATTTACTGTTAAGAGAATTATTCCTTAGGTCACTGGCTAACTTTTCATAATAATTTCGTTTACACTGTCGCAGATGCTTAGTGACCTCGTTCCTTTTGGATTTGAATTATTCCAGGCTTGCAAAGTATCGGTTCTTTTAGCTTTCCTAAATAGCCATTTTCGTTGTCTAATTTCCTTTATTAAGTTTGTGTTTATCCATTCCGGCTCGTTTGGTCTAATGGTAACAGTCATATTAGGTACACTTTCTTTAGCTGTCGTAATTATTTGATTAGTTATATGTTCCGAGATTTCGTTTATATTCCCAGAGACAAAAATATCTTTCCAATTTATAAGACGTAATTTAGTACGATAAAGATTATAGTCTCCTCTATCAAATAACTATATGTGACGTTTGAAGGTATTATGTCTGGGTTTGCGAAATTTCAGCGTTAACAAAACCGGACAAAAAAATCGGTCTAAATCGGGAATGTACGGTGAAATTACATCACTATATACAACGTTTTCATGGTTATTCACGATGATAAGATCTATAACTGTAGCTGTGTTTTCAGTAAAATGTGTCGGTTCCGCGATTAATTGACACATGTCATACGAAAGGAGCAGATTATGCATTCTATTTGGAATGTTAATATTTTGCATATTACAGTTAAAGTCACCAATAATAACCAGATCTTTGATAGGTGAGGTATTTAAATTTCAAGTGTACATTCGATTGAATTCCAGTACTCCGTGCCCGTATTTGGAGGCCTATAAATGCCACAAAGTAAAAATTTATGATTACGAACATTAACTTCAATACAGAGACCTTCAATATCACCCTCAATAAGGTTTGTTAACGTATGTGTAGATATGCCGCTTTTAATATATATAGCAACACCTCCTCCAGGCCAATCTTCACGATCTTTTCTGTATGGCGAATCGAAGTTGGGTATCATGACGTCATCATTTGATTTACTAGAGGATAGCCATATCTCAGAAAATACTACAATATCATAATATTGCATTTCAACTTCTAAGATATCAATCTTAGGGTACAAGCTCTGAATGTTTAAGCGTATTACACTTAAATGATCCATTACAAATATTAAACCAGAAAGATCACTGGTTGAAGTTATTGAAGTTGTGCCTATATTTGGACCTGGGTTCGGTTGCACATCACCAGATAGGAGTAGTAACAGAGAAGTCAACCAAATATTACACAATAGTACAGCAAGTAAAACAATTAAGCCAAAATGTAAGTTTGGAACAGATTTAGGACCTCGATTTACTTTTCTCTTTGGAAGCTGTACAAGAAACCTGGGCACACAGTTCTGTGGCTACCACCATACCATCCTGATCTGAATGCCATTGAGACGATATGGGGAAACTTGAAACGTTATATTGGCCGATGAAATTTACAGCTTCGCATGACAGATATTAAGGCTCTGATCGATTTTGTTTGTTTGATTTGAGGTTTAACGTCCCCGTCAACACAGTAAAGGTCATTTTGGAGACGTTGCTTCCAATTTTGTGGGACTTTTACCCGACATTGAGATGAAATGACATCTCAAGCCCTCTCGCCCAATGAAACCAACAAGGTTTATTAGCATGGACGGTCCGCCTCGCACCGCGGTTCCTGGACAGGATTAGATCCTCTAAGCGGTTTACCAGTACTAGTGTGCCGGCCGGATTCAGCTCTGCGTGGAAGCATCATGCAGCCCATATATTTCTTCAAGCCCCTATGGGCGGGGGCCGAGGCTCTGAACGAAAAGGGGATCGGAAGCATTGTTGAAAAAGAACGGTCTGCTTGCTTAACATATATCGAAGAGGCTGACCAGTGACATAGCTGTTGAGGCTGAAAGTGAGCGAATCATTAACCACGTGGACTCTGACAGTGACGTTAGAGATGATAGCGACGAAGGTACAGATACTGCTTCTGAGGGTGATGAATCTACCGACACTACCGAAGAATCAAGAAATTTCGAAATATGAAATTCTAAAATTGTGAAATTAAAGCTAATGTGAATCGTTGAAATTTGAAAATAATGAATTGCATACTATTAAAAAAGAAATCAAAGGCAAAAACAAAAAATGACAAAAATCTTAGAATAAAAATCAAAACAAGACAAAACAAACTAAACAAAAATAAAATACAAATATATATAATAAAAATAATCAAAACTATATGTGGAACTGTAGCATGACTCAAAATATATATGATAAAATTTCCTTATAATAATATGAAAATAAAAATTTACATTCAAAACGATGCCTACCATCCAATTATTACGTTAGGTGTTTGTCTTTAATTTTTCAGTTCTTCTCGACAATTTTTGTCATATTTTTATTTTCTATCTTTCATTCAAACAATGTGTTCTCTTGTTGCGCATGACAATGAGTTTCAGCTTTTATTTCAGAAGTTTGCATTTACTTATAACCTTGTCATATCTAAATAACGGTATCAGAGTGACGTAATGTTCAGTAAACATTCATCGACCTGTATTTGAATGTGCAAAAAAAGGTCGATAAATGTTTACTGAACATTACGTCACACTGGCCGGTCCAGGCTGATACCGTTATCTTGGGATGACAATGTCATCAGTGAATGCAAACTTCTTAAATAAAAGCTGAAACTCATTCCCATGCGCAACAATAGAACACATTGTTTGAATTATAAAAGATAGAAAATAAAAATATGAGAAAAAAAAAAACGGAAAAAATGCTCTTGAATAACAAAAAACCGAGTTGTTATAGTTACAGGTCGGAATCATTGAAGTCCTCGGTGTAATGAGGACGAGGGATGGAAGAGGCACTCGCACAGTGTAATTATTTTTAAACTTTTTTTTTTCTGTATTATATATTTCCTTTTTTTTTTTTTTTTATATTAGTATGTAATTCATTATTTTCAAATGTCAGCGATTCACATAAACTTGAATTTCATAATTTCAGAATTTCATATTTCGAAATTGCATTACAAAAACAGTTTTGATTCTTCGACAGTGTCGGTAGATTCATCACCCTCAGAAGCAGTCTCTGTACCTTCTCTCTAACATCACTGTCAGAGTCAATGTGTTTAATGATTCACTCCATTTCAGCCTCAACATCGATGTCAGTTTTACAAAAGTCCTGTTCAGGCCCCCGCCCATTTGGGCTTAAATAAATAGATGGGCTGAACGATGCTTTCACGTCGAGCTGAAACCGACCGCACACGAGTACTGGTAAACCGCTTAGAGGATCTAAGCCTGCCCAGGCAAAGCGGTGCGAGTCGACCCGTCCATGCTTATAAACCCTATTGGTTTCATTGGGCGACAGGGCTTGAGATGCCATTTGATCTCAATGTCGGGTAAAAGTCCCACAAAATTGAAGAAACGTCTCCAAAATGACCAAAACAGTGTTGACGGGGACGTTTAACCTCAAATCAAAATAATAGTCCTGTTCAGCCTTTTCGACATGTATTAAGCATGCAGGCCATTCTTTTTCAACAACGCTTCCAATGTCTTCTTCGATCAGAGCCTTTATTTATACATCTATATATCTGTCATGCGAAGCTGAAAATTTCCTTGGCCAATATAAAAAAAATCCCCATATCATCATTTTGGCATTCAGATCAGGATGCTATGGTGAAAGCCGCAGAACTGTGTGCCCGTGTCTCTTCAAAGCTGGTCAACTCGATAAGGAGGAGCTGGTTTATTTCGTTTGCAAAGTACCAAAAGCTCAAGCTTGAAAATTTCTTGCCGCAGGCTGCATAAAACTGTATATTAAAGGGAACAAAAAGAACGAAAAATAAAAATGTTATTCAAAATTTGAGATTCGAACCTACGACATTTGGGTAACTAGGTCGTTAAAGTATATGCATCTAACCAATACCACCACATCGTATTCCTGCAACGCTGTCATATCAGAATGATATACAGCAAGGATTTTGTGAATTAAGCGAGGAAAAGTTAGGTAACCCCCCACATAACGGTTTTCGATGGAATGGTCCGTATGACGTAGTGTTCAGTAAACAGTCATCGATTATGACACAATACAAATACACTACTCAAAACAATTAAAGGGGCAAACACATTTTTCCTCATAGTATAAAGATGTTTGATAATGTTGATGAAACAACGATTCAGAAATTTGTTTGTTTGATTTGAGGTTTAACGTCCCCGTCAACACTGTAAAGGTCATTTTGGATACGTTGCTTTCAAGTTTACCAGTACTCATATGCGGGTCGGTTTCAGCTCTGCGTGGAAGCATCATGCAGCTCATCTATTTCTTCAAGCCCCGATGGGCGGGGGCTTAAACGATTCAGAAAGTTGAATAACTTTATCTGCAACATGTTATTGGCAAACATTGGCAACCAGTTTACAAATCACCACCTGTAACCTGTTAAGGAAGAATCTGCATAAATATTTGAGAACTCGCCATCTTTACGTCAGATTATTTCAAATGACATAGAGATGCGCAAATCAGTCACTTTTTCTAGTCAGTAATGTGTATGACAACCTCGAACAGCACAATACTCTTTGCATCGCCGAGGCATGCTACGAACCACATTTTGAACAGTTTGTAAAGCTAGTGTTTCCCACTCATGTCTAAGGAATTTTGTGAGTTCTTGTATTGGCATTGGTGGATGATCGCCCTGTGAGATACGTCTGCAAAGAATGTCCCACACATGTACAGTTGGGTTTAAGTCAGGAGAACGTGCCGGGTAGTCCGGTGTCGGCCTTGCCCTTCTCGTCTAGTAACTTCGCCCGTAGCGTCTCCACAGCCTGACACAACACTTCTCGATGCAGCAAAGCGTTCAGCAACGATCCTTTGGATGTACCCACTTTCAAGCAAGGCGACAGCTTGAGCGACCTCAACTTCTTCCAAGAACCGCCTAACACCATATGAAATCACTATGAAGCCCAAACCGAAGGATTGACATGTTTCTGACCCAAACTAAAATTTTCAACAGATCGCCCCATACCGAATTTCAGCCGTTATAGGTGTATCCATGCTGTAGCTCACATTCTTGCTTTGCACGTGAACCTTGCTTCTTGACGTTTGCGTGAACATTGTTAAGAGATGTCACTTTAAAATAGTGCCAAAATTGCCAAGCGGTGAGGTTATACTGGCTTAAAAGATTGCTCCGTTAATTGTTTTGAGCAGTATATTCATACACTATACAGTTGCATAGATTTAAAGCAATACTGGTTGACCAAGGCGCATTTCCAAATCTCTAAATAGCTCCTCTCTGACATGTGCATTACTTTAGTCAGCAACAATAAATTTATTAGCTACAGATTTTATGGATATAAACTTTTTTTTTTCAAAATTTAAATGCCTTGTTAAGTATCAACATTTTTCAATATTTTATGTGTTTCTTAACTAGCTAATTCATTTTGATCACATTTGGTCTTTGTCGGTAATATCTGATTATTTATTGTTTCTTATATAATAAACAGTCTAGTACAACATTATATTCGCCTTCGAATACATTGCATATTCTAAATTTCTTGTTTTCTAGTGGTCTTAAATTTGTTTTGGTCAACCTCCCTGCCTAACCTATGTGCTACATGTATAGTGCGAACAATTTGACATGAGACTGACCTTTATGCAAGGAATAAATTAGTCAATGCTATGCCTAATATGTCGGCTTTCGTAAACTTCTCATGAATTTTCGGCATCACGTGAATAGCGGCCCATTTACCTACCTCTATGTATTGTAAGAGGGTTGTCCATTAAGATAATATGCCTTTACAAATACATGCAAACTTTACTGCCGAAACAAACGATCATTTTAAGATGAAAAATGATGATATTTTTCTTATTTCTGCTCAAAATATAGATTGTGGGTACTCATTAGAACCGCCTCATTGAGGCGGTTCTAATGAGTAGGCTACCCACAATCTATACTTTGAAGCAGAAAAATATGGTTTAGCCCAGTAAACCCCAGTTTTACTATATAAAAGTGAGGTTCAGGGGCGTCAAAATTATATAGGCATGTTTTCGTGATGGAAGTGCGCGGAATGTGGCTGTCATTCATTTATTTATAAAGATTTTAGGCTGAAAGTCTCTGATAAGAGAATCCGATCTATTTCTAATTCAGCTGCAACGTAAAAATAATATTTCTCTCAATAATATTTTAATCGTATGTATCTATGGCAACGACGGGCTACGTAGGTGGAGCACGCCAAAATAAGTAAACAATGGTAAATACGCAGCGGTAGATATAACTAAGCTTTATCATTATGACGCTATCTAAATTTGCGCAAGTTTACATTGTAATAACATGACGTCTCGACGTCATATTCCCAAAATATGACGTTATTACCATCACTTGTTTATCTGGAAAATCGAAACTGTAGACGCTTTAAAAAACGGATCTCAGGAATTGACGTCGACTGGTGATACAGAATTGCGGAGTGTGGCGAAACAGCACCCTGATAGCGACCTTGACAAGGTAATATTCCACAGCCCATAGAACCAACTCAACTCTTCTGGAAATTTCTCTACTTGGATTCGAACTGTTGCAACACCCAACGTTCAGCCCTTAGCTCGCCCCGATGGATTTCAGGGTTTTCCCAGAAGTAAAGAAAATGTTACGCGGAAAACACTTTGACACCTCATTTGACTTAAAGATTGAGACTCAGAAAATTATAACAAATTACAGCAATGACCGGTATATTGACTTTTATCAAAAGTGAGTTTATAGGCACAGGAAATGTGTGGCAACGCATGGCGACTATGTTGAGAAAGTGAACCGCGAACTCAAGTTTGACGTCGCCACGTAATGTTGACGTCAGTTTTGCGTGCTCCGGTCAGCACTTAGTGGTATGTTTAAGAGATTTCTTAAAAATAAACTTTTCAATATACAGGCAAGATATCGTAGCATTAAGCTACCGTTGAATGACAGATTCCATAAATGAACTCGATTTTCGCAATACACCGTATTCATAAAAGTTGTAGAATAATTCCGCGAACTTCGAGAACACCCGTCGTATAACAATAAAACGACGAAGATAAATATATGCATTCAGTCGGGTGTAACATTATGTTCATAGAGTTCACCATGTTTGAACCAACCTTTTAACTATTTGTTTACCATTTTCTTCTGACATTTGTTGACATTCAATAAGGGCCGCTGTTAAGGTTTAAATTTACCGAAAAAAAAAAAACGTAGTATGATTTAGTGGTCTCACAGGACACCTTTTTTAATATTATCTATTTTAAATAAAGCTGCCCTGTTTTTGTATTAATTGTTGCGCACGTCCCCGGGCCGAGATTGGGTAGCAAAGGAATAAATAATTAGAGTCAGCTGGTGTGAAAAAGGAATGTACCGCATAGGCGAACAGCAGAGGCTCTGGCAAGCCTGCGCATACATCACGTGAACAAGTCCGTGAAATGAACAGCCCAATAAAGCTCACTTTATGTAGAGAAAACTGGGTTCACGATTGTATACATTATTTTTCTTGTTTCAGCTCCTAGACATAGGCTGTGGGTACTCGTGAGATCCGCCTCAATGAGGCGGTTCTAACGAGCACCAACAACCTATGTTTGCAGTATAGATAAGAAAAAATATCACGGATTTTCATCAGAAAAGTAGCCTTTTTGGAGATGTGAAAAATGCACTATGTCGCACGGGTGTGCTATGGTGATGTTAGTGCATCTAGCCAGAGTTGATGTGGAGATAGCTACTTGCAAGACAGCATGCATCTCATGTCAACTGTTTGCTTCGCACGCGTATTTGAAGAACATGAATGAGCCGGGGCACAGCATGTCAACAATTTATATGTGCGCCCAGCGAAGATGAGATCAGCCTGCGCATTCATATAGTCTGACCAGAGACTTCGCTTGCTGCATGAAGGAGCATTGGGCCCTTAGCTATCCTTAGAGTGCACAACGAAGACTCTGATCAGCCTGCGCGGATGCGCAGGCTGATCTGAGTCTTCGCTGTGCACACATGTAAATTGTATGAAATGCTGTGCCCCGGCTCAATTAGAGAATGCAAAGGCTTCTTTCACATGTTTCAGCTCAGTAAATGACATGCATTTTTATCCCCCGACCGAATAGATTCGGGGGATATAGCGATCAGCCTGGCGTCCGTCTGTCTGTCCTTCCGTCCGTCCGTCCGTAGACGCAACCTTGCGATGGCCATAGCTCCTATACCTTTTCAGATTCATTGATAGTTCTTGGCATAATTGTTTACGAGGCTGAGACGGCGTGTCATGCACAAGAAGCAGAACTCTGGATGCCATACTTTTTAGTTATCTCCCACTTAAGTAAAATAGAATGACTACTTTGTGATGCCCATAACTCCAATACCCTTTGAGATATATTGATGGTACCTGGCACAGTTGTTCACAAGGCTGAGACGGTGTGTCATGCACTAGAACCACAACTCTGGCTGCCATGATTTTTGAGTTATCTCCCCTTCCAATAAAATAGAATGACTACCTTGTGATTGCCATTACTCCAATACCCTTTAAGATATATTAATGATACCTGGCACAGTTGTTCACAGACCGAGACGGTGTGTCGTGCACAAGAACCACAACTCTGGCTGCCATGGTTTTTGAGGTATCTCCCCTTCCAATAAAATTGAGTGACTACCTTGTGTTGGCCATAACTCCAATAACCTTTAATATATATTGATGATACCTGGCACAGTTGTTCACAAGGCCGAGACGGTGTGTCATGTACAAGAACCACAACTCTGGGTGCTATGGTTTCTGAGTTTTGTCCCCTTCCAATAATATAGAATCACTACCTTGTGATGGTAACATCTCCAATACTCTTTGAGATATATTGATGGTACTTGGTACAGTAGTACATGAGGTTAAGCAGGTGTGTCACGTGAAAGAACCCCAACTCTGGGTGCCCTGGTTTTTTAATTATCTCCCCTGACAATATAACCTTTTGATGTCCATAACTCCAATACCCTTTGAGATATATTGATTGTACTTGGCACAATTGTGTACAAGGTTTAGACGGTGCTTCATGCCTAAGAACCACAATTCTGGGTGCTATGATAAATATTTGAGTTATCTACCCTTCCAATATAACAGTATGACCAGCTTGTGATCTCCAACATCATTTGAGACATATTGATGGTACTTTGTACAGAAATGTACCCTGTTTTTTTAGTTAGCTCTCCTGAATTATAATCTTGTGATGGCCATAACTGTAATATGTTTATGATATATTGCTGGTTTGATTCTGGTGCACTTTCTATTGGTGAACAATCTTCTGAAGGCCATATTGGCTTTTGGTCGGGGGATTTGCCATCTCTTCCGATGGCTATTTTTTGAAGGGGAATGGATACACCTGTCAGATTTTTCCGCCATTTTTTCAAAGTGAGACAACTTTAGGGACTTCCTGTTCGCTTTTCTATAAACTCTGTCCCACTCAAAAACGTGTATACTCTTAAAGGCCAGGAGCAAATTCTTTCCTTTAAGAGTTGACCCCTGTTGACATGGAAGACACAAATGCTTTTGTAGGAGTTGCCGCCCCTGAAGGTGTATCCATTCCCCTTAAAACTTGCATTTATATATAAAAAAAACGGCATCACTAAAGTAAAGCTAAATTGCTTATAAAACCTGAATGACATTTTTCTTATTATTTTAAATGGGTTTTCGGAGGCGATAAGTGGTAGTTTGACTTTCTCGGCTCACTGAACCCCCTCGCTCCTGAATTCTGCACCTGTTTTAATGAGCCCAAAACGAAGCACAGACAGGCAGGCAGGCAGGCAGATAGATAGACAGACAGACTGGCAGCCTGGCAGACGAGACTTATTAAGACAGACAGACGACAGACAGACATATGTACAGATAGACTGTTTCTTTACAAGCGAAGAAAAATAGAATGATAGATATCACTGATTGGGAAAACATAAGACTTATTATTTACTGCATCTTCATATTTTGCTGTGGCATAAAAAATGAGAAATAATTTATCAGACTCGCATTGCAAGGAATCATGGAACCGGCAATTTCCTATGCGCATAAGAATAAAGGCTATTGGAATTTCTATTTAAAAGTGCACATAACCTGGTAGCATGATACCATGCTCTTATGAACAAGGAATGGTACAAATAGAGGATACTGAACCCTGTCACGAAAACAAGCCTATATAATTTGACCCCCTTGAACACCACATTTATATAGTAAAACTGGGGTTTCCGGGGGTATATTTTATTTTTCTTATTTCTGCGCTAAAATATAGATTGTGGGTACTCGTTAGAACCGCCTCGATGAGGCGGTTCTAACGAGTGCCCAAAATCTATATTTTGAGCAGAAATAAGAAAAAATTCACATTTTTTCATCTTAAAATTTTCATTTTTTCGGCGATAAAGGTGGCAATGTATTTGCATAGGCGTGTTTGCGTAATGCCTACGGCGGGCAGCAACGATGAAATGTCATGGCATTGAAACGAAGTTGCTGGGACGCCATGTGCTCTTTTGGAAGAGTGCTCATTTCATATGATATTAATGGAACGAGCACTTGGCGAGTTTCATAAATTTCATATGAAATGACCACGGGTACAATGTTCTGTGAATCATTTAACGATTTTGAATCGGATTTTATCGCCGAAGATGTTTATTAGAAAGCATAGGGTCAGCATGAACGGCATTGTGACGTTACGCGTCAGTTTTATAGAGGATCTTACATGAGTGTTCATGTGTAATTGTATCTTACTAAACGAGTTTAGAAAAAGGGATAAAATGCGAAGCTTTGCCGAGCCCCTTTTCTTCAACGAATTTAATAAATTCAGTAGTACATGAGCACGAATGCAAGATCTTGTTTATCATATGACATTTAAAACGCATTTTATTCACGATATTTAACAAAAATGTCCATACTCCGCCATTGGTAAACGCGACGTCGTTATGGACGTCGTACGTGCAACGGTACGGGGCATATCTAACTAATTTGCATATTTAATCCACTAGAAGATGACCGAAATTTATTACCTGGCGTTATTACATTCTCTGACGCGACGTCATATGATAACATGTGTTATTGCACTTGTGATCTTATAACAACATTATCCTTTATATGTGGTGAAAATGAATATTAGACACATTTTTGATAGCTTATAGGGATTTTTTCAACAAACGCAGAATTTACATAAAAGAAAAAAAAAATATGTCACCATGCATACAACTGATAGGACGCTTCAATGTGGGCGATGAGATTGACCGCATGTATTTTGTCTTTATAAAAGAGTTACCATATGCTCTACTTCAATCTGTGTCCGGTTTTCTTTTGGGTCGGTTGTTTATCAAACGACCAAAGGTTTCTATGTGATCCAGAAGCTTGCCTGAGATTGTACACCGTGTTTCCGTAGGAGTTGGGTATGATTTTGGAAGATATTTCATTAAGAAAGGTATGCTGTGTGTAATCATGAGGCGACTCTAATGAGTACACACAGCATACCTTATATGCCTCCTGGCATAGCTGTATCAATAACCCTTACTGGCTCGAACTATCCCAGTCTAATGGTCCCAAAGATATTGGAATCATTGAAGTTCCTCTATATTTGCCATATTAAGGGGAATGGATACCCTTTCAAGGGAGGCAACTCCTGCAAAAGAAATGTTTGTCTCCCATGCCAATAGGGGTCAAATCTAAAAGAAAAGAATTTGCTCCGGATGAGCAAATTCTTTCCTTCAACGGTTGGTCCCTTTTTCCGTGGGGCAGAGCTTATAGAAAAGCGAACAGCAAGTCCTGAAAGTTGTCTCCCTTTGAAAAATGGCGGTTAAAATCTGGCAGGTGTTCCCATTCCCCTTAGATATGATCTTTATAAACACTGGCTTGAATACTGAAATACTCATGGACGGGGCGTTTAAGAGGTACGTTTACTGCATACTATAGGGCTTGTTTTTTTTTTTTTTTTTTTTTTTTCGGCCCTTTCAAAATAAGTTCAATTATTTCGAGCCGATTGTCATCAGAAGTAGACGAAAACCGGTGAACCCGGAGAAAACACACCTGATCTTTCACTGCAGAACTTGGCGTAATATAGGGCTTGGAATATATTATCCACAGTCTTACCACGCTACCGCGCGAGTGTATGTGTGTGTGTGCGTGCGTGCGTACATGCGTGCGCGCGTGTGTGTTAAAGAAAAAGAAAGATGCAGAGAGAGAGAGAGAGAGAGAGAGAGAGAGTGAGAGAGAGTACAATACCAAATACTTAATTTTTGGTCATTATCCACAGTCTTACATGTACCACAACGTCGTCAGAGACCACGTTTTATCACTCTACCACGCGATTGTGAGTGTGTGTGGGGGAGTGTGCGTGTGTTTTTGTGTGCGTGCGTGCGTTTGTGTGTTAGAGAGAGAGAGAGAGAGAGAGAAAGAGAGAGAAAGAGAGAGAGAGAGAGAGAGAGAGAGAGAGAGAGTACAATACCAAATACTTAATCTTTGGCTATATCTATCCTGAAACCGAAGCCATGGCTGCCTCAGATTTATCAAGATTAGGAATAATAGAGTTATACATGTATTAAGTCTGTTGTTTGACCAAGATTAATTCCTTGGCATGACATATTGACACAGTAACGTATATGGGCGAAAATAAAGTTATTGTCTTCTTTGTCATAAACTGCTTTGTCGTAGATGTTACTTTTGAATGACCATGATGGCTGAGGTTGGCTCTCTCTTACATACATTTGAGCCGTATTACAGTTAAAGGTGTATTCGAACCTTCAACCACCTACCCCACTCCAGGAGAATAGAGTCTCATGTATCCGCGTGCATAAGCATAGAACAATGTAGATCCCGATCAGGAGCAGTGTTCTTTGGTTTCTGATCTGCAACTTCACTGTTTGCCAGCGTTCAATTTTTGGACCCTAGGCATATATACGTAAACCAATTCCATCAAGTGAACAAACCCGTGAAATTTACCCAGCCCAAAAACCACTATTTTTTTTCTTATTTCTACTCAAAAACAGCGAAGGGTCCTATATTGTATCAAAATCCTGGTCACATAACACAACACAACATGAACTGACAAATAGTATGGACTTGATGAGATACTTTATCATGCCCTAGGAAATATTCTGCTACGATGTTCCTACGTTATAATAAATATTTTCTCGTTTCTCTCTGTACCTTATCTAAATACATGCATAATTAGTGAAGATGATACCGAAATTAGGAAATAAAAAAACAAATGTCTGGATGATAAATATAATTCTGATTTAAAATCACTTCTGCAAAAGCCATCTGTGCCGGAGTTTTATGGTAACTTGGTAAATAAGTTTTGGAGAATAGATTCCAAAACTGTTTAAAAAAAACTCATCAACCATGACAATAGCTAAAGTTTAGTGTAAATATTAAAAAATGAACACTTTCTGGTCTACTGTTTTGACCGTTTATATTTGACATTTAAATGGCCCTCTAAAACTGCACGCTGTGTGTCGTGTTTGTGACTGAATAAATGTCCCATATTGGTGTTACACTGAGTCCGCGACGTGACCAATCGATATGCATTTTAGTGGGATACAAACACTAGTTACGGTCACTTAATGCGTCACCATTACGCAAACACGCCTATATAAATACATTGCCACCTTTATCGCCGAAAAATGAAAATTTTATGATGAAAAATTGTGATATTTTTCTTATTTCTGCTCAAAATATAGATTGTGGGCACTCGTTAGAACCGCGGTTCTAACGAGTACCCACAATCTATATTTTAGAGCAGAAATAAGAAAAATAAGGTATACCCCCGGAAACCCTAGTTTTACTATATAAAAGTGGGGTTCAAGGGGGTCAAAATTATATAGGCGTGTTTTCGTGATGACAGACATTACGAACCGTCGTGCAATGAGCTAGGGACACAAACTTTAATTTAGGACACTTTCTGAGTCAGAGACACCACAGACCTTCGTGCAATTTAAGCGGGCTCACAAACATTTGTTTAGGACACTTACTGAGTCAAAGAATGACAAAACCATCATGCAATTAAGGGGAATGGGAACATCTTCAGGGGAGGCAACACCTGCAAAAGTATTTTGTCTCCCATATCGATAGGGGTCAACTCTTAAAGGAAAGAATATGCTTCTTTTCTTTAAGAGTTGGCCCGTTTTTCAGTGGGACAGAAAAGCGAACTGGAAGTTCCAAATGTTGTCTCCCTTTAGAAATGGCAGAAAAAAACATTTGGCAGGTGTTCCCGGGAACGCAAACACTACTTTGGAGCACTTACGGAGCCAGAGACATTACATGCACCAATCATTAACGAGGAGC
This sequence comes from Lucinisca nassula, assembly GCA_963580285.1. Lineage (NCBI taxonomy): Eukaryota > Metazoa > Mollusca > Bivalvia > Lucinida > Lucinidae > Lucinisca > Lucinisca nassula. The sequence goes on from OY757014.1 coordinate 59,665,151, forward strand.
GCAAACACTGGTTTGGGGCACTTTATGAGTCAGAGATACGAATGAACGTCGTGCAATTAATGAAAGACACGAACACTAGTTTAGGACATTGACTGAGTCAGAGACATGACAAACTGTTCTATTAACTGGAGACACAAATACTAGTTTGGGATACTTACTGGGTCAATGACTCAGCCAACTGTTATGCAATTAAGGAGTGATAAAAATTCTAGTTTATAACACTTTCTTAAGATAGGCTTAACTGTTTAGCAATTAAGGAGGGCACAAAGACAAGTTTGGGACACTTACGTAGTCATCGAACACTTACTATCCTACTGTCTAGCAATTAACAGTAGACACAAAAAATAGTCTGTGGCAGGTTCTGAGTCAGAGACATGACCAACCGTCGTGCAATGTAAGCGGGGCTGGGGGCCACAAACATTAGTGTGGGACACCTACTGAGGTAGAAACATCACCAACTGTCATGAACGTATCGAGGTACACAAACATAACTTTAAGACACTTCCTGGGTCAGAGACGCGGCCAACGTCGTGCAATGTAAGAGGGACGGACGCAAACATTAGTTTGATACATTTATGGAGTCAGAAGCATGTCCGAATGACTTAATGAGTAAGATACACGACGAATGGCTATGCAGTTAAGAAAGGACACAAACATTGGTTTGGGACACTTTATAGAATCAGCTTTTGTGCAATTAAAAGGGACACAAAAACAAGTTTAGGGGACTTAATAAGTCACAGTTACGACCAACAGTCGCGCAACTAAAATAAAAACAAGAGTTGTCAGAAGACAACATAGCTCGCCTTTGGGGGCCTAAGATAGATGAGGGCAAGTTATCAAAAAAAATTTCTTCTGTAAAACAGCCCAATAGACTGCAGCAAATGAAAGAGGAACAAAATGTACCCCTAATCATCCTGTTTTCAAGCCTTTCCACTGCAAAAAAAAAATGAAAAAGAAATCTATATTTGATAAAAAAAAATTCTACAAACTACCAAGTAATAATAAGGCATCACAGACGATACAAATCCCCTCGAGCAAGACAAAATGAAAAAAGCCTAGCATTTGTGTAAAATTACATTATATCCATCAATAAATGTAGGTACTTAAGAGTGATGACAAAGTTTTTCGAAAAATAGTCACAGTGATCTTGACTTTGAGCCCCAGACCCTGAAAGTTGAACTTAATGCCCAACATTTGTATGAAGTTATCTTAAAATCCATCAATAAATCTGAACACTAGAGCAATGATCAAGTTTTTCTAAAAAATAGCCACAGTGACCTTGACCTTCAGCCCCTGACCCGGAAAGTCAAAGTCACTCAAGATATCATCATACCAAACATTTGTGTCAAGGTATATTAAAATCCATCAATAAATGAAGGCGCAAGAGCGATGACAAAGTTTTTCTAAAAATAGCCACAGTGACCTTGACCTTCAGCCCCAGACCCTGAAAGTCGAACTCGCTCAAGATACCATCATTGCCAACATTTTTGTGAAGTTATATTAAAATCCATCCATAAATGTAAGCACTAGAGCGATCACAAAGTTTTTTTTTCTAAAAATAGCCACAGTGACATTGACTTTCAGCCCTGGAACCTGAAAGTCGAACTTGCTAGAGATATCATCATACCCAACATTTGTGTGAAGTTATATTAAAATCCATCAATAAATTAAGGTGCAAGAATGATGACAATGTTTTTTCTAAAAATAGAAACAGTGACCTTGACCCCGAGACCCTGAAAGTAGTGACCTTGACCGTAAGCCCCAGACCCTGAAAGTCAAAGTCACTTGAGATAGCATTATACCCAACATTTGGGTGAAGTTATATTAAAATCCATCAATAAATGAAGGCGCTTGAGCGATGACAATGTTTTTCTAAAAATAGCCACAGTGACCTTGACCTTGAGCCCCAGACCCCGCTATGTTTTTAAAAAGAAAAAAAAAAAAAAAAAACGTTCCTCCCCCGGGATTTGAACTCACGCAGCTTGCAGGTAAACTTTAACACAGAGAAGTAAGGGAGGTAATACAGAGGAAAATATTAACTTCTCAAAAAGTCCAATTTAAGCCAAAAAACCTGTAAAATGAAGTACAATGATAATGTTAAATATTGTTTTTTTTTATCAATTATTAATTATATATTCAAAATAAGTTGTAAAACATCACATATAAGAGCTTGCAGGTAAACTTTAACCAAATGCGGACGCCGACGCTGACGCCGACGCCGGACGCCCGGGGGTATGGCAATAGCTCCCCCTTACTTTCGTAAGGCGAGCTAAAAACTAGCTTGGAGCACTTATTGATTGAAGAGAACCGACGACCAAACGTTGTCTGGAAAACGATTTGCATAAGAGACTCGATTAACCGCCCTTCTGACAAAGAAGGATACAAACACTTAATGAGTCAAAAGACACATCCAACCGTCGTCCCATTTCAAATGGACACACAGACTTGTGTGGTGCACTTATTTATTTCGAGATATGACAGACTGTAGTGCACTTATGCACTAGTTTGGGACACATATTGGGTCGGAGACTCGACCAACCGTCGTGCAGGCAAAGAAGGAGACAAACACTAGCACTTAATGAGTCAAGAGACAGGACCGACCGTCGTGAAATCCCAAAAGGACATAAACATTTGTTTGGGACATGACCAAACGTCGCGCAACTCTACAAAGACACAAGTACTTGTTTGTGGTACTTTTTGGGTCAGAGACCCAACCAACTGTCATGGAGTATAGAGAGATACAAACATAGCTTTGAGGCAGTTTCTGAGTCAGCGACACGGCCAACCGTTGTACAATGTAAAATTGGGCGCATACATTAATTTGGGGCACTTACAAGGTCACAGGCATGATCCAACAAGGGAGCCATACAGTAAAGGAAGGACACAAACATTAGTTTAGGACACTTACCGAGCAAACGATATTATCAACTATTGTGCAATTAAAAAGGGACACAAGCACTAGCTTGGGACACTTACTAGGTAACGAGAACCGACAAACCCTCGCAAAATTAAAGAAGGCCACGAATACTAATTTGAGACACTTATTGACGCAAAGACTCAAACGATGTGCAACTAAAGAACGACTTAAACACCAGTTTGGGACACTTAACGAGTTAAGAGACACGATCAACAATCATGCAATTACAAAAGGGCACGAAAGATAAAGACTGGTTTGGGACACATATGAAGCCAGAGATATGGCCAACTATTACGAAACCACGCCTTTACAAATACCTTGTAGCCTTTATCGCCGAAAATAATGAAAATTTGAGATAAACAATTGTAACTTTTTTCTTATTTCTGCTCAAACTATAGATTGTGGGTACTCGTAAGAACCGCCTCATCGAGACGGTTCTAACGAGTACCCACAATCTATATTTTAGAGTAGAAATAAGAAAAATAAGGTTTACCCCAATAACCCCCCGTTTTACTATGTAAAAGTGGGATTCAAGGGAGTGAATATCATATAGGCGTGTTTTCCTGATGCCACGTGCAACTGTACAAAGGCACAATCTCTAGTTTGCGACACTTATTGAGTCAGTGGCAAGACCAACTGTCCTGCAATTTAATTCTTTATCTTCCTCCTTACATTACGATAACTCACCCGTACGATATAGAGCATTTTTCACATCTCCAAAATGGCTAGTTTTCTGATGAAAATCTTTGATATTTTTCTTATAAATGCTCATAACATGGGTTGTGCGTGCTCGTTAGAACCGCCTCATTGAAGCGGTTCTAACGAGTACCCACAACCTATGTCTTGGAGCAGAAATAAGAAAAATAATGAATACACCCGTAAACCCCAGTTTTCTCTATATAAAGTGGGGTTTAGGGGGGGGGTCTTCATTTTATGGCACTGTTCACGTGATGTATGCACCGGAAATCCATTTCCAAAGTAAAATGTGTCAGGTTGTGTGTTTTCTTCAAAACATTTATTTGGAAAATGGCATAACTTTTCGCAGAAAGTGTAGGCGCTGATCACACGCCGCGTTCTGTGGCGTCAGATCTGGGCCTGCAATGTTTGCAAATTACCCGTTTCCGGGTTTCTGGTAAAAATAAAGGCGTAACTATACCAAATTTAGTGACACAGAGGCCTTTCTGATATTTAATCTTCATCGGTGTGTCTCAATCCCAAAGTTCTGAAACCAAAACGGATGATGGACAAGACCCGGCAAACACAGCACACCCCACCCCCACCCCCCCCCCACTCCGAGCACACACCGACGGAAAATGGATTGCGAGGGATTGAAATAATAGTTTGGGACGGGTACTGAATTACGGTTACGAGCAACCATCATGAAATTAAAAAGATCACAACCACTTATTAAGCTGTAGGAGGTTTCGCTGGATACGCCGAGGATGGACTAGTGGTTTTACCAGTGTTAGGGAAACAGCAGCCCTCGTTTTTTCTTACTCTCAGTCATTGAATGACTTTCCTTGGCAGAACTGTCCTGACAGATGACACAGTTGTGTTTTACTCAACTCCCTTTATGCCGTTAAAAGGTTGAGCTCTACTGTGTCAATTCCAGTCTTGCACGCATCTTGCCGGCGTTCATCATACTTCGCTAACATGGCATCTTATGTTGGTATTATCTTAAAGGTTAATGTTTTAAAGTGCATCTCTGTATTTTCAATTATAGTGAATAATGAAGAGTTTATTACCAACAAAGACACAAGAGGAATAGATGCAGTAATGAAGGAATTATTCTGTGGTATCAGATTGCGTATAGCTTTGAATGATCTAAATGCGTTTCGCCTAACACACTTAAAATGTTGTACATTTTTATCTTCTTTTCTTTGAAAGGACATAGGACCGACCAAACCTAAACAGCAAGTGAAACGTGCAGATCTTGATAACTGTATGTTGATGTTGTTATGTTGGTGATTCTGATTCTTCTCCCTTTTTTAGGTGTTCATCTTTAGTAACGATTGTCCTTCCTGTTTAATGTTTGTCATGTTTGTGAACAATCCCGATCTCACAACCATAACGCTGTCTTCACCATACAATATTCCATGAAGTACCCAGACATCAGTGAACCTCTACCTTAACACTTAACACCATCATTAGATGACGTAGTCACCAGCTCAATCTTGCAAATCGATAAACCCTTGTCAAAATCTGCCCGCAGTGTGGCAAATACCAGCGTACAGACCGATTCTTACAGCCATCCGGCGCTGTTATTCTGTTACTGAGGCAGGAAGATGACATTGACGTAGGTGTGTGTACGCGATTTAACGGTACAAATATGTCATTGTTACACTGCTTGATCATTGTTGTTTTGGTCCCTTATACTATAATCGACCAACCTTGCTATCGTCATTCCAGTATAGAAGCTTCCGTGGTGCAGTGGTTACGCTACTCGCCTTGTAAACAAGGGGTCGCAGGATCGACCCGGGCTTCTCCAGACTTTCGGATGAGTCTTTAAACCGAGGTCCCGTCTCCGTATGAACTTAGCTGTTGGTGGGACGTAAAACTCAAACACTCACTCACTCATTCCAGTACGGTCAAAGGCTCTGTCCTCGCTATTTGACCGGAAATAACAATACCAGCAACCTTGTCACTCTGGTTCCGATTTAGCCTTTATAGCATGTACATTACATAACAAAATGCCTATTATGATTTTTATAAATGACCATTTTTTGTCTTATGGCCTTCCTTTGTTTAGGTTTCCATTAAGGTCTGGTCGCTTCATGTTTGTGTTTCTTTCCCTTCGGTGTCTTTGATGGGTGGAGTAACTTAATTGTATCGATTGCTGATCTTTGTTTTACTTCTACTTTAGCACACGTGGCTCATTTACTTCTGCAAAATGAGAAAACATCTAAAGGACGCTTTTTACTATGCTTTATGCCCCGCCACCAAAAGCGGCGGTCGTTCTTTTGCAGTGTCTTTTTTGTTAATTGGTTTTGTGCGTTGGTTCATTTTCGTCTGCTTTTGTGTGTGCCTCTATGTCAATTACTTTCTTTAAATGACTTAAGATGGCTGCGTTCTTTGATTGTGGCCTTTCCTGGGCAACCTTTTCTAACTAGTTAGCTAAGTTTTGAGTAATATGGCTTTTGGACATTGAAGTGAAGTTTTCTATGATATACTTGCAAAACTGTATTTTCAGTAACCATCAAAGGATAAGAAGCTTCATCAGGGAATCTGCAGAAAATGAGAACGGTACTTCTGATTTACTTACTTTCGGAGTTATGGCAGTTGGAACATTGAAAATATTCATCTCGGTAACTTTATTAAGGAAAATAGAAGTAGAGGCAATGCTCAGGAATCGATACAATTAACCCAGAGCTCCCATCAGAGACACCAAAGGGAAAAAACACAAACATGAAACAACAGACCCTAATGGAAACATCAATAGCGGAAAGCCAAAAGGACAGTTACTTTCCCACAAAATGGCCGATAGGCTACCCAAAATCAAATAATATAAGCGACACAAAGACAAACAAGATTGATACACATTCCATTTGAATTCATTTTTTGCATTTGATTGTTGTAATGGCAGTGGTGGTGCATGATGCAGTTTTTGCGGCCTTTTCATTTATTTTGTTTAGTGTATTTATATAAATTTTGTTTTGGCTATATTCCCCCGAGAACTTCATAACTGCATTGCAAGATCGAAGTAAAACCGGAATTCCAATTTTCTACCTGTAATGCTTTCTTGATTGTTGGTTTTGTTTCAAAATACAGCCATAACAACTTTACACTGTGTTAACAAGTCCGTGAAATGAACACCTCTAAACCCCACTTTATATAGAGTAAACTGGAGTTAAAGGGGCTATATATTTTTCTAATTTCTGCTCAAAAACATAGATTGTTGGAACTCGTGAGAACCGCCTCATTGGGGCTTTTCTAACAAGCACCAACAACCTTTATTTGCAGTATAAATAAGAAAAATATCATGGATTTTCATTATAAAATTATACATTTTGTAGATGTGAAAACATGCACTATATCGCACGGTTGAGATATCAAAATGATGAATACAACCCGGACAAGGTCAACAATTACAAGTTCAGTTCAGATAATACAAATATGGGATCTGTTCAAGTTCAGATAGTAAACGCTTTAATAATATCTTCTTGAACGTCGAAAAATAGGCACCTACACAAAAACAATAATCAGGGTCTGTGACCCAGTAAGGCAAAAACTTATGGTCTAAAGAAGGCTCCGACAGACAGCCAAGGATCCGAGAAGTGAAGTCGGGTGCTACCCATCTCACATGTACTTGTTAACTCGCGTGGCTCGACTAATTTCGTTTCGATTGTCATACAGTTTCCCCTGTAAAGAAGTGCGTTGGGCCCTTATAAAAGTACAAAAGCGTAACTTGAATAGTAGGCGGCAGAATGAGGAAGAACGAACAGCATGTAATCTATTGCTTCATTTGTCAATGACATAACTCTACTTGAATAAAGGCTAAGTGCATAAAAGATTCTTATAACATCCGTTTGTGACTGTAAAGTTTCCGACGTTTCCGTAATGGAATTATTGCTAGCTAATCATGTAGTTCGGGAAAGTTGCTAGACACATACAATAAGTAGTGAATATAAAAAAGTATATACCTTGGCTTCTTTGTGTATTTGAGAAATAGTTCAGCACTAGCTGTGATTTGTTGAGAAAAACTCGAAGTTAGTTGTAAAGTAGATCAAATCTCGAGCGCGTAGCGCGAATGATTCGTCTACTTGCAACTGACCGAAAATTGTGATTTATTGCTCAATAATTTACATACTAGAACTGATTTATTTCGATTCTTTCACACGGAAAATCGGCAACAATGTTCTTGTTTCCTTCAAATTCTGACAAATTTTTGCAGTTGTTAGAAGAAATCCAACCAAAATTATTGACTGTAACACATGCATTTACTTTCTCTTGTAATGTTTTCGATGCGAGAAAGGGATGTTAGACCGATCTAGGATAGACGTCACAAAATGGCGGCTGGTTGCGTAGTGCTCCAATTCCCTGTGATTTATCATAGTTCCTTTCCATTGCCTATATATGCGTACTACGTTAGAATTTCTATTATTACTAGCACCCTGTTAGTGTCCAATGCTCTTTTTAACAGGGGAAATCTAACACTATCGAATTCCACAGCCCACTAAAGCCATTGCAGGGAAGATATAACATTACTTTTTTCAAATTGAAGATGGTAAGTAATAATAATTTTCTTTGGAAACGAAGATCACCACTTCAGTTCCCAAAACGGAAAGCAAATGTTATTAACGAAATGTCACTATCATTCGCAGCCACCTAGTGGTGATATGAAGAAGACTTAGAGCACATGAAAACACAAAACATGTGCAACAGTCATAAAAAGCTAGTTCTCACACACCGTGCCTATATAAGTAACGGAAAGGAACTGTGATTAATTTTGAAACAAGTCACTGTGAAGAAACACTAGACTCAAAGGTCGACCGTTTATGGCGTCATCAGTAGGTTCTTTGACTTTAGATGGTGGAAAGCTATTTTCTTGCATGAAAACACATTAGAATGTTTTTATAATGCTTGCAATTCCAAGTCCATTACCGATTTCTGTATTACTTTTCTGGACACTGACACGAATAAATTCGACATTTCTAATCAGTTATATGATGCTGCCCTTTCAAATAGAGGTTATATTCAGCTTGCTCTTCGTCCTTTAACTGATTCTGAAATTTATCACAAACGACATTGCATCAAAATACGAGTCTTTCATTAATAAGGGTTTGGATTTTATAGATTCGGCTAGTATCTTCCAGGACAGTTCGGTGATTTCATCCATTCCTGCTTATTTTCAAAATACTGAAACACACATAATTTGCTATAAATTCAATAACCCTGTTAGATCTATCATTTGTTTTAATTTCAGTAAACTTTGTTCTGTTCTTGATATTGATACTAACACTCCCGATACCTGAGACTGTAAAAACTCAGTGTATTGCTATCCTGTTGCTGGTCATAATATTTCTGGCAATTTAAATGTTTTTCCAGGATACGAAGTATAATTTCTAAAGGACCGACCCAGCAGGCACTCAACGTTGAACTAACGTTGAAACGTTAGTTCAACGTTGAGTCAACGTTTTGTGCCTGCAGGGGAAATATCGATTTCCTTCTAAAATTGATTTCAATAAATGTAGAGAAGAAATCGCGACTGCCTTAATTGAGTTTGGTAATCGATGGTGTAAAACAGAGTGTGTTGCGCAAAAAAATAGAAGTGAAGGGAATGAAAGCCCTTAAAGATTTTGAAAATAGTGAACATTTCTTTCTACTCTCAAAATACGAATTTATTACACACTAAACCTAAGCCGTCTTTACGTTACCTTAAACTAGGTATTAAATATTTTCATAAGAAGTAAGTTTTGGCTCCAGCTGACAAGGTCACTGACAATGTCGTCGTTGTTTGATGGTTACACTATGTTAACACTTTTCGAAAAGTGGTCGGTGGTACTAAATAGAAGTGAAGTCAATGATCAGGCGATAGTTAGTATAAGCAACCTTGCGTGTTTTCAAATCCTGTTGATCTTTCTAATATGTTATATACTTGTTATATATCTGTAATTGAAAAGAAGTAAATAAATATTGTTTAAACTAATGATCGGGAATCGATACAATTAACCCACAGCTGCCATCAGAGACACCAAAGGGAAAGAAACACAAACATGAAATAACAGACCCTATTGGAAACATCAACAGCAGAAAGTCAAAAGGACAGTTACTTTCCCACCAAATGGCCAATTGGCTATACAAAACAAAATAATATAAGCTATACAAATACCCAAAGACAAACCATAACAAAAATATACCGCAACAGAAGAACCGCATTGGAACTGTCAGCGAAAGGAATGAACTGCAGGCCTATGAACTGCAACCCTTGGCTGTAGAGAGGGCTAGCTGTACTTGATGACCACTTTTTGTCATTTAGCCACCAAGTTTGCTGTATGTGTTACATGAGGCCAAGACAAACTTCCTACGTTATATGTTACCTAAACTTCATAAAATGCCATTCTAAGCACGGTTTATTGCAAATCCAAGCTCCTGTACCCCCTACTGAACTATCTCCAAAATATTAACTTCATGGTTTACTACCATCAGAAACATGTGATTAAATATTGCGACAAAGTCTTGTCATGTTTTATTTTTGTTTGCCTATTTGATGTTTCCATTAGGGTCTAGTTATCTCATGCTTGTGTTTCTTTCACTTTGATGTCTATGGTGGGAGGTGTGGGTTAATTGTATCGATTCCCGATCATTGTCTTCACTTCAATTTTGTCCCTTAAGATAAAACTCTCCAGCCAGCAGAGAATGCCAGACCAACGTCAAGCTGATAGAAATACGACGCGGTTCTATCTACAATGTTTTATTTATTATTTATTTGTTTATTTATAACAGACGCCTCTAAACAAACACGTTTGTGTTTGGAATGATTATAATGGTTAAAACAGCATGGGAACAACATTCCCTAAAATAACATCTACAATTGAATTTGACCACTGCCAGGAACGCATTGCTGCCGCTGCGTTGTCTGTAAAGGAAACATATTTCATAGGATAGCCTTACAGCCCTTCTAGAAGCGGCGCAGACATTAGTTTTACTCCAAGTAGACATAAGTTTGAGGAGTTTAAATCGGAACTTCTTGTATTTACATATCCTGACTGAATAACAAAATATTGCTTGTCATCACGTGAACAAGTCCGTGAAATGAAGACCCCCCTAAACCCCACTTTATATAGAGAAAACTGGGGTTTACGGGGGTCTTCATCATTTTTCTTATTTCTGCTCCAATACATAGGTTGTGGGTACTCGTTAGAACCGCCTCAATGAGGCGGTTCTAACGAGCACACACAACCTATGTTATGAGCATTTATAAGAAAAATATGGCAGATTTTTATCAGAAAAGTAGCCATTTTGGAGATGTGAAAAATGCACTATGTCGTACGGGTGTGTTATCGTAATGAAACAGAATTTTGGAGGTTTATTTTAGGAATTCATGTGCACTAAGAAAAGGCAGCTACAATTACTATACGAACACAGATGGGTTAATAAGTATACGTTTTCGCACGATTGAGTCACATGTTTCGCTAATCACAAAAGCGACTTGGCATTAAACAGTGCGTCTGTTCGCATGCTACATACCTGATCGTTTATATATATAGTTGCTCAGATTTTTTTTTGTGTCGTGACCGTAGTGCACCTGGAAAGGCTAGTGTATTATGACATGCATCAGATAATCTATTTCTGCCAGACAGCTGACTTCTAGCCGAAACACATTGTAGTGTATTAAGTATTATATCTATATCCTTAAGGAGCCTCTAGCAGAAGATACATACCTGCAGTATATATAATAAGATTTGCCTCTCTAATACCAGTTGCTTTGTTTTAGTTCTTATGTCAGTCTCCATATTATGAGTATTAAAAGTATATAATCTTAAATGTGTTACTTAACTGTGGTTCAATCCTGTTAACAGTTATTTACGGCCTATCACTCGGACACTACATATTTTGGCGACGAGTAAAAGAATGGAACTGGCATTTTGTTTAAATACGGAAAAAGAACTTTAACTTTTGATTAAATTCGGAAATAAAAAGTGAACTCTCTTGGATTTAAATATGGCAGTAGCTCTACATGATGTACAACAGTTACAGACATTTGATAGTGCAAACACAAGTGGAATAGGCCCAAGGTGGAGAAGATGGATAAGGGCGTTTGAACTCTATGTTGATGGAAAAGGAGTAATTGATCCTGATCAGAAGAAAGCGTTGTTATTACATTGTGGAGGAATGGATGTCCAGGATATTTATTTTACACTTCCGGAAGGACAAGGAGAGGATACTTATAAGAAAGCAAAAGACGCTTTAAATACATATTTCAACCCTTTATCAAATGTTCCATTTGAAAGGCATCAATTTAGAACAACGGCACAAAATGAGGGCGAGTCTATAGAACAGTACATTGTGCGACTCAGACAAAAAGCTGAAACATGCGAATTCGGGACTCAAAATGACGTCAACATGCAGATAAGAGACCAAATTGTTGAAAAATGTCGAAAACATGAACTCAGAAGGAAACTGTTAGAAAAAGGCCGTACATTAACTTTGCAACAAGTAAGGGACATTTCCAGAGCATTTGAAGACTCAGAAAAACAAGCATCTACAATAGAGGGTGCAGTTCAGGAAATCAACAAATTGTCATTTAACAATAAGGATAGAGGAGCCAAACCTAAAGAAAAATGGATTAACAAGAAAAAGATAATTTGTTACAGCTGTGGGCTTGAAGGTCACATGAGGAAGGATCCAAAATGCCCTGCAAATGGTAAACAATGCAGGAAATGCAAGCAGTATAATCATTTCCAAAAGATGTGTAAAACCAAAACATTTAAAGACAGGAAAAATGAAAGGAAAAATGAAACAAGCCACAAGAAAGTACGACAAATAGAGGAAAACGAGAGTGATAACAGTGACTATACGTTTGTTGTGACAAATGATAAAGATCGTGACAATGCCAAAATTATGGTGAAAGTTGGAGGTATAAGCTTAAATATGATGATTGATTCAGGAGCCAGTTGTAATATTATCGACAGAGAGACATGGGAGAAGCTTAAGGAAATGAAAATTAAATGTTCTACCAGCAGAGAGACTAGGAAAATTTATGCTTATGGAAGTAAAGAACCGCTTCAGGTGGCTGGGACATTTTGGACTAACGTTTCTCTAGGTGATAAAATGCTTGAAAATGTTGAATTTATTGTGTTGGAAGGACAGGGGAAACCGTTACTGGGTCGTGACACTGCTTTAACATTGGATGTTTTAAAATTGGGACCGTTTGATGTAAATTCTATCAGTTCTTCACAAATGACAAAAGAACAAATTATTCAGAAATACTCCAAATGTTTTGAGGGATTTGGAAAACTTAAACATTTTCAACTTGAAATTCCAATTGATTCAAATATTGATCCTGTGATCCAGAATGTGAGACGAGTTCCTTTCAATCTGCGAGAAAAGCTTGGAAATAAACTTGATGAGCTTGAGAAAATGGATATAATTGAAAAAGTAAACGAACCAAGCAAATGGGTGTCTCCAGTAGTAGTCGTTCCAAAGCCTGGAGGGGATATTCGTTTATGCGTGGACATGCGCCAGGCTAACCAAGCTGTTAAACGGGTGCGTCACTTTATTCCGACGATTGACGAATTACTTCAGGACATGAATGAATCAAAGGTATTCAGTAAAATTGATATACACATGGCGTATCACCAGATCGAGTTAAAACCGGAGTCAAGGGAGATAACTACATTCATAACGCACAAAGGGTTATACCGGTACAAACGATTAAATTTCGGGATCAGCTGTGCGGTAGAAATGTTCCAAAAGGTTGTTCAACAGCTCCTACAAGGATGTGAAGGCGTGAACAATATCTTGAATGATATAATAGTGCATGCCCCGAATCAGCAAGAGCATGATAAAAGGCTAGAAAAAGTGCTAAGTGTGCTACAAGAAAAAGGAATCACTTTAAATCGTAAAAAGTGTGAATTCAATATGCCAAAATTAGAGTTTATGGGCCATGTGTTGTCAGAAAGCGGAGTCGGACCGTCCGAGGCTAAGGTTTCAGCAGTTTTAAATGCGCGAGAACCGAGAAGCATATCTGAGGTACGTAGCTGGTTGGGTTTAGTTCAGTATAATGCAAGATTTATACCTGATCTCGCAACCATTTCTGCGCCGCTGCGTGAACTTACACATAAGAATGCAATTTTTAAATGGGGGCAAGCTGAGCAATATTCATTTGATAGGCTAAAGAAATGTTTAGCATCAGCAGGAACACTTGCTTACTATGATAAGAATGCTAAAACCCAGGTAATTGCAGATGCGAGTCCAGTAGGACTTGGTGCAGTGCTTACACAAAAGCAAGGGGATGACTATAGGGTCATAAGTTATGCAAGTCGTAGTTTAACTGATACAGAAAAACGTTACTCACAGACTGAAAAAGAAGCTTTAAGTCTTGTTTGGGCCTGTGAGCGGTTTCATGTATATCTGTATGGTACAAATTTTGAACTTCTGACAGATCATAAACCCTTAGAGACTATTTTTGGTCCAAGGTCAAGGTCAAAATCCTGTGCAAGGATTGAACGATGGGTTTTACGATTACAATCGTATAAATTCACTGTCCGATATATTAAGGGTCACAAGAATATCGCAGATACCCTAAGTAGATTATTAAGTAAGTCAGAACAGCAAGAACCGGACTTGTCGAAAAGTGTCGAGTCTGACGACTATATAAAATTTGTTGCACGTGAATCGACACCAGTAGCAATGACTACGCGTGAAATCGAACGAGCTTCAGATCGAGATCCGGAGTTAGTCGCTGTGCGAGAATGCCTGTTAAATGGCAAATGGTATCAATTACCATATAAGGAATACCTGCCTGTACGAAGCGAGCTGTCTGCTATAGGTAAACTTATTTTAAGAGGGACTAGAATTGTTATTCCTATATCATTAAGAGAACAAGTTTTGACTTTAGGTCATGATGGTCACCCTGGAATTGTAAGTATGAAAAGAAGATTGAGAACTGTGGTATATTGGCCTGGAATTGACAAAGATATAGAGAAATTTTGCAAATCTTGTTATGGTTGTCAATTAGTCAGTCAGCCATCAAAACCTGAACCCATGATAAGAACAGATTTACCTTCAGGGCCATGGGAACAGCTCTCAGCAGATTTGTTGGGACCTCTTCCTGATGGAAATTATGTCTTTGTATTAGTAGATCTTTACAGTAGATTCTTTGAAATAGCAATTTTGAAAAACACTTCAGCTGAGAAAATAACACAAGTAATGTGGAAAATGTTTGTTACTCATGGTCTACCCTTTTTGATTCAGACTGATAATGGAAGTCAGTTCCAAAGCCAACATTTCAGTAGCTTCATGGCTGAATTTGGAATTTACCACAGGAGGGTAAGTCCATATTGGAGTCCAGCTCAAGGACAGGTCGAGCGTGAAAATAGATCGATCCTAAAGCGTATCAAAATTGCACAAACTGAAAAACGCGACTGGAAATCAGAACTTGATCATTATTTACTGATGTATCGCAGTACACCACATTCAATAACAGGGGTTAGCCCTGCCGAGGCGCTTTATAGACGAAAATTACGAACAAAGCTACCACTTTTACTTGATCACACATCATATGACCAAGAAATGCGCGATCGCGATAGCGAGCAAAAGGAGAAAGGCAAGGTGTATGGTGATAAACGTAGAAACGCTTGCGAGAGCGAATTAAAGCCTGGTGACACAGTTTTGATGAAACAAAACATGGAGAATAAATTTCAAAGCCAGTTTAAACCGCAATTCTACAAAGTCTTGCATAAGACAGGGAATAGTGTTTTAGTAGAGTCAGATCAGGGCGTGAAGTATAGGAGAAATGTTACGCATCTAAAAAGGTTTTATGAACGGACCTCAGATAAGCCTACATGTATATCGCGAGAAAATTTGAATATGCCGCGATCAGAAGCTGATTTATCTGTTGAAATACCGCGTGAGCCTGATACGAATCCGCATTCGCTTTTGACATCACCTGCCCTAAACAGCAGAAAAAATGTTAATGAGCCAGAAATGGAAAACAATTCTTCGAGTTCAACACCAGTGAAGAGATACAATTTGCGTTCGGAGAGAGAAAGGAGGGTACCAGAAAAATTCAAAGACTATGTTATGGAGTAAACATTATATGTTATATAACCAGTTTGCCAATATTGCATGTGTTTTACATTTAATTTCATTATATATATTAGTAGTTTACACTTTTCCTTACTTTTAGTGAAAAATCTGTTAAAAAGCAGTATGTGCTAGACTGTGCCTATATACCTTAATATTACACATGTATTCAAGGACATAAAGAAGAAACCGCTGGGAAAATTCCATTTACTGTGGGAACTTAATTGCTGATGATATTCCATTCATTAATTCATTCAGAAACTGGACATAATGAAGTCTGTTTATTGACTTATCAGAGGCTCTAAGATACTGTTCATCATTATTTTCCTGTTATCAAGTGAAAACCAGACACAGACTATTAGGATTAATTATAAAGCCGTTATTACTCTGAAATCTTAGAAAGGCGTTTCCTAACAATGACTTTTCATGATAATCTTGTCAGTATTATTTCATTTACAGTAAAATAAGAACATTACTAATTAGAATGGCTATGATATGATAAATCAGGACAATCCAAATTTGTACTTGGTTAACTTCAGCATACCGTAGTTTTCATAAATTTTATAAGTATTTGTTTTGAAAAAAAAAAATAAGAAGGAAAGGGATGTAGTGTATTAAGTATTATATCTATATCCTTAAGGAGCCTCTAGCAGAAGATACATACCTGCAGTATATATAATAAGATTTGCCTCTCTAATACCAGTTGCTTTGTTTTAGTTCTTATGTCAGTCTCCATATTATGAGTATTAAAAGTATATAATCTTAAATGTGTTACTTAACTGTGGTTCAATCCTGTTAACAGTTATTTACGGCCTATCACTCGGACACTACACACATGATTTAAAAAATAGTGTTTATTTTAGTGTTAGGAATCTGGCATAGATTGCTTGCTTTTCATTGATAACATACTATGAAATTAGAGTCTATCACGAGTAGTTGTGAACCAAGAATCTTAACCCATATATGACAATGGAATCTTCCATCTTATAAATTTGGAGTTGTCCATTTTCAATTATAGGGGTGTCAGATTTGTTTTGTTTATTGTAAGTTGTACAAAAATGTATGTTCTTTGAGCAAACAGTGTAGACCCAGATCAGACGCCGCATTCTGCGGCGTCTGATCTGGATCTACACTGTTTGCCAATGTCCCAGAAAAGGGCCGCTAGTCATATATGGGTTAAACTAGCGGCACTAGAAAACAGCGGAAATATTGTTCAGACGCAAGAGACACGGCGTCTGAGCTGCTGCTGTACTGTTTGTTTTTAGGTTTTGAAGCTTTACATAAATTACAGTTACAATATCTTTGAAAATGGAGCCCGGCTCAGGCATTGCGATAACACACCCAATGTGACATAATGCGCACATTCATTCTCCAAAAACGACCGTTTTTCTGGTAAATATTCATGTTTTTTTTATTATTATTTATACTTCAAACATAGATTGTAGGTACCCTCCGTCTGAACGTGGCGGTTCTATCGAGTACCAACAACCTGTTTTAGAGCAGATATTAGAAAAATTAATGTATACTCCTGTAAATCCCACTTTTCTTTATATAAACGGGGTTTACATGGATGTTAATAAGACAAACTGGTTTCAGTGATGTACTACTGTATTATAATGTTATTAATCAAGTAATTTCGTATTGGCCCAGTTACAGGTCCGAGGTCTGCTGTATTGGCACGAGGCCGAAGGCCGAGGCCAAAGGCCGAGGCCAATACAGCTGACCGAGGACCTGTCACTGGGACAATACGAAATTACTTGATTAATGACAATTTTATTAACTGACACCATAAAAAACATGATTTATATTTTTTTAATATTGGTTGACCTTGTGTAATATAGGATAGTCAATTAATAACACTGCTTATTAATTGATTATCCTATATTACACAAGGTCAACCAATATTCAAAAATCATAAATCATGTTCTTAATTGCGTCAATTAATAAAATTGTCATTAATCAAGTAATTTCGTATTGTCCCAGTGACAGGTCCTCGGTCAGCTGTATTGGCCTCGTGCTAATACAGCAGACCTCGGACCTGTAACTTGGCCAATACGAAATTATTTGTTTAATAACATTATATTATTAAGCGTCTCAAAACCCGAGAGTTTCATTTACTATCTGTTTCTTAGCCATCGACACAACGTTACTCAGTAAACTAGATGCTTCATTGTGTTTGTCCACGAGACCAATAATGATAAACCGCACACTAAGGCTGACACGATTAATCGTATAATCGATTAATTGATAGATAAATTCCACAAAAATGATTATCATTTCTGATTTGCTTTTAATCGATTACTTGATAGGTACAGTTTACTACCCAAAGTTATGCCTAAAATAGCTAGATGAGTGGCAAACAGTGCAGACCCTGATGAGACGCCGCATTATGCGGCGTCTCATCTGGGTCTACACTGTTTGCTCAGGCCTGTCTGTTCAAATATACATATGGTAAAGTGCAACATATGGTAAGATTCATGCTCAGACAGAAAGCCAGACAGGTAAAATAATGACATAAACCTTAGCGATTTCTAATCGCTTATCGATCGCAATGACAGGACTGATAATCGATTATCTTTTCAGCTCCGATTAGCCAGCCCTACCGCACACACATTGCATTTATACGAAATCCAGGTAACTGTTATTTATAGCTTAGGTATTCCTGTCGCTGTGACATCAGGGTCTTGTGTGAAGATGGTTATCTGGTCTAGTCTCACGTGCTGGGACAAACACGACTTGTCTTCAGAGGCTGCACTGTTGCTTAAAATAAAGGAATTGAAGTGTTAAATAAACATTAGGATCATTTTCAGCCTACATTCAGAGACAGTCGACCTTGCATTGAAGATAATTTTAATTTCAAAACAAAAGTTTTATATCTTTGTAAAATTAAATATTTATAGTCTCAGTGCACTCAGGACAACCAGTGGATAGTAATGCCATACGCACTTCAATTAAGTCATGCGACATCACATGACCAATAAGTGAAGTCAAAATGAACAATATGATTCGACGAACGTCGATAGGGTTTTAATTGTATATAAAGAAGAAAAACAAACATGCTCGATTTTAGGTCTCATACTAGACTAACCCACCAACTGTGGTTGAATTTGTGGTTCATTTATTTTGTACACGACCGGGGTCCAGTTGTTCAGAGCATCGTTAGCTTAACTAGCTCGTAAGTGGTCAAACTGTAAGCTATTCTAGCAAGAACAATATCTAAAAGTCTGGATTTTTTGCTGAAAAAATGTGAGTAGCTATTTCACATACAAAGGCTACTCACGTTTTCTTTTCAGCAAAATATCAGTATATTTGCGATATTAAATTATCGAAGTTTTAACGAATTGTTAACTAACGGTATGGTTAGTTTTGAACAACTGGCCCTTAATGTTGTTCATACTGCAGAAAATGTAATTAACAGTCGAATTTCCATCACTTGAACACCTTTAGGACCATTAATATGTGCTCGAGACAGGTGTAGTTTGAACCACTGACAGAGCAATATCTACAGGCAAAATTGAACAATTTAAATGTGATTTTTCAATTTTCTATAAACTATCCACTTTGTACTAATAAGAATCGCCTCAACTATGCAATTCTAATGATTGCACGCGTTACATATGTTCATGTAAGATAATCTTCCTAAATTATCCCTTATTACATGTAATTCTGTTACTGAAGCTATGCGGTGAATTCCTTTGGGGTGCGAAAACGGGTTCGACTCTGGCATTGAAGAAGCGTCATTAGTGTATGAATCATCGAATTTCACTGTGTTTCTTAACTGAACTAGAAACATTTACTGTGAAAGTAGGGGGATTTTTTTTCAACACGATCGGGCTGATAGAATATTTTTTATAAAAAAATGCCCTATAGATAGCAAGATAAGTATTTACTGAGTTTCTCTTACTTACATGTAGCAAGAAAAATCAACTCTTGTAGCTTCAATTTACAAATGGAAATCTTGATATATTCTTAATGACGTCTTCTCGACCGATCACAGAAGTAATGTTTGCTGAAGTCCCCCTGACCCATATACAATGTTGACGGGGACGTTGAACCTCAAATCAAACATACGTAGTAATAGGAATCGCCCAACTATAGAAGTGCAGACCAATCTTTGGCATCAAACAATCCTCCTTTATGTGTGCTGCAAAAGTCCGACTGAAACTCAAAAATACCAGAACCGCCTTTAAATTCGAAGCCATAATGGATCATAAAACAGAAATTAAACACAATGGAGCCCCGCCAAGCGAATTTGTGTCTTCGAGCATTCCGTCATGACAAATTTTTACTGCGCATGTCCAGCCATTCAGAGGGGCCAGGCTTTCTGTCTGAAGGTTCCTCTTGATTCACTGCTCGCATAAGCGATAAGTACCAAAATCGCTTGACGGGGCCGCATACTGAGTAACAATTATTTCTTCCTGTCACACGATAGAAGAACGGTGATTTCTCGTTGTTCTGACGTCCTTTTTATTCATGGCACCGGTTTATATAAACATTTGAGCTTTGTAAACCAATACCGTACCTATTCATACAGTGTAGATCCAGATAAGAGGGCTCTTAACAAGCCGTTTCTCCTGGGTCTACAGTATTTGAAAGTTTATTCATGATTTTGTCAATAACTCATTTTGACAATTGACAGTTTGGAATTCAAAGTTGGAAATAATGCCACTAAGAAACTCATGTATGTTAGAGATCGTTTACATCACGTGGACAAGTCCGTATAATGATCACCCGTCTAACCCCACTTTATATAGAGAAAACGGGGGTTTATGGGGTATACATTATTTTTCTTATTTCTGCTCCAAGACATAGATTGTGGGTACTCGTTATAACCGCCTCATTGCGACAGTTCTATCGAGCACCCCGAACATATGATTGCAGAATAAAAAGGAAAAATATCACGGATTTTCATCAGAAAAGAATCTATTTTGTGTCTCCTTCAAACATATCCGATTATTTTAACCCTTGTCCTGCTGAATATTCATATATGCCACACCTACTACTGACTATCAGCCAATCAGATTACTTGATGCAAATTATTGCAAAAAATCCATAAACTGGATGGCAAACAATGAAGATCCTGATCAGATGGCTTCTTCAGAAGCCATCTGATCTGGATCTACATTGTTTCAAAGAAAAGGCATATCCGGGTTCAGCAGGACAAGGGTTAAGAGAGAAAACAGATTTCGGGATCATGCACAGAAAATTTTTATGTTCCCGTTTGATTAATGTATTTTTCAGTGGAAACAAGACATTGTTTATGCAATGCTATTTCGAGTTTTCGCTTATATCAAAACTGTGTGTGTGCTTTGAATAAATGATCGACTGAAAAGATTACACTACTAATGAAAGCTGATTAAACTCACAAAGTTGAATTTTATTAGTTACAATATCAAGAACAGATAGAATAATGTAATTTATGTCTGCAGTGTCATAGATATGTATTGCAAACTAAATGTAACAAACGCTTTTAAATGTTTGAATTTCATTCAAAACCAACAAAAGGAACGATACAAAATTATGTAAATATTGATGGATTCTATATATAGTTACCAGATAACTTAAACTTTATGCTGTGATCATTGTAAAATATATGCAATGCCTCCGTGTCCATTGGATGCTATTGTTTTTCCCATGAAAATGTGGACGGATCGGACTTTGGAGTCTGTGATGACCAATCCTGAATCTTTTCATCTCGTTAAACAGTCGGTGTTGGTGTAATGATATAATATTTACCTTATTTCTGCTCCTAGACATAGGTTATGAGCACTCTTTAGAACCGCCTCCACGCTTACAAGCCCTCACAACTTATGATTGGGAAGAATGCATTATGCCTCACGGATGTGATATCGTACTGTAAAGGTGTGGAATATGCTGCTTTATGACTTTGGTTCGGCCCTCCATGATCTAACTCTCTTTGTATGCTCTGATTGTTGTTGAGAAAACTGAATGGAATTTTACTTACAAACACTATCAATGAAAACGATCATGATCTCAAACCACAGAAAAAAGAGCTAACTTGTAGCACGGAGACTCGCACAAAATCACAGCAAAGACGTAACGCTACACTTAAATTAAATAGACATATAAGAAATGAAAGCAGCAAAACTGTTGGACGCTCCAGCACCGGTGTTGATTTATATCCAAAACAGAGGCGAGTGCAATGGTCAGGAAGCGATACGATTTCATTACACCATCCGCCGGTTGCACGCACATTGAACAACGAGGTTATAATCAAAACATTACACGTAGAAAGCTAAGAGGAGAGTTTCTTTCCCACAAAATTACAAAACGGCTAACCGAAATAAAAATATTAGCAGGACATTAATGCAAGGACACAGAATGACATTAATAAGCCACAACAAAAGTGCCGCACTGGAACGGTCAGTAAACACTTTTGGACGCCTTAAATCGATCAATGACTATAACCCCCGCCCATAGATCTGCCTTTGTTTACACAAGTAATTTGTTCAGTCCGCGTGAAAGGGTGCAACATTTCCGAGAGCATTTCAGAGATGGAACACCGATGATGCTAGACTGCATGAAAAATAAATGAAACGCTGAAGCATAAGGAAACCGACAGTTAAGCTCGGGTGGGCGCGACCAGAGACGGCGCATCAGGCGCTAAAGAACTTACTTAAAAGCCTTTTGGTCGGAGCCGTCATAGGGTCTGCGGCCCGACCAGGCGTGCGATTAAAGAGGAAAGCAAAATTGTCAACAATGATTGGATTAACTACCATGCATGCAGTCTGTTGTATTACATTAATGTTGTACCATATCGTTTTATATCGAATATTGTTCTTCCTCGAAATTGAGTAAAAATACTCTTTTCAGTCCGGTGCAAATTGATAATTAATAAAAGTGACAAATTCATATATGCAGGATTCCTAACTCCACAGTGTGTCATGATTGCAAGAACAGATGAGACTAAGCCCTGGTGCATGATCGTCTTGAGTCATAGTTCTTTTACTATGCATATTGCTGCATGATTCACTATTGAGCTGGGAATCCGCCATGCGGATGAATTTGTTATTGTCTACGCGGTTACACTTCAGCTTATGCCGTGGTGTGACCATCGTCGTCCGTCTGTTCTCCATTACATCACGCGAATAAGTCCGTGAATTGAACAACCCCCTAAACTCCACTTTATATGTAGAGAAAACTGGGGTTTACGGGGGTATACATTATTTTTCTTATTTCTGCTCCAATACATAGGATGTTGGTACTCATTAGAACCGCCTCAATGAGGCGGTTCTAAGGAGCACCCACAACCTATGTTTGAAGTATAAATAAGAAAAATATCATAGATTTTCATCAGAAAAGTAGCCATGTTGGACATGTGATAAAATGCACCATGTCACACGGGCGTGTTATCGTAATGTCCAATTCTCAAAATCGATATAATTATCTCAAACCTCCCATCCAAGACACCAAAGGGAACGAAACCCGCTTGCCTTGCACAATTAGTTGGACTTCCCAGTGACTCAAAACACAGGACACCTTCACCTCACCAAACCACAACTGTGACTTTTTTATTAACTCGTTGCCTCGACGGGAACCTATTTATGACCTTTCCCGAGTAAATTTTTGTCTATTCTATTTTTCTCTCTTTCAAGTATTGCTTGTTGGTAGTCTTAATTTTGTCTGCAATGAATTAAGAATATTCCTGCAAAATAGAAGTGGAGGTAATGACCAGGAATCGATACAATCAACCCACAGCTCCCATCAGAGACACCAAATGGAAAGAAACACAAACATGAAACAACAGACCCTAATTGAAACATCAACAGCGGAAAGCCAATAGGACAGTTACTTTCCCACAAAATGGCCAATAGGCTATAAACCTCATTGTCTCAGAAATACTGAATGTTAAAGGGGTTTTATTACATAGCCAATTAAGAAGTTGAAGGAAAGGCAGTGATCAGAACACGATACAATTCGCTAACTCTGTCCGTCCAAAACACCAAAGTAAAATAATGATGTACATTAAGTAACAATATTAAAAGCTTATATCTACAAATATGAAACAAAAAGGACATTTTCCGTCCCGTAAAAAAAAGGCCAAACGACAAAATAAGACTGCAATCATTGATATTTGCTTCGGAATCATTTTTATTGCACTGAACAACAACATACGTAGCAATATTTTCTCGTCTGACTCGCAGGAAAAATATTCAGACCATCCCGAATTATCAAAAGAATACATCTTACCAAATGTAAAAAAAATGTTTGTTATGCTTATTAGTATGTTTGTTTTGACACTGACAATGCTCTTCTCCAGGACACAAAAATGATAATATATAAAACCTACAATAAGACATGTGCGCCCAGCGAAGACTCAGATCAGCATGCGCATCCATATAGTCTTACCAGAGACTTCTCTTGCTGAATGAAAGAGCATTTGGCCCTTAGCTATCCTTAGAGCGCACAACGAAGACTCTGATCAGACTGCGCGGATGCGCAGGCTGATCTGATTCTTCGTTGGGCGCACATGTCTTATTGTTGGTTTTGTCATGCGCGTTTGGTTATGATGATACAGTTGCAGCTGATCCAGTACGACTTCATATTAGTGATAGCATTAATACACAACTGGTGAAGTTGACAACAATTTCGACCAACACATGATTAGTGGTGACATCAAAAACTTTCACAATGTACAAATGGCGAGAGTCAAAGACACAAACCTTTCACCTATATCTTGCCTATATGTTCTTTATTTCCCTTCCCTGTAGCGGGTTTTAAGAACAGTTAGGTAGCAGTTTTATTTTTTCCATTGATTCTAAAAATATGAAACACTTTTTGAAAGCATACCTGTGTCGTATGTACAGAGTACTGTATTGTTCGAGTGCCCGTGCAACAGAGGGCTTAAGCAGTTTTGCAAACTACAAAACAGTTTATAAAGATGTGCGAGCCGAACAGCCTACTAAACTGTGTAAACAGAGGCGGAAGATGAGTGTGAAGGTTTGGGCCATGTAAAACCGTTTTTTTTTTTAAACTTTAAATCCCCGGTACTTATCACTAGACATCCAAAGGCGGTACTTTAGTTGCGGTTTCCTTTATTTTATGTTCGATACTGGTCAATTTTTAAATGTTTTCATTTTAACACGTCTGCGTTGCCATGTGTTTGGTAGAGCTGTAAACTCTCCTTGTCGCCGGTGATTTTTTCATTTGTTGAGATGTGTTTATCCGTCTATCCCTTAGGAAGGAAGACAACTTTCGGGACTTCCTGTTCGCTTTTCTATATTTCTGTCCCAATGAAAAAGGGGTCTACTTTAAAAGAAAATAATTTGCTCCTAAGGAGCAAATTCTTTTCTTTAAGAGCTGAACCCTAATCACATGGGAGACAAAAAATACTTTTGCAGGAGTTGCCTCCTATGAAGGTGTTCCCATTCCCCTTAAATGTTTGGGATAGGCTCTGTGTCCTGATTCGATCAGTTTCTGAAGTATCTTTTCTCATTTAATTTCATTAAAACTGAAATATAATTTATATATACTGTGTTCTTGGAACCCGCCCATCGGGGCTTGAAGAAATAGATGGGCTGCATGATGCTTTCACACAGAGCTGAAACCGACCCGCACACGAGTACTAGTAAACCGCTTAGAGACAAAGCCGTGTGCGTCGGACCGTCCATGCTTATTAACCCTATTGGTTTCATTGGGCGGCAGGGCTTGAGATGTCATTTCATCTCAATGTCCGGTAAGAGTCCCACACAATTGGAAGCAACGTCTCCAAAATGACCTTTACAGTGTTGACGGGGACGTTAAAGCTAAAAGGAAAAAAAAATATATATATATAATGTGTTCTTCGTTTCTAAAGGCAACCTACTAGCATTATAACACAGCAGTGCGCCGGACTTCAGGCCATGTGCCGGTCCCAGCCTTAGACTTTTCAAGAGGGTTGGAACATGATGTTTGACAGCCTTGGTTCTATCGCCTGTGAACTAAATGATCGTGATCTGATCTGACGTCAGGTTGTTAGTGCTTTATGGTTGTCTTAAGCAGAACTGTAAACTTCTGCCTGGCGTCTTTCTTGGGTGGTGGGGGGAGGGCATCGGCAAACAGTGTAGACTCTGATCAGACGTCGCAAAAAGTGGCGTCTTATCTGGATCTAATAATAGAAATAATAATAATAATCGATTTAATTTGTAGAGGGTAACACATTTAGTAAACTAGTACTGATCTTCTATATAGCCCTCCTAACTTCCTCTTCCTTGGTAGAAACCAGTATTAACCCTTATCTTGCTGAATATTCATTTAAGTCACACCCATTTCTGTCTATCAACCAATCAAAATACTTGATGTAATTCATTGCTACAAATTCATAAACTGAATGCCAAACAGTGTAGATCCTGATCAGATGGCTTCTTCAGAAGCCATCTGATCTGGATCTACACTGTTTGCAAAGATAGGGGTTGTCGTGAACAGCAAGATAAGGGTTAAGCAATGTGGATAAAGTCTCTTGTTCAAGGAAACAACATGTGACGCTTGCGGGGATCGAACCGACTACCTCTCAATCTCAAATCTGATGCTTTACCACTGCACTACAGCGCTCTACACTGTTTCACTACATTCATTCTTTTAAAACTTACCACAAAAAAAAAAAACAACCTGATACTCCTTTAAACTGAAAATGGACCACTCCAAACTTATTAGGTGGCAGATTCCATTGTCATATATGGGTTAATTCGATGGCTCGAATTTCTCGAATCGCATTGTAATTGCCTCAGCTTCTGGTGATCATGTTTTGATATGTAATGATTGTTTCCTCTTCCTCTTGTTGGCATTGTAGATCCTGATCAGAAGCCATCTGTGTACCGGCCCCGATAGCTCAGTTGGTAGAGTGTCCGCTCCGGGGAACGGGAGGTCTCGGGTTCGATCCCGGGCCGCGACATACCAAAGTCGTTAAAAATGGTACTAGCTGCTCCTCGCTTGGCACTCAGATTTACGGGGTAGAGCTAGGACTGGTCGATCCAGTGTCAGGATAATGTGACTGGGTGTGGTATCATGTAATGTGTCTGGGACATGATACTTCAGTGAGGCAGCACTATAAACGTGAGCATTGAGCTCCCTGTCGCAACCAGACACCGTCGTGATATGACTGAAAAATTGTTGAAAGCGACGTTAAACCCGAATTCACACACACACAGTACTTTGTTGTGGCTTTTTCTGCGAATCATTTTACTATTGTTAAGTTAGTCCTTTGTAACAGTTAGTTAAATTCTTGGCTTTTAAAAGTAGCATCTGGTTTTCAATTATTTACATGTAATTAAAATGTTAATTTAGGAAATCGGTTCGGCTGTTTTTCATGTATAACACATCAATTTTGTCGAGTGGCCCAGACATATATCTTGCTAAATTTTAATTTTAACTCTTATCATGCTGTTCACGGCAACCCTTACCTTTGGAAACAATGTAGATCCAGATCAGATGGCTTCTGATCAGGATCTACACTGTTTGACATTCAATTATTGAATTTGTAGGAATAAATTGCAAGACCCGCAGAAAAAGCGACCGACTGAAGTCGGTTGATTTTCTAAGAGTGCCCTAAAATCACCGTGTCATTCTGTCATTCTGTCAGTCTGTCAGTCTGTCTGTCCGTCCGTAACCCGTTTGTGAAAATTGGTGATAGTGACTTAACCGCTTGGAATATTTAAACAATTTTTGGCATACTGATAGATATCAATGAGTTCTAACCAATGAACTTGAGAAATATTACATTCCATTTAGTATAGCCTCGCCGAGGCGAAAAATGTGAAAATTTTCGAACTGCTTCTCCTCGGAAACCGTCTGGCCGATTGAAATCAAATTTCATATGGAGCCTCTATGGCATGGGGGAAACCAAAATTTGCTCATGGGGTCCAGGTCACATGACCAAACTGGCCGCCAAGCCGTATATGGTCTGTCTGTCTGTCTGTCCGTCCGAAACCCGTTTGTGAAAATTGGTGATAGTGACTTAACCGCTTAGAATATTTAAACAATTTTTGGCATACTGATAGATATCAATGGGATCTAACCAATGAACTTGCGAAATATTACATTCCATTTAGTATAGCCTCGCCGAGGCGAACAATGTGAAAAATTTCGAACTGCTTCTCCTCGGAAACTGTTGGGCCGATTGAAGTCAAATTTCATATGGAGCCTCTATGGGATGGGAGAAACCAAAATTTGCTCATGGGATCCAGGTCACATGACCAAACTGGCCGCCAAGCCATATATGGTAAAAACCCTTCAAAAATAGTCTTCTCCAGAACCACTGGGCAGATTTCCACGAAACTTGATAAATAGCATCTAGGACGTAGGCCCATCATAAATTGCTAGAATGGTGACCCTGGGTTGATCTTGACCTTCTTTGTGCCTAGGTCAAACTTTGACACATATGCTTTTGTAATGGAAAAGTAAGAATGCATTTTATCCTGCAAACGAATACAGAATACAGTACTAAAGTATAAGATATATTTTTGCTCCTTACGATAAGGCGCATTTATTGGGGGAACCGTTTTAGGTCCAGGTCACAAAATGGCCGCCATACCCATATATGGTAACACTCATAAAGTTAAAAGCATCCGGCGGGTCGTGCACTTCAGCTGAAGCACTGGTTACATCAAGTAATCTGATTGGTTCAAAGTCAGAAATGGGTGTGGCTAATCTGAATATTCAGCAAGAGAAGGGTTAAGAGAATTATCATGCGATACAAACGCATTGACCATAATGTAGACGTAATGCGACAGTCTGCATGTTAGGTGTTCAACGTTATCACATTACGAAAACACGCCTATACAAATTCAGTGTAACCTTTATCGCCAAAAAAAAAAATAAAATTTTAAGATGAAAAATTGTGATATTTTTCTTATATCTGCTCGAAATATAGATTGTGGGTACTCGTTAGAACCGCCTCGTCGAGGCGGTTCTAACGAGTACCAACAATCTGTATTTTATAACAGAAATAAGAAAAATAAGGTTTACCCCTGTAAACCCCAGTTTTACTATATAAAAGTGGGTTTCAAGGGGGTCAAAATTATATAGGTGTGTTTTCGTGATGACGGTTGACAACTTTGCTGACCGTCCCAAGGCGGTTCTTCTGTCGCGGTTTATTTTTTGTTATTGTTTGTCTTTGCATGTATGTATTACTTACAAACTTGTTTAATTTTGGTTAGCCGTTTTGGACATTCTCTGGGAAAGTAACTGTCCTTTTGGCTTTCTGCTTGCGATGGTTATTTCATATTCGTGTTTCTTTCCCTTTGGTGTCTCTGATGGAAGGTGTAAAGTAGTTGAATCGATTCCTGATCATTGCCTTCCTTTTTTTTTTTTTTTTGGCTGTCCTCTTCAATTGCACGCCGTTGGGTCGGGTTTAGACTATATGATAGCCCAAACATAGGTAGTTGTATCGATTCCTGATCATTGCCTTCCCTTCTTTTTTTCGGCTGTCCTCTTCAATTGCACGCCGTTGGGTCGGGTTTAGACTCTATGATAGCCCAAACAAAGCTAAATAACTGTTTGGTTGGGGCTGGACACCTGTCTGTTTCTTGGCCCACTGGGGTTCAACTGGTTGTCTTCTTTTGCTTCAGTGTCCAGTTATACTGCTGACACCCCATGGATCCCCTGATGTCTCAAAGTATTTTTATTGCCGAGTCCTCATATCAACTAGTTTATCCATCACGTGAACAACTCTGTGAAATCAAGACCCCCCTAAACCCCTCTTTATATAGAGAAAAATGGGGTTCACGGGGTATACATTATTTTTCTTATTTTTGATCCAAGACATAGGATGTGGGTACTCGTTAGAACCGCCTCAATGAGGCGGTTCTAACGAGAACCCACAACCTATGTTTGCTGTATTTGTAAGAAAAATATCACGGATTTTCATCAGAAAAATAGCCATTTTGGAGATGTGATAACATGCACCACAGGCGCTTGAAGTTTGGTCCATCAAACGGGCTGAAAATGTCCAAATACAAAAGCTCCAGAAGCAATTTCAAAGAAATTGCCAGGTGTGCAAGCGCTGTTTCGGAGCCATTGCGCCTCTAACTTCGTAACACCGCAGCAAATGTTGCACGGCAACGTCATGAACGTCAAAGTATTCGGTGGAAACTTGACGTAAAATAAAAATGGATGACTGCTATGCAGAAAGACTCAGAATTAGCGTTGATGAGACAAAACCTGCAACATTTTAATCGTTGTTTATTGCGTCATGCTGATGTGTCAGAAAAAGTTATCCATGCCCCGCATTATAATTTGATATATATTTTCACTGCACACAGTCGGTATTTGCCGAGAATCTGTGGTTGAAGCACTTCAAAGGTGCAGCAAAAACGCTTGCACTCCTGGCCATTTCTTACGAAATGGCTTACTGTCACTTTTGTTTTTGGACATTATGGCTTATTTATGGACAGAACTTCAAGCTCCTGTGCATGCACTATGTCGCACGGGTGTATTATCGTAATGGATAAAAATGTTCAGATGATAGGCAACAGCTGTTACGGGTAAAAGTGACATCGCATTAGCAAGTTAGTGTAATGAATACTCTTCTAAATCAAAACCTTATTAAATGAAAGGCAATCATTATTTTCCTTGTTTATGCTTAAAAAACGTAAATTATGCTATTTGTCAAGAGCAGCAATGCCACCTCAACGAGGCAGTTCGGAAAAGCACCCACAGTCTCATTTTGGAGCAGAAATAAAGGAATTATCAAGGTGCTGGAAGTTGTCTACTTTTTCCTTTTTCCTTTTTCCTTATTCGAATGTGAAGTTGTCTCCTTATTCCTTTTTCCTTTTTCCTTATTCGAATGTGAAGTTGTCTCCTTATTCCTTTTTCCTTTTTCCTTATTCGAATGTGAAGTTGTCTCCTTTTTCCTTTTTCCTTTTTCCTTATTCGAATGTGAAGTTGTCTCCTTATTCCTTTTTCCTTATTCATCTGAGTATTTCCTTATTCGATTCCTTACGAAAAATGATGAAATTAACCCTCCCAGGGCATTTTTCCTTATTCCACCAAGTTTTTCCTTATTCGTTTTCTTGTAGAAAACGATGAAATAAACTCGTTCACGTGTCTTACCTGATTCATCTGAGTATTTCCTTATTCGATTCCTTACGAAAAATGATGAAATTAACTCTCCCAGGGCATTTTTCCTTATTCGACCAAGTTTTTCCTTATTCGTTTTCTTATAGAAAACGATGAAATAAACTCGTTCAGGTGTCTTACCTGATTCATCTGAGTATTTCCTTATTCGATTCCTTACGAAAAATGATGAAACTAACCCTCCTAGGGCATTTTTCCTTATTCGACCAAGTTTTTCCTTATTCGTTTCCTTATAGAAAACGATCAAATAAACTCGTTCAGGGGTCTTACCTGATTCATCTGAGTACTTTTTGATTCGATTCCTCACGAAAAATGATGAAACTAAGCCTCTTAGGGCATTTTTCCTTATTCGACCAAGTTTTTCCTTATTCGTTTTCTTATAGAAAACGATGAAATAAACTCGTTTAGGGGTCTTATCTGATTAATTTGAGTACTTTGTTATTCGATTCCTTAAGAAAAATGATGAAAGTAACCCTCCCAGGGCATTTTTCCTTATTCGACCAAGTTTTTCCTTATTCGATTTCTTATAGGAAACGATGAAATAAACTCGTTTAGGGGTCTTATCTGATTAATTTGAGTACTTTGTTATTCGATTCCTTAAGAAAAATGATGAAAGTAACCCTCCCAGGGCATTTTTCCTTATTCGACCAAGTTTTTCCTTATTCGTTTTCTTATAGAAAACGATAAAATAAACACGTTCAGGTGTCTTTCCTGATTAATCTGAGCATTTCCGTATTCGATTCCTTACGAAAAATGACGAAACCAACCCTTCCAGCGCATTTTTCCTTATTCGACCAAGTTTTTCCTTATTCGTTTTCTTATAGAAAACGATGAAATAAACTCGTTCAGGGGTCTTATCTGATTCATTTGAGTACTTTCTTATTCGATTCCTTAAGAAAAATGATGAAAGTAACCCTCCCAGGGCATTTTTCCTTATTCGACCAAGTTTGTCCTTATTCGTTTTCTTATAGAAAACGAAAAAATAAACTCATTCAGGTGTCTTTCCTGATTAATCTGAGCATTTCCTTATTCGATTCCTTATGAAAAATGATGAAACTAACCCTCCCAGGGCATTTTTCCTTATTCGACCAAGTTTTTCCTTATTCGTTTTCTTATAGAAAACGATGAAATAAACTCGTTCAGGGGTCTTATCTGATTCATTTGAGTACTTTCTTATTCGATTCCTTAAGAAAAATGATGAAAGTAACACTCCCAGGGCATTTTTCCTTATTCGACTAAGTTTGTCCTTATTCGTTTTCTTATAGAAAACGATAAAATAAACTCGTTCAGGTGTCTTTCCTGATTAATCTGAGCATTCCCTTATTCGATTCCTTATGACAAATGAGGAAACTAACCCTCCCAGGGCATTTTTCCTTATTCGACCAAGTTTTTCCTTATTCGCTTTCTTAAAGAAAACGATGAAATAAACCCGTTCAGGGGTCTTACCTGATTCATTTGAGTACTTTCTTATTCGATTCCTTACAAAAAATGATGAAATTAACCCTCCCAAGGTATTTTTCCTTATTCGACCAAGTTTTTCCTTATTCGTTTTCTTATAGAAAACGATAAAATAAACTCGTTCAGGTGTCTTTCCTGATTAATCTGAGCATTCCCTTATTCGATTCCTTATGACAAATGATGAAATTAATCCTCCCAGGGCATTTTTCCTTATTCGACCAAATTTTTCCTTATTCGCTTTCTTAAAGAAAACGATGAAATAAACCCGTTCAGGGGTCTTACCTGATTCATTTGAGTACTTTCTTATTCGATTCCTTACGAAAAATGTTGAAATTAGCTCTCCCAGGGCATTTTTCCTTATTCGACCAAGTTTTTCCTTATTCGTTTTCTTATAGAAAACGATGAAATAAACTCGTTTAGGGGTCTTATCTGATTCATCTGAGTACTTTGTTATTCGATTCCTTAAGAAAAATGATGAAAGTAACCCTCCCAGGGCATTTTTCCTTATTCGACCAAGTTTTTCCTTATTCGTTTTTCCTTATTCGAATGTGAAGTTGTCTCCTTATTCCTTTTTCCTTTTTCCTTATTCGAATGTGAAGTTGTCTCCTTATTCCTTTTTCCTTTTTCCTTATTCGAATGTGAAGTTGTCTCCTTTTTCCTTTTTCCTTTTTCCTTATTCGAATGTGAAGTTGTCTCCTTATTCCTTTTTCCTTATTCATCTGAGTATTTCCTTATTCGATTCCTTACGAAAAATGATGAAATTAACCCTCCCAGGGCATTTTTCCTTATTCCACCAAGTTTTTCCTTATTCGTTTTCTTGTAG
The DNA here is from genome assembly GCA_963580285.1 of Lucinisca nassula. Classification (NCBI taxonomy): domain Eukaryota; kingdom Metazoa; phylum Mollusca; class Bivalvia; order Lucinida; family Lucinidae; genus Lucinisca; species Lucinisca nassula. Next base: position 59,698,168 of record OY757014.1, read on the forward strand.
AAAACGATGAAATAAACTCGTTCACGTGTCTTACCTGATTCATCTGAGTATTTCCTTATTCGATTCCTTACGAAAAATGATGAAATTAACTCTCCCAGGGCATTTTTCCTTATTCGACCAAGTTTTTCCTTATTCGTTTTCTTATAGAAAACGATGAAATAAACTCGTTCAGGTGTCTTACCTGATTCATCTGAGTATTTCCTTATTCGATTCCTTACGAAAAATGATGAAACTAACCCTCCTAGGGCATTTTTCCTTATTCGACCAAGTTTTTCCTTATTCGTTTCCTTATAGAAAACGATCAAATAAACTCGTTCAGGGGTCTTACCTGATTCATCTGAGTACTTTTTGATTCGATTCCTCACGAAAAATGATGAAACTAAGCCTCTTAGGGCATTTTTCCTTATTCGACCAAGTTTTTCCTTATTCGTTTTCTTATAGAAAACGATGAAATAAACTCGTTTAGGGGTCTTATCTGATTAATTTGAGTACTTTGTTATTCGATTCCTTAAGAAAAATGATGAAAGTAACCCTCCCAGGGCATTTTTCCTTATTCGACCAAGTTTTTCCTTATTCGATTTCTTATAGGAAACGATGAAATAAACTCGTTTAGGGGTCTTATCTGATTAATTTGAGTACTTTGTTATTCGATTCCTTAAGAAAAATGATGAAAGTAACCCTCCCAGGGCATGTTTCCTTATTCGACCAAGTTTTTCCTTATTCGTTTTCTTATAGAAAACGATAAAATAAACACGTTCAGGTGTCTTTCCTGATTAATCTGAGCATTTCCGTATTCGATTCCTTACGAAAAATGACGAAACCAACCCTTCCAGCGCATTTTTCCTTATTCGACCAAGTTTTTCCTTATTCGTTTTCTTATAGAAAACGATGAAATAAACTCGTTCAGGGGTCTTATCTGATTCATTTGAGTACTTTCTTATTCGATTCCTTAAGAAAAATGATGAAAGTAACCCTCCCAGGGCATTTTTCCTTATTCGACCAAGTTTGTCCTTATTCGTTTTCTTATAGAAAACGAAAAAATAAACTCATTCAGGTGTCTTTCCTGATTAATCTGAGCATTTCCTTATTCGATTCCTTATGAAAAATGATGAAACTAACCCTCCCAGGGCATTTTTCCTTATTCGACCAAGTTTTTCCTTATTCGTTTTCTTATAGAAAACGATGAAATAAACTCGTTCAGGGGTCTTATCTGATTCATTTGAGTACTTTCTTATTCGATTCCTTAAGAAAAATGATGAAAGTAACACTCCCAGGGCATTTTTCCTTATTCGACTAAGTTTGTCCTTATTCGTTTTCTTATAGAAAACGATAAAATAAACTCGTTCAGGTGTCTTTCCTGATTAATCTGAGCATTCCCTTATTCGATTCCTTATGACAAATGAGGAAACTAACCCTCCCAGGGCATTTTTCCTTATTCGACCAAGTTTTTCCTTATTCGCTTTCTTAAAGAAAACGATGAAATAAACCCGTTCAGGGGTCTTACCTGATTCATTTGAGTACTTTCTTATTCGATTCCTTACAAAAAATGATGAAATTAACCCTCCCAAGGTATTTTTCCTTATTCGACCAAGTTTTTCCTTATTCGTTTTCTTATAGAAAACGATAAAATAAACTCGTTCAGGTGTCTTTCCTGATTAATCTGAGCATTCCCTTATTCGATTCCTTATGACAAATGATGAAATTAATCCTCCCAGGGCATTTTTCCTTATTCGACCAAATTTTTCCTTATTCGCTTTCTTAAAGAAAACGATGAAATAAACCCGTTCAGGGGTCTTACCTGATTCATTTGAGTACTTTCTTATTCGATTCCTTACGAAAAATGTTGAAATTAGCTCTCCCAGGGCATTTTTCCTTATTCGACCAAGTTTTTCCTTATTCGTTTTCTTATAGAAAACGATGAAATAAACTCGTTTAGGGGTCTTATCTGATTCATCTGAGTACTTTGTTATTCGATTCCTTAAGAAAAATGATGAAAGTAACCCTCCCAGGGCATTTTTCCTTATTCGACCAAGTTTTTCCTTATTCGTTTTTCCTTATTCGAATGTGAAGTTGTCTCCTTATTCCTTTTTCCTTTTTCCTTATTCGAATGTGAAGTTGTCTCCTTATTCCTTTTTCCTTTTTCCTTATTCGAATGTGAAGTTGTCTCCTTTTTCCTTTTTCCTTTTTCCTTATTCGAATGTGAAGTTGTCTCCTTATTCCTTTTTCCTTATTCATCTGAGTATTTCCTTATTCGATTCCTTACGAAAAATGATGAAATTAACCCTCCCAGGGCATTTTTCCTTATTCCACCAAGTTTTTCCTTATTCGTTTTCTTGTAGAAAACGATGAAATAAACTCGTTCACGTGTCTTACCTGATTCATCTGAGTATTTCCTTATTCGATTCCTTACGAAAAATGATGAAATTAACTCTCCCAGGGCATTTTTCCTTATTCGACCAAGTTTTTCCTTATTCGTTTTCTTATAGAAAACGATGAAATAAACTCGTTCAGGTGTCTTACCTGATTCATCTGAGTATTTCCTTATTCGATTCCTTACGAAAAATGATGAAACTAACCCTCCTAGGGCATTTTTCCTTATTCGACCAAGTTTTTCCTTATTCTTTTCCTTATAGAAAACGATCAAATAAACTCGTTCAGGGGTCTTACCTGATTCATCTGAGTACTTTTTGATTCGATTCCTCACGAAAAATGATGAAACTAAGCCTCTTAGGGCATTTTTCCTTATTCGACCAAGTTTTTCCTTATTCGTTTTCTTATAGAAAACGATGAAATAAACTCGTTTAGGGGTCTTATCTGATTAATTTGAGTACTTTGTTATTCGATTCCTTAAGAAAAATGATGAAAGTAACCCTCCCAGGGCATTTTTCCTTATTCGACCAAGTTTTTCCTTATTCGATTTCTTATAGGAAACGATGAAATAAACTCGTTTAGGGGTCTTATCTGATTAATTTGAGTACTTTGTTATTCGATTCCTTAAGAAAAATGATGAAAGTAACCCTCCCAGGGCATTTTTCCTTATTCGACCAAGTTTTTCCTTATTCGTTTTCTTATAGAAAACGATAAAATAAACACGTTCAGGTGTCTTTCCTGATTAATCTGAGCATTTCCGTATTCGATTCCTTACGAAAAATGACGAAACCAACCCTTCCAGCGCATTTTTCCTTATTCGACCAAGTTTTTCCTTATTCGTTTTCTTATAGAAAACGATGAAATAAACTCGTTCAGGGGTCTTATCTGATTCATTTGAGTACTTTCTTATTCGATTCCTTAAGAAAAATGATGAAAGTAACCCTCCCAGGGCATTTTTCCTTATTCGACCAAGTTTGTCCTTATTCGTTTTCTTATAGAAAACGAAAAAATAAACTCATTCAGGTGTCTTTCCTGATTAATCTGAGCATTTCCTTATTCGATTCCTTATGAAAAATGATGAAACTAACCCTCCCAGGGCATTTTTCCTTATTCGACCAAGTTTTTCCTTATTCGTTTTCTTATAGAAAACGATGAAATAAACTCGTTCAGGGGTCTTATCTGATTCATTTGAGTACTTTCTTATTCGATTCCTTAAGAAAAATGATGAAAGTAACACTCCCAGGGCATTTTTCCTTATTCGACTAAGTTTGTCCTTATTCGTTTTCTTATAGAAAACGATAAAATAAACTCGTTCAGGTGTCTTTCCTGATTAATCTGAGCATTCCCTTATTCGATTCCTTATGACAAATGAGGAAACTAACCCTCCCAGGGCATTTTTCCTTATTCGACCAAGTTTTTCCTTATTCGCTTTCTTAAAGAAAACGATGAAATAAACCCGTTCAGGGGTCTTACCTGATTCATTTGAGTACTTTCTTATTCGATTCCTTACAAAAAATGATGAAATTAACCCTCCCAAGGTATTTTTCCTTATTCGACCAAGTTTTTCCTTATTCGTTTTCTTATAGAAAACGATAAAATAAACTCGTTCAGGTGTCTTTCCTGATTAATCTGAGCATTCCCTTATTCGATTCCTTATGACAAATGATGAAATTAATCCTCCCAGGGCATTTTTCCTTATTCGACCAAATTTTTCCTTATTCGCTTTCTTAAAGAAAACGATGAAATAAACCCGTTCAGGGGTCTTACCTGATTCATTTGAGTACTTTCTTATTCGATTCCTTACGAAAAATGTTGAAATTAGCTCTCCCAGGGCATTTTTCCTTATTCGACCAAGTTTTTCCTTATTCGTTTTCTTATAGAAAACGATGAAATAAACTCGTTTAGGGGTCTTATCTGATTCATCTGAGTACTTTGTTATTCGATTCCTTAAGAAAAATGATGAAAGTAACCCTCCCAGGGCATTTTTCCTTATTCGACCAAGTTTTTCCTTATTCGTTTTTCCTTATTCGAATGTGAAGTTGTCTCCTTATTCCTTTTTCCTTTTTCCTTATTCGAATGTGAAGTTGTCTCCTTATTCCTTTTTCCTTTTTCCTTATTCGAATGTGAAGTTGTCTCCTTTTTCCTTTTTCCTTTTTCCTTATTCGAATGTGAAGTTGTCTCCTTATTCCTTTTTCCTTATTCATCTGAGTATTTCCTTATTCGATTCCTTACGAAAAATGATGAAATTAACCCTCCCAGGGCATTTTTCCTTATTCCACCAAGTTTTTCCTTATTCGTTTTCTTGTAGAAAACGATGAAATAAACTCGTTCACGTGTCTTACCTGATTCATCTGAGTATTTCCTTATTCGATTCCTTACGAAAAATGATGAAATTAACTCTCCCAGGGCATTTTTCCTTATTCGACCAAGTTTTTCCTTATTCGTTTTCTTATAGAAAACGATGAAATAAACTCGTTCAGGTGTCTTACCTGATTCATCTGAGTATTTCCTTATTCGATTCCTTACGAAAAATGATGAAACTAACCCTCCTAGGGCATTTTTCCTTATTCGACCAAGTTTTTCCTTATTCGTTTCCTTATAGAAAACGATCAAATAAACTCGTTCAGGGGTCTTACCTGATTCATCTGAGTACTTTTTGATTCGATTCCTCACGAAAAATGATGAAACTAAGCCTCTTAGGGCATTTTTCCTTATTCGACCAAGTTTTTCCTTATTCGTTTTCTTATAGAAAACGATGAAATAAACTCGTTTAGGGGTCTTATCTGATTAATTTGAGTACTTTGTTATTCGATTCCTTAAGAAAAATGATGAAAGTAACCCTCCCAGGGCATTTTTCCTTATTCGACCAAGTTTTTCCTTATTCGATTTCTTATAGGAAACGATGAAATAAACTCGTTTAGGGGTCTTATCTGATTAATTTGAGTACTTTGTTATTCGATTCCTTAAGAAAAATGATGAAAGTAACCCTCCCAGGGCATTTTTCCTTATTCGACCAAGTTTTTCCTTATTCGTTTTCTTATAGAAAACGATAAAATAAACACGTTCAGGTGTCTTTCCTGATTAATCTGAGCATTTCCGTATTCGATTCCTTACGAAAAATGACGAAACCAACCCTTCCAGCGCATTTTTCCTTATTCGACCAAGTTTTTCCTTATTCGTTTTCTTATAGAAAACGATGAAATAAACTCGTTCAGGGGTCTTATCTGATTCATTTGAGTACTTTCTTATTCGATTCCTTAAGAAAAATGATGAAAGTAACCCTCCCAGGGCATTTTTCCTTATTCGACCAAGTTTGTCCTTATTCGTTTTCTTATAGAAAACGAAAAAATAAACTCATTCAGGTGTCTTTCCTGATTAATCTGAGCATTTCCTTATTCGATTCCTTATGAAAAATGATGAAACTAACCCTCCCAGGGCATTTTTCCTTATTCGACCAAGTTTTTCCTTATTCGTTTTCTTATAGAAAACGATGAAATAAACTCGTTCAGGGGTCTTATCTGATTCATTTGAGTACTTTCTTATTCGATTCCTTAAGAAAAATGATGAAAGTAACACTCCCAGGGCATTTTTCCTTATTCGACTAAGTTTGTCCTTATTCGTTTTCTTATAGAAAACGATAAAATAAACTCGTTCAGGTGTCTTTCCTGATTAATCTGAGCATTCCCTTATTCGATTCCTTATGACAAATGAGGAAACTAACCCTCCCAGGGCATTTTTCCTTATTCGACCAAGTTTTTCCTTATTCGCTTTCTTAAAGAAAACGATGAAATAAACCCGTTCAGGGGTCTTACCTGATTCATTTGAGTACTTTCTTATTCGATTCCTTACAAAAAATGATGAAATTAACCCTCCCAAGGTATTTTTCCTTATTCGACCAAGTTTTTCCTTATTCGTTTTCTTATAGAAAACGATAAAATAAACTCGTTCAGGTGTCTTTCCTGATTAATCTGAGCATTCCCTTATTCGATTCCTTATGACAAATGATGAAATTAATCCTCCCAGGGCATTTTTCCTTATTCGACCAAATTTTTCCTTATTCGACCAAGTTTTTCCTTATGAAATAAACTCGTTCACGTGTCTTACCTGATTCATCTGAGTATTTCCTTATTCGATTCCTTACGAAAAATGATGAAATTAACTCTCCCAGGGCATTTTTCCTTATTCGACCAAGTTTTTCCTTATTCGTTTTCTTATAGAAAACGATGAAATAAACTCGTTCAGGTGTCTTACCTGATTCATCTGAGTATTTCCTTATTCGATTCCTTACGAAAAATGATGAAACTAACCCTCCTAGGGCATTTTTCCTTATTCGACCAAGTTTTTCCTTATTCGTTTCCTTATAGAAAACGATCAAATAAACTCGTTCAGGGGTCTTACCTGATTCATCTGAGTACTTTTTGATTCGATTCCTCACGAAAAATGATGAAACTAAGCCTCTTAGGGCATTTTTCCTTATTCGACCAAGTTTTTCCTTATTCGTTTTCTTATAGAAAACGATGAAATAAACTCGTTTAGGGGTCTTATCTGATTAATTTGAGTACTTTGTTATTCGATTCCTTAAGAAAAATGATGAAAGTAACCCTCCCAGGGCATTTTTCCTTATTCGACCAAGTTTTTCCTTATTCGATTTCTTATAGGAAACGATGAAATAAACTCGTTTAGGGGTCTTATCTGATTAATTTGAGTACTTTGTTATTCGATTCCTTAAGAAAAATGATGAAAGTAACCCTCCCAGGGCATTTTTCCTTATTCGACCAAGTTTTTCCTTATTCGTTTTCTTATAGAAAACGATAAAATAAACACGTTCAGGTGTCTTTCCTGATTAATCTGAGCATTTCCGTATTCGATTCCTTACGAAAAATGACGAAACCAACCCTTCCAGCGCATTTTATTTTTCCTTATTCGACCAAGTTTTTCCTTATTCGTTTTCTTATAGAAAACGATGAAATAAACTCGTTCAGGGGTCTTATCTGATTCATTTGAGTACTTTCTTATTCGATTCCTTAAGAAAAATGATGAAAGTAACCCTCCCAGGGCATTTTTCCTTATTCGACCAAGTTTGTCCTTATTCGTTTTCTTATAGAAAACGAAAAATAAACTCATTCAGGTGTCTTTCCTGATTAATCTGAGCATTTCCTTATTCGATTCCTTATGAAAAATGATGAAACTAACCCTCCCAGGGCATTTTTCCTTATTCGACCAAGTTTTTCCTTATTCGTTTTCTTATAGAAAACGATGAAATAAACTCGTTCAGGGGTCTTATCTGATTCATTTGAGTACTTTCTTATTCGATTCCTTAAGAAAAATGATGAAAGTAACACTCCCAGGGCATTTTTCCTTATTCGACTAAGTTTGTCCTTATTCGTTTTCTTATAGAAAACGATAAAATAAACTCGTTCAGGTGTCTTTCCTGATTAATCTGAGCATTCCCTTATTCGATTCCTTATGACAAATGAGGAAACTAACCCTCCCAGGGCATTTTTCCTTATTCGACCAAGTTTTTCCTTATTCGCTTTCTTAAAGAAAACGATGAAATAAACCCGTTCAGGGGTCTTACCTGATTCATTTGAGTACTTTCTTATTCGATTCCTTACAAAAAATGATGAAATTAATCCTCCCAAGGTATTTTTCCTTATTCGACCAAGTTTTTCCTTATTCGTTTTCTTATAGAAAACGATAAAATAAACTCGTTCAGGTGTCTTTCCTGATTAATCTGAGCATTCCCTTATTCGATTCCTTATGACAAATGATGAAATTAATCCTCCCAGGGCATTTTTCCTTATTCGACCAAATTTTTCCTTATTCGCTTTCTTAAAGAAAACGATGAAATAAACCCGTTCAGGGGTCTTACCTGATTCATTTGAGTACTTTCTTATTCGATTCCTTACGAAAAATGTTGAAATTAGCTCTCCCAGGGCATTCTTCCTTATTCGACCAAGTTTTTCCTTATTCGTTTTCTTATAGAAAACGATGAAATAAACTCGTTTAGGGGTCTTATCTGATTCATCTGAGTACTTTGTTATTCGATTCCTTAAGAAAAATGATGAAAGTAACCCTCCCAGGGCATTTTTCCTTATTCGACCAAGTTTTTCCTTATTCGTTTTCTTATAGAAAACGATAAAATAAACACGTTCAGGTGTCTTTCCTGATTAATCTGAGCATTTCCGTATTCGATTCCTTACGAAAAATGACGAAACCAACACTCCCAGCGCATTTTTCCTTATTCGACCAAGTTTTTCCTTATTCGTTTTCTTATAGAAAACGATGAAATAAACTCGTTCAGGGGTCTTATCTGATTCATTTGAGTACTTTCTTATTCGATTCCTTAAGAAAAATGATGAAAGTAACCCTCCCAGGGCATTTTTCCTTATTCGACCAAGTTTGTCTTTATTCGTTTTCTTATAGAAAACGATACAATAAACTCGTTCAGGTGTCTTTCCTGATTAATCTGAGCATTTCCTTATTCGATTCCTTATGAAAAATGATGAAACTAACCCTCCGAGGGCATTTTTCCTTATTCGACCAAGTTTTTCCTTATTCGTTTTCTTGTCGGAAATGATTAAATAAACTCGTTCATGTGTCTTACCTGATTCATTTGAGTATTTTCTAATTCGATTCCTTACGAAAAATGATGAAATTAATCCTCCCAGGGCATTTTTCCTTATTCGACCAAGTTTTTCCTTATTCGTTTTCTTATAGAAAACGATGAAATAAACCCGTTCTGGGGTCTTACCTGATTCATTTGAGTACTTTCTTATTCGATTCCTTACGAAAAATGATGAAATTAACCCTCCCAGGGCATTTTTCCTTATTCGACCAAGTTTTTCCTTGTTCGTTTTCTTATAGAAAACGATAAAATAAACTCGTTCAGGTGTCTTTCCTGATTCATCTGAGTATGTTCTTATTCGATTCCTTACGAAAAATGTTGAAATTAACTCTCCCTGGGCATTTTTCCTTATTCGACCAAGTTTTTCCTTATTCGTTTTCTTATAGAAAACGATGAAATAAACTCGTTTAGGGGTCTTATCTGATTAATTTGAGTACTTTGTTATTCGATTCCTTAAGAAAAATGATGAAAGTAACCCTCCCAGGGTATTTTTCCTTATTCGACCAAGTTTTTCCTTATTCGTTTTCTTATAGAAAACGATAAAATAAACACGTTCAGGTGTCTTTCCTGATTAATCTGAGCATTTCCGTATTCGATTCCTTACGAAAAATGACGAAACCAACCCTCCCAGCGCATTTATCCTTATTCGACCAAGTTTTTCCTTATTCGTTTTCTTATAGAAAACGATGAAATAAACTCGTTCAGGGGTCTTATCTGATTTCGATTCCTTAAGAAAAATGATGAAAGTAACCCTCCCAGGGCATTTTTCCTTATTCGACCAAGTTTGTCCTTATTCGTTTTCTTATAGAAAACGATAAAATAAACTCGTTCAGGTGTCTTTCCTGATTAATCTGAGCATTTCCTTATTCGATTCCTTATGAAAAATGATGAAACTAACCCTCCGAGGGCATTTTTCCTTATTCGACCAAGTTTTTCCTTATTCGTTTTCTTGTCGGAAACGATGAAATAAACTCGTTCATGTGTCTTACCTGATTCATCTGAGTATTTTCTAATTCGATTCCTTACGAAAAATGATGAAATTAATCCTCCCAGGGCATTTTTCCTTATTCGACCAAGTTTTTCCTTATTCGTTTTCTTATAGAAAACGATGAAATAAACCCGTTCTGGGGTCTTACCTGATTCATTTGAGTACTTTCTTATTCGATTCCTTACGAAAAATGATGAAATTAACCCTCCCAGGGTATTTTTCCTTATTCGACCAAGTTTTTCCTTGTTCGTTTTCTTATAGAAAACGATAAAATAAACTCGTTCAGGTGTCTTTCCTGATTAATCTGACCATTTCCGTATTCGATTCCTTACGAAAAATGTTGAAATTAACTCTCCCTGGGCATTTTTCCTTATTCGACCAAGTTTTTCCTTATTCGTTTTCTTATAGAAAACGATGAAATAAACTCGTTTAGGGGTCTTATCTGATTAATTTGAGTACTTTGTTATTCGATTCCTTAAGAAAAATGATGAAAGTAACCCTCCCAGGGCATTTTTCCTTATTCGACCAAGTTTTTCCTTATTCGTTTTCTTATAGAAAACGATAAAATAAACACGTTCAGGTGTCTTTCCTGATTAATCTGAGCATTTCCGTATTCGATTCCTTACGAAAAATGACGAAACCAACCCTCCCAGCGCATTTTTCCTTATTCGACCAAGTTTTTCCTTATTCGTTTTCTTATAGAAAACGATGAAATAAACTCGTTCAGGGGTCTTATCTGATTCATTTGAGTACTTTCTTATTCGATTCCTTAAGAAAAATGATGAAAGTAACCCTCCCAGGGCATTTTTCCTTATTCGACCAAGTTTGTCCTTATTCGTTTTCTTATAGCAAACGATAAAATAAACTCGTTCAGGTGTCTTTCCTGATTAATCTGAGCATTTCCTTATTCGATTTCTTATGAAAAATGATGAAACTAACCCTCCGAGGGCATTTTTCCTTATTCGACCAAGTTTTTCCTTATTCGTTTTCTTGTCGGAAACGATGAAATTAACTCTCTCATGTGTCTTACCTGATTCATCTGAGTATTTTCTAATTCGATTCCTTACGAAAAATGATGAAATTAATCCTCCCAGGGCATTTTTCCTTATTCGACCAAGTTTTTCCTTATTCGTTTTCTTATAGAAAACGATGAAATAAACCCGTTCTGGGGTCTTACCTGATTCATTTGAGTACTTTCTTATTCGATTCCTTACGAAAAATGATGAAATTAACCCTCCCACGGCATTTTTCCTTATTCGACCAAGTTTTTCCTTATTCGTTTTCTTATAGAAAACGATAAAATAAACTCGTTCAGGTGTCTTTCCTGATTCATCTGAGTATGTTCTTATTCGATTCCTTACGAAAAATGTTGAAATTAACTCTCCCTGGGCATTTTTCCTTATTCGACCAAGTTTTTCCTTATTCGTTTTCTTATAGAAAACGATGAAATAAACTCGTTTAGGGGTCTTATCTGATTAATTTGAGTACTTTGTTATTCGATTCCTTAAGAAAAATGATGAAAGTAACCCTCCCAGGGCATTTTTCCTTATTCGACCAAGTTTTTCCTTATTCGTTTTCTTATAGAAAACGATAAAATAAACACGTTCAGGTGTCTTTCCTGATTAATCTGAGCATTTCCGTATTCGATTCCTTACGAAAAATGACGAAACCAACCCTCCCAGCGCATTTTTCCTTATTCGACCAAGTTTTTCCTTATTCGTTTTCTTATAGAAAACGATGAAATAAACTCGTTCAGGGGTCTTATCTGATTCATTTGAGTACTTTCTTATTCGATTCCTTAAGAAAAATGATGAAAGTAACCCTCCCAGGGCATTTTTCCTTATTCGACCAAGTTTGTCCTTATTCGTTTTCTTATAGAAAACGATAAAATAAACTCGTTCAGGTGTCTTTCCTGATTAATCTGAGCATTTCCTTATTCGATTCCTTATGAAAAATGATGAAACTAACCCTCCAATGGCATTTTTCCTTATTCGACCAAGTTTTTCCTTATTCGTTTTCTTGTAGGAAACGATGAAATAAACTCGTTCATGTGTCTTACCTGATTCATCTGAGTATTTTTTAATTCGATTCCTTACGAAAAATGATGAAATTAATCCTCCCAGGGCATTTTTCCTTATTCGACCAAGTTTTTCCTTATTCGTTTTCTTATAGAAAACGATGAAATAAACCCGTTCTGGGGTCTTACCTAATTCATTTGAGTACTTTCTTATTCGATTCCTTACGAAAAATGATGAAATTAACCCTCCCAGGGCATTTTTCCTTATTCGACCAAGTTTTTCCTTATTCGTTTTCTTATAGAAAACGATGAAATAAACTCGTTCAGGGGTCTTATCTGATTCATTTGAGTACTTTCTTATTCGATTCCTTAAGAAAAATGATGAAAGTAACCCTCCCAGGGCATTTTTCCTTATTCGACCAAGTTTGTCCTTATTCGTTTTCTTATAGAAAACGATAAAATAAACTCGTTCAGGTGTCTTTCCTGATTAATCTGAGCATTTCCTTATTCGATTCCTTATGAAAAATGATGAAACTAACCCTCCAAGGGCATTTTTCCTTATTCGACCAAGTTTTTCCTTATTCGTTTTCTTGTAGGAAACGATGAAATAAACTCGTTCATGTGTCTTACCTGATTCATCTGAGTATTTTTTAATTCGATTCCTTACGAAAAATGATGAAATTAATCCTCCCAGGGCATTTTTCCTTATTCGACCAAGTTTTTCCTTATTCGTTTTCTTATAGAAAACGATGAAATAAACCCGTTCTGGGGTCTTACCTAATTCATTTGAGTACTTTCTTATTCGATTCCTTACGAAAAATGATGAAATTAACCCTCCCAGGGCATTTTTCCTTATTCGACCAAGTTTTTCCTTATTCGTTTTCTTATAGAAAACGATGAAATAAACTCGTTCAGGGGTCTTATCTGATTCATTTGAGTACTTTCTTATTCGATTCCTTACGAAAAATGTTGAAATTAGCTCTCCCAGGGCATTCTTCCTTATTCGACCAAGTTTTTCCTTATTCGTTTTCTTATAGAAAACGATGAAATAAACTCGTTCAGGTGTCTTACCTGATTCATCTGAGTATTTCCTTATTCGATTCCTTACGAAAAATGATGAAATTAACCCTCCCAGGGCATTTTTCCTTATTCCACCAAGTTTTTCCTTATTCGTTTTCTTGTAGAAAACGATGAAATAAACTCGTTCACGTGTCTTACCTGATTCATCTGAGTATTTCCTTATTCGATTCCTTACGAAAAATGATGAAATTAACTCTCCCAGGGCATTTTTCCTTATTCGACCAAGTTTTTCCTTATTCGTTTTCTTATAGAAAACGATGAAATAAACTCGTTCAGGTGTCTTACCTGATTCATCTGAGTATTTCCTTATTCGATTCCTTACGAAAAATGATGAAACTAACCCTCCTAGGGCATTTTTCCTTATTCGACCAAGTTTTTCCTTATTCGTTTCCTTATAGAAAACGATCAAATAAACTCGTTCAGGGGTCTTACCTGATTCATCTGAGTACTTTTTGATTCGATTCCTCACGAAAAATGATGAAACTAAGCCTCTTAGGGCATTTTTCCTTATTCGACCAAGTTTTTCCTTATTCGTTTTCTTATAGAAAACGATGAAATAAACTCGTTTAGGGGTCTTATCTGATTAATTTGAGTACTTTGTTATTCGATTCCTTAAGAAAAATGATGAAAGTAACCCTCCCAGGGCATTTTTCCTTATTCGACCAAGTTTTTCCTTATTCGATTTCTTATAGGAAACGATGAAATAAACTCGTTTAGGGGTCTTATCTGATTAATTTGAGTACTTTGTTATTCGATTCCTTAAGAAAAATGATGAAAGTAACCCTCCCAGGGCATTTTTCCTTATTCGACCAAGTTTTTCCTTATTCGTTTTCTTATAGAAAACGATAAAATAAACACGTTCAGGTGTCTTTCCTGATTAATCTGAGCATTTCCGTATTCGATTCCTTACGAAAAATGACGAAACCAACCCTTCCAGCGCATTTTTCCTTATTCGACCAAGTTTTTCCTTATTCGTTTTCTTATAGAAAACGATGAAATAAACTCGTTCAGGGGTCTTATCTGATTCATTTGAGTACTTTCTTATTCGATTCCTTAAGAAAAATGATGAAAGTAACCCTCCCAGGGCATTTTTCCTTATTCGACCAAGTTTGTCCTTATTCGTTTTCTTATAGAAAACGAAAAAATAAACTCATTCAGGTGTCTTTCCTGATTAATCTGAGCATTTCCTTATTCGATTCCTTATGAAAAATGATGAAACTAACCCTCCCAGGGCATTTTTCCTTATTCGACCAAGTTTTTCCTTATTCGTTTTCTTATAGAAAACGATGAAATAAACTCGTTCAGGGGTCTTATCTGATTCATTTGAGTACTTTCTTATTCGATTCCTTAAGAAAAATGATGAAAGTAACACTCCCAGGGCATTTTTCCTTATTCGACTAAGTTTGTCCTTATTCGTTTTCTTATAGAAAACGATAAAATAAACTCGTTCAGGTGTCTTTCCTGATTAATCTGAGCATTCCCTTATTCGATTCCTTATGACAAATGAGGAAACTAACCCTCCCAGGGCATTTTTCCTTATTCGACCAAGTTTTTCCTTATTCGCTTTCTTAAAGAAAACGATGAAATAAACCCGTTCAGGGGTCTTACCTGATTCATTTGAGTACTTTCTTATTCGATTCCTTACAAAAAATGATGAAATTAACCCTCCCAAGGTATTTTTCCTTATTCGACCAAGTTTTTCCTTATTCGTTTTCTTATAGAAAACGATAAAATAAACTCGTTCAGGTGTCTTTCCTGATTAATCTGAGCATTCCCTTATTCGATTCCTTATGACAAATGATGAAATTAATCCTCCCAGGGCATTTTTCCTTATTCGACCAAATTTTTCCTTATTCGACCAAGTTTTTCCTTATGAAATAAACTCGTTCACGTGTCTTACCTGATTCATCTGAGTATTTCCTTATTCGATTCCTTACGAAAAATGATGAAATTAACTCTCCCAGGGCATTTTTCCTTATTCGACCAAGTTTTTCCTTATTCGTTTTCTTATAGAAAACGATGAAATAAACTCGTTCAGGTGTCTTACCTGATTCATCTGAGTATTTCCTTATTCGATTCCTTACGAAAAATGATGAAACTAACCCTCCTAGGGCATTTTTCCTTATTCGACCAAGTTTTTCCTTATTCGTTTCCTTATAGAAAACGATCAAATAAACTCGTTCAGGGGTCTTACCTGATTCATCTGAGTACTTTTTGATTCGATTCCTCACGAAAAATGATGAAACTAAGCCTCTTAGGGCATTTTTCCTTATTCGACCAAGTTTTTCCTTATTCGTTTTCTTATAGAAAACGATGAAATAAACTCGTTTAGGGGTCTTATCTGATTAATTTGAGTACTTTGTTATTCGATTCCTTAAGAAAAATGATGAAAGTAACCCTCCCAGGGCATTTTTCCTTATTCGACCAAGTTTTTCCTTATTCGATTTCTTATAGGAAACGATGAAATAAACTCGTTTAGGGGTCTTATCTGATTAATTTGAGTACTTTGTTATTCGATTCCTTAAGAAAAATGATGAAAGTAACCCTCCCAGGGCATTTTTCCTTATTCGACCAAGTTTTTCCTTATTCGTTTTCTTATAGAAAACGATAAAATAAACACGTTCAGGTGTCTTTCCTGATTAATCTGAGCATTTCCGTATTCGATTCCTTACGAAAAATGACGAAACCAACCCTTCCAGCGCATTTTTCCTTATTCGACCAAGTTTTTCCTTATTCGTTTTCTTATAGAAAACGATGAAATAAACTCGTTCAGGGGTCTTATCTGATTCATTTGAGTACTTTCTTATTCGATTCCTTAAGAAAAATGATGAAAGTAACCCTCCCAGGGCATTTTTCCTTATTCGACCAAGTTTGTCCTTATTCGTTTTCTTATAGAAAACGAAAAATAAACTCATTCAGGTGTCTTTCCTGATTAATCTGAGCATTTCCTTATTCGATTCCTTATGAAAAATGATGAAACTAACCCTCCCAGGGCATTTTTCCTTATTCGACCAAGTTTTTCCTTATTCGTTTTCTTATAGAAAACGATGAAATAAACTCGTTCAGGGGTCTTATCTGATTCATTTGAGTACTTTCTTATTCGATTCCTTAAGAAAAATGATGAAAGTAACACTCCCAGGGCATTTTTCCTTATTCGACTAAGTTTGTCCTTATTCGTTTTCTTATAGAAAACGATAAAATAAACTCGTTCAGGTGTCTTTCCTGATTAATCTGAGCATTCCCTTATTCGATTCCTTATGACAAATGAGGAAACTAACCCTCCCAGGGCATTTTTCCTTATTCGACCAAGTTTTTCCTTATTCGCTTTCTTAAAGAAAACGATGAAATAAACCCGTTCAGGGGTCTTACCTGATTCATTTGAGTACTTTCTTATTCGATTCCTTACAAAAAATGATGAAATTAATCCTCCCAAGGTATTTTTCCTTATTCGACCAAGTTTTTCCTTATTCGTTTTCTTATAGAAAACGATAAAATAAACTCGTTCAGGTGTCTTTCCTGATTAATCTGAGCATTCCCTTATTCGATTCCTTATGACAAATGATGAAATTAATCCTCCCAGGGCATTTTTCCTTATTCGACCAAATTTTTCCTTATTCGCTTTCTTAAAGAAAACGATGAAATAAACCCGTTCAGGGGTCTTACCTGATTCATTTGAGTACTTTCTTATTCGATTCCTTACGAAAAATGTTGAAATTAGCTCTCCCAGGGCATTCTTCCTTATTCGACCAAGTTTTTCCTTATTCGTTTTCTTATAGAAAACGATGAAATAAACTCGTTTAGGGGTCTTATCTGATTCATCTGAGTACTTTGTTATTCGATTCCTTAAGAAAAATGATGAAAGTAACCCTCCCAGGGCATTTTTCCTTATTCGACCAAGTTTTTCCTTATTCGTTTTCTTATAGAAAACGATAAAATAAACACGTTCAGGTGTCTTTCCTGATTAATCTGAGCATTTCCGTATTCGATTCCTTACGAAAAATGACGAAACCAACACTCCCAGCGCATTTTTCCTTATTCGACCAAGTTTTTCCTTATTCGTTTTCTTATAGAAAACGATGAAATAAACTCGTTCAGGGGTCTTATCTGATTCATTTGAGTACTTTCTTATTCGATTCCTTAAGAAAAATGATGAAAGTAACCCTCCCAGGGCATTTTTCCTTATTCGACCAAGTTTGTCTTTATTCGTTTTCTTATAGAAAACGATAAAATAAACTCGTTCAGGTGTCTTTCCTGATTAATCTGAGCATTTCCTTATTCGATTCCTTATGAAAAATGATGAAACTAACCCTCCAATGGCATTTTTCCTTATTCGACCAAGTTTTTCCTTATTCGTTTTCTTGTAGGAAACGATGAAATAAACTCGTTCATGTGTCTTACCTGATTCATCTGAGTATTTTTTAATTCGATTCCTTACGAAAAATGATGAAATTAATCCTCCCAGGGCATTTTTCCTTATTCGACCAAGTTTTTCCTTATTCGTTTTCTTATAGAAAACGATGAAATAAACCCGTTCTGGGGTCTTACCTAATTCATTTGAGTACTTTCTTATTCGATTCCTTACGAAAAATGATGAAATTAACCCTCCCAGGGCATTTTTCCTTATTCGACCAAGTTTTTCCTTATTCGTTTTCTTATAGAAAACGATGAAATAAACTCGTTCAGGGGTCTTATCTGATTCATTTGAGTACTTTCTTATTCGATTCCTTAAGAAAAATGATGAAAGTAACCCTCCCAGGGCATTTTTCCTTATTCGACCAAGTTTGTCCTTATTCGTTTTCTTATAGAAAACGATAAAATAAACTCGTTCAGGTGTCTTTCCTGATTAATCTGAGCATTTCCTTATTCGATTCCTTATGAAAAATGATGAAACTAACCCTCCAAGGGCATTTTTCCTTATTCGACCAAGTTTTTCCTTATTCGTTTTCTTGTAGGAAACGATGAAATAAACTCGTTCATGTGTCTTACCTGATTCATCTGAGTATTTTTTAATTCGATTCCTTACGAAAAATGATGAAATTAATCCTCCCAGGGCATTTTTCCTTATTCGACCAAGTTTTTCCTTATTCGTTTTCTTATAGAAAACGATGAAATAAACCCGTTCTGGGGTCTTACCTAATTCATTTGAGTACTTTCTTATTCGATTCCTTACGAAAAATGATGAAATTAACCCTCCCAGGGCATTTTTCCTTATTCGACCAAGTTTTTCCTTATTCGTTTTCTTATAGAAAACGATGAAATAAACTCGTTCAGGGGTCTTATCTGATTCATTTGAGTACTTTCTTATTCGATTCCTTAAGAAAAATGATGAAAGTAACCCTCCCAGGGCATTTTTCCTTATTCGACCAAGTTTGTCCTTATTCGTTTTCTTATAGAAAACGATAAAATAAACTCGTTCAGGTGTCTTTCCTGATTAATCTGAGCATTTCCTTATTCGATTCCTTATGAAAAATGATGAAACTAACCCTCCAAGGGCATTTTTCCTTATTCGACCAAGTTTTTCCTTATTCGTTTTCTTGTAGGAAACGATGAAATAAACTCGTTCATGTGTCTTACCTGATTCATCTGAGTATTTTCTAATTCGATTCCTTACGAAAAATGATGATATTAATCCTCCCAGGGCATTTTTCCTTATTCGACCAAGTTTTTCCTTATTCGCTTTTTTAAAGAAAACGATGAAATAAACCCGTTCAGGGGTCTTACCTGATTCATGTGAGTACTTTCTTATTCGATTCCTTACGAAAAATGATAAAATTAACCCTCCCAGGGCATTTTTCCTTATTCGACCAAGTTTTTCCTTATTCGTTTTCTTATAGAAAACGATAAAATAAACTCGTTCAGGTGTCTTTCCTGATTCATCTGAGTATGTTCTTATTCGATTCCTTACCAAAAATGTTGAAATTAACTCTCCCAGGGCATTTTTCCTTATTCGACCAAGTTTTTCCTTATTCGTTTTGTTATAGAAAACGATGAAATAAACTCGTTTAGGGGTCAAATCTGATTAATTTGAGTACTTTGTTATTCGATTCCTTAAGAAAAATGATGGAAGTAACCCTCCCAGGGCATTTTTCCTTATTCGACCCAGTTTTTCCTTGTTCGTTTTCTTATAGAAAACGATAAAATAAACACGTTCAGGTGTCTTTCCTGATTAATCTGAGCATTTCCGTATTCGATTTCTTACGAAAAATGACGAAACTAACCCTCCCAGGGCATTTTTCCTTATTTGACCAAGTTTTTCCTTATTCGTTTTCTTATAGAAAACGATGAAATAAACTCGTTCAGGGGTATTATCGGATTCATTTGAGTACTTTCTTATTCGATTCCTTAAGACGAATGATGAAAGTAACCCTCCCAGGGCATTTTTCCTTAATCGACCATGTTTTTCCTTATTCGCTTTTTTGTAGAAAACGATGAAATAAACTCGTTCAGGTGTCTTCCCTGATTCATCTGAGTATTTCCTTATTCGATTCCTTACGAAAAATGATGAAATTAACCCTCCCAGGGCATTTTTCCTTATTCGACCAAGTTTTTCCTTATTCGTTTTCTTGTAGAAAACGATGAAATAAACTCGTTCATGTGTCTTACCTGATTCATCTGAGTATTTCCTTATTCGATTCCTTACGAAAAATGATGAAACTAACCCTCCTAGGGCATTTTTCCTTATTCGACCAAGTTTTTCCTTATTCGTTTCCTTATAGAAAATGATCAAATAAACTCGTTCAGGGGTCTTACCTGATTCATCTGAGTACTTTCTTATTCGATTCCTTAAGAAAAATGACGAAATTAACACTCCCAGGGCATTTTTCCTTATTCGAACATGTTTTCCGTATTTGTTTTCTTATAGAAAACGATGAAATAAACTCGTTCAGGTGTCTTTCTTGATTCATCTGCGTATTTCCTTAGTCGATTCCTTACGAAAAATGATGAAATTAACCCTCATAGGGCATTTTTCCTTATTCGACCTAGTTTTTCCTTATTCGTTTTCTTATAGAAAATGATTAAATAAACTCGTTCAAGTGTCTTTTCTGATTCATCTGAGTATGTCCTTAGTCGATTCCTTACGAAAAAGGACGAAATTTACCCTCCCAGGGCATTTTTCCTTATTCGACCAAGTTTTTACTTATTCGATTTCTTATAGAAAACGATAAATTAACCTCGTTCAGGGGTCTTACCTGATTCATATGAGTTCTTTCTTAGTCGATTCCTTACGAAAAATGATGAAACTAACCCTCCCACTGCATTTTTCCTTATCCGACAAAGTTTTTCCTTATTCGTTTTCTTATGGAAAACGATGGAATAAACTCGTTCAGGTGTCTTTCCTGATTCATCTGAGTATTTCCTTTGTCGATTCTTTATGAAAAATGATGAAATTAACCCCCAGGGCACTTATCTATCTATCTATCTATCTATCTATCTATCTATCTATCTATCTATCTATCTATCTATCTATCTATCTATCTATCTATCTATCTATCTATCTATCTATCTATCTATCTATCTATCTATAGCAGAAGAGTACTAGTACAGTTTGCTGTACGCTGACTTTGGAAATAAATAAGCCTTCACCTGTTAATACAGTAGTTAAATTTATATTTGCTATATGCACTGTTAAGTCCATTTTGGGGACTTGGCTTCCATTTTTGTGGGAGTGCTACCCTGCACTGAGATAAAATGATATACCAAGCCCTGCCGCCCAATGAAAGCTATAGGATGGTCCGACTCGCATCACTTTTCCTGGACAGGCTTAGAACCTGCAAGCGGTTTACTAGGCTGTTGGTTTAAGGTCTGCATGGAAACATCAAGCAAACCTATCTATTTTAAGCCCGGCGGGGGCAAAACAACAACAACAATAATAATAATATTAATAATAATAATAATAATAATAATAATATTAAAAATAATAATGAAGATGCTGCTGCTGCTGCTGATGATGATGATGACGATGAAAAAATGCGCACGGCATTAGTGTTGATCCTTATGTTGAAAGGAGGGTGCATGATGCATGTATCTCGTTATGCTGATTGCGCTTGTCACTCAGGCTATGCCCACTGATCAGTTCTTGTTGAATTAAACTCTGTCTAAATTCATTACGGTTTTCCACAAACATCAAACTTCCAGGTTTACATATTCAATCTATCGAACTAGAAAAACCAGAAATGTGTCACCACGACACAGATACCTCCGCCTAGGGTCCATCTAGAAAAACAAGTTGATGTCCGTGACTTTGATGTTGTTGGCAGCTTTGATGGTAGAACTTAATGAATGTTTGTGCCTTTAACAAGCACCATTCCAACTATGAAGTCAAGCCATAGTATAGTTTGAAAAAATATGATCCGTAAAAACAGTATAAAGATTTATGTCTGTGACCTTGACCTTGAGGTCAGGTGTGGGATACAGCTGAAAGAAATTTCAGACCTGTAACTATCATCATACCAAATGTGAAGCTAATCCATGAAATAGTTTGGTAAGTATGAGCTCTTTAAATCAAATAATATTTATGACTGTGATCTTGGCGTTTAGGACCGTCAGCGCATGGGTACTGTTGAATGTCACTTAGGACATGTATCTATCACCATAGAAAATATAAACCCAATGCATCATACGAATGGGACAATATAAACTCTTAAATGTCTAACTAAAGCTTATAAGCTTGTTACCATGACCTTGAAGTTATAGGCATTGGTGGAGGTATAGTCAAATTTGAAAAATTGCAGGACCTGTTTCAATCATGATAGCAAATGTTAATCAAATCCATTACATAATTTGAACAATTTGAGGTCTTTAAAATCTTCATAATTCAAAAATAAGTATTTGTCCATGACCTTAAAGTCAAAGCCATGGGCGTGTGCATTGATGAATCAAACTTCTGACTTTTATCTATTATGATAATAAAAAGTCCGTTGATATCTAATAAATACCTTAACCTGAGTCTTTAACATTAAAAATCTCTTAGTCCATGTCCTTGACCTTGAGGTCATTTGCATAGTCGCTGGCATTGGTGAATCAAACTTCGAACACATATCTATTATGATACCAAACATAAGCAAACTCATCATAAAAGTTCAGTTTTCACCTATAACAAAAATCTTAACACGAGTCTTTAACATAAAAAAATTCTAAGTCTGTTACCTTGAATTTGTGGTCATTGGCATGGGTGGGGTATTGCCAAATAAAACTGGACCTATATCTATCATCATACCAAATATGAACCGATTCCATCAAATGGTTTGGAAAATGTGACTTTTAGAAGTTAAACCTCTACCTTATACAAAAACACAGAATCATGCACACACACACACACACACACACACACACACACACACACACACACACACACACACACACAAGAGCAGACGGACGTGCATACGAACACACGTGAGGAAAACCAAAAAACCATACGTCCCAGGCATTGGCGATGCTGGGGCATAAAAATGATGGGTAAAAGTTTTGCCAAGTCATTTGTAAATTATCCTGAAATAAGAAAGTTATTGTCAGTGGTTAAAATTTGGGCCCCTTATTTTACCTCTGGCCTCTAAGTATGACACTGACCTTGCAGATAGGGACCTGGGTTTTTGCACGCAACACATCAACTCATGATTTTAAAAATTGCTGCCATGTAATTTCTAAATTGATCCAGCATAAGAAAGTTATTGTCAGCATTCAAGTGTCGGACTCCTTTTTCTACCTTTGACCCTTCAGTATGACCTTGACCTTGTAGGTGGGGCCTAGGTATTTGCGCGCCATACATTGTCTCATGGTGGTTAATATTTCTTACAGGTAATTTCAAATTGATTCATGAATAAGTATTTATTTACAGCGTTTATGTTTCGGACGGACGGGCGGACGGACGAACGATCATTAAAACGAATGGATGGACGGACGTATATGCCCCTTCCAAGAATGGCGGGGGGGGGGGGCATAAAAAAAACGAAGAAAAAGCCGGTCTTGTCGAATTTGGTGCTGCAAATTTAGTGTTCATGCCGAGTAAATTTAGTTTATAAGTTTCTGAGTGTACTACATGCATTTGTCCCGCCCCCGCCCCCGCCCATCGGGGCTTGGAGAAATAGATGGGCTGCACGATGCTTCCCGACCGCAGATGAGTACTGGTAATCTGCTTAGAAGGTCTAAGCCTGTCCAGGAAAACCGCTGCGAGTCGGCCCACCCATGCACATAAACCCTATTGGTTTTATTTGATAGCAGGGATTGAGATGTCATTTCATCTCAATGTCGGGTAAAAGTCCCACAAAATTGGAAGCAACGTCTCCAAAATGACCTAAATTGTGTTGACGGGGACTTTAAACCTCAAATCAAACAAATATGTGTTTGCCTTTTTCACAATGCAGTTACAATCGTAGCCTTTCCCAAGCCTTAGAAATTTCATAAAAAAAGGTCTAATTTTCTTCAATTGTATGAAATACTCTGTAGCTAGTTTATTGGTTGGCTTCTGTTGACTAGCTACTAGTCTGATTATTGAGTTTCTTTAAATCAATTATATATATTCATATTAATTTCACTTCTTGTCCATGGCTAGTCTATTTACTTAGTGATATCCAACTATCTTTAGTCTGCATTTTCAAGCTTAGAAATCGAAGCTAACCTGTAGACTATAGCTACAAAGTATTTCTGACAATTTATTTGAAAATGGAAGAAAATCATATAAATTTTTTTGGTTAAATTTCTGAGCCTTGAACAAGACTAAAGATAGCTGGATATCACTCAATCATCAGCCTAGTAGCTAGTCTTTTACAATCGAGTCACTTCATATGGCACTTTGTGTCATATCTTTTTTGGTTTATAACATAAACTGACTGGGGCGAGTTTCACTTGCTTCTGACACTCCTTTCGATGTTTTTGATGGGTGTTAGATTTTTACTTCATCCCTCACAGGTCACTTTATGATGGGCCTTCGTGGCCTAATGGATAAGAGCGATGACTATTAGTCATTATGTCTCTCACCGCCGTGGATTCGAGCCTCGCTCGGGTCACGTGCGAGACGCCAAGTTCTGCAATGGAAGTTCAGGTGGTTTTTCTCCGAGTACCCCGGTTTTCGCCCACGTATGATTAACGATCGGCTCGATATAAGTGAACTAATCTTGAAAGAGCCATAACCCCACCCCCTCCCCCCCACAAAAGGTCACCTGACATAACCCTTAAAGGGGTATCCGAAGTTTTGCCGCATGTGAGACCCGAATTCCGGACCTTTTTGTCCAGTCTTCTTTCAACCCCGCTTTCAGCCGGTGTGACGCACCATCCGATATAACAATTATCAAATAAGGACCGATATTGATGGCGATATTGAGTTTTCTGGCCCGAGGAAAAGGAATATCACTTTTCCGAGGGCCAGAAACACCATATTGCCCGATGGATCCGTCCGTATTTGCTTTATACCATGTCAATAGCCAATTTACCAGCGTCATTGGGACGAACTATTGATTTTCGATACCGTACAGCGAGTTTCCTCACAGCGCGCCAATAGTGTACTTAGTAGGTCTATATAGGCGAAATGCTATGGCATGTTTTTTTTTTCAGCAAAATTCTATTTTTGCTCATTCGATCGATTCTTACATATTCGTTCGATATTATCACAATTTCGATCGACATATGGCCATTTTATTCGATACAATCGAATTATATATTCGATTCTAACACAGCATGCCAATATAAACAATGGAAAAGAACCGTGTTTTATTCTACAACAAATCACGGCTAGGAAGAGCGTGACGAATGACGTCATTAAAAATACAAATTTATGACGTCACAAGTTGGTTTTCTTGACGTTAGTCGGTGAAACGTCACTTTCTCGCATTTACAACGTTAGAAAAGGACGTAAATTCACGTATCACAGTCGACAGTTTTGGCGGATTTCGTCTAACAATGGTGTAGGGTTGGGAGAATTTGTAGAAATCTACAGCATGATTACCCATTTTCAGTGTGTTAGAATCGAAATAGATCAGCTCTACCATGTGAATTGTTGAGTAATAATTCACAGTTTGTCGATCAGTAGATGGTAGACAAATCACTCGCGCTACGCGCTCGTGATTTGATCTACTTTCAACTGACCTCCAACGTGTGATTTATTACTCAACAATTCACGGCTAGAGCTGATCTATTTCTTAATTCTAACACAGCATGCCTATATAAGCAATGGAAAAGAACCGTGTTTTATTCTACAACAAATCATGGCTAGGAAGAGCGTGACGAGTGACGTCATTAAACATACAAATTTATGACGTCACAAGTCGGTTTTCTTGACGTTAGACGGTGTAACGTCACTTTCTCGCATCTACAACGTTAGAAAAGGACGTAAATTTACGTATCACAGTCGACAGTTTTGGCGGGATTTCGTCTAACAATGGTGTAGGGTTGGGAGAATTTGTAGAAATCAACAGCATGATTACCCATTTTCAGTGTGTTAGAATCGAAATAGATCAGCTCTATCATGTGAATTGTTGAGTAATAAATCACAGTTTGTCGGTCAGTTGACAGTAGACAAATCACTCGCGCTACGCGCTCGTGATTTGACCTACTTTCAACTGACCTCCAAACTGTGATTTATTACTCAACAATTCACGGCTAGAGCTGATCTATATTTTAATTATCGATAATCGAATATATAATTCGATTGTATCGAATGGTGTATTCGATAGAATCAAATTGTTATTAGACGTCTTATTGGATACAATCGAATAAGCTCTTCGATAAAATCAAATCGGTCATTCAATAATATCGATTAGTTCATTCGATTGGATCGTATTGTTATTCGATACATGCGGAGTTGTGTGCGTGCGACTGCCGGGCAACACCATGATTTATTATATACCCAGAAAATGTCCCGTTTACTTTGTAAGAAGTTACCGGTCAATATTTTCCATATTGCCTGTAGTCAAGTTGATATTGCCCGGAGATAAGGAGTCTCGTGCACAATAGGACTACTTTCAAATTTCTCAGATTTGAATCATAGCACTCGGCAGCCATCTTGTCGAGCGAAAAAACAAAACGAATGTATGCTGTAACACAGAGCATAAAGCGCATTTTATGCTAAAAAATATGACCTACCTGCTATCTGTAAAGGTTTACAAAAATTTCTTTCAGTAAATCAGGAGTATTTTGAAAGAAACTAACGGACACTCCGAAAAAAATGGCGTCCTGCGTTGGCAAACGTCGATGTTTTTAATGACGTCACATCCAACGACGTTAAAGTCATATTGACTTCGGCTCCATTGGGCGTGGTTTCGCAATGTGTAGGAAGACATTAAACGAGTTGCATTATTTTCTATTTCAAACCACTTAAAAGTATATATACTAGAATTTTGCATTCAGATTCCCATGCCAGGCAGATCTAAATTTTGAAAAGAGTTAAAGTTTTGGGTATATAATAAAAAGGTTATTGACTTTATATTGTGAAATATTCGGCCCGAGTTCATATTGTGAAGGACGCACGAGCTTGCGAGTGCGTCTCCGCCATATGAACTCGGGCCGAATATTTCACAATATAAAGTCAATAACCTATAATTATTGACCGGTCGATGTATCGCATGTGACTCGGTTTTGACCAAAGACGCGGGCTTGTTTGTTTGATTGGAGGTTTAACGTCCCCGTCAACACAATGTAGGTCATTTTGGAGACATTGCTTCCAATTTTGCGGGACTTTTACCCGATACCGAGATGAAATGACATCTCAATCCCTGCCGCAAATAAGGTTTATATGCATGGACGGGCCGACTTGCAGCAGTTTTCCTGGGCAGGCTTAGACCTTCTAAGCAGATTACCAGTACTAATGGGCGGTCGGTATCAGCTCTGCGTGGAAGCATCATGCAGTCCATATATTTCTCCAAGCCCCTATGGACGGGGACAAACCAATGACGTAGGGAGATTGGCTTTGGGCACGGTATAATTATCACATATGGACCGAACCCGTTTGGGATATGAATTTTTTTTTTGCCCAAGGAAAAAGTGATATTGTCCGAGGCGCAGCCGAGGGCAATATTACTTCTCCGAGGGCCAGAAAACTCCATATCGCCCGAGGAGTCGGTCTATAATTGCATTATCCCATGGCCGCAAACAATTTTCGCGCGCCTTATAGCGACGAAAGACTGCCTATACGGCTCCGAAAACACACAGGCTGGTGAGAACGTGAATAGCGGGCAATATCATCATTTATCGGACTGGTCAATAACAGCCACTTGACGCGACATCGGCGAATGGCGCCACGTGATTATTTATGGCCGCGGGATAATTGCTTTTACTTTGACGTAAATGTCATAGACCATGACGTCAAGAAGGTCATAGTAAAAGTCCTTTTACAGTCTAGTGGTTATTGCAGACGCGCCATCCAAGATATTGCCTACTATCGTTTCGCGTCAAAGCCGCGCTGTGAAAAGTTGTCTTTCTTTGCGCAACATGTGAATTACAGTAAACCTCGCATAAACCGGACAAGTTGGGACCATCATTTTTGTCCCTTATATACAGAATCTGTTATACGCGTACACACGAAGTACGTAGATAATGTAAACCTTACACATATGCCGACGAAGTCCGATGTACAAATTCACACTAATACCAGACTATTCCCGAAAAATAGCGAGTCCACTCCCCAGAACCGCTCTTGATGTCCGCAACGCAGAGGGCAGGGAATATGGATACGGTGTTTGTCGGGTGTCCTGAAGGTCAGATCTAGTCGATAATATCGATGTTGCTATTTGACGAATGCATATGTCGTCCACAAGGAGTCCGTTACATGTATTACTCTGGGCCAAGAACTTTGGTTCGGTATAGGCGAAAGTCCGATATACAAAGGCCGTTATATACGAGGTATTTTATTGGACTTTAGTTAGACGGGACCGGGACTTGGGAATCAGTCCGGTTAAAGCGAGTATCCGTTGTATGCGAGGCCGGTATATGCGAGGTTTACTGTACGCAATTAGAATGTAGAATACCGGTACACAATTTTCACCAAATTTTAATTGTAATTGATTAGCCATCATTGATCGGGGAGCCTTGTACGATTTTCCTACTCTATTAGGAAAGGACCATACACAGTTACTATGTATGTTTTTCTATAGTACGAATCAGGGATTAACTAGGATTTTTTCCCAGCGTGCCGGGAATTCAGTTGGAGAGACGTTTCAATGTCGAGCTTACAAATGCAATTGGAGAGCGCATCGAAGTCATATCAAGGAGTAGGCATATCCCCTCCCTGGAGAACATCGCAAAGTGCCAAGATGCCTTTTCCTGGCATTTCGGGTACATGTTACTTGTTCAAGATGGAATATGGCACTCCATTCTGCGTGCTGGTCACCTTTAAAGCGTGTCGGCAGTATGTTTGTGCGTGTCGATTTTTATGCATGTAGGCCGATACGCAGGTAATTAAAAGCGCTAGCTTCATCACTGGACGAAGACTTTGGGGCGTTCATAATTATAGACATTTTCACAAGCGTACAAAACGTACGAGGGAGGGGTCAGAACACCAACGTACGTTTTCTTGAAAATATAAAATGTCAATATTGTGACGTCATCAAGATTTTTCACTCGGAGCGTACGCTTTTGGGGGGAGGGAGGGGGGTCAGCCAAAAGCGTACGTTTTGTACGCTTGTGGAAATGTCGATAATTGTGTTGGTTCCTCAAGTTAGGGCGTGCCAAATGACATACCCATGCCACTGGATAAACAGTGGCGATTCCCCCAACTCGGCTGAAATAAATAGAATGGTCCTTTGGTGAGGGTTTTTTGCATAGATTCTGCGCAAAATGAAATGACCTAAAATCATCACCTTGGCCACCGGGCACCCATCCGGATTGGCCACTGATACTGTAACAAAAATGAATCATCAATGAAACAAACAAATGGTATTCTATGCATTTCAGCTGAGTTTGGGGCTTTTCCGAAGAAAACTGTTCCATGGATCCTTTTCGTATTGTACCCGGCGAATGGCAATCAGACCTATAGTACTTTTTGTCTTAGAAGTTTATTCGCCGCGTTTATCTTTCGTTCATCTGCCTATCCATGCCGAGGCAAAAAACATTGGTGTGCCTTCTCAGTGCTTCAACCCATTGAATACATCACGAAAAAATGACTTTTCGTCCATATCGTCATCACTATCGTTAACAGCGGTCCTCTCTGGGCATCTAAGTGTCCTACAAAGAGCAAATACATATTTTGAGGAAACTGCCCCGTATTCTCCTCACCACAAAAAGGAAGAATGGCCACGTGATTGTGGTATGTCGTACTCATGTCACCTCAGACCCTGATTCTCACAGATGTTGGTGCATGACATCACACAATCATGTGGTCATTCATCTTTTGGAGGGCGATAAGGGGCATTTTCCTCAAAATGTTTAAACGTAATTGAAAATATGTAATAGAGCCCCATCAAGAACAAGTTAAACCGCCTGATGATCCTCGATGAACAGCGTAATCGTTGAACGAGGAGTAAACTAGTTTTTTCTGCGCCACCCGATATACATGTGTAGCAAAATGAGGATCTTTTCACTTTTGTGAAAATCATATTGATTCAATACTATGAGTCAATAATCTTGCATGTGGATTGGCCGCTTTACATTCAGTTTTGAAGTCAATCTACATGCCCACTTAGCTTTAGGGTAATTCTTCGTGCGTTGCATTACATTAGATAAACAGTTCTGTGTCGCAAGAAATGTTGGCCTATTCTTTGTTCACTTGTTTGAGAAAATGTGGAGTCTTCCTGCCTACCTTAATGTAAATCACATGATTCAGAATGCCAATTTTTCCCCCACTGTACTCCTCCAAGTGTCCGACAAGGGCATCATAATACAACCAGCCGTACTTCTTAGTAAACGAGGCGCCAGTGAAATGGCCAGGGCGGTGGAAGGTTGCTCCAGCAAGTGAGAATGTAGTAAAAGTCGCGTGTGCCGGTGATGTTAATGTCCTTAGTTGCACCGTCTCTGGGTAACGTAGGATGTCTGAGGCCAATTTTCTTGCACGCACAATATCGCTGATGGTTAAGACGAGTAATGGGGGCATGTCCATTATGGCCCTGACTTCCTTTCTTGCTCCATCACAACAGATGACACTACAAAGAAACAAGTCGTATCTGAAATGATTAGACATCACAAACCCCTCCCCCTCCAGTGGCAGACACGGGGTTCTACGGGAGTGATCGGATTACTAATAAACATTAGATGGAGTATTTACTTCTGTTGTCCGTGAGAAGTGGCCGCAATAGAAGTTTTTCGTTTGTGAGTAATGCGATCACTCCCGTGGAGCCTTTGTAGGCTTGACGAGTCTACTGTCTCCATTACAACTGACACTACCCCCCCCCCCCCCTCCACACATACACATTCATTGGAAACCACTTGGTAGGATGCGTGCGTTCCAGTGCATATGATGTCCCAACAATAACTCTTCTGGCGACAAGGAAGGAATTTAAGGGGAATAAATGAATCATGGGCTGTTTGTATTTTCAACCCATTGGCCCTATGTTAGGCCTGGTAAAAATACTTTCGTTTCTCGTCCGGGGCTCACTGGAAAATTGGGGCGGGGCACTTTTTATTTTTATTTTTCATTTTTCTTACAAATAATTTACTATAACCGCCGTGGAATGTGCCAAAACTTTGAGCGTTGAGGTATATCCGACGATTCCAAGGGTGACAACTTGTGATCGATTAAATTGATGCACCAAAGTCTGGAATGTTTGAAATCATTCAATATACACTCTATTGATTACTGCGCATGCGCGGAAAGCTTGAAGAGATGTTTTTCGGTGGTAAAACGTTGAAATAAAAAATAAAATGAAAATCGGTACGGCGCGATTTTTCGGGGCGGGCAGGGACGAGAAACGAAATTATTTTTTGCCTTACGTCTGTCAGTTAGGGTGCTTATTCATGCGACTGATGTCGCCGATATTTCGTCTAGTATTTCGTCTCGTATTTTTTCCAGAGTGTTAAACATTGCCCTCAATGCCCCCACCTCCTTAGCCTTCAGCCCGGTACACCCTTACACATAGTCCTGTGTGGCAGGAATGTGGGTTCCAAGGAATGCAATTCCCGTTTCATTGTATACGACCGAGAGCACAACTTACCCTAAACTAAACCTTTAAGAGCTTTATTGTTCCTGAGGGGCTGTATTTCTAGGTTACCTGTAAAACCTGGGCCTATTATGGGCTGGGCTTTGAGCTCGAAATTTTGGGCTCGAATGCAAATGGGTTTGACTCAGGACATAGGTGAAACAGGGTCATTTACCGACCTTTCAACTTTGCTTGTTGTCTGGTTGGCAGACATGTCAAGGAGAATTGCTACCATGGGCCCCTGTCAAGATCATAATTAGGGAGTTTGTTTTCCTGCTTGTTTCGGGTTGCAACAAGCACAAACCTACATTACTACATGTTCTACCTCATCGAAATGATATAAGTTGGATACTGATAAACAGTTTAGACCAAGATCTTTGGCCCCAAGCCTAGGATTCTAATATTGGATACTGAGAAAAAATGTAGACCAAGATCAGATGCCACAAGTCAAGGTTTCCAAAATGAGATACTGACAGAGTAGGCCCAGATCAGGGCCACATAACTAGTGTATAGAAATCGGATACTTAAAATCAATGTAGACCCAGATCAGAGGCCACATGCCTAGGGTTACGTAATGGGAAACTGACAGTGTACACCCAGATCAGGTGCCACTTTTGCTTGATATTTTAGTTTAACGCCCCCGTCAACACAGTTAAGGTCATTTTGGAGACGCTGCTTCCAATTTTGTGGGACTTTTTCCCGACATTGAGATGAAATGACACCTCAATCCCTGCCGCCCAATTAAACCAATAGGGTTTATATGCATGGACGGGCCGACTCGCAGCAGTTTTCCTGGGCAGGCTTAGACCTTCTAAGCAGATATTACCAGTACTCATGTGCGGTCGGTATCAACTCTGAGTGGAAGCATCTTGCAGCCCATCTATTTCCAAGCCCCGATGGGCGGGGGCGGTATCAGGTGCCACTTGACAGTGTAGAACCAGATAAGAGGATATAGTCTAGGGTTCCGAAAGGGGATACTGACAGTGTAGGCCTAGATCAGGTGCCAAAAGTATTCCAAAGTGTGATACTGACTAACAGTGTAGATCCAGATCAGAGGTCACAGCGTCTACGGTTCCAAAATGAGATACTGAGAAATAGTACAGACCCAGAACAGATGCCACTTATCAAAGGATCAAGGAAACAACACTTGGCGCATGCGAGGATCGAACCGGGTACCTCTTGATCTCAAATCCGATGCTTTACCACTGCACCACAGCGCTATAGGATTCATAGGGGGGCTAACACTACTATCATGACGAAAACATCTCTATCTAAACATACTGAAAATTGTGATTTTTTATCTTATTTCTGCTCCAAACATACAAAATGATGACATGCCTATGCAAATAAACTGCAAATTTTAACACTGCAAAAAGGGTAAATTTTACGATAAAAATTCTGATGTTTTCCTTAGTTTACTCCAATATAGATGGTGGCTATTCAGTAGAACTGTCTCATTGAGGCGGTTCTATCGAGTACCCACAACCTTTGTTCTAGATTTGAAATAAGAAAAAAAATGTATATCACTGCAAACCCCAGTTTTACTATATAAAATTGGGGTTCACGGGGGTCAAAAGTATACAGGTAGGTTTTCGTGATGAATTGTAGGCACTCGTTAGAACGAGTACCATCTACCTATGTCTTAGAGCAGGAATAAAGAACCTAATGTATACCCATGCAACCCCAAGTTTTACTTTATCAAAGTTGGTTTTAAGGGGTCCAAATTCCCATAGGGGCTTGAAGAAATATATGGGCTGCACGATGCTTCCACGCAGAGTTGATACCGGCCGCACATTAGTACTGGTAATCTGCTTAGAAGGTCTAAGCTTGCCCAGGAAAACTGCTGCGAGTTGGCCCATCCATGCATATAAACTCTATTGGTTTTATTGGGTGGCAGGGATTGAGATGTTGTTTCATCTCAATGTCGGGTAAAAGTCCCACGAAATTGGAAGCAACGTCTCCAAAATGACCTAAATAGTGTTGACGGGGACGTTAAACCTCAAATCAAACAAAACAAAGGGGTCCAAATAGGGTTATACTTGTGCGCAAGGGATTTCACAACGCATACAATAATTTGAGTCGTTATCAGTAATTTACAACATCTTTATTGGATCGATTGTAATCGACAATCGATTCAAAGTTACATACCGCAAAATGTTTTTTCTTGTTATTGTCCACGTGACCATCGCTGATTTGGAAAAGCCGAGGTTATAGTTATTTAAAGAATATAACCTCTCTATTTTTATCGAAGTTACAAATAGGTCAGAATTTCGGTTAAAATATTGCACAAGAGGGCTATCTATAGAATCTGGAAAGGCTCGGCAAAAATCGGAATATGGAGTCTGCTTAGCTGTCTACTCTAGCTCTACACTGTTTGATTATTTAAGTTCTGGTATTTAAGTAAAGGTGCTGTTCATTTGACTAGACCGCTCTATGACCTATATACGGCTAGAAATTTGAGAATGAATAACAAGTTTTTAAACTTCAAGGTCATGTCTCGATCAGTTAAATATATAATGATTTTGAGTACACATTTTGCAGACAGGTCAACCCTTTAAACCCTGGTCAGTGGCGTACAGCAACCAGTGTATTTCCTGAAGTATTCTATTGGGATATGTATCGCTTGCCATTCAGCTAGACGCCAATTGATAGAATGGACGTGCTCAACTTGAGTTGGAAGAGTGCACTCTGAGAGTAAATAAATCAAAGCACTGACAGCATACATGGGGTGCAGGCTGTGAAAACGAATGGGTACTTAGACTGTTGTGTGTAGCTGCAAACAGATGG
The DNA here is from genome assembly GCA_963580285.1 of Lucinisca nassula. Taxonomy (NCBI): domain Eukaryota; kingdom Metazoa; phylum Mollusca; class Bivalvia; order Lucinida; family Lucinidae; genus Lucinisca; species Lucinisca nassula. The sequence goes on from OY757014.1 coordinate 59,732,094, forward strand.
ACTCTGATTGCGGCATCTGATCTGGGTAAACACTGTTTGCCAAACCCATTAGTTAGTACCAGTTTTGAATGTTCAGATAAAACACATATACATGTACATGTATACGCAACAGTCTTTATAGACGTACAAATGACGCGGCTAAGTTTTAATTGATCGCTTGTGAATCGATTCAAAGCTACTAAGGAGGAAAGCTGTTAAGTGATTAAGTCCATCTGACTGTCACTAACTTGTCGGACTATTTTTGCATAGACAATAGCTGCAGTATTGTCAGCGTGTTGCGTAAGACTAAAGAGGGTTATTAATATTGAATTATAGGATGGGCTTGGCAAGCAGTGTAGACCCAGATCTGATGCTGAATGCGGCGTCAGATCAAGCTTTACACTGTAACATTATACTCAAAACTAGAAAAAATGGCCAGTAGTAAATAAAACATTTAAATCTCATTTCAGAAATGTTTGCCCTGAAGACAATCGGTCCACCAGTACTTCCAGTGCTTTGGTTTTAGATATATTGAAAATACCTAAAATTAGAGTGGTAATCTTTATCGATTTTTGATGGTGGTCATGCAATACATACTCAACCTCTGTCCCATCATCGGCGACAGTTAAAGTGCAGGTTGTTCTACTTGACTGCTGGTCTGGTAACTTTCTTTTGCAAGGTGCAAATACAGGGCCGATCCACTTGTCAATTAAAGTCTGCATACTGTGAACTTGGTTGGGTTTTGAACCAGTTGGAACACTGAAATTACAAAATGGTACACAACATTAAAAAATACCTGAAATGTCTGACAAAATTTTAAATTAAATGAGGTTTTGACTGCGGACTAATAGCCTGCTGCATGGAAAGTCAGTCATAAATGAAAGAAAATGGCCCCAAATCTTAAAGCATTCCATGGTAGCACCGATTTGGGTTTAGGGCCTTTTTGTAGAAATGTACAAAATTTCAAAGGGCCATAACTCAAGAAAATAATTTCAGATTTTTTTTTCTTCAAAATTTAATCAGTTCACCTACACATCATTCCCAACCAGTCTGTAAAGTATCAGTGCAAAAGCTTAAATAGTTTTTGCGTTATCTTGCTTACAAGCTTAAAACATGCAAAATTTCAAAGGCCCATAACTCAAGAAAAAAATTTCGGACCTTCTTCAAAAGTTAATCAGTTCATCTAAAGCACACAAAATTTCAAAGGGCCATAACTAAAAAAAAATATATTTTTGATTCTTTTCAAAAATAAACCAGTTCATCTACTAATCATCCCCGACCAGTCTGTAAAGTTTCAGGGCAAAAGCTCAAACAATTTTTGTGATATCTTGCTAACAAGCTAAAATTGTGAAAAATTTCAAAGGGCCATAACTTAGAATTTTTTTTAATGTTTTCACAAGTTAATCAGTTCATCTTTTCATCATCCCCAGCCAGTCTGAAAAGTTTATGGGCAATAACTCAAATAATTTTTTGAGATATCTTGCTTACAAGCTTAAAACACACAAAAAATTTGAAAGGCCATAACTCAAGAAAATAATTTCAGATTTTCTTCAAAAGTTAATCAGTTCATCTACACATCATCCCAAACCAGTCTTTTAAGTTTCGGGGGAAAACCTCAAATAGTTTTTGAGATATCTTGCTTACAAACTTAAAACGTGAAAAATTTCAAAGGGCCATAACTCAAGAAAAAAATTTAAGATTTTTTTTTCAAAAGTTAATCAGTTCATATACTTATCATCCCCGATCAATCTGTAAAGTTTCGGGGAATAACCTCAAATTGTTTTTGAGATATCTTGCTTACAAACTCAAAATGCGAAAAATTTCAAAGGGCCATAACTAAAAAACAATCGGATTTTTTTCAAAAGTTGATCAGTTCACCTACTTACCATCCCCGACCAGTCTGTAAAGTTTTGGGGAAAAACTTCAAATAGTTCTTTAGATATCTTGCTTATAAACTTTAAAAGCGAAAAATTTCAAAGGGCCATAACTCAAGAAAAAAGAACAAAAATTCGGATTTTTTTCAAAAGTTAATCAGTTCATCTACTTATCATCCCCAACCAGTCTTTTAAGTTTCGGGGAAAAACCTCTAATAGTTATTGAGATATCTTGCTTATAAACTTTAAACGCGAAAAATTTCAAAGGGCCATAATTCAAGAAAAAATTTTGGATTTTTTTTTCAAAAGTTAATCAGTCCATCTACTTATCATCCCCGACCAGTCTGTAAAGTTCTATGGAAAACCCTCAAATTGTTTTTGAGATATCTTGCTTACAAACTTTAAACGGAAAAAATTTCAAAGGGCCATAACTCAAGAAAAAAAATGGATTTTTTTCAAAAGTTAATCAAATCATCTACTTATCATCCCTAACCAGTCTTTTAAGTTTCGGGGAAAAACCTAAAATCGTTTTTGAGATATCTTGCTTACAAACTTTAAACGCGAAAAATTTCAAAGGGCCATAACTCAAGAAAAAAATTCGTTTTTTTTTTATCAAAAGTTAATCAGTCCATCTACTTATCATCCCCGACCAGTCTGTTTTTTTTTGGTTTTTTTTTGGTTTGGGTTTTACGGCCCTTTCAAGATTATTTCACTCATATCGAGCCGATTGTTAATCATAGGTGGGCGAAAACCGGAGTACCCGGAGAAATACCACCCGACCTTCCTGACAAATTCATCTACAATATACAAATGCAAATCCAAAAAGGGGGCCTCGGTATCAGAGGAATTTGCTCTGTTTAACCGAAGTTCTGGGGAATAAATCTGACTGATCAAACTATCCAAGTAAGTATTGTCAATATTCAACAAACCACCCAAACATCCAGAATATGTGTTGGAGCTCTCCTCCGTAATAAGCAAATTGACGGCGCTGCGAAGTGTCATGGTGTTATGTATAACAGTGTGACTAGGGCGTGGCTAGCTTTGGAGGGGTGGGGGTGGGGGTGAGGACGAAACCCCAGTTTTGGGCCAAAAATCGTATGAATTTTTTTTATCAGACGGCCGAGGGGAATTTGCCCCCGTCCCCTCTAGTTACTCTCCTTGTGACATCGGATCCTGCGAACTAATTTGCTTCATCTGCGTTTTGCCTACACCTATCATATTAACTCTTGTATCTTTTACAACGGGTAAATGCAGTTCTGATTCTGAAAATCTTCAATACGCTCAAATGAAAATCCTATCCATTTGATAAATCGATATTTCACAAACACTAACTTAAATGTTTAACAGATTCTTTGCTCACAAATCCATTAATCATTTGAGGAGATAGGTGCTGCAATCTCATTGAAGAGCGTAAACTCAATGTATGTCTGCTGAATTAGAGCTGTACCAACACTGGAAAATACTGAGGACAAAATACAGAATGAGCATGTCGATTCTCAGGTGAACATGGGTGTGGCTAGCTTTGTGATCGTACGCCCCCGCCCATAGGGGCTTGAAGAAATATATGGGCTGCACGATGCTTCCACGCAGAGTTGATACCGACCGCACATTAGTACTGGTAATCTGCTTAGAAGGTCTAAGCTTGCCCAGGAAAACTGCTGCGAGTCGGCCCGTCCATGCATATAAACTGTATTGGTTTTATTGGGCGGCAGGGATTGAGATGTCGTTTCATCTCAATGTCGGGTAAAAGTCCCACGAAATTGGAAGCAACGTCTCCAAAATTACCTAAATAGTGTTGACGGGGACGTTAAACCTCAAATCAAACAAAACAAAAGCTTTGTGATCGTGGATCGTGTTTTTCCTGATGCCCTCGAGTGCATTGGCTCCAATACCTCCCACTAGCTACGCCTCCGGTGAAGATAAGCTAAAAACTTACCTTAGAATGATTCCTCGCTGAATCATTTGTTGTCTTCGACTTGGGCATTCAGTATTGTTGCAGTGGGTCGAGAAGGCGCAGGAGATCAGTCGGTTTAGTTGTGATGCAATCATGTCCCACTCTCCACCATAGGAATCGACATATCTACTGGTCATCTGTGTTCCATGAACTTCTGTTAGCCACAGAGCTTTTGCTTCATCAAAACTTTTGTTCTCCATCAGACTCAGACAGTTCAACAGGGTTCTATAAATGGGATCATAAGTTTGGGTAGGTTCTTCTATGACATTCTGGAGCTGTTGCTTGAAGGTCGGATGTTCCAGGAAGGCTAAGTACACAATGGTCAGAATATTGTCTATAGTACAAGTATTCACCATGGCATAGCTTCTCGTTCCATCTGAAACAGACCCGTCCCAGGCAGGCACTGCTGGGTATCTTCGCTTGTTTTGTGTTCTTTCGAGAGTCTTTTTTCTCTTTCTCTTTTCACTTCCCCACTCGTCATCCTCCCAACTCTGGCCAATGAGGTCTTTCTTCTCGAGCGTCTTTTTTCTCTTTCTCGTTTCACTTCCCCCCTCGTTATCTTCATAACGCTGTCTACTGAGATATTTCTTTGCGAGTTTCTTTTTTCTCTTTCTCCTTTCACTTTCCCCCTCGTCATCTTCCAAACGCTGGCCACTGGGGTCTTTCGTGCCGAGTGACTTTCTTCTCTTTTTCTTTTCCCTTGTCCCCTCGTTATCTTCCCACCGCTGGCCACTGAGGTCTTTCTTTCTGAGTTTCTTTTCTCTCTTTCTCTGTTCATTTTTTCTCTCGTTATCGGTCCTCTTACTACTTAGGTTATTCCTAGCGCTAACACCATTCTTTCTATTTCGATCGTTCATCGTTCGTTTTGCTCCCGTATGCTTTTCGTCATTCTTCCACTTCTTGTGTTCCAATCCGGCGGCCTTAGCACCTTTATTCCTGTATTTCGTTTCTTTAGCAGGTCTCTGAGGTCCTATCTTTGATGGCGTTTTGCACCAGTTTTCTTCTGCAAGGTCGATGTCTGTTTCGTCTGAGCTGTCTTCAGTACTGCGATTCCTGGCACCTGAACGTGGAGTTCGTTTCGACGCTTTGCTTCTGGTTACATCACAACGTTTTGGTTGATATCCTCTGCCTTTGTTTTTTGTGATAGGCACTTTCCTTATCTTCTTCTTTCTGACGCCTGGATATTTGACCTCTGAAAGTCGTCCGACCACAGCATTTCTAATTTTCATTGTAAAATTGGAAGGACGAAAACCTCTTTTTCTCCGCAGTGTATCAATCTTTATCACCTTAAACCAAGCCTCCACCGGGGCATTGGTGTCTCTCGTTGGTTGCTCGTCCTCATCTGTGTCACTGTTTTCGTCACTGGTATCTCCACAGTATCGGGCTAGTGATCCCAGAAGCATGCCACTAAAAAGCGGGAAAATCGGTAGGTACTTCTTTAAAAGGATGTCTACCTGCTCCTGTGAAAAAAAGGGGTTTCGGGCTGTTCCACTTTGGTTGTTTTCTTCATCTGGTTCCAATTCGATATCATTGGCTATGTTCCTGAAAAAGCCTGTGTACGGTGATCGCGATTCTATCGTCCCCTCTGTGAGGAACAAATCACCCTCTGCATTTTTGCAATGATCCACAGTGGTGCCTTCTTCCGCTTCTTCCATTTCTTGCAGTTGACACGCTTTGAAAGTGTCAATGGCATTCTGCACCCTATCAGTGATGACTTTTGACTGCAGAATGGTGCAGCACCGCCGGAAGACCTGTCCTCCTTCCTGAAGGCTTCTGCTGTTTACAATGGCTGCAAACATCTTCATAAGAAGTCTTCGAAATTCTTTTTGCCGTCCTGTCATCGATGATTTGTTGATATCTCTCGCAAATGTGTGCATCATATGTGCAGTGCAGAAGTGAATTACTGTAAATTCAGAGAGGTAATCAACCCCATAATCCCCGTTCTGAAGCTTCATTGAAACATTGAGGTATCCTATCACCGTCAATGAATTAAATATCAGCATTGCACTTTGGACCAGAGACCAACTCCAATCCGTTTCTACTTTCCTAGGCTGAAGTTTCTTCCTGCTGATGAATCTACACGACCGTACTATTCGATGCAGAAAGAAAGATATCGTTGGGACAGTGTGATCAGTTGTCACCATATCCCCAAGCGATATCGGTGGCAACTGCCCATCATTTCTCACTACCAACGAATAGTACAGGGCCCGATGTTGTCCTTCTATGGCTTGGATGACACTCCCGGTTGCATCGAAGTACAAATCCAAACTCTTCGTTTTTGATCTTGCACAAAGAATTTCGAGTTGGTCCCTGCAGTATAAGTGGATGATAAATGGGTCTGCCGATATGAATTGCACATAACCCCGGACCTCACTTTGGCCATCTTGGTCCTCATACGATTTCTTAAGTAGGACCATTTCTTGAACAATATCTCTGTGCAATATTTCTTTTGCCACTATTTCAGAAACTGCTTTCCGCAATACTTCAGTCGAAGGACAGGAAGAATAATTTCCATGGTCCATCTCTTCGTGTCGAGTGTTCCTCAAATTTTCATAATACTGATTGGTTGTTCCAGTCCTTACTGAAGCCTCTGCCTTCTGTTTTCTATTGCTTCCTTTGAGGGAACGGCGGTTAATTTCTTCCTTTGAGTGCGATACTTCACCTGTCCTAGAAACCTTTACTTTTACCGACTGACCCAGCTTTGGCTCATTTTCTATGGTGAACTGATACTCACAAAGGCATCTTTCTCCTTTGCATCTTGCCTTGCCACGAAAAAACACACAATTGATTTTTCGGGAGGTGATTCCTCTAACCCTGTTGTACCAAAACTGTAAAACACAGCGCGGTTCTCTTTTGGTAAACTTCGCAAACAAAATATCACCCCAGTCTCTTTGAAGACGCCGCTGACCTGGTGTTCTCAATGGTCTCACTTGCTGCCATTCTTCTGCTGATAGTGCTATATACCAGGAGTTCAGGGTATCCTTGCTACAATCAGCTTTCCATCTTTCCTCATTCAACTCGTGGTCAAGATTCTCTCCTTTACTAACATCATTATCACTCTCATCCTCTTCATCACGACCATTATCCGCGACATCATCATCTTCATCTTTCTCGCCATAGTCTTCTTCATCTTTCTCGTCATCGTCTTCTTCATCTGTCCCGTCATCGTCTTCTTCATCTTTCCTGACGTCTTCTTCATCATTCCCGTCATCGTCTTTTTCATCTTTCTCGCCATCGTCTACTTCATCTCCCTCGACATCGTCTTCTTCATCTTTCCCGTAATCATCTTCTTCATGTCTCTCGTAATCGTCTTCTTCATCTTTCCTGTCATCGTCTTCTTCATCATTCTCGTAATCGTCTTCTTCATCTATTTCGTAATCGTCTTCTTCAACTTCCACGCCATCGTCTACTTCATTATTCTCGTCATCGTCTTCTCCATCATTCTCGTCTTCGTCTTCTTCATCTTCTTCGCCTATGTCTTCTTTATCTTTCTCGTCATCGTTTTCTACATCTAGTTCGTCATCGGCTTCTTCATCTTTCTCGCCATCGCCTTCTTCATTTTTCTCGCCATCGTCTTCTTCAACTTTCTCGTCAAGGTCTTCTTCATATTCACCGCCATAGTCGACTTCATTTTTCTCGTCATCGTCTTCTTCATATTTTACGTCATAGTCTTCTTCATCTATCTCGCCATCGTCTTCTTCAACTTTCTCGTCTTCGTCTTCTTCATCTTCCTCATCTTCCTCGTCATCGTCTTCTTCATCTTTCTCGTCATCGTCTTCTTCATCTTCCTCGCCATCGTCTTCTTCATCTTCCTCACCATCGTCGTCTTCATCTTTCTCGTAAATGTCGTCTTCATGTTTCTTGCCATCGTTTTCTTCATCTTCTGTGTCTTCGTATTCTATATCTTTCTCGTCATCGCCATCTCGATCGTTTTCTTCGTCTTTCTCGTCATCGTCTTCTTTATCTTTTCCACCATAGTCTTCTTCATCTTTCGAGCCATTGTTTTTGCCACCTTTCTCGCCATCGTCTCCTTCATCCTCCTCGCTATCGTCTTCATCATCGTCTTCTTCATCTTTCTCGTAATCGTCTTCTTCATCTTTCCCGCCATCGTCTTCTTCATCTTTCTCGTCATCGTCTTCTTCATCTTCTTTGCCATCTTCTTCTTCATCATTCTCACAATCGTTTTCGTCATCTTTCTCGTCCTCGTCTTCGCCATCGTCTTCTTTATATTTTTCGTAACGGTCTTCTTCATCTTTCCCGCCATCGTCTTCTTCATCTTTCTCGTCATCGTCTTCCTCATCTTCCTCTCCATCGGATTCAACATTCTCGCCATCGTCTTCTTCATCTTTCTCGGCATCGTCTTCCTCATCTTTCTCGTAATCGTCTTCTGCATCGTTCACGTCATCGTCTCCTTCATCTTTCTCGTCATCGTCTTCATCTTTCTCGTGATCGTCTTCTTCATCTTCCTCGCCACAATAAATTTCTTCATTTGTCTCGCCATCGTCATCTTCATCTTTCTCGTCATCGTCTTCTTCATCTTTCCCGTCATCATCTTCTTCACCTTTCCCGTCATCGTCTTCTTCATCATTCTCGCCATCGTCTTCTTTATCTTTCTCGCCATCGTCTTCTTCATCCATTTCGTCATCGTCTTCTTCATCTTCCCCGTCATCGTCTTCTTCATCTTTCTCGTCGTCTTCTTCATCTTCTTCGCCATTTTCTTCTTTATCTTTCTCGTCATCGTCTTCTACATCGTCCTCGTCATCGTCTTCTTCATCTCCCTCGACATCGTCTTTTTCATATTTCTCTTCATCGTCTTCTTTATCTTTCTCTTCATCGTCATCTTCATCTTCCGCCCCATCGTCTTCTTCATCTTTCTCGTCATCGTCTTCTTCGTCTTTCCCGCCATCGTATTCATCTTTCACGCGATACTCTTCATCAACATAATCATCATCCTCGCCAACATCAATATCTTCATCATCATCATCATCATGCTCACGATAGTTTCCTTTATCATTTTTCACTCGTAACCGCCCAGTTCCATCTGGGATAGGTATGTCTTCTATATCGTGGGAGTGGTGAACAGTGCGTTTCTTCTTTTTCTCAAGCACATATTCTTGACTGTTGTACCTCTTGGGTCTCCTTTTGTGTTTTCGCTTCGGCCGGTCCATGATATTACCTAAAATAAAAATTGGTATGAATAAAGTGGTACAGGGACCATGTGCTCATCTGTGTGTACTGATCAGGAAAGAACCATTAAAATGGACTGGGGACGAAGACATATGAGTAAGTATAATAGATCATGGTCGGTAATTAGCAGTACTCGGTCGGTAAGTAGCAGTACCAGGTTCATGTGTACGAAATTACCTGTTTGTATCCTTTATGGTTAGGCCACACCAAACAAACCCCAGTTTATCATCAGCGCCCGCATTCGAAAATGGACTCGGATCAACATTCTTTTAGAATAAAAAATATGCATGCATTTGAAAATGGCTCCGCATCATTTTAAAAAAAAAATCAATAAAATACCTTAATCTGTTCACTACGGAACCCGGGAAGGGACATGCATTTTGTTTTTTATATGATGTGCAGACAAGATAATATCTTGTGCGCACAAGATATTATCTTGTTCGCACAACTTATTATCTTGTCCGCACAAGATATTATCTTGTTCGCACAAGATATTATCTTGTTCGCACAACTTATTATCTTGTCCGCACAACATAATATCTTGTTCGCACAACTTAATATCTTGTGCGCACAACTTAATATCTTGTTCGGACAACATAATATCTTGTGCGCACAACATATTATCTTGTTTACACAACATAGATCTTGTGCAGACAACATATTATCTTGTGCGAACAAGATATTATCTTGTTCGCACAACTTAATATCTTGTGCAGACAACATAATATCTTGTGCGCACAACTTACTATTTTGTTCTTACCTTTTTCTTACAATTTTATCAGACGCATAAGATGTTATGTTGTCTGCACAAGATATATGTTGTCTGCACAAGATAATATGTTGTGCAAACAAGATAATATGTTGTGCAAACAAGATAATATGTTGTGCGAACAAGATAATATGTTGTCCGCACAAGATATATTATGTTGTCTGCACAAGATATTAACTTGTGCGCACAAGATATTATCTTGTTCGCACAACATATTAAAATAAAAATACATGTCCCTTTCCGGGTTCCGTAGTTCACAGAAAACTTAAACGCTCATAATGCTGACTGGACCGTGCACTATTTTGTTGTTGGTCGTGGGGGGCGCTCCTCAATAATTGTTGGTTGCACAGTGTCCTCCACATTTTTGGAAGCCCTTACCCCCCTCTTGCGGGTGGCTTCCTTCCTAAATTCATACCTCCAATATCGGGCCGGTTCGCCACCCTAGCCCCGTACCGCGAGGATATTGACGGGAAGAATGGTTCTATCAAGTCCCTGCAATCTATGTTTTGAGCAGAAAGTCAGTTTCATTATGTTTGATATATCAATAAATACTGAAATATTCTGAAATCTGCTCCAAACATAGATTGTGGGAAAATGTAAGAACCGTTAGATGAAGCCGTTATAACGAGTGCCTAGCATTAATGTTGTTTTTTAGGGGGGGGGGGGGATAAAATAAAATTAAAAAAAAAAATAAAAAAAAAATAAAAATATTTATACATCCCAGCAAACCTAAGTTCCAATACATAAAACAATATCAGTCCTAAAGAAAACTTGTCTACATAATTTTGACCACATCAAACCCCACTTTTATATAGTAAAACTGGGATTTACAGGGGTAAGCATTATTTTACTCATAACTGCTAAAAACATAGATTGTGTGTACTCGATAGAACCGCCTCGTCCTGCAATCTATGTTTTGAGCTCTGCGTGGAATCATCGTGCAGCCCATCAATATCTTAAAGTCCCGATGGGCGGGGCGGTTTTTCGAGAGAAAAAGTTGCAATGTACTTGAATAGACATTTTCGTCGTTGTGCTTGGCCTTGATCAGACGTCACTGTCTTGCGGAAACACGCATATATAATTTTGATCCCCTCCGTACGAAGTAATGTCTATTACCTCCGCCCATCGAGTCTTGGAGAAATAGCTGGGCTGCACGATGCTTCCACGCAGAGCTGGTACCGATAGCACATGAGTACTGGTAGTCTGCTTAGAGAGCTAAGCCTGCCCAGGAAAACTGCTGGGAGTCCATGCATATAACCATTTCGGTTTTATTGGGCGGCAGGGATTTAGATGTCATTTCATCTCAATGTCGGTTAAAATTCCCACAAAATTGGAAGCAGCCTCTTGAAAATGACCTTTCATCCTTCTATAGAACATATTTAACTTCACTACATCTGATGTGTGGGAATGTGTGGCGGCGGTGAAATGTCTCCTTACCCTACATCATAGTGTAGATTATATTTTCTTGTCCTTTGGGATCATTGATTCCATTGTGGAATTTTGAAAATAACTGAGGGTAACTGATGAGGCCTTAATGGCCGAAACTAGCTACTCTGGCCCAGAAAGCATGTACATTCCATATTTTTTAGTTCTGTGGTGTATTCCTTGATTCCAAAGAATAACCCTTCTATAGGACATATTTACAGTGTTGACGGGGACGTTAAACATCAAATTAAACAAAACAAATTATTCGCGAAAAAAAACGACATTATTCGCGAAAAAAATGATGAAATGATGAGAAAACGTGTGCTATTTCTTCTGATTTTTGTCCAAAATATAGATTGCTGGGACCCATAATAATCTATTTCTAGCAGAAATAAGAAAAACAAGAGTGGCATGATGGCCATGGGTCGCCCACCTGGGCCCCGAGATGGTGATGGTCACCATGACTATTTCACCGTAAGGAAAGTCACATAAGGAACATTTCTGTGGAATTGTTCTGAGATCAGCCTCAAGGGCTTTGGTAGAAGGTCACCCAAGGAACATTTCTGTGAAATTATTTTGAAAAAGGCCAATGGGTTAGGAGGAGATGTCGTTTAAAAGTTTTTCTATTTTTAGCTCTGGCGGCCATTTTGTTTAGCGGAGCGGAACCCATTTCAGCAATTTTAGTAGAGTCATCCAAGGATCATTTCTGTTAAATTATTTTGAAATCGGGCCAATGGACAAGGATGATGTCGTTTAAAGGTTTTTTTTTCTATTTTTAGCTCTGGTGGCCATTTTGTTTAGCGGAGCCGAACCATTTTATACATTTTGGTAGAGGGTCTACCAACTACTAAAGAACATTTCTGTGAAATTGTTTTGAAATCGGGCCAATGGGCTAGGAGGAGATGTCGTTAAAAGGTTTTTTATATTTTTAGCTCTGGCGGCCATTTTGTTTAGTGGAGTGGAACTATTTTAGCTATTTTGGTATAGGGTCACCCAAGGAATATTTCTGTGAGATTATTTTGAAATCGGGCCAATGGGCTAGGAAGAGATGTCGTTTAAAGGTTTTTTTTTCTATTTTTAGCTCTGGCGGCCATTTAATTAGCAGAGTGGAACCATTTAAACAATTTTGGTAAAGGGTCACCCAAGGAACATTTCTGTGAAATTATTTTAAAATCGGGCCAATGGGCTAGCACATGTCGTTAAAAGGTTTGTTCTATTTCTAGCTCTGGCGGTCATTCTGTTTAGCAGAGCTGAACAATTTTAGCAATTGTGTTAGGAACATTTCTGTGAAACTATTTTGAAATCGGGCCAATGGGCTAGGAGGAGATGTCGTTTAAAGGTTTTTTTTCTATGTCATTTTGTTTAGCGGAGTGGAACCATTTTAGCAATTTTGATAGAGGGTCACCCAAGAAACATTTCTGTGAAATTATTTTGAAATATGGCCAATGGGCTAGGAGGAGACGTCGTTTAAAGGTGTTTTTTTTCTATTTTAAGCCCTGGCGGTCATTTTGTTTAGTGGAGCGAAACCACTTAGCATTTTTGGTAGAGGGTCGCCCAAGGAACATTTCTGTGAAATTATTTTGAAATCGGGCCAATGGGTTAGGAGGATATGTCGTTTAAAGGTTTCTCTATTTTTAGCTCTGGCGGCCATTTTGTTTAGCGGAGTGGAACCATTTTAGCAATTTTGGTAGAGGGCCACCCAAGGAACATTTCTGTGAAATTATTTTCAAATCCGGCCAATTGGCTAGGAGGACAAGTCGTTTAAATGTTTTTTCTATTTTTAGCTCTGGCGGCATTTTGTTTAGTGGAGCGGAACAATTTTAGCAATTATGGTAGTGGGTCACCCAAGGAACATTTGTATGAAATTATTTTGAAATCGGGGCTATGGGCTAGGAGGAGATGTCGTTTAAAGGTTTCTCTATATTTAGATCTGGCGGCCATTTTGTTTAGCGGAGCAGAACTATTTTAGCAATTTTGGTAGAGGGTCACCCAAGGAACATTGCTGTAAAAGTATTTTGAAATCCATTCTGCGGTTAAGGAGATGGCATTAAAAAGAAATTGTTGACGACGCACGAGGCACGCACGACGCACACCGCACGACGCACTACGCACGCCGGACACAGGGTGATCACAATAGCTCACCTTGAGCACTTCGTGCTCAGGTAAGCTAATAAAAAAAATAAAACCCAGTTTTACTGTAATGAATATTAACCCATATACGACAATGGATCTACTCTGCTTGAAAATATACCGAAAACAGGTTACTATAGCATGATTCATAACAATGTACGTACGTACTTTAAGTAAAAAGAAATATAAACTCAACGTCGCGTCTGAATTGGACTACTTGACAATATCCCAAAAAGGCCGATATTTATAGGTTATTGACTTTATATTGTGAATATTCGGCCCGAGTTCATATGGCGAAGGACGCACGAGCTTGCGAGTGCGTCTCCGCCATATGAACGAGGGCCGAATATTTCACAATATAAAGTCAATAACCTTTTTATTATATACCCAAAACTTCAACTCTTTCAAAACTCAGGACTGCCTGGCATAGAAATCTGAATATAAGATGATAATATATACTTTTAAGTGGCTTGAAATAGAAAATAATGCAGATTGTTAAATGTCTTCCTACACATTGCGAAACCACGCCCAATGGCGCCAAAGTGAATATGACGTTAACGTTGTTGGATGTGACGTCATTAAAAGCGTCGACGTTTGTCAACGCATGACGCCATTTTCTCTGGAGTGTCCGTTTTTATTCTGTCAAAATACTCCTGATTTACTGAAAGAATCTTTTGTAAACCTTAACAGATTGCAGGTAGGTCATATTTGTTAGCATTAAATGCGCTTTATGCTCTGTCTCACAGCCTACATTCGGTTTGTTTCCAAATTCTCTTAGTCGGTTCGCACGACAAGATGGCTGCCGATTGCTATGATTCAAAACTAAGAATTTTGAAAGTAGTCCTATTCTGCACGTGACTCCTTATCTCCGGGCAATATCCACTTGACTACGGGCAATATGGAAAAATATTGACCGGTAACTTCTGTACAAAGTAAACGGGGCATTTTCTGGGTATATAATAAACAAATGTATATGGGTTAAGTACTGCTTCTGTAAAAGTTAAAGAAATAATAAGTTGGCCTATCATCAGTTAATTACTTAAACCTGTTGAAGTGTGATTACTTGTCTACGTTTATTGTTTAAAACAGCATTATTATCAGTCGCCTCGCAGGCGCTGAGATGATAAAGTGTGAAACCAAATCAATTTATAGTGGACAAAAATTAGAAAATCATTACGTCAACACGCCTATTCAAATAAGTTGAAACTTTTAGCACCCAAAACAACTTTCCTGTTGAAAAAGCCTATTTTTTTTATAAACATCCAGGCCTTAAACTTTCCAGGCATGAGCAGGATTTCAGGCTTTCAAATCTTGATTTTTCCTAAATTTCAGACTTTTGAGATTCTGACTAAAACGTTTTAAATGACTATTTTAAACCTAATCCTGCTGAATAAATTTATTAATCACCCTCATTTCTGACTATCTGCCAGTCAAATAATTTGATATATTGTATTCATTCAAACTGCATTGCAAAAGTGTAGAACCTGGTCATATGAATTCTTTAGAAGCCACCTGATCAGGATCTACATTGATTATCACCAACAGATGAATGTTTTCTTTTTTCTAATTTTTGTCGCACAAATAGATTGTCAAAATTTTTCTGCGAGGCTGTTCTAACGAGTACCCGCAATCAATACTTTAGAGCAAAAATACGAAAAAAATAATAGATAACCCTTTAAACCTCTATAAACCCCAGTTTCGCTGTATAAAATTATGATTGCCATTACGAAAACACGCCTATAAATATTTGAAAAACAAAAACACCAACAGTGATTGTTTTCTAATAAACAAATCTGATATTTTTTATATTATAATTCCAAATATGGATTGTGTGGACCCATTAAAACCGCCTTGATGAGGTGGTTCTAACAAGTACCCTAAATACAGTTTTGGAGCAGAAATAAGACATATGGGGCGAAATTACATAGGAGAGTTTTGTGCTGGGGGGTCAACATTTTATAGGCGTGTTTTCGTGATGGTGGCAAAATTTAACTAGACATAACCAAATAAATGACATAGTAGGGGTACTCATTATTTGCTTTCTTTTTACACAAAAGTTGTAGATTTTATGTACATTCAGAATCGCCTCTATGGACCAAAACCATTACGATACACTATATAAAGAGTCAGTTACACAACTCTGAGTTCGTGCAGAATTTTGATAAAAATTCGCACTATTGTCAATGCATGAGAGTAATACATTTTAGGGCACGCCTTCAAACTCACGACCCCTGGTCGGAGTGGATGTTTATCCCCATTTTTGTTTTAATTTGACATTCTTTATGTATGTGTCTAAGTTTTGTTTGCTGATATGCTGCAGATAAGTGCCTGTTTCCAAACAAATATTACCTCTCTTATGTGTGAATGACAACGTTTTGTGGGTACTTATAAGAAGCGACTCATCAATGCACTTCTGAGTAGTACCCACATCACATGTTTTCGCAAGTCTTATCTGGAGCCTCATGTATGTAATAAAGATTTATTGGAAAGGTCCCTCATTGGAAAGGGCCTTCAGGACCTTTCCACAGTTTTTAAGTGAAATTTGAAGCTATCATGCTCCAGTGTAGACTTCTCTTTATAATTTGCTTATTGCAATCATAATCGTCTCGACAAAAGAATGTGAAGCAGTCAAAATTACGCAGGGATACTTTATTGTTCTTATACACTTTACAAGTATGGGGTTTTACAAAAAGCTTGTCTTGTGTTAGCAAGAGGCACAGCGTGCCTTCAAGTGAATATGTCTAGTATTCAAACTTTCCAACTTTATTGAATCGAATGACACGTATGTGTGGCGCTGATTTGTATTTTCAATGAGCCGAGGCAAAGCGAAATACTAAATGAAGGTGGTCAGAAAGTGCGACAACCAAGGAAACGTCCTATCAGTGGACAAGTAAAAACTGGAATTCTAATTTAGGCTAGATAACGATCTGCAACAATTGTCTTGAGTAACCTTGAGGCCTTTTGCAGTTGTACATTAATGCCAGATTTCTTTATAAATAAAACATGCCGATGCATTATTTTTATAGAAACTGAATCCGACGAGTATCACTTAAACAGATGAAATATTTTGATGAGTTGTGGCTTACAGATAGTAGACATTAAAAAGATCTTGCTAATAAGAAATGCTTTATTTCGTTTTAAATAGCCTCACCGAGGCAACATTTTCTCTAACAGGTACGGGCGTATATATTTGCAAAGTGGATGCATACATATTATTTGCGAGGTATAAAGCCATGATTTTACATGGAGATATTTTTACACGATCTAACCGATTTCTCTCTTGTTAGATATTTATGCCACGCCACAAAGTGGAGAAATGCGTAACCTTTTGCCCTTTGCCCTTCGTATGTGCGTGCGTGCGTATGTATGCCACACTTTGCAGTACAATACGTGTCTCCGCATTTTCTCTCCTACAGTATTTTGAATACAGGGCATTAGAACTTGCTACACCGTTCAGACATGGATTGAACACGCGCATAAAGGAAACAGGATTTTGATTCAGTCCATCTTTGCTTTTAGAAATATGTACCTGTAAACGATATATTGGTCAATTCGGTGGCATGGAATGTTTTTTTAGTAGTGTTCGTGTATCTACAAATCTTCCTACAGTATTTAATGCAGGGCATTAAAACTTGCAACACAGTTCAGGTATGCATTGAATATGTTCATACAGGATACAAGTTTCTGATCCAGGCTCCTATTGCAGAAATTTGTCCCCTAAAACTACACATATATTTATACCATATGTGTAGCATAGGGTGTTATATAGTTATATCCGTGTCTCCACAATTCCTCCTATAGTATTTAATACAGGGCATTGAAAATAGCAACACAGTTCAGACATGCATTGTACATGTGCATAAAGGATACAAGTTTCTGACCCAGTCTCTTATTGCATAATTATGTCCGTTAAACAACTAAAATATTTATACCATATATGTAACATAGAGGGTTAAATAGTACTGTTTGTGTCTCCACAAATCCACCTACGATATTTGATGCAGGATAGTCAAACAGGCAACAAAGTGCAGACATGTAGACATGTATTAAAGAACAGAACTTTTATTCAGTCTCTTAAAGAAGAATGAGTTTCCCTTAAACAACTGGAACCTTTTGGCAATTTGTTTTGCATAGGAGGTTCAACAGTACTGTTTGTGACTCCTCAACTATTCCTACCGTATTTGACGCATTACATTGAAACGTGAAACAAAATTCAGACATGCATTGAACAAGTGCGTGCAGGAAAAAACAATATTCTAGTTCATCTTCTTATTGCTGAAATATTGAAAAACGTAAATATCTAATAGCTATTTTTGTAACATTGAGGTTTCAATTGCACTGTATGTGTCTCCGACACTACTTCTACAATATGTGCTACACCGCAATGAAACTTGCAACACGTTTTATACATGTATTGAACATGTACATCAAGGGAATAAATTTTAGATGTTTCCTTAACGAACTTTAAAGCGAACAAATATGAATATCACATTCGAATTTTAATCCAAGTTTTGTATAGAAATTCTATTGAAAATTAAGGCGTTTAACCTCAATCAAATAGCAGTAAAACTTATTCATTATTCATAAGAAGGTTCTAACACGACGTTTTAAGGGTTGATTGTGTTTAAACAAGAACAGAAAATGCAACTTTGCTGATAATGCTCATTTGAAAGCAGCAGACCTTTCAATTGGTTTATTTTTAAAGAAGCCAACTTGTCCTACATACTTATTATTTTCTGTTTTGTTTATCTGTATTGGAGTTTACTGCCCAGTCAACACTATTTAAGTCATATCGAGCCGGTCACTTTACCTATCCACACTTTCCAATGACAAACTTACACGGAAACGGTTAACAAATACATGTCATCGGATTCATGATCAACCTCCGAGTAAGAATGTTGGTGACCCCGCCAGGCATCAAACCCATGTCCTCCTGATCAATACTATTTAGATCATATCGAGCCGGTCACTTTGCCTATCTACAATTTCAGAAGAAAATCTTATAACGGAAACGGTTAACAAATACATACGCATTCTTTCTAAGAAAATGACAACGGTCCTGCTTGAATCAGTGCGTTCATGACCAATGCCACGCAAGAATGTTGCCGACGCCGCCAGGTATCGAACCCGTATCCATTTACATGTAGCTCAATTCTAACCGGCCAGTTTACCATCAGCACCCTCACTTTTCCCTGACATGCTTATAAATGAGCAGTTAACAAGTACTGAGGACTTTCTTATGGCATAAGTCGACATATGCCCTTCTTAAATCAGCGACAGAGAGGGCATTACCTGAGAATAGATTTCATTATAAATCTCCACAAAAATATATTGCCGACACAAACAAGTATAGAACCCGTGACCCCCTAATCGGCAGATATTAATACGCATTACAACATGCCCATGTAATTTATACAGAAGAGCAACGACAGGAACTAATACAAATGGATCCCACATCCTGTCGCAATGAACGTAATCATCTTTTTTACGGTTATAGCATTTCCCTAGAGATTAGCATCTGAAATTCAAGCGTTGCTACAACCTACAAACAAGTACATCTCCGGTAGCATCTGGTAATAGCATTGTTATCGACTTTGTGCCGTTGACAGACGTCTGGTAATAGCAGATTTTCCGATTTTGTGCGATTGACAGACGTCTGTCAATAGCAGATTTCCCGACTTTGTGCTATTGACAGACGTCTATCTATCTACTGCTCCATATAAAAATCTATAGGCGTATTGGCACGTTGACACAGAATGGTGCGCAGTCTGGATGTAACTTTTGATAGATTGTTTTATATGTGGATTTTGATATTCATTCGTTCGTTCGTTTATTTATTTGTGCGTTTCTCGTTTTATTGTATAACGGCAAATTCAAGAGTTCACTCACTAATTGGCGGCCATTGAAGCCCATTTTATTTATTTATTTATTTATTTATTTGTATGGGCCATGTGGTAATTACCTCTGATGTCTTTGAGAGACGTTACCATTGTTACGTCGTGCCAAAAGTTGCATGACATTTTGACGTTAAAATGCCATGGAATTTAAAACCTTGGAAGGCCATATTTAAAACTGCGGCTCTTGCATTACTTTTTATTATTCTAAAATTGATAAAACGAGTTGAAAGGGGAGATAATGCGAGGCTGTGACGAGCATTTTATACCTTTTCCTCAACGAGTTAAATCCAATAATACATGAGCACCAATGCAAGATTCGATGTTATTGGCTTTCCCATTAAACCCCATGCAAAGCTCAACATGTGAAAATAAGTGATAATTCACAGTGCGTATTAATATTGGTAAACAAAAATAGTTCGCTGTTAATTCATGTTTTAGTCATGTTAGAATCGAAATAAATCATGTTTACCGTGTGTTATCGTGATTAACGCATGGTTTTGGAGGGCAGATGCGAAAAAATATTTCACGACGGCGAAGCCTGAGTGAAATAATTTTCGCATCTGCCCTCCAACACCATGCGTTAATCACGATAACACACGGTAAACAAGATTTATTTCTTAAATATTATAATTAAATAATTCATGATTGTTTCCAGAAATTTCCATATCACCCATTTGTTAACGCTACGTCGTTAAGGACGCCGTACATGTAACGCAACGGATCGTATTTAAATAATTTGCCTATCCAATAAGGTTTCAAAATTATATAGGAGTGCTTCAAGAATGCGTTTTATGCGTTTGTTCGATGTCCGTTTGTCTTTCAGTACTTTCCTTGTTCCCTTCTGTTAAACTTTATCATTCATTATTGTATGCATTAATTTCAGCATTCTTTATTTCATACAAAAAAGATACAAATTGCTTACCATTACGTTAACATACCTATATAATTTTGACCCCCTTAAACCCCACTTTTATACAGTAAAACCTGGGTTTAAGGGGTATACATATTTTTATTATTTTTGCTCAAAACATAGATTGTGGGTACTTGATAGAACCGCCTCGTCGAAGCGATTCTATCAAGTTCCTGCAATCTATGTTTTGAGCAAAAAGACGAGGCGGTTCTATCGAGTATCAACAATCTATATTTTGAGCAGAAATCTGAAAAAGATAAAAAAAAATCATATTAAAATTTAAATCTTGGGCCCAAAAATTGAAAATGTTTTGTATGTTTTTTAAATGGAGGGCTTTACAACCTTGATCCAAAAGAAGCCGGTAATTTCATTTTTTATTCTTTCTTTCGCATAATGGCTCAAAACATGAATTTAGATTTGGGTACTCGTTAGGACCGTCTTGGTTAGTCGCTACTAACGTGTACATCTGTTTTGAGCAGAAGCAATAGGGAAATATTGTTTATTCCCACAAACCAGGGTACTGGGGATGGGGTTTCAAAATTATAGACCCGTGCTTGCAAAATTTCATTCAGTGGCTATCAATATTTTTTCTTTCTATTCAAACTTCGTACATTTGTTTACTTTTATTTCTGGCTTTCTTTCGTTCTTACTAAATTAAAATAAAGTTTTGTTGACATAAACTGAAAACCAAAATGCGTGCAGAAGCGGGTTAAAACAGTTTCTTTTTTTCTTTCTATGAATTCTGTGTTTCTTTCGTATAACTGCTATAAGCATAGATTGTGGCTACTCAATAGAATCGACTCGACGAGGCGGTCCTACGGAGTTTAATACTTAATGCTTTTGAGCAGAAATTTAAAGAAAAATGTTCCTGTTTCAGTATGTTAAAGGAAAAACAATAATCTAGCGTAATGAGGGGGCGTACGCCGGGTCCGCCCCGTCTAAATACGCCATTGGACTTACATTCATCAGTTGTTTAGTCCGCCTTTTGCTCCTACTGTATCACTGTGCTTCCTCATGTCGGCTAATAACTTGCAGTGTATGTAATTGTGATGACACCACTCTGAAAGTAAAAGACAATTTCATCAAGGCCACTGGGATTTTGGAAATAAATGTGAATGAAACATAACAGGAAAACTGAACTACATGTATTGAGTATTAGAAACATACTTTTGGACTTTTCACAGAGAAGATTCTCTCTATCTTGCATGTAATGTCAGAAATGCATTTTTCACTTCTAAAGAGCATAAGAATTATACACTTTGGTCATGTCAGAAAGTGTGTGATGCCCTCACCTTTCTACTTGACAATATTTACATTAGATTCGGTACTAAGTTATTTAGACAAATTGTGGGTATTCCGATGGGTACTAATTGCGCACCTCTTGTGGCTGATCTGTTCTTGTATTGTTATGAAAGAGACTTCATTTTGTCGCTTTCCATTGATAACCAATCTGAAATTATTGAAGCTTTTAGCTCTACTTCTAGATATTTAGATGATTTATTAAATATTGATAATACCTATTTTGATGGTTTGATCAGTCAGATTTACCCCCTTGAACTTCAGTTAAATAAAGCAAATTCTTCTGATACCGAGGCCCCGTTTTTGGATTTACATCTGTCTATTGTAGATGGATTTGTTTCGTGCAAAATTTATGATAAACGCGATGACTTTGATTTTGAGATTGTAAATTTTCCTTTTTTGGATGGTGATGTTCCTCGTGCGCCATCCTATGGCGTTTATATTTCGCAATTAATTCGATTTGCTAGAGTGTGTAGTCATGTAACTGACTTCAACACTCGTAATAAATTATTAACGGCTAAACTCCTTAATCAGGGTTATCGGTACCATAAACTACGCAAAGCCTTTTCAAAATTTTATAGACGCCATTCTGATTTAATTTCAAAATTCAATATTGGACTTAAATCTCTTCTGCAACAAGGTCTATCGGAACCCGAATTTTATGGTGACTTAGCATATAAATTCAGAAAAATATATAACCGCAATGACTTCAGCACCCAATTTCGTAAAATCATTCTTCGATATAAAAAGATTGGGTACAACATGGATATTATACGACAGACTGCATGCATGGTAGTTAACCCAATCACGGTTGGCAACTTTGCTTCCCTCTTTAATTGCACGCCGGTGGGTCAGGCCTCAGATTCTATGACGGCTCCAACGTAAAGGCTTATTGAGAATTAGAGAGATCTAATTCAAGGTAATGTTGGTTGGTGCCTGATGCTCTGTCTCTGGTCGGGCTCATCGGAGTCTAACTGTTGGTTTTCTTTTGCTCCAGCATTTCAGTGGTTTCTTGCTGTCGAGTCCTCACCGTTGTCTCACCTCTGTGGTTCTTTGATTTTTGTGTTCACGGAGATGTTGCACTGATGAGTTAGGAGGCCTTCATGCGGACTGAACAAATTATTTGTCTAAATCGCGACGGAAGTAAGGGCGAGGATTGTGGCCACGTAAAATCGATTTAAGCCCCCCAGTGGAAATCTTCCACTGACCGTTCCAAGGCGGCTCTTCTGTGGCGATTTATTTATGTTGTTGTTTGTTACTTACTGTGTGTATCACTTGTGTCTTTTGGTTTTGGATGACCATATGGCCATTTTGTGGGAAAGTAACTGTCCTTGTGGCCTTCCTTTGTTTGGGTTTCCATTATGGTCTGGTCGCTTAATGTTTGTATTTCTTTCCCTTTGGTGTCTTTTATGGGTGGAGTAAGTTAATTGTATCAATTCCTGATCTTTGTTTTACTTCTACTTTTATCTCCTGAAACTGTTTATTTCATCATTTTTCATGACAAAACAAATAAGAAAAAACCTGGTCGAAAAAGGAAAAAATGGCCTGGAAGGGTTAATTTAATCATTTTTCGTTTCGAATCGAATAAGGAAATACTAAGTTGAATCCGGAAAGACGCCTGAACGAGTTTATTTCATCATTTTATATAAGAAAACGAATAAGGAAAAACTTGGTTGAATAAGGAAAATGCCCTGAGGGGATTAATTTCATCATTTTTCGTAAGGAATCGAATAAGGAAATACTCAGATGAATCAGGTAAGACCCCAGAACGAGTTTATTTCATCGTTTTCTATAAGAAAACGAATAAGAAAAAAACTTGGTCGAATAAGGAAAAATTCCCTGAGGGGGTTAATTTCATCATTTTTCGTAAGGAATCGAATAAGAGGAGGATTAATTTCATCATTTTTCGTGGGAGGGTTAATTTTATCATTTTTGGTAAGGAATCAAATAAGGCGATACTCATATATATCAGGATAGACACCTAAACGAGTTTATTTCATCGTTTTCTATGTGAGAACGAATAAGGAAAAACTTGGTCGAATAAGTTTTTATCATGCTTACTGCCGTCATGCTATAACATGTTATATTATGTTGCTCATATGTAACATCATGTTACCTGAGTTTACACAATAAAGTTATTTTGATTTTGATTTGATTTTGAATAAGGAAAAATGCCCTGGGAGGGGTAAATTCATCATTATTGGCAAAGAATCGAATAACAAAATACTCAGTTGAATCAGTAACGACACCTAGACGAGTTTATTTTATCGTTTTCTATGAGATAACGAAAGAGTAAAAACTTGGTCGAATAAGGAGAACTGTATTGTGGGGTTAATTTTATCATTATTGGTATGGAATCTTATAAGAAAATACTTAGTTGAATCAGGAAAGACACCTGAAGGAGTTTATTTCATCGTATTCTATGAGAAAACGAATAAGGGAAAACTTGGACGAATAAGGTCAATTCCCTGAGAGGGTCAATTTCATCATTTTCCGTAAGGAATCGATTAAATAAAAATTCAGTTGAATCAGTAAAGACATCTAAACGAGTTTATTTCATCGTTTTTTTATAAGAAAACGAATAAGGAAAAACTTGGTCGAATAAGTAAAAAAGCCCTGGGAGGGTTAATTTCATCATTTTTCGTAAGGAATCGATTACAGAAAAACTCAGATGAATCAGGAAAGACACACGAACGAGTTTGTTTCATAGTTTTCTATGAGAAAACGAATAAGGAAAAACTAAATCGAATAAGGAAAAATGCCCTGAGAGGGTTAAATTCATCATTTTGTGTAAGGAATCAAATAAGGAAATACTCAGATGAATCAGCAAAGACACCTGCACGGGTTTATTTCATCGTTATCTATGAGAAAACGAATAAGGAAAAACTTGCTCGAATAAGGAGAAATGCCCTGGGAGGGTTAATTTCATCTTTTTTTCGTAAGGAATCGAAGAAGGGAATACTCCGTTTAATCAGGAAACACACCTGAACAATTTTATTTCATCAATTTCTATAAGAAAACGAACAAGGAAATATTGGTCGAATAAGGAAAATTGCACAGAGAGTTCACTCCATCATTTTTTGTAAGGAATCAAATAAGAAAATACTCAGATGAATCAAGGAAGACACCTGAACGAGTTTATTTCATCGTTTTCTTTAAGAAAACGAATAAGGAAAAAAATTGGTCGAATAAGGAAAAATGCCATGGGAGGGTTCATTTCATCATAATTTGCAAGGAAACGAATAAGAAAATACTCAGTTGAATCAGGAAAGACACATGAACGAGTTTATTTCATCGTTTGCTATAAGAAAACGAATAAGGAAAAACTTGGTCGAATAAGTAAAAAAGCCCTGGCAGGGTCAATTTTATCATTTTTGTTAAGGGATCATATAAGGAAATACTCACATGAATCAAGAAAAGACACCTAAACGAGTTTAAATTATCGTAAGAAAACGATTTAAGAAAACGAATAAGGAAAATCTTGGTCGAATAAGGAAAAATGCCCTGGGAGGGCTAATTTCATTATTTTTTTCGTAAGGAATCAAATAAGGAAATACTCAGATGAATCAGGAAAAACACCTAAACGAGTTAAACGAAAAAGGAATAACTTTGTAGTGTTTGGAACTTTTCTAGTAGTTTTGGAACTTTTTTCGCGTGGTAAAGTGATATTGGATAAGTGAAGGACAGAATCGTTAGAATGGCCCCAAACATGCTTTTGGCAGACTGGAATAGACATTTATCACTTAGCGGATACCGAGGTAGGAAACAGAAACGGACAAAATCAGCTGGGGTCATCTCAACGTTATGAAATATCTCAAATGCGTATCCAGTTGAGCAGAAGCTGCTGACATGTTTTTATTATTTCTATGACCTTTCCAAGACTATTTCCCCAATGTAGAGTCGATCGTCCGCTACAGAAAGGCGAAAACTGTGTTCTGTATTTAAGAGAGAGAGAGAGAGACAGAGAGAGAGAGACAGAGAGAGAGACAGAGAGAGAGATCAAAAAGTGTAGTAACGTAACAACACAAAGAACACACTCAAATGAGTCGCCCTCGTCTATCGGGGATTGAAGAAATAGATGAGCTACAGGATGCTTTCTCGCAAAGCTGAATCCGACCGCACACGAATACTGGTAAACCGCTAAGACGATCTAAGCCTGCCCAGGCAAAGCCGCGGTACGATATGGACCATCCATGCTTATAAACTCTATTGGTTTCATTGAACGACAGGCTTTAAGACGTCATTTTATCTCTATGTCGGGTAAAAGTCCCACAAAATCTGAAACAACGCCTCCAAAATGACAAAATGACCTATACAGTGTTGCCGGGACGTTAAACCTCAAATCAAACAAAACAAAACACTTCAATGCGGTTTCTGATTATCGTCGTTGATTATAGATGATTTCTGGTGACTTTTGTCTGAATCACTGACCAACGTCTAAGCAACGTCGCATCAACATGAACGCGAATACGACGCTGCAAAGAAGTCGTGTGCCTGTTGAGTTTATTTTGATAATGAAAGAGTGACTTGTGTTAAATCCCAGTGTGGAGGTCATTTGTAAAGAAGCTCAAATCACGATAGCCTAGCGCGAATGATTTGTCTACTTACAATAGACCGACAAACAGGGATTTATTTCTCAGTAAATCACAGCTGGAGCTGATCTTTTTCAGTTCTAACACACGTTTTGACATAAGAAAATAACTTTTTACGTTTAACGTCAATAAAGCTACCTGCTACGACAAGACTTTGTGGCTTTTAATGACATCACTCGCCAAGCTCTTTCGACTTGCGTGTTTTTGGCATGATAAATCACAGTTCCTTTCCAATGCCTATATAGGCGCGCTGCGATAGAAGGGGGTTTTATACTTACTGGTACAAATACATGTATCAATCTGATCAGTATGAATTTACTTATCCAGCAAACACCTAATGTCGGATTAGCGTTGGTATTTGATTGTATTTAGGTCGCGACGTCCACGACTGAAACACAACGTCGATACAACATTGTTACTGTGATGTCAGTTCGACATCCTAATGCGACGTTGTATAGACGTTGTTTTTGCTTGAAATTTGATCACAACCTACATGACCAATTGCAACGTTGATCCAACGTCAGGCAAACATCGGTTGGGTAAATTTGTGCGATACTAAATTTGAAATATTAAATCGTTAGATTAGATTTAATTAGAAAACAAAACAAGAAGATAAACACATCACTTTGCATTTGAGCCTGCGCATGACAAACCTTGCAAGAAAGCTTGAGCGACCAGCGAAGACTCAGATCAGCCTGCGTGTCGGCGCAGTCTGATCAGAGTCCTCGCCGTTCGCATTTACCTGCTAGAAGCTACGATCTATGCACATAGACAAAATCAAAAGGTGTTGTCATAGTGGTTGGGTGCGCAGTTTGATTTGAGATTATGCTAGTCGCGCCAGCCTAATTGTAGGTTATGCCATGCCCTGGATCATTAAAAATTTGTTGTTTGTATTATTTTCCCTTATGATAATAAATGGTTGATGGTAATTTACATTTAACCATGTGTACGCCATTACCGGCAAGTTTTGCGTTGGACAAAAGTTCACTAGACGTCAGCTCCTGACATCGAATATACGTTGCATTTAAGGTTAAATGTACGAAATGCTTAGACTTCAGAATCCAAAGTCTATACAACGTCAGAATATGGTCGTCCGTTTCTAATGTAAGTACTACGTCAGATGACGTAAGCGCAACCGATATGCAGCGTCACTAGTACTGCAACCAAATGCAACGTCTACACAACTACAAATCAACATCAATTCAACCAAAATCATTTCAACCCTACTCAACCATAATCCAACGACAATGCAACTGAAACCTGGCCTTGGATAGACATCGTGATCTGACTTTGTGCTGTCATCAAAACTTACGTCTACTCGACGTCTGATTCTGACGTCATTTAGCCGTCATATTCTGACGTCTAAACAATTGGCAAATTCAACAAACATACAACGTCTATCAGTCGTCAGGATCGGATGTCTGTACTACGTCAATCCAACGTAAAATGTTTGCTGGGTAGATGGTTCTCAGCGTGTGAACTGTTCACTATCCTATCAAACATTAAAATGCCAAAAAAAAAAAAACACATTCTAACACTTCGTTCGTTTTCTTGTATGCTGAACCTACTTGCCAACATTTCAAACATATTGTTGCATACCGGCAAACAATGTAGACTCTGTTCATACTGCTCCTAGAGTAGCAGTCTGATATCGGTCCTTTATATTTCCAACCACACTGACGTTTAAAGTAAGCAACGGACGACAGAGCATTCGACGGCTGTTGTGAATGGCATCTTCTGGCTTAAACCCTACATTCAAAGATGTTAAGGTTAACCATAGAAATGAATTTAATTTTTGTGGCATTTATCATGTGTAGACCTCGTCGAATTAAAAAAAGTCGAACCTCCGTGGCCTAATGGATAAGGTCGCTGACTCTTAATCATTAGGTCTCTCACCGCTGTGGTTCGAGCCTCGATCGGGTGTGGGACGCCAAGTTCTGCAACGGAGGTTCAGGTGGATTAAGCTTTTCCTCAGGGTACTCCGGTTTTCGCCCAACTCTGATTATCGATCGGTTTGATATGAGTGAAATATTTTTAAAGGGTCGTAAAACCACCAACCCACCCCAAATATACAAAAATGAAGCCGTTTACTCGAAGTAATAGCCCATGTTGTTGTTGTTTTTTCTAACAACTAGTCCAGCCCAGCTCTTGCCAAAAGAGGCCTCGAATGGCGTCATACTGCACTTGTTGCAAGGTAACATTTTAAAGTCTGTATTGTGTGTTCAACAGCAACGCGATAGTTTTCACAATCTTGTTGAATTTTTGGCGCTTTCGTTTCATGGTTGAAATATATCTCAAAAGGGGCGAACCAGATTCTGTCGCATGGTGATTTTGATTGATAGTTGCATTTGATTGCAGTGACGCTGTATTTCGGTTGCGCTTACGTTGGATATACATCGTCATCTGACGTACTTACATCAGAAACGAACGTCCATATGCCTGATTCGGGCGTAGTATAGACTTTGGATTCTGAAGTCTAAGCAATTCGTATATTTAACCACAAAACAACGTACATCCGACGTCAGGAGCTGACGTCTAGTGAATGTCTATCCAACGTAAAAATTTGTCGGTAATGGTATGCACATGGTTAAATGTATATTATACCATCAAACGTTTATTATCATGAGGGAAAATAATAGTGTCGACATGTTTTGAATGCAAAGCGATGTGTTTATTTTCTCGGTTTTTTTTTTACTTTTGACAACTACATGTAAATCTAATCTAACGATTATATATAACATCTTTAGAATCGCTCAAATTCACCCAACACACACCTTTTATACAACATCTCTTTCAGAGGTCAACCTGACGTGGCATCGACGTTGCAGTTTAGTTATGTAGGTCGCGATCAAATTTCATCTTAATACAACGTTTCTACAATGCCGCATTCTGACGTCGAACTGAAATCGCAGCTACAAACTTGTATCGATGTTGTGTTTTCGTCGCCAAGGTCGCGACCTTCGTGCGTCGACTATCGTGCGTCGTTAACAAATTGCTTTAAATGAGAACTCTTCTTTAACCCTTGGACAAATTAAATTTAAACTTCACAGAAACATTACCTAGGTGGCCCCTACCAAAATAGCTGAAACTATTACACTGTGATAAGCGAGATGGCCACCAGAGCTAAAAATAGAAAACTTGAAACAACAACTCCTGTACCAATTTGATAATTACATTCAAACTTTAAAGGAATATTGCTTACTAGACACTCTACCACAATAACTAAAGCGGTATAGCTCCTATGAACAAAATGGCCAACAGACAAAAAATATATAAATGCCAGCAATTTGCTTTACTTGAATGCAAACTCGTTCTAATTCCTTCGATTTAACTTCACAGAAATGAAGGCCCGAGAGGCTCCCTACCATAATAGTTAAAATCGATTCCCTCCAAACAACAAGATGGTTGCCAGAACTAAAGACAGGAAAATCTTCAAACAACATCTATTCCTATACATGTAGGCTATTTGCAATCCAACATCAAAAGAATGTTGATTTGGTGACGCGCTACCAAAGTAAAAGTAAAGTAATGATCAGTAATCGATACAATTAACTTACACCTCCCAACAGAGACGCAAAAGCGAAAGAAACACAAACATGAAGCACACGATAACCAAATGGGTTCTGCACTTATAAACAAAATGGCCAACATAACTAAAATTTTGCTTAGGTGACCCTCTACCTAAATAGCCTAAACGATTTCGCTTTGATGAACAAGATGGCCGCTAGAGCTAATAAAAACAAATAAACAAACTGCTTATTTCTACCATACATTGGGCCAATTTCATTGAATTTCAAACTTTATAGGATTTTGGCTTAGGTGACCCTCTACATAAATAGCTATGCAGTTCTGCTCTGGTAAACACGATGCAGAATACAGTCACAGAATGACTAAAACACAATAATGAAAGACAAAAATAGGGGTATGTTGTCTGCTCATTCAAAAAAACGCTTAGTTTGAGTCTTTCATTTACCTCTTAAAATGCAAACCACACTAAGCTCTGCTCACAAATAGGAATGAAAGACTAGTCATTCTGGATGGTCGTTTATTTTTATTTTGTGCTGCTGTAGTAATAAATGGATGCCTCCAACTCCAAGGACCTAAAATTTAATGCTGGACTAACATTGCAACATTGATTAAAGAAAACGAAATATATGGTAGAATAGAAGAAACCCTCCCGTTACGGAGCTCAAGAAAGTGTAGCAGACCAGTGCCATAATATTTGCAAAAGTAATATCTGAGGTTCCAAAACTGTTATCTGCTATTACCAAGCATCGTCACTTTATCAACCTAGCCTCCCACATGAAGGAAAGAATGGTCACTAATATGCATTAGGCAAACACGCCTGTACAAAAACATTGCAGATTTTAAGGCCAAAAATATCTTTCTTAATATTACTCGTAGCATAAGTAGTGGGTGCTCGATAGAATAACCTCATTGATGCAGTTCTATCGAGTACCCACAACCTATATCTTGGGAGCAGAAATGAGGAAATAATGTATACTCCTGTAAACCCCAGGGCACAATAATATAGGCGTCTTTTCGTGATGATACTTTGTGTCAAACCACCTGACAGTTCTGCAGCATAGGGCTGTTTTACTTTCTACTTGCCCTGGGAGTGAGAGACCTCATCTTTGGTAAATGGGTAAAAAGAATTATTATTTATATAATGTTCATGAATTTCATCACATTGCCTGAAATGCATTATAATATCTCTTTATAAAGTGAGGGTGTACAGCTGATACCTTTCTCCCATGTCCCTTCCCCTTTTCCCGTCTCCTTTCCTTTTTTCTACCCTCTCACTTCACCTTTCCGCCATCTTCCCAATTTCTCCCTTCTCCCCCTCTTTCTCCCCCCCCCCATTTGCATTTCCCCCTCTCCCATACCCAACAAAGACCTCTGTGTTTATCAGACACCATTTAAACTGCTTATAATCATTGTAACGCTGCCCAATCCCCACCCTCCAATCTGGACTGCAATAAATATATGGGCTTCATGATGCTTCCATGCAGAGCTGAATCCCACCCCACATGAGTACTGGTAAACCGCTCAGAGGACTTAAGCCTGCCCAGACAAAACAATGCTAATAAGCCGTATTTGTTTAATTGGTCGACGGGGCTTGAGATGTCATTTCATCTCAATGTCGGAAAATGTTCCCACCAAATTGAAGCAACAACTCAAAAACTTCTTATATATTGCTTAAGGGGACGTTAAACACAAACAAGACAAGTAAACATATAAAACCACAATATCTCTGTGTCGGATTCAGTACCCTTAGTACCTTGATTATGGTTGATTTTTAACGTGAATTTTTCCTAAAAAGTTTTCTTCCAGTATTGTCCACATCTTAAACCAAATATAAGTTGGCATTTCATTGAAGGCAATTATCAGTTGAATGTTTTCATATTAAGTTTATCGTGGTTTACAATGTGGACGAATGCTAAATTTAGATTTGATTTACATTGGGGTGTGTAAATTCTCCATAGACTCAATGTTAAACGCCATTGACAGTACATGTATTCAATCAATGAATGATGTGTTTGTTTGATTTGTTTGATTTGAGGTTTAACGTCCCCGTCAACACTATTTAGGTCATTTTGGAGGCGTTGCTTCCAATTTCGTGGGACTTTTACCCGACATTGAGATGAAACGACATCTCAATCCCTGTCGCCCAATAAAGCCAATAGGGTTTATATGCATGGACGGGCCGACTCGCAGCAGTTTTCCTGGGCAAGCTTAGACCTTCCAAGCAGATTACCAGTACTAATGTGCGGTCGGTATCAACTCTGCGTGGAAGCATCGTGCAGCCCATATATTTCTTCAAGCCCCTATGGGCGGGGCGGAATGAATGATGTGTGAAAACGCTTTTATGATGTGTGAAAACGCTTTTATTTGAGGCAATGATCCCCAGAATTATGAACTTAAGTTATCAGGGTCACCTTTTGTAATGTTTTATCATAGATTTGTTTACTCTTGAAAATTGCTGTTTCGGTGGGCCACTGCAACAGGTCCTTTAAACAAACATTAAACAGAGACCTCGCTCATGTGGCCCGGACTCGGTAGCTCAGTCGGGTGCGCGTCTGACTGGCATCGGGAGGACGCGGGTTCGATTCCTGCCGGGGTCTACAACATTCTTTCGTGGAGATTGATCAAGAAATTTTTTCTACTGTCATTATCTCCCTTCCGCTGATTTAAGAAGGGCAGTTGTCAGTTCTTGTTCTGGCGAAAGAATGTGCACTGTACTGGTGTTCTGCTTAATGATAAAATTGTCCAGGCAAAGTGTGGATAGGTAACTGACCGCCTTAAAATGACCTAACTAATGTTGACCGGGCCGTTAACCCAGATACAAACAAACAAAAATGACTCGGTGCGACTTCCGTTTGTATCGGCGTTGGCGTCAGTGAGCCCTGTTTGAGCCTATGTGGAGCCAGCATGGTGGCATTGCTGGGTTGAAGGACTTCATATTAAAGGACAAAGTCCCCAAACAATCACTTTTGCGTTAAATACACTGCTTTCTCGGTTTCGCTAGACCCCCTCTTAATATAAATAAATTACAGTTAAATATCCCAGCGTTTCACTCTGTCATCGGCTTTGGTATCCGTATTCCGAATTTGTGGAAAATGTCTAATACTGTGGCAAAGAAACCGCCACGTCGAAATGTTGGTTTCAATCCTAGAGGGGTACACGCCCACAGACACGCCAAAAATCACGACCATCGACCAAACGCGCGCGTGTATCTACTGATTCTACGGCTTCCCCGGCATCTGCAGGTGGGAGATTTACTAGCTTACCTCATTCTCCACTTTCTTCTGTCGATCTTTTCTTAGATCAGTTTAAATCATTGAGTAATGATGAAAACTTTGACTAAAATATTAGTTTCTTTACAAGATATGTAAACATGTATATGTAGATATGTACATTTATCGAACCCTGGTTCAGCGACAGGTTAACGCGCGCAGAAGGCAAGATCCGTGAAATCCGTAGTCAGGTTGACTCAAATAGCGATATGTCGGAATTACTCGCTTACAAGTCGAATGATTCGGAGGCTCAACAGCGTAGAAATAATCAAGTTTTCTGGGGGATACCAGAGATACTCAACTGAATCAAGAAAGACACCTGAAAGAGTTTATTTCATCGTTTTCTATAAGAAAACGAATAAGGAAAAACTTGGTAGAATAAGGAAAAATGCCATGGGAGGGATAATTTCATCATTTTTCTTAAGGAATCGAATAAGAAAATACTCAGATGAATCAGGAAAGACACCTGAACGAGTTTATTTCATCGCTTTCTATAAGAAAACGAATAAGGAAAAACTTGGGCGAATAAGGAAAAATGCCCTGGGAGGGTTAGTTTAATCATTATTCGTAAGGAACCGAATAAGAAAGTACTCAGATGAATCAGGAAAGACATCTGAACGAGTTTATTTCATCGTTTTCTATAAGAAAACGAATAAGGAAAAACTTGGTCGAATAAGGAAAAATGACCTGGGTGGATTAATTTCCTAATTTTTCGCAAGGAATCGAATAAGGAAATACTCAGATGAATCAGGAAAGGCACTTTAACGAGTTTATTTCATCGTTTTCTATAAGAAAACGAATAAGGAAAAACTTGGTCGAATAAGGAGAAATGCCCTGGGAGGGTAAATTTCGTCCTTTTTCGTAAGGAATCGACTAAGGACATACTCAGATGAATCAGAAAAGACACTTGAACGAGTTTATTTAATCATTTTCTATAAGAAAACGAATAAGGAAAAAATAGGTCGAATAAGGAAAAATGCCCTATGAGGGTTAATTTCATCATTTTTCGTAAGGAATCGACTAAGGAAATACGCAGGTGAATCAGGAAAGACACCTGAACGAGTTTATTTCATCGTTTTCTATAAGAAAACGAATAAGGAAAAACTTGGTCGAATAAGGAAAAATGCCCATGGGAGGGTTAGTTTCATCATTTTTCGTAAGGAATCGACTAAGGAAAAACTCAGATGAATCAGGTAAGACCCCTGGACGAGTTTATTTCATCGTCTTCTATAAGAAAACGAATAAGGAAAAACTTGGTCGGATGAGAAAAAATGCCCTGGGAGGGATATTTTCATCATTTTTCTTAAAGAATTGAGTAAGGAAATACTCAGATGAATCAGGAAAGACACATGAACGAGTTTATTTTATCGTTTTCTATAAGAAAACGAATAAGGAATAACTTCGGCGAATAAGGAAAAATGCCCTGGGAGGGTTAGTTTAATCATTATGCATACGGAATCCAATAAGAAAGTACTCAAATGAATCAGGAAATACACCTGAACGAGTTCATTTCATCGTTTTCTATAAGAAAACGAATAAGGAAAAACTTTGTCGAATAAGGAAAAATGCCATGGGAGGGTTTGTTTGATCAATTTTTCGTAAGGAATCGAATAAGAAAGTACACAGATGAATCAGGAAAGACACCTGAACGAGTTTATTTCATCATTTTCTATAAGAAAACGAATAAGGAAAAACTTGGTCGAATAAGGAAAAATGCCCTAAGAGACTTAGTTTCATCATTTTTCGTAAGGAATCGAATTAGAAAATACTCAGATGAATCAGGTAAGACACCTGAACGAGTTTATTTTATCGTTTTCTATAAGAAAACGAATAAGGACAAACTTGGTCGAATAAGGAAAAATGCACTGGGAGGGTTACTTTCATCATTTTTCTTAAGGAATCGAATAAGAAAGTACTCAAATGAATCAGATAAGACCCCTGAACGAGTTTATTTCATCGTTTTCTATAGGAAAACGAATAAGGAAAAACTTGGTCGAATAAGGAAAAATGCCCTGGGAGGATTAATTTCATCATTTTTGTAAGGAATCGAATTAGAAAATACTCAGATGAATCAGGTAAGACACATGAACGAGTTTATTTCATCGTTTCCTACAAGAAAACGAATAAGGAAAAACTTGGTCGAATAAGGAAAAATGCCCGTGGAGGGTTAGTTTCATCATTTTTCATAAAGAATCGAATAAGAACATACTCAGATGAATCAGGAAAGACACCTGAACGAGTTTATTTCATCGTTTTCTATAAGAAAACGAATAAGGAAAAACTTGGTCGAATAAGGAAAAATGCCCTGGGAGGGTTAATTTCATCATTTTTCGTAAGGAATCGAATAAGAAAGTACTCAAATGAATCAGGAAAGACCACTGAACGGGTTTATTTCATCGTTTTCTATAAGAAAGCGAATAAGGAAAAACTTGGTCGAATAAGGAAAAATGCACTGGGAGGGTTGGTTTCGTCATTTTTCGTAAGGAATCGAATACGGAAATGCTCAGATTAATCAGGAAAGACACCTGAACGTGTTTATTTTATCGTTTTCTATAAGAAAACGAATAAGGAAAAACTTGGTCGAATAAGGAAAAATGCCCTGGGAGGGTTACTTTCATCATTTTTCTTAAGGAATCGAATAACAAAGTACTCAAATTAATCAGATTAGACCCCTAAACGAGTTAATTTCATCGTTTTCTATAAGAAAACGAATAAGGAAAAACTTGGTCGAATAAGGAAAAATGCCCTGGGAGAGTTAATTTCAACATTTTTGGTAAGGAATCGAATAAGAACATACTCAGATGAATCAGGAAAGACACCTGAACGAGTTTATTTTATCGTTTTTATAAGAAAACGAATAAGGACAAACTTGGTCGAATAAGGAAAAATGCCCTGGGAGGGTTACTTTCATCATTTTTCTTAAGGAATCGAATAAGAAAGTACTCAAATGAATCAGATAAGACCCCTGAACGAGTTAATTTCATCGTTTTCGATAAGAAAACGAATAAGGAAAAACTTGGTCGAATAAGGAAAAATGCACTGGGAGGGTTGGTTTCGTCATTTTTCGTAAGGAATCGAATACGGAAATGCTCAGATTAATCAGGAAAGACACCTGAACGTGTTTATTTTATCGTTTTCTATAAGAAAACGAATAAGGAAAAACTTGGTCGAATAAGGAAAAATGCCCTGGGAGGGTTACTTTCATCATTTTTCTTAAGGAATCGAATAACAAAGTACTCAAATTAATCAGATAAGACCCCTAAACGAGTTTATTTCATCGTTTTCTATAAGAAAACGAATAAGGAAAAACTTGGTCGAATAAGGAAAAATGCCCAGGGAGAGTTAATTTCAACATTTTTCGTAAGGAATCGAATACGGAAATGGTCAGATTAATCAGGAAAGACACCTGAACGAGTTTATTTTATCGTTTTCTATAAGAAAACGAATAAGGAAAAACTTGGTCGAATAAGGAAAAATGCCCTGGGAGGGTTAATTTCATCATTTTTCTTAAGGAATCGAATAAGAAAGTACTCAAATGAATCAGATAAGACCCCTGAACGAGTTTATTTCATCGTTTTCTATAAGAAAACGAATAAGGAAAAACTTGGTCGAATAAGGAAAAATGCCCTGGGAGGGTTAATTTCATCATTTTTCGTAAGGAATCGAATAAGAAAGTACTCAAATGAATTAGGTAAGACCCCAGAACGGGTTTATTTCATCGTTTTCTATAAGAAAACGAATAAGGAAAAACTTGGTCGAATAAGGAAAAATGCCCTGGGAGGATTAATTTCATCATTTTTCGTAAGGAATCGAATTAAAAAATACTCAGATGAATCAGGTAAGACACATGAACGAGTTTATTTCATCGTTTCCTACAAGAAAACGAATAAGGAAAAACTTGGTCGAATAAGGAAAAATGCCCTTGGAGGGTTAGTTTCATCATTTTTCATAAGGAATCGAATAAGGAAATGCTCAGATTAATCAGGAAAGACACCTGAACGAGTTTATTTTATCGTTTTCTATAAGAAAACGAATAAGGACAAACTTGGTCGAATAAGGAAAAATGCCCTGGGAGGGTTACTTTCATCATTTTTCTTAAGGAATCGAATAAGAAAGTACTCAAATGAATCAGATAAGACCCCTGAACGAGTTTATTTCATCGTTTTCTATAAGAAAACGAATAAGGAAAAACTTGGTCGAATAAGGAAAAATGCGCTGGGAGGGTTGGTTTCGT
This sequence comes from Lucinisca nassula, assembly GCA_963580285.1. Lineage (NCBI taxonomy): Eukaryota > Metazoa > Mollusca > Bivalvia > Lucinida > Lucinidae > Lucinisca > Lucinisca nassula. The sequence goes on from OY757014.1 coordinate 59,769,141, forward strand.
CATTTTTCGTAAGGAATCGAATACGGAAATGCTCAGATTAATCAGGAAAGACACCTGAACGTGTTTATTTTATCGTTTTCTATAAGAAAACGAATAAGGAAAAACTTGGTCGAATAAGGAAAAATGCCCTGGGAGGGTTACTTTCATCATATTTCTTAAGGAATCGAATAACAAAGTACTCAAATTAATCAGATAAGACACCTAAACGAGTTTATTTCATCGTTTTCTATAAGAAAACGAATAAGGAAAAACTTGGTCGAATAAGGAAAAATGCCCAGGGAGAGTTAATTTCAACATTTTTCGTAAGGAATCGAATAAGAACATACTCAGATGAATCAGGAAAGACACCTGAACGAGTTTATTTTATCGTTTTCTATAAGAAAACGAATAAGGAAAAACTTGGTCGAATAAGGAAAAATGCCCTGGGAGGGTTAATTTCATCATTTTTCGTAAGGAATCGAATAAGAAAGTACTCAAATGAATCAGGTAAGACCCCAGAACGGGTTTATTTCATCGTTTTCTATAAGAAAACGAATAAGGAAAAACTTGGTCGAATAAGGAAAAATGCCCTGGGAGGATTAATTTCATCATTTTTCGTAAGGAATCGAATTAGAAAATACTCAGATGAATCAGGTAAGACACATGAACGAGTTTATTTCATCGTTTCCGACAAGAAAACGAATAAGGAAAAACTTGGTCGAATAAGGAAAAATGCCCTCGGAGGGTTAGTTTCATCATTTTTCATAAGGAATCGAATAAGGAAATGCTCAGATAAATCAGGAAAGACACCTGAACGAGTTTATTTTATCGTTTTCTATAAGAAAACGAATAAGGACAAACTTGGTCGAATAAGGAAAAATGCCCTGGGAGGGTTACTTTCATCATTTTTCTTAAGGAATCGAAATCAGATAAGACCCCTGAACGAGTTTATTTCATCGTTTTCAATAAGAAAACGAATAAGGAAAAACTTGGTCGAATAAGGAAAAATGCGCTGGGAGGGTTGGTTTCGTCATTTTTCGTAAGGAATCGAATACGGAAATGCTCAGATTAATCAGGAAAGACACCTGAACGTGTTTATTTTATCGTTTTCTATAAGAAAACGAATAAGGAAAAACTTGGTCGAATAAGGAAAAATGCCCTGGGAGGGTTACTTTCATCATTTTTCTTAAGGAATCGAATAACAAAGTACTCAAATTAATCAGATAAGACCCCTAAACGAGTTTATTTCATCGTTTTCTATAAGAAAACGAATAAGGAAAAACTTGGTCGAATAAGGAAAAATGCCCAGGGAGAGTTAATTTCAACATTTTTCGTAAGGAATCGAATACGGAAATGGTCAGATTAATCAGGAAAGACACCTGAACGAGTTTATTTTATCGTTTTCTATAAGAAAACGAACAAGGAAAAACTTGGTCGAATAAGGACAAATGCCATGGGAGGGTTAATTTCATCATTTTTCGTAAGGAATCGAATAAGAAAGTACTCAAATGAATCAGGTAAGACCCCAGAACGGGTTTATTTGATCGTTTTCTATAAGAAAACGAATAAGGAAAAACTTAGTCGAATAAGGAAAAATGCCCTGGGAGGATTAATTTCATCATTTTTCGTAAGGAATCGAATTAGAAAATACTCAAATGAATCAGGTAAGACACATGAACGAGTTTATTTCATCGTTTCCGACAAGAAAACGAATAAGGAAAAACTTGGTCGAATAAGGAAAAATGCGCTCGGAGGGTTAGTTTCATCATTTTTCATAAGGAATCGAATAAGGAAATGCTCAGATTAATCAGGAAAGACACCTGAACGAGTTTATTTTATCTTTTTCTATAAGAAAACGAATAAGGACAAACTTGGTCGAATAAGGAAAAATGCCCTGGGAGGGTTACTTTCATCATTTTTCTTAAGGAATCGAATAAGAAAGTACTCAAATGAATCAGATAAGACCCCTGAACGAGTTTATTTCATCGTTTTCTATAAGAAAACGAATAAGGAAAAACTTGGTCGAATAAGTAAAAAAATGCGCTGGGAGGGTTGGTTTCGTCATTTTTCGTAAGGAATCGAATACGGAAATGCTCAGATTAATCAGGAAAGACACCTGAACGTGTTTATTGTATCGTTTTCTATAAGAAAACGAATAAGGAAAAACTTGGTCGAATAAGGAAAAATGCCCTGGGAGGGTTACTTTCATCATTTTTCTTAAGGAATCGAATAACAAAGTACTCAGGTGAATCAGATAAGACCCCTAAACGAGTTTATTTCATCGTTTTCTATAAGAAAACGAATAAGGAAAAACTTGGTCGAATAAGGAAAAATGCCCTGGGAGAGCTAATTTCAACATATTTCGTAAGGAATCGAATAAGAAAGTACTCAAATGAATCAGGTAAGACCCCTGAACGGGTTTATTTCATCGTTTTCTTTAAGAAAGCGAATAAGGAAAAACTTGGTCGAATAAGGAAAAATGCCCTGGGAGGATTAATTTCATCATTTGTCATAAGCAATCGAATAAGGGAATGCTCAGATTAATCAGGAAAGACACCTGAACGAGTTTATTTTATCGTTTTCTATAAGAAAACGAATAAGGAAAAACTTGGTCGAATAAGGAAAAATACCTTGGGAGGGTTAATTTCATCATTTTTTGTAAGGAATCGAATAAGAAAGTACTCAAATGAATCAGGTAAGACCCCTGAACGGGTTTATTTCATCGTTTTCTTTAAGAAAGCGAATAAGGAAAAACTTGGTCGAATAAGGAAAAATGCCCTGGGAGGGTTAGTTTCCTCATTTGTCATAAGGAATCGAATAAGGGAATGCTCAGATTAATCAGGAAAGACACCTGAACGAGTTTATTTTATCGTTTTCTATAAGAAAACGAATAAGGAAAAACTTGGTCGAATAAGGAAAAATGCCCTGGGAGGGTTAGTTTCATCATTTTTCATAAGGAATCGAATAAGGAAATGCTCAGATTAATCAGGAAAGACACCTGAATGAGTTTATTTTTTCGTTTTCTATAAGAAAACGAATAAGGACAAACTTGGTCGAATAAGGAAAAATGCCCTGGGAATGTTAATTTCATCATTTTTCTTAAGGAATCGAATAAGAAAGTACTCAAATGAATCAGATAAGACCCCTGAACGAGTTTATTTCATCGTTTTCTATAAGAAAACGAATAAGGAAAAACTTGGTCGAATAAGGAAAAATGCGCTGGGAGGGTTGGTTTCGTCATTTTTCGTAAGGAATCGAATACGGAAATGCTCAGATTCATCAGGAAAGACACCTGAACGTGTTTATTTTATCGTTTTCTATAAGAAAACGAATAAGGAAAAACTTGGTCGAATAAGGAAAAATGCCCTGGGAGGGTTACTTTCATCATTTTTCTTAAGGAATCGAATAACAAAGTACTCAAATTAATCAGATAAGACCCCTAAACGAGTTTATTTCATCGTTTCCTATAAGAAAACGAATAAGGAAAAACTTGGTCGAATAAGGAAAAATGCCCTGGGAGGGTTACTTTCATCATTTTTCTTAAGGAATCGAATAACAAAGTACTCAAATTAATCAGATAAGACCCCTAAACGAGTTTATTTCATCGTTTTCTATAAGAAAACGAATAAGGAAAAACTTGGTCGAATAAGGAAAAATGCCCTGGGAGAGTTAATTTCAACATTTTTCGTAAGGAATCGAATAAGAACATACTCAGGTGAATCAGGAAAGACACCTGAACGAGTTTATTTTATCGTTTTCTATAAGAAAACGAATAAGGAAAAACTTGGTCGAATAAGGAAAAATGCCCTGGGAGGGTTATTTTCATCATTTTTCGTAAGGAATCGAATAAGAAAGTACTCAAATGAATCAAGTAAGACCCCTGAACGGGTTTATTTCATCGTTTTCTTTAAGAAAGCGAATAAGGAAAAACTTGGTGGAATAAGGAAAAATGCCCTGGGAGGATTAATTTCATCATTTTTCGTAAGGAATCGAATTAGAAAATACTCAGATGAATCAGGTAAGACACATGAACGAGTTTATTTCATCGTTTCCTACAAGAAAACGAATAAGGAAAAACTTGGTCGAATAAGGAAAAATGCCCTAAGATGCTTAGTTTCATCATTTTTCGTGAGGAATCGAATCAAAAAGTACTCAGATGAATCAGGTAAGACCCCTGAACGAGTTTATTTGATCGTTTTCTATAAGGAAACGAATAAGGAAAAACTTGGTCGAATAAGGAAAAATGCCCTAAGAGGCTTAGTTTCATCATTTTTCGTGAGGAATCGAATCAAAAAGTACTCAGATGAATCAGGTAAGACCCCTGAACGAGTTTATTTGATCGTTTTCTATAAGGAAACGAATAAGGAAAAACTTGGTCGAATAAGGAAAAATGCCCTAGGAGGGTTAGTTTCATCATTTTTCGTAAGGAATCGAATAAGGAAATACTCAGATGAATCAGGTAAGACACCTGAACGAGTTTATTTCATCGTTTTCTATAAGAAAACGAATAAGGAAAAACTTGGTCGAATAAGGAAAAATGCCCTGGGAGAGTTAATTTCATCATTTTTCGTAAGGAATCGAATTAGAAAATACTCAGATGAATCAGGTAAGACACATGAACGAGTTTATTTCATCGTTTCCGACAAGAAAACGAATAAGGAAAAACTTGGTCGAATAAGGAAAAAGGCCCTCGGAGGGTTAGTTTCATCATTTTTCATAAGGAATCGAATAAGGAAATGCTCAGATTAATCGGGAAAGACACCTGAACGAGTTTATTTTATCGTTTTCTATAAGAAAACGAATAAGGACAAACTTGGTCGAATAAGGAAAAATGCCCTGGGAGGGTTACTTTCATCATTTTTCTTAAGGAATCGAAATCAGATAAGACCCCTGAACGAGTTTATTTCATCGTTTTCTATAAGAAAACGAATAAGGAAAAACTTGGTCGAATAAGGAAAAATGCGCTGGGAGGGTTGGTTTCGTCATTTTTCGTGAGGAATCGAATACGGAAATGCTCAGATTAATCAGGAAAGACACCTGAACGTGTTTATTTTATCGTTTTCTATAAGAAAACGAATAAGGAAAAACTTGGTCGAATAAGGAAAAATGCCCTGGGAGGGTTACTTTCATCATTTTTCTTAAGGAATCGAATAACAAAGTACTCAAATTAATCAGATGAGACCCCTAAACGAGTTTATTTCATCGTTTTCTATAAGAAAACGAATAAGGAAAAACTTGGTCGAATAAGGAAAAATACCTTGGGAGGGTTAATTTCATCATTTTTTGTAAGGAATCGAATAAGAAAGTACTCAAATGAATCAGGTAAGACCCCTGAACGGGTTTATTTCATCGTTTTCTTTAAGAAAGCGAATAAGGAAAAACTTGGTCGAATAAGGAAAAATGCCCTGGGAGGGTTACTTTCATCATTTTTCTTAAGGAATCGAATAACAAAGTACTCAAATTAATCAGATAAGACCCCTAAACGAGTTTATTTCATCGTTTTCTATAAGAAAACGAATAAGGAAAAACTTGGTCGAATAAGGAAAAATGCCCTAAGAGGCTTAGTTTCATCATTTTTCGTGAGGAATCGAATCAAAAAGTACTCAGATGAATCAGGTAAGACCCCTGAACGAGTTTATTTGATCGTTTTCTATAAGGAAACGAATAAGGAAAAACTTGGTCGAATAAGGAAAAATGCCCTAGGAGGGTTAGTTTCATCATTTTTCGTAAGGAATCGAATAAGGAAATACTCAGATGAATCAGGTAAGACACCTGAACGAGTTTATTTCATCGTTTTCTATGAGAAAACGAATAAGGAAAAACTTGGTCGAATAAGGAAAAATGCCCTGGGAGAGTTAATTTCATCATTTTTCGTAAGGAATCGAATAAGGAAATACTCAGATGAATCAGGTAAGACACGTAAACGAGTTTATTTCATCGTTTTCTTGTTAAGGAAAAACTTGGTGGAATAAGGAAAAATGCCCTTGGAGGGTTAATTTCATCATTTTTCGTAAGGAATCGAATAAGGAAATACTCAGATGAATAAGGAAAAAGGAATAAGGAGACAACTTCACATTCGAATAAGGAAAAAGGAAAAAGGAAAAAGGAGACAACTTCACATTCGAATAAGGAAAAAGGAAAAAGGAAAAAGGAGACAACTTCACATTCGAATAAGGAAAAAGGAAAAAGGAAAAAGGAGACAACTTCACATTCGAATAAGGAAAAAGGAAAAAGTAGACAACTTCACGGACATGAATTATCACAGCATTTCGGTAACAAACATGTGTGACATTGTGCATTCTTTCATATTCCCAGAATGGATATTTTTCTGATGAAAATTTGTGATTTTTTCCTTATTTATACCCCCAAAATAGGTTCTGAGTACTCGTTAGAACGGCTTCGTTGAGGCCATTCTAGCGAGCAAACACAATCTATGTCTTGGGACAGAAATAATAAAAGGATTGTATACCCTGCAAATACCAGTTTTCTCTATATAAAGTGGGGTTTAAAGGGATGTTCATTACGCACACTTGTTGACATGATGGTATGAAAGATGCCATTGTAGCAAACGGATGTTTTATCGTAACTATATCTCAAAACTGAAATTCCTAATTTCGATATCGACATAAACATTTTCAAACATTTAACCCTTTTTGTACCAAATGGAATATTCCTCCTTTTATATAGTAGGAGTCCATATCAAAATTTAGGGGTGTCAGGTTGTGTTTTCTTCAAAATTTATAAGGAAAATAGCTGAACGTTTTGCAAACAGTGTAAGCCCTGATCAGACGCCGCGTTCTGCGGCGTCTGATCCGGGCCTGCACTGTTTGCCAGGGTACCCGTTTTGGGGTTTCTGGTACTAAATGGGTTAAAGAACACATCCTAGTACTACAATGGCTTCTTTTATAACTTTTATTCTTCCATTATATGTACCGGACATCAAGGAGAGGATACGTATAGGCTGAGCCTACCCAATCCTTTGATGCACATGTATGTGCTATGTATGTACAGTCATACTTCAATGGCTCGAACACCTTTGGGACCTCGAAAATCTGTTCGAGACAGGGGTAGTTCGAGCCACTGAGGTTACTGTCAGGGGGCATAACGAGATACTTTTAGGCATCTTTACGGTGTTCTATAATGAAAATGAATGCTGTGTGTACTCATTAGAATCGCCTCGTTGAGGCGATTCTAATGAGTACACACAGCATACATTAGCAAAATAAAAGACTAAATTCTCCTTAAGTATCCCCACTATTTCTTATGCATAGGATTTCGTTAGGGGCTCAAGAATGGATTCGACACATCCATGGTAAACGAGCCATCGGTGTTCGAGCCATCGAAGTTCTACTGTATAGATGCTGTCAAGAAATTATTGATAAATAAAAAAAAAGTTTTATCTAGCGTTTTTTATATATTTTCTCATTTCTGCTTCAAACACAGATAGTGACTGCTCGTTTGAACCGCCATCTTAAATACCCATAACCTATGTTTCGAAGAAAACTTGGAAAGTAATATATATCATTAATAACCCCAATTGTCCCAATTAACCCATTTTGTACCGGAAACCCCCAAACGGGTAATTGGCAATCAGTGCAGGCCCAGATCAGGTCTGATTAGGGCCTATACTGTTCGCAAAAAGTTAAGCCATTTTCCGAATAAAATTTGAAGAAAACACAACCTGTAACCCCTAAAATTTTAAGTGGATTTGTGCTATATATAAGGTGGAAGATTCCATTTGGTACAAAAAGGGTTAAGAATGGGTTTACAAGGATATTCACTACACTGCCTTGTTTACATAGCGTGATTGCAAGAAAAGAGAGTAAAAAGCCATATACGAGACACAACATCTTAAATAAAATATTTCTGTTTAATATTAGGGAGCTCAACTTTTATCGGAACCAGTCCCAATGCACTAAAATATCTTTCAGAATTTTATGGTGATTCAGTATATAAATTCAGAAAAATATATGCTTGAATACGAACCAAGGGCGAAGATTGTGGACACGTTAAATCGGTCTAAGCTCCCCCTTCCCCACCCGCCAACACACACACGCACGCACGCACGCACGCACGTTCAACCCTCCGTAAACTATTGTATTGTTTAGATAATTTGTACAATTTATCGATTGGGTTGTCCTAGTTATGACAGTATATAAGGTAATTAATACCTGTTTCCAATTAAAAAGTCATCGATGCATGTAAGACTATCACTGACATAATAAACTAATCATGCAGCACCTGTGCCATATCGCTAGTTCTTTTTCACATGATAACTACCAGAAATCAATTTATCAGTCCTGAAATATTATATAAATTTGTTGCTCTAAACTATAATCATGGCATTATCATACAAACGTTGCAAAGACAACAAGTTACCAATTGTGCCAACCATTTTATCCGATGTTCTTCATATAATTTTATGAATTGGAAGAAATAGCTACAAAGTATGGAACCTAATTGCTCTTGTAATTGATTTGTAAAACATAAACCGGATTAATTTGCAGTTTATCTGAAAAAAAAAACAAAACAAAAAACATTTAAGTGAAAATGAAACAAACGTCCCAAGAATATATGTAAAATCAAGGTATCAAAAGTCTGTCCAAACTGAAGCCAACTGTACATCACGAAAACACGCCTATATAAATTTGACCCCCTTAAACCCAAATTTTATATAGTGAAACTGGGGTTTGCAGGGGTATACATTTATTTTCATATTTCTGCTAAAAAATAGAGATTGTGGGTACTCGTTAGAACCGCCTCGTCGAGGCGGTTCTAACGAGTACCCACAATCTATGTTTTGAGCAGAAATAAGAAAAATATCGAAAGTTTTCGTCTGAAATTTTTCACTTTTCGGTGGTAAAATTCACAATGTATTTATATAGACGTGTTTTCGTAATGACGAGAATACATTGAAACATCGATGACTCGAACACGGATAGATGCAGACTTAGAGGATATTTACTTTTTTAGGCGAATACCAATATTTCGTGTGTTGAAAACATCAGAAACTTCAGGGTACGCACTCGTGTAAATTCTGATGTTTTATAACATTATTGGTATTTATCGAAAAAAGTATTTTTTGTATGCGTGACTTTGGCGATATACTGTAACTTAAAAGTAGTTTTTGTATACATGTACGCGACCATCGAGTGAACAAGTCCGTGAACTGAAGACCCCGTAAACCCAACTTTATATATAGAAAACTGGGGTTTACGGGGGTATATATTATTTGTCTTATTTCTGCTCCAAGACATAGGTTGTGGGTACTCGTTAGAACCGCCTCAGTCGAGCACCCTCAACCTATGTTTTGAACATTTATTACAAAAATATTAAAGATTTTCATCAGAAAAGTGGCCATTTTGGAGATGTGAAATATGCACTATTTATTGTAATGTTTGGCGATGTACTGTAATTGAAAAGGAGTTCGGAGTGCCACTGTAAAAAATAACATGGTCATGTTATTTTTCAGAATGTGAAATAACACCTTTTCACAATGTAAAAATACCATTTTTATTTGTTTCAAATATGCATTTAAATTCACTGCGAAATATAAGATAAATTAATTATTAAGGAAAAGGTATGGATTAAGGGAATGGGAAGACCTAGCAGATGTTTTCCACCATTATTCAAAGGGAGCCAACTTTCGGGACGAAATATAAGATTAATTAATTATTAAGGAAAAGGTATGGATTAAGGGAATGGGAAGACCTAGCAGATGTTTTCAACCATTATTCAAAGGGAGCCAACTTTCGGGACTTCCTGTGAACGGGAAGACCTAGCAGATGTTTTCCGCCATTTTTCAAAGGCAGCAAACTTTCCGGACTTCCTGTTCGCTTTTCTATAAATTCAGCCCCATGGAAAAAGGGGTCTGTTCTTAAGGGGAAAAATGTGCTCCTCTTGAGCAAATTCTTTATTTTAAGAATTGGTCCCTTATTAGTGACATGGGAGACAAAAATACTTTTGCAGGTGTTGGCTCCCCGGTGTATTTGAATAAATGGATTTCAAAGTATCCTCACCAAATTCAATGGAATAAATCATAAAGTAATAGCGTCCAGTGGCGAAGAAGATTCTTTTGGCATGTGTGATAGTGGACTGTTTCAAGAATATGATTTTTAATTGTATTTTTCAAGATTCTTTTTTTTTTAAATCGACCGATCATGATCCTAGGTGGACGAAAACCGGCGTTCCCGAAGAAGCAAACCACCTGTCATTCACCAGCAGAACTTGGTATCTCACACGTGACAATCGCGAGGCTTGAGCACTCAGCGGTGAGAGCCCAGAGTCAGCCGCGAATCTTAACCACTAGGCCACGGGCGCCGGTCCAGTTTTAAGTCGATTGTGCATTCTTTCATATCTAGGTTACCTTTTAGCGGTTTACCAGTACTCATGTTGTGCGAGTCCGTTCATGCATACACACCTTATTAGTTTCATTAGGTGATAGGGATTGAGATATCCTTTCATCTCATCTCATTGTCGGGAAAAAGGCCCACAAAATTGGAAGCAACGTCTCCAAAATGACCTAAATAGTGTTGACGGGGGCGTTAAACCTCAAATCACACAAACCAACAAACCAGTACCCATGTGCGTCCGGCTTCTGGCCCAAAATGGTTACTTTTCTGAAGAAAATATGTAACATTTTTCTTATATGTACTCAAGACATAGGTTAAGTGTGCTCGTTAGAATCGCTTCTTTGAGGCGGTTCTGACGAGTGCATTTACACCCTTGTAAACCCCAGTTTTCTCTGTATGAAGTGGAGTTTAGAGGGGTGTTCATTTCACAGACTTGATAACGTAATGACAGCATTGATCCATTTGGTACCAGAAACTCCAAAACCGGTACCCTTTGCAAACAGTGCAGGCCCAGATCAGACGCCGCAAAACGCGGCATCTGATCGGGCCTACACTGTTTGCAAAACAATTAAGCCATTCCCAAAATAGATTTTGAAGAAAACACAACCTGACACCCCTTATTTTGAAATGGACTCCTGCTATATATAAGGAGGAAGATTCCATTTGGTACAAAAAAAGGTTGAGTAGGATTTAACAACAGTCCATCGGCGCTTTGAGAAATTGATTGGGATATAGCTGCCGCGCTGAGCTGCAACCCACCGAACACGAGTACTGGTACACCGTATGGGTTTAACAGTGCACAGGCAAAGCGATGCAAGTCGGACCGTCCCTACTTATAAATCCTCAATTTCGTTTAAAAGTCCCACCAAATAGGAAGTAAAACATAAGCGAATGCAGTGATCAAGAATCGATACAATTAACCCACATATCCCATCAGAGACACCAAAGGGAAAGAAACACGAACATGAAACAACTAGACCGTAATGGAAACATCACTAGCGGAAAGCCAAAAGGACAGATACTTTCCCACAAAATGGCCAAATGGCTATCCAAAACAAAAATATATAAGCAATACACACAATTAGAGACAAACTATAACAAAATTAAGCCGTGACAGAAGAACCGCATTGGAACGATCAGTAACATCAGGAAAACACGCCTATATAATTTTGACCCCCATGAGCCCCACTTGTATGTAGTAAAACTGGGGTTTAAAGGTTAAACCTTATTTTTATTATTTCTGCTCTAAAATATAGATTGTGGGTACTCGTTAGAACCGCCTCGATGAGGTGGTTCTAACGCGTACCCACTATCTATATTTTGAGCATAAATAAGAAAAATATCACAATTTGTCATCTTAAAATTTTCATTTTTTCGGCGATAAAGTTTGCAATGTATCTGTATAGGCGTGTTTTCGTAATGAAAAGTATTTCACTGGGCGGGGGGCTTAAAACGATTTTACGTGGCCACAATCCTCGCCCCAACTTCTGTCGTAGATCAGACAAACAATTTATTCCGTCCGCATTAAGGTTTCCTAACTCATCAGTGCTACATCTCTGAGAACATAAAAATCAAACAATTACAGAGATGGAAACACGGTGAGGACTCGACAGCATGAATTAACTGAAATGCTGGAGCAAAAGAAAACCAACAGTTAGACTCCGGTGGGCCCCAACCAGTCAGGCTCCAAAATGACCTAAAAGTGTTGACGGGGACGTAAAACCTCAACTCAAACAAACAAATAAATACGTTTTTTTCTGCGGCTTCTCGCCCATCTCTGATTATCGACCGACTGAAATAAGTGAAGGGACGTAAAACCAACACCACAAAAAAACTTATTTGAATTACTTTTATAGTCTCACACTTCACGCACGACAGTTGCTTGCATCTGAACACCGTCATACCACAGATCCAACTGTATCCCAATTTGTGAAAATCAGATAACAAACAATAAACGACCGAATTAACTCTTATCCTGCTGTTCACGACAACCCCTATCTTTGGAAACAGTGTAGATCCAGATCAGATGGCTTCTTAAAGAAGCCATCTGATCGAGATCTACACTGTTTGGCATTCAGTTTATGAATTTGTAGCATAAAATTACATCAAGTAATTTGATTGGTTGATAGACAGAAATGGATGTGGCTTAAATGAGTATTCAGCAAGATATTAAGCAAACATATTGAATAACAAACCTTATACATTACAATCCAGTATGAAATAACGGACAGAATTTTTGGCTAGTAGGATTTATAAAACGCATCTCGTTATAACATGGTGTCAAATAAATAAATAAATTATTCAACCAATTCAAGCCGTAAGACCCAGGGCCCAGTTGTTCAAAGCATCGTTAGCTTAACGAGCTCGTAAGTGGTCAAATTGATAACTGTTCTAGCAAATACAATATCGAAAAGTTTGGTATTTTTGCTGAAAAAAAATGTGAGCAGCTTTTGCGGAAGCAAAAGCTGCTCACAGGTTTTCACCAAATTTCAGCATATTTGCCATATTTAATGATCAAAGTTTTGACGATACGTTTACGTGAACTAACGACGTCGTAAGTTTTGAACAACTGGCCCCAGATTCTACTGCGTCTTTCCTTCCTAAAAAGGGTCTTTTCTGAGGAAAAACGAAAACGAAAAAATAAAACATTACGATAACATACCCGTGTTAGATAGTGCATTCTTTAATTTTTCCAAAGTGGCTACTTTTCCAATAAAAGTTGTGATTTTGTTTACCTCAAACATAGATTGTGGGCGCTCGTCAGAACACCTCTTAAGGCGGTTCTAACGAGTACCCAGAGCCTATGTCATGCAGCAAATATAAGAAAAATAATGTATAACCCTGTAAACACCGGTTTTCTCTATATAAAGTGTGGTTTATATAGGTATTCATGTCACGGACTTGTTGACATTAAGAGAAAAGAAAACAAATATTTGTATAGATGTATTGTTTGTTTGTTTGATGTGAGGTTTAATGTCCCCGCCAACAGTGAAAGGTCATTTTGGAGACGTTGCTCCAAATTCTGTGGGGCTTTTACCCGACGTTGGGATGAAATGACATCTCAAGCCCTGTCGCCCAATGAAACCAATAGGGTTTATAAGCATGGACGGTCCGACTCGCACCGCTTTGCCTCGGCAGGCTTAGATCCTCTAAGCGGTTTACCAGTAATCGTGTGCGGGTCGGATTTAGCTCTGCGTGGAAGCATCGTGCAGCCCATATATTTCTTCAAGCCCCAATGGGCGGGGGCCGATAGATAGATGTATTGGAAATCTTATACCAAGCCATTATCTAATTTCTGAACACTGAAGTCAAGTTATCGATAAGTCGCCTCTTTCTGCTTCATTTGTTGAAGGGCAGCTGTAATAAGACGTCGAAGTAAATCCTCAGTCTGCACGACATTTTTAAGAATTTTCTAATACGTTAACCCATTTAGTACCAGAAACTCCAAAACGGGTACCCTGGCAAACAGTGCAGGCCCAGATCAGACGCCGCAGAACGCGGCGTCTGATCAGGGCCTCCACTGTTTGCTCAAAGTTCCGCCAATGTCTAAATCAGTTTTGAAGAAAAAACAACCTGACACCCCTGAATTTTGAAATGAACTCCTGCTATATATAAGGAGGAAGATTACATTTTGTACAAAAAGGGTTAATCTCTAAAACGGTCATTTCGCTAGTAGATTTCAAATAACGATTCTTTTAGTTTCAGATGGTGCACCTTCGTATGTGAGTAAAACCAATGAAGATCTTGATGACGCAAATGTTAGCAAGGCGCCAAACGTCCAAGAACAGTTTCTAGTTAATGTCACAGACGCTGCGACAACGAATGTTTCCGAGGAAACGGGCGTATTAATTGATACTCAGACACCGATTACGAGTGAAACCATTTATAAGAATGTGACAGAGAACTTCTGGAGCATTTTTCACTTGAACTCGACGTTGTTGAAAGGAAACGAAACGATGACGTTAAACTTGAATGAGACGTCAATAGACCTGCCCGAGGATATTGCTGATCTTTCCTGTTCTTTTTTGATCAGTGAGTATGGTCGGTGGAACTTGGGGTTTAAGTACTCCATAGACGACTTAAAACAACGTCTTTGTAAGTGTACGGGGATGTGTTTGGAAATAACTCTGGCCCCCGATGTGAGGAAGCGGGTGCATAATGAAATCTATGGTGCTTTGTCGGACAGAAATAAGCCAGTGTTTATCGCCGTCGTGACAGTCTACTCCTTCCTTCTATTGGTGGGTCTGACAGGTAAGTACATTTACTTGCTTTATGCTATAATTAACACCACCACCTTAAAGGTCCATGAAATGAACACACACATAATCCCCGCTTTATATTGAGAAAACAGGCGTTTACAGGGGTATACTTTATTTTCGTTTTTTTTCTGTTCCAAGACCATCACGAAAACACGCCTATATAATTCTGACCCGCTTGAACCCCACTTCTATATAGTGAAACTGGGATTTACAGGGGTATGCATATTTTAGAAATAAGAATAATATCACAATTTTTCCTCTCAAAATTTTCGCTTTTTCGGCGGTAAAGTTTACAATGTACATTAAAATTCCTATATTAAGACCACCTTTGGGAAGGCAATTATCGCCTGCAGACCCCAGCGGGATAGAAGGCTGCACATAAGGCAAAGACATTTTAAGTGAAACCTTACGATTAGAAAGCAAGAATGACCCTTTTATTCACACAAAATGGCCATGGATTTTACGTGGTGTCAAACTATGCCCTAAGTTCTGCCGTGCGTGTACACATGTAATGTTGAGTCCGCTTGAAGGGTTTCTTAATCATCGGCACATTTTCTCCAAGAACAAAGAACTCAAACAAATTCAGGGATAAAACAACGATGAAAACTCGCCAGCATGCATCACGTGAACAAGTCCGTGAAATGAACACCCCCTTACACCCCACTTTGTATAGAGAAAACTGGGGTTTACGGGGGTAAACATTATTTTTCTTATTTTTACTCCAAGACATAGGTTGTGGGTACTCCTTAGAACCGCCTCAATGAGGCGGTTCTAACGAATACCCACAACCTATGTTTGCAGTATTTATAAGAAAAAATTCAGGGATTTTCATCAGAAAAGTAGCCATTTTGGAGATGTGAACAATGGACTATGTCGCACGGGTGTGTTACCGTAATGGAAATAGCTAAAATGCTGAAGCAAAAGAAACAAAAAAAGTTTGACAGACATCTGGAACCAACAGACTTATTCAAACGTCTTGAGGCCGGAGCCATCATTATGATAACACACCCATGTGACATAGTGCATTCTTTCATATCTCCAAAATGGCTACTTTTCCGATGAAAAGTTGTGATATTTTTCTTATTTATACTCCAAACATAGGTTGTGAGTCCCGTTAGAACCGCCACATTGGGGCGGTTCTAACAAGCACCCACAACCCATGTCTAGGAGCAGAAATAAGCAAGGTAACGTATACCCCTGTAGACCCCAGTTTTCTCTATATAAACTGGGGTTTAGAGGGATGTTCATTTCACGGACTGGTTGTCATAATGTTATAGTATCTGAGGCCCAACCCAATGGCGTACCATTGAAGACGGAAGCAAAGTTGCAAAGTGTGATTGTGTTACCACCATTCAATAGGTCTGTTGAAGTTAATTTTTTGTATTGAAGGATGGTTATTCAAAATTGATGACTGAAATCATTGCATGTGGATATTTCTCTGGTTTTGGATAATTAGGGGACCTCCTTGCGAGCCGAACAGCCAACCAAACTATGTAAACGGCGGCGGAAGATTAGGGTGAAGGTTGGGGCCCCGTAAAACTGTTTAACCCCACCCCAACTACCACCATCCCGGTTATTATTACTGGCCTTTTCCGGTTTCGGTTTTGTTTGTTTTATATTCGGTGCTCGTCAGTTTTAAAATCATAACGGAAACACGCTTAATCTAAGACATTGTAACCTTCATCGCCGAAAAACTGAAAATTTTAAGATAAAAAATTGTGATAGTTTTCTTATTTCTGCTCAAAATATAGCTTGTGGGCACTCGTTAGAACCGCCTCATCGAGGCGGTTCTAACGAGTACCCACAATCTATATTTTGGAGCAGAAATTAGGAAAATAAGGTTTACCCCTGTAAACCCCAGTTTTACTATATTAAAGTAGGGTTCAAGGGGGTCACAATTATATAGGCCTGTTTCCGTGACGGCTTTTTTTTTTTCTTTTTAAAACGTTTGTGTTTTTCCAAATTATAAAGTTCATTAAAGGCAATTGAGTTGCCATCTGTATGGAAAAGGGCTGCTATCTCGGCTTTTCGCCTGTGACTTTGTCGTTTGCTAAGCTGTGTTTGTCCATTTTTTCCTTTAATGCTTACATAGGCTTTGACCTTTGATTCTATCAGTTTTTTGGTGTATCAAGTAAAATTTATACAAATATGTTTTGTAAAACGGTAATCCGTTGGAAGTAAGATCTGCAACATAGAACTGAAAATTGTGAAGTGTTCAAGTATTTCTGGACCAGACCAGCTAGTTTCGGCCAAATAGGAATAGGACTCATCAGAGACCCTGCTGTATTTTAAAAATTCTACAATTGAATCAATAATCCCAAAGAACTATACAGTATAATCTACAATATGATGAAGGGCAGGGAGAATTTTTACGGCTGCCAGATATTCCCTTAACACCAGTTGCATCACGAAAACACGCTTATATAATTTTGACCCCTTGAACCTCACTTTAATATAGTACAGCTGGGGTTTACAGGAGTAAACCTTATTTTTATAATCTCTGCTCTAAAAATCTATAATTTGAGCAGAAATAAAAAACAAATATCACAATTTTTCATCTTAAAATCTTTGTTTTTTCGGGTAGTAAAATTTACAATGCATTTGTATAGGCGTGTTTTCGTAATGCTTGTGATTTTTCTATGATCGGACCAAGAGCAAAATGACCACCATATATGATAAGTCGCAGAATTATAAAGACAAAAATTCCAGAAAAAGCAATCAATATGAAATGCGATGAATGTTGAATGAGTTTTACTCGTTGTTTGCCAGAAAATCTTCTCAGAAACGATGGCTGAAATTATTAATCTTACTTCCATTCAAGATAAATGTATGTTTTTAGACAAATGTATTCACTGTTTGCCATGATACTCAACAGTTTTATATGTATCAGCTTGAACCGATTAAGCCAATACTCGTAGCTTTTAAGTCATTGCATACGATGAACCCCTAAAGGGGACCATTGGCAAACAGTGCCATGCAGGCCCAGATCAGGGCCTGCACAATTTGCCGACAGTATTTTCCGTCAAAAATGGATTACAAACTAAAAAATAGGCCTCCACCCCTTATATGACAAATGGACATCCGACATATAGCAACCAGTATACAATGGGTAAATAGTTCTTTAATGACAAAGACAGATTCTACATTGCACCTCTTGAATTTTGTAGGACGTTTATCTCGTTTTATAGGGCATTAGGTTTAAGGCACTTGAAAATAATGAAATAAATATGATCTTCGCCAGACGACCATGCTTACATAAAACTCAATTTAAAGATGGGATTCAACAGATCAACAGAAGAAAATAGATTAAAGATCAACATTAGAGAAACTTTCAAAAATGAATTTTGAACCATTTTATTAATTTAAGGTACCACTTTCAAGTCGCATCGCTGTACGTTTGGTATTAACATTTTATACAATGTATCAACTCATTTTGCAGTTCCTTACAGATGACACAGATGACTTAGGAGTGGAAATCTTTCCACTGACCGTTCCAAGGCGGTTCTTCTGTGGCGATTTATTTATGTTGTTGTTTGTTACTTACTGTGTGTATCACTTGTGTCTTTTAAGTTTGGATGGCCATATGGCCATTTTGTGGGAAAGTAACTGTCCTTATGGCCTTCCTTTGTTTAGGTTTCCATTATGGTCTGGTCGCTTAATGTTTGTATTTCTTTCCCTTTGGTGTCTTTGATGGGTGGAGTAAGTTAATTGTATCGATTCCTGATCTTTGTTTTACTTCTACTTTTCATTACATGGAGGTACAGTAAAATTCTGCTATTGAGACCACCTAAAATTAAGACTAATTCTGCTTTAAAAGGCTTATTTAGAAGACTGCAGTTATTCTTTTTTCGTGTTTTCTGCACACTAAGTCCTCTGGTCAGGGACCACCTTTGTGACTGTTCAAAAGTGGTCTTAAGACCACTTTTGAACAGTCCCAAAGGTGGTCTTAATATAGGACTTTTACTATATATATATACTTTTATTTCCTAACAGATCATCGAAAAAAGTGAAGGCAATGACCAGGAAACGATTCAATTGCCTCATACCTCCCATGCAAGACATCAAAGGGACAGAAACACACACATAAAACAAAATCTATTCCCATTTTTTAAAAGTAATTAGACGGTCACTAATGAGTTTGATTCATCATTTTCCTTTTTGCTAATGTGTTCTTCGTTGTGAAAGGTACCCTAAGAAGCTTTAATTAAGTGAAGGACATACATTATGTGAGTGTTTCAAACTGCTTGGAGACGTTGACCAAACGTAAAGTATTGTTGTGCTTTATGGTTGAACGTCAAAAAACACTTGTAGACTTGGTGCGAAAAGTGTTTTATTGGCATAAATGTATCTTCATTTACATTCACACAAAAGGGCAAAAGATGGACTGATAATTGCCTCCACTTCTATTTTGTTATGCATGAGAACGTAAAACCCAAATGAAAAATGTATACAGATTATTACATGCGTTTCATGATCACCCTAATTTAGTTAGCCAAAGGCTCCCGTTTTCGACTGACGAGCACTTGCTTGAGCTCCAATATTCATCCAGTGTTAACAATATACATATGTTATGATCAGTTCATCATTTGCATAAAAACTTCGAACAAATGCGATTCTAATTTAATGATAGACAATACCATACTATAAATGCCAACATTTCTTGATGATTTTGTTTAGTCTTTATATGATACCAAATTCATGGTAGGCCATTGCCATTTTTTTTCAGGATGTTTGAATGTTTATTAGTTTCATCGATATTCGTGTGATTATAATATTGTTTTACTTTCATGACATCATTGTATTATCAAGCAGCTGAAAAGGGCTATTTTTCACAAAAAACCATCAACAAGTCATTGACCTAAGGCGCTTTTCAAATGAATCGGGCATTTCCTAAAACAAACAAACAAAAAAAAAAACAAAAAAAAAAAAAAAAAAAAAAAACACTTGAATGAAATTATTTTGTGTGCGCTAAATTAATCGAACACTGAACCACTGTACAAGAAAGCTTAATTATAACAGTTGCCAGACGAGATACTGAAACAAACTGGGATATCTTAATCAAACACAGTTCCAAAGGAATATAGGGAGAAGCCTCCGTAGTGTAGTCCCCTTTAACACTAATTAGGTCATTTTGGAGACGCTGCTTCCAATTTTATGGGACTTTTAGCCAACATTGAGATGATATGACACCTCAAGCTCTAACGCCTAATGAAATCAAAAGGTTTATATGCACTGGACGGTCTGACTCACTCTACTTTGCCTGGACAGGCTTAGACCTTCCAAGCGGTTTACCAGTACTCATGTGTGGTCAGTTTCATTCTTCGTGGAAGCACCATGCATCCAAGTCTGTTTCTCCAAGCCACGATGGGCGGAGCAAAGACTCTGTAACAGTGTCATCCTACATCTTTTAAGAGATTTGGAGCCCGATGTTTGTTTTTTTTTAGCTCACCAGAGCCGAAGGCTCCGGGGGAGCTTATAGGATAGGCAGTTGTCCGTCGTCGTCGTCTGTCCGTCGTCTGTCGTATGTCGTCGTCTGGCGTCAACACTTTCAAACGACATCTCCTCTGAAGCCATTGGGCCGATTGGGCCCACATTTTATCTGTAGCATCCTTGGGCTGGGGGATTGAGAGTTTGTGTTTTTTATGAAAATCGGCTCATTAGATTGGTTGCTATGGCAACTTGTTGTTTCCATAGACTTATAATGGGGAAAATTGAAAAATGGCATTTACTGCCAAGCCTCTGCAGATATTTTGACACAACTTGCATAGAAATGTTCCATAGGCAATCTACTATCTGCCGTATGATTTTAGGCCTTCTGTTCATTTTTATTGGTTGCCATGGAAACCAAAATGCAAAAAATAGAAAAAAAAAATACTTAAAAAATCATCTCCTCAGAAACCATATGCTCTAGGAGGCTGAGACTGTATGAAAATATTCACCATATTTGCCTTTACAGGTTTTATGTTTTTTTTATAAAATTTGGCCTTTTAGTTTTGTTGCTATGGCAACTTAAGAGTTTCCGTTGACTTATAATGGGGAAAACTGAAAAATGGCATTTACTGCCAAGTCATTGCAGAAATTTTGACAAAATTTACATGGACATGTTCCTTGAATAAACTTCTCTCAGCCATAATGCTTTTATGTCAACCTGGGGGTCCCCTAGGTTGTGCCGGGGCCATGCCCCGCCCTCTCCACTTCATAAACTGCCTTATATCTCAGATACCTTACAGGTCCCAACCCCTAAACCCTATATATTCTTGTTCCTTATGATAAGATGCATTAAGTGACACCAACCTGGGGGTCCCCCAGGATGTGCCGGGGACATGCCCTGCCCCCTCTATTTCATAAAATGCCATTTATTTCAGAAACCATTCAGATCCCCACCCCTAAACTATATATATTCTTGTTCCTTATGTTAAGATGCATTAAGTGACACCAACCTTGGGGTCCCCCGGGATGTGCCGGGGACATGCCCCACCCCCTCCACTTCATAAAATGCCATTTATCTCAGAAACCATTGAGATCCCCACCCCAAAACCATAGATACTTTTGTTTCTTATGATAAGATGACTCAGTGACACCAACCTGGGGGTCCCCCGGGATGTGCCGGGGCCATGCCCCACCCACTCCACTTCATAAAAGGCCCAATATCCAAGTAACCTTACAGATCCTCACCCCTAAACCATATATATTCTCGTTCCTTATGATAAGTCGCATTCAGTGACACAAACTTGGGGGTCCCCCGGGATGTGCGGGGGGGGGGGGGGCATGCCCAACCCCCTTCACTTCATAAAAGGCTAAATATTCCAGAAACCTTACAGACCCCCACCCCAAATCCATATATATTCTTGTTCCATATGATAAGGCACATTCAGTGACACCAACCTAGGGGTCACCCAGGTTGTGCCCGGGCCACACTCCACCCCACGACTTCACAAAAGACCATATATCTGAGAAACTGTTCAGAGCCCACCCCTAAACCATATATATTCTTGTTCCTTATGATAAGACGCAAACAGTGACACCAGCATGGGGGTTCCCCCGGGGTTCCACGGGCCATGCCCCACCCCTTCATTAAAATCCATATATCTCCGAAACCGTTCAGATCCCCACCCCTAAACCATATATATTCTTGTTCATTGTTATTAGACACATTCAGTCAACCCTGTCTTGGGGGGGTCCGCAGGGGCCATTTCTCTCTCTTCCACTTCATAAAAGGGCCTCATATCTCAGAAACCGTTCAGATCCCCACCATTTAACCATATATATTCTTGATCTTTATGATAAGACATATTCAGTGACAACAATCTTTGGCTTTTCTTGGATCTGCCATGTCGAATCCCTCCATTGCTTAAAAGGCCTTACATCTCAGGAACCATACATATCCCCACCGCTAAACCATATATGTCTCTGTTCCTTTTTATAAGACCCATTTAGTGACACCAATCAGGGCTCCATTGGGCAGTGCCCACCTGAGCTATGGTTTATGAAATTTGGCTCTTTGGTTGGTTTGCTATGGCAAGTTAAGAGTTTCCATTGACTTATAATTGGGAAAATTGAAAAATGACATTAATGCATCTCAAGATATTTTGTCAAACTTTCATAGAAATGTTCCTTTAATAATGTTCTTTTTGGCCTATTGCCACAGGTGGGAAATTGTCAACTGTCATCTGTTGTCTTCAAGCGACATCAGAACTCTGAAGCCACTAGTCTGATTGGGTCGAAATTTTATCTGTAGCAGCCTTGGGAGAAGGGCTTCCATGGTTAATTAAAATACATTGCTGCCAGTGGGCAGTGGCCCCCTGAGCTCTGGTGAGCATTGTGGCCCATGGGCCTCTTGTTATTTTCATAAGTTCTGACGGCTAAATGTTGAGCCCTGATTCATGATTGTCTAGATATATAAATTTGATATCTCTCTACCATCACCATAACACATTCTGCTCTAACTCCAAAATGGTATTTTTCTAGAGTATTTTTGTACTGAAAAATAGAATTGGAGACAATGACCAGGAATCGATATAATTACCTCACGTCTCCCATCTAAGACACCAAAGTGAAAGAAACACAAACATAAACAAATTTACCATAACGAAAGCGTCACACGCGGAAATCCAAAAGGACAGTTCCTTTCCCACAAAATGACCAAACGGCCTAAATAAAAATCTCTTAGCAATACAAGCATTCAAAGACAAACTAAAACAATAATAAAAGCCCCCGCCAATCGGAGCTTGAAGAAATAGATTGGCAAAACGATGGCTTGTTACGTTCAATCCCATTAAAACTTTACCCTTAGAAATCCAGACTTTATGCCACTTCTTGAATTCGACGGTACAAATATAAAGTTTGTAGAACATCATAAGCACCTGGGCTTAACCTTTTCTCATAATGGCCAATGGACCGAGCACATACGTAACATTCAAGTTTCCGCAGCAAAACTTCTGGGCATTATGCGTAAGTTGAAATTTTCGCTCAGTCGAAGTGCACTAAACCAGATCTATTTCTCTTATCTATTACCTATACTGGAGTATGGATCGGTCGTCTGGGATGGCTGCACTTTGCAGAACTCTGATATTCTTGACAAAGTTCAAAATGAGGCAGCCCGAATAGTAACAGGTTTAACAAGGTCAGTCTCTTTGGACAGATTATACAGAGAATGTGGATGGCTTCGATTATCTGTAAGACGACAACAACAAAAATTAAGCTTTATGTTCAAAGTCAACCATGGCCTAGTTCCGATGTATATCACTGACTTAATACCACCTTTGGTGAGGGACGTTTCAAACTACCCTTTAAGAAACATGAACGATTACTCAATTCCATATGCACGCACTGAAATTTTCAAAATTCTTGTATTCCATCAGCAGTATCTTGCTGGAACAATGTTGATAACAGTCTTAAAAATTTGAATACCTTTTCGTCTTTTAAGTACCATTTAAAACGCTCAAACGAAAACTATTATACAGTACCTAAATATTATTTTTCTGATGAAAGACGTTTGGCAGTTCTGCACGCAAGAATCCGTAATTATTGCAGTAATCTGAATGCTGACCTGTATAACAACTTCTTATGCCCAGATCCTACTTGTAGCTGTTTAGTTGAAATGGAAAATGCAGAACACTTTTTCTTTCACTGTAACAAATATATTAACCAACGTTTGGCTTTATTCAACTCTCTACGAACTTTCCAGCCTCTTAGTGTTGAACTATTGATGTTTGGAAATCCTAACCTTAACACCGAAGGCAACAATTTCATATTTGCATCCGTTCAACGTTTTATCAAAAGTTCTGACCGATTTACGTAAATAGCATCGATTGATACGAATCTGTTAAGTATAAGTGTACCAACCCCCAGCAAGCGTCCTTGTCATGTTTTTTCATCCTTTCCAATGTTCATCATATCATCCACCTACTATCCGTTTATGTATTATGTATTATGTTTATGTATTATGCTCATATGTCTTGATATAACGTGATCGCTATTATTTGCTTAATGCTCTGTTTGTTTGTTGTAGGGGAAGGGCCGTAACTAATGTTGAGATAACTTGTGGCCCGACCCCTTGCTTGCAAATATAAGCAATAAATATGTTTAATCTGAAGAAATAGATTGGCTGCATGATGCTTCCACGCAGAGCTGAAACCGACCCGCACACGATTATTGGTAAACCGCCTAGAGTATCTAAGCCTGCCCAGGCAAAGCGGTGCGAGTGTCGCGCCGTCCATGCTAATAAACCCTATTGGTTTCATTGGGCCGCAGGGCTTGAGAAGTCACCTCATCTCAATGTTGGGTAAAAGTCCCACAAAATTGGAAGCAACGTCTCCAAAATGACCTTTACAATAATGACGGGGACGTTAAACCTCAAATCAAACAAACACACAAAAAGAATTATAAACCACAACAGAAGAACCGCCTAAGAACAGTCAGTAAAAAAGGTTTTTAATTGTGGGCCTTAAGTTTCAGTTATGTGCTTTATGCTTTGCTTCCAAAAGATAACCCTTTCACAGAACATGTTTAACGTCACTGCAGCTGGTGTGTGGTGGCCATAAAAAGTCTCCCTACTCTTCATTGTTGTGCAGTTTATGTTTTGTCCTTGTAAAACGATAATACGTGTTAATTTTTAAAGTTCATGCGGTAATCTTAAGGAAGCGTTCCGGCCATTTACGGGTTTAAATCATTGTGAAAAAAAAAAAAAACAAAACAAAAAAAAAAACATTCAACCAGTCGTGACCTTTTCTTAAATGCTTCTGGAGCAAAAATAAGCCTCAGATAGTCTACGTCTATTGGCACTGACCGTCTCACCGCGATTGTTTCTTTGTAATTATTGAATAATTATTAATTGGTTTATGTTGTTGGTTCAAGTTTTGTATGCATTTATGTGAGTTTTATGCTACAAATCCCTGTATATTCGTTCGGTGCTGGTTGAATGTTTCCTTTGGCCATGCTTTTCTTGATCAACCCACATAAAACAATGGCATCTTCCACCAAGTATGTTTGGAGAAGAGGATTTGCAATTATTGAGGTGTCAGATGTTTGCGTATTCGTGGGTTACGGCCCCAAACTTTCGGATGAGTCGTGAAACCGAGGTCCTATCCCAAGGCTACAATTTAAAAAGGCTGTGTTGAGTTCCACTATGCGAATCTATATACCAAATATCAATGACCAGGACCTTCTGGTTTCAGACAAGGAGATTTTTTGAAAGAAGTTTTCCAATATTAGTCTATGTTAAATATTTGGGCACCGGGGTGGGACCATATTTGGTCCCAAGGCTATAATTTGAACAATCTTTATAGAGGTTCACTAGATGAAACTTCATACCAAATACCAAAGACCTGGGCCTTGCGGTTGCTCGTACGGACGCATGCACCAACTACGGACGACGGACAAAAAGTGATCACAAAAGCTCAGTTTGTCACTAAGTGACAGGTGTCACTAAGTGACAGGTGAGCTTAAAACAAGTCACGTCCTGGTCAGTAAATACTTGACGATGATGGCTGATATGGGTTTTACATAATTCAGACCTTTCTGCAAAAGATAGAATTACGTCTTCGGATGTTTGTAGCCCTCAGCGGTGTCTTAATGTCAGTATAATTGAATTATGTGGCTGAGACTGATTCAGACCTAGCTCCATTCTATTTCTCCTTATTATTGTTGTAGCCGTTTGCTTCTGAATCATGAGAAAATTTATGTAGCGTATAGCTATTTTTCGGAAAAAATCTACGTTACATTTAAAAGACAGTGGGAGCGTGCGCGTGCGTGCGGGTGTGTGTTTGAGTCAAGATTGTATTCAATGTGTCACTGAACAGTTCTTTCTGTCATTCAGTGCCACACAAATCTCGTCTATTAAAAGTTAAAAACCTTTAAAAATCTTCTTGTCTGAACCAGTTATTTTGGTCTCTGTTGGTGAATTTAAATGTATTAAGACATACAATGAAACATCGATAAATTATCATTAAAATGAGAGCATGTAATCCAAATAAAGCTACCCAAGAATGACACGTATAGGACTCAATTGAAGGAATTGTGACTTTAATGATCGCTGCATCTTCTTCTATATGTAAGTTTAGACAAAATTAACCAAATATTTCATTTGGTTCGAGAGATTCCTCTCCGAATTGTCGACTTGCTCATCCCCGAATGATATTGTGCGATAATGAAGGGCGCATTTACGGCCTACCGTTTCTTTCATTGGTTCGCCTGGACGAAGTCCATCAAAAGCTATTGCACTAGACCCGGCGTCGGCGTCGGCGAGCATATTTATGCTTAAGCTTTTTAAGAGGTCACATATTCCAAACCAATCATTCATTTGATTATGAGGGTAGATTTAGAGCCAAGATTTTATTCAGCAGTATGCTTACGAACGAATGGGGGAAGAACCACAATTAAATAATGACGATGCATTGATGAAACCATTGCAAGTAGAAAGCCAAAAAGACAGTTTCTTTCCTTAAAATGGCCAAACAACTATCCGAAATAAAAAAAATATAAGCAGTACTATCGCGGAAACACGCCTATATAATTCCGACCCCCTTGAACTCCATTTTTATATAGTAAAACTGAGATTTGCGGGGGGTAATTCTTATTTTTCTCGTTTCTGCTCTTAAATATAGAGTGTGGGTACTCGTTAGAACCGCCTCGATGAGGCGGTTCTGACGAGTACCCACAATCTATATTTTGAGCAGAAATTAGAAAAATATTACAATTTTTCATAATAAAATTTTCGTTTTTTCGGCGGTAAAGTTTACATGTATTTGAATTGGCGTATTTCGTATTGATACATGCAAATACAAACGATGACAATAATAAAACACAAGCAGAAGAACCAACTTGGAACGGTCAGCAGAACGTTTACTGGGTGGGGTCGGGGGGGGGGGGGGTACGCGAGGTTAAATCGAATTCACGTGGTCACAATTCTCGCTCTTGCTTCTGTAGTATTTTGCCAAATAAAATGTCCGGCCCGTTTGAATGGGGTTCAAACTCATCAGTGCAGCATTGCCGAGAACATAAAAACAAGAGGTCCATGCAGGCCCTGAATCCCTCACTCGATCCATATTGTACAAATGAAACAATAGATAATATGAGGTGGAGTGAAGGATTTGAGCAATTTAAGTTTATGTTGACCTAGAAACATTTCTGTGAAACTAATTCAAAATCAGCCCAGGTGTTTAGGAGCAGAAGTCATTTAAAGATTTTTATATTTTTTCTCTGGTGGTCATCATGTCTTGTGGAGAAAAAGTATTTTGAGCAATTTTTGTAACAGCGTCAACCATGGAACATGCGTATGAAATTGTTTCCGTTTAGAGAAATAAGTCTTTTGGCCATTTTGTGGGAAAGTAACTGTCCTTTTGGCTTTCCGTTATTGATGTTTCTATTAGGGTCTAGTACGGCCCCGCCTATTTGAGCTTGAAGAAATATATGGGCTGCATGATGCTTCCACGCAGAGCTGAAAGCGACACGCACACGAGTACTGGTAAACCGCTTAGAGGATCTAAGCCTGCCCAGGCAAAGCGGTGCGAGTCGGCCCATCCATGCTTATAAACCCTATTGGTTTCATATGGCGGCAGGGCTTGAGATGTTATTTCATCTCAATGTCGGGTAAAAGTCCCATAAAATTGGAAGCAACGACTCCAAAATGACCTTTACAGTGTTGACGGGGACCTTAACTCTCAAATCAAACAAACAAACAATTAGGGTCTAGTTGTTTCTTGTTTGTGTTTATTTCCCTTTGGTGTCTCTGATGGGAGCTGTGGGTTAATTATATCGATTCCTGATCATTGTCTTCATTTCTATTTTGAAGTGTTTCTGATTCAAGTTAAGTTCTTGCTACCATCTTGTTCAACAGAGTGGAACAAATTTGAACAATCTTGACAGCTGATTATCCAAAAGACATTCCTGTGAAATCGTTTATAAAACTTTCCTTGTTTAGGAGAAGTCATTTATAGTTTTCATTTTCTATTTGTAAGCACTGGCAGCCTCCATGTTTAGCAGAATTGAATCATTTGGGATCTTCCCAAGTAAAATTCCTGTGAAATTAATTCAAAATCCATCCATCTGTTTAGGAGAAGTCGAAAGGACTAGAAGTTTGTTCAACATTTTTCTAGTTAAGCTCTGGTGTTCATCTTGTTTATTGGTGCTTAACAGTTGAAGCAATTATGTTAGAGGATCGCCCAAGGAACATTCCTATGAAATGATTTCAATATCCATCTACGAGTTTAGTGCTAATCCTAGCTTTGTCGGATTTTCCGACGGGGTTTTTCGTAATGTATGTGCTAATGGTTGTGTATTATTATTGTTAATTGTTTGATTGTCATTAATTGTGCCTGTTGCACATTGGTCACCTCTTGTGGGGAAGAGGGAACTGGTTGTTGTGCTGTCTGTGATTTGTTTTTTTTTTTCTTGTTATTTACTCTTCCTCTTTGGCATCTATTCCTATATTTGTTTGAGAGCAGGAGTCGTTGGAATGTTTTTCCATTTGTATCTCAGACCAAAGAAGAAAAGTTTGATAAATTTCAGTAAAGTCACCCAAGAAACAGTTCTGTGAAATTTATTTCAAAACCAATCCACTGGTTTAAGCCACGGTCACAAATCACTATTCGAGCCCCGCCCTACTAGTTGGCGACTGATTTGGGGTGAAATCGGGCTGGTGTCCGGCTGGCGTCCCGCCGGATGTTGAGGCATCGGTGGTGGTCGGGAGGGGCCCTGTGAAATTTAAACTCGCACTTAAAATTCTCACAGAGTTCCCACCAACTTCTAGGTCGAATTAAAGTCGAGCTGAGCTCGTACCGACGTCGGGACGATGTCGATGGCATCGGCTGGCATCCGGTGGTCGAATAGAGCGGACCCCGACCAATCAGATAATCGGGCAGATAATCAATGCCGACGCCCGACAGGTTATCAAGCGGAATCCGCTCGACGAATCCTGTTTCGGCTGTCGCCGTACGGTCGCCGACCGGTCGCCTGCCGGCGTCCCGCTGATTGACGCTCGACTATGTAAGGGCCCGATCTCCGATGTGTGCCAGTTTTGAGCAGCCCAGTAGGGATAAGAGGCACCTTGTATCGCTTTTCTTCGAAGAAAGGTTTCTTCGACGTCAACAAATTGAGGGCTGTTCGCCCACCAACCGAGCTGACGCGTTTGTTGTACAGACAGGAGAAGATGCAGATTATATAATCCCTGGACAACTGGACCATTCCCGGCGGGTGTAAACCCGTCCTTCGCCCGGCGACGGGCCATGCCCGGACGGGAACTTGGCGGGCATCTGCGGAACATCGACCGATGCTCGGCCGGCTAGTAACAATCGCCAGGTATACGGCCGGCAACCTGCAGTGCACTGGCCGATTTCCGCCCGGCGTATATGCCGACGC
Organism: Lucinisca nassula; assembly: GCA_963580285.1. NCBI lineage: Eukaryota > Metazoa > Mollusca > Bivalvia > Lucinida > Lucinidae > Lucinisca > Lucinisca nassula. Next base: position 59,798,587 of record OY757014.1, read on the forward strand.
TTCCCCGCAAAAATCTGGCAGACACCGCCCGATTCCCGGCGGATGTCCCTCCAGGCCCCGCACGACAAACTTTTTGCCAAAACCGAGCCAGACATCAGCTTCCGACATCTTCTCGACTTGGACAACTCGGCCGACCGTGGTATAGTTAGTATTACTCGGCCGGGGTACGACGAATTTGTGACCGAGGCATAAGGAGCAGAGGTGATTTAGCTATTTTAGCACGGAGGCCATCTTGTTCATCGGGGCAGGATTGTTGAGCGATTTGGGTAAAGTATCAATAAAGGAGTGTCTGGTGAAAATATTTTTAAATCCATTCACCTGTTTAAGAGAAGTCATTCTAAAGTTTTTTTGTTTTTTTTTTATTTTTGGCACTGGCGGCCATCTTTTTCATCCGAACCAAATTGTTTGAGAATTTTTGGAAGAGCATTAATCAAGAAATATTAGAAAATACGTTCATTGATTAAGATGGATAAGTTGTTTAAATGTCTATTTTTAGCTAATGCAGTCAACCTGTTCATCCAAGCGGAACAGTTTGAGTTATTTTTGTAGTCGGTTATCGAAGAAACATTCCTGTGAAAATATTTCAAAATCAATCCACTTGTAAAAGGCGGAGAAGTTGTTTGAAGGTTTTCTAGTTTTAGCTCTGGTGGCCATTGTTTTTATCCGAGGAGAACAGTTTGGGCAGTTTTGGTCGGGGATCACACAAGAAATATTCCTGTGGAACTAGTTGAAAATCCATCGACGTGTTAAGGTTGGTTGGTTGATTTGAGGTTTAGCGTCCCCGTCAACACTGTAAAGGTCATTTTGGAGACGTTGCTTCCAATTTTGTTGGACTTTTACCCGACATTGAGATGAAATGACATCTCAAGCCCTGTCGCCCAATGAAACCATTAGGGTTTATAAGCATGGACGGGCCGATTCGCACTGCTTTACCTGGGCAGGCATTGATCCTCTAAGCGGTTTACCAGTACTCGTGTGCAAGTCGGTTTCAGCTCTGCGTGGAAGCATCATGCAGCCCAACTATTTCTTCAAGCCCCGATGGGCGGGGTCCGTGACGTGTTAAGGAGATAGAACATTTTCTAGGTTTTAGCTCTTGTTGCCATTTTGTTCAGCTGAGCAGAACATTTTAAGCAATTTGGATAGAGGTCTTCAAGGGAACATTCCTCTGAAATTATTTTAAAATCTTTCCACTGGTTACGAGAAGGCGCTCAAAAGGTGGAGTTTTCTATTTTAGCTCTGGTGGCCGTCTTGTTCATTAGAGCAGAACGGTTTGGGCAAATTTGGTAGAGGGCCATGCAAAGCATCCAAAGAACCTTCAAGTGAAATTATTTTAAAATCCGTTTAGTGGTTAAAGAGAAGTCGTTTAAAGGTTTTTCTAGTTTTAGCTCTGGTGGTCATGTTGATTATCCGATCAGAATGGTTTGAGCAACTTTGATAGAGGGTCACCCAGGGAACATTCATATGAAATTATTTCAACATTCATCCACTTGTTAAGGAGTAGAAGACGTTTAAATATTATTTTTATCTATGTTTAGCTCTGGCTCCCATTTCAAGGAAGATTCCTGTGAAAATATTTCAAATCCGTCCACTGGTTCAAGAGGAGAAGTCATTCAAGGTTGTTTCTATTTTTAGCTCTGGCGCACACCTTGTTCATCCTAACAAAATGGTTTGAGCAATATTAGTAGAGAGTCAACCAATGGATTTTCCTGTGAAATGATTTTGAAATTGGGCCAGTGGACTTGGGGATGTCGTTTCAAGTTTTATCTGTTTTTAGTTCTGGCGACCATTTTGTTCATAAACATTAAGCAATTGCGGTAGAGAGTCAACAAAGGAATACTCATGTAAAAATATTTCAAAATCCGTCCACTAGTTAAGAAGTCGTTTAAACTTTTTCCCCTATTTTAAGGTCTTTTAGCGGGACAGTTTGGGCAATTGTGGTAGAGGGTTACCAAGGAATATTCCTGTGAAATCATTTCGAAATTGGCCAGTGGCCTAGCAGGAGATGGCGTTTTAAGGGTTTTTTTTTCTATTTTAGCTCTGTTCTTGTTTAGCATTTAGGCAATTTTGGTAGAGGGTCACCAAAGAAATATTCCTGTGAATTTATTTGGAAATTGGGCCAGTCGCCTAGGAGGAGATGGCGTTTTAAGTTTTTCCTTTTTTTCTATTATTAGCTCTGACGGTCATCTTGTTCAGCGAAGCGGAACGATTTAGGCAATTTTTGTAGAGGGCTATGCAAGGAACATGCCTATAAAATTAATTTAAATCCGTTCAAGGGTTTCGAAGGAGATGCTTTTTAAGTAAATTGTTGACAGACACACGATGCACGACGGGCAATGCACGACAGACAACAGACATTGAGCGGTCACAAATGCTCACCATGAGCCTTTGGCTCAGATGATCTAATAAAACGAATACATTGGTGAAATAACGACGAGGACTCGACAATGAAATCCTGAAGCAAAAGAAAATCAACAGCTGGACTCCGGTCGACCCGACCAGAGACAGAACATCAGACACAAAACCAACACTAAACACAATACTTAAAAATCTTTAGGCCGGAGCCGTCATGGAGTCTGAGGACCGACCCTTCGGCTTCCAATAAAAGAGGAAAGTTAACAACCATAATAACATCTATCTTGTACTCATATCGAAGAATGAAATGAGTACTGAAATCATTGCAAGCATATATTTTCTTCCGACAATATTTATTTAGGTTACCATGAAATTCAGGTACCGGTAGGCTTTATACAATAACAGATATTTGTCTACATTCGATTTTGAAACTTAATCAAAATGCCGTCTAGAAATTTTATATGATACCGATGACCCTGATTTAGAAGTTCAGCTGTTAAAAATTTAGAAAACCTTCTCGCGCAGTTAGTAAATAATATGTGTAAACCACGGCAGAACGAAGGGCAAGGCTGTAGCCGCAAAAAATCGATTTAAGCCTCCCCCCGCAGTCCGCCCATTATTTTACTGACCGTCCTGAGGCGATGCTTCTGATGTGGTTCATTTTGTCTTTATATGCCTTTGCATGCATATCCCGGTAATATTTTCTTTTATATTGGAAATCCATTTGGCTCATTCGTGGGAAAAAAGAAACTCTTCTTTTGTTTTTCTTCTGTGTTTAAATTGTAATACCGTATATAATATCTAATAATTTAATAGATCATCTGAGCCAAAGGCTCATGGTGAGCATTTGTGACCGCTCAATGTCTGTCGTCAGTTGTGCTTTTGTCTGTGTCCTTCTTTTCCTTTGGTTCTTAGACGGAAAGTGTATGATGTGTCGATTCCTGATCATTGCCTTTCCTTTTTCTTTCGTGGATATTTGACAAAGCTTAGGCCTGTTTCGGACTCGAGCCTTCTATTATAGGCAAATGTTATCAACAAAATAGCTCTTTCGGATAGGCTCGAAGACTTTTGCAGGCATTTGGAACTAATATTAAGAAATCGGTTTAATTTTTGATAAATTATACCTTTTCAGACTTGTTAAAACTACAACAGAACCAAGGGCCAGGATTGTGGCCACGTAAAATCGATCTATGCCCCACCCCTCCCCAACTGAGTAAAAAGCTGCGTCAAATCGATTTCTCCCCCCCTCCAGTGGAATTCGTTTCACTGACCGTTCCAGGACATTTCTTCTGTAGCGGTTTATGTTTGTTATGGTTTGTCTTTGAGTGTGTGTTTCGCTTATATTATTTTGTTTTGGATAGCCAGTTGGCCATTTCGTGGGAAAGTTTGTTTGTTTGATTTGTGGTTTAACGTCCCCGTCAACACTGTAAAGGTCATTTTGGAGACGTTGCTTGCGATTTGGTGGGACTTTTACCCGACAATGAGATGAAATGACATCTCAAGCCCTGTCTTCCAATGAAACCAAGGGTTTATTAGCATGAACGGTCCGCCTCGCACCGCGGTTTCTGGACAGGCTTAGATCCTCTAAGCGGTTTACCAGTACTAGTGTGCGGGCCGGATTCAGCTCTGCGTGGAAGCATCATGCAGCCCATATATTTCTTGAAGCCCCTATGGGCGGGGGCCGTTCGTGGGAAAGTAACTGACCTTTTGGCTTTCCGCTATTGATGTTTCCATTAAGGTCTAGTTATTTCATGTTTGTGTTTCTTTTCCTTTGGTGCCACTGATGGGAGCTGTAGGTTAATTGTATCGATTCCTGATCATTGCCTTCACTTCTATTTCACTGACCGTTCCAAAGCGATTCGTCTGTTGTGGTTTATTATTGTTATAGCTCGTCTTTGCATGTATGTTATATTGTGTTGCTAATAGATGTGATTGTTTGGTAGCCGTTCGCCATTTTGTGGGGCAGTTAATGTTTTTTTTACGTTTTTGTTATGGTGAAGTTGTTTTATGTTTGTGTTTCTTTCCCTTGGTGCCTTGGACTTGGGGTGAGGTAATTGCAGCGATTCCTGATCATTGCCTTTATTTCTATTATGGTAATTTTACCATGGAAAGCAATTAGTCTGATGATTAATCATTTCAATTTATCGTCCAATTAGTGGGACTACACCTGTTTTGGGCAATAGTGTTTCAGAAACATTTATCTCGTATTTCTGTTCCAAAATTGAGATAATTGGTCACGAGAACCACTTCGTTCAATATTAATTGCAGCATATTAGCCTTACCTATTCCTATAATATGATGTGCAATAGCCGGGCTGTTTAAACTAGCAATGTTATATTCACCATCAGCTGTAGTCCTCCTCCCATCCAAGAAACAAAGGACATAAAACAACTTCACCGTAATAAAAACGTCACAAACGGAAAGCCAAAATGGCAGTTACTTTCCCACAAAAAGGTCAAACGGCTTTCCAAAATAAAAATATATTGGTAATACAAACATGCAAAGACAAACTATAATATTAATAAACAATGATAAAAGAACGCCTTGGAATGGTCAGTAAAATCTTTTAACTGGAGGAGGATGTGGGTGTGGGGGTTGGGGCTGCTTTAATCGATTTTACGTGGCCACAATCCTCGCTTGGTTATGTCACGGTTTAGACAAATAATTTGTTCAGTCCGCATGAAGGATTTCTATCTCATCAGTGCAACATATTCGAGAACATATAAAATCAAACGAATATAGAGATGGAACAACGATGAGGACTCGACAGCATGAAATTAACTGGAATGCCAGAGCAAAAGAAAAACCAACAGTTGACTCCGGTTGGCAGCCTACAATCTATATTTCAGAACAAAAATATTGAAAATTATATATGTCTGCCCTTGATAACCGGATATATTTAGTTGGGCTTCTCTATCATCATGTTAACAACTCTATGTAATGAACAGCCCTCTACACCGCACTCTATACAGAGAAAACTGGGTTCACAGGGGTATATATTTTTTATTTCTGTTCCAGACTCAGAGTGTGGGTACTCGTTAGAACCACCTAATTGAATCGCTTCAATAAGGCGGTTCTATCGAGCACCCATAACTCACGTTTGGAGTAGTTATAAGAAAATATCACGCTTTATCATCAGAAAAGTAAGAATTTGGAAGACATTGAAGGCCCCATTGTATACATTGTACAACGAGCGTGTTATCGTAAGGATTCACTGGGGGTTTTACTCCGACTTCATTACGAAAACACGCCTATACAAATACACATGAACTTTACCGCCGAAAAAAATTAAAATTTTAAGATGAAATATTGTGACATTTTTTCTTATTTCTGCTCAAAATATAGATTGTGGGTACTCATTAGAACCGCCTCGATGAGGCGGTACTAACGGGTACCCACAATCTATATTTTAGAACAGAAATAATAAAAATAAGGTATACCCATGTAAACCCAGTTTTACTATATAAAACTGGGGTTCAAGGGTGTCAAAAGTATATAGGCGTGTTTTCGTGATGTATTTTCATGGTGTGATTTTGTTGCTTCCATTACGAACACACGCCTATACAAATTCATTGTTACCTTAATCGCCGAAAAAGTGAAAATTTTAAGATGAAAAATTTTGATATTTTTCTTATTTCTGCTCAAAATATAGATTGTGGGTACTAGTTAGAACCGCCTCATCTATAGATTGTGGGTACTAGTTAGAACCGCCTCATCGAGGCGGTTCTAACGAGTACCCACAATCTATATTTTAGAGCAGAAATAAGAAAATTAGGTTCACCCCTGCAGACCACATTTTTACCATATAAAAGTGGGGTTCGAGGGGGTCAAAATTATATAGACGTGTTTTCGTGATGTCTAATTACTCATGAAGAGACATAAATTCCATTCTTTTGAGATCGGATCTGAACAGAAGAAAATGTTCCAGTGCATAATCGAGAGCTGTCATTTTCAGTTAGCACTGAACTTGCACACAGGGTGGGCTACAGTTTTACATCATAGTGGATTTTTTTTATTTGAATTCCAAAAATTATTAAAGAAAGTGAATACGTCCGTCAGCTGTCAAATGAAAATTACATTACTGTTAACTAGAATCGCTTTGAATCCTGATACTAGATTCTCTGTAAATTATGAATCCTACCTTATAATGAAGCATTACGAAATCTCGCCTATACAAATACATTGTAATCTTTACCGCCGAAAAAAGAGAAAATTTTAAGATGAAAAATTGTGATATTTTTCTTATTTCTGCTCAAAATATAGATTGTGAGTACATGTACTCGTAAGAACCGCCTCGATAAAAATAAGGTATATCAATGTAAACCCGAGTTTAACTATATAAAATTGGGGTTCAAGGGGGGGGGGGGTCAAAACAATATAGGCGTGTTTTCGTGATGGTTAGTTTGAGACCACAAAGCATTTCGAATGTGAAAAGACTGTGTATCCTATAACTTTAAATTTTGTTCTAAATCTGAATTGACAATCTAGACAAAATCGTAATTACATGTAGGCCCGTTAAATGAAATGCTTGACGTATGTACTGTCCTTGATATTTTTACTCCATGAACCTATTTAAGATTTAACATAGATGAAAAGAGCTGGGGGCGTACTTTGGTTCTGGACACACCACGTAAAAAGTCCAAATATATAAATACCCTTCTAACCAAATTTTATATAAGGAAAACTGCGGTCTTCTCCCACATAGGTAAACCGTTCCCTCTATTTTGATCCCCACTTTGAAAATGTGGGTTATCGCATTAGGGACAATGAGTTTTCACGGTTAATGTGTTTATTTATTCTTTCTGTCTTCTTTCTCATCATATATGCCTAAATATATCTTCCAGATTTCTTTGAAATGTAAAAGTAAGAATCTTCAAACCTGGTTTGCATACAGGGTGATGCTTTTATCGTTTTAGGGACAATGGGTCGTTCTCGTCTTATCTGTTTTTTCCGTTCCTTTTGTCTTCTTTTTATCCGTATAGAGCAATGCGATTTTTTCGTCAACTATTAACTTATGTTGCGTATAAGCTTTCTAGACTTTTTTATTGATTCGTTCTATTATTATCCTTCGTCTCCATGTAGACCAATATTATACTGGTCGTTTCAAGGCAGTTTTATTTTTTATTGTTTGGTGTGGTTCAAGTGTTAAATTTTGCCATTCTAACACTTCTGCGTGTCCTAATTTTAAGCCCAGTAAAGGTAATTGAGTTGCCATATGTTCTGGAAAAAGCTGCGGATTCGGCTTGTCGCCTGTGATTATGTTGCTTGTTAAGCTGTGTTTGTCAGTATTTCCCTTTGATGTTTGGGATAGACTTTGGGTTCTGATGCGATCAGTTCCTCAAGTGTCTTTGCTTATTTAATTTGATCTAGAAAGTAATAAGGGCGACTTATATTCTTTAAGAAGCACAGGGTGTTATATTGGCCAATGAAATTTTTTTCGCCGAAGATTTTATTTCTCAGAAACTGTACATACTAAGTATACTGTGTCATGTTGATGCCTTACATTGTGTAATCTCGAAGCCTTATAATTGGTATACTATGCAAAGATTAAGATTTAATTCATGTAAGAAACACTGTGGTTTGTGACTGGCGATCAAGAGGTCTCGCATCCAAGTCTCTGTAAAAATACATTGAAAGGGATAATGATCAGATACTCTAACAGTTCCTGTTTCCTAAAGTATACATTATTTTTGTCCTAAAACATAGAATGTGGGCACCTACATTCTGTGTTTGGAGCAAAATCAAAGTAGAAATGAAGGCAATGATAAGGAATCGATACAATTAACCAACACCTCCCATCAGAGACACCAAAGGGAAAGAAACACGAACATAATAGCTAACCCTTAATGAAACCACTAGCGGAAAGCCAAAAGGACAATCACCTTTGTCCACAAAATGGCTAAATGGCTATCCAAAATAAAAAAAAGATACAAGCAATACACACAGGCAAAGACGAACTATGAACTGTAACAAAACTAAACCGCGACAGAAGAGTCAACAAAAAGTGTTTCACTTTCTGTAATACACAAGAAGTAACACCTTATATAGAGAAATGTTGAATTTACGGTGATATTCATTATAATCTTATTTTTGCTAAAAAATATAGTTTGTAGGTGCTCGTAAGAACCGTCTCATTTGGGCGGTTGCTCTTTGGAACAGACTCATTTAGGCGGTTCTAACGAGCACCACAATTAATATTTCAACTAAAAATTAGAAATCAAAATGTAACATTCTAACTGAAAAGAGAATGCTACTTCTAGAAATAAGAGAGACGCCGCTTTTGCACACGGGTGAATTGTCGTTATGGCAAATCAGGATATTGATAGCATTATCACAGCATGGTCTCGTTAGCCTAATGGACAGGTGATGCTGTAATTTGTACTTTTAGTGAAACAGAATTTGCAACTTTGTGATATTAATGAGCGAGAGATGAAGCATTTCAATCATCGTCCCCATTACGGACGCATAGGAGCCAAGGTTACCCTCCCCCACCCACCTATGAGAGGGAAACTTATACATAAAAGACACAACCAAACTTTCAGCACGCTACACAAGCTAATACACACAAAAGCGAATAGCATAACAACCACTACTTACGACAAAATTGGAAAAAACGTCTCTAAAATGACCTAAATAAAGTTGACGTGGACCTCGTCTCAAACAAAATTCACACTGGTAAGTTACTGGTAAGTGACTTTACGTTTAAACACATTCGTATAATGAGAACCATTTTAACCCACAGTGTCTGCTGGGGAAAGTATGCCCATTTCCACTTTATTTCTGCTCCAAAACACAAATACGGGTACTTGTTAGAACCTCCGAGCTATACTTGCAACAGAGACGCCAAGTTCTGCAACGGAAGGTCAGGTGGTTTTTCTCCGGGTACTCCGGTTTTCGCCCACCTATGATTAACGATCGGCTCGATTTGAGTGAAATAATCTTGAAAGGGCCGTAAAACCCAAACCAAAAAAAAAAAAAAAAAAAAACCCACACAAATACCAAAAATAGTACAGCTTCTGAAAACGTATCATTTCAGAAGTCATGGAAGATAGTTTTACTCATACGCTTGTGTTATCGTATTGATGTTCTATGTGTCTTGGTCAAAGTAACCAAGATAAGCTTCTTACGATATATCGGTTACCTAAACTTCATAAAAGAACGTACAAAGCACGGTTTATTGCAAATTCAAGCCCTTGTACCACCGCAGAACTTTCCTTATTATTACCTTCATGTTTTACTGCCACCAAGAAACATTTGGTTAAATATTGTGACAAAGTCTTTGAAAGATCAGGGAGAAATATGTTTTGGTCTATAAAACAAGAAAAACGCCAAATGGCATTATGGACGGGTTTTTGAAAAAAGGTTAACCAAAAGGTAAATCGGGACGCTGACGCCCGGCCGCCCGCCCGCACGGACATCGCTATTCTAAAGGACGGAATTTTTCCTTGAAAAAAACCCCGTAAAACAATTCTAATGAAGCTTTAAATAAATTGAAATCCAGACATTTTCGTGCTTCAAGTCTGTTTATTTATGATTTTTTCCAACCTTTACACTACACTACACTTCCTCATAATCTGACAAAAGGAAAACTTAATGATTTAATTGAATGGACATTTCATAGGGAAGACCCCCTCTATCTTGCATGTATTGTAAGAAATGCTTTTTTCACTTCTGAAGAGCATAAAAATTATACTTTATGGTCATGTCAGAAAGTGTGTGAAGCTCTCACCTTTCTACTTGACAATTATCACATAAGATTTGGTACTAAGTTATTTAGACAAGTTGTATGTATTCCGATGGGTATTAATTGCGCACCCCTTGTGGCAGATCTGTTTTTGTTTTGTTATGAGAAAGACTTCATGATCTCCCTTTCTGCTGAAAACCAATCTGAAATCATTGAAGCTTTTAGCTCGACTTCTAGATATATGGATGATTTATTAAATATTGACAATACCTTTTTTCGATAGTTTGATCAGTCAAATTTACCCCCCCCCCCCCCAATCCCCGAGAACTTCAGTTTAATAAAACAAATTCTTCTGATACCTAGCACCTGTTTTTGGATTTACATCTATCTATTGTATATGGGTTTGTTTCCTGCAAAATTTATTATAAGCGCGATGATTTTGATTTTGAGATTGTAAATTTTACTTTCTTGGATGGTGATATTCCTCATGCGGCATCCTATGGCGTTTATCTATGAATAATTCGATTTGCCAGAGTGTCTAGTCATGTAAATGACTTGAACACTCGTAATAAATTGTTAACTGCTAATCTTCTTTATCAAGGTTATCGGTATCATAAACTGCGCAAAACTCTTTGAAACTTTTAAAGACGTCATTCCGATTTAATTTCGAACTTCAATTGCCTACACTTCTATTCAATGTTGGACTTAAATTTCTTTTGCAACAAGTTCTGTCGGAGCCCGAATTTTATGGTGACTTACTTATAAATTCACAAAAATATATATATATAATTGCAATGACTTCAGAAACCAATTTCGTAAACTCATTCTTCGATATAAAAAAATGGGTACAACATAAATGTTATACGGCAAACTGCATGCATGGCAGTTAACCCAATCACGGTTGACAACTTTGCTTATCTCTTTAATTGCACGCCGGTGGCCATGCCTCAGATTCTATGACGGTTCCAGCGTAAATGCTTACTGAGAAGTAGAGAGAAATTAATTTCAGGTAATGTTGGTCGGGTCTATAGGAGTCTAACTGTCGATTTTCTTTTGCTCCAGCATTTCAGTGGTTTCTTGGTGTCGAGTCCTTACCGTTGTTTAATTTCTGTGGTTGTTTGCATTCTGTGTTCTCGGAGATGTTGCACTGATTAGTAAGGAGGCCTTTATGCGGACTGAACAAATCATTTCTCTAAATCGCGACGGGGATAAGGGCGATTATTGCGGCCGCGTAAAATCGATTTAAGCCCCCGAGTGGAATTTGTTTCCCTGACCGTTCCAAGGCGGTTGTTCTGTCGCGGTTTATTTTGTTATGGTTTGTCTTTGGGTGTGTTATCGCTTATACATTTTTGTTTTTGATAGCCAATTGGCCATTTTGTGGGAAATTGACTGTCCTTTTGGCTTTCCGATATTGGTGTTTCCATTACGGTCAAGCTAACTCATAGTTGTGTTTCTTTCCCTTAAGTGTCTCTGATGGAAGCTGTGGTTGATTGTTTCGGTTCCTGATCATTGCCTTCATTTCTATTTTGCTTTATCCCGGCTTATATGATTTAGTGATGAACTCCACAATGGGTTTTAGTATTTTTCAAGATGCCTAAAATACAGCCAAATCCATTCGTGATTAATTATTATATTTTATCTTGCAAAAAGATAAAACTATCATCTGCAAAATGATCAATGATGCAGGTTGTCAAGACAATTTGATATAAAATAGTGAAGAATTTCATTTATTATACTTGTGATATGTCTAATCGACTTGTTTGACAGTGCACGTTATCCGATGATGCTTTACAATTACAAACCTGGGAAATGAAAATCCTCATTTTACCTTTCACCAATGGGTTTCTGAGGTAGACTCTTTTAGTTTGGTCGCTTCTGTTTTTAGCTCACCTGAGCCGAAAGCTCATAGGTGGCCTGTCGTGATTCTCTCACCATTTGGCAAACATCTTCTCCTAAACAGCTGGCCCGATTGAAGTCAAATTTCATGTGGAACATCCGTTGGAAGGGGGAACGAATACACGGTCATATAAGGTAAAAACCCTCCAAAAATCTTTTTCTCCGGAGCCAGTTGGCGGATTGTCATTACACTTGGTATGTAGCATTGCGGTTTACGGCCAATCATAGTTCTTTTTTCAAATGATGATCCTAATATGACCTTGACCTAATTTTCGCCAAGGGCAAATTTGGTCGCATAGATTTTTGCATGGGAAGAAGTCAAAACAGGGTATTCTTGGAAACTATTTCAGTATATACAGTGGCCAAAATAAGTTAATGAAACTACATGAGTTTTCAAGGTCAATGTCATTCTTTGACCTTGGCCCAAAGTCATTCAGATATAAATTGCACGACCCGCAGAAAAAAGGACCGACTGAAGTCGGTTGATTTTCTAAGAGTGCCCTAAAATTACTGTGTCATTCTGTTAGTCTGTCTGTCCGTCCGTAACCCGTTTGTGAAAATTGGTGATAGTGACTTAACCGATTGGAATATTTAAATAATTTTTGGCATACTGATAGATACCAATGAGATCTAACCAATGAACTTGCCAAATATTACATTCCATTTAGTATAGCCTCGCCGAGGCGAAAAATGTGAAAATTTTCGAACTGCTTCTCCTCGGAAACCGTTGGGCCGATTGAAGTCAAATTTCATATGGAGCCTCTATGGGATAGGCAAAACCAAAATTTGCTCATGGGGTCCAGGTCACATGACCAAAATGGCCGCCAAGCCATATATGGTAAAAACCCTTCAAAAATAGTCTTCTCCACAACCACTGGGCAGATTTCCACGAAACTTGATAAATAGCATCTGGGACGTAGGCCCATCATAAACTGCTTAAATGGTGACCCTGGGTTGACCTTGACATTCTTTGTGCCTAGGTCAAACTTTGACATATATGCTTTTGTATTGGAAAAGTAAGAATGCATTTTATCCTGTAAACGATTCAGAATACAGTACTAAAGTATAAGATATATTTTTGTTCCTTACGATAAGGCGCATTTATTGGGAGAACCGTTTTAAGTCCAGGTCACATGACCAAAATGGCCGCCATTCCCATATATGGTAACACTCATAAAGCTAAAAGCATCCGGCGTGCACTTCAGCTGAAGCACTTGTTAAACTTTATTTTCTTCAGAAATCACTAGGCCATTGGTAACCAAATTTCAAAATAAAGCTTTAAGGAACAAAGAAATGAAAACTTATTGATATGAGTTTAGTCACATGACAAAAATGGTTACAATGCCCATATAAGTTTTAAAAAGCCTTAAAAAATTTCTTTTCCGGAACCAGTGGGCCAATTGTCATGGAACTTGGCATAAGGGACTCGGATGTATCATAGTTTGTTCAAATGATGACCCCTGGATGACGTTGGCCTATTTTATGCCAGGGTCAAATTTGGTCTCATAGGCTTTTGTATAGGAAAAAGTCAAAACCATGTACCTTTCAGAAACTATTGCAGCCTGTGATATGGAAATTGGTAGATGCAGTTCGCTAAAGGAGAAAATTAAACTACATGAGTATTCAAAGTCAAGATCATTCTTTGACCTTGGCGAAAGGTCATTTAGATATGAAAATTAAACTATTTTTCAGCCGGTGCATTTGTAACCAAATTTCATCTGAAAGCCTTAAGGAACAAGGAAAATAAAATTAATTAATATTAGTTTGGTCAATGACCAATATGGCCTCCTTGCTCATAAAGGTAAAACACCTCCAGCAATCGTTTTCTCCAGGATCATTTGGTTTATTTTCTTGAAACTTGGTATGTGGCATTTGGGACTCAATCCAATCATAGTTTGTTCAAGTGATGATACCTTGATGGCTTTGACCTATTTTAGGTCAAGGTCAAACTGATCACATTGGCTTTTGTATGGGAAAAGGTCAAAACTGCATATAATTTGTAGATGAAGTTAGCGAAATGAGAAAAAGAAACTAAATGAGTATTTACGGTCAATGCCACCTGGATATGAAGATACTACTACTACTACTACTACTACCACTACTACTACTAATAATAATAAACGCAGTGGTCAGTTAGTAATCAAATTTCATATGAATGTTTATTAGGAATACGGAAACGGAAATCAATGAATTTGAGTTGTCACATGACAAATAAACGGGCATGTCATTTGTTTTTTATGTCCCCGGAAGCGATAGCGGGGACATATTATTTTTTTGCCCTGTCTGTTTGTTTGCTTTTTTTTTCATTTTTAGGGTATATCTAGGCGCAATTTACATACTCCCCCCCCCCCCCCCCAAAAAAAAAAAAAAAAAAAAAAAAGAGAATCCAATAATCAGGAATTGGTACAATTAACCTACAACTCCCATCAGAGACACCAAAGGGGAGAAACACAAACATAAAATGACTAGACCCTAATGGAAACATCAATAACGGAAAGCCAAAAGGACAGTCATTTTCCCACAAAATGGCCAATTGGCTATCCAAAACAAGTAAGATATAAGCGATACACACATTCAAAGACGAACTATAACAAAAATAAACCGCAACAGAAGAACCAACTTGGAACGGTCAGTGAAAAGATTTTCACTGGGTGGACGGGAGGGTGCTTAAATCGATTATACGCGGCCGCAGTCCTCGCCCTTACTACCGTCGCGATTAAGACAAATAATTTGTTCAGTCCGCATTAAAGGCTTCCTAACACCTCAGTGCAACATCTCCGAGAATACAAAAATCAAACAACCGGAGATGAAACAACGGTAAGGACTCGTCAGCAAGAAATAACTGAAATCCTGGAGTAAAAAGACTCCGATGGGCCCGACAAGAGAGAGAGCATCGACTACCAACCAACTTTATGCAAAATTAAATTTTGATTTTCAGTAAGCCTTTACGCTGGAACCGTCATACAATCTGAGGCCTGACCCACCGGCTGGCAATTAAAGAGGGAAGCACAGTTATCAGCCGTGATTGGGTTAATTACCATGCATGTTTGTTTGTTTATTTTATTTGAGGTTTAACGTCCCCGCCAACACTGTAAAGGTCATTTTGGAGACGCTGCTTCCAATTTTGTGACATCTCAAGCCCTGACGCCCAATTAAACCAATAGGGTTTATGAGCATGGACGGTCCACCTCGCACTGCGGTTCCTGGACAGGCTTATATCCTCTAAGCGGTTTACCAGTACTAGTGTGCGGGCCGGATTCAGCTCTGCGTGGAAGCATATGCAGCCCATATATTTCTTTAAGCCCCTATGGGCGGGGGCCGAACTACCATGCATGCAGTCTGTCGTATAACATTTATGTTGTACTCAATCGTTATATATCGAAGAATGATTTTACGAAATTCGGCACGAAGTCATTGCAAGTATATATTTTTATGAAGCATTTAGGGGATGGAGGGACAAAAGTTTGTTCAAATGGTCTAGGATGCAATGGTAAAACCCCTTCAAAGATGACTTCATAATGCTTAGCACTCAGGTCCTCATTTTTAAAGAAAAAAAAAAAAAACATCACGAAACATCACCTATATAATTTTGACGCGCTTAAACACCACTGTTATATAGTAAAACTTGGGTTTACATGGCAAGGGTATACATTATTAAAATCCCGCATGGAAAAGTGGGGCTTTATTGGATTTGCTAAGTCCTTCCGTGATTCCGCCATTCCGCGATTCCGTAATTCTGTAATTCCGTCGTTATGTGACTGCAAAATTAAAATGGATTTTTACTTAATAACTTACATGTTTGTGGTCCAAAGTCAATAAAATTTATGATCACCGTAGCCCCTTCAGTTTTTATCGGATCTTCTTAAAACTTACATGAAAGCTCGAATGAGTTCGAAACACGGCGATGTTAACCTATTACTCGTTGAGTTACGTCCCTTTAATCACTAGAAATGTCCATTTTGGACCTTGATATCACCGTAGGTCCTTTAGCTTTAATCGAATCTTCCTGAAACAAACACATACGTAGCTTGGGGATAACATCTTGGATGAGTTTGAAAACTGGCGAGGTTGGCCAATCTATCATAGCGATATGTCTCTTTGATTGCTAAAAAGTTTTTTTTTTTTTTTTTGCATTATCATCGCCATAAGTCCGTTCTTCCGGAAACCAACATATAAGTATTTTAGGGATAAAAGCTTGAATGTTTTTTTAACTAATAATGTTAGCATATGTGTGTCCTTCTACCACCCGCCACCGAAGGGAGCCATATTGTTTTTTTTTTCATTCTTGAAAATTTTCGCGACAAATTACTCAGGAACTATCAAAGCTAGAAAGCTGAAACTTTTTATAAACATGGACAGTGACTTGATGTATTGTATACACTGGAATAGGGGTCAAGGATCCATAACTCTTTGAAATATGTCCCTTGATAAGTTTTCAAATTTTAAGCATTTTGCTTAATAACTTTTTATGCCCCCGCCATTCGAAGAATGGTGGAAAGGGCATATAGCGTTGCCCCTGTCCGTCCGTCCGTTCGTCCGTCCGTCCGTCCGTCCGTCCGTCCGTCCGTGCGTTCGAAACTTAAACGCGGTCAATAACTTCCTTATTTCTTGATGGATTTTATAATCAGGCGGGGGCATCCGTGTCCTATGGACGCATTTCTAGTTAATGTTTGTGTCCTAATTCAATGAAAATTATACTACACTTGGTCCCCAAAGGCCAGGAAGGTGTAGTAGCAGAATAGTGTCCAAGGGCCCATTACTTTTTAAGTTCTGTCAAACTTTGCCATTTTTTAACATTTTAATAACTTATTTTTCGGGAACTATGAAAGCTAGAAAGCTAAAACTTCGTATAAACATGGAAAATTACAGGATGTATCGTATATAGTAGAATAGGGGTCAAGGGTCCATTGATTTACGTCCCTTGATAGGCATTCATATTTTGCCATTCGTGAAAATGTTCTTGTCGGATGTCTCAGGAACCATGAAAGCTAGAAAACTGAAAGTTTGAAAAAAAAAACATAGACAATGACTGGCTGTTTCGTGTATACTGGAATAGGGGCCAAGCGTCCATAAGTCTTGGAGTTATGTCCCTTGATAGGTATTCAAAAAAATAAAAGGGCACATAACTCTTGGAGTTACCCTTGGTAAGTTTTCAAATAGTGCGGTTCTTGAAAATTTTCAAAACAGATTTCTCAGGGGTTATGGAAGCTAGAAAGCTGAAATTGTATTAACATTGACAAGGACGGGATGTATCGTGTGTACCGGAATAGAAGTCAAGATAGGTTTTCAAATTTTGCCATTCTTGAAAATTTTCATATTAGATTTCTCAGGAACTCGCTGAAAGTTTGTATAAACATAGACAACGACCGGCTGTATTGTGCATACCTATATAGGGAGCAAGGGTCCATAACTCTTGGAGTTATGCCCCTTGATATGTTTTCAGAATAATATTAAAATGGATTTTGCTTATTAGTAACTTTTATGTTTGTTTTCCTACTTTAATGAAACTCAGTTACATGTATACCTATATTCAGAAACTGTAAGGATTTCAAACTTGGAACTGGTAAACACATTGGCAGTGGGTTGATAAATCGTGTATACCGTAATCAGAGCTTATGACCCAGAACATATGAAGTTAAATCGCTTGATAAGTTTTCTGTACCATCTCCTACAGTGAAAGTATCTGTTAAGCATGAATTCAAAATGGTCTATCTCCTCTAATAGTGCAGTAGCCGGGCTATAGCCAGATCCTCTTACAGTTCTAGTTTTTCTCTTTTTTTTTTTTATTTCTGCTCAAAAACACAGATTTTGGGTACTCGTTTTTTGTTTTTTTGGTGGTAAAATTTTCAATATATATTAGGAATGGAGCCTATTACCAGGATTGTGGAGAGTAGAGAGCCTTATAATCCGTCTTATCTAGAACTACACTGCTTTTATAGATAGCGCTTTTCATGGTAGACACTGTTAAAAAGAAGTAGAGGAAATGATCATGAATTGATACAATTAACCCACAGCTCCCATCAGAGACACCAAAGGAAACACCAACATGAAACAACAGACCCTAATGAAAACATCAATAACGGAAAGCCAAAAGGACAGTTACTTTCCCACAAAATGGCCAATTGGCTATCCAAAATAAAATAATATAAGCGACACAAACACCCAAAGACAAAACATAACAAAGATAAACCGCAACCGAACCGCCCTGGAACGGTCAGCGAAACGAATTCGACCTTGTTATAGACGGGGGGAAATGATGTTTTATAGCGACGAGTTTGATTTTATTTCTGTTAACTCTACCAGTTGTTTTGGGATACTCGGCACAACTACCTGATCCGGCGGGTTTAAAAACCGCTTAGCCGAGCTTTTGGCAGAATATTTAGGAAAATACCGTAATTTAATGCGGTAATTGTTATTTTTAAGAACCATGAAATGTGAAATTCAAGAAGACCCTTTTACAAAAGATTCGAGATGGGGCCGTCACAGGAACACTGTATTTAAAAACTAAACTTACAGCTATCGTTTTGTTTGAAAGCATTTGCTATGGCTTGAGCTTGCAACAATTTATCGTGTCGTTTAAGGGGAATGGGAACACCTGGCAGACTTTTCCGCCATTTTTCAAAGGGAGACAACTTTCGGAATTTCCTGTTCGCTTTTCTTTAAGCTCTGTCCCACGATAAAAGTGGTCAACTCTTAAAGGAAAGAATTTGCTCCTCCGGAGCAAATTCTTTCCTTTAAGAGTTGACCCCTATTGACATGGGAGACAAAAAATATTTTTCAAGAGTTGCCTCCCCTGAAGGTATATGCATTCCCTTAACAGCTCCAGACTGATTGTATTGTGGTTGTACCACATCTTAACCTTTGTTGGTCAATTTGTGTCTTCTCCACATTACGAAAACACGCCTATACAAATACATTGCCACCTTTATCGCAAAAAAAATGAAGATTTTTAGATGAAAAATTACGATATTTTTCTTATTCCCACAATCTATATTTTAGAGCAGAAATAAGAAAAATAAGTTTTACCCCTGCAAACCCCAGTTTTTCTATATAAAGGGTCAAAATTATATAGGCGTGTTTTCGTGATGCAAAGACAAAGAGAGACAAAAGAAATAAATGTAAATGAGATGAACATGAGGGATAAGGAAGACAAAGTAAAATGAATGAAAATGTAGAAACAAAAGAAATAACACCTTCCCTTTATACCCTTACCCGCTGCAAGGACAGCAGGCATTGGCCAACTATAAGCCAATATCAGTTTAACGCCCCGGGGACGCAAAATACGCGGCTCCTTCACCTCACCCAACCACCCACATACTCCTCTGGACAGGAGCAATATATCTGCATAAGTTCTTACCATAGTTGGAGGTCTGTACCAGAGGAATCTGTACGGGGTCGTTCATTTAATGTTGTCATTAGGGTAATACAGGGCGCGTTATTAATCCCATTCACATTTCGTTTATTCTCCCTTGACGGAAACACACTTTTCAAGTCTCGAAATCCATTCTGTAAAGGCAGAGAAGTGGGCCTTTTTAGATTTACCCTGAAGACACCGGTAAATAGAACTATAAAATGCACTTCGAAATCCATAACGACGGCCAGAAAGGGTTTGCTTTAGTAAAGGAAACAGGAAAAAGTTGGAGGGACTAAGGTCTGACGAATAAGGTGGATAAGGGAGCTGAATTACCTTTTCCTCTTTCAAGAAGTCTGGGACAAGACCACGCTTGCTTGTGAGCAGGTGCATTGTCATGGATGAGACACAGAACTCTTAAACCGGTTGCAGGTCTACGTTTTTCATACTGTGCCTTTACTTTTGACAACACACCATTCTTATAAAATTTACCTGTGATTATCTTGCCATTTGGTACGGGAATTTGAACAATGGGTCCATCGCCATTGAACAATACTTCATGCAAACTTTTGCCGCGCTTTTAATTCTTTTGACAATGGCTGGGTGTGCTTGGTCCTTTCGCAACCACTGCTTGTATTGATGCGTCAAATTAATAGATCCAGATTTCATAACCTGTAAACAGCTCCGAAATTCTACGTTTGTCATTTTTTGGTACTTTTGCAAAAGCTTTTTTCGCCATATTTACATGGGTGGTCTTTGTTCAAGAGATGCGGGACCCATCGTGCACAAACCTTTCTTGAGTCAAAATCTTATAAAGTTTCCCGGATGAAAAATCAACACTATCAGCAATTTCTTTCATCGTGAATCTGCGTGATCAGCAAAGGCACTGACCAGCCTCTGAATCCACCATGTTTGACAAGAATCGTAGCTTACCTCCCTTTAAATAGTCTGTAGAAGTCACTTGCAAAATTTGAAGACTCTTTGTAGGATCTGCGGAAAAACCTTCGAGCGTGCTCTGGTTCAATTATTTTTAAATGGGCCCCGTCAAGCGATTTTGGTACTTATCGCCTATGCGAGCAGCGAAGGTTCAGGCGAGCCTGAGCGTCCGCGCAGTCTCGCCAGAACCTTCGCTGCTCGCTCCTACAAGCAGTGAATCAAGAGGAACCTTGAGACAGAAAGCCATATCCCTGGCCCCTCTGAATGGCTGGGCATGCGCAGTTAAAATTTGTCATTACGGAATGCTCGAAGACACGCTTGGCGGGGCTCAAATAGCAATACTGCCAAGAAACAGTATTTAAATTAAAATGAGAACACTTGTTTGCGTGCATCACAACTGCAGTCAAAAATACCGTCTTAAGCTGGTGCATGCCAATATCTACACATTGCGTAAACACGCCTATCAAAATATACTGAAATTTTTTCACCAAAATATGTAAACAATTTCAGATAAAAATTCTGATATTTTTCATATTTCTGCTCAAAACATAAATTGTTGGAACACGTTAGAACCACCACGGCGAGGCGGTTCTAACGCGTGCCTACAATCTGATTTTGAGCAGAAATAAGAAAAATAATGTTTATCCCTGTAAACCCCAAGTTTTACTATATACAAGTGGATTTTAAGGAGGTCAAAATAATAAAGGCGTATACAGTCACGACGGACCAGCTTGCTCATCCACCCATGATGACAATATTTATTGTTCCTCTGTCTTAAGACAGCCTGCAGGCAAAAATTTCATGCGACTAGAGAATACTCTGATCAGACTGCGCGGATGCGCAGGCTGATCTGAGTCTTCGCTAGTCGTACACGTCTTTTTTACGTTCCTTCGTGCTTTCGCTCATATTGCAGAGTTCATTGTGTTACCTTGACAGGAGCACAGATTCTCTGGCTTTTAGAATAACATGTCTCGGTGTAATTACTCAGAAGAACACTTTTGACATTTAATGTCTGATGCGAAGTTTTGCATGCAATATGCCTGAAAAGAATTTTGCTGACAAAATGTGAATGTCCTCTGGTGTCTCTTTTCGTGTCCTTTTCTATCGTATGGGCCTATTTGTTCCTCGCTTGTCTGCGCTGCTACACAGGTTTGATAACCGACTTCCAAACATAATGGGGTAGTGATCGCCCCTCCAAACAAAACAACACATCCGTGCGACATAGTGCATTTTATTCATATCTCCAAAATGGCCATTTTTCTGATGAAAATCGGATATATTTTTTCTTATTTACACTGCAGACATAGGTTGCGAGTGCTTGTTAGAACCGGTTCTAACGAGTACCCACAACCTATGTCGTGGAGAATAAATAGGAAAAATAATGTGTACCCCCGTAAACCCCAGTTTTCTCTATGTAAAGAGGGATTTAAAGGACGTGTTCACGTGATGTTCGATCGTAAAGGCCTATTTGTCCCTCACTTGTTTCTGCTACTGCCCATGTTTGATAACCGACTTCTGCATATGAGTGGGGAAGTTACTGACCGTCCTAAGTCGCTGGTTTTCTTCGGGTATTGGGTCGGTTATTTTCTCCGGGTGCTCCGGTTTCCTCCATAGCGTAGAACCACAATAAACTGACATGCGCATCTTCGAGTACATGTTTTTAAGTTCGCCGGTCACAGGAAAAAGTCGCCAAAATAAACAAAAATACGCAAATACGTGTGTGACAAAGTTTACGTGTGCAAAAGCATTGTGCGTATATGAAACGAATACGCAATGCGCGTATTGTGAAGTTTTAATCATGCAGACGCATTGAGCGTATCGATAAACAATACACATTGCGTATGCATGCTGACGCAGATGGACTTATTGAAAAACATTACGCATTGAGTGTGTGACACAAACGCGTTTTGCGGATTTGAAACACGACAATCACAAAAACGCAGCCGCCTCGATGTTTAAGAACAAGTGTTTGATATCTTGACCTAGGCGTAAAACAAAGTTGTGCTTCTACTATCATGCTGAAAAAAAGTTTGGTCAGTAGGTGCGAGAACCTTTTTTTTTATTATTTTATTTTTTTCCCCTCGAAAAATACAGGATCGGGCTTGTATTTTTTTATGTATTTTTGTTTTTGTACATGTTTTTTTGTCAATAAAGGTGTCATGTTGAGACTTTGATTGTATATCATAATTCATTTTAAATGCTCAAAAAAGTCAGCTCTGTATTTTTGGAGGTACTAAATGACAAAAACTAAAAAAAGTGTACTTAAAACGCAAAAATAGTATGGGAAAATGCAAAGACGACACTGGGTAGGATCGGATATTGAAAATGGTAGGGTTGGTGTTTTAATTTTTATTTTGTTTATTGATAAAACTAGTAGAGTCAGTGTCTAAAGTAGGGTCGTTGGGTTAGCGAAAACACGGCTATTTTTTGTGTGTGGGGTGGGGGGGGGGGCGTTGGGGGGGGGGGGGGGTGGGGGGGTTGGCTCACATTTGGCTTTTATTTTCTTTACCTTCGCGGTCTGTATATTGTCACTAATTACGAGTACATCTATATAATTCTGACCCCTTAACCCCCATTTTGAAATAGTAAAACTGGAGTTGACTCGGATAAGCGTTATTTTTCTTTTTCTGCTTAAAAACATAGATTGTGGGTAATCGTAAAAACAGCCTCAACGAGGCGATTCTATTGAGTTTTCACGGTCTGTGGTTTGAGCAGAAACATGAAAACTATCAGGATTTTTATCTCAAAAACATAAATTGTGGGTAGTCATAAAAACAGCCTCGCCGAGGCGATTCTCTCGAGTGCCCACGGTCAGTATTTCGAGCAGAAACATGAAAAATATCACGATTTTTATCTGAAAAGTTTGGTTCTATTTTCATTTATTTATTTATTTATTTATTTATTTATTTATTTATTTATTTATTTTGGTGCAAACATTTTACCAATGTATTTGAATAGGCGTCATATGTCAAAGAATGCAGTTCCTTATACTGCTCCTCTCGGATCTGGGTCTGCATTGTTTGCCCAGACATGTACATATAAAAAGTATTTAGTCGTTTTGTTGGGAGCAGGCTATCTTGTACATACCTCGTTGACTCTTAGTCATTAGGTCTTTCACCGCTGTGGGTTCGAGCCTCGCGGGGGTCACGTACGAGACGCCAAGTTCTGCAACGGAAGATCAGGTGGTTTTTCTCCGGGCATTCCGTTTCCGCCCACCTCTGATTAACGATCGACTCGATATGAGTGAAATAATCTTGAAAGGGCCGTAAAACACAAACCAAAGTACATGCCATTGACATCAGCTACATATTGCAGCATTGTGTAAGAAATCAACTTACAACTGACCAGTGCAACAACATAAATTATATTAAAGTCAGATTAATGGCCATTTCTCTCGAATGCCACTGATAAAGCAATTAGATAGCTAGAGTCGGTCTTGAAGAAAATAGGGGCTTAATTGCCCTTTGGGAGACATTATCACTGCATTGGACCATTGGCTAAGAATATCTCTGAGTAACAGAAGTAATTTTGTTTGATTTGAGGTTTAACGTCCCCGTCAACACTGTAAAGGTCATTTTGGAGACGTTGCTTCCAATTTTGTGGGACTTTTACCCAACATTGAGATGAAACGACATCTCAAGCCCTGCCGCCCAGTTATGAAACCAATAAGGTTTATAAGCATGGACTGGCCGACTCGCACCGCTTTGCCTGGGCAGGCTTAGATCCTATAAGCAGTTTACCAGTACTCATGTGCGGGTCGGTTTCAGCTCTGCATGGAAACATCATCCAGCCAGCCCCGATGGGCGGGGCCGATAACAGAAGTAAAGTTTATTTATCTATTTATTTATTTTGAGTATACGTGCACACATCCTTTTCACCAGAAGCGCTTCTTGAATCAGAGGAAGGGAAAGAATGACTAGGAAAAGATTTCAAGATCAGTCTCAACGAAAGAATTTATAGGTTCATTTTTTCATTGACAAATTATTTATTTATTTATTTATTTATTTATTTTATTTTATTTTTATTATGCCCCTTCCCCTGAAAGGGGAGGAGACACATTGTTTTGCTACGGTTCTGTGCGTCTGTCTGTCCTTTGTTAGTCCTTATCCCGTTTGAACACGAAAATGTCTACCTTTGCAAACAATGTAGGTCCAGATCAGATGGCTTCTACACCGTTTGCCATCTAGCGAATACATTTTATCATCAGGAAAGCACGGCTATATAGTTTTGACCCGAATTTTTGGACGGGGTTTTTCAAGGAAAAATTGCGTCCTTTAGAATAGCGATGTCCGTGCGGGCGGGCGGGCGGGCGGGCGTCCGCGTCCCGGTTTACCTTTTTCGGTTAACCTTTTGGTAAACCTTTTTTAAAAAACCCGTCCATAATGCCATTTGGCGTTTTTCTTGTATACAGTAAAACTTGGGTTTAAAGGGGTATACATTATTTTTCTTATTTCGGCAAAAAAGATGGATTGTAGGTACTGGTTTCAACCGCCTCGCAATGGGCCATTATACTTAAAATAAATAAGGCCCCCGCCCATCGGGGCTTGAAGAAATAGAATACATTAATGTATTCGCTAGATGTATTCGCTAGATGTATTCGCACGATGCTTCCACGCAGAGCTAAATACGACCCGCACACGAATACTGGAAAACCGCTTAGAGGATCTAAGCCTGCCCAGGAAAAGCGGTGCGAGTCGGAGCGTCCATGCTTATAAACCATATTGGTTTCATTCGGCAACAGGGCTTGAGATGTCATTTCATCTCAACGTCTGGTAAAATTCCCACACGATTGGAAGCAACGTCTCCAAAATGACATTTACAATGTAGACGGGGAGGTTAAACCTCAAATGAAACGAACAAACTGAAAATAAATAAACAGACAAATAAATTTTACTTCATTCTTAGCCAGTACAGTGATAATGTCTCCTAAAGGGCAATTTAGCCCATAGGGGCTTGAATCATGAAAAAAATGAAAAAAAAAAAAATGAAAAAAAAAAAAATTTTTTTTTTTTTTGGTACTATATTAGAGACAAGGGGGGAAACTTCGGCTCCATTTTCGGGGGGGTTACCTCATTTTACCCAGTGTATCTTTTTCGCAAATGCAGTTTTTCACCTGCTTATTACGAAATATACAAGTTAAATATGTCCACTTTGCAACAATAATCCACCTCTGTCTGTCACTTGCAGGAAACATGTTTTTCTCGCATGGATTAACTCAGCAAAGCAAAATTCGGCATAAACGTGTGACAAAAAAATTCAGGTTTTCATCGATCACAAGCGAACTAGTGTTACGGAGGAAACTTTTTTCGCTTTCAACTGATGTCTTTCATTAAAATGAACCTCTCTTGATCAATTTGAATCCAAAATGATGTATTTGCAGATCTAAATTTAGATTTTACTACTTTTACATCGCTTTATGTAAAAGATCAAGAAAACAATCATGGTTTGGTTTTTCTGCTGATTCCGGACTACTCTATCGATGAACTAACGACCGGAACGACCGGTGCTGTTTAATTTTTATACCGTTCGAAGTAGTGACAAATGAACATTATCGCTATTTTATTCCATTTTCAACTAAACCCCAAGAGGGGACACAGACCATACATGTATACTGCATATACTCCAGTTTTGAAGGCTGAAAGAGTACACAGTCACCATGTAATTACGGTAGGGTTCTTTAACCTGCACAGGGGATGGTTCTCCCTGCACAGGGGGTCTCCAGTTAACGTCCAGATTCGAAGGACGATGCACTTTATGATATTCATACCTGCAAAATTTATGATGCCAATGAAACGTGTTCTGACGCCGAAATTTTGTCACCGCTGCTGGGGATCGAACCTGGGACCTTTAGCATTTGAGGCATTGAGCTAGGTGGGTGACTAAATTTAGGAAGGCAGGGATTAGCCGTAGTTATCTCCTTACCGGACTCAGAAAAAGTGAAATGTATTTTTTGTTGAAATCGTGGACGTTTTGTGTTATTTTCAAAACAGTTTCACTCATGCTTGTGTAGACAGAAATAAAACACACACACACACACACACACAAAAAAAAAAAAAAAAAAAAAAAAAAAAAACAACAACAACAACAAAAAAAAACCAAAAAAAAAAAAAAAAAAAAAAACAGCCAGCTTGTTAAAAAATGCCACCCAATACGTAAATGTTCAAAATGATGCAGCATGGAAACAATTTGTTCCCTATTGCAACATATTCCTTTTTATGTTCTGAAATTTTGATCCTGGGTCGCTAAAAGCCAGTAAATGACAATAAGCACTACTTAGGTTGGGCCTATACGGTCCTTTTCCAACAGGGATTTAAGGGGACATAACCCCTACAGTGCAGCACACACATGCTCTCTCATCCGCGAGTTTATGAAGTGGACGCTTCTATTTATGAATTCGGCCAAATCCATTGATGTAGGGACTTGGGTAAAAAAAAAAAAAAAAAAAACACTGCTCAATTCTTCTGCTCTGCAAGTTTGTATTAATCTGAATAGGCACCACAATTCACCACAACACGGCAAACAAAAAAGGTCAGAATAAGCTAGAGCATATCAACCTTGATTATTTTTTTTTAGGGGGGGGGGGGGGGGGGGGTGGAGCGGGGATCATTTTACGGTCCTTTCGAGTTTATTTCACTCATATCGAGCCGATTGTTAATCACATGTGGTCGAAGACCGTAGTATCCGGTAAAAAAACAAAAACAAAAAAAAAACACCAGGCCTTCCGTTGCAGAACTCTCGAATGCCTTAAAATAGATGACTTATATGAAAGGTTTGATTGTGAAGTGCTTTGATCTGTTGAAAAAGTACTTGTATTAGCCTAGAGTGTATTGGAAAGTAAGTGAGAAATGGGGCCGTTTCAATATATAGGTTATTTAATTTTGGTGCTGTTGAGTAAAGCGGCATTCCAATCTTAGTGTTTCTCGACCAGGCTATTAAAAGGTTATAAAACGTTTTTCATGCTCAATTCAGTGGAGCGTTAAATTTGTAATGCTCGATATTTTTAAATACTTACAGTTCATAAATTTTCTTTCTTAGATTTGTTTGTTTGATTTGAGGTTTAACGTCCCCGTCAACACTGCAAAGGCCATTTTGGATACACTGCTTCGAATTTTGTGGGACTTTTCCCCGACCTTAAGATGAAATGACATCTCAAGTCCTGCCGCCCAATGAACCAATAGGGTTAATAAACATGGGCGGGCCGACTCGAGACTCGCACCGCTTTGCCTGAGCAGGCTTAGATGCTCTAAGCGGATTACCAGTACTCGTGTGTGGGTCGGTTTCAGCTCTGCGTGGAAGCATCATTTCTTCAACCCCGATGAACGGGGCTGTTTCCTGCTTAGAAAAGAACTGAATAATAGAATGTAAGATGGGATTGAGGCCGAAACAAGGAATTTTCAAGCAAGTTTTTAGTTTAGTTAAGTATCATGTAGGGTTTTGTCGAGCATGAGACTTTAATTCACTGAAAACGAGCCCGAAGCCATGACCGCAATATTAATTATTTTTCTCACCCAAACACTTTAAGGAATTTATTTGTTTGATTAGATGTTTGAAGTGCCCATCAACAGGTCATTTTGGAGACGTTGAATCCATTTTGTGGGACTTTTACCCGACATTGAGATGAAATGACATCTCAGGCCCTGTCGCCCAATGAAACCAATAGGGTTTATAAGCATGAACGGTCCGATTCGCACCGCTTTGCCCGGGCAGGCATAGATTCTCTGAGCGGTTTAGCAGTACTCTCGTGCGGTTGGTTTCAGCTCTGCTTGGAAGCGTCACGTAGCCCACCTATTTCTTTAAGCCCCGATGGGCAGGTCCAAAAACTTTAAAGAATGCGTTGTGAACTGCACAAATATACAGAAATTAATAAGCGATAAAGCACATTCACACCAATGTAACACAACAAAATGTCAGTATTTTAATATTCATACCTCCTGAAGAATATCGTCATCATTTTTCCAGTGAGCCGCTAAAGTTTGTGTCTAAAGCATCCGTTTACATGTAAAGTGCTACGCATGAAATAAAAACCATTGCATGTACATTTCATGACCTGCTTTCTTTGACACTTGACAGCAGTTTGATGACAAATTGAATGTCCATTTCATTAAAAGTTGATAAGAACATGTCATTCTGACTGTTGAAAATGTACATTTAAGGAAGAACTGAGAAGCTGCTCCCCTAATTGCATGGATAACAAAACATGCTACAGAAGACGGTTTTGAAAGCAAAATTACCTCCGGCTCAATGTGGGTGTTTTGCAATGACTGACATAATGAGATAGCTAATAAACCCTAAAGTGAGGCAGCAGTATGAGGCAAAGAAAACAAACACTTAAGAAATGAAATTTATTTTTCTGCTGTTCATGATAGTACGAACGCAGTGGCTTGTGTGCAAAGTAAGTGAACCCCAAAGGGGTTCATGTAAACTTTGTTAGCGACTCGCTGTCGTTCATACTTTCATGAAAAACAGAAAAATTAAGTTTATTGTTTTATAATTACATTCTTTGCCCCTCATCACTGGGCGAAAGCCCCTCATCACTGGGCGAAAAATAATGCTTATAGGGCAAACGTTTTAAACTGAAAAACATTTACACGCCATTTTACTACAAAGAGAGGAACAGCGTTGACCTCACCAACGCCCGTAGAGAACCATGGTTTAGAATGACGTCACTTGATGTCACTGAAAATCATGTGACTCGATGCGTTCACGGAAGTATGAACTTCACTGTTTTCTATGTGTTTCACATTGCATTTTTTTATTTATGAGCCGGATAAATTTCATACCCTATCAGTTGAGCATGAAAAAAGTTTTATAATCCTTGGGCCAGGTTGGTGCAGTTTAGGTCTGTACACCGTTCTTTCTACATGTACCTCTGGAATGAACAGTGCACAATATTTCCATACCCCTCTACTTAATCTTAAGACCTCCACAAATTTAATCCAAATATCTGAGAGAGAGAAGAGAGAGAGAGAGAGAGAGAGAGAGAGAGAGAGAGAGAGAGAGAGAGAGAGAGAGAGAGAGAGAGAGAGAGAGAGAGAGAGAACAGCAAACATTTGACAAAATACATGTTGAAACGCTTTTTCCTTGGATTCCACTTATCACAAAGAAAAAAAGAAGGAAAATTCCTACATGCATATTGGCACCAAAACAGCCATTGTTATTTAGGTAACAATATTAGAACACACGCTTAAAGTCGTCAGTCATTCCGACCACTATGAATTCAAATTTGTAAAACAATTTCAAGTTATTTCTATAGCCGTATCTCTTTTAACTAAAATTCTGAACCGTTTGGCTTAACACTGCTGCATTTTTATTTATTTATTTTTATGCTTAGCTAACCGTCGCCGTGTACCGGGAACGAGCGTTTAAACATAAGGTGACGACGTCATGTACACAGCGGCCCCCGCCCATAGGGGCTTGAAGAAATATATGGGCTGCATGATGCTTCCACGCAGAGCTGAATCTGGCCCCCAAACTGGTACTGGTAAACCGCTTAAGAGGATATAAGCCTGTCAAGGAACCGCAGTACGAGGCGGACCGTCCATGCTAATAAACCCTATTGGTTTCATTTGGCGACAGGGCTTGAGATGTCATTTCATCTCAATGTCGGGTAAAAGTCCCACAAAATTGGAAGCAACGTCCCCAAAATGACCTTTACAGTGTTGACGGGGGCATTAAACCTCAAATCAAACAAACAAACAAACGTCATGTACACCCGTTCTTTAGCACGCTGCCAAAAACACATAGATTTTATACGATACCCGTTTTGCAAGAAACTGACAAACATTTTCCTTCAATACGGAGCTCTCTAGCAAACTCCTCGATAACGTGGGTTGTGCCCGTCCCAGCCTGGACATAAACAAGGCAGTTGGGCCTTTTTTTATCAGATCAAAGGCCGTCTTCTGCTTTTTAGTAAACATTTTATTTCCTTTTCTGCGCATGTGTCAAAAGAGTTACAGCGGCTGATTGGAAGTTGACCGCAAAGCGATACAATACAAAATTCCCAGTGCACAGCCCATTCTAAGTAGAAACACCATCCAGTTATCTTATCTGCGTAGTCCTAGCAGAATATGTTGCATTGAAAAAAAAATAAATCAAAGGGGAATTCAAGGCTATCATACACATTTTAACAGTAACAACTCCACTGCCGGACGTAGTTTCCGAAGTTCCGGATTATATTTGTCCTGCACGTCCTGCTTTTTAAACACGATTATGGCAAGCGCCCGGGTTCCTGTACCGATCATTGACAGAAAACTGTGGAAAGTGAAGCAAAAGTTGGAAAATCTATATTTAGAGCTGCTAGTACATCTTTTTGGATTCAAATTGGCAAAGCGAGACAACGGGTGAAAGTGAAAAAAGTCCCCCCGTATCACTAGTTCGGTTGTGATTGATGAAAACCTGAAAATTTTTGTCACACGTTTATGCCGAATTTTGCTTTGCTGAGTTAATCCATGCGAGAAAAACATGTTTCCTGCAAGTGACAGACAGAGGCGGATTATTTTTGCAAAGTGGACTTATTTAACTTGTATAATTCATAATAAGCAGGTAAAAAACTGCATTTGCGAAAAAGATACACTGGGTAAAATGAGGTAACCCCCCAAAAAATTGAGACGAAGTTTCCCCCCTTGTCTCTATTATAGTACCAAAAAAAAAAAAAAAAAAAAAATTTTTCATTTTTTTTTTTTTTTTTCATTTTTTTCATGATTCAAGCCCCTATGATTTAGCCACTATTTTTATCTGGATTTTTCTCTCTCTCCTCTTCTTCTTCTTCTTCTTCTTCTTCTTCTTCTTCTTCTTCTTCTTCTTCAACCAAGCAAGATGCACTATACTCGTACATGTAGGCAGATTCCTAGCTCATTTTGATGCATCATTAAATTCTAGTAAATTCTAGTGTCAGCTAGGCTTGAAGCAATTAAACAGTAGGGAATAACCTCTTGCCCTTCTTAATTGAAGTTCCCTGATATTAAGTCAGATAAACTCCAACACACTGCAACAGAATAAACAGAATAAAAGGGTTCTCTGATACAGTTTTTGTTTCAATACCCAGTCAACAGCTAAGGTCATGTTGGGCCAGTCAGTTCCCCTCACTGTTCCTAGACAGGATAAGTTACTAGCACATTGTGTGATCATGCTTTAGATATAATAGTCACGAAATGAAAGTACATGTGCATGGTTCAGAAACGGGCCTCCGTGCATGGCCTAGTGGTTAAAAGCGCCGACTCTTGATAATTAGGTCTCTCACCGCTGTGGTTCGAGCCTCGCTCGGGTCACATGTGAGACGCCAAGTTCTGCAACTGAAGGTCAGGTGGTTTTTCTCTGGGTACTCCGGTTTTCGCCCACCTCTGATTAAAGATCGGCTCGATTTGAGTGAAACAATCTTGAAAGGGCCGTAAAACCAAAATAAAAAACATGATTCAGAGCAGAAGACCAAGCTGACTTTTTTCAACTGTTATTGCCTTATTTACTATATATTCACACACTTCTGCCAAATGAATTCTTCCTGAGTGGGCAGAGCCATTTCCAGTTTAAGGTTAATCTGACCGTAATAAAAATTTCAATCTTTTGTATTCATACATTGCAGACTCTCTCAAATACTGCGTTTAGCAACTATCGACCTAGGTAAGGAAACGTAAAAAAATAGAAGCAAAATATGCTAGGAGAAGTCTGATCAATGTCCACGTTGTTTGAGGTACAGTCTGATCAGGGTCCACACAGTTTGCCAGGATGCAAAACCTGCAAGAAGATGCAACAGACAACATTTTCCGATATATTTTTTTCATGGCATTTAGGGGTTCATCTCTAAACCCTCTTCGAAAATAGCTACCTGTCACGTAGTGACGACGTGAGCTTTTAGGATCACTTTTTGTCCGTCGTCCGTCGTGCGTCCGGGCGTGCGTAAACAATTTCTTTAAACCACTGATTAGATTTTGACCAAACTTCACAGGAATTATCCTTAGGTGGTCTCCTTTCAAAGTTGTTCAAACGGTTCTGGTCCGTTGGACATCTAGGTCACAGGAGCAAAAAATTGATTTTTTTTTACCGAAATCTTCTTCTCTGAAACCGTACGGCCCAGGACTTTTTTTATTTGGTATGAAGCTTCATCTATGGGACTCTACCAAGCATGTTCAAATTATAGCCCTTGGGCCAAAAATGCCCCCGGTCCGGGTCCCATCAGTTTTACATAAGCTTATATATAGGGAAAAATCTTTAAAAATCTTCTTTGAAACCAGAAGGCCTAGGTGTTTGATATTTGGTATGAAGTTGTATCTGGTGGACCTCTGCCAAGATTGTTCAAATGATATCACTTGGGCCAGAAATGCCCCCGCACTGGGGCCCACCAATAGACCCACCCACATAGACTTATATAGGGAAAAACCTTTAAAAATCTTCGTGTCTGAAACCAGAAGGCCCAGGTGTTTGATAATTGGTATGAAGTTGTATCTAGTTGTCCTCTGCTAAGATTGTTCACTTTACAGCCCTGGGGCAAAAAATGCCCCGGCGCCAGGGCCTACCGGTTTTACATAGACTTAAATGGGGGAAAACCTTTAAAAGTCTTCTTGTCTGAAACCAGAAGGCCCAGGTGTTTGATATTTGGTATGAAGTTGTGTCTAATGGACCTGTACCAAGATTTTCAAATTATGTCCCTAGGGCCAAAACTGCCACCGTCCCAGGGTACACCGGTTTTACATAGACTTTTATAGGGAAACCTTTTAAAACACTTCTCGTCTGAAAACAGAATGACCAGGTGTTTGATATTTGGTGTGAAGCTTCATTTACATGTAGTTGGCCCCTTGGTTAAACATAGACTTAGATAGGAAATGTCTTTAAAAGCCTTCTTCTCTAAAACAGCAGTAGCAGGTATTTGATATTTGATATGAAGCTTCGTCTAGTGGACCTCTATCAAGAGTGTCAAATTACAGACCTGGGGCCAAAAAATGCCCAATCCCCTGGGCCCGCTGGTTTTACAAATACTTATATTGGGAAAATCTTAAAAAATCTTCTTGTCTGAAACCAGAAGGCTCAGTTCTTTGATATTTAATATGAAGCTTTGTTAGTGGACCTCAACCATAATCGTTCAAATTTTAGCCCTGGGGCCAAAAAAGGCTCTGCCCGGGGCCCACTCTTGTCTGAAATCACAAAGCCTAGGTCAAATTGTTCAAATTATAGCCCTGGGTCAAAAGATGGGTCCATGCCGGTGCACACTTGTTTTACATAGACTTATACAGGGAAAACCTTTGAAAATGTCTTTGTTTGAAACCAGAAGGCCAAGGTCTTTGATATTTGGTATGAAGGTTCATCTAGTGGACCTCAACCAACCTTTTTAAAATTGTATCCCTGGGGCTAAAATGGGCCCACCCCAAGGCCCACTTGATTACACAGACTTATATTGGAAACACTTTTGAAAATATTATCTGAAACCAGAGAAGGCAAAGGTCTTTGATATTTGGTATGAAGCTTCGTCATGTGTAATTCTACCAAGATTGTTCAAATTATAGCCCTTGGGCCAAAATGGCGCATTCCCGGGGACCACAGGTTTTATATAGACTCATATATGGAAAACCTTTAAAAATCTGTATGTCTCAAACCAGAAGGCTCCGGTCTTCGGTATTTAGTATGAAAGCATCTCCGTTTAGACCTCTACCAAGATTATGCAAATTATAGCCCTGGGGCCTGTCCCCGGGGTCCACTTGTTACACTATGAATCAGGTGAGCGACCCAGGGCCATCATTGTCCCCTTGTTGGGACTTTGAATTGGCATCCAAAGCCCAATGAAACCAATAGGGTTTATATACGTTGACGGTCAGAATTGCACCGCTTTGTTTGGGCAGGCTTCCATCTTCTAAGCGGTTTACCAGTACTCAGGTGCGGTTGGTTTCAGCTCTGCTTGGGCGCACCATGCAGCCTCGTCTATTTCTCCAAGCCCCGATGGGCGGGGGTGCAGCAAAATGTATATATACAATATTGCAAGTTTTTTCGGTAAACACACATCAGCTTGCACATTGGCACAGTCCGGTCAGGGTATTCATTGTCAGCATGAAGAAGTCAAGTGAAGCCTTTGATCAAAACGTGAACGTGTGCAGGCTATTTTCAATATTCACTGTGCACACGGTTATGTAGAGTTTGCTGTCTTGGCTCATTGTGCTCCCTGCAGGAGCTGCCGTGGTAGTGGAGTGGAGTTGGGGTAATTGCTGGCCTTGACGGCATCTGTCATCTGCATCCGCATGACGCTTTTAGCTCACCTGAGTCGACGGCTCGGGGGGGGGGGGGGGGGGGGGGCTTATAGCATGGCAGCCTCCGTCATTGGACTTTGGCATTTTTTTTTATTTTTTTTTGGTTTGGGTTTTACGGCCCTTTCAAGATTATTTCACTCATATCGAGCCGGTCGTTAATCATAGGTGGGCGAAAACCGGAGTACCCGGAGAAAAACCACCTGACCTTCCGTTGCAGAACTTGGCGTCTCACACGTGACCCGAGCGAGGCTCGAACCCACGGCGGTGAGAGACCTAATGACTAAGAGTCAGCGCTCTTATCCACTAGGCCACGGAGGCCCGTGACTTTGGCATTTTAACACAGGGAAAGCTTGTGAGCAAAATATCCCGAAACTGCTCAGGTAAGGCTCTTAAGGTTTGGTGTAATTATGAAAATTTCTGCTAAAAATTGGTTGTTGGTACTTTTTATAACCGCCTCAATATGTGTGTGTGGTTTTACCATCCAGTCAACAGTTGTAGGTCTAATGAACAAGAGAGCCCAGAGGGCCCTGATTCGCTCTATTTTTGGCTCTGGTGGCCATCTTGTTCCTTAGAGCGGAATGATTTTAGCAATTTTGAAAGGGAGTCATCTGGGTAACATTCCTGCAAAGTTTGAATCAAATTGGCCGAAAGGTTTAGGAGGAGTTCTTGGCTTGAACCAAATTTACAATGTTTTTTATTTT
Source organism: Lucinisca nassula (assembly GCA_963580285.1). Classification (NCBI taxonomy): domain Eukaryota; kingdom Metazoa; phylum Mollusca; class Bivalvia; order Lucinida; family Lucinidae; genus Lucinisca; species Lucinisca nassula. Next base: position 59,833,735 of record OY757014.1, read on the forward strand.
TAGCTTTGGTGGCCATTTTGTTCACCGGAGCGGGATCATTTAAGCTATTTTGGTAGAAGGTCATTTATATTCCTACGAAGTTTGTATGAATGGCTCAAGGGTAGAGGAGGAGTTGTCGTTTGAAGATTTTTTTTCTATTTTTAGCTATAGCGGCCATCTTGTTTGTCACAGCATAACGATTTTGGCTATTTTGGTTGTGAGTCATCAAGGCAACATTCCTTGGAAGTTTGAATCTAATTAGCCCAAAGGATTAGGAGGAGTTCGCGTTTGAAGCAAATTTACGATGTTTTTCTATTTTTAGCTCTTGCAGTCATTTTGTTCATCCGAGCAAAATCGTTTTAGCTATTTCGGTAGATGGTCATCTTAGCATTAGTTTGAATGAAATCGGCCAAAGGGTAAAGGAAGAGTTGTCGTTTCAAGATTTTTCTATTTTTAGTTCTGGTGGTCATCTTGTTTGTCAGAGCGGAACGAGTTTAGCTATTTTGATAGAGAGTCACCTAGGCAACGTTCCTATGAAGTTTGTATCACATTGGCCTAAGGCTTTAGGAGGAGTTCGCGTTTGAAGCAAATTTACGATGATTTTCTTTTTATACCCCCGCAAACGAAGTTTGAAGGGGGTATACTGGAATCAGCCTGTCGGTTGGTTTGTCGGGCGGTCGGGTGGTCTGTCTGCAAAATTTTGTCCGCTCAACTCCTCCTTCACTATCAGTTGGATTCAAATGATACTTACCATAATTATACATCAGGAGGGGTAGATGTGCAAGACACAAATTTCACTAAAGTTTGTCCCATAATTACGGAGTTATGGCCCTTGATTTGCTAAAAAATGTGCTTAAAACATTGTCTGCTCAACTCCTCCTTTACTATCAGTCGGATTCAATTGAAACTTGCCATAATTGTTCACCAGGAGGGGTAGATGTGCAAGACGCAAATTTCACTAAAGTTTGTCCCATAATTACGGAGTTATGGCCCTTGATTTGCTAAAAAAATGTGCTAAAAAACATTGTCCGCTCAACTCCTCCTTCACTATGAGTCGGATTCAATTTATACTTGCCATAATTGTTCACAAGGAGGGGTATATTTGTAAGACGCAAATTTTATATTTACGGAGTTATGGCCCCTGAATCAATTTGAAACATACTTTCTTGACCCTGATTTGGTTGCAAACATCTTGTCCACTGAACTCCTCCTTCACTATCAGTCGGATTCAATGATACTTGGCATACTTATTCACTAGGATAAGTAGATGTGCAAGACGCAAATTTCAGGAGAATATGGCCAACAATTATGGAGTTATTGCCCCTGAATCACTGAACAGTGGTTGCTGCAAAAATTTGTCCGCTGAACTCCTCCTTCACTATCAGTCGGATTCAATGGATACTAGACGTACTTATTCACTAGGATAAGTAGATATGCAAGACGCAAATTTTAGGAGAATCTGTCCAACAATTATGGAGTTATTGCCCCTGAATGGACTCAGTGAACACTGTTTATGTTTGCTTTCTGTGTCAAGTATTGAGGCGGGGGTATTAATCATCACCTTTATTGATAGTTTCTCTAGTTTTTAGCTCTGGTGGTCATTTTGTTCATTGAAGCGGGATCGTTTAAGCTATTTTGGTAGACGTTTACCAAAGCAACATTCCTATGAAGTTAGAATGAAATTGGGAATAGGGTACAGGAGGAGTTGTCGTTTGAATTTTTTTTCTATTTTAGCTCTGGGGACCATCTGGACAATTTTAGCTATTTTGGTAGGGAGTCACCTAGCCAACATTCCTGTGAAGTTTGAATGAAATTGGGCAAAGGGTACAGGAGGAGTTGTCATTTGAAGATGTCGTTTGAAAGTGTTGACGTCAAAAGACATACGACGTCAGACGACGACGACGACCGACAACATCCAACCAAAAGATAAAAGTATTATTGGTCATATCTTTTGACCCTGTTGAGTTCGAAACTTTATATTGAGCATGTAGGCTCCTTGTGGCAATGTCTTCCTACTCAAACAAAAAATCTTGACCTGTGACCTTGATCTTGACCTGTGACCTTGATCTTGACCTGTTACCTTGATCTTGACCCGTGATCAGCTTCGAAGAAAAAATGACCATGCCCTGGGACATATTCGTGTTTCACAAACACATCTTGTTCTTCTTAAGATATTCATTTTTTGGTCGGTAAAGTTTACAATGTATTTATATAGGCGTGTTTTCGTAATGCGGATAAGTATTATTAACCGAGGTCCCGTCGCCGTATCACTTAGCTGTTGGTGGACGTAAAACTAACATGAGGAATGCAACAATAAAAATTACTTCCGGGTTCCTATTTTGTGTTTTAATGCTCATAAATTCTTTATTTCAATATTGTTCCAAGTGGAACCTACCCACCCTTCGGCTCGCTAACATTATTTTCGGCTTGTTTACACTTTTTGGGGTTCTATGATTTAACCGACCCTGGCCCATCTGGGCTTGAGGAAATGGATGGGCTGCATAATGTTTCCATGCTGTGCTGAAACCGACCGCACACGAGTACTGGTAAACTACTTAGATCTAAGCCTGCCCAGGCAAAGCGGTGCGGGTCTGACTGTCCATGCTTGTAAACCCTATTGGTTTCTTTGGGCGACAGGCTTGAGATGTCATTTTATTTCAGTGTCTGGTAAATGTCCCACAAAATTAGAAGCAACGTCTCCAAAAGGAAACATACAGCAATTTTGCGAATTTCCAGGAAAAAGGTGGATAGGTAAACGGACCGGCTCCGAAATTACCTAAAACAGTGTTGATTGGGCGTTAAACTCCAATACAATCGATAATATGGCCCCCGCCCATCGAGGCTTGAAGAAATTGATGGGCTGCATGATGCTTCCACGCAGAGCTGAATCCGACCCGCACACGAATACTGGTAAACCGCTAAGCCTGCCCAGGCAAAGCGGTGCGGGTCGGTCTGTCCATGCTTAAAAACCCTATTGGTTTCATTGGGCGACAGGGCTTGAGATGTCATTTCATTTCAAGGACGGGTAAAAGTCCCACAAAATTGGAAGCAACGTCTCCAAAATGACATTTACAGTGTCGACGAGGACGTTATACCTCGAATCAATCAATCAAATCAATCGACAAATGGAAAAAAGGAAGTACATGTATTATGACATCACGCTGTCCGTCCAACTGCCCGTCCGTCCGTCAATATCTTTGTTATTCTTGATGGATTCGGAAATTCCATGGCTGAAATGTTAACCATCATGAGATAATGTGTCGTATGCAAGACCCAGGTCGGTACCCATAGTAAAGAAAAGTGTATTTTCTTGTGTCCTGTCAATACCTTTGTTATTCCTGGATGGATTTGAAAATAGCTTGGCAGCAATATTGACCATCATGAGACAATTTGTCGTACACAAGAACCAGGTCGGTACCTCCATGGTCAAGGTCACAGTGGTCAAATGTCAAAAAAGGTCATTTTTCGTGTTCAGTCAATAGCTTTTTGGATCGATCGGTTTACGATCGGCCCAAATTTACTAAATGGCAAACGGTATTCATGCAGTTGTCCACGTGACCATCACTGATTTGGGAAAACCAATATTATGTTTTAATAATAGAACTTTAAACGTTGCGCTATTTTTATCGATGTAACAAGAGTAGACTAGTTACTAGTTTGATAATAAAAGTCTGATCATTTTTTGTTGGTATTTTTTATTGGTTTAAAAATTTATCACCTTCTTAGTAATGGCAAGTCTGTTTGGTAGAGTCTCAAATCTTAGGTTAAAATTGAGCCAGAGAGACTAGACTAGCTACACTTTTATACACTGTTCATTTTAATGCAAAAGATGATTTTAATTCCATATTATTCATTTAACACCTAGTGGCTAGGCTATAACAAGAGCTATATATAGTCTTGACAGGAATCGTGTGCTGGATAATACTCAGATCAGACGCCGCGGAATGTGGCGTCTGCTCAGCCGGTTGCACAGGGACTACACTGTTTGCTTAAAGGGTGGCATTTGAGGGTTAAACGAAATAGTATAAATTGCCAGGTTGCTCTCGTAATGAGAGAAAAACAATAACTTAATCCAGGCCACACTGTCACGTGACGTCTTTCGGAAACTCCATTTTTAAACTGTTACACATATGTATGCCAAGTCGGGTAAAAATAAACTTTTCGCACTTCTGCTAAGAACTTAATTTTTGAGCCCCGAAATGTTTTTTACGGCCCTTTCAAGATTATTTCACTCATATCGAGCCAATCGTCAATCAGAGGTGGGCGAAAACCGGAGTACCCGGAGAAAAAACCACCTGGCCTTCAGTTGCAGAACTTGGCGTCTCCCAAATGACCCGAGCGAGGCTCGATCAGCGGTGAGAGACCTAATGATCAAGAGTCAGCGCTCTTTACCGCTAGGCCACGGAGGCCCGTCCCTGAAATGTTTACTGGCAAAAATGAGTCGCGCAGACTTTATAGGTGGTACCGTTTTTAGACATATAGCGTAGACCAAGATCGGCTTTAGAGTATATTGCTTCTGATCAGGGTCGGCACTGTTCGCCATATATGTATGGAATAACAGTTTTGAACATGATTCAGGGCCGTACGCAGACTCTGAAAAGGGGAAGGTTGAGGATGCGAATTTCAGGTATTTTGCAGAGGGTGAAAAACTGCATGAATCTGAAATAATTTCCAAAAGATGGGTGGGGCTGCGTTTGCACCCACCCCACTCTGTTGAACAAAACCCAAGTACTACCCTTAGACGTCAGAGCGCAGCGTAAGAAGAAAATTCTGGACTGTGCTCGTTTGTTTGATTTAAGGTTTAGCGTCCCCGTCAAGAATGTATAGGTCATTTGGAGACGTCACTTCCAATGTTACGGGACTGTCAGCTCTGCTTGGAAGCATCATACAGGCAATCTATTTATTCAAGCCCCGATAGGCGGGCGAGGGTGGACTGTGCTCGTGCACTTGGGCTTCGGCAAACAGAATCTACATAACCAGACGCCACATAACGCGATGTCTGATCAGATCTACTGTGCCCGCTCAAGTTAAACGAACAGTTCGATTCTCAGCACAGGACTATTTTCCCAACCTACACTCAGAGACGATCGACCCACCAGAACTCTCAGTGCTTTGATTTATTCCCGAATTACTTTGCAGAAATGTTAACCATCATGAGACGATGTTTCGCACACAAGACTCAGTCAGTACATCGAGGTCCAAGGTCATACGTAGAGGTCAAAGTTTCAAAATGGTCAGTTAACAACTTTGTTATTCCTGAATGAAATTATTTGGCAGAAATGTTAACTATCATGAAACGATGTGTTCAAGACTCGGATCGGTACCTACAATGTCAACATCACGTGAACACCACCCCCACCCAAATAAACCCCACTTTATTTTAGAGAAATTTGCAGTATAGATACGAAAAATATCAGGGATTTTCATCTGAAAACTAGCCATTTTGGAGATGTGAAAAATGCACTATGTCGCAAGGATGTGTTAGCGTAATGTCTACTCATGTGTAATGTGCTCTTGCTACCCATCACTGACGCTAAGTTCTGAAATGGAAGGTCAGGTGGTTTTTCTCCGAATACTCCGGTTTTTGCACACCTCGGGTCGAAATAAGAGAAACTAGAGCTGGTGTTTATGGAACACTATGCCGCAGACACTGCTTGCTCCTAGTTGAAAAGGTAATACTTCACATGGCTAAAGTGAGCAACTTTGAGATCCATTCATCAACTTTCAAGGCGCAGCTTTGATACTTTTTGAGTTATATTGCCGACGAGATTTCATCAAAAAATTTCACAAGGGCCATATCTCATGAAAGGGACATAATCAGAGAGAGAGAGAGAGAGAGAGAGAGAGAGAGAGAGAGAGAGAGAGAGACAAAAAACACATGTCATCTATTCCATATGTAAACTTAAAAAAATAGCATACATGGCTCTAAAGATATGCTATGCATCACAAATCATACAATGTACCTATGCCCAAATTTACGAATAGTTTTGGAATCCTAGATTGTGGGTACCCATGACAACCGCCTCGTTTACTCAGTTTTGACGAGCGCTTACAATTTATGTTTGAAAAGATTTTTACCAGTATGTTACACAGGTGATAGAATAATAACATAAATATAAAACGGCTTTTGTGGTTTCAACACCAAAAACGTTGAAGATCAACCTGAACATCCATGCAGTCTGATCAGCACCCTTGTTTTTTTTTTTTTTTTTTTTTTTTTTTCCTGATTAGATTGTATATTGCCTCTTGTTTCTATTTTTCTTTTAATTTCAAGACTCTCTCACTCCATCTGCGTGCATGTGCGTGCGTGCGTGCGTGCGTGTGTAACACATAGTCATATGATTATCATGGAATGATATTGCACTTCAAGTTATCAATAAGAAAATGGTAGCTATACAGAGTGGGCAAATTGTATTCAAGTTCCCCTTTGACTTGAAGATAACACAAGTGGTGGAGTTAATTTTACAACTCAGGCATTTGCAGGTAAATAATGGCCAGCAATGAGTCTCATAGGAGGTGTGCAGACCGTTCGGAGAGTAATTAATGTGTCTGTCTGATATTCACCCTGGAAGAATGGGTTACCTGTAAAACCTGGGCCGGGCTCATGGGCTGGGCCTGGGCTCGAATTTTTGGGCTCGAATGGAAATAGGTTTATCTAAGGTGAAAAACATTATAAGGTCAATTTTAACTCTCTAGTGTGGGTAATATCAGGTTAGTCTGCGCTCAGAATGTTTACCTTTGAGGTGAAGGCTATTACATCCTTGCCAGATGTCCCTTGAGATGCTGTGTCAGAATCAGTTGGCTATTGAATTGCACTGCAGTGCAGGAAAATTCCACAAAATGTGGGGTTATTGTTATTTAAAAAGATAAAGCAGATATCTGTTTGTGTTTCTTCACCTTCTAACCAGAGGCTTTACTAACTGCTATTTGGACGAGATGTGGTCAGTGCATCTGTCACGAAGATTGTTTGTTTGATTATAGGTTTAACGTCCCTGTCAACACTGTATAGGTATTTTGAAGACCTTGCTTCCAATTTTGTGGGACTCTTACCCGAAATCGAGATGAAATTGCATCTCAAGCCCTCCCGTCTAATGAAACCAATATGCTTTATGTGTATGGACGGTCAAACACGCAACACTTTTCCTGGGCAGGCTTAGAACCCCTAAGCGGTCTACCAGTGCTAAAGTGCGGTAGGTTTCAGCTCTGTGTGGAAGCACCATGCAGCCCAATCTATTCATGGCCCCCGCACATCGGGGTTTGAAGAAATATATGGGCTGCATGATGCTTCCACGCAGAGCTGAATCCGCTTAGAGGATCTAAGCCTGCCCAGGAAAAGCGGTCTGAGCGTCGGACCGTCCATGCTTATAAAGCCTCAGTGATTGGTTTCATTGGGCGACAGGGCTTGAGATGTCATTTCATCTCAGTGTAGGGTAAAAGTCCCATAAAATTGGAAGCAACGTCTCCAAAATGACCTTTACAGTGTTGACGGGGACGGTAAACCCCAAATCAATCAAACAAAAGCCCAATCTATTTCTTCAAGCCCTGATGGGCGGGGCTGGGAGGCAGCGGTGTACAGACTAAGTGAATGGAGGCAGCGGTGTACAGACTATGTGAATGCTATATGCTGCAACTAGTGGTACCATTACTTGTTTTTAATCTGTCTTGGTAAATCTTTGAGATACTATTATCAAGACACCCAAGATCTATGTGACCAGCAATTTATAACTCAGCAGGCAATAGACTGGTCTCAATCCATTAAATTTGAAATAAACTGAAACAGCCTGTTCCTTATGATTTTGTTTGAGGTTTAACGTCCCCGTCAACACGGTAAAGGTCATTTTAGTGACATTGCTTCCAATTTTGTGGGACTTTTACCCGACATTGAGATGAAATGACATCTCAAGCCTGTCGCCCAATGAAACCAATAGGGTTTGTTAGCATGGACGGTCCGCCTCTCACCTTGGTTCCTGGACAGGCTTAGATCCTCTAAGCGGTTTACCAGTACTAGTGTGTAGGCCAGATTCAGCTCTGCGTGGAAGCATCATGCGGCCCATATATTTCTTCAAGCCCCTATGGGCGGGGGCCGTACTATTCTGTATGAAAATTTGCAACAGTTTGTAGATTTACCCAATCATGAAGTGTCGAACTCTGTGACTTATATGTATCCCTGTGGAATCCAACCTGCTATGGAAAGAGTTTTTTCTCCAGGGCTTGCTGTTTATTGTTTGTTTGTCTGAAAGACTCATATACAGTGGAGTTCCGCTTAATATTAATATTAAGACCCGCTCAACAGTAGGGCGGCATCTAAGGCCGTTGCTATGATTCTATTCGCAATCTGCTTCCGCCGGTTGGGACTATATTTTGTCAAATAAAATACGGAAGAAAATCACAAGAACTTCCGGTAATTTATAGGCCATTACATTTTGTTACGAGATGTAGATTGGAGAAAAATGAAGGACAATTAATGAGAATGATCTTTTCTGAGGTCTATAGAAAAGGTAGCGAGTGTGAAGGCTTAACCGACTTAGCAGACGCCGCGAAACAATGGCCCCTCAATTTATTGACGTCAAAGTACTTTGATACACATGTTGGGAAAAATGGCACAAAAAAATGCTCCCCTCCAGATTAAGATTATTTTTCGCACATTTGTCAAGGACATATCAGTCGTCTTAAGGACTGAGTGGGAGTTGTCGCGAGCGTGGTATATTAAGAAAATCCTTGTTCAACTGAGAGCCAATTCTGCTTGGAGTTACGTAGAGTAACGCATGCGCGTTTCGATATCTTGTCAGTCATTCTTTTCTCGCATGATTCAGGATTACGGGGGGCATTATTTAAAATGCTGGCTGTGCAGTCTGATGAGTTGAATTATTTTGGTAATCTAACCATACTTGGGGTGAGAGAGAGAGAGAGAGAGAGAGAGCGAGAGAGAGAGAGAGAGAGAGAGAGAGAGAGAGAGAGAGAGAGAGAGAGAGAGAGAGAGAGAGACCCAGCCAGCAGAGCATGTCGGACCAACGTCGGGCCGACAGCGATACGACCTGTCTGTCCGGGCCCGACGTTGGCCCTCTTTTATGCTAAGCAGAGAGAGAGAGAGAGAGAGAGAGAGAGAGAGAGAGAGAGAGAGAGAGAGAGAGAGAGAGAGAGAGAGAATCAAAATGAAACTTTACAGATACGCGTAAGGAATGCACCATGAACCGAAAGAAATGACGACAAAGAGAGAGAGGTCGAGATCGAGATCGAGAGAGACCAATCTGTCAGTTAAAAAAAAATCAGTAGTATGCGGACTTTGATTTAGTCGATAAGATTTACTGACGTCATTTAATATGACGTAATTTAATATGATTTCGTCACACCAAACTGTCTACACAGCTGTGTCATGCTTGTGTAAATAAACTGTACATTCAGTGTATTGACAAAATTATTGATGTAAATTATAAACAAACATGGTTGAAAGGTGGATTGTTCAGTGAAGAAGATGAGTATGGTACCACAAGACTTGTATTCAACTCGCTTTTCATTCGTTGTTATCAAATACAGGGGAATTCTGTGAGTTTCACTTAAAACTTTTAGCCAAACCTGCCATTTTGGAAAGAAAAAATGGTTTTGTACCCACGTTTCGACCGGAAGTGGGTAGAAAAAAATGGCACAAAAAAATGCTCCCTCGCCGATTTTGGCACAAATTTCAAGGTGAACAGATTAATATATGCCGGAATTGATGATATAGGTGAGAATAATCGCGAGGAATATTATAATAGTTTATTTTGGTTTTCCCCGATGGTACCGACATGGTTGAAAATTCGCCATTTTCAAACCCTTGGTCTGCCCACACCAAAATGCTAATTTAGGTTTTAGTCTTTATATTGAATACAGCAATATTTATATATATCGCTTTTATCTTTGTTAAAGCTAAAAAATAAACGACAATCACGTAATTTTATGTGAAAATAGTAAGTCGAATGGGAGCAGCAAAATAGGAAGTAGTCCCATCGAATCGACGCACGAGAATTTTGTTTTTAAATCTACCTACGCTGGCCACTCTGATGCCCTACTGCAAATAAAGACTAAATCTGATTTTTAAAAAAAAATCCAGAGATTTCCATTATCTTTCATGGTATGTTCTAAACCAAGTAACCGCATTTGGGACTGTTCAAAAGTGGCTTTTAAAAGGCCACTTTTGAAAAGTATTAAGATGGTCTCAATAAAGGAATTTTACAATAGCACTAAAAGAATTGGAGGATAATTCCTGTAGTTTTATAAGCAAATAGTGTAGACTCAGTTCAGATACCCATTGTGGTATCTGGTAAGGGTGTACACTGTCCCACTAGAGGGTCGCTTTTCTCTAAAGAGGTCCAGAGTCTGGACTTAGACTGTTTTCTTTTGTTCTTTAGTTCCTGTAGTTTAAGATCCTGTTCACACGCCGTATTCTGTGACGTCTGATCAGGATCTACACTGCTAGTGCCTCATTTTGAGACCCTGGCAGTGGATCGGGGCTACACTGTCCGTATACCATTTTGGAACCCAAAACATGTGGCCTCTGATCTGAATCTACACTGTCAGTTTTCCATTTTGGCTCGAGACGTGTGGTCTCTGATCGGAGTCTCCACTGTTTGTCTGAGATTGTGTTATCCTAGAACCATAGGCATGTGGCACCTGATCTGGATCTACACTATTTGTCAGTGTTAGAGTTTGGAACCCTAGACATGCGGCCTCTGCTCTGTGTCTACACTGCCAGTATTCCATTTTTGGAACCTTAGACATGTGGCCTTTGATCTAAGTCTTCACTGTTTGTCAGTATCCCATTTTGGAACCCAAGACACGTTGTCTCTGATCTGTGTCTACATGGTCAATATCCCATTTTGGAACCCTAGACATATTGCCTCTAATCTGGGTCGTTACTGTTTGTCAGTATCCCATTTAGAACTTTAGACGTGGCTTCTGATCTGGGTCTTAACTGTTTGTCAGTACCCCATTTGGACCTCTAGACGTGACCTCTGATCTGGGTCTTAACTGTTTGTCAGTGCCCCATTTCGGAACCCTAGGCACGTGGCCTCTATTCTGGATCTTAACTGTTTGTCTGTATCCCATTTTGGAACCCTAGACACGTGGCCTCTGGTCTGGATCTTAACTGTTTGTCGGTATCCGATTTCGGAACTCTAGACACGTGGCTTCTGATCTGGAACTTAACTGTTTGTCGGTGTCCCATTTTGGAACCCTAGAGAAGTGGCCTCTGATCTGGATCTTCAATGTTAACCAGAATCCCATTTTGCAGCCCTAGACAGGTGACCTCTGATCTGTGTTTTCACTGTTTGTAGGTATCCCATTTTGTAATCCTAGACAAATGGCTTCTGATCTGGGTCGTCTTTGTTTATCAGTTTCCCATTTTAGAACCCGAGACATGTGACCTCTGATCTGGTTCTTCACTATTTATCAGAGTCCCATTTTAGAATCCTAGATATGATGCCTCTGATCTGGGTCTTCATTGTTTGTCAGTACCCCATTTCAGAACCCTAGACATGTGGCCTCTGATCTGGATCTTCAGTGTTTGTCAGGAGTCCATTTTAGAACCCTAGATTTGTTGCATCTGATCTGGCTCTTCACTGTTTTCAGTATCGCACTTTTGAACCCCTGACAGGTTGCCTCTGATCTGTGTCTTCACTGTTGTCAGTATCTCACCTTGAAACTCAGACATATAGCATCTGATCTGGGCCTACACTGTTTGTTAGTGTCCCATTTTGAAGCTAACCTGCAAGGACCCATACACGACCACTGAAAGCTTGTTCAGTCTGCATATCTGCAGAGCCTGTTCTGAGCTTTTGCTGATCACATAGGTCTTATTTAGTGCATGGACTTATGCATTCCCGTGGGATTTTTTGGAAGAAAGCAAACCACTATGCTAAATGGATTTTGTACCCCCTATGAATGACAAAACCGGTTGTGGGCACTTCGAAATATTTGGCAGAGCCAAATGATGACGTCATTAAAATGGCGGCCATCTTGATTTTTGATGAAAATCGACTTTTCCTCATAAAATGATTATTACTGGACCAATTTTGATAAATAAGATGTCAAAATGTTCTGATTGATCTCCTCTTGTAATAACTAAGCGCAAAACATATATATAAGATGATAAATGAATGTTTAGAAAGAATAATAGTGTTTTTTTTCATCTAAAATGAGACGAGCGAGTGATTAAAACTGTCTTGAAAATTGCCTAGTGTGTTCTAAATACTTCTGATCCGTGCAAACTCTTAGTTTCTGCTATCTAGGTTTAGATTTGCACTGATTATTACTTCAACTAAGTACACATGTATATATTTATCACCATGTTACATATCATCGGGAACACTTTCATCTTCAATACTTTCGTCGTCCATTACATTGTTACAAGACTCCTCCTCGGCACCACAGTTACACAATTCGGTACAGAACAGGTTGTTGGATTTGCATTTGCACCTCATTGATGTACATTTTGTTTTTGACCTGCAACCACATTTTACTAACTGTAAAATAGCTTCAGGGGCTGGATCCGAAGTTGTCATTATAGGAGAATAGCCCTCAGCCTCCTCTTTCCAGCCATAGTCGGACGGTGAGGGTATGGTAGGATTTGCAACAGTGTCGTTATACCAGATAATGCACTGAAAATGTGCTCGTTTTATGGCCTGCACTAGAGCTGCCTTTGTGGGCGGTAGCCTCTCTGACTCCATTTGCTTACGTCGAAATAGCCACCATCTTAATTCGCTGACAGTAGTAAGCGCCGAGTCTGGCTGATAGAGCACACACACAAAGCGTTCTAGTTGTCTTACAATGTTATCGTCAAGCACTGTCTGTTTTCCGAGATCAGCAAAGGCCTGCTTAATTTCGCTATCACAATCTTTAAATGTTTTCCAGAATGACAACTTTCCCTTTCCAGCAATAGTGCCAGTGACGTCAGCACCGGAAAATGCATGTAGACCTGGCAGAGCCTGAGCGTTTAAGTCCCCGAGAGCGGAATAGGTCGGCTTCAGTGAAATTTTTCTGCGTCTGTTTCCTGTTCCTGTCACAAAAATGGTCTCACTTGGCAGTTCTGGATATCGTCTGATACACAGAACAAAAACATCTGTATCAAGTGAAAATATATTCAGTTCTGTTGCACCATGTTGACTTGCATCGACCGCGTGAAGTATTAATTTCGTATCAGCTTCTTCTTGGCTACTGCCGAGATGGCTCACGTCCCTATGTGATGCATCTGCTTTTTTCTGCCATGACACAATACATGATTTGTTATTCTCCTTTGAATATGCCAGCACTTCTTTGGACAAAAATGCGGACAACTCATCCTTCGTTGCACTATGTGATAACAGTTTCTTCAGTGGGACGTTTGAAATGTTTGTTGTGTCCGTGATGTGATACGCCACAGGCTGCATATCACCAAGCCGCAAACGTCTTGTTGCAGATTTGAGAGATTTCTGCATGTCATATCTGTCAAATACTACATGCAACTCATCAAATTCATCATACTTTCTCTGCAGAACTGCAATGAAATGAACAGACAGATCCTTGCATGTCTTTATCCAGTTAGGCTTATCCATTGCTTGAACGTCAGCCATTGCATCAACTATTCCAACACGTTTAACTGGCTGTCGTATTTCAGTGATTTCGGCGGGAGTGCCATCAGAGACTTCTGCATTGGTCATATTTTCTAGTACATCCATTAGTTTACTCTTAGCTGAGCAGTGCAACATTGTTCCGTCTGCAGCAAAAAGTGATCTAGGTACTACGGACAACTCATAATTACTCAAGCACTCCTGAAGGTGGATTTCCGGACGAGAGTTCGCGACAATCAACATGCGCGCAAATAGTCCTCGGTCTTCCTTGAGCTCTATAACTTTGTCAGATACCACTACCCGCGCTTTCTTAGATGAAGCTGACCAAGTTTGAAGCTGAACCCTTTTCATTGGTGCCCAAAGGTTCTCTTGTTCTGTTCTGATACGTTCTTCAACAAATGTTCCCATCTTCGAAGCCCCAACTTCCTCAATACGGCAAATATCATTCCTAATTTTTTCTGGCATAACAGCTTTTGTCACCAAATTGATTATATCATCTTCTTGGTAGGCGAATGGATTTATAAAACCTTCTATGGTGCTGCGAAGTTTTTGAACATTCTTTGTTTGTCTTCTCAGAGTTGCTTGTGTCAGCTCATGGTGGTGTTTTTGTGCTTCCATTGAATCACTCGTCATCTGCTTGGCTTCTTCAGTCAGTCGAACAAGTTCCGCAGAGATCAAGAAGAATCGATTTCTTGCACTTTCATTCAGTGTTATGCCAACAAGACCACCGGTAACTTTCATCCACCTATTGATTTGTTCTAGGGCATGATCTGGTCCTATAGCACAAAATGGAAGGGTGTTTTTATTTACAACCCAGTTTCTGTTTTTCCAGTCCGTACTGCTCTAATGTACAAACACATTATTTCAACCATATGCATATACTGTCTAATTGCTTTATGCATGGGCTTTACTTCAGGATTTGAGTCGAATTCCTTCATCTTTTCAAGTATGTCCTGGGATTCAAGGGCTGCCTTCATATCTGAATCTATGGCACTAACTGTGTCGGTCTCTCCTGATTTGAACACGTTATCCAGTGCATTGGCTTTAACTTGAATGTTGCTTTTCAGAGCAGGGAATTTCTCAAAGAAAGCCTCCTGGTACAAGGAGAACAAAGCCAGCAGAGTCGTCATATGGGCTTGAATAGCGCGTTTAACATGATTTCCATCAAGGATTTGCCTGCATGTTGTTGGACCATACAAATCCGATTCAAGCCAGATTGTTTCCAAACCACTGTTGTCGATGTACGAACCTATTGTACGTAGCATAGCCATTACCGTATGCAGCTCGCCAGGCCGTAGAATGAACTGCCCTTGGAGGTCTTCGCGACACATTTCAAGTTGTTTCGCGGGCTTGTATAAACCCATGTCTAGAGTTATTACTGTCTTTTGGTTTGGACCGACTATGACAGAATTGATCAGTTGAGTTTGTTTAAACACTGTCAATATTGTTGACCATTCATGAGCTGGGGCTGGAATTAAAGGCGGTGTTCCAGTCCGCGTGAGGGGCACTGCATCACAAGTCAAAGAATTATATGCAGGCCATGTTGGAATGCTAGGTTCAACTATAGATTCAGCTCCACTCCTCTCATTGTCTATTTCTTCAGGTATACTTCCAGCTAGTGAACAAGCATAACGCCACACAAAGTCCTTCAAAATATATGGATCCAGAGACACACCAGAGCTAAGTTCATATTCCGGAAATACTGGACTTTTTGGCTTTGTATTGACTGGAACATGACACGATAAGAGTGTTGTTGTAGCAGCTGGAAGAACTTGAAGTTGGTGTGCATCTATGTCACTTTCAAGTTGAAAGTGTGTACGCTGATCATTCTCTGTGCGCCTTTGGTACATTGCTATTGCCGTGCCGTGTAGGGTTCGCTTTCCATCGGGCGTGTCTTCGGCGAAATCGCAATTGTCTACTGCAAAGAAGACAAATCGGTCTCTAACAAAGTCATGTGGAATGTAAACCCCTTGGTTGTCATGCATTATGTTTATCACCTGATTTGCAATTTGGTTTTCAAGTCGAATTATCCTTTTATAGTCAACTGATATACCTAGTCCATGTAAAAACTCAATGATCTTTTCACTGCGAAATCTCTGATGAACTGTTAATCCTACTGCTAATTGAAGGGGCCACTCACGTGTGTGACGTATGCTAGTTGATGGCTTATGTGTCAGCTGCCTAGCAGAGAGACATGAGTACATTGTGCTTTGAACAAGCGTCATTGCTTGCCGATCAACAATGCGTTGTTTTTCTTCGCTTGCTAATGTCTCCGTTGGACCTTGTATTAACCATCTAAAAAAAGTATACAAAGGTTTTGATATGTATCTGTCAGCTAACTCCGGCTCATCAAGAGAGCCAGAAAACTTCCATTCCTCTTTATTTAGAATATCTTTTCGCAAGCTACGTGCTACGTTAAACATCTCTTGCATTTCGGACTCTGGAGTAGTATTTTCTACACTGGACAGAGCTTTGTCTTTTGTCTGTTTTAGAGAAACACGTTCAGATTCATTTTTTCGTAAAGGGCTACTAAATTCAACACCAGGAATTTCTTCCTGAATAACAAGTTTGAGTTTCTTCCTGTCAAAATCAGGATTTTCAACACCATTTGCGGCACGAATGTTATGGTATGTCATTTGTAATGAGGACATGCTCAAAATATTTCCGTCAGATAGCAGACTGTCTAGAAGACTCAAAAATTCAATTTCAGACGCTATTTCAGTCTCGGCGTCACTTTTGTTTGGACCTTTAACGTTCGATTTTTTCAGCACATTAACTACATGCTTATTCCAACAGTTATTATGGTATCGTACATCAATGGCATGAGCATCTGATGGATCTATCGCTGTACTTAGGCGCACTCTTAATTGATCGTCATTACTTAATTCAACCGCGCGTTTTAGATGCTTTCCAGCATCTGGTGTTGAAGCCTTGTGAAGGATATTTCGGCGCAGACCAGGTTTCTGGCAGAAAAAACAAACGTCCTTGTTTAATGGCAGTGATGATCGTCGAGTGAACGTACTGGGTTTCGATTGCTTAGCTGGAGACACATAGCCTGTGCGGGACTTAATCCGTGTTTTGAATTTTTCTTTTAATCTGCTAATTGTTCGCGAATTTACAGTGTCCTGATAACAAGGTCTATGCCAAGTTGCATTTTGATTTTTAAGAGTTTCTTCAGTTTCATCACACATGCGCCTTTCAACTTCAAGATACGGTGTGTCTCCAAGGCCCGCACGCTCCCTAATGGCTTTTAGCACTTTCTGGTGGTGGGTTGGCTTTTCAATCAGCTTTTCACTGCTGGACCGTTGGCATATTATACACAAACTGAAGTCCGTATCCAGTCGAGGTCGTTTTGCTGGAGGAACGTCCACTCTGCCTAATGGTTCCATGATTATGTTAGGTACCACGATAAATCACAGTGAAGATCAGAGAAATGAAGACTTGATTCAATCCCATCGATGCACAGTCTGGCTCGTCTCCAGGGATGGTGTGTCCTGGAAAAAGAAAAATTATATGAATCGGTTATAAAAAGGCTCTATCGTAGTTTAATTAAAAACTTTCCAATATAAACTAGAGCTGTCAGTGAAACTGACTAGGGCCCCGGCAGCGCTATCAGAGGAGTAAAAATTTGTGGACGGACAGACAGACAGACAGACGGACGGACAGAGTGATTACTATAGGGCACCCACACTTTCAGTGCGGGGCCCTAACTATCATTAAAATACGAGTATATATATAGAGAGGATCTTACACGAGTGGTCATTTTATAGAAAAAAATGAAAAGAGCCCATGGTAAGTTTCATAAATTTCACATGAAATGACCACGAATGTAAGATTATGTTCATAAAAGTTAGATTTTATCGCCTTGAAACTACATGTTCACCATCTACTCAGACTCTGAAAGTATCAGACAAATGTTGTGAGATTATTGGAAGGTACGGTCCCCAAGTACGAAAACGATGTCGAATCTACTACGTCTCTAAAAAACAATTCTTCGGCATGAAACTACCATGCAGCAATCATCAGAAAAACAAAGTCGCTGATCAGACTGCACATATGTGCAGGTTCGTCTTTGCCTTTTTTGATCTCATATGACTTAATATTGTTTTCTCATATCTATACTCAAATGTTCCGTATCATTTGTCATCGCCGAGCACTTTGTACCCTTGCAAAAGAAGACTGCCTTCAAGTTTTCGTCTCCATGTAGAAGGAAGAAAAATATGCATGTTTGCATAAAATTACAACATGAATGTCTTTTGAGTAAAAAAAGAAACATGTGTCATACTTATAAATTGCCAGAACAAACATTTTTAACAACTCAAATAGCACAGAATATCTTACGTGTACTTTATTTCAATAATGTATCATATGACACGTATGTGCTTCCGTAGTTTTAAAATTTGAACGTAACTGTATTATAAACATTTTTTCTCGATTTTTTTTCATCAAAATTTGGATACAGCTGCATGGGAAATGAGTCAAGCGTGTTTGCCACCTATGCTCCAGTCAAAGTTTAGTGAATTAAGAAGAATAAGACACATGAAAAGTTATGTCGCGAAAACTGACGACATTGGCAATAGTTTGTTTGTTTTCCTCTAACGCTTGGATTCCAGGGATGCTGTTGTTATGGGGTTGTTTGGAAATACCAAAAAAAAAGAAAAAAAAAACATACATACCTACAAGAAATGAAGCAAAACACGATTGTTTTCGTTTGTTATCGGTGTCAATCCATGGAAGCAGTCGACAGGAAGTTTACGTTTCAAGGAAAAAACCGTCTACGGTAGCGCAAAAGGGTCGTTGTTGAAAATCGGAAGATAAAGGCAATACACATAAAATAACCGTTTTCAGACGTTTAGCACCATTTGGTTAAACCTGATTCTTTATTTTTAGAAAAGCAATCATTCTTGAACATCCCCGCCCCACACCCTCGCCAAAGCGTGAATAAAAACAAGTTCGACATGCAATTTCGAATATGTAACCAATAATATGTTTAAATGTGTCAGTTCTGCCATCTTGAGGGTACTTTTGAGTAATTTATATGAAATCAAGAATTTTTAGATGAGAAGACATACTATAACGCTTACAACTACATTGACTTTGACTGTTTTTGGATTTTTGATAGACGCCATATTGATGACGTCATAACCGGTGTCTGCCACGGTTGCCGGGCTGCCCACAACCAATTTTAGTTTCAGGAAACATCCTAAAAACAAAATATCATAGTGGTTTGCTTTCTTCCTAAAAATCCCACGGGCCGAAAAAATACGACATAAGTCCGTGCACTATATTGGAACTCTGGGATCTTCTGGCTCAATTAAAAAGAATGAATCCAGTGTTTTGATGTTGTTATCCAGATTTTAGTAATCCAGGTTTTTGCTTGTTGCAACTCAAATCAAGCAGGGAAACAAACTTGGTAATTATAATCTTGACTGGGGCCCATGGGAGCAATTCTCTTTAACATTTCCACCAACCAGACAACAAACAAAGTTGAAAGGTCAATAACTGACCCAGTTACACCTATGTCCTTAGTCAAACTCGTTTTCATTCGAGCCCAAAAATTCGAGCCCAGACCCAGCCCATGAGCCCAGCCCAGGTTTTACAGCTAGCCGGAAGAATGGGGTCACTCTTTAGGCGGGTATACACAATTTTTCTTTTTTCTGCTGTTTGGTTTGATATTTAACACCCCTGCAAACATTATTTAGGTCAGTTTACAGGCGTTTCTTCCAAATTCCGGCGCGTATCATAAAAATAGGTTGTGGGTGCTCGTTAGAACCGCTTCGTTGAGGCGGTCACTGAGGTGGTTCTAACGAGTACCCACAACCTATGTCTTGTATCAGAAATAAGAAAAAAATAATGTATACCCCGTAAACCCCAGTTTTCTCTATATATAGTGGGGGGTAGATGGATTCACTTATTCACGTGATGTGATGCTTCCACGCAGAGCTGAAACCAGCCCGCACACGAGTACTGGTAAACCGCTTAGAGGATCTAAGCCTGCCTAGATAACGCGGTGCGAATCGGCCCGTCCATGCTTATAAACCCTATTGGTTTTATTGGGCGGCCGGGCTTGAGATGTCATTTCATCTTAATGTCGGGTAAAAGTCCCACAAAATTGGAAGCAACGTCTTCAAAATGACATTTACAGTGTTGACAGGGACGTTAAACTTCAAATCAAACAAACAAACTAAACATCGAATCGATGTTAGTTCGACGTTGATCAAAGATTGGTTGTAAAGTGATGAAAAATGTGGATACTTTATCAAATTGTCAATTTAATCTATCAGTCGAAACAGTACAGACTATTCCATTATTTAATCTTTTAAACCTAAAATTTTCATAGTCTACACTTGGCTTTGGGAAAAGAATGAAGGTCACACCCTGCATATGTGGCACATTATTGTCACTTCAACATTTTCTCCAGACCTATCTTTTGTAACCATTGTTAAAGCATTTTACACACCAAATCTGCACAATTTCATTTTCACTTCAGGAATGGATTTTAATATGTAATAAATGCAGTTAACCTCAATGTAACCCCATGCCAGATATAATGTATTGGCTCTGAAACTTGAAGATTTTTGTCCGCAGGCAATCTGCACCCCTGTCTTATCAGCTCTAATCGGAGTAGGCCTATTTAGTCCTGCGCCAGAATTGATTGACAGGTTTTCAAGCCAATAGTTCGATCGTTTGTTGGCGATTGCTAACCGCCGAAATCTTAGACAAGCTAACCTAACAATAGAATGTTGACAACAACAGAGTTAACTTCCTTGACGGGGCGTTACTAAGCTGCGCATACAAAGAAAGGGCTAGAGGTTGCTTCTTGTTATTTAATAGCTTCAGCTTCATTAGTAGGCCTGATTCTGGAATCCATTACGCAAACATGCCTGTACAAATACATTGTGAATTTTACCATCTAAAATCGAAAATTTTAAATGAAAAATTGTGATATTTTCCTTATTTCTGCTCAAAATATAGATTGTGAGTACACGTTAGAACCGCCGCAATGTGGCGGTTCTACACGTTAGAACCACCGCAATGAGGCGGTTCTAACGATTACCGACAATCTATAATTCAGTGCAGAAATAAGAAAAATAAGGTTTACCCCCTGTAAACCACAGTTTTATTTTATAAAAGGAGGGTTCATGGGGTAAGAATCATACAGGCGTGTTTTCGTGATGTAATGTTGAATCAGAATGAACCAAGAATCTTTGGGTGTTCCTTGTCTACATGTAGACTATAATCATATTGCTGTGAAATTCTTGTCGGACATGCATTGTATTTAAATAATATACAAAATATGTACGTTTCTGCAAAATCTTGGCCTAAAAGTACAATATTCCCAGCCTAGGCTAGGACAATATGCATGTATAGTACTTTCTGTGATCCATATAAACAATACGTATGCGAATAGCTGCACAACGTGAAACTGACAGGCTAGTTTTTCTTTTCTATTCTGTCATAAATACACATGTCAACACGAACCGAATTCTTTGTCAAACCACCAGCGTATTTTTCCGTATTTTTCAAATGTATATAAACCAATATGCATGCGTTTTTTTGCGCAAGGTTTGCCGCATAAGCTGCGTATTTTTCCTGTATTTTTAAACAATACGTCCTTCAATACATACACATTTTGCTGCGCAACATTTGTTGCATCCGCTGCTTATTTCTTCTGTATTTTTCAAAAATACGTTCTCCAATACGCACGCGTTTTGTTGCGTAAACTTTGTCACACCAGTTGCTTATTATTTCCGTATTTGCGCACAAGACGGACGTAAATACGTACTGTATTGCCAGTGAGTGAGTGAGTGAGTTTTAGTTTTACGTCCCACCAACAGCTAAGGTCATACGGAGACGGGACCTCGGTTTAAAGACTCATCCGAAAGTCTGGAGAAGCCCGTCTGTATTGCCAGTGTATCAGTATGTATTGGTGTAAATTCGCATTGCGTATTTGTCCTTATTTTGTTCATTTTTCACTGTGGGTGTAGCCTTCTGTGCAGTCGATGTAAAACAGAACTCGCTGGAGGCCACGGGCCTCCGTTAAGTATCTCACCGTTGTGGGCGCAAGCGTTGGTCCTGTCACACCTGAGACGACAAGGATAGATGTTTTTAGGTTTTCGCTCACTATTAAACAATATAGATCAAATCGATATTAGTGATAAGTGAAATGATCGTTGAAGGGCCGTAAAACACTTGCTAAGGCCAAAAGGTGGATCTAGTCTGTGTTTGAGGCTTTCCCTGCGTCTTATTTGTTCATGTTTGAATTCACCTTGTCCTGTCGAATAAATAAATTTACATGATTTACATATGCCCATTTCTTTCTATCAATCAGTCAAAGTGCTTGATATAATGTACTTGACATTCAAAGTCTCAAACTGCATGATAAACAGTGTAGATCCTGATCAGATGGTTTCTATCATCTTGATCTACACTGCTTGCAAAGGTAGAGATTAATGGTTATCTGATCTCTCTCTCTCTCCCTCTCTCTCTCTCTCTCTCTCTCTCTCTCTCTCTCTCTCTCTCTCTCTCTCTCTCTCTCTCTCTCTCTCTCTCTCTCTCTCTCTATTTCATTTATTTCGTGCCGGTCATCAATCAGAGGTGGACGAAAACCCTAGTTCCCCGGACTTTCCGTTGCAGAACTTGGCGTGTCACAGGTGACCCGAGCCAGCCTCGAAGTCATAGTGGTATGAAACCTAATAATTAAGAGGCAGCGCTCTTACCCACTAGGCCACGGAGGCCCTCTTACTAATGTGATAAACACGTCACGTGAACTATTCCGTGAAATGAAAACCCCACCTAAACCCCACTTTATATAGAGAAAACTGGGGTTTACGGGGGTATACATTATTTTTTTTATTTTTACTGCAAGACATAGGTTGTGGGTACTCGTTAGAACCGCCTCAATGAGGCGGTTCTAACGAGCACCCAAAACCTATTTTTGGAGCAGAAATAAGGAAAATATCACAATTTTTCATCAGAAAAATATACCTTTTTTGAGTTTTGAAAAATGCACTATATCACACGGATGTGTTATCGTAATGCCATGCTGAAAACACATTATGATAACACATCCCTGTGACTTAGTGCATTCTTTAACTTTTCCAAAATGGCTACTTTTCCGACGAAAATTTATGATATTTTTCTAATTTATACTCCGAACATAGGTTGTGTGTGCTCGTGAGAACCGTCTCAATGGGAAAGTTCTAACGCCCATAACCTGGAGCAGAAATAAGCAAACCAATGTATACCCCTATAAAAACACCAGGTTTTTCCATATAAAGTGGGGTCTAGAGGATCTAGAGGGATGTTCATTTCACGGACTTGTTAACAAGATGAGGGCTATGATAACATCATGAAAACACGCCTACATTATTTTGACCCCCATTGAACCCCACTTTTATATAGTATAACTGGGGTTTACAGGGGTATACATCATTTTTCGTATTTCTGCTCAAAAACCATAGATTGTGGGTACTCGTTAGAACCGCCTCGATGAGGCGGTTCTAACGAATCCCCACAATCTATGTTTCATGCAGAAATAAGACAAATGTCACAATTTTTCATATTAAATCTTTCTTTTTTCGGCAGTAAAATTTTTAATGTATTTTTATAATGACATAAAATGATGATCACAGTAAACGGATCGCACATCAGTGCTTACGTAATCTGCGATATAGGGGCACGAGTTTCAAGTATTAAATGAAAGACTGATATATGGCAGTCGTCGGCTCCCTTAAATATGCCAGGTATATGCGCTCCATTATCAATTATATGTTCATGAGGGTTATATAACGGCAGGGAGTGTAGGGCTGAGAAGATGCGGGAAGAAATTTTGTCTGAGCATGAAGAGTGTGGGTTGATATTGAATTAATACTGAATGCCAGTCTGAACAAAAAGTTTGTCTCCAATAGCCAACGGGGTCTGCTTTTAAAATAAAGAATTTGTTTGGATTGGTTATATCCCCGAATAAAGCAGTCTTTAAAATAGCTTGTCTCCAATATACAACGACGGGGTCTGCCCATAAAGGAAAGAATTTGTTATTAAAGGAAAGAATTCTTTGCTTAAAGAGTAAACCAGCTTTGAAAACACAGAGTCACAAAAGTTGCCTACTCGTAAAAGCGGCATAAACATATTAACAATGTGCAAACATTCGCCTTAACAACCTTGTCTCTGTACTGAAAAACCGTCTGTCCTTATTTTGCAAAGAAAATTGCAAGAGCCTTGAATAAAACAAATGTCATTTACAGCCGGAAGGTAAAAAATTGTTTGCTGAGCAAATGGCTTGATAATTTTTGTATTAATTCAGCGTCAACAGAAAAATTATGGCGAGTCTCGAAGTCTGTAGCTTCGCACAAATAATGACTATCAGGATGTTTTATTCTTTAAACCCAAGACACGATTACGATTTTGAAAACACGCCTATACCAGTACATTATCGCCGAAAAAAATGAAGATTTTAAGATGAAAAATTGTGATATTTTTCTTATTTCTGCTCAAAATATAGATTGTGTGTACTCGTTAGAACCGCCTCGGTTCAGAAATAAGAAAAGTAAGGTATACCCCTATAAACCCCAGTTTCACTATATAAACGTGGGGTTCGAGGGGGGGGGGGGGGGGGGATTGTATAGGCGTATTTTCGTGATGGATTACACCTGTGGACACAAATCTGTTCAAACTTTGATGAGCATCATTTCATCTTGATTCGAAACATCATTCAAAATATCTTAACATAATATCAATCAACTGCCAGCCAAGAATAAATTTAAAACGCATAGTGATGTACATTTCATTGCAGACTCTAGCACTGTCCAATCAAAATACATCTCAGATGTCAATCAAACCTAAAAAAGTGCTTGTAAAAATAGGCCAATCAATGTATATTTCTTGATCCAGTTTTAAAATTGTTTGATGAATTGACGTTTGCTTGTCAAACTAACTTGATGCAAAGAGATTAATTGAAGGTACTTCATAGGAGTTTGAATAGATTTGTGTCCACAGGTGTATATCTAACACTCACTGGCCCTTCGACTATCCAGTTAGGAACATTTACCTTTCCAATCGAATCCCCACCCCCTCCCCCCCACACATCTTGTCAAAAGGTCACTCAAGAAAACGCAGCCATCTCAAGTCACCTGAATAAAGTGACATGGAGGCACATGGAAAAAAAAAGACGAAACATGTACCAACGGCACAAAGTCAATTAACAAATAAGACACTGCAATACAACGACTGCATTGGGACGGTCAGTAGTAAAACTACTGGGGGTGGGGTGTGGCTGGGGAGCTTCAACTCCCGCCCTCAGTTCCAGTGCAGTATCAAACATCATACATCATAACAATAACGAATTGATCCGCATGGCGGCTTTCTATCTCAAAATGTGTCAACAAGTCCGTGAAATGAACACCCCCGTAAACCTCACTTTATATAGAGAAAACTGGGGTTTACGGGTGAGAATATAAGAATCTTATATGGGAATGAGGGGTGGATAGAAAAATCCGTCCCAAGGGTCACTGTCCGGCATCACGAGGCTTGCCGAGTGATGCCGGACAGTGATCTCGAGAGACGGATTTTTCTATCCACCCCTCACATCCATATTGGATTCTTTTTCTTGCATACCTTCCAATTCTTAGCGCGGAATTTCAATGCTGCAGTCACTTCGGTTACCAACGTCTGCCATATTGTGTTGACACTGCAGGAATGTAAAGTGACGTCACGGATCGTGCATGACGTCAACCTTAACGACGGCGCACACAAGGTCGTAATCAACCAGTGCATTTATCAAACACTCGAATATATTCGATTTGGGGTCGGAACACCAGGGTCAGAACATAAATTTCTATCCCAGGGTAAAATCGCGGATTTCCTTGTCTTGTGTGCAAGAAACATTATTTTTCTCATTTTTGCTCCAAGACAGGAGCACCCAAAAGCTATACTTATATCGGAAATGATATCACACATTTTCATCAGAAAATTAAACGTTTTGCAGATAAAAAAGAATGCCCAATGTCGCACTGATTTGTTATCGAAATGTCATTAACCCATATATGACAATGGAATCTTCCACCTAGTAAGTTTAAGGTGACCATTTCCAATTATAGGGGTGTCAGGATTGTTTGTGGCAAATTTTACAAAACAAATGACGGCCCCCGCCAATCCGGGTTTGAAGAAATATATATATAGGCTGCAAGGTGCTTCCACGCAGAGCTGAAACCGACCGCACACAAGTACTGATAAACCGCTTAGAGGATCTAAGCCTGCCCAGGCAAAGCGGCGCGAGTCGAACCGTCCATGCTTGTAAACCCTATTGGTTTCATTGGACGACAGGGCTTGAGGTGTCATTTCATCTCATAGTCGGGTAAAAGTCCCTCACAATTGGAAGCAACGTCTCCAAAATAATCCTGACGGGGACGTTAAACCTCAAATCAAACAAACAAAAAATGAATGTTCTTTTAACAAAAAGTGTAGACCCAGATCAGACGCCGCATTCTGCGGCGTCTGATTTGGGTCTGTACTGTTTGCCAATGCCCCAGAGAAAGGCCGCATGCTATATATTTGTTAAAACACAGATTCTATAATCAAGACCCGCTCAATTTAAGACCGATTCTGTGTATAAAAGCAAATTTAGAAGTGTTCAGTTGTTGTTTCCTGAGAGACTATGTTTGGGACTGTTCTAAAAAGATCTTAAAGATTAAGACCATTTTTGAACAGTCGCAATGGTGCTTTGAATATAGAATTTCTATTGTATTTAACGTTTCATTTAATGTTTCAACCATACTGAGGGCACGTTGACGATCGACGTTACTTAGATTTCCCATTGGCGTGTTCTTATGGCACGTTTTGCTTGGTTTTTAACGTAAAGAATCCGGATCAAGAAAGTGCCAAAATATCACGACCGCGAAAGTTTTGATTTTTTTTTTTTTTTTTTTTTTTTGCATTTTTGCACGTGTACATGCTCATCATGAAAATCACGCAGTATTCGTGTCAAACAAACTCGTGCTTCGGTGACAAGTTTACAATACCGTATTTATCACTTGAAAATGTCAGTCAGTTTTACTTTAAACTTAAGAAATCTAAAAGGGGTGCGTGTTCATTGAATCTGAGTATATTTTTATATGACGTCGCGTCTGAGAATGTTATAACGCTATGTAATAAATTCGATAACCCACTAGTGGATTAAATATACAAATAAGTTACATACGCCCTGTAACGTTACATGTATGACGTCCTTAATGACGTCGTGTTTACTGATGGCAAAATATATACATTTTTTAAATTTGTTTGTTTGTTTGATTTCAGGTTTAACGTCCCCGTCAACACTGGAAAGGTCATTTTGGAGACGATGCTTCCAATTTTATGGGACTTTTACCCGAAATTGAGGTGAAATGATATCTCAAGCCCTGTCGTCCAATGAAACCAATAGGGTTATAAGCATGGACGGGCAGACTCGCACCGCTTTGCCTAGGCAGGCTTTTAAAAATCCTCTAAGCGGTTTACCAGTACTCGTGTGCGATCGGTTTCAGCTCTGCGTGGAAGCATCATGCTGCCCATCTATTTCTTCAAGCCCCAATGGGTGGGGGCGGTACATTGTTTTTGTAAAACTGTTGTGAATAAAATGCGTTTTAAATGTCATATGATAAATAGAATCTTGCATTCGTCCAACGCCTCGCATTTTATTGTTTTTCCTCAACTCGTTTAATTAATTCAGTAATACATGAACACTCATGTAAGATCGCCTATATAAAAGATGCGTTCCAGGGGATCAGACTTATATAGGCGTGTTTCTGTGATGATCATTGGATTTACAGATGACCTCATTGATTAACATACCGTGAGCTGGGTTAAGTAAGTAGGCGTCGGTTTGAAATATAAACTAGAACTGGTGTTTCATTTAGAACATATTCAATTTCTACAGTGCTTATCTTCGTTCACATGCTTTAATGTGGATGACAAGATGGTAGATGTCCTGTGGAAACGTACAACGCAGTAGACAATTAAAGCATTAATGACAAACAGAATATCCGTCAGCACCTAATTTAAGGCATGCCAGATTATCTTAATATTCGCCAATGTTCCTGTACTTTCAGTAAACATTAAATACACTGATCAGACGCCGCTGGCTGCTAGTTTAGGAAGTGTAGCATAAATGGGCTAATTTTTGACGCAGCACAAGAAGAGACATCCAATATTGACTCGCGCTTGACTGCAATAGTTAAAATACTTTTGCAATCGCACTGATCGCTGATAAAAACTAAGGCTGACAGAAAATCAAAAGCAATAGTCTAACATTTATAAAAATTAACTGATGCAAGCAAACTTATGATTTTATTAGCCCAAAATAGTAAAATTATTAAGTCCTATCAGGAACTTTAGAGGAGATGGCTAGCTACAATCATATACATTAAAATCCCGCTTTTATGCAAAGCTGAAATCAAGACGTATTCTTTTTTTAAAACAGTAATTAAAATATTGAAGTTATTTTTATCTCACCTGACCGAAGGTCATGGTAAGCTTTTGTAACCATGAGAGTTACGGCGCCGTCGTTCGTAAATTTTTTTGGTTAACATCCTAGAGGCCACAGCTTTGGCCCAATCATGATCAGACTTGGTCAAAATGATCATCGTGATAATGTCTCGGTCAAGTTCGAATATGGGTCATGCCGGTTCAAAAAGTAGGTGTGTAGGTAAAATCATAGAAAAACTTTGTTAACACTCTAGAAGCCGCAATTTTGGTCAAATCCTCATCAAACTTGATCAGAATACGCGTCTTGAAAATATCTAGGTCATGTTCGAAAATGGGTCATGTCGGGTGAGAATGTAGGTCAGTATGTCCAATCGTAGTAAAACATTGTTAACACTTAAAGGCCACAATCTTTTATCCAGTCATCATCAAACTTGCTCAGAATAATCATCTTGAGAATAATGTGTGCATTGCAAATTTCATGAAAATATGCGTGGCTGCACCGAAAGAGTTGCAAAGATTTTAATTTATAGTCCCTTCTAAGTAGATCACCTATGGACAGGCCATTGACTTAATGTCAGACCAATTCAGGAGGGTCTGTTTTTTTTCTGTTTTGTTGTAACATTTGCTCATGTTTTACCAACCATTATTAAATGACCATTATGTATTACACCAGGTCAAGCAATATTAACCGAGGTCAAAAAGCATAAATCATGTTTTTTAATTGCGTCAATTAATACAATTGTCATTAATCAAGTAATTTCGTATTGGCCAAGTTACAATGAGGCGGTTCTAACGAGTACCCACAAACTATGCTTTTGAGCAAAAATAAGGCGGATAATGTATACCCCCGTAAACCCCAGTTGTCTCTACATAAAGTGGGATTTAGAGGGGTGTTCATTTCACGAACTTTTTATCGTGATGTGGTGCCCACGCGCTGAGCTGAATCCGACCGAACTTTTGAGTGTTGACAGACTACAGTGGAACTTCGATGGCTCGAACACCGATGGCTCGTTTACCATGGATGTGTCGAACCCATTCTTGAGCCCCTAGTGGAATCCTCTATATAATAAATAGTGAGGGATAATTAAGGAGATCTTAGTCTTTTATCTTGCAAATGTATGCTGTGTGTACTCATTAGAATCGCCTCGATGAGGCGATTCTAATGAGTATACACAGCATACATATTCATTATAGAACACCGAAAAGATGTCTAAAAGTATCTCGTTATGCCTCCTGAAGTAACCTCAGTGGCTCGAACTACCCCTGTCTCGAACAGATTTTCGAGGTCCCAAAGGTGTTCGAGTCATTGAAGTTCGACTGTACTTAGAAAGTCTAAAGTAGAAGTGAAGGCAATCATCAGGAACCGATACAATTAACCCACACCTCCCATCAGAGACACCAAAATGAAACGAACTGAACCATGTCTGAAGAAAGCCTTTTTGCCATTTGCGGACCACGGTTTATATCAGCTTGCGCATACGCACCGTCTGAACGGCATCGTTGCGGTTGATAATATCTCTAGTCCTTATTCCTATATCTAAATCTTCAAGACATGCTAGACTGCTTTGCTGAGCAAGCCCGCCTGTTTCTGTCGCAAATCGAGAAGAAAAGTATTTCGCCATGGAGCTTCAAATTTTATTTCCGGTGATCAAATAATTACGGAATTGTTACAAAGAAACTATCAAGATTCTGAAGATACTGTGTTCTTTACACATAAAGTAAACACGCATGTGAAACATAGTAAATACTTTCATGGCTACAAAATGGGGGACGGGGATTTTGCTAATGGAAATTTGTTGACATATTTCTTATTTCTGTAGCAAACGTTTGTTTTGTTTGATTTGAGGTTTAATGTCCCCTTCAACACTATATAGGTCATTTTGGAGACGTTGCTTCCAGTCGTGTGGTATTTTTTACCCGACCTTCAGATGAAATGATATCTTAAGCCCTGTCGCCCAGTGAAACCAATAGGGTTAATATGCATGGACGCTCCGACTCGCACCATTTTGCCTGCACAGGCTTAGACCCTCTAAACTGTTCACCAGTAGGCATTTGTGATCGTTTTCAGCTCTGGGTGCAAGCACAATGCTGCCCAACGTCTTTCTGCAAGCCCCGATGGGTATAAACGTACATTGAGGGTGCTCATAAGAACCGTTTCTTCGGGGTGGTTCTATCGAGCGCCTTCAATCAATTTTTGAGTGCAAAAATAAGGAAAATGATGTATATTGCAGTTTACAAGTTTTCTCTAAATAAAGTAGAGTTTACGCGGGATTTGTAAACGCGATGTTGCATAGTCAATGCGAAAAAAAAAACGCCTATTCAAAAATATTGAAAATTTTACCACCAAAAGAATGAAATTTTTCAGATAGAAATTCTGCTGTTTTTTTTTTTTTTTTTTTTCATTACGGCTTAAATCAAAGATTGTGGGTTCTCGTTAGAACCGCCTCGGCGAGGCGGTTCTAACGAGTACCCACAATCTATGTTTTTGAGCAGAAATTAGAAAAATAATGGATAACCCTGTACACCCCAGTTTTACTATATAAATGTGGGGTCTGAGGGTGTCAAAATTATAGGTGTTTTCATGATGTAAAACCTTCAAACACCACGACGAACCAAACTTCAGATCATCAGCTAATCAGCTTTTGGTAAACATTTTTGGGGCTTAGAAATGTCATGTTTAAACATTTTTAAACATAAAGTTTTCTTACGGCGAACTCATGCATTTGAAATTAAAAGATTATTGTATTTTACAGGGAACATGACAACTATAATAGGGCTTCTTCGCTGGATCAAGAACTCAACACCGACCTTCGTCTTTATAGTCAGTCTCTCTATATCTGATCTTCTCCTACTCTGTGTCTGTATGCCAATCAAGGTAGGTACATGCTTCTCAGTTTTATTATATAGTGGGAACCGCTCGAAATGTACACCACAAAACAAAATTGGGCGGCAGAGATTGAGATGTCACTTCGTCTCAATGTCGGTAAAAGTCCCACAAAATTAGAAGCAATGTCTCCAAAATGATTTTTTAGATTAAACATATTTTATTGCATAAACATACAAAGGGATTGGACACAAGTTATGACAACATTAGATAGTCCTTTCCCTAAACATAACAACAAATCATTTCAATGGTACAATGGTGGATGCAATTTAACATATAATTTATACCGGCTCAGGTTTAATACACACATGTGCAAGAATGCAAGCACGTCTCAAGCACGCGCACGCACGCACGCACGCACACACACACACACACACACACACACACACACACACACACACACACACACACACACACACACACACACACACACACACTAATACATCATTTCACACATGAAACCCCACCCGTTGTGGTAGCGCTGTTCTTGAAATCATTAAGATGCATGTATTTGGGCCAGCAAACTAATGAACCGAAAAGTAAATTAATCTACGTATTTTCTTCAAACCTGCGTGTATCCTTAATGAATCTAGTGATGGACTGTATGATTGATCTATTAGTAATGTCGCCATAATTTTGAGATCCTGTTGTCAGGATCTCAACATTAGCATCTTGAAGATTCAATAAAGTTTGTCAATTATGCATAAGAACGTTTCGTTGATTTGCGTATAGCTGACATTCGAAGAAATAGTGTTCTGCACTTTCGCTTGGAGCACCACAACTGCATACAGGACTCGGAATAATATTTACATGGAAAAGATCAGCATTTAAATTGCTGCTTCTGTGTCTGATACGAGCAAGTATTATGCTGTACTTTCGCTGGCTTATATTTGTATAATCAGCTATTTTGTCTGTTGTAAACTGAATATTAGACTTAAATTGTGAAAGAGTTGGGAGTAATCGAATCTGTGGGTCAAGTTCATTCCACAATTTTAAGGTAGAAGGGAAGTATGAACTTTCATATGAACAAAGTCTAGAAAAAGGAATTTCGAAATTGTTCCTATTTCTTAAGTTATAAGAACTAATATCATTTACTCTATTTGGTAATAAGTCAGTGAGATAAGATGGAGCATCGCCATTGACAATTTTGTACATCAAAGTTATTTTTTTACGTTTTCGTCTATTCGCCAAGGTTTCCCAACCAGTTTCATAATAAAGAGAACGTAACGATGCAAACACTGGTAGACCTGTAACAATTCGTGCTGCATTAAGTTGTATTTGCTCCAAGCGATTGGCGTCAGTCATCGTACAGCCATCCCAAACTTCCGACCCATATTCTAGCAAAGGCCTGATATAAGTACAGTATAATCTATCAAGTGTACTTTTTGATAACTGGTACTTTAGTTTTCTTAGATATGAAACTTGCCTTGATGCTGAATCAATTATAAAATCAATATGTTTTGTCCATTTATTGTTGGATGTTAAAAATATACCTAAGTGTTTGTGGATTTCGACTATATTTAATGCGATGTCGTCGTAAGTAAGCGGTAGGTCATAATCATGGAAAATGTTAGAAACTAATACAACTTCCGTTTTCGCAGGATTGAAACTTATCTGCCATGTGTTTGCCCAATCTTTTATTTCTTAAGGTCTTTATTTAATACCGTTTCAATTTCTGCTAAGTTAGACGACGAATAACCAATGGAGGTATCATCTGCATAAAGACGCTTTTCCCTCTAATTCATCTGCAATATCATTTATATACAATAAAAATAATAACGGACCTAAAACCGACCCTTGAGGAACTCCTGCGTTTAATTGGAGAGCGTCAGATAGTTCCCCATTTACAAAAACTTTTTGTTTTCTGGAATGCAAATAACTTGTTATCCACATTAAAATATCTCCCTTTATGCCATATTTTTCCAATTTACATAATAAACCCTTATGCCAAACACGGTCAAAAGCTTTCGAGATATCACAAAAAACTTGACAATTTGCTTCATAGTTCTCAAGAGACAAGCGTGTGTTATGTGTCAGTTCAATTAAGTGGTGAACAGTAGAGTGACCTGGCAGAAAACCAGATTGATATTTATATAAAAGGTTGTTTTCTAAAATATGATTATACAGATGTTTAAAAATAATGCGTTCAAAAGATTTGCCAACATTACTTGTTAATGATACTGGCCTGTAATTACAACAGAGTGATTTTTCCCCTTTCTTGAACAGTGGCATAACATGTGCAATTTTCCATAACTCTGGATAGGTATGAGCTTTCAGCGATAAATTAAACAGTTTAGCCAGGGGAACACAAACAGTACTACAAGTTAATTTTAACATTCTATTGCTGATTCCGTCAGGACCTGTTGCCTTATTAAGTTTTAGTATTTTCACAATATCGGCCACTTCAGTTTCCGTGATCCTCATTTGTATAAAATCTACATTACAACGACTTCCAAAATTTGGAATTTCAATATTTACATCATTAATGGTGGAAATAGAGGCAAAATACCTGTTTAATTCTTCAGCTTTTTCATAGTCTGTAAATGCAAAATTATTATCGCTTTTCAGTATAGGGGGTATTTTGATCGAAGTGCCTGTTTTTCCCATGAATCGCCCCATGACTTGCCAAAATGTTCTACACGAATTTCCAGTTCCCTGGTTTTGAATTATATCATCGATTTTATTAACAAAGTTATCTTTTGCATATTTGATCATATTATTAACTTTGTTGCGCTGTCGCTTATAAGATATATGATCAATTTCCCGTTTTGTTTTAAAATAACGTTTCCGAAATCGATCACGTATTCTTAAGTTAAATCTAAGCTCAGAATTAAACCACGGTTTATCATTTTGTCTTATTAGAACTTTTCTACAGGTACTTCATTCTTTACAAAATTGCAAAAATATATCTGTAAAATTGACACAGGCTTCATCTGCCGAACAATTTTCATTTATAATTGAATCCCAGTCATGTGTTCTTATTAACTGATTTAACCTTTCAGTATCTACATTTTTATAATTTCAGACTTCTCTATAGTAAGACTTTGATATATTAATATTTATCTGAAGAGAGACATATGTAGCTTTATGGTCACTGATAAACTCATCCACACCCAGGGTTCCAGAATCTAAAACAATACAGACATCAGAAACAATTACTGGATCGATCAATGTGGCCGAATTTGCACTGACCCTTGTTGGCTCGTTTAAATAAGAACATTTCTCAAATTAAAAATCGATAAGCAATCTCTCATTTGACTGTTAGTCAGATTTATAAAGTCGATATTAATATCACCGGTCAAAATAACGTATGGCGTATAATCTAAAGCAATCTCAATTGAATTTTGAATATCTGTGATGAACAGGGACTGTGATGCATTAAAGTCGCTCCTGTAAAGACAGCATAATAACAAATTCCTGTCTTTAAGTTTGATCTCAACCCAAATCGTTTCAATGTGAGAAGATTCTAGATCGTGTCGTCTATTGTATTGCAACAGGCTAGACATGTATATCATTATTCCCCCTCCATTACGTGTTCTGTCCTTTCTTAGCGGTTTATCAAAGCCTTCGAGATTTAAATTATTGGAGTTGATGTCAGCATCAAGGTGTGTTTCACTAAAACATGCTATCTGGAAGGAATCAACTACATTGGATAAGTAATCTAATTTGTTTCTGATACTTCTCGTATTCAAATGAATAATATCAAGTGAGTGAATGTCATTTGAATCTGGGCCCGGGTTTGAATGAACATCCATGCACATCATCAACAATATCATTCTATAAAATTTAAACTGATCATTATTTACAAAGCTAGCCAAACTCAGCAGGCAAAAAATATTTATCGCACAATACATATTGTAGCGTAGATTGAAATTTATGCGTCGTGTTCCGTGAAATATACGCTTGTGCGTTGCGGAATAGAACGTCCCTATTGCTGCTCTGTGGCACTCTATAGTATTACCCATATGGCAACAGTACTAAGCGGTCACCGTGATTTCTCCACTTTCAGCATTAAGGGGCCTACTTTGTGTACATGAATCTTAACGAATTGCAACACCTGCGCTACCACACTCATCCAAACAAATACAATTTTGAGCAAACAAATACAAAACATGACAATCATATACGTAATGGATATCATGTTATATTGTCGAAGTTGTATCATGAGCTCTTATTGTCTTAGCTGTGGATCTTTAAACATTTTAATGTTTGATGTTTTCCATTAGAAATAGTGTGGATCCAGATCAAACTGCTCCTTGTGGCGCTGTCTGATCCGGTTTCCAGCTCGCTGACTATGTAGACATCTCAAAGAAGACCCAAATGGTGTTGACGGAAACGTTAAACCTCAAATCACAGAAACAAACAAAACAACTTTACTCGTACAATGCTCTCAAATAAAACTGTTCCTCTACCGGACAAACACAAATAATCCAAAAATGGTATTGTCTGTATTCGTATTTCCATGCTATTCTGTGGTACAACCCATGCGCCATCGCCGAGTAAACGTATTAGTATGTTTATCCAAGACCCTGTCACGAAACATGCAATTGTTAGCACCTTATATCAAACTGAACACCCCAAATACAGAGCTCACGGGCAAAATGTGCGACAATCCACAGTCAGACCTCATTTCATCACGTGAACAAGTCCGTGAAATGAAGACCCCCTACACCCCACCTTATATAGAGAATACTGGCATTTACGGGGGTATACACTATTTTTCTTATTTCTGCTCCAATACATAGGTTGTGGGTACTCGTTAGAACCGCCTCTGAAGGTGGTTGTAACGAGCACCATCAACCTATGTTTTGAACATTTATAACAAAACTATCAAGAATTTTCATCAGAAAATTAGACATTTTGGAGGTGTGAAAAATGCACTATGTCGCACGGGTGAGTTATCGTAATGTAATATCGGAGCCATATTCGAACCATCCTCCATGAAATGCTCCCGTTTTATCATATGAATGTAATAAAGCCCTGTAATAAAGTCGATAATCAACTAGTGGATTAAATATGCAAATTAGTAAGATGCGCCCCGTTACCATCACGTGAACAAGTCCGTGAGATGAAGACCCCCTAAACCCCTCTTTATATAGAGAAAACTGGGGTTTAAGGGGGTATACATTATTTTTCTTATTTCTGCTCCAAGACATAGGTTGTGGGTACTCGTTAGAACCGCCTCAATGAGGCGGTTCTAACAAGCACCCACAACCTATGTTTGCAGTAAAAATAAGAAAAATATCGCGGATTGTCATAAAAAAGCAGCCATTTTGGAAGTGTGAAAAATGCACTGTGTCGCACGGGTGTGTTATCGTAATGACGTTACATCTACGACGTCTTTAACGACGCCGCGTTTAAAAGTGGCGGAATATTGACATTTTTGTAAAACAATCGTGAATAAAATGTGTTTCCAAACTCATATGGTAAAAAGAATCTTGCATTCGTGCTCATATATTATTATATTTATTCAATAAATTCAATAATGCATGAACTCTGATGTAAGATTCTCTACATTTTATATGGGCCCCGTCAAGCGATTTTGGTACTTATCGCCTATGCGAGCAGCGAAGGTTCAGGCGAGCCTGCGCATCCGCGCAGTCTCGCCAGAACCTTCGCTGCTCGCTCATACAAGCAGTGTATCAAGAGGAACCTTCAGACAGAAAGCTATAACCCTGGCCCCTCAGAATGGCTGGGCATGCGCAGTTAAAATTTGTCATGACGGAATGTTCGAAGACACAAATTCGCTTGGCGGGGGACAGAAGCCTCCGTGGTGCAGTGGTTACGCTACTCGCCTTGTAAACCAGGGATCGCAGGTTCGACCCCGGGCTTCTCCAGACTTTCGGATGAGTCTTTAAACCGAGGTCCCGTCTCCGTATGACCTTAGCTGTTGGTGGGACATAAAACTAAAACTCACTCACACTCACTCGCTTGGCGGGGCTCATACGGTAATGGACACGGGTTAATAGAACTTATACAGGAGTACAAGATAACAATACAGGAAGATAGTACAGAGTAAAACAGTACATATCTGTCATTCGGAAGATTGGTTTGAAGAGGAGCTCTTAAGGCATACGTAATATCAAACCCTCAAGTGGAACAATCCCGTCTTACTGTGTATTTGGTTAAAAATCACACTTGAACTAGGAGGCCTCCATGAGGATCAACTTGTTCTTTGACTATGGCCTTTCCTGAGTGACCTTTTCTTACTATTAAGGTGTAACTATACCTAATTTAGTGACACAGAGGCCTTTCTGATATTTAATCTTCATCAGTGTGTCTTAACCCCAAAGTTTTGAAACAGAAACGGATGATGGACAAGACCCGGCAAACACAGCACATCCCTACTAGTCACCTTTGACAGTCCTGGCCAGAGACATTGAAACTAATCCCGGACCAAGGTTTCGTTGTGGATATTGCAAAAATACGGTAAATCCTCAGAGAAATGTGTCGCATATCAGGGCTGCGAGTTCACTCATGTTCTGAACTCAATAACAAACAATATTTAGATCTTAAATATGGAACTGGAACTTGGCGTTGCACAGACAGCAAAGCTGACTGTGGCTCGTCCAGTGGTGCTGTCATTAACGGACACAAGGCAGTCCAATGTGATCAGCGTGAAATTTGGATACATACTGAATGTTCTTTCATCTCGTACTTTGATAAACTCAACTGCTCAAGGATTTGCCAAAAACGTTTTAGGTTCTTTCTGCAATAAATCATCACGAAAACAATCCTATATAATTTTGACCCCCTATAACCCCACTTTTATATAGTATTGTATAGTTGCAGGGGTAAACCTTATTTTTCTTAATTCTGCTCTGAGATATAGATTGTTGTTACTCGTTAGAACCGCCTCAATGAGGCGGTTCTAACGAGTACCCACGTATCCACAATCTATATTTTGAGCAAAACTTAGAAAAATATTACAATTTTTCATCCGACGCAAACACGCCTATACAAATACATTGCCACCTTTATCGCCGACAAAAATGAAAATTTTAGATGAAAGATTGTGATATTTTTCTTATTTCTGCTCAAAATATAGATTGTTGGCACTCGCTAGAACCGCCTCATTAACAAGTACCCATAATCTATATTTTATAACAGAAATAAGAAAAATAAGGTTTACCCCCGGAAACCCCATTTTTACTGTATAAAGGTGGGGTTGAAGGGGGTCAAAATTATATAGGCGTGTTATCGTGATGAATTTTCATTTTTTTTTTCGGCGATAAATGTGTCAATGTATTTGTATAGGCGTGTTTTCGTAATGGTATAAAACTGCTTAAGCAAAACAAATTTGAACCTATGAGTTAAATCTCCGACTACGGACACAACTAAGCCAAATGTTGAAAAACTTTACAGTATTAACACAACTGAAATAAGAAACAAAATACTTGAACTTTTACTTTTCCTAGATACTCACCAACAACATATTGTGGCTATTTAGTAAACAAAGATTGACAGTTAAATCACCACTTGCCAGCTTTTCCCTGAAACTTGTCAGTACAGTGTCCACAGTTGAGATAGAAACTCTCATTGCGTTGGGCTGATGTTGCTCATTCACAGAGACATTGTCACATGCCATTCATGGGGCTATAAATCAATCCAGAAAGGGCCAGGGTTTAGGGTTTTGCAAACAAAACTTCTCACTTCGTAGCAAGTTGGTCGGTCGAAAATTTCCAGTTGTTAGCTCACCAGAGCCGAAGGCTCCGGGGGAGCTTATAGGATAGACAGTTTTGTTTGTCATCGTCTGCGTCTGCGTCGTCTATTTCATCTGTCAACACTTACAAACGACATATCCTCTGAAGCCACTGGGCCGATTGAGCCCAAATTTCATCTATAGCATCCTTGGGCTTGAGTACTGGAAGTTTATGTTGTTTGGTTTTTGTTATGAAATTCGGCTCATGTCTTTGGTTGCTATGGCAACTTAGAATTTCCATAT
This sequence comes from Lucinisca nassula, assembly GCA_963580285.1. NCBI lineage: Eukaryota > Metazoa > Mollusca > Bivalvia > Lucinida > Lucinidae > Lucinisca > Lucinisca nassula. The sequence continues at coordinate 59,872,583 of OY757014.1, forward strand.
AGATTTGTAATGGGGAAAATTGAAAAATGGCATTAACTGCCAAGCCTTTGCAGATTTGACAAAACTTTCATAGAAACGTTCCTTACACAATCTCCTATTTGCCATATGATTTTAGGCCTACTGCTAATTTTTACTGGTTGCCATGGAAACCAAAAACGAAGATGGGAAACACTATGCTCTATGAGGCTGAGACTTTATGAAAATATTCATCATATTTGCCTCAACAGGTTAAGTGCTTTTTATGAAATTCGGCTCTTTAGTTGTGCAATGGTAACTTAAGAGTTTCTATTGACTTATAATGGAGAAAATTGAAAAATGGCCTTAACTGCCAAATCTTTCCAGATATTTTAACAAAACTACCATTGTAATGTTCCTTAAGCAATCTAGTATTTGCCATATGATTTAATTAAGGCCCACTGCTCTTTTTTATTGGTTGCCATGGAAACCAAAATGAAAAAATAAAAGAAAACAAATACATAAAAATGATCTCCTCAGAAACCGTATGATCTATGAGGCTGAGACTTTATGAAAATATTCTTCATATTTGCATTAAACAGTTTTTTTATATGAAATTGGGCTCTTTAGTTTGGTTGCTATGACAACCATTCACTTTTGAAAAGAAAACCATAGAATTATTCTTTAAGCAATCAGCTATCTGCCATAGGATTTTAGGCCAACTGCTCACTTTTATTGGTTGTCATGGAAATCAAAAAGCCCCCCCCCCCACCCAACCCCCACCAAAGAGAAAAAAAAATAAAATAAAATTATCGTCTCAGAAACTATATGCTTTATGAGGCTGAGACGTTTATGAAATATTCACCATATTTGCCTTAACGGGATTTTTTGTATGAAATTTGGCTGTTTAGTTTGGTTGCTATGGCAACTTAGAGTTACCATAGACTTGTAATGGAGGAAAATTAAAACTATGCATTTTTGCCGCCAAGCCTTTCAGATATTTTGGTAAAACTTTCATAGAAACATTCTTTATGAAATGTTCTATCTGTCATTTGATTTTAGGCTTAACTGCTCATATTTATTGGTTGCCATTGGAAACAATAATTAAAAAATAAAAATAAAAAAAAAGCATCTCCTCAGAAACCATTTGGTCTATGAGGCTGAGATTATATAGAACTATTCACCATATTTGCCTTTACAGGTTTTTTTTTTCTATGAAATTTGGCCCTTCAGTCTACTTGCTAAGGCCAGTTAAGAGTTTCCATAGACTTATAATGGGGTTTAGTTGAAAAATGACATTTGCGCCTTTAAAGATATTTTGTGCAACATTCATAGAAATTTTCCTTAAACAATGTACTATCTGCCATATTATTTTAGTCCTATTGTTTGCCACACATGGGAATTTGTCTATTTTCATATTTTGTCTTGCAACAACACATTCCAGCAACATCAGACCTCTAAGGCCACTGGGCTGATTGGGTCCAAATGTTATCCGTAGCCTCATTGGGCTCAGGGCTTCCATGGTTTATTAAAATACATGGCTACCAGTGGGCAGTGTCCCCTGAGCTCTGGTGAGGCTAGTGGCGCATGCGCCTGTTGTTTAAAGATATGCTTGATCGCATGAAGTTTCAGCATAAGGGTAACAAAATTCCAGAAGTACATGTTCTAGGTAACTTCAACTTCAGAGACATTGTTTGGTTCCAGAAGCTCAGCAAAGAAGGCACTGTGCTACGTCAGTCCGAATGGCATTATGAATAATCATGGCTTATGCCCATTACGCCATCACGCCTATACAAACACATTGCCACCTTTATCGCCGAAAAAAAAATGAATATTTTATGATTAAAAATTGTGATAGTTTTCTTATTTCTGCTCAAAATATAGGTTGTTGGCACTCGTTAGAAACCGCCTCATCGAGGCGGTTCTAACGAGTACCCACAATCTATATTTAAGAGCAGAAATAAGAAAAATAAGGGATACCCCCGGAAACCCCAGTTTTACTATATAAAAGTGGGGTTCAAGGGGGTCAAAAAATGAATATTTTATGATGAAAAATTGTGATAGTTTTCTTATTGCTGCTCAAAATATAGATTGTTGGCACTCGTTAGAACCGCCTCATCGAGGCGGTTCTAACGAGTACCCACAATCTATATTTAAGAGCAGAAATAAGAAAAATAAGGGATACCCCCGGAAACCTCAGTTTTACTATATAAAAGTGGGGTTCAAGGGGGTCAAATTTATATAGGCGTGTTTTCGTGATGCGTTGTATGAACACTTAGGAATTGATTCTCACAACGTTACAAGGAGAATTTGAAGATAGTCTCAAGACAATGTAAGTGATCATGATATCGGTTCCGGAGTTTTAAAAATCTTCATTTCACCTATAAAGAAACTGCGGGAGAAAGTGAACTCATATAACTCATATTAGAAAAATGACTATGAAACTATGAGGAAGGATCCGCTAAGGTTTGCAAAGGAAAAATACTTAAATGGTCATCCAGATGTTTGGTCTGTCCAGGAGAGTTTAGATTTGGTAACTTCTTTCTTTCGAACTTCAGCCGAAAATTAAATCCCCCAAAACTATGAATTCGGTAGTTGATGATCTAGGCAAGAATATGTTGAGCATAAAGCCCTTAAAGAAGCGGTACTTAGCACTTTGAAACTAGACAACAAATACGTGTCTTTCTATTCTCAAAATACTAACTTTTTGCCTCCTAAATCTAAGGCGTCTTTATGCCTCTTTAAACTGGGCATTCCAGAATTTCATAAGAAAAATAGAAGTGAAGGTAGTGATCATGGATGGATACAATTAACCCACAGCTCCCATCAGAGACACCAAAGGGAAAGAAACACAAACATGAAATAACTTGACCCTAGTGGAAACATCAATAGCGGAAAGCCAAATGGACAGTTATTTTCCCACAAACTGGCCAATTGGCTATCCAAAACAAAACATATAAGCGATACACACACACTCAAAGACAAACCATAACGAAAATAAACCGCAACAGAGGAACCGCCTTGGAACGGCCAGTGAAACAAATTCCATTGGTGGAGGGGGGGGCGGTTGGGGGGGGCTTAAATCGATTTTATCCGGCCGCAATCCTCGCCCTTATTTCCGTCGCGATTTCGACAAGCAATTTGTTCAGTCCGCATGAAGGCCGCCTAACTCGTCAGAGAACACAAAAATAAAACAAACACAGAGATGAAACAACGGATTTGACTCGACTTACTTAAAATTTAGGATAATGTTGGATGGTACCTGATGCTTTGTTTCTGGTCGGGCCTATCGGAGTCTAACTATTGGTTTTCTTTTGCTCCAGGGTTTCAAATATTTTATACTGTCGAGTCCTCACCGTTGTTTCATCTCCGTAAGTGTTTGATTTTTTCTCAGAGATATGGCACTAATGAGTTAGAAAGCCTTCATGCGGACTGAACATATAATTTGTCTAAATCGCGATGGAAGTATGGGCGAGGATTGCGGCCGCGAAAAAAATATTTTCAACTGAATTTATTTTTGTTATAGTTCGTCTTTGAATGTGTGGATCGCTAATATATATTTTTTGTTTTGGATAGCTTGTGGGCCGTTTTGTGGGAAATGGGAAGATTCATTTTGTAATGTGCATTATTAATGACTCGGCATGGAAATTGCGGATGATGGTTGGATATTTCTTAACTTGGATCAATTAGTTTTTGTGCTGACAGCCACAAAGAAGCCGTTCTTTGCAATTTCTGTATGTAAATTGGCACAGCTGGTGTTAAGTGAATGTGTGGCGGCCGTAAAATGTCTCCCTGAACTTCATCCATTAGGAAAACATGTCCGTGTGAAATAATGGCGACGAACATGGTGTAAGCAACGACATTTTTGGCTAAATTTGATAACAGCTTTCTTATTTCTGCTTTCAACATAGATTGTAGGCTCTAGTTCAAACCGCCTCATTTAGGCGGTTCTAACGAGTACCCACGATCTATGTTTTTAGCAAAAATAAAGCCGACAATGTATACCATCGTAAACCCAACTTTTCTCTATAAAGTGGAGTGTAGAGGGGTGTTCATTTTACGGACTTGTTAACGTGATGACAGTACTAGATTTGGTTATATTTACAAGTCCTTTGGGGTCATTAATTCCCCGTATGAAGTTTGAAAATATTTGAAGGTCACTGTTGAGGCGTAATTGGCCAAAATTAGCAAGTCTGGCTCAGAACAAGATGTGTTTGTGAAACACTGATGCCCCCGGACAGCGCATGTTAAATTTGAAAGTAATATCACTAAGCAATCTTAAAAAAGTAGGTGAGGGTCACAAGGTCAATAATTATGGGATCGTTGGAAAGGTCTTGTGACATAGAATGCACATGTGAAATATGAAAGCCCTATCACTTACCAATCGAAAGTTATGGCGATGTTAAAGTTTTTAAAAAGTAGGTCAAACGTCAAGGTCAATGTCACGCGATAAAAAATTATGGTACCACTGAAAAGGTCTTGTGAAAAAAATGCACATGTAAAATATGAAAGCTCTAACACTTACCAATCGAAAGTTATGGACTATGTTAAAGTTTTTAAAAAAGTAGGTCAAACATCAAGGTCAAGGTCACGAGGTCAAACATTATGGTTCCACTAGAAAGGTCTTGTGACAAGGAATGCACATGTGAAATATGAAAGTCCTACCACTTACCAATCGAAAGTTATGGCCAATGTTAAAGTTTTTAAAAAGTAGGTCAAATGTCAACGTCAGGGTCACGAGGTAAAAAATTATTATGGTCAATGTTAAGGTTTAAAAAAGTTCAAGGGGAGATAATTCAGGCAAAAATGACAACAGTGTTATGGCCTTTCGTCAGAATGTAGCCCTTGTGATGGTGAATTAGTGTGTGAAGTTTCATGGGGCTAGGTCAAATACTTTTGAAGTTATGATCAAGGTTAAAAATTTTGTGATGGACAAACATACAGACAGATTTCAAGGGGAGATAATTCAGCCACAAATGACAACATAGTTATGGTTCTTGGTCAGAATGTAGCCCTTGTGATGGCGATTAAGTGTGTGAAGTTTAATGGTACTAGGTCGAATACTTTTGAAGTTATGATCAAGGTTAAAGTTTTTGTGACGGACTGACAAACAAACGGACATACAGGGCAAATACTATATGCCACCCCCACCCCCAACCCCCATAAAAAAACTTGCAAACTATATTGTTTTCAGCTTTCAAAGGGTTACCAGAACAGAACTTTTAACTTCACCACAGTTGGTGTTAAGGGAATACGCGGCGGGCGTAAAAATCACTGTCCTTTGTCATAGTGTGGGTTATATTTTCTAGTCCTATGATATTACTGATACCACGGCGGAAGTTTGAAAATATTTGAGGGTCACTGATGAGGCCTAATTGGCCGAAACTGGCTAGTGATGCCCAGAAAAAAATAAACTGTACACTCAACGGTTTTCAATTCTGAGTTGTTATTCTTGTCTCTTCAACGGTCTTGGTGCACAGTGACATTGGTTTTGGTTTCTGTGTCTGCCTCCATAATATTTTTTTCTTTCAGTGGCTATAGCTAGGTGGGCTGTGTTCTGTGGTCGTGACATTGCCTTTGTTCCTTTTCCCCTTTTGTTTTGTATTTTATTTTCATTATGATAACACATCCGAATGACAAAGTGCTTTTTTCTTCATGTCCCAAAAATGTTTTACTTTCGGATGCAAATTTGCACTAGATTTCTAATTGAGGTATCTACTATAGTGAACCCTATATGCAATGATCCTCAGTGATCGTTTTGGTCAGTCTGAGGTTCACATTGAGAACCTTACATGAGTGTACATGTATTATTGAATTTATTAATAAAGTTGAGGCAAAGGGATAAAATGCGAGGCTTTGCATATGCCTTTTCTCATCGAGTTCAATAAATTCAATAATACATGAGCCCGAATACAAGATGCTATCATATGACATTAAAAAAGCATTTAATCAGGATTTGTTGCCTAAAGTGTCAATATTTTGTAATTAGTAAACGCGACGTGGTTAATGTAACGTTAAGGGGCGTTTCTAACTAGTTTGCATATTAATTCACCAGTGGATTACGAATTTATTAAATGGCGTTATTACACTCTCAGACGCGACGTCATATGGGCCCCGTCAAGCGATTTTGGTACTTATCGCCTATGCGAGCAGCGAAGGTTCAGGCAAGTCTGCGCATCCGCGCAGTCTCGCCAGAACCTTCGCTGCTCGCTCATACAAGCAGTGAATCAAGAGGAACCTTCAGACAGAAAGCCATATCCCTGGCCCCTCTGAATGGCTGGGCATGCGCAGTTAAAATTTGTCATGACGGCATGCTCGAAGACACAAATTCGCTTGGCGGGGCATATTATGATAAAATACAATGTATTATTATATACCCAGAAAATGTCCCGTTTACTTTCTACAGAAGTTACCGGTCAATATTTTTCCATATTGCCCGTAGTCAAGTTCATATTGCCCGTAGATAAGCAGTCACGTTCACAATAGAACTACTTTCAAACTTGTTCATTTCGATACTAAAATTCGGCAGCCATCTTGTCGTGCGTATCGACTGAAAGAACGTAAAACAAAATGAATATAGGCTCTGACAAAGTGCATAAACCGCGTTTTATGCTGTCAAATATGACCTACCTGCAATCTGTTTAGATTTTCAATACTTTCTTCTAAGAAATCAGGAGTATTTTGAAAGAAATATAACCGACACTTCGGAAAAAATGGCGTCATGTGTTGGGAAACGTCAATGTTTTTAATGACGTCACATCCACCAACGTTAACGTCGTCTTCACTTTGGCGCCATTGGGCGTGGTTTTTCAACGTGTACGGAGACACTTAACGACCTTCATTATTTTCCATTTCAAACCACTTAAAGATGTATAATCTGATTTTACGTTCAGAAATTCATACCAGGTAATCCTGAATTCTAGCCGACATTTGAAATTTTGGGTATAATAGGTAATAAAAAGGTTATTCACTTTATATTGTGAAATATTCGGCACTCGTTCATATGGCGAAGACGCACTCGCAAGCTCGTGCGTCCTTCGCCATATGAACTCGTGCCGAATATTTCACAATATAAAGTCAATAACCTATAAATACAATACAATACTAATATTGACATTTAACGTATGCACAATACTTTTCACCAAACACAAATGAACAAGTTGGTACATGTATGGTCATATCGCACAATAATCAAGAAAGCCGGCCTCGGTAGCTCAGTCCGATGCCCGTCTGACTGCTGATCAGGAGGACGCGGGTTCGATACCTGCCGGGGTGGGCAACATTCTTTCGTGGAGATTGATCATAAAATCTTTGCGACGGTCATTCTCTCCCTTCCGCTGATTCAAGAAGGGCAGTTGTCAGTTTTTGGCGAAAGAATGTACACTGTACTGGTTAACCACTTACGTATAAGCCTGCCCAGGAAAAGTGTGGATGGTAAACCGACCGCCTCGAAAATGACCTACAATAGTGTTGACTGGGCCGTTAAACTCCAATACAATCAAACAATTTTCAAGAAGCAATTGTGTATAAATCTTATAATCGTTCAAATACAAAGAAACCAGGACTTTCTGAGTACAGAGATGAAGCCAGGTAATTACATCTAGGAATAACATTAGTGTCACATTTGTCACAGAATCTGATTTGCCAGACTATAGTTCTTAATTAATCCGATTATTTGCCAGAATAAAATGCGTCTGGGAAAACAATATATTATGTAATGGAATCATGACCGATAACAGGAGTTGAAATATCGCCTCAGCATAAAATAATACAGAAAGTTGTGTAGTTGTGTACGATTTATAGCGAGTCTTCAGGTTTACATAATAAAATTAGACATTGTAATCGACCGAAAGTCTGGTACAGAAAGCTTGATTCTTGGTTATATTTTTTTTTTTCATTTTGGGTCGACTGGTTTACCTGTTGAGCCAAAGTTGTAAAGTAAATTACTGAAATCGTGCTGTTGTTCACGTGCGCTATACGAAATCCAATAATGCGCTTTTTATACACGGCACTAATTTTACTTCTTTCAGCATCGATTATCTGACAGGCGAATTATCTGACAGGCGAAACCGGATTTTACGAATTTGAGGTTCAAACTTCAGTCATGGTCGCTACGAAACCAGTTTGGCAAATAGTGTAGACTGCTCAGAAGCCTCGTTCTGCGATGTCCGATCTGGACCTACACTGTTCGCCAGTCTCCCCGTTCCGTGGGTCTCCGGTACAAAATGTTTTTTACGTTCCTTACAAAATAATTTCACACATCAAAGCGGTAAAAATAGTCAATCACTTAAGGTGATGATTACCCCCGCCCAACGCCTCTTGTTTGACCTATGGAGTAGACAGGCACACTTTCTAACTAAACTAGATACTACCACAATCTCCAAGAAACATATGGCTAAATGTTTAAGTCGTTTAAGGGGACATGGTTCTGTAAAATAGCGGCTAGATCAGCATCATGTTTCATTTATGCACTTGTTCAATGCATGTCTGAACTGCAATGCAATTTTCAAGGTCCTGCACCAAGCAATGTAGGAGTTGTGGAAACACGAACAGTACTATTTATCTCCTGTGCCTACTCATATGGCCAAAATGGATTAAGTCGTTCAAGGGTATATACTTCTGTAATAAGGGGTTGGATCAGAATCTTGTTCCTTTAGGCACATTTTCAATGCCTGTCTGAACGGCGTTACCGGTTCAATGTTCTGCATCAAATACTGTAGAAGGAGTTGCGGAGACATGAAAAGTACTAATTAACCTCATATACTAGAAAATGTTTAAGTCGTTCAAGGGGACATTATTCAGCAATAAGGGATTGTATCAGAATTCTGTACCATTAATCCACATGTGTAATGCATGTCCTGACTGTGTTGGAAGTAACAATGGCTTTCATCAAACACTGTAGGAGGAATTGCAGAGACACGAACAGTACTATTTAACCTCATATGCCACGCATATGACCAAATGATTAATTTAGTCGTTCAAGGGGACATACTTCTGCAATAAAAGGGCTGGATCACAATCCTGTTTCCGTTTTACACATTTTCAATGCATGTCTGAACTGTGTTGCAAGTATCAATACCCTATATCAAATACTGTATGAGAAGTTGCAGAGACAAGAATATTACAACAATGCTTGACGTACAGACTTACGTACGCACGTCCAACTATATGCCCTTCCTCACTTCTTGGCCGGGGCATAAAAACAAAACACCCGGAGAAGAAAAAACATCTGACCTTCCATTGCAGAACATGGCATGCACACATGTGGCCAGAGCGGTGAGAGACCTAATGATGAAGAGTCAGCCCTCTTACCCACTATGTCACAGAGGCCCGACAAAATGGGCTTATTCAGCTGTTGGTTTCACATCTACCAAAATGCAGGTCTATGCCCCGGTCTATGCATTCAGTGCACGCCCAGATAAGTCAGAATCTGGACAGGAATCACATGCTGGGTTTGATAAGATAGACGCCACAGAAAACGGCACGGTCTACAGTATTTTCTTAAAGGGTTAAATCGCAGTTCTGGACTGACGATAAATCAGTGCTGTCACTACAAACCTTAAGGTGCGAGTGTTTATGTCGTCTGCTTAATATACTTTTCAAACATTTTTCACCTATTTTTGCAGCTAGGCAAACAGTGAGGATGCTGATCAAACTGCTCATAGTGGAGCTGTTCGATCTGGGACCACACTGCAACAATGGGAGTGGACAACGAAGCAGAGGAGAATTGTTGTGATTGGCATCTTAAGCGTTTATCATATGTACATGAAATCAAATAAAGCCCTCTGACCGACCTCAGTGGGCACTTAACGGAAACTACTGAGCATTCTGAGCTATATATAGATGGTGTGATTCAGGCCAGCAAAACAAGCCTTAGGACATACATTAAAACAAGTTGGCTGCATTTAAAAACCATCCAATGGGTTTGGTCTTAGCGGTCTAAACCACGATGTGATCCAACGAATATCATCGTCTCAAACTTTATCCACTTAATGGTTTTTGGAAAAATAGATCCTATAAACTTAATAGAAGAACTTTAAAACAAAATTGCGGAATCTGTGGCCTTTGTGTCAGGGTTAAGGACAAGAAGGGTTGGCTAGTGCTGAGTAATCTTTGCACCAGTATCAAATACCATCCATAAACAAAATTTTACCTTAAATATGCTTTGGATCGTATTGGATCTTTAAAAAGTCTAGCGCAAAACTTGATGGATAAAATTTATATGTCCGTGATCCCGACATTAATGACACTGGGATAGAGCTCTCTATCAATGAGCTTAATGCAGTCAAGAAGTTTTTTACGAAAGAATGTACACTTTGTCAATTACTGGTGAGATAATTGCAAGAGTCTGACTCAACCGATTGAAGAATCAAAACCAGGGGCTTCTGTCAGGAAGAACAGAGGAACAAATGACATGATCTTCACAGCAAAGCTGCTTCAAAAGACATACTTGGCACAGTATGTGAACCTCTGCAGGACCTTTGTCAATCTTACAAAAGCATTTGACACAATCAGTCGTAAGGGACTTTAAAAATTATAACAAAATATGGTTGTTCGGCCATGTTCATAAAAATGGTAAGGCAATTCCACTATGGTATACTTGTCCGGGTCCTAGATGACAAACTTTCTGATCAATTTCACGTGACTAATGTCAAACAAAGTAGAAGTAAAACAAAGATCAGGAATTGATACAATTAACTTACTCCATCCATAAAAGACACCAAAGGGAAAGAAACACAAACATTAAGCGACCAGACCATAATGGAAACCTAAGCAAAGGAAGGCCATATGGACAGTTACTTTCCCACAAAATGGCCATATGGCCATCCAAAATTAAAAGACACAAGTGATACACACAGTAAGTAACAAACAACAACATAAATAAATCGCCACAGAAGAGCCGCCTTGGAACGGTCAGTGGAAGATTTCCACTGGGGGGCTTAAATCGACCCCACGTGGCCACAATCCTCGCCCCTACCTCCGTCGCGATTTAGACAAATAATTTGTTCAGTCTGCATGAAGGCCTCCTAACTCATCAGTGCAACATCTCCGTGAACACAGAAATCAAAGAACCACAGAGGTGAGACTGTGTACTAGCGACAACGTTGTTCCGCATGATGTTTTCTACAATGCTCAAATATGTTAATTACGATGGTGAAAATAGTTTATAAGGTACGCTTTGATAGGGAGTTTTACAATCTAAGAAGATTGCAAGATACTCCCAAGGTGCAGAAAGATTTGTTAGACGAGTTCTCGTATGCTGGTGAAATGGCAAAGGATGTTCCAACAGAAAGCATGCAAACATGTGGAACAATTACATGTATATCGGATTTATGTGACAGCTATGATCTCAGAGTCAGCACCAGGAAAGCCTTACAAGGAGACTACCATCTCAGTGAAAGGTCATCGGTTGCAAGTTGTAGACAAGGTCACGCACATTTGGAGCACATTGTCATAGACCTGTGCACATTCATGGTGCTGAAGCCAATGTCAGGACTGCCAAACCTAGCGCAGCACGTGGCCGACTAAGTGAAAGTGTTTGGTAAGGTTTGGCACAAAGCTGGATATCTGCAGAGCTGTGGTACTGCCAGCGCTATTATACGCATGTGAAATTATTCCAATACACTAAATATCTTAGTTTGATTGTCCGGCCAAGTTCATAAAAATGGTGCAGCAGATCTACCATGGTATAGCTACCCGGGTCCGGGATGGCAAATTTTCTGATCAATCCCGTGTGTCATAGAATCTGAGGCCTGACCCACCGGCGTGCAATTAAAGAGGGAAGCAAAGTTGTCAATCGTGATTGGCTTAACTACCATGCATGCAGTCTGTCGTATAACATTTATGTTGTACCCAAACTTTTTATATCGAAGAATGATTTTTAAGTCATTGCAGTTATATATTTTTTGTGAATTTAAATACTAAGTCACCATAAAATTCAAGTTCCGATAGACCTAGTTGCAGAAGAGATTTAAGTCCAATATTGAATTTTGAAATTAAATCAGAATGACGTCTATAAATTTTTGAAAAGGCTTTGCGTAGTTTATGTTACCGATAACCCTGATTAAGAAGTTTAGCCGTTAACAATTTAAAAACCGGCCAAATTAAGATAGACAGGCCATATTAACTGAATGTCTGATGAGCATTTGCCGAAGAAAATCCTTTATGAAGAACTACAGGTAGAAAAACGTCCTATTGTCGTCAGAAGAAACGATACAATATCAACCTTATCGACAACTTTAAAGGACCAACATAACAACTGAGTCGTAATTAAAAACCCCACAGACATCACTATGTTAACACTCTTCAGCAAGAACTTGGTGGTACTAAGGCCTATGAACTGCAGCCTTTAGCTGTAGAGAGGGCTTTAGTTGATGACCACATTTGTCCTTCAGCCACCAAGTTTGCTGCCTGTGTTACAGAAGACAAGACAGACTTCCTACGTTATATTGGTGACCTAAACTTCATAAAAGACCATACAAAGCACGGTTTATTGCAAATTCAAGCCCTTGTACCACCATGGAACTCTTCAAATTATTAACTTCATGTTTTACTGCCACAAAATATCATGTGATAAAATATTGCAACAAAGTCTTTGAAAGATCTCGTAGAAATCTGTTTTGGCATATAAAAAAATTCTGATGAAGTTTTAAATAAATTAAAATGCAGACGTTTTCGTGCGCCAAGTCTGTCTACTTCTGATTTTTCCACCCTTTAATCTACACTTCCTCATAATCTTATAAAAGACAAACTTAGTGGTTTGATTGAGTGGACACTTCATAGAAAAGACTCCCTCTATCTTGCATGTAATGTAGGAAATGCCTTTTTTTCACTTCTGAAGAGCATAAAAATTACACTTGTCATGTCAGAAAGTGTGTGAAGCTCTCACCCTTCTACTTGAATATATTTACATAAGATTTGGTACTTAGTTATTTAGACTAGTTGTGGGTAACCCGATGTGTACTAATTGCGCACCCCTTGTGGCTGATCTGTCTTCATCTTGTTATGATAGAGACTTCATGAGGTCCCTTTCTGCTGAAAACTTATCTGAAATCATTGACGCTTTTAGGTCGACTTCTAGATATTTGGATGAAAACCAATCTGAAGTCATTGAAGCTTTTAGCTCGACTTCTAGATATTTGGATGATTTATTAAATAGTGACAATACCTATTTCGATGGTTTGATTAGTCAAATATACCCCCCCCCCCCACACACACACCAAAGAACTTCAGTTAAATAAAGCAAATTCTTCTGATACCGAGGCTCTGTTTTTGGATTTACATCTAACTATTGTAGATGGGTTTGGCTCTTGCAAAATTTATGATAAACGCGATTATTTTGATTTTGAGATTGTAAATTTTCCTTTTTTTTTTGGATGGTGATGTTCCTCGTGCGCCATCTTATGGTGTTAATATTTCGCAATTAATTCGATTGACCAGAGTATGTCGTCATGTAACTGACTTCAACACTCGTAATAAATTATTAACGGCTAAACTCCTTAACCAGGGTTATCGGTACCATAAACTGCGCAAAGCCTTTTCAAAATTTTATAGACGCCATTCTGATTTAATTTCAAAATTCAATATTGGACTTAAATCTCTTCTGCAACAAGGTCTATCTGAACCCGAATTTTATGGTGACTTAGTATATAAATTCAGAAAAATATATAACCACAATGACTTCAGCACCCAATTTCGTAAAATAATTCTTCGATATAAAAAGATTGGGTACAACATGGATATTATACGACAGACTGCATGCATGGTAGTTAACCCAATCACGGTTGGCAACTTTGCTTCCCTCTTTAATTGCACGCCGGTGGGTCAGGCCTCAGATTCTATGACGGCTCCAACGTAAAGACTTATTGAAAATTAGAGAGATAATGTTGGTTGGTGCCTGATGCTCTGTCTCTGGTCGGGCTCATCGGAGTCTAACTGTTGGTTTTCTTTTGCTCCAGCATTTCAGTGGTTTCTTGCTGTCGAGTCCTCACCGTTGTTTCATCTCTGTGGTTGTTTGATTTTTTTTTGTGTTCACGGAGAGGTTGCACTGGTGAGTTAGGAGACCTTCATGCGGACTGAACGAATTATTTGTCTAAATCGCGACGGAAGTAAGGGCGAGGATTGTGGCCACGTAAAATCGGTTTAAGCCCCGCGCAGTGGAATTCGTTTCACTGACCATTCCAAGGCGGTTCTTCTGTCGCGGTTTATTTTTGTTATGGATTATCTTTGAGTATCTTGAGTGTTTGGGTCGCATATGTTTGTTTTGATTTGGATAGCCAGTTGGCCATTTTATGGGAAAGTAACTGTCCTTTTGGCGTTCCGCTGTTTATGTTTCCATTAGGGTCTTTTGTTTCATGTTTGTGTTTTTCCCTTGGTGTCTCTGATGGGAGCTGTGGGTTAATTGTATCGATTTCTGATCATTGCCTTCACTTCTATTTTTAATAAGAAGCGGTGTTGGTGAGCACGAAACAAAATGAAGCCAAAAAGAAACGTGCTCAGCGGAAAGCCAGAGCTAAGGCATCAACAACCATGCTGTATCTGCACCCGGCAGTTCAGAGCCAAGCTCTCTTAGAACATATAAACAGTAGTACTTTACACATTTGCTTAAGATTGTTCATTGTCAGTAAATATTGATGAATATTTATGTTGTTGCACGAGGTGCTATGTTTGTTAAACATTTCTAAATATCACTAAGTGTTTCTCTTTTGTTTTGAAATTGTTGTTGTTGTTGTGTGTGTGTGTGTGTGTGTGTGTGTGTGTGTGTGTGTGTGTGTGTGTGTGTGTGTGTGTGTGTTTGTTTGTTTGATTTGAAGTTTAACGTCCCCGTCAACTCTGTCAAAGACATGTTGAAGACGTTGCTTCCAATTTTGTGAGACTTTTACCCGACATTGCGATGCAATGACATCTCAAGCCCTGCCGTCCAATGAAACCAATAGGGTTTATAAGCATGGACGGGCCGACTCAAACCGCTTTGCCTAGGCAGGCTTAGATCCTTCCAGCAGTTTACCAGTACTCGTGTGCGGGACGGTTTCAGCTCTGCGTGGAAAAATCTTTCAAATTAGTATGTCTCTTCATTTAGACAGAAATACAGGTTGAGTTCGAAAAGTAATAGGAGGGCTTTACATCAATTTTCACAAGCGTGGTAGCTCCTGGAAGTCACGAAAATCAGGAAAACTTCAGTTTTTACCACATAAATTAAATCTGACTAGCATCACGTCAACAAGTCCGTGAAATGAATACTCCTGTAAAAATATAGAAATAGGTGCCCAGGAAAAGCCAAAATCAAAGATTTCAACCTACCAATGGCACCAAGCGGAACAGTGACTGACAAAGAGAAGAAAAAGAAAAGATTCACAAACAGCACAGCAACCAGCTGTCTCTACCTCACAAGAGGTGATCAAGGTGCAACAAGCATAAATTATGAAAAGTAAATAAATAAATAATAACAATAATGATAATACACAATCATAAGCACATACAATATGAGGAGCCCCGTCGGAAAATCCGACAAAGTCGGAAAATCCGACAAAGCTACATTTAAAATAAACAGCATCAGAACCATCGCCTTAGGACGGTCAGTAGCGAGAACCACTTGGGAGATGAAATCGATTCTATGGGCCCAGTCTTCACTCAAGTTTCTAAACGTATTTACAGCACACAAAATAATTTGTCCCCCTGAAGGTTTATTACTAAATCAGTCAACAGACCATCACAGAATAACATACACATTAGATTAAACAGAAATACAAATCAAATTGAATCACTGTGATGATTTAAAGATGAGGGCTCGTAGCTTGTTCCATACACTATAAGCTGGAGCTAAAGAAAACCAGGTATACCACGAAGAGTCAAGCCAAAGACAAATCACCAGGCACCAATAACTAATAAAATAAAGATTCTAAAGTAAGCCGCACTTACAGAAGAAAGTAAGTAATAAGAAAATATATCAAAAAAGTTGGAAATAAATGTCTGTTTTTGGAGTCAGCAGACCTCGTCATTTATGTCTGCTTGGAGGCATTAGAGCGTTCGACTTCGGTACTAAAGGTAACTGGTTCGAGCCTCGCTCGAGTAAGTACCCGAGACTCTTTCTATGCAGCCATCGATCTCCAGAAATAAGAATAAATGTGCTCTTTGAAACCCGGGTTTCGCTATTTCGTAGTTTTCACATGATGTTTTTTTCTTTAGGGAATCTCTTCAACGTTAAGTTGGAATTAAGAAAAAAGTGTCTTGTATACTTGTGTGATCTGGGGTATCTTGGAGGTGCTATGGGTAGATTTGACTGGTTGATGATGCTCTTCAAGAGTAATAATTATATTGAATGGAATTGCACGGAAAATAATAATAATAATGTATATATATATAGTTCACAATAAGATTTTTTCCACATCCTGACATTTTTTCATTATTTAGAACTTCTTTATATTCGGTAATTACAGGAACCACTTTTTTCGATATTTAGGTAGACTGTTTCGGTAATTGCATGAGCTATGGTTCATCGGAATAATCTGATTGGTCGACCAGGTCACGTGCCCCTCCATGGAACAATTAAAATCTGGTCATTAGACCGGGTTTGCCTGCCTCATGGCGACCAAACCAAAAAGACAATTAAGTGTTCAAAATGTTTTAACACGAAGAACAAAAAACAACAAAACACCCTTTTCAGCAAAGCTTGTACTATCGATGGAATATTGTAAATGCAGTAAGATGAATCTGTTGTGTTGCTCCTATTTAATGCATACATGTATACAGAAGGGCACACGATGAAGCTGAAAAAATTTTGGGCTAGGTCAAGAAAGTAAATAAATAAATGCATATAAATAAAAATAAAAAAACTGGAGAACCTCCAAAATGCTATCAGTGCTACAACGACGACCCCACTGTTAATTTAGCTAACGATGATTAGATACATAAACAGACGCTATACAAGGTAACATAACGCAACGTCTAATCAGCAATACACTCAAAATACTGGAATTTAAGGATTGAACGAAAAGTAAGTTTAGGGCTATTTTCTCAGCCTACACTCAGAGACAGTCGACCCACCAGTACTTTCAAAGCTTTGATTTCCAAAGTCAGCCTTTATAGCTTTATTTCGTGTCAATGCTAGACTGGCACCGAAAGCTTGATTCTTGATTTTCGTACTTGTGCTTGTCTTATCTATTTCCAAAGACAACCTTTAGAACTAAACGTTTTTATTTCAGTCGTGTCACATTATATGAAAGAATCTGATGTGGGCTTCTGGTGTAGATTACCAGAGGGATAAACGTACTGAGCGGAACCGAGGCTATGCCGGGGTTCCCCACATGACAGTCATCCGAGGGTTGGAAACACCTATGTGATAGCCTCGGTTCCGCTCAGCATGGTCATCCCTGGGGTTGGAAACTCCCATCTACAACAGAACCCCATATAATACTCTTTTTCTTGCACAACACACCCGAATATTTTCAGTTTGCTTTATTTAACATTTAATTTTTCGCACATTAAACTTACGCAGTTTGCCTGGGTAAGAACAGGATTTCTATCCAAGGCGAAAACCACGGATTTTCTTGTATGGTGGGCAAGAACATATATTCTTATATATGTCCAAAACGGTTGTTTTTCTGATGAACATTTGTGATATTTGCTTATTTATAATTCAAACATAGGTTTTTGGTGCTCGTTAAAACCGCCTTATTGAGGCGGTCCTAACGAGTACCACAGCCTATGTCTTGGAACAGAATCAAGAACAAGAAAATAATGTTTACCCCTGCAAACCACAGTTTTCTATGCATACAAATTGGTTTAGAGGCGTGTTCATTACACAGACTTATTTATCTGATGCTTTACACAGAAAGCGCAAATAATTTATAAAAAAAATACGAATATTTATAAATTGGAAATGAAGTTTATTTTATTTTACTTTGGAAAATGTTCTTTGAATGTGACTTTTTGTATGTTTTTTTTTTTTTTTCAGATAACTGAATATTTCCACTTAGCTGATATATTTACTGAAGCCACCTGTAAACTGTCCTACTACGTGCGAGATTTCACTCTGATATCGTCTGTGTTGACATTGACAGTAATAAGCTTTGAAAGGTAAGAAAATGTGTAGTTTGTTTATGCCCAGGTTTTACGTCCCCGTGAACACTTGTCAGATCTTTTTGGAGACGCTGTTTCCGATTTATGGGACTTTCGCCCTACATCGATATGACATCTAAAACCATACAGCCAAAACGAAACCGATAGAGTTTAAGGGTCAGTCCGGGTAGTACCATTTTTCCTGGGGGCATACTAAGACCTTCAAAGCGGTTCACCAGTACTCAAATTTATTCACATTACGTAAACATGCCTATACAAATACATTGTCAACCTTACCGCCGAAAAACGAAACTTATAAGAAGAAAAGTTGTGATAGTTTCCTTATTTCTGCTCAAAATATAGACATTTTAGAGCAGAAATAAGAAAAATAAGGTTTACCCCTGTTAACCCCAGTTTTACTATACAAAAGTGGGGTTCAAGGGGGTAAAATTATATAGACGCGTAATCGTGATGGCACCATTCAGCCCAATCAATTTCTCCAAGACCCGATGGGCGGGATAGCTAGAAAATATGTAATGAAAAATACAAAAAAAGTTTAATCAAGAATAGTCATGAGCAATGAAAGACTTTTAGATTATGTTAAGCGTAATTACTTCCGGTTAGTGTATAAGCGAGACAACCTATAAAGAACAGCAACAAAAATAGCATTACTGGACACTGATCTACACAGCAGAATATTGAAATAAACCAACAGTAGTTCTAAACAACACAGCAGTAAAAGTTTTCTTTGGAAGCGTATGTGAGTATAGTTTTTATTAGACTAAATATACACAAAACACAAAAACTATGACACATGAAGGTACATGTACTTACAAAGCACAAAACAACACGTCTCGACGACATAAAGCCAATTAACCCATAAATAAGAATAGAATCCTCCACATAATAGTTAAAGGGGTGTCGGTTTTGACTTTGTGTGTGGCAGATTTAACAAAAATGAATGAAATGAGCGTTCTGTAGCGTCTGATCTAGGTCTAAACCGCTTGCCAAATAACCCAAAAACAAAAACGGTACGCTAGGCATTTATGGGTTAACGTTTAAATTGAATGTCAACCCGCACCCTTTACTCAAATGACATTTCTATAAAATTAATCCGCGCTCAGCTACAAGCAACGTCATCACGTAAACACACCTATATGATTTTACCCCCTTGAACCCCAATTTTATATAGTTAAACTGAGGTTTACAGGGTTAAGCCTTATTATTCTTATTTCTGCTCTAAAATATAGGTTGAGGGTCTGCGTTAGAACCGCCTCGCCGAGGCGGTTCATCACAATTTTTCATCTGAAAATTTTCGGTTTTGCACGGTAAAATTTACAATGTATTGATATATGCATGTTTTCCTAATGTACTGACTGAAATACATCGTTAGTGCATTAAGAGAGAAGCCTATAGTCAACTAACTAGTTTTAATATTGTTCATACTTCTTTGGTAACCACACCGTAGAATAATTCAGACATTACCTTGTTGTTTGCCGCTGCGATTTGTCAATTCTGATATATACTTACTATGAAAACTTTATACTAGATGTCAGTTACAGGGGCTTATAAGAAGCTGTATAAGAAGCTTATGTCTCTCAGACATAGTTTGTTTCTAAAATATTTACCCGTATTTTGTTTCACTTCTGACATTTACAAAAGAAACATCTCAGTGTCTTTAAGAACCAATAAACTTTAAACAAGTCTTTTGAGAGTTGCTTAGAACTTTGACTTATATATATTAAGTTTTCCTCTACACTTTAAGACCCTCCTGTCTTGATATATTGAGTAGAAAATTGAACAGGAATAAATGTTATCAAATTGAAATGCGGGGTGCTGTATAATTATAGATTTTCTATAGCAATGGACAAAAGCTGTTGCAGACTTTTTTTTTATTAAAATATCAATCGTGAACAAACTAATAGCCGACCGAGTAATGTCCAAACATGCATCTTAGAACGAACACAGTTTCAAAGAAAACGTCTGCACTATATTGATAAATAACATATCCAGAATACTAAAATAGAAAGTACTCAGGAAAAGATAAGAACAATGGCAACTATTTAAAGGGACCTTGTTGATGTAAAGGCACATAGAAAAACGCCAATCGAAACGTGAACCAACAAGTAATTATCCATTTGGCTGTCCTCTTAGGGTCAAGTTACTTCATGTTTGTGTTTATTTCCGTTTGGTATCCCTGATAAGAGGTGTGGGTTACTTGTATCGATTCCTGATCATTGCATTCACTTATATTTTAATAAAGGTGCTCCTCAGGGATCAGTATTCCATCCAATCTGTTAAGATAAATGGTTGTTCTTTAAGTCCGGTCTTCGACTACACTTATGTCGGGCTGGTCAGTTCCCTACAGGTACTGTTCCGGTGCAGGATTATTCCATCTAAACGGATAGACAGGGCTTAATAACAGGGTCATATGATCTCAAACAGTCAGTGTGTTAATGACCCGCATTAACCATACATCTCTAACCATTCCTCAAAATGACCAAAGACCGGGCATAAGAAAGGAAAGATAGAATACAAGAAAAGGTATTAAAAATTAAAGGCAGGTCCGCCTTCCCGCCTCTTCTGCAGGACCAACAGTATCTTGTCCTAATATTGTTATAAGTAATTAAGTAATAACACGCAAGGAGACTGTAAGTCACTACAATGAGGCGGTTCTAACGAGCATCCAAACCCATGTTTGGAGTATAAATAAGCAAAATATCATATATTTTCCTCAGAAAAATGGCCTTTTTTTTGAGGTTTGAAAATTGTACTATATCACAAGGATGTGTTAGCGTAATGTGATGAAAAAAGTAGCTTTGGCCTGAAGGGAAAAAAAGAAAAACATCAGCAGCTGAAGAAAAAAAAATAAGACTACATGACAGTGAAATTCATGCATATCTGAAACAAATAAAAATGATATTTTCACACAATGTGAAAAATAACATGACCTTGTTATTGTCACAGTACAGCCTGGACTACTTTTTCACGCCAAAAGTCATGTATGTTATCTATAAAATAATTCTGTAAAAATACCTTGAAAAGCACTCTTTGAACTGTACATGTGCTGTTTTCAAAATGGCGATCTGTTTACGTTTTGAAACTGAGAGTTGTGACGTCATAGCAAGGTTAAAATTGTGACGTATTATACGATCGATCAGTTACCGTAAGTGTCCTTATAGATTATAAAATAAAAAGGAAATTTACTTTTTTTTGCGGATACCAAAATTATTTCATCAACCATGTCTATTTCGAACTCGTTCTTTGGTCCCCAGTGAATGATTCCAATATCTCCAGACATCCACTTATTTGGATTTTAGGGAGGTTTTTCTGATTTGATCGGTAAAAGGTATGCTGTGTGTACTCATTAGAATCGCCTCAATGAGGCGATTCTTATGAGTATACACAATATACCTTCATTCTATAGAAGATCGAAGATATATTAAAGTGACACACTTTATGCTTCAGGACCTGAAACTATTATTAAACTTCAATAGTTCGAACGACCCTTATTTCGAACAAATTTTTATGGTCCCAAAGGTATTCGAGTTACTCTACAGCCACACAAGACACTGAACACCAGCTGCAGCACATTGCCAATCATCACGTGAACAAGTCCGTGAAATGAACACCGACCTAAACCCCACTTTATATAGAGAAAACAGGAGTTTACAGGGGTAAACAATAGTTTTCTTATTTCTCCTCCAAGACATAGGTTGTGGGTACTCGTTAGAACCGCCTCAATGAGGCGGTTCTAACGAGTACCCACAACCTATGTTTGCAGTATAAATCAGAAAAATATTACAGATTTTCGTCAGAGAAGTAGCCATTTTGGAGATGTAAAAATTGCACTATATCTCATGGGTGTGTAATCGTAATGAAAGCTATAAAATGCCTTCTAAAAGAAAGAACTCATAGCAGACAGAAAAATAAGGACCGGTTTTATTGACACATTCAATAAGGAGTAGAGTATTTTGCAATAAAGTCATAAAGGTCGATTTCGAAATAAATAAATGCAAACATTACAGACAAAATAGTACCTTGCTGCTATCCGTTCCAAGGCGGTTCCTGTGTCGTGGTTTATTATTGGTTAGAATTTGTATTTGCATGCATGTTTTGCTTATATCTTTTGGATAGCCGTTTGGTCATTTTGTTGGAAAGTAATTTCATTAGCTTTTCGGATATCCGCTAGTGATGTCTTCATTAGGGGTGGAGTAACTTCATGTTGGTGTTTTTTTTTTGTTGTTGTTGTTTTTTTGCCTTTTGTGTCTCCCATTGGAGATGTGAGGAAATTGTATTGATTCCTGATCATTGCCTTCACTTATATTTTTATCAGTACGCCGCTTAAGCATTACTTAACTTGTGCCCACGAGCTTGCATTTGAGCAGAGTTTTGTTTAAAGAGCTAAATGGGTTAAATGATCGCAAAGCAAACATGCAAACTGCACAATGATTAGGAATAAGTATATTCTCTTTCTCCACCGAACGATACTATCACGAAAACACGCCTATATAATTTTGACCCCCTTCAACCCCACTTTTATATAGTAAAACTGGGGTTTAAGGGGGTATACATTATTTTCCTTATTCCTGCCCTAAGACATAGGTTGTGGGTACTCGTCAGTGAGGCGGTTCTGACGAGTGCCCGCAATCTATGTTTGGAGCAGAAATAAGGAAATATCGCAATTTTTCGTCAGAAAAGTTTCATTTTTTGGAGGAAAAAGTTTCAATACGTTTGTATAGGCGTGTTTTCGTAATGCTAACACCAACTACAGTTTGGGTGTCATTCAGCGCGCAGTGTGGGGTCTGAGCAAACAAAGAAACCATCAGTTAAGTCCAAGAGGCCCTGCTGAATAAATTAATTTTGTCACACCCACACTGACTATCAGCCAGTCAAATTACTTAACCCATTTTGTACTGGAAACCCCGAAACGGGTAATTGGCGAACAGTGCAGGCTCAGATCAGATGCGGCAGAAAGCTGATCAGGGCCTCCACTGTTTGCTAAAAGCTCGGACATTTTCCAAATAAAGTTTGATGGCAGCACAACCTGACACCCCCAAATTTTGAAATGGACTCCTGCTATATAGGAGTGTATTGCTATATACGAGTGTTTAAGTATGAAGATTCAAACTGGTACAAAAAGGGTTAATATATCCATTCACATTCGCAAATAAATCCTGGTGAAATTGCTTTTATCCGGGTCTACATTATAGCTAAAGGAATGGGTTATCGTGGATCAGCAGGGCAAGAGTTAACAAGAGTTAGTATGGTGCTGGCATAGATTCCGATGTCCGAACCAGTCGTGCAACCAAAGACCGAAAACAAGTTGTCCACTCTTAACCCATTTTGTACCAGAAACCCCAAAACGGGTACCCTTGCAAACAGTGTAGGCCCAGATCAGACGCCGCAGAACGCGGCGTCTGATCAGGGCCTCCACTGTTTGCTAAAAGTTCAGTCATTATCTATATAAATTTTGAAGAAAATACAACCTGACACCCCAAAGTTTTGAAATAGACTCATGCTATATATAAGAAGGAAGATTCCATTCGGTACAAAAAGGGTTAATAGTTCGGCAACAGATCGTATGGTATGTTGCAGATTGTCAATGAAATATAAACACGTTTCATACCTAGCAATAATTGCCTGTGATGTTCAGAAAATTACTACTGCTCAATATTCTGTCCAAGTGGAACGGGTTTCGGACTTTTCCTATATTGCCCTCCTAAACTAAATGTTGCACATTACGAAAACACACCAATATAATTTTGACCCCCTTTAACCCCACTTGCATATAGTAAAACTGGGGTTTACAGGGGTAAACCATATTTTTCTTATTTCTGCTCTGAAATATAGATTGTGGGCGCCTCGATGAGGTGGTTCTAACGTTTACCCACCATCTATATTTTGAGCATAAATTCGAGGCGGTTCTAACGAGTACCCACAATCTACATGTATATTCTAGAGCAGAAATAAGAAAAAAAATCACAATTTTTGTCTTAAATTTTGCATTTTTTCGCCGGTAAAATTTACAATGTATTTGTAAAGGCGTGTTTTCGTAATGATTTGCTGAATTCCTTCCGCATGAAAGCCTCCTAACTCATCAGTATAACATCTCCGAGAACACAAAAATCAAATAACCACGGAGATTAAACAACGGAGAGAAATCGACAGCAAGAAACAACTGAAATGCTGGAGCACAAGAAAACCAACAGACAGACTCCAGTGGGCTCGACCGGAGACCGAGGCATCAGCACCAACCAACATTACATAAAATTAAATTCTAATTCTCAGTTAGCCTTTACGATGGAACCGTCATAGAATCTGAGGTCTGACCAACCGGCGCGCAATTAGAGCGGGAAACGAATTTGCAAACTGTGATTGGGTTAACTACCATGCATGCAGTCTGTCGTATAACATTTATGTTGTACCCAATCTTTCTATATCAAAGAATGATTTTACGAAATTGGATGCTGATGTCATTGCAAGTATATATTTTTTTAATTTATATACTAAATCACCATAAAATTCGGGTTCCGATAGACCTTGTTGCAGAAGAGATTTAAGTCCAACATTGAATTGTGAAATTAATTTGGAATGACGGCTATAAAATTTGGAAAATGCTTTGCGTAGTTTATGATACCGATAACCCTGATTTAGAAGTGTAGCAGTTAACAATTTATTACTACTGTTGAAGTCAGTTACATGACTACACACTCTGACAAATTGAATTAATTGCGAAATATAAACGACATAGGATTCCGCACGAGGAACATCACCATCCAAAAAAGGAAAATTGAAAATCTCAAAATCAAAATCATCGCGTTTATCATAAATTTTGCAGGAAACAAAATAGAAGTGAAGACAATGATCAGGAACCGATACAACTAACCCACAGCTCCCATCCCCTCATGCGGAATCCTATGGCGTTTATATTTCGCAAAACGAACCCATCAACAATGGATAGATGTAAATAAAAAAACGGGCCTCGGTATCAGAAGAATTTGCTCTATTTACCTGAAGTTCTGGGGGAGGGGGTAAATTTGACTGATCAAACCATCAAAATAGGTATTGTCAATATTTAATATATCATCCAAATATCTAGAAGTCGAGCTAGATGCTTCAACGGAAAGGGACATCATGAAGTCTATTTCAAAACAAATTAAGTACAGATCAGCCACATGGGGTGCGCAATTTGTACCCATCGGAATACCCACAATTTGGTTACATAACATAGAAACAAATCTTATGAAAATATTGTCAAGCAGAAAGGTGAGAGCTTCGGTGTCAACATTTTTAAACGATATCTCCTCTGAAACTACATGCACTTGGCTAATTGAAACCAAATTACATGTGGAGCCTCTACGGGAAGGATTACCGAAAGATTGTTCGTAAGGACTGGGTCGCATGACCAGTATGGCCGCCAGGCCCATATATGGTAAAATCTTGTTCTCAGAAACAAAACTGCCGATGACATTGAAACTTGGTATGCATCATCGGGGACTCGGGCCCTTTCAATTTTGTTCAAATGATGACCTTTAATTGACATTGACCTGCTTTACCTCAAGGTCAAATTTGGTCACTTAGAAATTTGCTTTGGAAAAAAAGACAAACAGTGCATTTTCTGATTACATGGTAATCTGTGGCATCAGAAATGATATTTGCAATCAGCTTAATGGAAGTTTATCAGTTCCAAAGGTCAAGGTCATTTACTGACCTTTGTTCTGCATGATTCAGACTTTGTATTTTATCTTCTTCTCGACTTAAACTGCCGCGTTGGTTGAAACCAAATGTCATGTGGAGCCATTATGGGAAGGGGGGGGGGGGGGCGAAAGATTGTTCGTAAGTACTGGATAACATGACCAATATGGCCGCAATGTCCATATATGGTAAAAACCATTAAAATCTTCTTCCCAGGAACCCAACGGCCGATGACCTTGAAACTTAGTATGCAGCATCGGGTACAAAAACACTTCCCAATTTGTTCAAATGATGACCTTTGGTTGACATTAACGACCTTTATGGCAAGGTCAAATTTTGTCACTTAGACATTTGTATGGAAAAAAAAAAACAAAACAGTGGATTTTACTGATTGCATGCCTGATGCATCAGCCTGATAAAATTAATCAATTCCAATGGTCAAGGTCATTACTGACCTTTGTCTTGGATGGTTCAGATTTAGTATTTTAATCTTCTTTTCCACTTAAACTGCTGGGCTGATTGAAACCAAATTGCATATGGAGCCTCTATGGGAAGGGGGAACGAAAGTTTGTTCGTAAAGACTGGGTCACATGACCAATATGGCCATCATGCCCATATATGGTAAAATACATTAAAATATTCTCCTCTGGATTCCGACGACCAATGACCTTCAGATTAAGTTTATAGCATTAGGGACCTGGGTCCTTCCAAAATTGTTCAAATGATGAACATTGGTTGACTTTGACCTGTTGTACATCAAGGTAAAATCTTGTCACTTATACATTTGTATCGGAAAAAGGCAAGACTGTGGATTTTTCTGATTCTATTTTAGCATGTGGCTTCAAAATTGATATTTGCAATCAGATGTATGGCAGTTTATCAATTTCAGTGGTCAAGGTCATTTACTGACCTTTGTCATGGATGATTTAGATTCAGTATTTTTACCTTCTTCTCCACTAAAACTGCTGTGCTGATTGAAACCAAATTACATGAAGAGCCTCTATTGGATGAAGCAATGAAAAGTTATTCGTGGGATTGTATTCACATGACCAAAATGGACGTCATACCTCTGAAGAGCGTAGTGGCCAATGGGCATCTTGGGTTTTTTGTTTTGTTTTTGTTTATTTTTGTTTTTTGCTGGTAAGATTTTCAATATATTTGAAAATGCATGTTTTTGTAATGTGCTTAGTAAATCATCATTACGAAAACATGCCTTTACAAATACATTGTGACCTTTATCACCGAAAAAATGAAAATTTTAAGATGAAAAATTTTGATAGTTTTCTTATTTCTGCTCAAAATATAGATTGTGGGTACTCGTTAGAACCGCCTCATCGAGGCGGTTCAAACGAGTACCCACAATCTATATTATAGAGCAGAAATAAGAAAAATAAGGTTTATTCCTGTAAACCCCAGTTTTACTATATAAAACTGGGGTTCAAGGGGGTCAAAATTATAAAGGCCTGTTTTCGTGATGCTATGATACTACAGTTCGCATTTCATCTCAATCTTTTGACCTTCATCCTGCTGAATAAAGTATCTTTGTCACACCCATTTATGTTAATCAACCAACCAGTTTACTTGATATCATGATTAATTCAAATTCGCATACTGAATGCCAAAAAAGTGTAGATCCCTGATCTGGATCTAAACTGCTTGCAAAGATAGGGTTTATCGTGTTCAGCAGAATAAGGGTTAATCATAGGGTTATCGTGTTCAGCAGAATAAGGATTAATCATAGGGTTATCGTGTTCAGCAGAATAAGGATTAATCATAGGGTTATCGTGTTCAGCAGAATAAGGGTTAATCATAGGGTTATCGTGTTCAGCAGAATAAGGATTAATCACATGGGTTATCGTGTTCAGCAGAATACGGGTTAATCATAGGGGTTATCGTGTTCAGCAGAATAAGGATTAATCACATGGGTTATCGTGTTCAGCAGAATAAGGATTAATCATAGGGGTTATCGTGTTCAGCAGAATAAGGATTAATCACAATGGTTATCGTGTTCAGCAGAATAAGGATTAATCACATGGGTTATCGTGTTCAGCAGAATAAGGATTAATCATAGGGGTTATCGTGTTCAGCAGAATAAGGATAAATCACATGGGTTATCGTGTTCAGCAGAATAAGGATTAATCATAGGGTTATCTGTTCAGCAGAATAAGGATTAATCACATGGGTTATCGTGTTCAGCAGAAAAAGGATTGATCATAGGGGTTATCTGGTTCGGCAGAATAAGGGTTAATAATAGGGTTATCGTGTTCAGCAGAATAAGGATTAATCATAGGGGTAATCTTGTTCAGCAGAATAAGGATTAATCATAGGGGTAATCTTGTTCAGCAGAATAAGGATTAATCACATGGGTTATCGTGTTCAGTAGAATAAGTATTACTGATAGGGGTAATCGTGTTCAGCAGAATAAGTATTACTGATAGGGGTTATTACGAAGGAGCAATAGGGCCAGGTACACTTTTATTTCTTTTGATAGGTATCTCGAAATTTCGACTTAGTAACTCGAAATTTCGACTAACTATCTCGAAATTTCGACTTAGTAACTCGAAATTTCGACTTAGTATGTCGAAATTTCGACAAAATAACTCGAAATTTCGACTTAATAACTCGAAATTTCGACTTAGTATCTCAAAATTTCGACTTAGTAACTCGAAATTTCGATTAACTATCTCGAAATGTCGACTTAATAACTCGAAATTTCGACTTAATAACTCGAAATTTCGACTTAGTATCGCGAAATTTCGACTTAGTAACTCGAAATTTCGACTTACTATCTCGAAATTTCGACTTACTATCTCGAAATTTCGACATACTTACTCGAAATTTCGACATACTAACTCGAAACTGACTCTGTGATCTGCGATGTGCATTCAACTCTGAATAGGGATTAGCCATAATAGAAATCTTGTTATGGTCAACTCAGAGTTGAAAGAAGACCTCAGATCTCAGAACCAACTTTCGACAACTTCATTATCACGGTTTACATATGGAGTTAGGATATTTTTGCATGTTAAGCGCCAGAAGTCATGCCTAATTTTGAGAAAGAATCATTTGCCACTAGACCTTTGTGCTAGACTCCGCCGTTATGGAATTGAGACATTGGCTTGGCTAGCTAGAAGCCCGGATTTGACTCCCCTGGAACATATTTTGGAGATGCTTGGGCGTCGAATACAGAAAATTGAACACTCCCACGCCCCCTCCCCTCACCCCACCACCACACACACGCGTGGCTAGAGCTGACCAGCCATCAATTTCGACGTCTGACCGATGGGATGAAACGAAGGATCTAGGAATCTGCTGCTCTGTCAAAATGATACATCTTGAACACGCAACGTATTCTGATAACACATTTTCTGTCCGGTTGTTGCTTTGTTAAGTTAGTCATGGTGTTCGTGTTGCATAGTTTACCATCTTATGGGTCGATCTTTTTTTTCATTCGACCCAAATAAACTACCTACAGATTAGAAGCCTCCGTGGTGCAGTGGTGACGCTACACGCCTTGTAAACCAGGGATCGCAGGGTCGATCCAGGGCTTCTCCAAACTTTCGGATGGGTCTTTAAAACCCGTCTCCGTATGACCTTAGCTGTTGGTGGGACGTAAAACTCAAACACTCACTCACTCACTCACTCACTACCTACAGAAGCTTCTCGCCCTCTATTGTCCACGTGACTGTCGCTGACCATCTACACCACGAAGGTACCGGTATTTAATGAAGCTCTCTTCTGTGGCGTCTGATCAGGGTCTACACTGTTTGCAATGTCCATGTTCACCGACCATGTTCTACATGGCGCACTGACGTCACAAGGAAAGACTATAGCACTGCTATAAATAACTGGTACATTCATTTTGAAAATGGTCAGTGATAGTCACGAGGTCAATCATGAGAAGGCGCGAAGCTTCTGTAGTTAGTAACTTTTAATCAACTGATAATAAATCGACCCAAGCGCGGCGTCTGATCAGGATCTACACGTTTTGCTTATAGTATAGGAATTTAAAGGATAAACGAAACATGTACAAAACCACACTCGAAGACAATCGACCCACCAGTGCTGTCAGTGCTTTGATCTATAAATGATTTTTACAGCACACGATGAGAAAGTTTGATACCGAAAAAAAAAGCTGTCAAATATGACTTTTAGCCTGCTTGTATTTTACTGAAACGAGATTGAATTTGTTTGTTTGATTTGATGTTTAACATTCCCGTCAACACTGTATAGGTCATTGTGAAGACGGTGCTTCCAATTTTGTGGGACTTTTACCCGACGTTGAGTTGAAATGACTTCTCAAGCCCTGTCGCCTAATGAAACCAATATGGTTTATAAGCATGGACTCGCACCGCTTTACCTGGGCAGGCTTTGGTCCTCTAAGCGGTTTGCCAGTACTCGTGTGCGGTCGGATTTCAGCTCTGCGTTGAGGCACCATGCAGCCAACCAATTTTTTCAAACCCCGATGGGCGGGGCCGTGAAACGGGATTGTATGCGCGACGTCCTGATGAGACAGAAAACCCTCTGTCTCTGACATGATACATATGTTTTGGGCCTCTAGTTTTATAGATCTTGAGAAATATTTGATAAAATTAGCAATAGCCATTTTAGAGAGAAAGAAGAATGAAAGAACATGTGAAAATATACACCGAGAAAGGTCATTGGCGTTTATACGATACAAGTAAGCCGAAAATGACCATAGTCTCTTCACCATGTTATCACATAATTTGCATAATCTGCTTGATGTAAACTTGTTTTCAAAGCGCGGGGGTGTTTAACATTAACTGTGTGTATAGGACTTAATATCTCGTAATGACTAGTAAGTCGATATTTCGAGATACTAAGTCGAAATTTCGAGATAGTTAGTCGAAATTTCGAGTTACGAAGTCGAAATTTCGAGATACTAAGTCGAAATTTCGAGTTAATAAGTCGAAATTTCGAGTTAATAAGTCGAAATTTCGAGTTAACTAAGTCGAAATTTCGAGATAGTTAGTCGAAATTTCGAGATACTTAGTCGAAATTTCGACTTAATAAGTCGAAATTTCGAGTTAATAAGTCGAAATTTCGAAATAGTAAGTCGAAATTTCGAGTTACTTAGTCGAAATTTCGAGATAGTAAGTCGAAATTTCGAGTTATTAAGTCGAAATTTCGAGTAACTAAGTCGAAACATCGAGATACTAAGTCGAAATTTCGAGATACCTATCAAAAGAAAAAAGTATACCTGGCCCTAATGCTCTTTCGTAGGTTATCGCGTTCCGCAGAATAAGGATTAATCATAGGGGTTATCGTGTTCAGCAAGATAAGGATTATACAACTCTGACATGCTATTTTCTCATCAAGCAATATTTTGCTGTCATGTTCGACAGATTAATGAACATATGTGATACCTCTTTAAATTTCAAAAGATGCATGGTTATTTGTGCCGATAACAATGAAGTCTGAATAAATGGAAAAGAAACAGTCTTGAACCCAACATATGTAGTAAAACTTGGGGTTTTGCTCTAAAATACAGATTGTGGGTATTCGTTAGAACCGCCTCATCGCCTCGATGAGGCGGTTCTAACCAGTACCCACACTCTATATTTAGAGCAGAAATAAGGAAGATATCAATGTTTTCATCTGAAAATGTTCATCTTTTTGGCGGTAAATTTACTATGTATTTGTATAAGCGTATTTTCATAATGGTTGTAGAAGCCTCCATGGTGTAATGGTTACGCTACTCGCCTTGTAAACCAGGGATCGCAGGATCGATCCCGGGCTTCTCCAGACTTTCGGATGAGTCTTTAAACTGAGGTCCCGTCTTCGTATGACCTTAGCTGTTGGTGGGACGTGAAACACTCACTCACTCACTCACTCATAATGGTTGTTTCGCCTGGAATGTTTTAAATACGGGGAGTTGGCGTTTCTTCCCTATGGTGTATTGGCTAGAAGGTGTAAGGTACTCGTAATAACATTCATCCCTGATCATCACTTTTGTTTTACTCTGAAACCATCACGAAAACATGCCTATATAATTTTGACCCCATTAAACCCCACTTTTGTATGGTAAAACTGGGGTTTGCAAGAGTGTACATCATTTTTCTTATTTCTGCCCAAAACATAGATTGAGGGGACTCGATAGAACCGCCTCGACGAGGCGGTTCTATCGAGGCGGTTCTATCGAGTCCCGTCGAGGCGGTTCCATCGAGTCCCCTCAATCTATGTTTTGAGCAGAAATAAGAAAAAATATCACAATTTTTCCTCTTAAAAATTCTATTCTTTTGCCAATAAATTGACAATGTATTTGTACAGGAGTGTTTTCGTAATGAAAGCCACAATTTCTGACAACAGCCATCGTAAAAAGAGCAATCGTTTGTGAAACCTGGGGCCAGATTTTCAAAACTAATGATGTCGTTAACTCGTTAAATTTTGATCAGTAAATATGGCTAATATACTATTTTTTTTGTTGTTTTTTTTGCTGAAAAAATGTGAGTAGAGTATGAGCTACTCACATTTTTCAGCAAAAATAACTAATTTCGATATTGTACTTGCTGGAACAGTTAACAATTTGACCACAAACGAGCTCGTTAAGCTAGTGAGGGTTTGAACAACCGGCCACTGAAGTTTAGAAATGCCATTATGAAAACACAACTATTGAAATACACCAAAAATCCAGTCCACCGACATGCAACCTAAGTGCAAACCCAACCCTTTATCAGTATAAGGGTCAACTACTGAGTATACTGTCTGTGCATAACTTCTATGCTCTGTCCTATCTTTTTGTACGTGACAACAATTTTCCGGAGCCAACATTATCCAGTATTGTTTTGAATTTATAAAGAAGAGTCTAATGACAGACGTCTGTCAATAGCACAAAGTCGGGAAATGTGCTATTGCTAGACGTCTGGCATTATAACAAAGTCGGGTATAATGCTATTGCTAGACGTCTGGCAATAGCAGAATTTTGGGAAACTTGCTATTGCAAGATGCTAACGGATTTATATATAACGCGACTGGTAAGTTATGGCAACTCCTGATTAATTCACGTTTTACATCTATGCAAATGTTATAACCATAAAAATAAAATTTTCAGAAGAAATATTCGGACATTTTCTTTAGAGCAGAAATAAGAAAAATAATTTGTACTCCGCAAAACCTACTTTTACTACATGGAAATGGGCTATAGTGTTTACGGCAAGGTTCGGGGTTCCTGTCGTTGCTCTTCGTATATTTTGATGTAGTCAAAATTACATAGGCCTACTATAATGAACGCGCTGTACTGTTGCGGGTATACCGTAGGTTGTTTGTGACTCTATGAATTTTTTAACTATATGTTCACAAATTACTTTCAGGCCGAATATTGGGAAATAAATAAAAAGCTATCTGGCCAAGATGCATTAATTTATAGGACTATTAAATATCCATAAATTGAGCCACACATTAATTCCAATGATCACGTCATCACATAGTGACGCGGCGACCGATCTTCTAAGTGTCAACGTCATTTTTCACAAGCCCTCACTAACGCCTCAATTGTCACAAGAGGCAATGCATCGTCGTCGCATACGTCAAATTAGTCTACGAATCGTGAACTGAGGGATCCTTTGCCGCTCTTCTTGAAATACTGCACCAAACTCACCCAGGGTCCTTGGAGGCGGATCGCGGCTTCGGACTCGTTTTTCCGAGGATGTCCCTTACGCGTTCGATGGGAGATAAGTCTGAACTCATCGCAGGCCACGGTATTGTCCGAATATTTTGCCGTTGAAGGTACTCAGTGACGACGCGTGCCCTATGAGCCCTAGCGTTATCGTTCTGAAAGATGAATCCACGACCGTGGATTCGAACAAACGGTATAACGTGAGGAGCCAACACATTATCACGATAGTCTGCCTGAACATGTATGTTATAGACAGCGTTTTCTGGTAGTTTTTTTTTCGCTTGGCGTTTGAAAGATGGCCAAAGCTCTTCTTTTTATAGCGAAGACAGGCCAGACTACGTGATTGCGGTGGCCGATTAAAGTATCCGCTGCCTTCGCATATGAAAAGAACCGGTGTCTGTTTGTTTGAGTAAGGAAGTTTTGTTTGTTTGTTTGATCTGCGGTATAACGTCCCGTCAACACTGTATATGTCATTTTGGAGGCGTTGCTTCCAATTCGTTGGGACTTTTACCCGACATTGAGATGAAATGACATCTAAAGCTCCGACTCGCACCACTTTTCCTGAGCAGGCTTAGAACCTCAAAGCGATTTACCAGTACCCGTGTGCGGTCTGCGTCCGCTCTGTAGTGAGCACAATCTGTTTCTTCAAGCCCGATGGCGTGGGTCATTTAGTAAAGAGGTTTATTATCGGAGACTAAGATTGCTGGCCTCCATAGCTCGGTCGGATGCGCGGAGCTCACAGGTTCGATACCTGGCGGGGTCGACAACATTCTTTCGTGGAGATTGATCATTAAATCTTTTCTTCGGTCATTCTCTCCCTTCTGCTGTTTCAAGAAGGACAGTTGTCTGTTTCTTGCGAAAGACTCTGCCTTGTCCTGGCTAACCGTTTACGTATAAGCCTGCCTAGGAACAGTGTGTATAGGTAAACAGACAGGTTCGATATGACCTAAATAGTTTTGACCCGTTTAACAACATCTATTCCGAACTTCGAAAAAGAATCCTGACTGCAGGTAAATCTGGCCTGCGTCCAAGATCAACCTTCGGTGGCTCGAACTACCGCTGTTTCGAACAAATGCTCATGGTCCAAAAGATGTTCGAAAGTTCAGTGTCACTTATCCTTATGATTAAAACATTATATGAAGACGAAGTTCTTTTTCCCTTCTGTCTCTCCGTTTGTCGATACAGCGATCGTAAAGGCATGCATCGCACGCCAATCAATGCACCATGTCGCTGTCATACGGACCGAGTCATTTACAATATAGTAAATACATGGTTAGTGTCTTTAATAATAAAATATAATCGGTGAGCCTAAGACAATTTTATAGGGGCGAGCTTCAGCAAGTTTGTACGACTTGAGGTTTAAGCCGTCAAGACTATTTAGGTCATTGTATATTGAAAATTAAACAAAAAAAAAATTTCTTCTTTAAACATAAAGTGTGCGGCGTACTCGCTAGAACCGCCTCGGCAATGCAGGTTTAACGAGTACTCATAATCGAAATAAGAAAAACAATGTACACCCCTGTAAACCACAGTTTATCATACAAAAGATGTGTTTAAGTGGGTCACAATTATATAGGCATGCTTTCGTGATGTGTGAAACCTGAAGTTTGGGAATGCATATCGACAAAGTAGATCGCGAAGGGTAAAATACATACTCATATCCATAGCTTACGATACTCGCAGTAGATTCTATGGAGATGTTCATGGAACCACACTTATTACGAAAACACGCCTATAGAAATACAGAGTACATTTAATCGCCGAAAAAAATGAAGATTTTAAGATGAAAAATTGTGATATTTTTCTTATTGCTGCTCTAAATATAGAAATAAGAAAAATAAGGTTGACCCCTATTAACCCCAGTTTTACTATATAAAAGTGGGGTTCAAGGGGGTCAACATTAAAAAAGGCGTGTTTTCGTGATGCTGAATTTGAATTGTGGGTAGCCAAATCTTAATCTGATTTTGTACTATAATATGATAATGCTTGCTGGTTCAGAAAATGGCAAAAAGTTTTGAATCGGATGCAGCAAATGTCTCTGGTGCCATTATGTGACACACTTGTTGATTATAGGCACGCAAATGTGTAATAAAGGAAGTAATAATAACACAAAGCAATCAAAACATTGTACCAAAAGGACAATTGCTGTAAATTATTTTGTAATTGTCTCTTAAAAGGAAGAAATGGGATCCTTTAAGAAACAAAGAGAGCAAAAGCGTCAAGCTACTTTTTGTTTTGCATTATGCAAATATCTGGCTTGCCGTAAACGGATTAAACACTGATAGCCTGCCTCGGTAGCTCGGTCGGATGCGCGTCCGACTGGTGATCAGGAGGACGCGGGTTCGATTCCCGCCGGGGTGGGCAACATTCTTTTGTGGAGATTGATCATGAAATCTTTTCTACGGTCATTCTCTCCCTTCCGCTGATTCAAGAAGGGCAATTGTCAGTTTCTGGCGAAAGAATGTACACTGTATTGGTTAACCGCTTACGTAAAAGCCTACCCAGGGAAAGTTGGATAGGTAAACTGACCGGCTCAAAAATGACCTAAATAGAGTTGACTCGGCCGTTAAACTCCAATACAGACAAACAAACACTGTCTACACATAGTTCTCAAAGGTGAATGCAATGACCAGGAATCGATACAATTAACTTACATCCAAGACCCCAAAGGGAAAGAAGCCCCAGCAATAAAGCACCTTAATACAAACGTCAAAAAGGGCCCCCGCCCATCGAGGCTTGAAGAAACAGATTGGCTGCATGATGCTTCCACGAAGACCTGAAACCGACCTCATATGAGTACTGGTGAACCGCTTAGAGGATCTAAGCCTGCACAGGCAAAGCGGTGCGAGTCGCCCATGCTTATAAACCCTATTGGTTTCATTGGGCGACGTTGGAGATGTCATTTCATCTCAAAGTCGGGTAAAAGACCCACAAAATAGGAAGCAACGTATCCAAAATGGCCTAAATAGTGCTGACGGGGACGTTAAACCTCAAATCAAACAAACATAAACAAAAACCTCAAAAGCAGATGGCCAAAAGGACAGTTACTTTCCTATAAAATGGCAAACGGCTATCAAGAATAACATAACGGAAACACGCCAATATAATTTTAACCCCTTTGGACCCCATTTGATATGATAAAATTGTGGTTTACCATGGTACAGTTTATTAATCTTCTTTCTGCTCTAAAATATAGGTTGTGGATCTAACTCATCAGTGCAACATCCTGGTACTTTGCCATCATGAAAACACGCTTATACATTTCTCACACCCTTGAACCCCATTT
Source organism: Lucinisca nassula (assembly GCA_963580285.1). Lineage (NCBI taxonomy): Eukaryota > Metazoa > Mollusca > Bivalvia > Lucinida > Lucinidae > Lucinisca > Lucinisca nassula. The sequence continues at coordinate 59,909,215 of OY757014.1, forward strand.
TCAAACAGTAAAACATGGGTTTACTGGGGGTAAACGCTATTTTTCGCATTTCTGCTCTAAAACATAGATTTTGGGCACTCGTTAGAACCGGCTCGATCAGGCGGTTCTAACTTGTACCCACAATCTATTTTTGAGCAGAAATAAGACACATTTTTTCATCTAAATTTTTTTTATTTTTGAGCGGTAAAAGAGGCAAAAGAGCTAAACCACTATCGCAAGGTAAATGTTGACGTCAGATTGTCGTTATGTCATCACAAAAAAAAACGCGTATATAATGTTGACCCCCTTGAACCCCACTTTTACATAGTAAAACTGGGGTTTACAGGGGTAAACCTTATTTTTCTTATTTCTGCTCAAAATATAGATTGTGGGTACTCGTTAGAACCGCCTCGATGAGGCGGTTCTAACAAAGGCCCAGAATCTATATTTTGAGCAGAAGTAAGAAAAATATCACAATTTTTCATCTCATTTTTTTTTCGGCGATAAAGGTGGCAATGTATTTGTTTAGGCGAGTTTGCGTAATGTCAGTCGATTATCTAGGCAATTAAAACCCATCTGCATAGATGACTTCTAAGTACAAAGAAAAGAAAAAAAGCCACCGTTACATAACACAGCCTTCTCAAGCTCCCGAAAGAAAAGACATTTAATCACAATTAGCAAAATAAAGGCCAACAAAACACAAATAAAAGTGAAGGCAATGAACAGGAATCGATGGAATTAATCCACACCTCCCCTCAGAGACACCAATGGGAAAGAAACACAAACATTAAATAATAATGACCCTAATGGAAGCATCAACAGCGGAAAGCCAAAAGGGGCAGTTACTTTCCCACAAAATGGCCAATTGGCTACCCAAAAGAAACAAAAATATAATCGAGACCGCATCATGAGCAAACCTGTTATATGGCATTTGCAAATAACAAAGATCCAGATCAGCAAGCGCATCCGTGCAGTCTGTGCTCCTTTGATGTGCTGCTTGGATATTACTATTCCTCCAGTTTCTATATCTTACGTCTGGTTTAGGTTTGGGTTTTGATTCGATCAGTCCATCAAGTATATTTTCCATTACGAACACACGCCTATAGAAATACTTTGTAACCTTTATCGCCGAAAAAAATGAACATTTTATAATGAAAATATTTTATATTGTTCGTATTTCTGCTCAAAATATAGATTGTCGGTACGCGTTAGAACCGCCTCATTGAGGCGGTTCTAACGAGTACCCACAATCTATATTTTAGAGTAGAAATAAGAAAAATAAGGTTTACCCCTGTAAAGTAGAAGTAAAACAAAGATCAGGAATCGATACAATTAACTTACTCCACCCATCAAAAACACCAAAGGGAAAGAAACACAAACATTAAGCGACCAGACCATAATGTAAACCCCAGTTTTACTATATAAAAGTGGGGTTGAAGGGGGTCAAAAGTATATAGGCGTGTTTACGTGATGCTCTCTTTTTTGGCATCAACAGCACAGAAAAGACATCATAGAACCCGGTTTTATAGACTATTAATCAGCTGGTTTGCAATACCAATCACAAGACCTCTTGTGTATACTTCATTTCCTCCACTTCTACTTCGAACATGTTAACCAATTAGCAACAAATTCTGATACATGTACTTTTCATATTTCTGCTCAAAACATAGATTGTGGGAACGCGTAAGAACCACCTCGGCGAGGCGGTTCTTACGAGTACCCACAGTCTATGTTTTGAACAGAAAAAAGTGTACATGTATATCCCCGTAAACCCCATGTATACTACATATGTACATTACGAAAACACGCCTATACAAATATATTATAACTTTTATTATCCAAAAAATGAAAATTTTAAGATGAAAAAAAAAGTGATATTTTTCTTATTTCTGCTCAACATATAGACTGTAGGAACTCGTTAGAACCGCCTCATCGAGGCGGTTCTAGCGAGTACCCACAATCTATATTTTAGAGCAGAATTAAGAAGAATAAGGTTCACCCCTCTAAACCCCAGTTTTACCATATAAAACTGGGGTTCAAGGGGGTCAAACTTATATAGGCATGTTTTCGTGATGATATAAAAGTGTGGTTTAAGTGGGTTATAAAAACATTGGCATGTTTTCTTGATGGATAAATGAGTTCTGAATACAATGAAATTCCTCTACTAAGACCATCCCAAATTAATACTAATCCTGCTCTAAAAAGTTATTTTTCTTTGTGTTTCCTACATACAGTGTCCTCTGCCCAATGATCACCCTTGTGACTGTTCAAAAGTGGTCTTAAAGACCACTTTTAAACAGTCCCAAAGTGATCTTAATAAGGAATTTTACTGTAGTTAAATCCCCTGGAAGCAAAGAATACACCAAATAAAGAATACAGCAGACTTGGTTTTATCGAGTCTGTTCAGAATGAACAGAATTGTCGTTTTGCTATAATTTTATATTTACATTTCCAGTGTAAAGTCTAATGTAAACCTATAGGAAACGATTGCGTTCATACTTCCATGAACGCATCGAATCACATGATTTTCAGTGACGTTAAGTGACGTCATTCTAAACCAATGTTCTATACGGGCATTGATGACGTCAACGCTGCTCCGCTCTTTGTAGAAAAACAGCGTGTAAATGTTTTTCAGCTTTAAAAGTTTGCCCTACAAGCATTTTTTTCCGCCCAGTGATTAGGGGCAAATAATGTAAATATGAAAAATAAACTTATTTCTTCTGCTTTTCATGAAAGTATGAACGACAGTGGGTCGCTAGCAAAGTTTACATGAACCCCTTCGAGGTTCATTTACTTTGCACGCGACCCACTGCGTTCATACTTCCATGAACTGCAGAAAAATAAATTTCATTTCTTAAATGTATTTCGCACTCGGGATGGTATTTGCAAGAGACCAGTGATCCTCCTTGTCTGTAGCATTTGTTTGCTTTAATTTTCTTAGACGTGGTGAGATTAAAAAAACCGTACCCTTCCTCTTCCTTGACATTTAGGTTTCATTTGACACGGAAGTTGGAAGCCTGATAAACAACATAAGAGCGGAAGTGTGCCAAATAACATTCAGTAAATAATTTCAAGGAGAGCTGTCTGGTACAATCTACTAATGACAAGAAAACATTAACACTAAAGACGCCGAGAAAAACCTACATCTGAAAATGTCGTCTGCTTATGTCGTCTGCTGAATCTTTTTGCAAACTTTTCAAAAATATTTTTGCATACAAGCAAACAGTGTGGACCCAGATCAGATTGCTCCTAGAGGAGCAGTCTGACCTGGGTACACACTTTTTGCTAAAACTAGTTTTAAAGTACTTGACAGACGACAAAGCTAACGACAATTGTCGTAATTGGCATGCTTTGGGTTAAAGGAATGTCCGTTAACTAAGGCTGACACGATTAATCGTATAATCGATTAATCGATCGATAAATTCCACAAAAATGATTATCATTTCTGATTTGCTTTTAATCGATTGCTTGATAGGTACAATTAACTACCCAAAGTTATGCCTAAAATAGCTGGATGAGTGGCAAACAGTGCAGACCCTGATGAGACGCCGCATTCTGCGGCGTCTCATCTGGGTCTACACTGTTTGCTCAGGCCTGTCTGTTCAAATATACATATGATAAAGTGCAACATATGGTAAGAGTCATGCTCAGACAGAAAGCCAGACAGGTAAAATTATGACAAAAACCTCAGCGATTACTAATCGATTATCGATCGCAATGACAGGACTGATGATCGATTATCTTTTCAGCTCCGATTAGCCAGCCCTACCGTTAACTCTGTGGTAAGGTTGGTTACATGTAAACCGTTTCCAGCATGTAGCCGGTACACCGTACATTCAAACACAGCATATACCCAGATAAGACGGCTAATGAGGATCAACGTCGTTTGATATCTAATTGATTTTGTTTACATTCTTGTTTATAAGAACTGAGCGTGTATGGAAGTGTTTACTTCAGAAACGCAGTGGCGAAAAGGTTAATTAACGTATTTAATGTTTTAGCAGGAGAGCGCCGACTGCTCATAAACCATGGCTGACTCGAACCCGTTCTTTCGATCTAGGGAATTGCCCTTCATAAGAAATAGTGCGGGATAATTGAAGAGTTTTTCGACTTTTATCTTGCCAATGTGTGCCGCATGTTCTTTAGAATCGCCTCGATGAGGCGATTCTAATGAGTACACATAACATACGTTTTTATAACAGAACATCGAAAAGATGTCCCAAATTAACCCAGTTATGCCTCCTGGCAGTAGCCCTCAGTGGCAGATATTCGTGGTCCCAAAGGTGTTCGAGCCATTGAAGTTCGACTGTATATAAACCGAAAATCCAGTCCACCGACGTGCAACCTAAGAGCAAACCCAACCTTTCATCAGTATAAGGGTCAGCATAAGAGCAAACCCAACCTTTTATCAGTATGAGGGTCAACCTAAGAGCAAACCCAACCTTTTATCAGTATAAGGGTCAGCCTAAGAGCAAACTTGACCCAACCCTTTATCAGTATAAGGGTCAACCTGAGAGCAAACCCAACCCTTTATCAGTATAAGGGTGTATAAGGGTCGACTACCAAGTATACTGCGCGTGCATACCGTATATGCTCTGTCCTATCTTTTTTGTACGTGACAACAATTTTCTTGAGCCAACATTATCCAACATTGTTTTGAATTTATAAACTACATCCCCCAACATCCAGATTCTGACAGGCACTTTTGCATAGATGCTTTCCACGGCATAAGATGCATTTGTATAGAGAAATTTAGTCGTATATATATGCAAGATTTGAAATGTAACCCGTCAACACTATTTAGGTCATTTTCGAGACGTTGCAACAAATTTTGTAGGACATTTATCCGACATTGAGATAAAAGGACATCTGAATCCCCACCGCCAAAAGAAACCAATTGGGTTTATACACACTGGATGGTCCGACTCGCAACACTTTGCCTGGGCAGGCTTCGACATTCTAAGCGGTTTACGAGTACTCATGCGTGGTCGGTTTCATCTCTGCATGAAAACATCACGCAGTCCACTCTATTTCCTCAAGCCCCGATGGGCAGAGGCAAAGAACTTAAGTCATAATGACACAATGGTAAATTGGAAAAAGAATTTTCGTTCGGCCCTTCGTGGTTTAACTGATGAGTTTCTTTAGCTATGCCCAAGAGTGTAAGGGGGTCGGCTAGCAGCCCTCGTCTTTGCTTCATTTCACAATTTGAATTTGATTTATGTCTTTGTGATGATGTATTGATTGAGTTAGGAAATCATTATGCAAACCGAATATTTAATGTTTATTGTTTGGAACAACACCCTAACCTAGGGAGAAGATTCGGCCTGTAGAAGATCTTTAAGCCCACCAGTGGCATATACTGCTGACCATTCTAAGGGGGTAGTTTGGGTGTTGGTCTTTTGTTGTTATTTTTGTTGTATGTTTGCGAATTTGTTGTGAGTTGTTGTTTAGTTTTTTCTAATGGTCTGATCACCACTTGGGGGAAGAGAGGGCTGATTGTTCCATTTCATAAACACTCGTATTTTTTCTTTGTTTTGTGTATGTTTCCTCCTCCTATTGGTGTCGAGAGTGGCCTGCGTCTTGTGATTCGTTTGCGTAACTTGTAAGCCTGGTACGATTAATCGGACAATCGGTTATTTAATCGATAAATTCAGCAAAAATGATTATCATTACTGATTTGCTTGCAATCGATTATTTGATAAGTACAATTTCTACCCAAAGTTGTGCCTAAAATAGCTGTATGAGTGGCAAACTGTGCAGACCCATATGAGACGCCGCGTTTTGCGGCGTCTCATCTGGGTCCACACTGTTTGCTCAGGTTTGTCTGTTCAAATACATACGGCAAAGTACAACGTATGGCAGGAGTCATGCTCAGACAGAAAGCCAGACAGGTAAAAATATGACCAAATCTTCCGTGATTACTAATCGATTATCGATCGCAATGACAGGAATGATAATCGATTATCTTTTCAGCTCCGATTAGCCAGCCCTAGTAACTTGTGATACCGATAAATATTTTCTCTATCAAAATTGGTTGCGGGTCATAAAACGTGACTACAAACTGTTGTAACACGGTTAAGTTGTGACATATAAGCCTCAGAGAACACAAGATAAAACCGTTCGAGTCATTTCTTAAGATTCCGTAGAGACACAAATGACAGAAACGGGTCACATTATACACTGAAATTGAAGCAACAGGAGATAATTTTCATAATCGTTTTTTTTTCTTCTGTGAATGTAAAAGCCGTAAAAAGCGATAAAGATTTCTTCCAGCGTAAAGGCTTTCTGAGAATGAGAGAGAATCTAATTTTATGTAATGTTGGTTGGTGCCTGATGCTCTGTCTCTGGTTGGGCCTATCGGAGTCTAACTGTTGGTTTTCTTTTTGCTCAAGCATTTCAGTGGTTTCTTGCTGTCGAGTCCTCACCGTTGTTTCATCTCTGTGGTTGATTGAATCTTGTGTTCTCGGAGATGTTGCACTGATGAGTTAGGAGGCCTTCGTGCGGACTGAACAAATTATTTATCTAAATCGCGACTGAAGTAAGGGCGAGGATTGTGGCAATGTAAAATCGACTTGAGCCCCCAGTGGAATTCGTTGCACTGACCGTTCCAAGGCGGTTCATCTGTCGTGGTTTATTTATTGTTATGGATTCTCTTTGAGTGTGTGTATTGCTTATATTATTTTGTTTGTGATAGCCAATTGGCCATTTTGTGGGAAGTAACTGATCTTTTGGCTTTCCGCTAGTGATGTTTCAATTAGGGTCTAGTTGTTTCATGTTTGTTTTTCTTTCCCTTGGGGTCTCTGATGGGAGCTGTGGTTTAATTGCATCCATTCCTGATCATTGCCTTCACTTCCAAAATGCCGGTGTACAATAATATGGTATTGAATCGCACTGGCAATGCCGCACTCCCACCTTAAGGCAGACGCTCTCTATAGGTCTATTCAGAAGGCAGTTGCAAGATTTTAAAAACTGACAGCATGTAAGGACGTGTTTTATGTTATTTTATGTTCAATTAAACTAGATTTATTGACTATTTTCGAAAACAAGATTGTCGGAATAAATAAACAGAAACTGATCAAAAGACTGCTGTCGAAGCAAATTGGGAATTATAGATAAGAGATTCTGCAAGATAAAGTCAAATCATAGAAGGAATTTTATAGATAATTTTAGTTGATTCATCATCTCCTTGCATTTTGCGACATATTGCTTAACCGATTTAGTACCGGAAACCAAAAAAACGAGTACCCTGGCAAACAGTGCAGGCCCAGATCAGACGCCGCAGAACGCGGCGTCTGATCAGGGCCTCCACTGTTTGCTAAAAGTTGAGTCATTTTCCAAATAAATTTTCATGAAAACACAACCTGACACCCCTAAATTTTGAAACTAACTCCTGTTATATATAAGAAGGAAGATTCCATTTGGTACAAAAGGGTTACATGTAATAACTGGCGTATATGACATTAAGGTTATAGTGATAAGAATTTTTTTAAAAAAGATTTATTCAACATTCCGTTTGTTTTATCTTACTCGGGTGAACATAATAAGGGCAATGGGACTATAAAGTGTTCCGATTATGTATGTCGTAGACATCTGACAATTTGATCTCATTAATCTGTATGAAGACTTTAGACTAATACCAATCTCTGACAGAAAGCAAATAGCCTTGACACACCTTTTATAATATTCAAGCGGAAAAAAAGTTTTCTTTTCGTATTGATTTTATTCTTTAATTATTTAATTAAAGCTTTCTTAAACTGAGAAATATGTTAACTTCTAAAGATGCTCTTTTCATTTTACTTATGCTGAAGTCGTTTTTGATACTTCAGCTCTGGCAATATGTGTTAGCTTTTCCCCCCAGTAAACTTGACTTGTAGCTTAACTACTACAGTAGCTGTACGAGGGCTGATTGATATGTTGTGAGCCTCATATTGAAGGATTTGAATTTTGTCGGACATATTGTATTATGTTTCAATTTAATTCCTTTCAGTATATATACATTTTTGCCAACGGTGTTTAAGGGCATCAGTGCCCCTTTTATAGAACTCCTTTTCTTGGCGGTCGATAAAATCATCTCCTGCATACATGTATATGACTTCATCATCGAACTGAAAGTGGGTTGCTGAAATAGCCGTTTTCAGTTTTAGAAATAGATGAAAGTCTGATGGATCGAGATCAGGTGAATAGGGCGGCGGCTCAATTTAAAGCCACAATCGTGAATGGTAGCCTTAGCAATGACAGACTTGTGAACAAAAGAATTGTCCTAATGGAACAGTGCACCTTTAGTGAGCTTTCCGCGCCGATTAAGTTTAATACTTTCCCGCAATTTTGTCAGAAGTGACGCATAGAATGTGCCATTGATTGTTTGTCCCTTTCGGAGATAATAAATCAGCAGAGTATCATCCGCATCCTTGAAAACCGAAGCCATAACCTTCCCAGCTGATGGAACAGTCTTTGCCTTCTTTGGTGGGGTTGAGCCAGAGTTGTTCCATTTTTTCGATTGTTGTTTGGCATCTGAATGACCCATGTTTCATCCATAGTGACAAAACTATGAAGAAATTTGGCAGGGTCTTCCTCAAAAAGGTTAAGATTAGCACGCAATAATGTGCGCCTGGTGTGCTTCAAAGCAACTGTCAGAAGTCTTGGTACCCATCGGGCCTAAAACTTTCTCAAGATCCTCTGTCAGAATGGAATGTACTCTTTCCTATGAGTATGTCAGTCATAACAATATCATGGACTTTATTGACCATTTCTGGAGTTGAAACATTGACAGGCCTTCCAGGATGGGGGGGGGGGGGGGTCATCCTCAAGGCTCTGTCTGCCGCGCTTAAATTCCGTCACCCACCTTTTCACTTAAGCATACAAAGGGGCACCTTTCCAAAGTGTTGCTATCACATCATTGTGGATATCCTAAGGTATTGAACATTTTTATGCAAATATTGAATCACTGCTTTTTCACCGACTTTGTCCATTTTGCAAAAGCTGCTTGTCTTGTTTACTTTAGAGTGCTGTCTCGTCGATATAAACTAACAAAATGAGACCAGTCCTTGGATATACGGCTCTATATAGTCAGAGAATAGTAGGACTTGAAAAGAACATCCTTCCGCGTACCTCCTTCATACGAGGCTCACAACATATCAATCAGCCCTCGTACTACGAATCTGATATGAAGACTCCCTGCGCGTAATACATTATCAGGTGTAACTGGACTACGCACTGTACTCCAGTTTTTGTTTTATATCTGTCCCTCTCAGTCTTTATATTATTTTTATCCTGTTCCTCTTTAATCCAATTTCAAGTTACCTTTCCCTGAACAAAAACCTTTCTTTGTAGCCAAGGGACTGAAGTAAAAACACAATTCTATAAGCTATGCAAGCTTCGTGTCCCTTCCAGAAAATGAAAAAGAAAGAGAAAAAGTAAAGAAAGGGTCTGGAGCCAGACTACTGTAAGGTGACCACATTAGAGAAAGTTGACAGTTTCAGCAAATACTCCCTGCAGGCACATAACGTTGACTCTAGATTGACTCAAAGTTGATGATCATTGTTGAGTATCGTTTGTGACTCTTGCCTTCAACTCCGGCTTTAAGTATTTTTGCTGTTATCATGATTTAACTGTTTTCAACATCGTCATTTTTGGAGGTAAATCGGCGGTGTTACGCTCTGAAATTTCGTGGTACGGCGACGCAATAGTGGAGCTGTAAAACGGAATAAGCGACCGAAAAACCGACGATCTACCTCCCCAAATGACACTTTTCATACAGTTATCCCCATTCTAATGCACTCATCCCACTGGCTGTTTTCTTTAAAAAATGTGTTATTTTGCTCAAGGCGACAAGTGCTTTGAGTTACGGCGAGGCGGTTCTAACGAGTACCCACAATCAATGTCTTTGAGCAGAAATACCAAAAAATAATGTTTCACCCCGGTCAACCCCAGTTTTACTACATGTATATAAAAGTGGTGTTGAAAGGGGTCAAAATTATATAGGCGTGTTTTCGTAATGGGTTAGTTAACACATAATAAAAATAATAAATTGATTCGCATGGGGGACTCCTAGATCAACAGTGACCATGACAGACAAATACAAAGTACTACAACCGTGTATAAAATAAGAATGGTTTTAGGACTCGAAAAAAAAACGACCCCAGAGCAGAAAAAAATACCAGTGAGATTGAAAAAAAAAAGAAACACTGAGTTCCACTGATCCCATTACAATAACAATTACCCGGGCGTTTCAACCTACAGTCTATGTCTTGGAACACATTACGAAAACACGCCTATGCAAATACATTGAAAACTTAACCGCCGAAAAAAAAAGAAAATTTTAAGATGAAAAATTGTGATATTTTTCTTGTTTCGTTCTAACGAGTACCCACAATCTATAATTTAGAGCAGAAATAAGATTTTTTTCTTATTTCTGCTCAAAATATAGATTGTGGGTACTCGTTCTAACGTGGGTACTCGTTCTAACGAGTACCCACAATCTATAATTTAGAGCAGAAATAAGAAAAATATGGTTTACCCCTGCAAACCCTAGTTGTACTATATAAAAGTGGGGTTCAAGGGGGTTAAAATTGTATAGGTGTGTTTGGTGATGAGAAATAAAGAAAATAAAGTATAACTCTGTAAGTCCAAGTTTTTTCTCTATAATGCGGGATTTTCAGGGATGCTTATCACGTGAATTTGTTCACATGATGTAAAAGATTTCCAGGACATATACCCCCCAGGACATTTGCCCCCTAATGAATTAATCTAAAAATGGACATTTGCCCCCCCCCCCCCACCCCCCCCCCCCCCCCAGTTGAAAATGGGACCCGGACATTTGCCCCCCAGAGCTTATTTTTGGTATGGACATCTGCCCCAACCCCCCCCCCCCCCCCCATGCTTATTTTACAGGTGGACATTTATTTGCCCCCGACTGCTTATTTCAGAAAGGGACATTTGCCCCCCAGATAGACCAGGGCTAACACAAAGGAGGAAAAAAATGTATTTATTAGTTTATTATCATCAGAAATACAAAATGTTAAGCAATAAATTACTCCATCTGTATAAATAATTATCTTCTGTAAACGGCAACCCCTACCTTTACAAGCAGTATAGGTCGAGTTCAAAACAAAATGTTAGACAACAAATTACTCATCTATTTAAATATTAATCCCATAATAACCTGCTGTTATGGACAACCACTACCTTTGAAAACAGTATAGATCCAGATCAGATGCCATCTGATGGGGATCTATACTGTTTGTCATGCAGTTTGTTAAGTTAACAAAAACATACCAAGAATGTGATGGTTAATAATCAACAATTGGAGATGCTTAATTTATTCAGCAGGATAAGGGTTAAGCAAGTCAGCTACAGAACCATATATTGAGTTTGTGCCTCACTGAGGGTCCAATGTCAGACGCCTATTTCTGCAACGGACACTTAAGTGGTTTTTACACTGGGTACACTGATGGTTAATTCTTGAAGTAATTGAAATGATATTGAATGGGCTGTAAAACCATAACCAAAACGTTATCATGTAAATAATGTAACTATATACAAAAATATGGAATGGTAGATGTATCAGGCAGCGGATTGGGGGGCAAATGTCCCTTTCTGAAATAAGCAGTGGGGGGCAAATGTCCACTTGTAAAATAAGCCCTGGGGGGCAGATGTCCATACCAAAAATAAGCTCTGGGGGGCAAATGTCCAGGTCGCATTTTCAACTGGGGGGCAAATGTCCATTTTTAGATTAAGTCATTGGGGGCAAACGTCCTGGGGGGCTAACGTCCGGAGACCGTAAAATATTTATGACTGGCCCGTGACAAAGTTCGAAATCCGGAAGTACGAGACTATATGTGTCCTCTGTAAAAGGTCCGACAATAAAACCGATTGTCTGAGGAGTGTCACAAAACATTCATGTTATATTCCTTCTTTTTGTACTTTATATGTCCTAAATTGCACAGAAAACAGTACTCATATCGATTTTTCTAATTGGAAGATTTTTGTGAACTATTTTCAATACCAAAACATATGAGGGTGTTAATAAGGACCGACACGAGTTTAATATCTACTGTTGAGAAGCTCTGTGACTTTATTCAGTAACTGAACTTCATGCCCTGTTGCATAACAAACACGCAAACGCATAATTAGTCGGTTAGCCAAGCTCCATCAATCAAGTAACTACGAGTAAACACAAATATCGTAAATTATTGGTGATTGCTAAGAAATGGGAACTTTCAGAAACGTCGCGAAAAAAAGAATGATTTCTTACTGCTTTCCCGTGTAGGAGAAAGACGAAACGTTGATCCCTATCTTGAATCTTTAATCTTTATTGTAGGATCAATGCTGTTGTTTCATTTGCCAGAATTAGGTGGTCTGAAACAAAATCATTTAAACAAAATTTATCAAAAGACAAGTATAACAAGATCAGTGGTCTGTTTGTTCTCATTCTCTACCATCTAACGCATATCCTTAGGATTGCCGGGCATTTTTGAAATCATGACTAAAATGGGGAGAACATTTCGCCACAGAATCCGATCTTTTGGGTCAATTAGCCTTGTCTAGCCCGTTTTCAATAGGAGTCGGTGTGTGAAAACAATCTTTCTGATGACGTCATAGGTCATGGCGCTTGGGGTCACGCTATGCTAAAACATGCGCACGGACGTCTTCTTTTTTTTTTTTCTTTTTTTTCTACCTAATTTTCCTCCAGTTTTCCCTTTATCCCTCATGTACTTTTTACTCTATCCTGGACATGTCTTTATTCTGGCCACCGAACATGGATCAGAATGGCAATTTCAAAGGTTTTTTTTTTTCCTCTTTTTGGCCAGGTTTGGAAGCCTCCGATCCTGTTCCAGTATCTCTTAGAGGATTGATATTCATGCTTTGGACAGTTGTGGGTATACCGTATTCACAAACACCCTTGTCAAAAGTATGGCTGAATCTGCAAAAGAATGAGGGTCGTTCAAAAAGCTTTCGGCAGCAATTATGCATTAATACGCTATGGTAGTGGACAGGGTATAACAAGAACGCGTTATACAAATTAACCCATTTAGTACCAAATGGTATCTTCCTCCTTATATATAGCAGAGTCCATTTCAAAATTAAGGGGTGTCAGTTTGTGTTTTCTTGAAAATCTATTTTGGAAACTGGCTGAATGCAAACAGTGTGGACACTCATCAGACGCCGCGTTCTGCAGCGTATGATCGGGCTATGCACTGTTTGCCAAAAGCCTGTTTGGGGATACCCGGTGCAAAAAATAGAGGTATTGTGTTTCGAACATATGGTTTGTTTCCCAAAATATGTGTATACCTTATAGACAGCCGTCTTATAGACAGCCGGGTGATAAAAATACAATTTTCACACCTCTTTTCGGGCTCATTATTACGAAAACACGCCTTTTCAAATACATTATAAACTTTACCGCCCGAAAAAAGAATTTTTTAAGATGAAAAATTGTGATACTTTTCTAATTAGTTCTGCACAAAAAATACATTGTGTACCCACAATCCATATTTAAAAAAAAAATAAGTTATACCCCTTAAAACCCCAGTTTTGCAATATAAAAGTAGGGTTCAATGGGGTCAAAAATATTTTGACGCGTTTTCGTGACGTAGAAATTGGTTTTGAAGACACTATTTAGGATAGTTCCAAATGTGGGGATTTTACAAGAGAACACCCGGTGAGAGGGTAACTGAAACCTCCGAAATATGTTTTTAAAAGCAGGACAACATCTAATTTTAGCATTTTTAAACATAATTTTACTGTATATGGATACATGTTTGAGTGTTAGAAATTTACGTCTCACCAACAGCTAAGGTCATACGGGGTATAAAAACATCACAAAATCAGACCTATATAATTCTGACCCCCCTTGAACCCCACTTATAGTAAAACTGAAGTTTACAGGGGTAAACCTTATTTTTCTTATTTCTTCTCTTAAATATAGATAATGTATACTCGTTAGAACCGCCTTGATGAGGTTGTTCTAACGTGTACCCACAACCTATATTTTGAGCAAAAAAAAACAACAACAACATTTTTTCCACTGAAAATTGTATTTTTTTCCGCGGTAAAGTTAACAATGTATTTGTATTGGCGTGTTTCGTGATGGTACTGGTCACTCGATGAACTTGAGTTTCACACAAAATGGCCAATTGGCTATCCAAAACAAAAAATATATAATCGACACATACACCCAAAGATAAATCATAACAAAAATAAACCGCAACAGAAGAACCGCCTTGGAACGGTCAGTGAAACGAATGCTTAAACCGATTTTACGCGGCCGCAATCCTCGCCCTTTCTTCCGTCGCGATTTAGACAAATAATGTGTTCAGTCCGCATGAAGTCCTCCTTGGAAGGATGTCTAAGTTGTTTAAATGCAGTACCACTGCATCCATTTACTTGGTTCTTGTGAAACTTAGTACAAAGCATGTTCTACAGGGTCTCGGGTTAGCGGGAGAAGTGAGAATATTCCAGAAAGGGTCTTACCTCGGTACATCCACACCCTTTAGAAGCTCTCCATGGTGTAGTGGTTAAGCTACTCGCCTCAAACACCAGGGGTCGTGGGTTCTATTCCGGGCTTCTGAGTCATTAAAACGAAGTCCTGTCTCCATAAGACCTTAGTTGTTGATGGGACGTAAAGCTCAAAACATACATCCACACCCTTTATATGTATTGTGTAAAAAACTTTATAAAACGTCACTCTGATTGGGTTTAATTACAGGTAGCATAAAAGTGATCTTGATCACATTTTCATGATCACCTTTTAAACTTGTTTCTTCAGAAAAATGTCTCTCAACAGTAACTTTTGGAAATGCTCCCCTGAAACTAGGTATTATAATGTTTGCAGAAGCTTTAGTGACCCTGTATTTCAAATTTGCAGCTTTATTACAAAACGGGTTTGTGTTGTTACCACCCTGTCTCAGTTTGCAAAGGCTTTGTTGACCTATATTCGAAAACGATTTACACTATGATATCGCATATATTACTAGTGAAAATTTGTAATTGGCACTTTGAAAAGTGTCTTGATTGCGAATCATATATATAGGTAACCAATTTAAATGTCACGTCGGAGATAACACTTTGATATAACTTTTACTTCTCAATTTTGCAAGTTAATGTAATGTGTGCGTTTTGGTAAAATGCGGTACGTAGCATAGTCAAAACTAAACGCCCGGCTAAGTCGCAATCGCGGGCCAACATCGGGGCATCATTCCTTGCTAGTTTGGAGGGTCGTAATTGATATCAGATGTTTCTGATCATATCCAAGATTTAGGTCAGGGTCTCTACTGAACCTCTGTTGTTCAGATACAGAATATCATGATTTGAGCAGAATTTAGAGAATGTCTTATACACATAACAGTTCCACTTGCATTTATGAAGCATTACATTTTGTGAGGGCATTCACTCTTCAGACTGGCTTAAGTGTTTAAAACGCCTGTTGTCTGGCCACGTTTTGTGGTTCTTTGGGAACGGTTCGGGACGACTATTTTATCGTAGATCCTATAATTTTACATATCTAATATATACTTACGTAACTGAAGACTCGCAAAGCAGTCTTGGCTTTATTTAACAACCAGACAATAGCTTTACAGAGTGTAGACAGGTTGACATTCAAAATGATTCTTATAATGAGTGTCTTTTTGACGACTGACCGCCAGCCTAACTAATTGGTGTCTTGAGTGGCCTAGCCTATAGTCAACTAAAAGTTCAACCTACCAGAAAGCTCTGGATTGTGGAAATAGTTCGAGTTCACCTCGTTATTTTCAATAAGCCGTCTCATCCGAGTTAAATTGTTTTCCATCCTGTTTATGACTTACCCAACCATTTACGAAAATGGACGTGTTCAAATTCAAATGGAATCTGCGATTACAATGTTAATGAGTAGGTATATCAAACATAGTAAGTTTGTACAGAAGTGAGATGAAACAACTAGTGTTAGAAGAACTTGGCATAGAAACTAATAAGAAAAGGTCACTCAGGAAGGGCCACAATCCAGAAGCAGGTTTAGGTCTACAGCGAAGGATATCTCTCTTCATCACGAAAACTCACTCGTGTAATTCTGCCCCCCCCCCCAACCCCCACCCCCCGCGCCTTGAACCCCGACTTTTATACAGTACAACAGGGATTCGTAGGGGTAAACCTTACTGTTCTTTTTTCTGCTTTAAAATATAGAATGTGGGTACTCATTAGAACCGCCTCGGTGAGGCGGTTCTAACGTGTACCCACAATCTATATTTTGAGCAAAAATAAGAAAAATACCACAATTTTTCATCTTGAGATTTCTTTTTTTTTTACAATGTGTTTGTATAGGCATGTTTTCCTAATGTATGTTTTTAGTCTTTAACCCTTTCACTCCCGTGTTTCTAAAGCGGACTCTGCATCCACCGTGCATATTTATAGGGAATATTTACTTTTTGGAGAAACCAAAATGTGTCATTGATTGTGTTGAAACATCAACATTTTCACTCGTATGTTACGAAGCACGATTGAAAATTCTGATGTTTATATTCGAAGAAAAGTAAATTTTCTTTTTATCTTTTTGACTTTGGCAAAAAGGTACACCTGGCTGCTACTGTGAAGGTAACATATTCAGATATTTTTCACAAAGTCATAATATATTTTGTCTTAAAGTGAAAAAATGTGAAAATATATATATATTTTTTTTCACAAAATGAAAAGTATTATTGTTATTCGTTTCAGATATGCATTGATTTTACTGCTATGTATGAAATAAATTGAATATTCACAGGTGTCACCAAAACAGCATGGCAAACATTTTAGATCAAGATGACCTGTCTCATCCAGATCTACACTGCTTGCATAAGAATATGTACCGAGTTGAAAAGGTTGAATCTATGTCCATTGCTTATATTGTATGAAGTTGTCTATCATCCATTACGAAAACACGCCTATTCAAATATATAGAAAATTTAACCACAAAAAAAAAAAACTTTTTCAGAAAAAAATACTGATATTTTTCTTATTTCTGCTCATAATATGGATTGTATGTTCTCATTATTCTAAAGATACTCTTTATTCGTTATTCTAAGGAGTACACACAATCTATGATTTTGAGCAGAAATAAGTTAAATAATACATTAGGAAAACATGTCCGTGTAAAATATTAGCGTCCAACATGGTGTCAGAAGTGATAAATTTGGGGTAAAAATGATAACTTCTTCCTTATTTCTGCTTTCAACATGGATCGTGGGTGCTCGTTAGAACCGCCTCAATGAGGCGGTTCTAAAAGGTACCCTCAATCTATGTTTTTGAGCAAAAATAAGGCAGATAATTTAAACCCCTGTAAACCCCACTTTTCTCTATATAAGGTTGGGTTTAGAGGAGTCTTCGTTTCACGGACTTGTTATCGTGATGTATACCTCTGTAAACTCCAGTTTTACTATATAAAAGTGGAGCTTCAGGGGGGTCAAAATTACATAGTAGGCGTGTTTTCGTGATGACTGATTCAGTAGTGGTCCCAACCCTCGGTAGTTTTCTGCTCACCGTTCCAACGTTTTAAAGTGGTTGGTTTAATATGTGCAGATTCTTATATATTAGTTTGCCTGATTGTGTTGATAAGATGTGTAATTTTTGTATGTGTGCCTTCATGTGGCTAAAATTCTTCTTTCAAAGGCTTTTAGATATTTAAACCAGTATATACTTAATACATGTACACCGGCCCCGATAGCTCAGTTGGTAGCGTGCCCGCTCCGGGGAACGGGAGGTCACGGGTTCGTTCCCGGGCCGCGACATACCAAAGTCGTTAAAAATGGTACTAGCTGCTCCTCGCTTGGCACTCAGATTTACAGGGTAGAGCTAGGACTGGTCGACCCAGTGCCAGGATAATGTGACTGGGTGTGGTATCATGTAATATGTCTGGGACATGATACTTTAGTGAGGCAGCATCATAAAGTGAGCATTGAGCTCCCTGTCGCAACCAGACACCGTCGTGATAGACTGAAAAATTGTTGAAAGCGACGTTAAACCCGAATTCACACACACACACACACACACACACACACACAAACACACACACTTAATACATGTATATACTTAGATATACTTACTCAACCTAAGATGCCAGTGGTGACAAAAAGCCGTCTCCGTACTAAAGCACATGTGTCAATCTAAATGTTTATACCCACCGCACAAAATATTAACCGTCTTTATGATTGTTGCTTTTCATGCATTTTTTTCTTTCGATTTCATAGAGATCATTGTTTGATTCAGTTATCATATACAGTAGAACTTCGATGGCTCGAACACCGGTGGCTCGTTTACCATGGCTGAGTCGAACCCGTGCTTGAGTCCCTAGGGAATTTCTGTACGTAAGAAATAGGGAGAGTAAAAATTAGGATATTTTCGTCTTTTATCTTGCAAATCTATGCTGTTTGTGCTCATTAGAATCGCCTCGATGAGGCGATTCTAATGAGTACACACAACATACATTTTTCATTATAGAACACAGAAAAAGATGTCCTAAAGTATGTCGTTATGCCTCCTGGCATTAGCCCTCAATGGCTCGAACTACCCCTGTCTCGAACAGATTTTCATGGTCCCAAAGGTGTTCGAGCCATTGAAGTTTGACTGTAGGTATGCAGATTTATGTGTCCCAGTCCATTACTAATCTAATGATTAGATATTTTTAAGTGTAAAGAAAGATTTAGATATTATAATTATTTTATAGATGGCACAATCGTAAAAAAATGACGTAATTGGAAAAATTAATGTCTCAGGAGGCTGGCACAATTTACTGCATTGCTGGATAATCTATAAAATTTACATGGTTTCTCGTTATGTTTTTTTTTAAAAGCGACAATAAAGCCCTACATGTCACTGATGATCAGGGTTTAAATTGATATTGTTCACACAAGAAAACAAATGTCTAAATTAGTTCTCAAAAGGTAATCCTTTAGAAGCAAGGACTAAAGCACTGAGCAGAAATCTATGTGTTTTTGTGGGTTTTTTTTTTCTTGGCCAGACGTATTTGCTGATCCTATGAAACATTTCAGATGTATGATTTGATATTTTTACAATGCTCAAAATATCGATTTTGGATGTTCGATGGATTACAGTCTATGACTTGGAGAATAAGACAGTTCAAACGAATGCTCAAATTCTCCAGCACATTACTATTGTGACAAACTATTGTGACATACGGTTCCAGTTAGCCCGTTTCCAGTTTATCTGTGTTTGGCGCAGATTTAGTAACGGTGTAGAGGACAAACTGCGTTTTTCAGCGTAGCAAAGAAATTAAATTGCCTTTTTCATAACGAAAACTTCAAAACTTTAAATTGAAGTATATCTATACCTCGAACATATATGTAATTTTTATAACTGAAGAGTTTTGTTTTTTCGTGAAATATGGAAATAGAAACATCACGTGAACACGTCCGTGAAATGAACACCCCCTTACACCCCATTTTATATAGAAAAAAAATGGGGTTTACGGGGATAATCATTAGTTTTCTTATTTTTACTCCAAGACATAGGTTGTGGGTACTCGTTAGAACCGCCTCAATGAGGCGGTTCTAACGAGCACCCACAACCTATGTTCGCGGTATGAATAAGAAAAATATCATGGATTTTCATCCGAAAATTAGCCATTTTGGAGATGTGAAAAAAATGAACTATGTAACACGGATGTGTTATCGTAATGAGACGATTGCAAAGCGTACTCATTACAACAATTATAATGGGTACACATCAAATACATTTAGGAGTTTCAGAAAATATTCTCAAGTCACTCAAGGAAGAGTTTGAATCAGCATCGTAAACTTGTCATCTGTGTTTGAACCATAAAACTTCTACTGTATATTTAACCCTTATCTTGCTGAATATTCATTTAAGCCACACCCATTTCTGTCTATAAACCAATCAAATTACTTGATGTAATTTATTGCCACAAATTCATGAAGTGAATGCCAAATAGTGTAGATCCTGATCAGATGGCTTCTTCAGAAGCCATCTGATCTGGATCTACACTGTTTGCAAAGATAGGGGTTGTTGTGAACAGCAAGATAAGGGTTAAATTGTATTTTTAAAACACACTTTATTTTCAGGTATTACGCAATTTGCCATCCTCTGAGTGTACAATATCGGTGCACGTGGAACAGAGCAAGAACGATGATCTTGATTACTTGGTGTGTCTCGGCGGCTCTGGCAATCCCAACAATCTTCATGACGGTAAATACTAGGCCTTTACGATAACACGCCCGTGTGACATAGTGAATTTTCACACATCTCCAAAATGGCGACTTTTCTGATAAAAAATGATAATTTTCTTATATTTTCGCAAAAAAGGTTGTGGGTGCTCGTTAGAACCGCCTGAATGAGGCGGTTCTAACGAGTACCCACAACCTGTGTCTTGGAGCAGCAAAGTAAAAATAGTGTATACCCGTAAACCCCAGTTTTCCCTATATAAAGTGGTTTTTTAGGGGTTGTTCATTTCACCGACTTGTTCACGTGATGGTAACATGGTCAAAAGAAAAAAAAAAATAGCTGTATTCGATACGAAATAAGGGTCTTTTCAGTCTGAACACAGCAAAACATTTCTTGCATTACGAGAACACGGTTATACAAATATAATGATTTTTTTCTACCACCAGATAAAAAATTCCGATATTTTTCATATTTCTGTTCAAAGCATAGACTGTGGGAACTCTGTAGAACCGTGTTGGTGTAAATTATGGGATCTCAGTAGAACCGTCTCGGCGCGGCGGTCCTAACGAATACCCACAATCTACATGTATATTTTGAGCAGAAATAAGAAATATAATGTGCCAGTTTTACGAAAAAGGGAGTCAAAATTATCAAGGCGTGTTTTCATTATGATATCAAGAGGTGATGTAACACTGGAAACCTATTTTGCAAAAAGAAAAAAAAAAAAGAATATGCAGGCAGTCGTTTATTTTCGACACTCCGAACTTAAAATTCAATTTAGTTTTTTATAGTAAATGGATTAGCTTAAATCATTTCATCCTTTTTCCAAGAGCTTTCTACTTTCTTGACTATTAAATGGGATTCAGTGCCATATATTCCGCTCCACATTTCTAATCTCCGTTCGTGTTAGTGTCATTCATTTATGCTATGCACAAAGTTCGCCCAAATCAGATAAAAAATAATGAAAGAGTAATTAGACGCAGAAATTAAGATACACTCATTACTATACATTGAAAACATTTAAAAACGGGTTTGGGAGATGAAGAGCAAAGTTTTACAGTCGAACTTAATGGCTTGAACAGCTTTGGAACCTCGAAAATCTGTTGGCGACAGGGGCAGTTCTAGCCACTGAGGGATACTGCCAGGAGGCATGAGATACTTTTAACATCTATTCGGTTTTCCATAATGAAATTGTATGCTGTGTGTACTCATTAGAATCGCCTCAGTGAGGCGATTCTAATGAGTACAAACAGCATACAATAAGAATCGCCTCAGTGAGGCAATTCTAATGAGTACAAACAGCATACAATTGCGAGATAATGCCAAGGTCACATAGCCCGCCCGATGAGGTTTCGATGAGCGCGCGATGCGACTTTCGCAAAACACCGGCCGGAATCCCGTGGTCACCTGCCGGCGTTTGAGGCTTAAGACAGCATCGGTGGGCAGCTCGTCGAAATTTATCTTCGGAGTTAAAATTCGACGGGCTCTTGCCGAGCTCCTTTATCGCAGCCCCATCCTTACCACATCGGACTACGCATCGGCCGGTGTACGGCTGAGTATCGGCCGGTGTCCCGTGCATCTGAGGCCACCAGAGGACAAGTTTTTGTGAACGGACACCGACCGAGTTTCGGCCGAGGACCGACCGATGTGGGACCGAGCCTTGGAAAATATAGAACCGGTGGGTGACCGATGTAAGGGACAGTGGCCGAAGCTCGGCCGGACATCGGTCTCGCCATGCACCCGCGATGAGCTGGCCCTGCTGATCTTCCCGGTCGAGGTCGGCATTCTGGAAGTTGGGGTAACGAGTCCTCATGAGGTAATATAAGGTCATACAGGCATTGACGATCTTGGTAACTGTCGACGGTCTCGTTCCCAGGGTTGTTAGCAGACATCTGAAGCGATAGGCGAGTATACCAAACGCGTTTTCAACCACACGACGTGACCTGGAACACCAGTAGTTGTAGATCCGCTGGTCCCATGTCAGGTGCCGATAACCATGTAGTAGGGCGTGTCTTGGTCGTCATTTGGCAGGGGATCCGGCTTGGATAGACCGATTGTTCCCTCACGCAGACCTGGCTCCAGTTGCGACCGGTTAAAGATGCCGGCGTCGGAATAGGACCCTGGTGACTCCACATCCGCCCAGATGAACTTGTACTCAGAGTCTACCACCGCAAACATGACGATGGAAAAGAAGCCTTTGTAGTTGTAGTAAAGGGAGCCGCTCTTGTGGGGCTCCTTGATGCCGACATGTTTCCCATCGATCGCGCCACAACAGTGGGGAAAGTTCCATCTGTCTCCGAATCCCTCGGCCACCAGGCGCCACTCATCTTCTGTCTGGGGAGTGACCAACATCTCGTCCTCCTATTCGTCGTAAATGGCCTGACACACCTCGGGACGAACGGAGAGATTGTGTTATGTGGGACACGAAACGCGAACGCCAGATCGCGGTAGCTGCTTCCGATCGCCAAGAACGTCAAGGTGATCGCCAGCTTCAGCCCAGGGTCCAAGGGGGTTCGATGCCTGCAACAGAAGAGGGTGAAATATGATTAAAATCAAGCAATAATAAATATGTTTGGAAGGCATGTGTTTGCAAATAATGCGTAACTATACCATATAAGAAATGAAATTCAGTACATTCAGTACAATTTCACACTAAGTTCACAAAGTGTAAAGTTACCTTGTGATCTTGGCAGTGCGGGGGCCAACTCGGTGGAACAACTCTTGGAACATCTGTGGCTCCATGCGGAGGCAGGCCTTGAAGTCGGCAGCGTGCTCGGCCTCGAGTTCCCTCAAGAGCGTCTCATAATTGGCCGAAAGGGGTCTGCGTAGGATCCACTCTCGCACCCACCAACGTCTTTCTCTTCTGTCCGCCCTCTGCGCTCCCTCTCGGCTTCTTCGAGTATTGCCGCCAGGACCAAGTTGTACTGGAACCTCGCCTGACCTAGCTCGTGCTCTAACATCGCCAATCGAAGTCTTCTCGGTGCAGCCATAGTGATGAACAGACCAATGCCAGGCAGGTTGGACATATATACAGTGATGTAATAGCTGAGCATCGCCGCCCCCCCCCCCCCCCACCCCGCCAAGTCCGAGTTACAACGATCGAACATCGGCCGGGCAGTGTTCAAAGACCGTTTACAACCCGTCCGGTGATCGCACGGTGTCCTATAACCTGCTCGGGTACCGGCCGTCTACCCCCCGATGTCCGATCGACCACCTGCCGGTATTTGCTACCACAAAGGCCGAAAAAATCTCCCCTATTTAGACAGACACCGTATGGGCATCGACCGGTGTTTGGTCGGTCGCCTGGAGATTTCCGGACGGAGGCCGTTCACGTCACCGAGCTATGCCTCCGATGAGGGGAACTCGGCGACACCCCAAAAATCTACCGAGCTCCACCGATGCCGGACATCGGTCGGGCTATGTGACATAGGCATAAAAGACAAATATCCTTATTTTACCAAGTAGAGGGTTTTCTATGGGCTAAAGAACGGATTCGACTAAGCCATGGTAAACAAGCCATCGGTGTGCGAGCCATCGAAGTTCTACTGTAAATTGTACTGGTGTCACTATGTCGTTTCACTATCACTTCCATGCATGTTTGAAAACAGGTTTGTTTTCACCTGAACATAATTTGTACGAGAGCAATTCAACACAGCCATATGCATTTAAAGACAGTTTTGATTACATAACACCCTAATGGCCGGTTATTGAAAAGTTCAGTTTTGAGATAAGATACATTTCGGGGTATTCTAGCTGTCATACAGGTAGGTGGTGGGCGGGGGGGGGGGGGGGTGGGGGGCAAGAGAGGGCAATCAATTACCTGAGAAAATTCACATCTATTCATCCTGATTTTGATATTCTGCACTTTTATTTATTTATTTTTTTAACTTTTTGTAAACATTATTTACAATCATTACAAAAACATGCATATTCAATTTTGTTCTAACGAGGACCCACAATATATGTTTTGGAGTAGAAATAAGAAAAATAATGTAGACCTCTCTAAATCCCAGTTTTACCGTACAATATGTTTTTATATTGCGGATACTTGTTAGAACCGCCTCCGCGAGGTTGTTCTAACGAGGACCCACAATATATGTTTTTGAGTAGAAATAAGAAAAAAAAATGTACAATCCTCTAGGCCCCTGTTTTACTGAATAAAGATGTGGGTGGTTCTCTTTTCTGATATGATTGTGTCTAAGACAAGAAACACTTTATAGTTTCATCCCTTGACTGAAACTATAAAATGCTAATGTTTTAGACATTATATAATTTGTATAGCATACTTTCAAAAATAATAAATAAATAAATAAATAAATGTCAGTTGATTGATTTAATCTTGAATTAATCAGTTCATTTAGTTTACTTCTTTTCACATTTGAGTTAATGAAACAATGAATGTCAGTGTTTTCCTTTACTTTTTTAAATAAAAAAGAAGTAATTTAAAACAACATTTTTGTTGGAAACAGTCTCAATAAAATAAGAAAAACATACCATCACACAATTTCCCCTTATAGAGCCCCTTTGTAAACATATCTCTCAGAAAGTCTCTGCTCATAATCACCTCATAATCACTTAGATAAGATAAGCCTTTGATGTGCACTGTGGACCGAAGACTTGTTTATTGCAGACGATTAGACAGGCCACCCCTTTTATACAGAGAAAAATGTGTCTTTAAACTTCTTTCAGATATCACCCATATTTGCATGCGTTTAATAATTTATGCACAGGAATACCGCTTACTTTTAATCCTGTTTATCTGATGACGTCGCGTCTTAAATGTAATAACGTCATATACATGCAATAAATTCGATATCCACTAGTGGATTATACATGCAAATTAGTTAGATACGGCCCGTAACGTTACACGTACGACGTCCTTAACGACGTCGCGTTTACTGATGGCGGAATAGTGACATTTTTGTAAACGGATTGTGAATAAATGCGCTTTAAATGTCAAATGAAAAATAGAATCTTGCATTCATGCTCAGGTATTATTGATTTTTATTAAACTCGTTTCCTCAACTCGTTTAATAATTTCAATAATACATGAACACTCATGTAAGATCCTCTGTATAAATCTTACAGAAGTATTACCTACCAGTCGGAATGATGTTTTACGAGTGTTTAGCCCAGTCTACAGCAAACCTCCACCTAGAGCTGTACTTCAAATTCTACCTAGGGGTCCTCTTCGTTCTCCCACTCCTCATCATGACCTTCACCTACGGACGTACGACGTCAATAATGACGTCACGTTTGCTAATTGCGGAATTTTGATAGTTTTGTAATTATATTCATATAATAAATAGACTTGCATTCGTGTACATATATTGTTGAATTTATTAAACTCGTTGAGGAAAAGGGATAAAATGCAAGGCGAAGCCTCGCATTTTATCCCTTTTCCTCAACTCGTTTAATAAAATCAATAATATATGAACACTCATGTAAGATCCTCAATTTCAATGTTTCAGAAGTTTTATCTGCCAGTGGGTATGATGTTTTACGAGTGTTTAGCCCAGTCTACAGACAACCTCCACCTAGAGCTGTACTTCACCTACTACCTAGGGGTCCTCTTCGTTCTCCCACTCCTCATCATGACCTTCACCTACGGACGTAGCTGTATGGCACTCTGGAGAAGTGCTAGAGTCTGCAAAGAGCTGCAAGGAAGACAAAAGTATGTCTGTTCAATGTACATATAATATGTCTTTATATGAGCATGAGCGTACCTTTTTAAAATCCAGACTAGTGGTTAGTTGATTAAGGAACCTGGTAATCCGTCTTCCTCCCAAACCTCACTCGTTTATCGAAATGCAGAATAGCTGTGAATAAAAATAACAATTTTTAGATTGATTGTTTCTTAATTGACCCAAAGTTATAAAGTACATTAGATTTAGAATGCAGAAGTCCACGTGACTAACATTGATTTGTCGGTTTACGGATAGTAAGTAACCGCGGTTTTCTTATCCCTTTGATGTCAGACTGTTGCGTAGGGGGGTTATCTATAAAATCTGGACTGGAATCATGTGTTGGGTTTGGCTAACAGTGTAAATGCAGGTCAGACGCCGCACTCTGGATCTACACTGTTTGCTCACAGTACAAGAATTTAAGGTTTAAACGAAACAGACTTAGTCCAGTTCAGGACAAAATTTCCAGCCTAAACTCAGAGACAATCCTGTATGTGCTTTGATTCTTTAGCATTATGATAACTCACCCGTGCAGCATAGTGCATTTTTCACATCTCCAAAATGGCTACTTTTCTGATGAAAATCTGTGATAATGCTCTTATTTATACTGCAAACATAGGTTGTGGGTACTCGTTAGAACCGCCTCATTGAGGCGGTTCTAACGAGTAGCCACAACCTATGTCTTGAAGCAGAAATAAGAAAAATATTCTTTGACCCCGTAAACCCCAGTTTTCTCTATATAAAGTGGGGTGTAAGGTGGTGTTCATTTCACGGACTTGTTCACGTGGTGCATAGTCCTTGCAGTCCGTTTTGTTTGCAGAACTATTCTTTTTAAGTCGTTATAACACAATCTAATACACTTGCATATATAACGCGACGTCTGATTGGATAACGTCAAAAATTCACGACAGTATATCTTGTGATATACTGTCGGAAATTCGACACAATCATGTAACTACGCTTGCAGTTTAGGGCAAAAAAAAAAACAGCAATTTTTAAACAAAACAAGTTAATAAATGCATTAGAAGGGGGATAACTGTATTGAAAAAGTGTCATTTGGGGAGGTAAATCGTCGTTTTTACGGTCGCAAGTTCCATTTTACGGCTCCGCTGACGCGTCGCCGAAAAAACGAAATTTCCGACGGTTAAACCGCCGATTTTGAATACAGTTGCCCCCTAAGTGACTTGAAAGTTTTGACGGATCGATCGCCAGTCGATAATGTCTGTAGGATAAATTAGCCATGTCATTACGATTACACGCCCGTATAAAATATCGCGTTATTTTAAATCCCGAAATGGCTACTTTTCTGATGAAAATCCTTTTTTTTTTATTTATACTTAAAACTATGAGGTTGTCCACAACCTATGTCTTGGAGCAGAAATGAGAAAAATAAAGAATGTTTAGAGGGTTTAGGGGTGTTCATTTCACGGACCTGTTCACGTGATGTGAAATAACGCGAATTGAATGTTTCACACAAGACACACAAGATAGTCCAAAAGCAGTAGAAATTTCAGTCATCAGCTTCTTCAAAGAACAAATAAGTTTTGAGAAAAGCTTTGATGTAAGCCCGTACTTCACCTTTTTGTCGACGCTTCTACCAACCATTTTTACTAAAGTGGTCAATGACTGCGTGTTTTCAAATGGCAAATTTTATGTTTTACTCTTAGTCTAACATGTACATTTATACACCATTTTGTAGATATTGAATAGCCCTATACAAATATGCATTGGTTTTGATCGTGCCCCACGTGGATATCGAGCTAGAGGACAATAAGTAATTCTTTTCGAACATCCCTCGTATAAATGATTTTTTTTTCTTGCTAATAACATCTACTGTGCTCTTTCTGCTGACATATTTTCATGTCAAACCTCTTCTCTTGAACTTAATTTACTTCAGGAGCATTTTGTCTGTAAAAAACAACTTTTTCTGAAAGTTGTTTTTGTGAGACCCAAGATCAGTTACCTTTTAAACATAACAACACTCACACTACTCGCTGCTCAGGGGCTAGAAACCATTCCGGATCATTACTTTCCCCTCAACTTGCCTTAATAGTGCATTTTAGTTTGAACAAAGAGATTAAGTTCTTGTAAACCTTGCGTATCTCTCTGTCTTCGTTGTTTAAAATTGTGGGAATTTAGAGTGCTCATTGTTCCGCTAGTTTCTTTTTTTATAAAATAAATCTGTTGACAAAAGTCTGTCCGTAAATATCTCTTACTGTCAGTCCAAGATACTGCTTGAAATTAAAGGAATAAAACACAGTGTAAGCTAGATAACAATGTCTGAATAGATATAACCGACATTTTATTGGCCATGCCAAGCGAAAAGATGCCTTCGGCAAGGTGCGCACAGCAAAAACTCACCTTAATCTGCACATCCAAAGAGTCTTGACAGAGTTATTTGTCTGTGCCATGTCGATAACAGTCAAAAATGATGGATTATTACTTTGTATGTGCTTAGGCGGTTTGAGACGTCCCTGAGCACACATGTTCGACCATTTCGCTTGCCGAAGCCCTTATCCTGATATGACTGAAGCACAAAACAAATGCAGTCTATGCACCTCCTAGAACATTGCACCGACCGAATTGTTATACAAATCATGTAAATGAAATGATCTATATAAAGGCTTACCTTAACAACACAGAACTGAATACTTCGAATGTACAAAACATCGAATGTACAAAACCTTTTTGGACCACAATAGCAAGTTTCGGCCAATTAGGCCTCATCAGTGGCCCTTAAATATTGTCAAACTTCTGCAGTGGAATCTGTACTTATGACTCTTCGTAAAATACAAACATAAACGACCAGGGGCCAGTTGTTCAAAACTAACGACGTCGTAAGCAACGTATCGTTAAAATTTTGATCATTTATTATGGCAAATATGCTAATATGTTTGCTGAAAAAATGTGATGCAGGTCACATTTTTTCAGCAAAAATACCAAAATTTACATATAAATCTTGCTAGAACAGTTAACAATATTACCACTAACGAGCTCGTTAAGCTAACGATGCTTTGAACAAATGGGCCCAGAAGTCTTTGTAAAGTACATACAAAGACAACAAGGAATCGCCTCAACTACAGAACACAGACGACTTATTGGACCAAGAGGAACAACAATGAAAAGCAAAACAACCAGCGCACAGAGTAAGCAACAACGAACTACCAACCGCCTCAGGATGGTCAGCACTAATGATTGTATGAGGCGGGGTCGAATTTCACCCTAGCCAACCACTAAAACTTAGACAGCAAGAGCTGAAGACAACCAGCAATAGAACGACAGAGGACCTGACCAACGATATCATATTTGGCATCGGCCCTCTTGTAATAGATTAACGTCGGAGTCTGAGACACTACCGATCTCAGGTGGCTGAAAAAGAAAGGGTAGTCAACAATGATTGTATTAAAAATTAAGCAATAATTCTATCGTATAATACATGCACCCATGTTTTTCTTTACTTTTCTTTTGTAGTAGGTAGTATGTTTTAAGTTGTTCCAAAAACTCTGCTGTAACAATGCAATATTTGAAATTTGAATACTTGGCTTTAAACGTCATGCATGTATTTGATATTTAAAGCATTGGAGAACTAGTGTTGTATTCTTGGTGTCTTGGGTGGAAGGTGTGAGGTTATTGTATCGATTCCTGATCACAGCCTTCACTTCTGTTTTGTTAGGTATTCCTGGGCGTGACCTTGGGCATTGACGTACCAAATTATCACTGTTTCGTAGTCTCATCAATCTGGGGATAACTGTATTCAAAACTGTGATTTGGGGTGGGGGTGGGGGTATATCGATGGTTTTACTATCGGATCATTCGTTTGGTGGCTACTAATTAGCGGAGCCATAATACGGAATTTGCAATCGTAATACCGAAGTTTAACCCCACCAAAGACAGCTTTGAAAATAGTTTCCAAATTTTAATGCATTTTTATTTGCCTTGACTAGAATAATTATTTTTTAAGCATATCGCATACAATACTGTTGCAAATGTTTGATGTAATCCAATCAAACTTCGCGTTACATTCACAAGCGCAAACACGCCTATACAAATACATTGCCACTTTTATCGCCGAAAAAATGAAAATTTTCAGATGAATAAATGGGATATTTTTTCTTATTTCTGCTCTAATGAGGCGATGAGGCGGTTCTAACGAGTACCCACAATCGATATGTTAGAGCAGAAATAAGAAAATAAGGTATACCCCCTGAACCCCCAGTGTTACTATATAAAAGTGGGGTTGAAGGGGGTCAAAATTATATAGGCGTGTTTTCCTGATGCATTTACAAGTGTAGCATAATTTAAGGGTTATAGACGCTCAACTTCTTGGCTGTTCTTCTCCTTAATCAGTTTAAATCTAAATAGTTACTGTTAATCTTAGTCATGAGCCTTTCTTTACCCTATTCCCGCTAAATAATTCAATTAGCCATACCAATTTCTGACTATCAGCCAATCAGATTACATGATATAATGTTTTTGTTAAATATTCAGACCAAATGACAAACAGTGCAGATCTATACTGATTGCAAGGGTAGGGGTTGCCGTAAACAGCAGGATAAGGATTAATTCCGTGCGATTTTTAACCATTTTTTTGGCTCACTTTACATAAAAAATCAGTTTGAAAAAAAATAAGCTAGGTAGTTGTTCCAACGTGAATTGGTTTTTCTAGACATTGCCTCAGGATTTAATTTTAAGGCTCTTATTTTGTTGAATGTGTTCCGTTAATCATCATTAAATTTGGATTAACGAAAATTAACTGTTATGTTATTTGCCCTGGGGAGAGCAAAGTGTTTCTATATTAGATTTAAATGTCACGAAGAAGCTGTATTCCGGTAATCTGTGGCTCGTCTTTATAAGTACTATGCTCGAATAGGATGTAAGCATGTGCTTGGAATATGTTCTAGAAAAGGTTATCCTTGGAAGCAAGGATTACACAACAGAAATGGAAATATGCAGTGTGCATGTTTTCTGGGCCAGACAAGCTAGTTTCGGCCAATTAGGCCTCATCAGTGACCTTGAAATATTTTCAAAAATTCCACAATGGAATCAGTGATCCCAAAGGACAAGAAAATATAAACTACACTATGATGTAGAGAAGGCAGACGGCCCCCGTCCATCGGGGCTTGAAGAAATACATGGGCTGCATGATGCTTCCACGCAGAGCTGAATCTGACCAACACATGAATACTGGTAAACCGCTTAGAGGATCTAAGCCTTCCAAGGCAAAGCGGTGTATGTGTCGGACCGTCCATGCTTATAAACCCTATTGGTTTCATTGGGCGACAGGGCTTGAGATGTCATTTCATCTCAATGTCGGGTAAAAGTCCCACAAAATTGGAAGCAACGTCTCCAAAATGACCTTTACAGTGTTGACGGGGACGTTAAACCTCAAATCAGACAGTCAGACAGAGAGAAGGGAGAGTTTTTACGGCCGCCACACATTTCAAGACATCAGCTGTAGTGACGTTAAATATGTTGTAGAAAAGGTTATCCTTTGGAAGCAAGGAATACATCACAGACATGGAACATATGTAGTGTACATGTTTTCTGGAACAAACAAACTAGATTCGGTCAATTAGGCCTCACCAGTGACCCTCAAATATTTCCGAAATTCCACAATGGAATCAATGGAATGTCTTTTTAACAAAACAATACGTGTCCAATAAATACGTTATAGATAACTTCATGTGTATATATAGTGTTTGTTTGATTTGAGGTTTAACGTCCCCGTCAACACTGTAAAGGTCATTTTGAAGACGTTGCTTCCAATTTTGTGGGACTTTAAACCAACATTGAGATGAAATGACATCTCAAGCCCTGTCGCCCAATGAAACCAATAGGTTTATAAGAATGGACGGGTCGACACTCACACCGCTTTGCCCGGAAAGGCTTAGATCCACTAAGCGGTTAACCAGTACTCGTGTGTGGGTCGGATTCAGCTCTGCGTGGAAGCATCATGCAGCTTTATATTTCTTCAAGCCCCGATGGGAGGGGGCCGTGTATATATATATATTTATCATATGACGTCGTGTCTTAGAGTGTAATAACGCAATGTAATATTTTCGATAATCCACTAGTGGATTAAGTATGCAAATTCCCGTAACGTTACATATACGACGTCTTTTAACGACGTCGCGTTTACTTATGGCGGAATATTGATATTTTTGTCAACAAATCGTGAATAAAATGCGTTTTAATGTCATATGATAAAACGAATCTTGCATTCGTGCTCATGTATTATTGAATTTTTTAAACTCGTTGAGGAAAAGTGATAAAATGCTCGGCAAGCCTCGGATTTTATCTCTTTTCCTCAACTCGTTTAATAAATTCAATAATATATGAACACTCATGTAAGATCCTCTATATAACTATATGTGTAAACTGTAAATCAAAACCATCAATACAATAAGCAGTGACACGTTTATACAATAAGTGTAACTACGAAAACTACAAGGATCAAAAACTTGATGTGAAGGCAATGACCTGGAATCGATACAATTAACTTACACCACCCATCAGACACAAAAGGGAAAACACACGAACATTAAATAACTAGACCCTAATGGAAACACCAATAGGAGAAAGCCAAAAGGACAGTTACTTTTCCACAAAATCGATTTTACGCGGCCTCAAGTATTCAGATCGATTTTTCAAGGTTTGACTCAAATGTAGCAATTTGCATTTATGCCACGATTGATGGAAATCCAGCGGGAACAAGCTACACATTTTGGTGTTCATATTCGAACTATTGAACGTCTTGTCCGAAGTCTGCGAATGACGGGGATGGTCGAGGACCGACCGCTTAGTGAACGTCCGCGCGTCACGACGCCACGTCAGGATCGATTTTTAACACTGACTCACTTTGGTAATCGCCACCTCACAGCTAGCGAAACTGCAAATAACACCATAGGTAGTCATAATCACCATACTCATCCTGATATGGTTCGGAACCGATTACGCGTCAATGGCCTAAGAGCCCGACGTCCCTATGTTGGACTGCCCCTAACGCCTGCGCGTCGCCAACGCCGTTTGGCTTGGTTAGTAGCACACTCTGCAAGACATTTTCCTATGAGGCAACAGAGACGGGTGTTCTTCACCGACGAATCACGATTCACTCTCTACCGTTCGGACGGGCGATGCCGTGTATACCGACGTTACACCGACTTGTGCTTCGTTGAGCGGGATAGGTTTGGTGGAGGTTCGGTGTGTGTTTGGGGCGTTATCTCCTATGGGTTGAAATCCCCCCTGATCGTGATTGACGGTAAATGAACAAGCGTCAGGTCTAGAGACGAAATCTTCCGCCCAGTCGCCGTCCCATGTGTGCAAGCACGGAACCTGATCTTCCAGCAAGACAATGCCCGGTTCCATGTCGCGCGAGTTTGCCAGCAATTTCTTGCCAGCAATAACATAAACCCACTCGATTGGCCAGTACTCAGTCCAGATTTGTCCCCGATTTAACACTTGTGGGACGAACCGGATAGGAGGGTTAGGAGACGTACAAATGCCCCTACTTATCTGGCCTAGCTCAGGCATGCCTTGCATGAAGAGTTGGATAACATCCCCATTGCTTGGATAAACAACCTGATGAATTCCCTGCATAGAAGAATCCGGGCTTTGACAGCTGCGCGAGGAGGACACACACGATACTGGCATGTCCGGCTGTGTTGCGTCAAACAAGCAATGTCATCGTTAAAAGGAGGTATTTTTCGCATAATCGATTGAAACTTCACCAACTAATTCCATACAGATGAAATTTTATACAAAAAATAAATACAATAATGTCATTTTAACTTATACCTTTTAAAACTATCTTTATAGGTTGCCCGGCGTTTTCTTTTCGTCCTAGTATATATGAAATAAGGGAAATCTCTTTCCAACGATATACACGTTGATACAAGTTAGGCTTTGAATGTGCTTCTCGACAATTGGATGGTCTTTGAAATTCAGCCTAAAGCTGTTTCGAACGTATTCTTTGGTTGTTTATTTATTGTTGTTTTGTATTTGTTTGTTCTTAAATTTTACGTGCCCGTCAACACTATTTAGTTCATTTTGGAGCAGTTTCTTCCAATTTTGGGGGACTTGTCCCGATATTGAGATGCAATAACATGTAAAGCCCTACAGCCCCAAGAAACCCCTAGGAATAACTCACACCACTTTGCCTTGGAAGGCTTAGAACTCCTCGGCGGTTTATCAGTTGGGCCCCGTCAAGCAATTTTGGTGCTTATCGCCTATGCGAGCAGCGAAGGTTCAGGCGAGCCTGCGCAGTCTCGCCAGAGCCTTCGCTGCTCGCTCATACAAGCAGTGAATCAAGAGGAACCTTCAGACAGAAAGCCATATCCCTGGCCCCTCTGAATGGCTGGGCATGCGCAGTTAAAATTTGTCATGACGGAATGCTCGAAGACACAAATTCGCTTGGCGGGGCTCAGTTTATATATGCTCAGTCGGTTTCAGCTTTGGGCGGAATCACCATGCAACCTATTATATTTCTCCAAGCCCCGATGGCCAGGGGCACAGAATTGTTCTGTATAATTCTGCATTGGAAGAGCGGCTATGAACTCCGTATTGGCTGGTCTTCTGTTGTTAATGAAAGCACGTGTTGTTTTGATTTTAGGTTACCTGTCACGCATTGACAAGGTGATCTTTTGTAATCACATTTTTGTCCGTAGTCCGTCATCCGTGCGTACGTGCGTGTGTCCGTGCGTGCACCCGTAAAGAATTACTCCTGCTAAATCACTGATCGAATTTTTTCAAGACTTTACAGGAATGATTCATAGTAAATTATCTTTCGAAGTTGTTAAAATGGTTTCTGTCTATTCCACATCTATGACACAGGACTAAAGTAGATTTTAACTATATAATAAATTGAATACAAACATCTTCTCTGAAACCGCGACACCAAGGTCTTTGATAATTGATACGAAGCTTAATCTATTGGACATCTACCAAGATTGTTCAAATTATAGTCTTGGGGCAAAAAATGGCCCGCCCCGGGGCTCACACGTGTGAAGCTTTCATCTTTCTACTTGACAAAATTAAATAGGATTTGTACTAAATTATACTTCTAAAAAAACACAAAAATTATACTTTATGGTCATGTCAGAAAATGAATGAAGCTCTCACCTTTCTACTTTACAATATTTACATAAGATTTGGTGCTAAGTTATTTAGACAAATTGTGGGTATTCCGATGGGCACGAATTGCGCACCCCTTGTGGATGATCTGTTCTTGTTTTGTTATGAAAGAAGCTTCATGATGTCACTTTCCATTGAAAACCAATCTAAAATCATTGAAGCCTTTAGCTCGAATTCTAGATATTTGGATGATATATTTTAATACCTATTTCAATGGTTCGATCAGTCAAATTTACCCCCTCCCAGAACTTCAGTTAAATAAAGCAAATTTTCTGGTACCGATGCCCCGTTTTGGGATTTACATCTATCTATTGTAGATGGGTTTGTTTACTGCAAAGTTTATGATAAACTCGATGAGTTTGATTTTGAGATTGTAAATATTCCTTTCTTGAATGGTGATGTTCCTCGTGTGGCATCCAATGGTGTTTATATTTCGTAATAGATTCGATTTGCCAGAGTGTCTAGTCATGTAACTAACTTCAACACTCGTAATACATTGTTAACATGCTCAACTTCTCAATCAGTTTTATCGGTATCCTAAACTACGCAAAGCCTTTTTCAAAATTCTGTAGACGTTATTCCGATTTAATTTCAAAGTTCAGTGTTGGGCTTAAATTTCTTCTGCAACAAGGTCTATTGGAACCTGAATTTTATGGTGACTTGGTATACAGATTCAGAAAAATATATAATTGCAATGACTTCAGCGCACAATTTCGAAAAATCATTCATCGATATAAAAAGATTGGGTACAACATAAATGTTATACGACAGACTGCATGCATGGTTTTTAACCCACTCACGGTTGACAACTTTGCTGCTCTCTTTAATTGCACACCGGTGGTTCAGGTCTCATATTCTATGGCGGAACCACCGTAAAGGCCGATTAAACCGAGTCAAATATTTTCGTTTATTTGGTGTATTCTTTGTTTCCAAAGGAGCTTATTTACAGGGGATTGGAGAAATTTTAATTTTACGTAATGCTGGTTGGTGCCTGGTGCTCTGTCTCTGGTCAGGTCCATCGGAGACTAACTGTTGTTTTCTTTTTTTTTTTTTTTTTTTGTTTGCTCCAGCATTTTAGTTGTTTCTTGCTGTCGAGTCCTCACCGTTGTTTCATCTCTGTGCTGTTTGATTTTTGTGTTCTCGGAGATGTTGTACTAATGAGTAAGGAGGCCTTCATACGGACTAACAAATTATTTGTCTAAATTGCGGAAGAAGTAAGGGCGAGGATTGCGGCCACGTCAAATCGATTTAAGCCCCCAATGGAATTCGTTTCACTGACCGTTCCAAGGCGGTTCTTCTGTCGCGGTGTTATATTTGTTATTGTTTGTCTTTGGGTGTGTGTGTCGCTTGTATTTTTGTTTTGGATAGCCAATTGGCCATTTTGTGGGAAAGCAACATTTCTTTCCGCTGTTGATGTTTCCAATTGGGATCGAGTTGTT
Organism: Lucinisca nassula; assembly: GCA_963580285.1. NCBI lineage: Eukaryota > Metazoa > Mollusca > Bivalvia > Lucinida > Lucinidae > Lucinisca > Lucinisca nassula. The sequence continues at coordinate 59,945,594 of OY757014.1, forward strand.
TTATGTTTGTGTTTCTTTCCCTTTAGTGTCTCTGAAGGGAGCTGTGGGTTAATTGCATCGATTCCTGATCGTTTCCTTCACTTCTATTTTATACACAAAAAAAAACTTTAAAAATCTTCTTGTCTGAAACCACAAGGCCAAGGTCTTTGATATTTGTCATGACTCTTCATCTGGGTGGACCTATTCCAAGATTCTTAAATTATAGCTGGGCTCAACTGGTTCAACATGTGTAAAACTAAATTGTCAGTCCTAGATCTATGAAGATATTTATATCATTCAGGTTAACGAACACGTCTGGCCTTCGTTCACAGTTTATTTTTTTTTCTCTAAACATCGCTTAATATGATTTTCTGGTCCACAGTTGAGCAACACAGCGCCATCTTGGCTCCTGGTTTTGCTTTATTTATTTATTTATTTATTTATTGCAGTCCTGACTTTCATTCCTTTCGAAACTTGACATAATTATTCTTTCTTTGGTCGTTATTTTATGACATTTTCTTTCCTTTCAAGAATAAAAGTTTAAATTGGCCCCGTCAAGCGATTTTGGAACTTATCGCCTATGCGAGAAGCGCAGTCTCGCCACAACCTTCGCCGCTCGCTCATACAAGCAGTGAATCAAGAGGAACCTTCAGACAGAAAGCCATATCCCTGGCCCCTCTGAATGGCTGGGCATGCGCAGTTAAAATTCGTCATGACGGAATGCTCGAAGACACAAATTCGCTTGGCGGGGCTCAGATATCTATAGCTTAATAAATCTTTCCACAATGTTAACAAGTCCGTGTACTGAACACCCCAGTAAACCCAACATCATGGAGAGAATTCTTATTTTTACAAGAAATTACTTTTTTTTTTTATTTCTGCTCCAAGACATATTGTGGGTGATCATTATCGAGCACCCACATTTGTATGAAAAAGTTTCACATGTTTTCGCCAGGAAAATATCCGTTTTTGATGCCTTCTTCATATCGCTAAAAAACGTTTTATTGTTTCAATAACTGCATACTCTTGTAAATTTAACTGTAGCTATTCATGAGCAACTATTTGACTTCATATTTGGGAATTTCGGCAACGGAACGTAGGTCATTGGTAACAAGAATCTAAAATCTATGTTTGAAACAGAAATAATAACAATATCGCATATTTCCGTTTTTTTTTGTTTTTTTTTGTGTGTCTTTATGTCACGTAGTTTCTCGCTTCTGTTGTTGAGATTGTTGTATTCTTGATTCGAGGATTTCACCTTAGTATTGTATTTCTATTTTCAGTAGCTCAAGTCTATGTAATGGTCTCCTGCGCGGGGTCGACTGTTACTAAACATTCTCTGCTTTATCAATGAACAGTTTTATACGTGTAGTATACTATTTTTTCACTGGTATAGAACTCTTGCGATGGATATGAGAAATACCGTTGATAGTTATTTCCCGTTGTCTGAATGGACTACAGTGCTGTAGGCTAATTCTGCACACTTAAGACTTTGAGCTTTTGTTTCATCCATTCCAGGGATCCAAAACCTGCTTTGCAGCTTTATGCTATTCAGTTGTCTTAGCTTGTTAAAAGACTATAGCAACCAATAATTTCTCTGGTGCAATTATGTTGTCATCTGTCTTTAAATGTTAAGACGCCATCAATTTTGTCTGCTAATTCCGCACACCCGAACAATAACTTCAAATCAAGACAAGAGAAGGTGTTTTGTTGTTATACTTGTTTGGTCATGTTGGTTGAAATAAGCAGCTGTCTGTAACGTTTTTTTTTTTTTTTTCAAAATTAAGCAAGGGCCTGGGGCGCTCATTAAGCCTGATTCAGGTAAAGACAAAAAATGGATTCCATTCGCTCAGTTCACAGCCCAAGTCTCATCCAAAATAATATATGAAGCTTTGTTAGATACCTGTAAAAGAAAAATAAAAAAAAATAATCTGGTTCAATTAATTTTGAAATAACCCCAATGCGCAGAATTGGTAGATGCGCAGAATTAGCCTACGCGACTGTAAATATACTACAGTGCAATGTCTAAGCAGCCTGATTTTTGGACAAACAATCGACCCAAAAATGCAAAGGACAGTAGTGTTTCGTTGTTGGGGTCAACGTGACTGTCACTGATTTGCAGGAAATAATGATAAGGGTCATTCTAATGCACTTGCGTATGTAACGCGACGTCTGATTTGATAACGTCAAAAATTTGCGACAGTATATTATGCGATATTCTGTCGGAAATCCGACGTCATAATGAAATGCCGCTTTCCATTGGCTGGTATTTGGTTTTACGCAGTTTACAGCGCTTGCCGCTTTGAGGCACACTTTTTAAAGAAAACAACCGAATTGAATGCATTAGAATGGGGATAACTGTATTGAAAATTGTCATTTGGAGAGGTAAATCGTCGGTTTTACAGTCGCAAATTACGTTTTACGGCTCCGCTGACGCGTCGCCGTAAAACGAAATTTGCGACCGTAAAACCTCAGCTTTATACAAACAAATCAGGCAGTTTTCTTGCTCGGATCAGGGCAGAATATCATTTATCCTGCTAATAAATTTTAAAATGCCAACATTTGTTGGCATTTTAAAATTTATGAGCAGAATAAATTTCATGCTTAAGTGAGTTGAGCATGAAAAAATGTTTTTATAACCTCGGGCCCTGGACTCTTAGCATGCATTGGGTTTGGCAAACGGAGAATCGCGGTGACAGAACAGGAATTTAAAAATTAAAAGGAAACAGTCGAACCTCTAATTATAAATCATTTTAATCAGCCTACGTACACTCAGACACAACCGAACCACCAATGTTTTCGTTTTAAATAAAATGCATAGTATAGTTGGTATAGTTGGTGACAGTATAAAAATTTACAAAAATATATTCTTGCAATGACTTTAGCACCTAATTTTGTAAAATCATTCTTGGATATTAAAATTGAGTACAACGTAAATGTTTTACGACAGACTGCATGCATGGTAGTTAACCCAATCACGGTTGATAGCTTTGCTTCCCTCTTTCCATGATTTTGTTTGATTTGATGTTTAACGTCCCCGTCAACAATATACAGGTCATTTTGGAGACGTTGCTTCTAATTTTGTGGGACCTTTACCCGAAATTGAGATAAAATGACATCTTAAGCCCCGCCGCTCAATGAAAGCAATAGGGTTTATAAGCATGGACGGGTCGACTCGCACCGCTTTGCCTGGACAGGCTTAGATCCTCTAAGCGGTTTACCAGTACTCGTGTGCGGGTCGGTTTCAGCTCTGCGTGGAAGCATCAAGCAGCCCAATTATTTCTTCAAGCCCCGATGGGCGGGGCCGCCCTCTTTTCTTGAACGCTGGTGGGACAGGCCTCAGTCTCTATGACGGTTCCAGCATAAAGGCCTCCGGTACCTGATTCTTTGTCTCTGGTCTGGCTCAGCGGTGTCTTATTGTTGGTTTTCATAGGGACCATCATATGCATTTAAGCACGTCTTCGAGTTCCTCGGATTATTGTTGACACACATAACTTTGTGCGTCCCTCGAGTCCGACAGTAAAATTTTGCTCTACGGAAAGACCATAAAACATTGACTTTCCATGTGCAAACAACAGCGAAGGTTTTGATCAGACGGTGCAAACGTTTAAAAGTCTTATGTGGGCTACATGCCATGACAGCATTTTCTTCTCTTTCAGAAAATTCCACTTCGGTTCTGCCAGGAGCAAACCAACGCCGAAAGATGTGGATGACGCAGTATCAAGAAGAAAGGTATACCGAACCATTACGAAAACACGCCTATACAAATACATAGTAACCTTTATTGCCAAAAAATACCTAAGATGAAAAATTGTGATATTTTTCTTATTGCTGCTCAAAATATAGATTTTGGGCACTCGTTAGAACCGCCTCGCCGAGACGGCTAACGAGTACACACAATCTATATTTTAGAGCAGAAATAACAAAAAATAAAGTTTACCTTTCTCCATATAAAAGTGGGGTTCGATGGGGTTTAAATCATATAGGCTTGTTTTCGTGATGGTTCTGTCAGAAAGTCAGTGAACTGTATGAGAAGCCTTGATTTTGTAAAGATTACATAGACAAATAGCTGTGTAATCTTTGGAAGTCCTTATCCCTGCGACTGGACATTTTCCCATCACAAGAAATCAATATTGACGTGCCCAAATTTATAAATTAAAGTTACAGGTACATAGAAAAATAGTATATATCTCAAATACAGGTTTTTAATCTTTTTTTTTCTTCAAATTATTGAAATATTTATTAAATTTCTCAAAAATTTTAATTTCTCAAGAATCTTTAGTTTAATAATAGAAAATATAAAAGGAATACATTCTTAATTAAATACAGAACAATTTAATTATTCCTACTTTGTCTCGATTCTCATTTTGCGCAGGGACAATTCTGGAATTCGTAAGGTAGGAATTCTTACTTTGCGCAACAAAGTGAGAATGCCTACATGTACTTTGCGCAAGGAAAAATCCGGAATTGTACCGATTCCCATAAACATGTAGTAAACTTTAAGTTACGTTTACGACTCCAAATAATCCATATCAATCTTTTGAGTAATTACACTTGCAAGGAAAGCAAATGCTTCTGTGTCTCGCAGACCAATTACAAGCATCTCTGAAAAAGCATCAGGTCGAAAATAGCAATTACACGCATACATGAAAAAGTTAAAGCCTGCTAGAAATACAAGACTCGTATAATGCACTACAGAACCACATTACATTTTTGGCCTTTATTGTGAGAAGAACGCTCTATTTCTCTCTCTCTCTCTCTCTCTCTCTCTCTCTCTCTCTCTCTCTCTCTCTCTGTCTCTCTCTCTCTCTCTCTCTCTCTCTCTCTCTCTCTCTCTCTCTCTCTCTCTCTTTTAGGTGTTGAAAAATATGACTTGTTACAATATTATGCTGGTATGTATTAAATAACATTTCAAATCATGTCAATTTTAATAGAAAATATTTAGGACAGTTGGCCTGTATTCAAACCTAAGTTATATTTGATAAAAAAATCCTAAACATGTAAGTTGAAAAAAAAAAACACAGCAACAACACGCTTCAAAATATTCTGGAGTGGTTATATTTCTTTTCTCTTTTTGAATATTTCTCCTAAAAACTGACCAGGGCATATTTAACGCAGAACCAAAGCAATATACCGAAATAACAATTAATAGGTCACCCCATACTGTGGGAACTACCGAGCCCGCAAAGACTGTCGGGCCAACGTCACCACATTCATCACGTGAACAAGTCCGTGAAGTGAGCACACCCCTAAACCCCACTTTATATAAAGAAAACTGGGGTTTAAGGGTGTATACATTATTATACCCGCTTTTTTGAAAAAAAAAAAAACGGGTATATTATTTTCGTTACGGGTGTCCGTCCGGACGTCCGTCCGTCCGTCCTTCCGTCTGTCACGTTTCTTTTGACTGCAACTACATTTTTATTTCTTTACATACAGTGACCAAACTTGGTACATACATTGCTTGGGGACTGCAGATGTGCATGAAGGTGTCGAAATTTTCATTTGACCCCCTGGGGTCATGGGTTGAGGTCAAAGGTCAAAGTTTTAAAGAAAAGGCTTGTGAATGCAGCTACTTTTTTTATTTCTTTACCTACAGTGACCAAACTTGATACATGCATTGCTTGGGGACTGCAGATGTGCATGAAGGTGTCGAAATTTTCATCTGACCCCCTGGGGTCATGGGGTGAGGTCAAAGATCAAATTTCTAAGAAAAGGATTGTGAATGCAACTCCTTTTTTATTTCTTTACCTACAGTGACCAAACTTGGTACATACATTGCTTGGGACTGCAGTTGTGCATGAAGGTGTCGAAATTTTCATCTGACCCCCTGGGGTCATGGAGTGAGGTCAAAGGTCAAATTTCTTAGAAAAGGCTTGTGAATATAACTTCTCAATTGTCCCGTTCAGTGTACACATGTATTTTTATACCCGCTTTTTTGAAAAAAAAAAAAAAACGGGTATATAATTTTCGTCACGGGTGTCCGTCCGTCCGTCCGTCAGTCCATCCTTCCGTCTGTCACGTTTCTTGTGAATGCAACTACTTTTTTATTTCTTAACCTACAGTGACCAAACTTGTAACATACATTGCTTGGGGACTGCAGATGTGCATGAAGGTGTCGAAATTTTCATTTGACCCCCTGGGGTTATGGGGTGAGGTCAAAGGTCAAATTGTTAAGAAAAAACTTGTGAATGCAACTACTTTTTTATTTCTTTACCTACAGTGACCAAACTTGGTACATACATTGCTTGGGGACTGCAGATGTGCATGAAGGTGTCGAAATTTTCATCTGACTCCCTGGGGTCATGGGGTGAGGTCAAAAGTCAATTTCTAAGAAAAGGCTTGTGAATGCAACTCCTTTTTTATTTCTTTACCTACAGTGACCAAACTTGGTACATACATTGTTTGGGGACTGCAGATGTGCATGAAGGTGTCGAAATTTTCATCTGACCCCCTGGGGTCATGGGGTGAGGTCAAAGGTCAAATTTCTTAGAAAAGGCTTGTGAATGTAACTTCTCAATTGTCCTATTCAGTGTACACATGCATTTCTAAGTGTTGCGGGTATTTGCGATGGTGCTTATCAGATATTACAACACATCAAATGTCTATGAGCGAGTTCGATATATATTTTTCATCTTAAAAAATTCTTCTTTTTTTTCGGTGGTTAAGTTTACACTGCATTTGTAAAGGTGTGATTCCATAATGTGGGTAAAAAACGGTTAGCGATTTATGATAAAAAAATTACTATATTATACCTCATTAACATTCATAAAATACTCTAAAATCTTATTGGTCGAGAGCATGCCACGCGCAGGGCAATAAATTATCATATACCCCTGCAATATTCCTCTATTCCCCTCTGACGCCACTGCCCAAAAGTACAAGTGCATTCACTGAAAGAATGTCTTGAAACACAAGACGGCCATGATTGCCCTGGATCGCTCACCTGATCCATAGAGTAACAAGTGGGCCCCGGGGAGGGCCATTATTGACCCTAGGGTTATAATGTGCATAATGTTGAGGGAGGTCTAAAAAGGTGAAGCTTCATACCAAATATCAACAAAGGCAATAATATGAACAATCTTGGCAAAGGTCCACTAGATGAAGCTACACACATAACATCAAAGACCTGAGCTATGCGGTTTCAGAGAAGAAGATTTTTTAAAGGTATTCCCTACATAAGACTATGTAAAACCAAATGGCCCCGGGGCGGGGGCATTTTTGGCCTCAGGGCTATAATTTAATCAATCTTGATAAGGGTCCACTAGATGAAGCTTCACACCAAATATAAAAGACCTGGGCCTTGCTGTTTCAGAGAAGAAGATTTTCAAAGATTATCTCTATATAAGTCAATGTAAAACCAAAGGGTCCCGGGCGGGGGCATTTGTGGCCCGAGGGCTATAATTTGTTCAATCTTGGTAGAGGTCCACTAGATGAAGCTCCATACCAAATATCAAAGACATGGCCTTGAAGTTTCAGAGAAGAAGATTTTTAAAGATTTCCCTATATAAGTCTATGTAAAACCAAAGGGCCCCAAGGCGGGGGAATTTTTGGCCCCAGCACTATAATTTGAACATTCTTGGTAGGGTTCCACTAGATGAAGCTTCATACCAAATAGCAAAGACCTGGGCCTTGCAGTTTCAAAGGAGAAGATTTTTGAAGATTTTCCCTATATAAGCCCATGTAAAACCAAAGGGCCCCGGAGCGGGGGCATATTTTGCCCCAGCACTATAATTTGAACAATCTTGGTAGGGATCCATTAGATGAAGCTTCATACCAAATATCAAATACATGGGCCTTGTGGTTTCAGAGAAGAAGATTTTCAAAGATTTTCCCATATAAACCTATGTAAAAACAAAGGGCCCCGGGATGGGGGCATTTTTGGCCCCAGCACTATAATTTGAACAATCTTGGTAGGGGTCCACTAGATGAAGCTTCATACCAAATATCAAAGACCTGGGCATTGCGGTTTCAGAGAAGAAGATTTTTAAAGATTTTCCCTATATAAGCCCATATAAAACCAAAGGGCCGCGGAGCGGGGACATTTTTGGCACCAGGGCTATAATTTGAAAATCTTGGTAGAGGTTTACAAGATGAAGCTTCAAATCAAATATCGAAGACCTGGGCCTTGCGGTTTCAGAGAAGAAGATTTTTAAAGATTTGCCCTAAATAAGCCCATGTAAAACCTAAGGGCACCCGGGCGTTGACGAGCGTGGACATTTTTGGCCAGAGCACTTAAATTTGAACAATCTTGGTAGCGGTCCACTAGATGAAGCTTCATATCAAATAGCAACGGTTTCAGAGAAAAATGTTTTTTAAAGATTTTCCCATTTAACCCTATGTAAAACCAAAGGGCCCTGGTGCGGGGGCATTTTTGGACACAGCACTTTAATTTGAACAATCTTGGTAGGGGTCAACTAGATGAAGCTTCATACCAAATATTGAAGACCTGGGCCTTGCGGTTTCAGTGGAGAAGATTTTTAAAGATTTTCCCTATATAAGCCTAGGTAAAACTAAAGGGCCCAGGAGCGGCGGCTTTTTTGCCCAAGTACTATAATTTGAACAATCTTGGTAGGGTTCCATTAGATGAAGCTTCATACCAAATATCAAAGTCCTGGGCCTTGCGGTTTCAGAGAAGAAGATTTTTAAAGATTTTCCCTATATAAGCCCATGTAAAACCAAAGGGCCCCGGAGCGGGGACATTTTTGGCACCAGGGCTACAATTTGAAAATCTTGGTAGAGGTTTACAAGTTGTAGCTTCATATCAAATATCGAAGACCTGGGTCTTGCGGTTTCAGAGAAGAAGATTTTTAAAGATTTTCCCTATATAAAGCCCATGTAAAACCAAAGGGGACCCCGGCGTTGACGGGCGTGGACATTTTTGGCCCGAGCACTATAATTTGAACAATCTTGGTAGCGGTCCACTAGATGAAGCTTCATATCAAATAGCAACGGTTTCAGATAAAAAGTTTTTTAAAGATTTTCCCATTTAATCCTATGTAAAACCAAAGGGCCCTGGTGCGGGGGCATTTTTAGACACAGCACTTTAATTTGAACAATCTTGGTAGGGGTCCACTAGATGAAGCTTCATACCAAATATTGAAGACCTGGGCCTTGCGGTTTCAGTGGAGAAGATTTTTAAAGATTTTTCCTATCTAAGCCTATGTAAAACCAAAGGGCCCCGGAGCGGGGGCTTTTTTGGCCCAAGCACTATAATTTGAACAATCTTGCTAGGGGTCCATTAGATGAAGCTTCATGCCAAATATCAAAGACCTGGGCCTTGCGGTTTCAGAGAAGAAGATTTTTAAAGATTTTCCCATATAATCCTATGTAAAACGAAAGGGCCCCGGGGCGGGGGCATTTTGGGCCCCAGCACTATGATTTGAACAATCTTGGTAGGGGTCCACTAGATGAGGCTTCACACCAAATATCAAAGACCTGGGCCTTGCGGTTTCAGAGAAGAAATTTTTTAAAGATTTTCCCCATATAAGCCCATGTAAAACCAAAGGGCCCCGGGGCGGGGGCATTGTTTGCCCCAGCTCTATAATTTGAACATTCTTGGTAGGGGTTTACTAGATGAAGCTTCATACCAAATATCAAAGACCTGGGCCTTGTGGTTTCTTAGAAGAAGATTTTTTAAGTTTTCGGTGAAAAAAAAAGCTATTTTGAACAACCATTTGAACAATTTTGAAAGGGGACTACCTAGGGATCATTGCTGTGAAGTTTGGTCAAAATCCGATCAGTGCTTTAGGAGGAGATGTCGTTTGAAGAAATTGTTTACGCACGCACACACGCACGCACGCACTGACAACGGACGACGGACGATGGACGAAAAGTGCTCACAAAAGCTCACCTTGTCACTACGTGACAGGTGAGCTAAAAATGGTATAATAAATCATTTGTTGCCCTTGTGTGAGGGGAATATGATGATTTGTTCACTTTCGACAGATAATATTGCCCTCGGGCTTCGCCCTCGAGCAATATTACCTGCTTGGGTGAACAATTTGTGAAGGGAATATGACAATTTGTTCACTCTCGACACGTAATATTGCCCTCGGGCTTCAGCCTCGAGCAATATTACCTGCTCGTGTGAACAAATCGTCATTTTCTCCTCACTCAAGTGCATGCATTACATAGGTGTAATGTTTAACAAGAGGCCCATTGGCCACTATGCTCACCAGGGCTCAGGGGGCACACTACCCACTGGCAGCAATGTATTTTAATTATCCATGGAAGCCCTACGCCCAAGGATACTACAGACAGAATTTGGACCCAATCAGTCTAGTGGCTCTAGAGGGCTGATGTCGCTTGAATGTGTTGTTGCAGGAAAACGGATGACAATTGACAATTTCCCATCTGTGGCAACTAATAGGCCTAAAAGAACATTATTAAAGGAACATTTCTATGTAAGTTTGACAAAATATCTTGAAAGGCATAAATGTCATTTTTCAATTTTCCCCACTTATAAGTCAATGGAAATTCTTAATTTGCCATAGCAAACAAAACAAAGAGCCAATTTTCATAAACCTGAGCTCAGGTGGGCACTGCCCATGACATTGTATTTCAACAGGATATGATTTTAATCCACCAATTATAAAGTCTCCCAAACAAACCCCATACCCAAATAAGCACTCATGTGGACTGTATCTGAAATATTAGGTGTTTTATAAAGTAGAGAGGGTGGGGCATGAACCCAATGGAGCCCTGGTTGGTGTCACTAAATGCATCTTATCAAAAGGAACAGAGACATTATTGTTTAGCGGTGGGGATATGTATGACTCATGAGATGTAAGGTTTTTTAAGCAGTGGAGGGATTCGGGCATGGTGGATCCGAGAAAAGCCCAAGATTGCTGTCACTGAATTCTGAACGGTTTCTGAGATACGAGGCCCTTTTATGAAGTGGATGGGAGAGAAATGGCCCCTGCGGATCCCCCAAGATGGGGTTGACTGAATGTGTCTAATAACAATGAACAAGAATATATGTGATTATGGGGTGGGGATTTGAATGGTTACTGAGATATATGGCCTATTATGAAGTGGGGACTTATCATAAGGAAGAAGAATATATATGGTTAAGGGGTGGGGATCTTAACAGTTTCTGAGATATATTGCTTTTAATGAAGTAAAGGGGTGGGACATGGCCGGTGGCACCCCGGGAGTCCCCCATGCTGGCGTCACTGATTGCGTCTTATCATAAGGAACAAGAATATATTATCGTTTAGGGGTAGGGCTCTGAACCGTTTCTCAGATATATGATCTTTTGTGAAGTTGAGGGGTGGAGCATGGCCCGGGCATGCCATGGGTGACTCCTGAGGTTGGTGTCACTGAATGAATCTTATCATAAGGAACAAGAATATATATGGTTTAGGGGTGGGGATCTGAAATGTTTCTGGCATATTTGGTCTTTTATGAAGTGGAGGGGATGGGGCATGGCCCCGGCACATCCCGGGGGCCCCAAGGTTGGTGTCACTGAGTGCGTCTTATCAAAAGGAACAAGAATATATATATGGTTAAGGGGTGGGGATCTGAATGGTTTCTGTGATAAATGACATTTTATGAAGTGGAGGAGGTGGGGCCTGTTTCCAGCACATCTGGGGTAACCCCCAAGTTGGTGTCACTTATTGCATCTTATCATAAGAAACAAGAATATATATGGTTTAGGGGTGGGGATTTGTAAGGTTTCTGGAATATTTGGCCTTTTATGAAGTGGAGGGGGTTGGGCATGGCCCCGGCACATCCTGGGTGCCCCCCAGGTTGGTGTTACTGAATGCGAATTAACATAAGGAACGAGAATATATATGGTTTAGGGGTGGGGATCTGGGATATTGGGCCGTTTATGAAATGGAGGGGGTGCGGCATGGCCCAGGCACATCCCGAGGGACCCCCAGGTTGCTGTCATTGAGTGCGTCTTATCATAAGACACAAGAATATAAACGGTTTAATTGTGGGGATCTGAATTGTTTCTGGGATAAATGGCATTTAATGAAGTGGAAGGGGTGGGGCATGTCCCCGGCACATCCGGGGGAAACCCCCAGGTTGGTGTCACTTAATGTGTCTTATCATAAGGAACAAGAATATATATGGTTTAGGGGTGGGGATCTGTAATGTTTCTGAGATAAAAGGCATTTTATGAAATGGAGGGGGCGGGGCATGGCCCTGGCACAACCTACGGGACCCACAGGTTGACATAAAAGCATATGGCTGAGAGAAGTTTACACAAGGAACGTTTCTATGAAAATTTTGTCAAAATATCTGCAAATGCTTGGTAGTTAATGCCATTTTTCTATTTTCCCCATCATAAGTGTATGGAAAATCTAAGTTGCCATAGCAACCAAACTAAAGAGCCGAATTTCATAAAAAAAAAAACCTGTAAAGGCAAATATGGTGAATATTTCCGTAAACTCCCAGCCTCATAGAGCATACGGTTTTTGAGGAGATGATTTTTTTTTAAGTGTTTTGTTTTTCTAGTTTTTCATTTTGGTTTCCATGGCAACCAATACAAATGAGCAGTAGCCCTAAATTCATTTGGCAGAGAGTAGATTGTCTAAGGAACATTTCCATGAAAGTTTTGTCAAAATATCTGCAGAGGCTCGGCAGTAAACCAAAGCAACCAAACTAATGAGCCGATTTTCATAAAAAACACAATCTTTCACCCCCCCCCCCCCCCCCGCCCAAGAATGCTACAGATAAAATTTGGGCCTAATCGGCCCAGTGGCTTCAGAGGAGAAGTCGTTTGAAAGTGTTGACGACGGACATACGACGCAGACGACACAGACGCAGGCGACGACGGACAACTGCCTATCCTACAAGCTTCCCCGGAGCCTTCGGCTCTGGTGAGCTTAAAAATTAACAGATATCACACCCATCATCTTGACCTATTGTAGGTAATCAAGTTGTTGATTATTGTGGTGATCATATTCATGTGTTGCTGGGGACCGCCACTCATCGTACAGTTACTAAGTGTGATAGGTGTGATCAGGTCGTACAGGGACAAGATCAGGCTCGGGGTAGAAACCTTGACCTACATCAGTAGCGCCCTCAACCCATACCTCTTCATCGCTATGTCGTCGTAAGTACACTTATTATATAACAGTTTGTCCACTTTAGGGGAATGGATACACCTTCAGGCGAGGCAACTCCTGCAAAAGTGTTTTTGTTTGCCTTGTCATTAGTTATCAACTCTTATAGAAAAGAATTTGCTCCTAAGGAGCAAATTCTTTCCTTAAAGGGTAGACCCCTTTTTCGGTGGGACAGGGCTTATAGAAAAGCGAACAGGAAGCCCCGAAAATTGTCTGCCTTTGAAAAATGGTGGAAAATTCTGCCAGGTGTTCCGATTCCCCTTAACATTTTATGTATGTTCAGGTTTACACATCGCTCCCGCTTCATAGAAACGTTCCTTGTGTATTTTCAAGTAGATGGGCTGCATGATACTTCCACGCAGAGCTGAATCCGACCGCACACAAGTACTGGAAAACCACTTAGAGTATTAAAGTCTGCCCAGGCAAAGCGGTGCGAGTCGGACCATCCATGCTTATAAACCCTTTTGGTTTCATACGGCGACAGGTCTTGAGATGTCATTTCATCTCAAGTTCGGGTAAAAGTCCCACAAAATTTGAAGCAACGTCTCCAAAATGACCTATACAGTGTTGACGGGCACGTTAAACATAAAATCATACACAGGTCTACACAATATTTTATATGTAAGGTAAAATATAGCTTTAACTATTCCTAGAACTCGTAAGAAGATTCGTAACTGACAGTATGTTGAATAAATACGTTCTGAAAAGTTGGATCCTTTGGAAGCAAAAGAATACACCAAATAAACGAAAACAGCAGAATCGACTGAAATGTGCAGCAACGGCCATCCCTCTAGCGCCGGCCTACGCAGAACTCTATTTTCAAAATGATTCCAAATGAACAATGATTCCAAAGGAGCAGAAAACATAATCTGCTCTATGATGATGCACGGGGAGACTTTTTACGACCGCCTTACTGCACAACACCAGTTGTAGTAAAGATGAATAGGTTCTGAATAGCTTGATCCTTATGAAGCAAAAGAATGCACCAAATAAACGAAAATAGCAGACTCGGATTATTGAGTCTGTTCATGACCAGTTCTGAGATGTGCAATACCGGCAACGCCATCAACCAACTCTATTTTCAAAAGGATTCTAAATAAACTCAATGAGCCCAAAGGACCAGAAAATATAATCTGCACTATGATGATGTACCGGGAGACTGTGTACGGCCGCCCCATGGCACAACACCAGATGGAGTGAAGATCTTTAATTGTTATTACGTAAAAAGCTGAGGAACTGAGGGCGAAGATTGAAATTCAGTAAACTCTGGACAACCATAAGACTATAAAAAGTAGAAGTAAAACAAAGATCAGGAATTGATACAATTAACTTACTCCATCCATAAAAGACACCAAAGGGAAAGAAATACAAACATTAAGCGACCAGACCATAATGGAAACCTAAACAAAGGAAGGCCATATGGACAGTTACTTTCCCACAAAATGGCCATATGGCCATCCAAAATTAAAAGACACAAGTGATACACACAGTAAGTAACAAACAACAACATAAATAAATCGCCACAGAAGAGCCGCCTTGGAACGGTCAGTGGAAGATTTCCACTGGGGGGCTTAAATCGATTTTACGTGGCCACAATCCTCGCCCTTACTTCCGTCGCGATTTAGACAAATAATTTGTTCAGTCCGCATGAAGGCCTCCTAACTCATCAGTGCAACATCTCCGTGAACACAGAAATCAAAGAACCACAGAGGTGCGACAACGGTGAGGACTCGACAGCAAGAAACCACTGAAATGCTGGACCAAAGAAAACCAACAGTTAGACTCCGATGAGCCCGACCAGAGACAGAGCATCAGGCACCAACCAACATTATCTCTTTAATTTTCAATAAGCCTTTACGTTGGAGCCGTCATAGAATCTGAGGCCTGACCCACCGGCGTGCAATTAAAGAGGGAAGCAAAGTTGCCAACCGTGATTGGGTTAACTACCATGCATGCAGTCTGTCGTATAATATCCATGTTGTACCCAATCTTTTTATATCGAAGAATGATTTTACGAAATTGGGTGCTGAAGTCATTGCGGTTATATATTTTTCTGAATTTATATACTAAGTCACCATAAAATTCGGGTTCCGATAGACCTTGTTGCAGAAGAGATTTAAGTCCAATATTGAATTTTGAAATTAAATCAGAATGGCGTCTATAAAATTTTGAAAAGGCTTTGCGTAGTTTATGGTACCGATAACCCTGATTAAGAAGTTTAGCCGTTAATAATTTATTACGAGTGTTGAAGTCAGTTACATGACTACACACTCAAGCAAATCGAATTAATTGCGAAATATAAACGCCATAGGATGGCGCACGAGGAACATCACCATCCAAAAAAGGAAAATTTACAATCTCAAAATCAAAGTCATCGCGTTTATCATAAATTTTGCACGAAACAAATCCATCTACAATAGATAGATGTAAATCCAAAAACGGGGCCTCGGTATCAGAAGAATTTGCTTTATTTAACTGAAGTTCTAGGGGGTAAATCTGACTGATCAAACCATCAAAATATGTATTATCAATATTTAATAAATCATCTAAATATCTAGAAGTAGAGCTAAAAGCTTCAATAATTTCAGATTGGTTATCAATGGAAAGCGACAAAATGAAGTCTCTTTCATAACAATACAAGAACAGATCAGCCACAAGAGGTGCGCAATTAGTACCCATCGGAATACCCACAATTTGTCTAAATAACTTAGTACCGAATCTAATATAAATATTGTCAAGTAGAAAGGTGAGGGCAACACACACTTTCTGACATGACCAAAGTGTATAATTCTTATGCTCTTTAGAAGTGAAAAATGCATTTCTGACATTACATGCAAGATAGAGAGAATCTTCTCTGTGAAAAGCCCATTCAATTAAATCATTAAGCTTTTCTTTTATAAGATTATGAGGAAGTGTAGTGTAAAGAGTGGAAAAATCGTACGTAGACAGACTAGAAGCACGAAACTGTCTAGATTTCAATTTATTTAAAACCTCATTCGAATTTTTTATAGACCAAAACAGATTTCTTCCTGATCTTTCAAAGACTTTATCACAATATTTAATTACATGCGTTTTAATAGCAGTAAGACAGGAAGTTAATAATTTAGAAAGTTCAGTGGTAGTGCAAGAACTAGAATTTGCAATAAACCGTGCTTTGTAGGGTTTTTTATGAAGTTTTGGTAACCAGTATAGCGTAGGAAGCTTGTCTTGGCCTTCGTTAACACACACTATAAACCGACCATTCTATTGCTGTCGTTCCGAGGCATGTCTTATATCTTATATGGCTTTCGGCTTTTATAATGTTGGCACACGACTTTATGATTCTGTGCAGTTTTTAAAAAGGGTTGATGCTTGTGATCTTTGTGGCCTTTTCTGACGGTGCTTTTATACAGTTATTTGGTGGCTGTTTGGAAAATAGTCAACACTGTTGCCCCGAGGTGTTGTGGACGACCTAATGGTAATATCAATTTTAGCATTGCCTGAGGCCGAAGGCCGAGGGCAACAATGCATCAGGTCATCCACAACACCGAGGGGTATTAGTAAACAGCAAACAACTGACTGTTTTATAACCCAATCCAGGATACAGACATTTCATTTCAATGGACGCTTTCTGTGTGATCTGAATCAGTCAGACGGCTTTGCTTCCGTACCCGTGCCGTTACCTAGAATTTTTCCCGCTTCTGCTGCGTTGGGCGTCATAAAGATGGTACCGGAAAACAAATTGGATTATTATATAGTTCAATGAGGTTAAAACAGATTAAAATTCATTCCATAGCCAAAAACTTTATATAAAAGATTGGGTAATAAAACAAAATAAATGCTGATTTTTGCTTATTATATTTGTGTCCATTGAGTGTGGCTTTTTCCCATTAAAATTTTGTTTATACATGAATGGAATTGTTATAGACTTTGCTTTCATGACGACCGTTAACAAGTTCACTATGTGTAACATGATGTCCTCCTAAAACGAAACACTAACTATACATTACAGCATTATCTGTGTAAAATGCAAAGTTTGTGTCACCAAATACATAAATCTTTAAGAAATGAAGTTGGAAAAATGCGACTAGAACCGGACACGAACCGAATGTGACTCAGTTCACTTTAGCTGTTAGTAGGTACTAAAAGTCAAAATCACCCCAGTGAACTACGTTTATTGACCATTCCAAGGCGGTTCTTCTGTCGCATTTTTTTTTTTTTTTTGTTTTTTGTTTTTGTTATAGTACGTTTGCTTGTATGTATTGCTTATATTGTTTATTCTTGATAGCCGTTTGGTCATTTGTATGGGAAAATAACTGCCCTTTAGGCTTTCCGCTTGTGATGTTTCCATTCAGGTTTAGTTATTTCATATTCGTGTTTCTTTCCCTTTACCGTTTAAACATATTTTATTGCATCCTCAAAACAAGCAATAGGGTCGGGCCACAAGTTCTACCAACATTAGTTACGGCCCTCCCCTTGTGTCAATGATAGGAGGTGTTGGATAATTGTATCGATTCCTTATGATTGCCTTCACTTTTTGTTTCTAGAGTATCAATTTCTTTCTATTTTCATCTGCTGAAACTTGACAATTGTGGTTAATACTAGCCAACCCACTTTCGTGGCTAACAGACCGCTGCACAAGATTAACGTTTGTTTACAACGTTCATATATTTTTTCAGACAATTTCGCGCCACCGCATTTCGTTGTTTGAAGCGATTTGGACGTCGACGTCTCTATCAGACTACCTACAAAGAAACGTCAATGTCACAGACCACGTTGACGTCAGGATATGGTCATTCCATGTACATATCAACGGAGCACAGTTTCTGAGGAAAATGTCCAAAACCATTATGCTGAGATAATGTTTATGACTGCTGTTCATGTTGTTTTATTTTCATTTGACCAGGAGTAAAACCCATGGGGACGAAGCTGAGAAACGACTAGTCTTGAGAAGAGGTACATTGTTTGGACAGATAAAGTGTCAAATAATCAGGGACAGAATCTCATATTCTCTTTCTAGCCACCAAAGTCACCCGAAACGTGTGTATTTTGAAGTCTATAAACATGACACCACTCCACCAATAAACAAGACGGATTACAATCACGTTTCCGGACATACGATTTCTCTAAACGTACTTTCTCTAGCAGATAATCATGATGAAGTTACATGTATTTGAGATGAACAATTACACGTTTTATGGATTTAATTATTACTGGACAATCTGTGCCTACCTTTGAAGTCACTCTCCAGTAGTGTTGTGTCAATACCCGATTATAATCGATGATCAGTCGAAAATTAGTTTCGGCTCTCTTAATCTACTGTGTTCAGTATTAATCGATTTTATTAATTAAAATATGCACACGCCTTCCCCCTTTTTAATAGCAGATGACATTTGGCACCGTGATGCAAAACAAATATGTTGTATCTCAAAAACTATTCAACTTAAATATGTTAGAAATGCAAATAATAGTGTTTCTGCCACAACTGGAAATTACGCAACGCAAGTCAGAGATCTCAATGATAATCAGTCAAACCTCCTATCCAATTATTTTCGATGCTCGCTCATGAAAAACCTTTTTAGCAAGCAATACTTATTTCGACGGACAATTTCAGAGCAAACCCCTCTCTGCTGGGCGGTTCACCTTTTGAATCAAGAGGCAAACACCTTCAGACGTTTTCAAAGACTTTTCAGTGTTGTTAGAAATTATTAATCGTTCGGCGATACGTTCTGAATGCTTCCAGATGGTTGAATGTAACACTGAAATATAGACTTGGCCGTCTGTGTAAAATTCTATTTGAACTGCTGGTGTTAGTATTCATTACTACAGCTGTAAATACATATTGTGGAATATTGTGACTGTTTTAATTGCATCGCTTGACTATGTATCTATGTACCTCGTTCAACATTAAAATACCATCTTCTTCAAGCGTATAAATACTTCAAATCCGAGTACGTATTTCAATGCTTAATGACTTATTCATTGTTTATTGGCTCTGCTGTGGAATTTAATTTCTCAGAACTTTACATGTCTTTCCATCACGAAAACACGCCTAGTCGAGGCGGTTCTATCGAGTCCCCACAATCTATGTTTTGGTCCCCACAATCTAGTTTTGGTCGAGGCGGTTCTATCGAATACCCACAATCTATGTTTTTTTAGCAGAAATAAGAAAAAAAAAACAATTTTTCATCTTAAAATTTCTAATTTTTGGCCAAAAAAATTGGCAATGTATCTGTATAGGCATGTTTTCGTAATGCTCTGATGAAGATATTTTTACATTACATTGTTCATCATAATAACAATTCCATGTAATGAACACTCCTGTGAACCCAATTTGATAAAGAGAATACTTGGGTTCAAAGGGGTAATCATTATTAGCTCTCCTCGACCGAGGCTCTAGGGGAGCTTATAGCATGGCGGGCTGTCCGCCGTCCGTCCGTCAGCGCCTTTGACCAGATATATCTCTGCAACCTGCAGGCTGATCCCAATCATTTCTCAGCTGTATTATGCCGCTGGTGAGTCATTGGTGACATAAGCTTTTTATTGAAATTGAATGAAAACTTTGGTTACAATGGCAATCATAGACTAACAGTGGGAAAAAGCTTGTCATCACCGTATCGCCGTCAGTTTAACAGGATCTTTCTGAAACTTACATATAAGTTGGTCGGGGAGCAAAGCTCGGATGAGTTCCAAACTGCTGGCAAACTCTGCCTATCTGTCGTTAAGTTACGTCCCCTTGATTGCTGAAAATGCCTATTTATGACCTTGTCAGCACGGTAGCTCCTTCAGTTTTAATCGGATCGTCTTGAAATTTACATGTAAGTAAGTCAATGATACATCACGTGAACAAGTCCGTGAAATAAAAAAACCCTAAACCCCACTTTATATAGAAGAAACTGGGGTTTACGGATATAGACATTTTTTTTTATTTCTGCTCCGAGACATAGGTTGTGGAGGCGATTCTAACGAGCACCTCAACCTATGTTTTGAGTATAAAAAAGGAAAAATACCACGGATTTTCATCAGAAAAGTAGCTGTTTTGGAGATGTGAAAAAATTCACTATTTGGCATGGGTGTAATTAAAGCTCGGGGTTCAAAAACTGATGAGGTCGGTCTATCTTTCAAAATGTTACGACCCCTTGGTTACTGAAAACGCCTTTTTTTTAATTGTCATCGCCGTAGCCGTTTCAGTTTATATTGGATCTTCATGAAACTTACTTATTAGAAAGTCAGAGATAAAGGTTGAGGTCAGCCTATCTGTCATAGAGTTACTTCCCCTTGATTGAAGAAAATGCCACTTTTTGCCCTGCATCACTGTAGCCCTACATTTTGTATCAGGTCTTCTTGAAAATTGCATGTCAATAAGTCAGAGATTTAAAGCTTAGATGAGTTCGAAAACCAGTGAGGTCAGCCTAATTTTAATAGAAACACGCCCCCATATCTCTTGATTGCAGAAAATGTATATTTTGATCTGGTAAAAAAACCACAACCCCTTCAATTTTAGGATCTTCTTGAAACTTACCTATAAGTAAGTCAGGGATAAAGGCTCAGACGAGTTGACAAGAGATATGCCCCATTCTTTGCTGAAAATGCCCATTTCGGACGCTGTCATCATCACCAGTCAGTAGGATCTTCATGAAACTAACATTTAAGTACATTACAAAAACATGCCTATAGAAATACATTGTGAAATTTATCGCCGAAAAAAAGAAAATTTTAAGATGAAAAAATTGTGATATTTTTCTTATTTCTTCTCAAAATATAGATTTTGGGTACTCGTTAGAACCGCGTCATTGAGGCGGTTCTAACGAGTACCCACAATTTATATTTACAAGAAGAAATATGAAAAATAAGGTTTACCCCTATAAACCTCAGTTTTTCTATATGGGGTTCAAGGGGGTAAAATTCATATAGGAATGTTTTCGTGATGGGTTTGGAATAACAGCTTTGATTAGTGCAAAATTGCTATGTGGGCCAGTCTGTCATAGAGTTATGTCCCTTTGATTGCTGAAAATGCCCATTTTTGACATTGGTCATCGTAAGTCCCTGACTTCCTGAAACTTACATAAATGTTAGGGATAAGAGCTTGATTGACTAACATCGTTGGTACATTATTCATGGAGAAGTGTCCCCTTCTTTGCTGCAAATGTACCGTGTCATCACCATTTGTCCTTTAGTTTTGATCGAAACTTCCTCAAAGTAGCATATAAGAAGGTATGAAAGCTCGGATGAGTTCGAAAACTGATGATGTTTACCTATCAGACATAGAGTTACGTCCCTTTGAATGCTGAAATGCCTGTTTTTGACATTGTCATCTGCATAAAGCATTCATTCCTGACACATTGAATCTGTTGTTTCAGGCGAGCGATAAAGGACCATCATGCCCCTCTTGTTTTTTTATATCTGCTGGAAGACATAGGTTATGGGTACTCGTAATAACCGTCTCAACGAACCGCCTAGGCGGTTCTAACCACCACCACAACCTATATCCGGGGTACAAATGAAACAGGTCAAAAATTTCATCAGAAAAATGTCCGTTTTGGAGATATGTAAGCACCGATTTGTTATCATAATTTGATGTTGATAAAAGTATGAAGAACATTGGGCCACAAAGTGAACGAAAGGGTTCATGTATACTCTGCTGTCAGCAAAGCTTTAACATGGTAAAACTCACACTTAACCCAAGATTTCTTAACTTTGATACATGTTACATTTCATTAGATACCCTGTATGTCTATTAACCTAAGATCTGGAACTACAGCTGTGGACATAAATTTGTTCAAATTTTGATGAACCTCATTTCAGTTTAATTTGAAACATCATTAAAGATATCTTAACATCATGACAAACACTTGCCAGCCAGGATTAAATTCAAAACACATAGTGGTGTACTTTTCATTGCAGTCACCAGCACTATCCAATCAAAATACACCTCAAATGTCAATTGAGCCCCGCCAAGCGAATTTGTGTCTTCGAGCATTCCGTCATGACAAATTTTAAATGCGCATGCCCAGCCATTCAGAGGGGCCACGGATATGGCTTTCTGTCTGAAGGTTCCTCTTGATTCACTGCTTGTATGAGCGAGCAGCGAAGGTTCTGGCGAGACTGCGCGGATGCGCAGGCTCGCCTGAACCTTCGCTGCTCGCATAGGCGATAAGTACCAAAATCGCTTGACGGGGCCCTAATTGAAAAAAGTGCTTGTAAAAATGAGACCAATCAATGCATATTGCTTGATCCAGTTTTAGAATTCTTTGATAAATGACATTTCCTTTTCAAACTAACTTGATGCAGAGAGTAATTGAAAGGCACTTCATAGGAGTTTAAACAGATTTGTGCCCATAGGTGTAAAGTTCTATCTGCTAGGAGAAACAGGCGATGAAGTCTAGGCTGGCAGTTCTTTGAAGTTGTGTGCAAAATGTTGCTTTCAACTGAAACTCAATAGAAAATTGCAGTTAGCAGTGCTACTTAATGTACATGCTACGTGAATTTTCTGTATTATTTTCATCATGGTTAACAACAACGGGCGTAAAACAGCGCTTTGTTTTGCAGACATTTCAAAAATTGAATGTCAGGTATAAAAATAACGTCAGATCGAAAAGTGCTGTATTTTCAATTGGAGAGAATTTAGCAAATTAAAGCCTTGCTTGTAGCGCAGGATCATGAGATGTTGTAAAGAGAGCGTTGTCCGATGTTCAGTGTATATGATTTTTCATCTTAGACACAAAAAAGATTATCTGCGCATGCGCCATTCCAATTTCCTGGCAAAACCTTTCGCGACACTTATTTTACAACAACTCTTGAGCAGAATGGTATGGGCAAATGCATGCATGAGCATTTTCTAGCTAAACGTCCGATGCACATGTCTACAGTCATCTTTTAGCTCAATAGCTGTCGGATAGCTTCTGGGTTTTACCCGGAAGTTGGTATAGTTACTTTGTGGCAGAGTATATATCACCGAAGGATAAAATATTGTTGAAAAATAAACTCCATTCTCTCCATATGCTTACCTATAGGACGTTTTGGAAATGCATTTAAGGATTTAATCATTAGGTTAAAATTTGCGAAAAAAGAGAAACATTGGTAATATATTCCACTTTAGAGCGTAAACAGCCTATTATAATTCGCAAACTTGAACTCTTCACACTTTTCAATTCTGTGGTGTATTTCTTTCTTCAAAACCCAAACTCTTCAGCGTGTTCTTATAATGCCTCTAATGCCTCTAAGTTCGGCTGCAATCCAGCCGGCCACATCATTACAGGAGACCTTAATATAGTCAGCAATAGCAAACGCAGGGGCATTCGTTCCAAAGGCGCTAAATACTGGGATCCGAGATCTTTCGCTTGGAAACAAAATTCCAGATTAAAATAGGACTCCATTGAAGAGTAAGCACGACGCTGGGCAAAGAAAGAGGACATGACGGTTTATACCCTCTCTGAATGAGTTAACTCGGTAATGCTCATGGTAAACTCAGTAATCAGCAGAACCATGTCTCGCTAACATAAATCGGTGTTTGATGATGCATGTGTTGTTGTTGATTTAGCTGAATCTATGAAAAGTTGGTCGTTGTTCCAGCCAACAAGGCATCTAACAATATCGTGTTTGTGTGTTGCTAACATTCGGAATTTCCCTCCAGAAGGAAGATACTGATCTTACCAAAATGTACTAGATTCCTAAACTTCACGAGTATCCGTACAATTAGAGATACATCACGAACACAATCCTATATAATTGTGACCCTCTTGAACGCTACTTTTATGCAGTAAAACTGGTGTTTACAGGGGTAAACCTTACTTTTCTTATTTCTGCTCTAAAATAAAGACTGTGAGTACTCGTTGGGACGCCACGATGAGGCGGTTCTAACGAGTACCCAAACTCTATAGTTTGAGCAGTAATGAGAAAAATATCACAATTTTTCATTTTAAATTTTTCGTTTTTTCGGCGGTAAAGTTTACAATGCATTGGTATGGGTGTGTTTTCGTAGTGTATAGCGGCTTCGGCTAAGTGCTCAGCCATGCCTCTTTCTCAAATTCTAACAGATTCTAACATGGAAAAATAACCACAGTAAAAGAAGGTCTTCAAACGTATTATGAAACAGGAGAGGTATTAATTACACAGAAAACTCAATGAGCTGTCTCTGGTCGGGCCCATCGGAGTGTTACTGTTGTTGTTGTTTTTTGACTCCAGCTTTTCGGTGGTTTCATGCTGTCGAGTCCTCGCCATTGTTTCATCCCTGTGGTTGTTTGATTTTTGTGTTCTCTGATATGTTGCATCGATGCGTTAGGTGGCCTTCATGCGGACTGAACAAATTATTTTCTAAATCGCGACGGAAGTAAGGGCGAGGATTGCAGCTGCGTAAAATCGATTTAACTCCCCGCCCCACCCCCACCCCAGTGGAATTCGTTGCACTGGCCGTTCCAAGGTGGTTCTCCTTTTGTGATTTAGTTTTGCTTTGGTTTGTTTTTGGGTGTGTGTATCGCTTATATTATGTTCTTTTGGATAGCCAGTTGGCCATTTTGTGAGAAAGCAACTGTCCTTTTGGCTTTCCGGTATTGATGTTTCCATTAGGGTTTGTTGTTTCATGTTTGTGCTTCTTTCTCTTTTGTGTCACTGATGTGAGCTGTGGGTTAATTGTATCGATTCCTGGTCATTGTCTGTACTTCTATTTTACTTTTAGAAATTTTAAAGACACAATCTCTACATTCCGTCAACAGTATAACGTATTTCGATTTATTTACTCTTTACACAATTTTCCTCATGGTTAAATAAAAATTAAATTAAAGGAAATTATAAACCAGACTTACTTTTATATATATTATATTCGTCGCTTGACGTATGATTTCAATTGCTACAAAGACATATACTTTGTTTGGGTTCCATCACGTGAACAAGTCCGTGAAATGAAGACCTCCACTAAACCCCACTTTATATAGAGAAAACTGGGGTTTACGGTTCTATTGAGCACGCACATCCTATGTTTTGAGCATTTATAGGAAAAATTTGAAGGATTTCCATCAGAGAAGTAGCCATTTTGGAGATGTGAAAATGTGCACTATGTCGTACGGGCGAGTTATAGTAATGCACTGGTACACCGCAAAAATAGTCAGATGCAGATCTCATAAAGATGCTGGAACATCTAACTGACAATATTTTTCTGGGTATTCCAGCAAACAATCGACAGTGCACCGTTGCTTGCCGACTTGTTTTCTCTGCGTATGATACGGAGTTTGTAAATAGCAGGCACCTATTTCACCTACAGATATTGTCTCTGAAAAACACAAAATTAGCGGAGTATTCGAAATTTATCTATCCATGTGAACTTGAAAATAACCCATAAGATGCCAATCACGACTATTTTTGTCTGCTGGTTACTTTAAAAGTCATTTTCGTAAACAGTGTGGACCCAAATCAGTCTAGGAGCAGTCTGATTTTTCGGGTCCACATTGATAGCCTGAATGCAAAAATAGTTTTAAGAAGTTTGCAAGAATATTCAGCAGACGACATAAGCAGCCGGCATTTTCAGGTGTAGATTTCTCGGCGTTTGAAGGGTTAAGGAAACAATGGAGACATACTGAAGCCTTCTCCTCATACTTGGGTCGTTATCTCTATATTGACAATGCGAGGTTTGCTCCTAGGCTATACGACAAATTCCACGGTCACAAATCACTATTCGAGCCCCGCCCGTCTACTTGGCGACTGATTTTGGTTGAAATCGGGCTGGAGTCTGACCGGCGTCCCGCCGGATATTGGGGCGTCGGTGGTGGTCGGGAGGGGCCCGGTGAAATTTTAACTCGCACTTATAATTCTCATCGAGTTCTCACCGACTTATAGGTCGGTGGCACACCAAATAAAAGTTGAGCAGAGCTCGGACCCACGTCGATGGCATCGGCTGACATCCGGTAGTCGTAGAGAGGACCCCGACCAATCACATAATCGGGCAGTAATCGGCCGACGTCCGGCCGGCGCCCGACGGGTAATCAAGCGGAATCCGCTCGATGAATCCTGTTTCGGCTGTCGCCGCTCGATCACCGACCGGTTTCCTGCCGGCGTCCCGCTGATTGACGCTCGACTATATAAGGGCCCGATCTCCGATGCGTGTCAGTTTCTAGCAGTCCAGTAGAGAGCATTGTAAACGTTTGATAACTTTTTGTTTTAAATTTCAGCACTATGCCACCATGAAGGCCAAGAAGGCTAAGAATCAGATGCAGTTTATATACCCCTCGACAACTGGGCCATTCCCGGCGGGATTAAACCCGTCCCTCGCCCGGCGACGGGCCACGCCCGGCCGGGAACTGGGCCGACATCTGCGGAACATCGACCGATGCTCGGCCGGCTAGTAACAATCGCCAGGTATACGGCCGGCATATGGCCGGTAACCTGCAGTACATCGGTCGATTTCCGCCCGGCGTATACGCCGATGCTTCCCCGCAAAATCCTGGGAGACACCACCCGATTCTCGGTGGATGTCCCTCCAGGCCCCGCACGGCATACGTTTTGCCAAAAACCGAGCCAGTCAACCTGTTACGACCCCTTCTCGACTTGGACAGCTCCACCGACCACCACGTCTAGTATAGCTCGGCCGGGGTACGCCGCATTTGTGACCGAGGCAAAACACGATGACTTTTCCCATATTTAATTTTTCCATTCCTGAGCAGTTTAACCCAGTTTCAAAGAAAACCTGTGCAGTTATTCTTAAAACCACGGTTTCAACTTTCAAACTGTGTTTTAAAGATTCTAGATTCTAAAATTGGTCGGGTTCTTCGGCGTCTAAACGTTGGTTTTCTTTTGCTGTAGCATTTCAGTGGTTTCTTGTTGTGGAGTCCACACCGTTGTTTCATCTCTGTGGTTGTTTGATTTTTGTGTTCTCGGAGATGTTGCACTGATGAGTTAGGAGACCTTCATGCACACTAAACAAATTATTCGTCTAAATCGCGACGGGCGAGGATTGCGGCCACTTAGAATCGATTTAACAGCACCCCCTCCCCCAGTGGAATTCGTTTCACTGACCGTTCCGAGATGGTTCTTCTGTAACGGTTTATTTTTGGTTTGGTTTGTCTTTGTGTTTGTATTGCTTATATGTTTGTTTTGGATAGCCGATTGGCCATTTTGTGGCACAGTAACTGTCCTTTTAGCTTTCCGCTATTGGTGTGTCCATTACGGCCAGGTTGTTTCATGTTTGTGGTTCTTTCCCTTTGGTCTCTCTGATAGGAGCTGTGGGTTAATTGTATCGATTCCTGATCATTGCCTTCACTTCTATTTAAGCATTTATTGTGCATCAGGCGTTAAAACGGTGGTTTGAAGGCAACAGAAGTTAAACCCTAGTTTGAACGCAGAAACCATGGTTTAAATAATTATTGTGCAGGTTTTAGCTCACCTATCACGTAGTGACAAGGTGAGCTTTTGTGATCACATTTTGTCCGTCGTGCGTGCGTGCGTGCGTCCGTAAACAATTTCAAAAAAGTATATCTCTAATAAACCACGGCCAATCTTGATCAAATTTCATGTGAAGCATAATCAGGAAGAGGGAAAGGCTGCATAAGGTTTTGGGGCTGATTAGATTGGAATTCTGGTTGCCATGGCAACATATAGCTCCCATAGACTTACAATGGGAAAAATTAAAAAAATCTTCTTCTCTGAAACCACATGGCCCAGAGCTAAGATAATTGGCTAGTAACAATGTCAAGTGGTCACCTACATAAATCCTACCAATCATGCCACTGGGGTCCAAATGGGCCAGTCCCAGGGCCCATTATGTCCCATAGACTCATAATGGAAAAAAGCTTAAAAAATCTTCTTCTCTGAAACAACAGGGCCCAGAACTTAGATATTTAGCATGTAGTAACGGCAATTGGTTGCTTACATAAATCCTGTAAATCATGCCCCTGGGGTCCAAATGGGCAACAACCCGGGGCCCTTTAGCTCCCATAGACTCATAATGGAAAACAAAAATAAAACATCTTCTTCTCTGAAAACACAGGGCGCAGAGCTTAGATATTTAGCATGTAGCAATGGCAATAGATCACCTACATAAATCCTGCACGGTCCCCGGCCATAGGGACTTGAAGAAATATATGGGCTGCATGATGCTTCCACGCAGAGCTGAATCCGGCCCGCACACTAGTACTGGTAAACCGCTTAGAGGATCTAAGCCTGTCCAGGAACTGTGGTGCGAGGCGGACCGCCCATCCTAATAAACCCTATTGGTTTCATTGGGCGATAGGGCTTGAGATGTCATATCATCTCAATGTCGGGTAAAAATCCCACAAAATTGGAAGCAACGTCTCCAAAATTACCTTTACAGTGTTGACGGGGACGTTAAACATCAAATCAAACAAACAAACATAAATCCTGCCAATCATGCCCCTGGGGTCCAAATGGGCCACGTCCCGGGGCCCCTTAGCTCCAATAGACTCATAATGGAAAAAAGCTTCAAAAATCTTCTTCTCTGAAACTGTGAAGCAGAGAGATTAGATAATTAGTATCTAGCAACATAAAATAGTCACCTACATAAATCCTGCTCAGCCTGCCCCTAGGATCCAAATTGGCCACACCCCGGCCTCTTAGCTCCTTTAGACTTATAATGGAAAAAAGCTTAAAAAATCTTCTTCTCCGAAGCCATAAGGCCCAGAGCTTAGATATTTTGTGTAGCAATGTCAAGTTGTCTCCTACAGTAATGATTTTCTGGTACACAGGTGAGCGATATAGGGCCATTGGGCCCTCTTATTCTTTGAAGCCATGGTTTTAAGTTTTCAAACCCTAGTTGGTAAACTTTAACCCGGTGTTTCGAGTTCAAACTGTGGTTTGAAGATCAACTGTGGACTTGCCTTGCCATAGTAAACGATAATGAAATATATATTGTGCAGATTGCGACTAAACCCTAGTTTCAAACTTCAAACAGTGGTTTGATGATTTATCTGATCATTGTACATTTGGCGTTGAAACTTGGGTGTGAAGGTTTTATCAAAGGTTGAAGGTAAGGTATTAGACAATAAATTAAAACCTCAGTTTGAAAGCTGAAACCGTGGTTTAAAGAATTGTTGTGCAGGTTTTCTTTGAAACCGTAGTTTGAAGTTTTCAAAACCTAGTTTAAAAAATTCAAACTGGGGTTTCAAGTTCAAATTTTGGTTTAAAGATTAAGTGTGCACTTGGCTTGCCATAAATGTCCCTTCTGGAACAGCATACAGCGTTTGCGTTTCAAGGTTAATCCATTATGCCAGAGCCTGTTCAAATTATTATATTGACTTTATGGAGCTTGGGAAAGTGTTCAACTACAAGGCTGTTGAGCCAGTGGTATCAAAAACCAAACTGGTAGCAACATCTATGGAAGGCATCATGAGCTCGTCATACAATGTGTAGTGGCAGTTTCTAGAATTAAGAGGGCGAGTCAATAAAAAACAGCCTAGCTTATTTCTGGGTGAGATCGATGTCTTCTGTTTCGACGTAATTGCTTTCTAGAATGATGCACTTGGACCAACGCTGTTACAGTGCCATCAGCCCAGAACTGAAGAAGCCAGGGTCCTTGTCTCCGACCAACTCCTCAACTGCCGCCACGAGTTTTCCGTTGGACGGGAAATGACATCCACGGATATCTTTTTTCAAGTTTGGGAACAGGAAATAGTCACTAGGTGCTAAGTGCGGAGAATAAGCGGGATGCGGTATTAGCGGTATTAGCTCGTACCCATTCCTTTCTTCCATTGACCTAAACCGCTTCAACAATGCGCTGCGGTTGCCATTTACTTGTCGCTAAGCCATTTGGGGTCCGAACGGGCTGTTAGCTTGCGCATACCAACCGATCGTGTAAAATTGTTGAAACGCTACCATATGGAATGTGTAATGCATTCGCTATTTCTTCCACCTTAATTCGCCTATCAGAGTCCAGACCTGGTTCCGTCTTCTGAAGGCGTTCTACCGCGTTTGAGTTCTAGCTTGTACATACGATGGTGCAGAAGACCCATAAACATAACCCATAAACATTGGTCAACTCGTAATGTATTTCCCGACCTGTTTTCCCTTTCTAATACAAGTGCCGAATCACAGCACGGTACTCAACTTTTGACGAAAAGCTTGCTTTGGCATCGCAAACCATGTTTCACGTTCAATATCTTATGAGTGAATGACACGACAAGGGGTGTAATTTTGCCCTCATGCCTAAAACATGTATTGAAGCAAGGCATGAAAATCTTGGTTGTTTCGGTCAATTGGAAATGGGATAGGCTGGTTACTTATTGACTTGCCCTCGTATGTCTGATATTTTTTTGCGAATGATAAGCCGGGCATTCTCTCTGCATTTCTTTCTTTCAGGCTGATAGGCATGGTGGGCGAAGCTTGCTTACCAAGTAATGCTTACTATCCGCGGACCGTCTTGATCACACCATTCTGATTCGTTTGGATTATGGCTTGGATACTGTGACCACAACTACTTCAGAAGGATAATATTTGAGGGGAATTGGTACACTTTCAGGGGAGGCAACTCCTGCAAAAGTATTTTTGTCTCACGTATCAATTAAAAGGGATCAACTCTTAAAGGAAAGAATTTGCTCCCGGGAACAAATTCTTTCTTTAAAGAGTAGACCGCTTTTTCAGTGGGACAGGGCTTATAGAAAAGTGAACAGGAAAACACCAAAGTTGCCTGCCTTTGATAAATGGCGACAAAATCTGCTAGGCGTTCCCATTCCCCTTAACTACAGCTGGTGTAAAGGGAATATGTGGCGGCGGTACGAAGTATACATGTCCTTTATCATGGTCACTTGTACTGGTTTACATTTGTCCGTCCGTCTCAAAGTTCCCTCAAGATCCATAAAAGCTAAATTATACAATCATGATGATTTTTATCGGGTAAGAGACACTAGGCAATATTGGCAAATCTGTTCACCCGTTTTTTTCTCTCTTTATCTACATGTCGGTCAGTGTTGATTTCTCAGGAACTGAAAAAAGCTAGAAGCGTAAAACTCGTTATATACAGTCGAACTTCAATGGCTCGAACACCTTTGGGACTTCGAAAATCTGTTCCAGACAGGGGTAGTTCGAACCACTGAGGTTACTGTCAGTAGGCATAACGAGATACTTTTAGACATCTTTTCGGTGTTCTATAATGAATATGTATGATGTGTGTACTCATTAGAATCGCCTCATCGTGGCGATTCTAATGAGTACACACAGCATACATTCTAAAATCTCCTTAATTCTCCCCCACTATTTCTTATGTAGCGGATTCCGCTAGGGGCTCAAGAATATGTTCAACTCATCCATGGTAAACGAGCCATCGGTGTTCGAGCCATCGAAGTTCTACTGTACCTTGCAAAGCTAGTGACTTACATCGTGTACCAGACCATCATGAAACCACGCCTATATAATTCTGACCCCCTTCAACCCTACTTTTATGTAGCAAAACTGAGGTTTACATGGGTAAACCTTATTTTTATTATTTCTGCTCTAAAATATAGATTGCGGGCACTCGTTAGAACCACCTCAGTGGGGCGGTTCTAACTTATACCCATAATCTATATTTTGATCAGAAATAAGAAAAGTATCACAAGTTTTCATTTGAAAATTTTCGTTTTTGGCGGTAAAATTTCCAACGTATTTGAATAGGCGTGTTTTAATAATGTAATTGAATTTCTTGCCTTATTTTCATTTGATCTTCCATTCTTTCATTCCATAACTAGTCTTGTATTTTCGCCGAAGATTCCTCAGGAACTATAAAAGCCTCTTGTCATGTATGAGGCAGCTGGACTTTTGCATGGCGGACTGGAGGTCGTGCGCCCAATCCCCATTTCTGTAATTTTGGGTAAAATCAGATCCTCTGGCAGATTAGTGGATTCAGTGTTAGAGTTTCAAAAAAAAAAAAAAAAAAAAAAAATAGGGTCACTGATGAGGTGCATTGGCCGAAAGTCGCTAGTCTGGTTGAGACAAACTTCAACTCTTCACCGTTTTCAGTTATGTGGGGTCGTTCTGACTTCCAAATGTCCGCTCCGGGGAACGGGAGGTCACGGGTTCGACCCCGGGCCGCGACATACCAAAGTCGTTAAAAATGGTACTAGCTGCTCCTCGCTTGGCACTCAGATTCACGGGGTAGAGCTAGGACAGGTCGACCCAGTGTCAGGATAATGTGACTGGGTGTGGTATCATGTAATGTGTCTAGGACATGATACTTCAGTGAGGCAGCACTATAAAAGTGAGCATTGAGCTCCCTGTCGCAACCAGACACCGTCGTGATATGACAGAAAAATTGTTGAAAGCGACGTTAAACCCGAATTCATACACACACACTTCCAAAGGATTTCGAAGTGCTACACTGTTTACCGCTTCTGATTGCCTCTTCTACCTGTTTCTAAAGTAAACCCTATTGGTTTCATTTGGCGACAGGGCTTGAGATGTCATTTCATCTCAATGTCGGGTAAAAGTCCCACAAAATTTGAAGCAACGTCTCCAAAATGACCTTTACAGTGTTGACGGGGACGTTAAACCTGAAATCAAACAAACAAAACCTGTTTCTAAAGGAAATCTTAATAGCTTTATTGTATCAGGTTATTACGTGCGTGTAATAAACATCATTCTCAACCACACTTTATACAGAGAAAAGTGGGGTTTATTATTTTCCGAATTTTTGCTTTAAACATAGACTGTGAGCTAAAACTTACAATCTATTTTGCTACCGTCCTTGATTTCTGGCGATGCATGGGTCTGACATCGAAGTCTGTTATGGTCCCGTCCTAAGTCTTAAAGGAGTGGATAACATTATTCCTAAAATTATCATGTAAAGACAGTAGGGGTCTTAAATACCACTTTTGAACAGTCCTAAGGTGGTCTTAATATAGGAATTTTACTGTACTCTTAAACAAGAGCTTGATAGGGCACAAAGACATATTTTATAACGAGTACCCACAATCCATGTTTGTGAGCAGAAATCAGGAAAATAATTTTGGCCCCCGCCCATCGGGGCTTGAAGAAATAGATTGGCTGCCTGATGCTTCCACGCAGAGCTGAAACTGACCGCAACTGAGTACCCATCACGAAAACACGCCTTTATAATTTTGACCCCCTTGAACCCCACTTTTATATAGTAAAACTGGGGTTTCCGGGGCAAAAATATCACAATTTTTCATCATAAAATTTTCATTTTTTCGGCGATAAAGGTGGCGATGCATTTGTATAGCCGTATTTGCGTAATGCGACCTAAGCCTGCCCAAGCAAAGCGGTGCGAGTCGGACCGCGCGGCCGTGCATATAAACCCTATTGGTTTCATTGGGCGACAGGGCTTGAGATGTCATTTCATCTCAATGACGGGTAAAAGTCCCACAAATTTTGAAGCAATGTATCCAAAATGACCTATACAGTGTTGATGGGGGCGTTAAACCGTTAAACCTCAAATCAAACAAAACAAACAAACAAAGGAAAATAATTCATATCCTGAGAACCCCAGTTTCTCTGTATGAAAGTGTAGTTTGAGGGTTGGGTACATTTTCGCCATGAAGAGAGGGAAACGCTGTTAATTATTTCCAAAATAATGCAGTCAATTAATTATACTCAGGCCGGTTACACGTGTCAATGTTTACCTAATACGTGAATGCGAACGCTTCGTTTCTCAGCGGATTCTCTCTTCTTTTGGTTTTAACAATTACGTTTAGCTACGTGGGTTTGAGGTTTCTCGTCCCCCCTCAACTCTATATAGGTCATTTTGGATACGTTGCTTCTAATTTTGTGGGACTTTTACTCGATATTGGGGTAACATGACATCTCAAGCGCTGTCGCCTAATGAAACAAATAGGGTTTATATATGCATGGATGGTCCGACGCGCACATTAGATGAGTAAGCAATCAACGACCTGTTAATCAAAACAAAACTTTGCAGCACAACTTATTTATTTATTTATTTATTTTTTTTTTTTTTTGGCAAATATCGTTTAACGGTATAAGTTGCATGCATTAATTTCAACTCACGAAGGCCATTTGAAGCGTTTAACCCATTTGGTACCGGAAACCCCAAAACGGTAGCGTGGCAAACAGTGCAGGCCCAGATCAGACGCCGCAGAACGTCTGATCAGGGCCTCCACTGTTTGCTAAAAGTTCAGCCATTTTCCAAATAAATTTTGATGAAAACACAACCTGACACCCATAAATTTTGAAATAAACTCCTCCTATATATAAGGAGGAAGATTCCATTTGGTACAAAAAGCTTTAACTAAATTAACCGTATTGAACACTAAAACGGTTATTGTCTTTCGTGATCTGTATAAGGTGTGGCTTTTGAAAAGCATATTAACATCTTGTTACGAGTTGAAGAAAAGGTTATGCTCCTCTTTAAGACGAATTTATGACATGTAAATGGCTGTGTTCTGTCTTCTCTATTGTCCTGTTTTGTTCAATTTGAAACACTTGTGATGACTTTTATCTCATCAGATTCATCACGTGAACAAGTCCGTGAAATGAGCACCCATTTGTCCCCACTTTGTATAGAGAAAAAATGGAGTTTATGGGGGTATACGTTATTTTTCGTATTTCTGCTCCAAGACATAGGTTATGGGTACTCGTTAGAACCGCCTCAATGAGGCGGTTCTAACGAGCACCCACAACTTATGTTTGCAGTAAATATGATAATAATATAACGGATTTTCATCACAAGGAAGCCATTTTGGAAATGTGAAAAAAATGCAATATTTTGCACGGGGGTGTTATAGTAATGAATAACCATTATCTAAACGCATTACGATAACTCTAATGTGTGTTAAAATGGCGTCTTACTTATTTCTAGAACCAGCATTTTTCACATGCAATGTTTGATATTTTTTCTTATTTCTAGTCCAAACATAGGTTACTGGCGCTCGTTAGCACTGCGAGGCGGTTCTAACGACTGTCAGCAATCTATGTGCCCCCCCCCGCCCCCACCCATCATGGTTTGGAAAAATAGATTCGGTTGCCGCTGATTGTGCTTCCACGCAGAGCTGAAACCGACCGCGCACATGAGTTCTGGTAAACCGCTTAGAAGGTCTGAACCTGCGAAGGCAAAGTTATGCGAGTCTATGCATTTAAATCCTGTTTGTTTCATTGGGTGGCAGGGCTTGAGATGTCATTTCATCTCAATGTCGGGTAAAAGTCCCACAAAATTCGAAGCATCGTCTCGAAAATGACATAAACAGTGTTAACGGGGACGTTAAACCTCAACTCAAACAAAACCCACAATCGATGTTTGAGCAAATTAAGGAGAATAATGAAAACCCCCGTAAATCCGACTTTTGTCTATATAACGTGGGGATTAGAGGATGTCCATTGCATGGATTTGTTTACCCGATGGAAAAGTGCAAAATATGGGTATGAGTATTTGACACCGCATAATTCTTATGATTATTCCATTTAGTACCGGAAACCCCTAAAGTGGTCATTGGCAAACAGTGCAGGTCCAGATCAGGCCTCCACTGTTTGCAAAAAGTTCAGCCATTGTCCAAATCAATTATGAAGAAAACACAGCCAGACACCCCTAAATTTTGAAATGGGCTCATGCTATATATAATGAGGAATATTCCATTTGGTACAAAAAGGGTTAAGATGGTTGGCATTCCACATAAGAATGCCACCATAAAACATCACGACCTTCCTAACACTAAATGAGCCGGTGACCAGGAGGACGCGGGTTCGACTCCCGCCGGGGTCGGCAACATTCTTTCGTGGAGATTGATCATGAAATCTTTTCTACGGCCATTCTCTCCCGTTCGCTGATTCAAGAAGGGCAGTTTTCAGTTTCTGGCGAAAGAATGTACACTGTACTGGTTAACCGCTTACGTATAAGCCTGCCCAGGAAAGTGTGGATAGATGAACTGACCGGCTCAAAATGACCTAAATAGTGTTGACTGGGTCGTTAAACTCCAAAACAAACAAACAAACTAACACTTAATGAGACACAAAAGAACAATCATAAATAAACAATCGGGTGCAACAACAGAACGAAATTTTCAAACAAAAGAACTGCAATACAACATTATTGGAATCATCAGGTGCAAGACAAGTAAGTGCTTAATTTCTTAACCCTGTTTGTACCAAATGGAATCTTCCTCCTTATATATAGCATGAGCCCATTTCAAAATGTAGGGGTGTCAGGCTGTGTTTTCTTCATAACTGATTCGGACAATGGTTGAACGTTTTTCAAACAGTGGAGGCCCTGATCAGACGCCGCGTTCTGCGGCGTCTGTTCTGGGCCTGCACTGTTTGCCAATTACCCCTTTAGGGGTTTCCGGTACTAAATGGGTAAATCCGCTGTTACATTGCCCGCACTTTAGAGCGTGCCAATATTGAATTGATGCACATGACGTTGTCTTAACCTTAATAGCGATAGAGGCATCCGTGGTGTTGAAGTCAAGCTATATTCGCTTTCCGAAGCCCAGGGTCGCAGGTTCAATCCCGGAGGCTTCTCCAGATTTTTTTTATCATCAGGGAATCCGTCTCCAAATGGCCTTAGTTGTTGCTGGAACGTAAAACTTGAACACACACAGCCATCAATGGTTAGTGTTAATCATGGCACAAAGTGGTAACATTTCTACCCAAACTTCAAAATAGTACAGAGGCATATTGGGCTTGGCCTATCTATCCGTCCGTCCGATGTCATGATCATGGCAATGATAGAACTGAAGGCAATGATAATGATTTGAAACAGCATTAAACACCGAGAGCAGAAAGCCAAAAGGACAGTTTCTTTTCCACAAAATGACCAAAGGGGTATGTTTGTGTGCTGTGGTTTTACGGCCCAGTCGACAGCTAAGGTTATGATAGGCCGGTCAGTTACCTTCAATGTTCCTGAACAAGCTTAGACCCTCTAAGCAGTTAACCAGTACTCAGTGAGATCCCCACCCCCATCCTCAACCCCACCCAACCCACACCCACACACACACCAGACAGGAACTTACAACAGACGTTGGGTCAACGCCGAGTCTTCCAGCAATCGTCCATCTCCAGCCGTCTCGAAAGAAATAAAGATAAGAAAGAGAAGAATAAAAAAACAAAAACAGACCACCCCTCACCTGATGCAAGACAGCAGGGCCTTGCCCTACTGAGGCCAAGGCAGTAGAACGCCCCGGCTCAAACGACAATCCAAAATAATAATAAAAAAACAATATTAACAGTACATACATGCAAAGACAAACAGTTGTTCACATTTCATACCCAAACTTTAAATAAAAATATAAAGAGGCATTAGGTTTTGGCCTTTTATTCCGCCCATCCACCCGTTTGTCAGTGTCCGTCTGTTTAAACCGTCATTTCGATCAAGGAGGTCCGAATTCAGGACATTAACACATAACAGTGACGAAAAAACATCAGTCCCATTCAGGCGGCCCCGGTCTTTGTTTCTGAGTAAAAATAACTAAAATAATGTGCTTATTTTTATTTGAATTGAAGTTTAGCGTCCCCTTTAACACTATTTAGGTCATTTTGAAGACCCTGCTTCCAATGCTGTTGGACTTGTACCCGACATTGAGATGAAATGACATCTCAAACCCTGCCGCCCAATGAACCCAAAAGGCTTATATCCACTTTGGCTGGCTGGTTTTCCAGTACTCATGTGCTCTGCGTGGAAGCTCCATGCAGGCCAATCTATTTCTTCGAGCCCCGATTGGCGGGGGCGAAATGTACTCATTTTGACTCCCATTTTTTTTTGCAAATATAACGTGGAGGTTGCAAGGGAGTGCACAGCACGAACAGTTGAACGTTTTTAAATGAAAATCTAAAATGTTGTGAAAAGGATACTAGTCTTTATCAATTAATCTTTTATTTCAAGCGTTCATCAGGTATTATTGAACCGAGAGCAGTAATTGCGATATAAGACTTTTTATTTATATTTATGAGAATCGGATTTTCAAGCGAAAAGAGAAAATTGTATTTGCGTTGTGTCGCTTAAAATATAGAACCCCTTGCCAAGTTTTAACGAGTGCCCAACATAAGACAAAAATTGTTGTTTATCCCAGTATATCACATTTTATATAAAGTATAATTTACGGCAAGTTTTGATTGTTACATCGACATGATTACTTGATGCAAAAGACTAGAACTCAAATGAATCTAGATACTTTAGTCAATATATATCGCAACAAATCAGACTTTGTAGTTTTATTAACAATATGTACGCCATGGCACCTGTACATATCGGTAACGACGAAAGTTGCGCAATATCTCGATTCTGTCAATGAAACAGCAAAGATATACCATTTGACCAAAAAATAAAATGAGCAAAGGTACTTCTGAAACTGATCTAACCAGAGTCCAAAACTGAAAAAGGGAAACGATAAGGAACTGGCACAATCAGATCCCAAATCCCTCACAATATCAGACGGGAAAGAAGTCGAAACATTAAGTTACGACAGTAAACAAAATAGACAGTTGGTAAACGGAGTCAGCAGCTCTTTCCCAAACAGGCGCTGACTCATATAATTCAAACGTAACCAGAAAGGAGCTTTAGCTCTCGGGCTGATAATGGTCGAGGGTTGATACTGCGGGCGATAACCAAAACACCATGTTATAATCTGTTTATCACATCTCGTTTCTATATTTATACGGCGGAGCGCCATATTTGCATATTGATGGATCCGCCAAACGTTGTTGCTTCATGTGAATTCGGTACTAAGTTTTACCCGTAATCAAGGTCACAAAATGGGATTTTGGTCCGCAAATGTGAAGATGTTGAACATCCCCGTCGTGTCTCTTTCAGTGTTCACATTTTTCTTGTCTTCAACAAATGTGTGCGTTTTCTCTCTAAAACGTCTTTCTCTTTCTACGATCATGCTTTTTCATAGAAACGCGTTTCAAACAAAATGGCAAAAGGGTGGGAGTTCCTGTGTACTGTCTCGATTTAACTCTAAAATCCGTTCAACTGGTTGTTGGTTGTTGATGTTGAGTGTTCATTTTAGGGGCGTTGATGCCGTTTTATCTTGCTTCACTGTGGAGTCCTACTGATATTGGCTTAAGGATGTGCAAGGCCTGTAGAGGTTGCAAGAGGTAAAGGTGTGTGTGTGTGTGTGTGTGTGTGTGTTTGTGTGTGTGTGTGTGTGTGTGTGTGTGTGTGTGTGTGTGTGTGTGTGTGTGTGTGTGTGTGTGTGTGTGTGTGTGTTGCTGCTTCTTCTGTTTCTACACTTTCATTCATTTTCGTCAGTCTCCCGTGTCCCTTCTAGACTGTCTCTTCTATACTTTTCTCTTTTTTTTCCGTGGAGACGACACAAAACTACACACAAAGGTTGACGTGTCGTGAATCAGTTTGACAGATTATGCTAGAATATTTACATCACGTGATGACGTAGTTCTTAGTGATGACGTAGTTGTTAGCAATGACGGTGTCACTGGTGATTTTTAAAGTAGGTAAAATCGATTTTTACGTTTAAAGGTCTGGACACAGCCCAGAAATGTATTAGCCGGGCACGATAACCTCTCTTAATGTAAAAATACACTACTTCCGGTTATCAGCCCGGGCGGGCAAAAACTGGTTTTCAGGGGCAGTGTCCATAACCTTCGGTATGTTTCGCTGTTATCGCATATGCAAAATTGTGGTTATGGATGTTAATATATAGGGTGTGTAAAAAGTTCGAAGACATTCGTCAACAAGCTATAATTTAAATAAGACATAGTCATTCCAACTCATATTTTTACATCAATAACCTGGTGGGCCGTCCTTATTCTTAATAACATTTCTAAGTCTCAATGGCATAGAATGTACAAGAGATTTTAGATGTTCAGATGATACTCTCCGCCCATCAAACTGTAGACGACGTCGTAAACTACTCATTGTCTTGGGTATAGGTTCCTTATAAATGTCTTGGTCGAGAATGCTCCAAAGATTCTCTATAGGGTTGATATCAGGAGAATTACCGGGCAACACCTGCTTCTCAATAAAGTTTGGAACATTTTCAGCTGACCACGTCTGTGCTCTAATTGATGTATGATGGGGTGTCCCATCTTGGATGAACACTGCCTCCTGAGGGGTTGGTACAAGTTTAATTTCATAAATCCTTCCAATGTTGCGTCGCCTTTTGATGGCTGATTTTAACTCTTTATCAAGAATATTGCTCACATAATAGTCTGCTGTGACACTTTTTCCTGTTGGAACAATATGTAGTTTAGTTACTCCACATAAGCCCATCGCTCCCCACATCATTATTTTTGAACTGTTCTTTACAGTTAGCACCGGTGGTACATTACATTCCTGGGATCCCCACACCACGTCGTTTCTCTGGTTGGGAATATTAAATAAGTGTTTTGTACACTCATCTGA
Source organism: Lucinisca nassula (assembly GCA_963580285.1). Classification (NCBI taxonomy): domain Eukaryota; kingdom Metazoa; phylum Mollusca; class Bivalvia; order Lucinida; family Lucinidae; genus Lucinisca; species Lucinisca nassula. Next base: position 59,985,872 of record OY757014.1, read on the forward strand.
GAAGATAAAGTTCTCCCAGTCTTGTTCAGTCAGGTGAGCATATTCACGTGCAAAGGCCAATCGTTTTTGCTGGTGGGTCTCTGTAAGGAGGTGGGTCTTAGTCTGTTAAATGTACGCCATTGTTTCTCCTTCTTTATATAGTTCCATACTGTCTTGGGGCATACATTAATACCAATCCCCTTCAGTTCCTTTGATACTTTTCTAGTTGATTTTCCGCGTTTGTACTTAATTTTATCAACAATCCTTTTACCCCTGGTGGTTAGCTTCTTCGGACGTCCAGTGCGGTTCTATTCCTGCACATTCAGTTCCTTTCTCTACCTCGCTTTCCATTTCGCTACCCAACTTCTTGATTTGCCCACTGCATCTGCTATTTCTCTTTCAAGGTACCCAGCTTCAAATAATGTCACAGCTTTAAGTCTAATTTGAGAATTTGAAAGGTTTTCAAGACCACCTCCTTTTGAAAGAACCGCCATTATTGACTTTGTTTACTTGCAACCATTGTGATGGTTCCCGGTCCATTACTGCTTTTCTCCAATATAAATTAGGTCCAGTATAGTATTGATTGATTAAGGTAGTGAAGCCCAATATTTCTTGAGGCACAGAGGGTTGTACATTGTAGTATTATAAAATCATATCAATTAATGTTAATGTCTTCGAACTTTTTACACGCCCTGCAGAAACAAGTATGTGATAATAGCCGCTATCTTGAATGATGTGGGATTTGAAAGAAATACGACGGCTGATGTATGTGATTTCGACCACATGCAGTACGAATAACATTATATTAATAAATGTTTATAAAATGTTAATATAATGGTGTCATTGTCTTTTTCTGATCTTATATCTGTCTGATTCTTTGACCAGTTCCAGCTTTGTAGAAATGCATTAAAATGCAGTACGACGGGCAAACTAATCGGATGTTAAAATCAAAACAAGATGTAACGAACACTATCGTAAAATGAATAATATAGAAAATAGAATTGAGGGCAATGATCAGGAATCGATACAATTAACTTACAGCTCCCATCAGAGACACCAAAGGGAAAGAAACACAAACACGTAATAACTAGATCCTAATGGAAACATCAATAGCGGAAAGCCAAAAGGACAGTTACTTTGCTACAAAATGGCCAATTCGCTATCCTAAACAAAAAAGATATAAGGGATGCACACTCTCAAAGACAAACCATAACAAAAATAAACTGTGACCGAAGAACCGCCTTGGAACGGTCAGGGATAAGAATTTCACTGCGGTGTGTGTGTGTGTGTGTGTGGGAGGGGGGGGGGTAGCTTAGATTTTGTTTTATAAATTATTAAACGACACGAAACTGCATTCAAATGGATCAAATTATTACAGACACTTTTTCGCTTGGGCTTAAATGACAACATTTATCACGAGAGTGTAATATTTCTAAAATGCCATACTGTGATATATTCTCACTTCTGGATTGTCGAAAGCGTAAATCTAGGTCGCATGGCACCAAAAATGCAAATATAAATATAAATTACGTGCTTTCACTTCTATTTAAAAAAAAAACAATACGTGGCTGAAGTGACTGACCATAACGTTTAATTGAAATTGCTAAAATAGAGACTTACCAAAATATAATTGAAGAAGGAAAATCCGATCCAAAATCAATCTGGAAATTTTTTCAGGAGTTAGGTGCAAACGGTAAGAGTAGAGTGATGAAACTAATATCCCCATTTGATTGGGTGAAAATTTAGTTACATGTGAACCAGAATTAACATATGTTTTCAATTCTTACTTCACCAATGTCGCTTCCAATCTTAAAGAACCAATTTTTTGTCAGATTTTGAAATGCTTAATGCATATGTGCAGTCGAAAGACCCTCCCAATATTTAATTCAATATTCCATTTACAAATGAGGCGCTTGTTAACAAATTCTTGTCGAATCTGAATGTAAATAAATCCACTGGATTAGATAAAATTTTGCCCCTAGTCTTACATTTATTGTTAATAAAAGTATACTATCCGGTAAGTTTCCTAATTCCTGGAAAGAAGCTAAAGCCTCTTTTTAAATTCGGAGCTAAAGATGACATCAACAACTGCTGTCCAATATCTATCCGTCCAACTGTGTCACAATTAGTAGAGAAATGGGTTGATATACAATTTTCTAAATATTTGAATAACTTCAATTTACTACATAAATCACAAAGTTGATTTCGACCTAAACATTCGACAGAATCAGCTCTTACTCTCATGATCGATTCATGGTTAAGAGCGATATATTCGGGAAAGCTCATTGCCTGTGTTTTAGTAGATTTTCGAAAAGCCTTGGATTTAGTTGATCATAAAATTCTTTTAAAGAAACTGAAATGCTACAGATGCAACAACAGCACTATAAAATGGTTTGAGTCATATTTGACAGACAGAACTCAACGTGTTTCCTTGAACAATAACATGTCAAAGTCTACAGGTGTTACATGCGGTGTCCTTCAAGGATCTATCTTAGGACCATTATTGTTTTTAGTATTTATAAATGCTTTGCCATTATCGCTTCAAAACTCGGCTGTTGTTGACCTTTATGCTGACGACACTACGTTTTATGACTTCCAAAGTGGCATACATTTGCTAGAAACTAACCTACAGAGTTCGTTAAACTCACTCCATGTTTGGTGTAAACAAAGTGGTATGGTTTTGAATATCGACAAAACAAAAATAATGCTAAAAGCTAGCAGACAGAAAAGAACTAGTTTACAAAATCCAAGTTTAAGTTTGCAATATAATGATATTGATATAAGAATGACAACTGCGGACAAAATATTAGGGGTACATGTAGATGAAAATCTTATGTGGAAAGATCAGTTCAAACATGTAGCAAAAAAAAAAAATGGTTTCTACATATCTATGGCTCTGAAGTAAAATACGACCATATTTATCAACAGAGCATAAACTTTTATTTTACAAGGCATATATAAAGCCACAGATTGAGTACTGTAGTGTGATATGGTGTAATACGTCTAATTATAATATAAATAAAATTAACAAATTGCAAAGGCGCGCCTGAAACTTAATTTTGTTGCAGGAATATAATGGTCTTAACGCGGCTCTTGAAAGGCTGGATATTTTATCATTCGATCAAAGTGTTTTCCTTAATAACGCAAAAATAATTTACAAAGTATATAACAACATCGCTCCTAGTTATTTACAGGAACTTTTCCAAATGAGGGATATAAATCTTCATTACGAAAACACGCCTATACAAATACATTGTAAATTTTACTGCCGAAAAATGAAAATTTTAAGATGAAAAATGATGATATTTTTCTTATTTCTGCTCAAAACATAGATTATGGATACTCGATAAGAAAAATAATGTATACCCCTGCAAATCCCAGTTTTACTATATAAAAGTGGGTTTAGACGGGTCAATACTCTATAGGCATGTTTTCGTGATGTAATAATACTGCAACGAATTTACGATCTGTAACGCAGAAAAATTATATAGGGCCACAGCCAAAATGTAATTTATTTAAGGGAAGCCTCTCATACTCCGGTGGGATCGTATGAAATTGTATCCCAGTTAGCATAACGAATTCCTCATCGTTAAAAGTCTTTATAACTAAATGTACCGAATGGATAAAAAGTTAAATTAACGGTGAAGTAAGGACCTCAACCGCCTTAAAGTCTACCTTTGAAAATATGAGTTCTTGGTAATGAATGAATGTATGTATACCTTAGCATGTTCTCTCTCTCTCTCTCTCTCTCTCTCTCTCTCTCTCTCTCTCTCTCTCTCTCTCTCTAATTTCTTCATTTTGAAATTTTGAATGTGTATTAATTAATAGTGTTTCTTGTACTGTACTTGATAATATGACTGTTACATGTCATGTTTTGAGGGCCCCAAGGAAGATTGGGTAAACCAATTGGGTCACCCTCGTTAAATAAAGTATTTACTTACTTACTTACTTACTTACTTACTATAATATTATTGAATCATGGACGCCAATCAATGCTTGGATTTCTAAGTTCACTACCCATTTCTGTATAACGTATTCTGGACACCTAGGCGATAGTTCTAATGAGTTATATGATGCTGCTCTTTTAACTAGAGGTTATACTCTGCATCCTGTTCGTCCTTTCATCGATCGAGAGTTTAATAACAAACATCATCACATCAAAATATCTTTTATTAATAGGAGTTTGGATTTAATAGAATTGCTTAGTATCTTCCGAGACCGTTAGGTGATTTCATCCATTCCCACTTATTTTTAAAATACTGAAACAGTCAGCCCTACATCATAGTGTAGATTATACTTTCTTGTCATTTGGGATCATTGATTCCATTGTTGAATTTCGAAAATATCTGAGGGTCACTGATTAGGCCTAATTGGCCGAAACTAGCTAGTCTGGCCCAGAAAACATGCATGCTCCATATTTTCAGTTCTGTGGTGTATTCCTTGCTTCCAAAGGATAACCCTTTTATAGAACATATATAAGTTGCTATAATTACAAAAAAAACCTATTAGATCTATCATTTTTAATTCAATAAACTTGTTTCTGATCTTGATATTGAACCTAACACTCCTGATACCTGAGATTGTCAAAACTCGGTGTATAGCTATCCTGCTTCTGGTCATATAATTACTGGCATTTTAAAAATTATTTCTGGTACTATGATACGAAATATAATTTCTAAAGGACCGAAATATCGATTTCCTTCTAAAATTGATTTCAATAAGCGCTGCTGCCTTGAATGAGTAATCGATGTGTAAACGAGAGTATGTAGAGCATAAAACCCTTAAAGAAACGTAGCATTCTGAAAATACATGTAGTGAACAAACGCATTTCTTACTACTCTCAATTTTCTTACAACTGTCAAAATACGATCTTGTTGCCTCCTAAATTTAAGACATCTTTACGTCACCTGAAACTAGGTATTATTTTTTTTCTAGAACAAAAATCGTTTTGGCTCCAGCGGACAAGGCCGCTAGCAATGTCGTCGTTGTTTGACGGCTACACTATGGTAACACTCTTCAGGAAGTGCTTGGTATACTAAGGCCCATGAACTGCAGCCTTTGGCCTTAGAGAGGGCTGTAGTTGATGACCACATTTGTCATTCAGCCACCAGGTTTGCTGTATGTGTAACAGGAGGCAAAGACAAGCTTCATACGTTATATTGATTATCTATAATTCATTAAAAGACCATACAAAGCACTGTTTATTGCAAATTCAAGCCCTTGTACCACTACTGAACTTTCAAAATTGTTAACTTCGTGTCTTATTGCCTTCAAAAACATGTGATTAAATATTGCGACAAAGCCTTTGAAAGATCAGGGAGAAATCTGTTTTGGTCTATTAAAAATTTTAAGGAGGTTTTAAATAAATTGAAATCCAGACGTTTTTATGCTTCTAGTCTGTCTACTTATGATTTTCTCACCTTTTATACTACACTTCCTCATAATCTTATAAACGAAAACTTAATGATTTAATTGAATGAGCATTTCATAGAGAAGATTCCCTCTATCTTGCATGTACTGTAAGAAATGTTTTTTTTTTTTTTTTCACTTCTGAAGAGCATATATCTTATACATTATGGTCATGTCAGAGAGTGTGTGAAGCTCCCACCTTTCTACTTCACAATATTTACATAAGATTTGATACTAAGTTATTTACTGAGTAATTGTATCGATTCCTGATCATTGCCTTCACTTCTATTTTGTGGCTGATTTTAAATAAAATCCGTATTAACATCAGTGCACGTATCCGAATGACCATAGTCCACTTTTGAAACAAAGGTGCGAAGTTCCAAAAGCGTAACTAGTAGCAGAATGTATTTGATGTTTGTGTATTCATGCACGTATTCATTACTACACGGCAAGACATACAGTGTATAACTTTAATTTGTAACATACAGCATGTGAATACATATCTGGAACTAGAACTATTAACTAGAACATATAATTTACCTCTTCGCACCAATTTAAAATAGCCACGTCCTTACAGCAAAAAAATTCAAGAACTGCTTGAGTAAAAATGTGTAATAATTGTTTCGTGTGACTGTAGTATAAATGACTTATGTACAGGTTAAGTCAATGAAAAGTTCGAGTCATAAAATAGAGAACTGCATGCACTGACCAAGAGAAGATAAAACTGTAGGATCCCCAAACGTCCGACATCCCTAAGAGTCCGACAAACTCTTAAGTTTTTCGGGAAGCTGTTGAAAACGGTGGGGAACGATCAACTATGACATATTAAGTAAAGAAAAGTCGCGAAAATATGTGAAATATTCAAAAATTTTCATGATTAGTTTTTCTAGTCGGACACTTTGGGATGACCCAAGCATCCCTAGATGTCCACCATCCTTAAATGTCCGACAGCATAAAAAATAAAAACTATTATCATTTTACAAAAAGACAAATTAACCTTCAGCCTTTGTTAAAAAGATTGACCTTGGGAAATAAGCAGGTTAACACGGGACTCCCATATGCCAGTCATCCCACAATGTCCACGAGCTATACAAGTAATTCGGGAAATATTCTTATGGCTAATAATCAATAATTAATAAATTTAAAAACAAAATAACACAAAACCTACTTTTAAAAGACGTCTGCCATCGAAAATAAGCATCTTTCAAATGGATCCCAATATGTCCGTCATCTAAGTTACTTGTCATGCTGGCGGACATTGAGGGGTAACGGATATATTGGGATTCAATATTAAGATGTTTTTTTTCCGAAAGTAGACTTTTCGACAGAGGTTCTAGTTATATTGTCTTTTATATATAATCATAATATTTCAATCATAATCATTAATTTGCGATTAGAAATATTTCCTAAGCTATTTGTCATTTTTAAAATGCTCATTTCCGAAAGTTAACTTTTTTTAACCTAGGTTTAACGTTAACTTGTCTGTTTATTTTATGTTAATTGATTATTGTCGATAAAAAAAAAACATTTTCTAAGTTAATTTTTAAGCTGTCGATGGAGGACATTTAAGGAAGCTTGGATCATCCCTTAGCGTCACCTTAGTGTGAATACAAGTTAAAGTTTGATGTTCTTTTTAAAAATACATGTTTATTTTTGGAGAATTTTTCACGTAGTATGTCATACTTGAAAGTTTCCCACCGTTTTTAACAGCTTCCCGAAAAGAGTCTGTCGGACACTTAGATATGTCGGACGTTTGGGGATCCTACATACGAGTACCTTACACATTCGATCCAATACATCAAAGGGAAAGAAGATCAAACTTAAAGAAACAGTCCAACAAGCAGAGATCAATACGTAGAGTTTCTCTCAAAATCAAAGATAATTGGAAAATAGTAAGTTTCATTTGTAGTTCAGGCAAACTTTTGTCATTTACTCAAATGGATATTGCATAAATGTAAGTATGCGACCGACAACGTGTTTTAACCCATTTTGTACCGGAAACCCCAAAAGTAGTAACTGGCAAACAGTGCAGGCCCAGATCAGACGCCGCAAAACGCGGCGTCTGATTAGGGCCAACATTGTTTGCAAAACATTCAGCCAATTTCAAAATAAAATTTGAAGGAAACACATACTGAAGCCCCTAAATTTTTAAATGGACTCCTGTTATATATAAGGTGGTACAAAAATATATGTGTCTGAATATTGTTAGCATTTTAAGTTCCACCGATACATTTGAAGAGCGATGGCCGTTTCAATTGACGACCAGTGCTTTGCGCATGCGCATAAATGACATCATAAACGGAATTCCTAAAACATCCTATAGGCGTCTTTTCGTAATGTGTCGTTTCATCTCAATTTCGGGTAAAAGTCCAAAACTCTGGGAGCAACTTCTCGAAAATAATCTAAATAGTGCTGACGGGGACGTAAAACTTCAACACAAACAAATCACGCAATGGATAGTTTGGTGAGAGTATTAGGCACATCCAAATAAGGTGTTCGCCTGGATATCCATCATATGAACTGAATATGATGTATTTTTAATGTTATTTCCTATGACTAAGATCGACATGCAAGTAATTTTGTTGGTTGAATTGTGGTTTAACATCCCCGACAACACTAATTAGGTAATTTTGGAGACTTTGCTTCCATTTTTTGTATTATGGGGGGTGGGGGGGGGGACTTTTTCCCGACATTGAGATGAAATGGCATATCAATAAGTTTTGAATAGTTAGATCCTTTGGAAGCAAAGAATACACCAAATAAACGAGAACAGCAGACTCGGTTTTATTGAGTCTGTCCATGACCAGTACTGAAATGTGCAACACCGGCCACGCCCTCTAGCACCGGCTTAAGCAGAACTCTATTTTCAAAATGATTCTAAATGAACCCAATGATCCCAAAGGACCAGAAAATATAATCTGCACTATGATGGATGTACGGGGAGACTTTTTACGGCCGCCACACGGCACAGCACCAGCTGCAGTGAAGATAAATAAGTTCTGAATAGTTAGATCCTTTGGAAGCAAAGAAAACACCAAATAAACGACAATAGCAGACTCGGTTTTATTGAGTCTGTTCATGATCAGTACCGAAATGTGCAACACCGGCCACGCCCTCTAGCACCGGCTTAAGCAGAACTCTATTTTCAAAATGATACTAAATGAACCCAATGATCCCAAAGGACCAGACAATATAATCTGCACTATGATGGATGTACCCCACGGAAAAGAAATTTGATGCAAATATTTCAAACACCCATTTCCTTTTCTTCTTATATAAAGCAATCTTTTGCTACATTACAGTCAAGACTGCCACCCGGTGAACAAAATGCTAATATGCATTGGACAGTCTGACTCACAACACTTTTCCTGGGCAGGCATAGTCCTTAGTACCCAAATGTGGTTAGTCTCTGCTCTGCGTGGAAGCACGATGCAGCCCGCTCTATTTCTCTAAGCCCCAATGGGCGGGGAGGTTGCACTACAGTAAATATTTGATCTTTATGAAAGCTGCACTTGCTTTGGGGAGAGCTTTCAGTACAGAATTGAATATTCTGCTGCTTCTGATTGGATTTGGTGCTAAGCCATTATTTTTCTGAGAAGTTTTATTGTTTATTAGAAGAAATATTAGTAGGTATTTGCTATTATAAAATGCAGCTGATTTAAATTGAACCAGAAAATTGTGCTGACTGGCCACTGGAAATGCCTTGATTTATTCGCTGCGGTATGGGTTTGTTGACACTGGCTGCCAAAAAGGCCAAAATATGCCGCACAGCATATATATTTTTTAGCTGCTTCTGGAAGGTAAATGGTCAGCCTGTCAAATTATATGCCTCATACTGGAAGCATTAGACTTGCTGAAATGTGGTAGAACATTGAATATGCCCCAATTTACATTGTGAGTAAGGGGATTTTTTTTACTGTAGTGCCACCTAAACCGAAAGTAGAAAAATCAGCTCTTCTCTAATGTTTTCATTCATTACATAATATTTTCACAAATAATAGGTTCCCTCCAATTCTGTATCTTAAACTGGATCTTCCTGGCATGTATTTTGTCACAGAAACTGTACAAATTGTAAGTTTAGTGCTAGTTTAGGACTAACTGGGTGTATTTTATCAGTTTCTGCTTCTGTTCCATGTAATTGGAGGGGGGGGGGGGTACTTCAAATCAATGTAAATCAGTTGTCATTGGTCTGTTTGGAAAACAGACTTGCAGTTAAAGTATAAACAGGAACACAAGAAAAATAAAATACTCCAGATTGAATATAACACTGAGGATACTTGGCATTAGGCAAGGATCTCAAGTCAATGCAAAATTTCAAAATTGTCTCTCCGAACAGCCCGCTGCAATATCGCAATGAGTTTTCTCAGCCATTGAAAGGTCTTATTGGTTGGGTTCATGTTACAAGCTTTGAATAGATATGTTCAGCCATTTCTCATGGCATTAAGGCATTTACAATCATTTTCTCAAAGTTTTGTCCCCAAAATATCCTCAAAATGCCAATTTTTACTGAAATTAGGGGGTATAGGTGTGAGAACAGCCAAAATTTCTAGCATGGGTGCTAATAGGACATGATTTAGTGCATTTTAGGATTAAAGTATTCCAAAGATATCTGAGAAGAAGCACTGATGCAAGCCGGTTTCTGGGTTCCATTCTGGAAGGAGGTAAACTTTGCGCTTTTTCACAAAACATGGTTTGTCCGGCTTTCATTGTAGAATCTGGAAGCGATAACTTTTTCGCAAAGTTTAAAGATTCTTTGTCACTGAACATTAATTATGCATGACTATATTATTAGATATGGTCTAAACTTGTGTTTGGCAATTCTTTTGGTGGATCATAAAGAAATTAGGTTTTGGTATAGGTTGCACTACAGTAAATAATTGATCTTTATGAAAGCTGCACTTGCTTTGGGGAGAGCTTTCAGTACAGAATTGAATATTCTGCTGCTTCTGATTGGATTTGGTGCTAAGCCATTATTTTTCTGAGAAGTTTTATTGTTTATTAGAAGAAATATTAGTAGGTATTTGCTATTATAAAATGCAGCTGATTTAAATTGAACCAGAAAATTGTGCTGACTGGCCACTGGAAATGCCTTGATTTATTCGCTGCGGTATGGGTTTGTTGACACTGGCTGCCAAAAAGGCCAAAATATGCCGCACAGCATATATATTTTTTAGCTGCTTCTGGAAGGTAAATGGTCAGCCTGTCAAATTATATGCCTCATACTGGATGCATTAGACTTGCTGAAATGTGGTAGAACATTGAATATGCCCCAATTTAAATTGTGAGTAAGGGGATTTTTTTTACTGTAATGCCACCGGGACGAAACATGCAAAGGACATGCTTCAATATGATACTGTATCCAAATATAATATAAGTAAATTACTCCCCCACGGAAAAAGAAATTTGATGCAAATATTTCAAACACCCATTTCCTTTTCTTCTTATATAAAGCAATCTGTTGCTACATTACAGTCATTATCCATTCTCAGCTTGTCGATAATCAATCAGTCAGTGAATGCTTTATAAGGCGAAGAACGTTGTGTATATTTCATAATTTGTAAAGAATAAATCAGTAATTTTCACGCCTATAAAAGTTAATAAAAGCGTAAATGGTATCATGGTGTGACTAGAATATTATCTGGGTGGGTGAACAATTATCATATCAACTAGCGCCAAGGAAAAACAGCTTCAAACACCAAGTTGCAGGTAGCCTAAACACAGTCTATACTGCCTATCTATTAAGTCGGTGAAAACCTCCCCACTGTGCTTTAGTGTATCCCCGTTCCAACGACAGGCGAACATTGACCAGACTAGACAAATGTAATTGCTTTCTGGTATTGCCTGGATACAACCGAGCTGTATCTAATATTTGATAAAAGATTAAAAGAACTTTAAGCAGACCGTGATGACTTCTTTGATACACGATCATGTAGGGAGAAAAGTGTTACAATGGAAGTCAGTATATCCCTCTAACGAGACTGAACGGTGACAAGAACATTTGGGACGAATCATAGGACATTGTCCTTGCTGCATTTAAAAAGAGTCTCTCTCTCGTTTTGGCACAGTCTCGCCAGAGCACTTTTAGTCTCGCAGAGTAGAGACTTTGAGATAGCTTTATACGAGGAGACATGCATTTAGCCCTATTAGTTGGTTGCACACGCGCACTTCACACTTTTTGTACCTCCTTATATATAGCAGGAGTCTATTTCAAAATTTTGGGGTGACAGGTTGTATTTCCTTCAAAATTTATTTGGAATATTCTGTGCTTCTTGAAAACAGTGTAGGCCCTGATCAGACGTCTGATCTGAGCATGCACTGTTTGTAAGGGTACCCGTTGTGGGGTTTCTGGAACAGAATGGGTTTAAAACAAGTCGAACAATTATAAGGGGGGGGGGGGGTCCTCGTGGATCAGCTCAAGTAGACTTTGCATGGCCTCCATTCAACTTCTTAAAGATAACCTTTTCTTGAACTTTTAAACGTTACAGCACAGAATACGGAAACAAAAAACCCTGAACCAGTTTCAGTGCTCTGCATGGCTACATGTATCTAGTCCTGGGTTAGCCTTTTTTAACAGCGCAGCTGATGGGAAGACGTAGAAGAAAAAAGATCTTCTAAACCTTACAAACATACTCTGAGAAATATCGCTGTCAAAGAAATCCCGAAGTGTGTGGATTGTTCAAAACCACAGGAGCCCGCTCTAATCTACCATAACAGAAGAATCTAACTTATACAGCTTCAACAGAAGATTCTGTCTTATGCATGTATATAGCGGGTGTTCATTTTGACATTTAGAGGTGTCGGGATAATTTGTTCTAGGAAATTGATTAAGAATATGTTTGAACCTTTTGTAAGAAATATTTTTTGAAGACCTTAATCAGACGTCGCATTCTGGGCTTGCACGGTTGGTCAGTTTAACGTTTAGGGGTTGGTTATCTGTAAGGCAGTTCAGAACATACAGGGATTAATGAAGAGGTGTCAGCAAATGAAATACAGTCCTAACCGAACACACACCAGCTGTTACTAACCAAAGTGTACACCAATCTGCAGATATAAGGGAAGAGCTGTTGATGTGCTTATGTCAACCACCACCGATCTCGCACAGCAGAACACAAGCAGACCATGTATAGCCACTTCAGTGGACTTGAATATCCCAGGCAACTCACAAGAGCTTTCCATCACATTACATGTCAGCGAAATCTCTCAACTATTGAGTGTGTTAAATGATTGATTGTTTAGGGTTTAATGACACGCCAACCCTTGTGGGTCAATTTGTGAAATCTCCCCGCGAAAAGGAGAAAAGAGACAGAAGAGATAGTAGAGAAGATGAAATGGAGAGACAGATGAGAAAAAGGGCAATGAATGGACGCATAGAAACAGAAACAAGAGGGCCCAGAGGGCCCTGAATCGCTCACCTGAGAATTATTGTCTCTAGTACATTCTAGGCCCAAGGGCTATAATTTGAACAAACTTGGTAATGGTCCACTAGATAAGGCTTCATACCAAATATCAAAGACCTGGACCTTCTGGTTTCAGACAAGAAGATTTTTAACGGTTTTCCCTATATAAGCCTATGAAAAACCAAAGGGTCCCGGGGTGGGGGCATTTTGGCCCCAGGGCTATAATTTGAACCATCTTGAAAGCGGTCCACTAGATGAAGCTTCACACCAAATATCAAAGATCTGGGCCTTGCTGTTTCAGAGAAGAAAAGTTGTAAAGATTTCCGCTACATAAGCTTAGGTAAAACCAAAGGCCCCCTGGGCGGGGGCAAGTTTGGCCCCAGTGCTATAATTTGAACAATCTTGGTAGAGGTCCACTAGGTGAAGCTTCATACCAAATATCAAAGACCTGGGCCTTGTGGTTTCAGAGAAGAAGATTTTTAAAGGTTTTCCCTATATAAGCCTATGAAAAACCTAAAAGGGTCCCAGGGTGGGAGCATTTTCGGCCTCAGGGCTATAATTTGTACAATCCTGCCCAGGGCTATAATTTGTGCAATCTTGAAAGAGGTCCACTAGATGAAGCTTCACACCAAATATCAAAGATCTGGGCCTTGCGGTTTCAGAGAAGAAGGTTTTTAAAGATTTTCCCTGTATAAGCCTAGGTAAAACCAAAGGCCCCCGGGGCGTGGGCATTTTTGCCCCCTAGGCTATAATTTGAACAATCTTAGTAGAGGTCCACCAGGTTAAGCTTCACACCAAATATTAAAGACCTGGGCCTTGTGGTTTCAGAGGAGAAGATTTTTTAATGATTTTCCCTATATAAGCCTATGTAAAACCAAAGGCCCCCTGGGGAGGGGGCATTTTTGGCCCCCAGGGCTATAATTTGAACAATTTTGGTAGAGGTCTACTAGATAAAGCTTCATACCAAATATCAAAGAACTGGGCCTTGTGGTTTCAGAGAAGAAGATTTTTAAAGTTTTCTTTAAAAAATCTATTTTTAGCCCCTGTGACCTATATGTGCAATGGACTGGAACCATTTGAATAACTTTGAAAGGGGACCACCAAAGGATCATTCCTGTGAAGTTTGGTCAAAATCCGATCAGTGGATTAGGAGGAGATGTCATTTGAAGAAAAAGTTTACGCACGCACACACGCACGCACACACGCACTGACGACGGACGAAAAGTGATCACAAAGCTCACCTTGTCACTACGTGACAGGTGAGCTAAAAACAACATCCTCCTCTACCCCTACCTGCTGCAAGGACAGCAGGCCTTGTCCATCTGTAAAATAGAAGTGGAGGCAATGATCAGGAATCAATACAATCAACCCACAGCTCCCATCAGAGACACCAAAGGAAAAGAAACACAAACATGAAACAACAGACCTAATGGAAACATCAATAGCGGAAACCAAAAGGACAGTTACTTTCCCACAAAAAGGCAAATGGGCTATCAAAGTCAGTTTCAATTGGACACCACAGGGACGCAAGATACAAGTCACCTTTGCCTCACCCAAACCCTTGAGTATGTTAAAAACTTAGTGTAATGAACACTTTGTTCAATCCCACTTTATATGTACATTATTTACATTACATTATTTCTGCTCCAATACATAAGTTGTGCGTGCGTGTGCGTGTGCGTATGTGTGTATGTTACGTGCCACCAGCACCTAAGGCCATAGCCCGGAATCCAACTTACAACCCCTGATTTACAGGGCGAGTAGCTTTGCCACTATATCACGGAGAATTCTACATAGGTTATGGCTACTCTATAGAGCCGCCTGAATGTCTGAGACAGTGGTATACCCTTTTACCGTTTCAAAATGCAGATCGACACATATTAATATGCAAACAGTGCATAATGAGCCGTCTAAATAAAAATAGAAGTGAAAGTAATGATCAGGAATCGATACAATTAATCCACGGCTTCCATCAGAGACAGCAAAGGGAAAGAAACACAAACATAAAACAACTAGACCTTAATGGAAACACCAATAGCAGAAAGCCACAACCACATTTACTTTCCCACAAAATGGCCAATTGGCTAGCCAAAACAAAATAATATAAGCGATACAAACACTCAAAGACAAACCATGACAAAAATAAACCGCGACAGAAGAATCAAATTCGAACAGTCAGTGAAACGAATTCCACTGGGAGGCTTAAATTGATTTTACGTGGCCACAATCATTGCCCTTATTTCGATAATTTGTTCAGTCCGCATGAAGGCCTCCTATCTCTTCAGTGCAATATCTCCGAGAACAAAAAAAAATCAAATAACCACAGAGATACAACAACGGTGAGGACTCGACAGCAAGAAACCACAGAAACGCTGGAGCAAAAGAAAACCAACAGTTAGACTCCGATAGGCCCAACCAGTAAAAGCAATCCCTGAGGACTGGAAAAATAAGAGCATTAAATGCCTTTTACAGCCACCACACGGCAGAAACAGAATAGCCCCGATATGTAAAATAGAAGTGAAGACATTGGCCAGGAATCAATACAATTTTACTCTTTAGAGCCGCCGGAATGTCTGAGACAGTGGTGGACCCTTTCACCCTTTCAAATTGTAGATCGGTAAGAATGGAAGAATACAAATTCAAAGATATAGAGGATATTTGAATTTTATTTCAGTGTAAGATCGATTTTTATTTCACCGAATGAACACCGAAAGAAATATTTTCATGAGTGTTCATGGGTGAAATGAAAATTGATCCTACACTGAAAACAATCAAATGTTCTGCTTTTTTATATGCTTTAAACTGTAAGTATTAAAGCGGTTTTTAAAAAGCGTCAGCCGTCACAGCAGAGAACAAACTTTTTCCATGGCGATTTCGCGCCGATTTCGTTCACCGTGTTAACTGTGTATAACATTTGGTGTAAACTGAAAGTTTGCACCTGAAAAACAGCTAAGAATGGTACTTTATCAAACTTGAAATTTGCATTCAAATAATGTCCGCAGTTGCTAAGTTCGTCTGGCGTCGGGTGCATTATTTACGTTGCGTAGGCGCTAAACGTGACGTCATCAACCTCCGAACGACATGAAAATATGCGTTACGTAATTTCTGACACACATTTATAACGTTTAGCTTAATGACATCTAACAAACAGAAGATATATGAAGAATGTGCACATATGGAATTTGGGTTGTGTATTGCAGCATTCATCCAAATGTTCCCATTCTTCAAAATGAATTCCGCTTGGTTTTACAAAGAAAACTACTTTTAAATTAATAAGTGTTTTAAGCCCAAATTAAATGCCTTACATTAATATGAAATAGGTGACACTTAGCTGCAACCAACCAACTTATTGCAGCTGAAGGCTAGCTATATATTGTTGTAAGAAAATAAACAAAATAGGACATTTTTTTTTTTCATTATTTTACCAATTCTGATACCCAGCACATGTTGCCGAAAGATCTCAAGAACCGCATTGGAACGGATAATGGTGGGATGAGGGTGGTGGTTTAATCGATTTTACGTGACCACAGTCCTTGCGTTTTGTTCTGTTACCTAAGGTGAGTGGGTGGCTAAATTTAGAATTCAGCTTTATAAGATGAGTCATTAGAACTATTTACAATCTGATTAACAGAGGGATACTAAAACGCATACCTCCGAGTCCCAATCTACACTGTACGGGCTTTGAACTCCTCTGCGGACTTGACATCTTTCGCAGACGAGGGAAGACTATTCCACTGAGGAATAGTTCTGAAAAACAAAAAAGCCTTCAGGGCACCACTAAAGGCCAGGTACCTACGATCGTATGTGTTATTAACAGTTGTTGTCTTTGTTTGAGTTGAAGCTGTTACAGGGGTCAAGTATTTATCTTTATCCAGAGACACTATGCCAGAGTATATCCTATAGAAGAAGGTTAAAGAGGACTGCTCACGACGAACCTCCAGGGAAGGCCACTCCAACTCGCTAAGCATGTCTCCGACGCTAATCTTATTTCGCCATCGCTAATATGTCAATCGAGCTACTATCCTCTGAATCTTCCCACCCTGCTACATCTCAGTTTATAAATGGAGATGCCAAATGGGCGATGCATATTCAAGTTGAGGGCAAACCAATGTTTTATATGCAACATCCTTTGTCTGCCGCCAAAGAAATCCTAAAGTCCTGGTTGTTTTTTATGTAATCATTGAAATATGAAGATCACCAGTGATGGTGATACCGAGATATTTGGCGGAACATCAACATGTGGCGTTATTTCATTTGGTATTGTAACAATGGTGCTTCATCACGAAAACACGCCTATATAACTTTGACCCCCTTGAACCCCACTTTTATATAGTAAAACTGGGGTTTACAGGGGTATACCTTATTTTTCTTATTTCTGCTCTAAAATATAGATTGTGGGTACTCGTTAGAACCGCCTCGATGAGGCGGTTCTAACGAGTGTCCACAATCTATATTTTGTGCAGAAATAAGAAAAATATCACAATTTTTCATGTGAAATTTTTCATTTTTTTCGGCGATATAGATTGCAATGTATTTGAATAGGCCTGTTTTCATAATGTATGCGCGGAACTGAAACAGACCGAACTTGAATACTGGCAAACCGCTTGGGTATAAGTCTACCCAGGAAAAGTAGTGCGAGTCGCACCACTCCTTAAACCCTAGCGGTTTCTTTTGGCGTTTGGACTTGAGATGTGATTTCGTCTCGATGTCGGGCGAAAGTCCCACAAAATTGAATAAAAAAAACGTCTCCAAAATGGCCAAGATAGTGTTGACGGGGGACATCAAATCTAAATAACACAAAAAAATGAGAAAGCTACATATTGCAAGGGCGGATATAGCTATTGAGTCCCTGACACGCACAGTGAATAAATAAACGGACAGCTTGGCGTATAATATTGTTATAGTGTCAATGACACCAACACGACATCTGGAAAGGAAGAGAAACGAAATACTTTATCGAATTAAAAGGAGTTTTAAAAGGTATTTGGATTTTTACCATATATACGTCTGGGCCCCGTCAAGCGATTTTGGTACTTATCGCCTATGTGAGCAGGGAAAGGTTCAGGCGAGCCGGCGCATCCGCGCAGTCTCGCCAGAACCTTCGCTGCTCGTTCATACAAGCAGTGAATCAAGAGAAACCTACAGACAGAAAGCCATATCCCTGGCCCCTCTGAATGGCTGGGCATGCGCAGTTAAAATTTGTCATGCCGCAATGCTCGAAGACACAAATTCGCTTGGCGGGGCCCAGTCTTATTGTGTTAAAATGAATTATTATAGCGTCATTCAGTTCTGTACCGTATAAGGGTAAGGGGCTCTTACACTGTCACGATTTTGGCCACGACTCACCACGATTTTTTAAATCGTGGTAAATCGTGACCAACGTCGTAGAGAAGTCGGCAGAGATCTTGAGGAATCGTGGTTGATCGTGATAGTTCGGGAGTGACCACGACTGTTTTGGACATGTTCAAAACATTCGTGGCGAGTCGGCATCATTTTCAAATCGTAGAGCGGTCGTAGAGAAATCGTAGCTCAGTCGTGAGCCGTCGTCGTGGTAATCGTGGCCAATCGTGAATAATCGTGACTGAATTCTACCACGATTGTGCTACGACGAGACAAGATCATCTACGATGCCTCTACGATTCCGTTGCGACTGCCGTACGATCTACTACGATATCATGACGACTGCTCACGACAATGCAAGATTCACCAGGAATGCACTACGATTGATGACGATGCTGGCACGATTTATCCCGACGCTACGCCGAACGCACTACTTTCTCCACGTAATTTTGTACATATAATTACCCAAGCAACTATTGTCAATTGTCACTTGTCCCTCCTGTTCCTCTGCACCTCCAGTTGTTCAGCCATTGCAATGTCATTTTCGATCATGTCTTGTTCGAGCTGAACTAAATTTTGAAGATACAGAAGCCTTTGACCTGGCTGCAAAAACATTTTCGTCAGATGCTGTCTACAGAAATGGTTGAAACTGAATGACACTGTGCATTTGATGAACACTTTTATATACCCAGATCGTTATAAATCCTGACGAATCGGGGGAAGTCTTGGTTAACCGTGAGTAAATCGTATCGAATCCTCCATGATCGTACTGAGTCTTTGATCATCGTGCCTTGGTCGTAGAGCAGTCTTACAGGGATCGTGAGAAATCGTGTATGATCGTCTGATATCTTGAAGCAATCGTAGTGCAGTCGTAGAAGAATCCTAGAGGATCGTAAGACATCGTGGTCGATCGTAGATGATCGTTGTAAATCGGCTCCATTATCGTACAGCAATCGTGATTGTTCGTAGAAGTGTCGTAGCAATATCGTGAGTATTCGTAGGGAAGTGAAATCGGAACCGTGTATGCCCCGATTTGCCCCGATTTTCATGGTCCCAATTGGTCGTGGACAGTCGTGGACAATCGTGGTCAAAGTCGTGACAGTGTAAGAGCCCCTTAAGGGTTTCTTTTAGAACGAGATGCAAATTGAGCTGGAATACTGAATTTCGTGAAAAAATAAAAAAATAAATAAATAAATACATTTAAAGTCGATAAACTTGCCAGCCGAGTAACAAAGATATACCAATTCAGTGTAATACATAAAATTCTGTAATTATGTTTGAGCCGGTGCACAGCAAAACCTACAGTTAGCCTTGTGCAACCAGTAAAGACTCAGAACAGCCTGCAGGCTGTTGATCGCATGAGTCATGTACAGCCTACGGGCTATTCCAAGAGACATAAATGAAAGGTGCTGTCATATTAGGTACATGTAGTTTTGCAGGCTGAAGCCGCACAGCTATATCATACTACCAACGTAATCCAATTTGTAGTTTTCATTAGACAAATAACCCATGTGAGATAATACGATCTTTGATGACTGTATCACTGAAATTTTTTCAGAGGAAAATAAATTTGTAACGTCTTTTTGAATCTATGCTCCGAATATACATCGATGGTGAACCTTAATCTGTATTTTTGAACGGAATTAGACCAATAACCCTGGTAACCTCTGCTTTTCTCGTTATAAAGGTGGGGTTTCCAGGGTGTTTATATCAATGGCATGTGATCGTGGTGTATGGTTTAGGCTCGTGTTGGACTACGTGTGTCTCCTACTCTGTCATAAGGACGACACGCCAGTGTGAAATATTGCATTCTTTCATTGATATTTATTTTATAAAAAGATATGTTTTCTTATTTCTGATCCAAACATAGATTGTGGGTACCCGTTAGACCGCCTCAATGAGGCGGTTCTAACGGGTACCCACAATCTTCGATTTGGAGCAGAAATAAGATAACCTATACCCCTGAAAACCCCAGTTTTCTCTATATAATGTGGGGTTGGCCGAAGTGCTCATTACTTAGATAGATTAACGTGATGCTAGAATCAAATACAGTAAAATTCCTATATTAAGACCACCTTTGGGTCTGTTCAAAAGTGGTCTTTAAGACCACTTTTGAACAGTCCCAAAGGTGGCCCATGACCAGAGGACACTATGGGCAGAAAGCACAAAGAAAAATGAAGTGAAGCCTTCAAAATAAGCTTTTTAAAACAGAATTAGCCCTAATTTTAGGCGGTCTTAATAGCGGAATTTCACTGTATAGTACGTTGCAGTGTCTTGGGCAGCAGGGCTTGAGATGTCATTTCATCTCAGTGTCGGGTAAAAGTCCCACAAATTTGGAAGCAACGTCTCCAAAATGACCTATACAGTGTTGACGGGGACGTTAAACCTCAAATCAAACAAACAAACAAACGTTGCAGTGTCAATTGATATGACACGGTCCGCTTAACTGAAAATTTCAATATTAGTATGCAGAGCCGGCAGTTCAGCACTGTGGGATTTTAAATGTAGAGAGATTATGAGAGTTGTAAAATGTATTTTATTGGGCAGGGCGTTTCAAAATTCGACCAGTGACCTTTCACTTTGCTTTTACGACGAATAGCAGAGAACTTCAACATAGTTGACAGTGCTTTCAATAATGTGTTACATTGCAGCGGATATTTTTGTGCAATAATTATTCTGTGAATGCAGGTACATACATGTACATGTATTGCATATAGATGACAAATTATTTATAGGTTCGTAATTCTTCGTCTTCAGTGACATTTATTATCATTATTATTATTATTATTATTATTATTATTATTATTATTATTATTATTATTATCTGATTATTATAATTATACTCCGATACTTCTTTCTCGATTATATTAACTGTTTTTATTGTTACTATTATTATTATGGCTGTTGATATTATTATGAGTGTTGCTGTTGTTGTTGTTGTTGCTGTTGTATATATTTGTAATATGTGAGAGACATATATTAAGTTGCTCGATGTACGTTTATGTTAAACTTTAAAGTGCCGGGGGTGGGAGGTGTTTTTTGTCAGAAATAAGACTACAGTCCTTGAATCGTAAGTACAGGCTGCACATGTATTCCACTTACGAGTAATAACGCCGGGCCCCCGCCCATCGGGGCTTGAAGAAATAAATGGGCTGCAAGATGCTTCCAAGCAAAGCTGAAATCCGGCCGAACACGAGTACTGGTAAACCGCTTAGAGGATCTAAGCCTGTCCAGGTAAAGCGGTGCGAGTCGGGCCGTCCATGCTTATAAACCCCATTGGTTTCATTGGGCGACAGGGTTTGAGATGTCACTTCATCTCAATGTCGACCAAAAGTCCCACAAAATTGGCAGCAGTGTCTCCGAAATAACCTATACAGTGTTGACGGGGGACGTTTAACCTCAAATCAAACAAACAAACAAATGAATAACGCAATTTTAGACATGAACATAATAAAAACAAAGACAGAATTCAAATATAAATATCTCTTAGTTTTGTCTGGGGTTTGGTCCTTACAGTATGTCCACATTTTGTGCATTTTTCACATCTCCGAAACGGCTGCTTTTCTGATGAAAATCCTTGATAGTTTTCTTATTTATGCTCAAAACATAGATTGAGGGTGCTCGTTAGAACCGCCTCATTGAGGCGGTTCTAACGAGTACCCACAACCTATGTCTTCGAGCAGAAATAAGAAAAATAATGAATACCCCCGTAAACCCCAGATTTCTCTATATAAAGTGGGGTTTGGCGGGGTCTTCATTTCACGGACTTGTTTACGTGATGGATTAGATTGATATTTGATGATCATTGAAGGATAGTTCTCATTACTGCTTCATATAAACCCATATTGTGGGTATTCATTTAAATCGCCTCGCCTAGGCGGTTCTATTGAATACCTTAGGTTGTATGGATAAATAGCAAAACTTACCACAATTATACCCAAGTGTCTTTGCATTAGCAAACAGCTCGTGCAGCTTATGTGATATTCATTTACATTGATTTCATAGATCGCCTCCGCCCATCGGGGCTTGAAGAAATAGATGGGCTGCATGATGCTTCCACGCAGGGCTGAAACCGTCCGCACGCTAGTACTGGTAAACCGCTTAGAGGATCTAAGCCTGACCAGGAACCGCGTTGCGAGTCGGATTCATCGGGCGACAGGGCTTGAGATTTCATTTCATCTTAATGTTGGGTAAAAATCCCACCAAATTGGAAGCAACGTCTCCAAAAATGACCTATGCTTTGTTGACGGGGACGTTAAACTTCAAATCAAACAAACAAAAACTGATTTCATAGAGAGTTTATATTTCGCTCAGCATGGAATGGCTTAGTTGTTCCGTTCCAATCATGTCGGCCCCGATAGCCAAATCGGGTGCGCGTCTGACAGGTGACCAGGGGGTCGCGAATTCGATACCATTCAGGTCGGCATCATTCGTGAAGACTGATGATAAAATCTTTTCCACTGTCATTTCTCCCTTCCACTGATTCTCAGTTTCTGGTGAAAGAACGTACATTGTAACGGTGTACCGTTTATTATACGGTGTATTTAGGTAAAATAACCGGCTGGATATGACCTAAATATTGTTTAATTGGCCGTCAAACTCCAAACAAATAAACTAAAAGAAAAATGTTACGCTCAGCAATGTCAAAATGTATGTTATGGGTTCATGGAAGTTGTTCATCATCACGTGAACAAGTCCGTGAAATGAATACCCCCTATTCCCACTTTATATAGAGAAAACTGGGGTTTCATTATTTTTCTTATTCTTGCTCCAAGACATAGGTTGTGGGTACTCGTTAGAACCGCCTCAATGAGGCGGTTCTAACGAGCACCCATAACCTATGTTTGCAGTATTTATTAGAAAAATATCACGGATTTTCATCAGAAAAATGGCCATTTGGAGGTGTGTAAAAATGCACCAATTCGCACGGGTGTGTTATCGTAATGGAATGGATAAATTGTTCTTTCCGCTGATGCCGGTCTCGGGTAGCTCAGTCGTATGCGCGCCTGAGGTCTTGGGTTCGATACCTGACAGGTCGGCAATATTTGTGGAGACGGTTTATAATTTTTCTCTCGGCCATTCCCTCCCTTCCTCTGGTTCAAGAACGGCAGCTGTCAGTTTTGGGCGAAAGAATTTCCACTCTGCTTGATCTGCGCCTGTATAAGTCTACCCAGGAAAATTGTGGTTAGTATGGGTAAATATGATCTGAAAAGCGTTGATTTGAACGCTAAACTACAAACAACCCCTCGCCCCCGCCCATAGGGGCTTAAAGAAATATATGGGCTGCATGATGCTTCCACGCAGAGCTGAATCCGGCCCGCACACTTGTACTGGTAAATCGCTTAGAGGATCTAAGCCTGTCCAGGAACCGCGGTGTGAGGCGGACATTCCATGCTAATAAACCCTATTGGTTTCTTTGGACGACAGGGCTTGAGAAGTCATTTCATCTCAATGTCGGGTAAAAGTCCAACAAAATTGGAAGCAACGTCTCCAAAATGATCTTTACAGTGTTGACGGGGACGTTAAACCTCAAATCAACCAACCAACAAACAACCCCATTCACGTCGCCGGTTTATGAATAATGACTTAAGTAATTATGCTCCTGTCGTACCGAGCCAGAATACGCCCTACCCTTTGCAAACATTGGAGATATAGTATCTACATTGTTTTGTTTAATTGGAGGTTAAACGTCCCCGTCAACACTGTAAAGGTCATTTTGGAGACGTTGCTTCCAATTTTGTGGGACTTTTACCCGACATTGAGAAGAAATGACTTCTCAAGCCCTGTCGCCCAATGAAACCAATAGGGTTTATTAGCATGGACGGTCCGCCTTGCACCGCGGTTCCTGCACAGGCCTAGATCCTCTAAGCGGTTTACCAGTACTAGTGTGCGGGCCGGATTCAGCTCTGCGTGGAAGCATCATGCAGCCCATATATTTCTTCAAGCCCCTATGGGCGGGGGCCGATCTACATTGTTTGGCATTCATTTCATGAATTTGTAGGAATAAATTGACCAAGAAATTTGATTGGTTGAAAGTCAGAAATTGGTGTGGCTTTATTAACTTATTCATCAGGACAATAGTTAACCTTTTACACACACGCTTGCACAACAAGGATACGACCTCGACATAAGTTAAGCAAGTTTTTAATATTTATGAAGTTCACGAAAATAACTTATTAGAAGTGCCAATTAGGGCATCGACATGAAACAATTTTTTCGAAATAACGAGATCTATCGTTTTCCTCAGAAGCCTCCGTGGTGTAGCGGTTATGCTACTCGCCTTGAAAACCCAAACCAAAAAAAAAAAAAAAACACACAAAAAAACAGGGATCGCAGGATCGATCCCGGGCTTCTCCAGACTTTCGGATGAGTCTTTAAACCGAGGTCCCGTCTCCGTATGACCGTAGCTGTTGGTGAGACGTACATTACAAACACTCACTCACCCTATCGTTTTTCTATAAACTGTTTTGATACAAGTTTGTTCGTAAGATTTATTTTCAGTTGTTTCTGAAAATACATGACCAAAGTTTCTGATTAATTGGCCATAGACATGTATACGTAGTTGGGTGCGAGCGCGTTTAAAAATCAAAGTACTGACAGCACTGGTCGGTCGACTGTCTTTGAGTGTGGGCTGGAAAAATGCTCCCGAACGACGGGGACTCAGACTGTTTCTTATTACCCTTAAATTCCTGTACTGTAAGCAAACAGTTTTTTTTTATGTTTGGTTTGAGCTTTAGCGTCCCCGTCAACACAATTTAGGTCATTTTGCAGACGTTGCTTCCAATTTTGTGGGACTTTTACCCGCTATTGAGATAAAAAAGACATCTCAATCTCTGACGCCCAATGAAACCAATAGGGTTTATAAGCATGGACGGGCCGACTCGCAGCAGTTTTCTTGGGCAGGCTTAGATCCTCTAAGCGGATTACCAGTACTCATGTGCGGTCGGCATCAGCTCTGCGTGGAAGCATAGTGCAGCCCAATCTATTTCTACAAGCCCAGATGGGCGGGGGCGAGTAAGCAAACAGTACAGACCCTGATCAGACGCCGCGTTCTGCGTCCTCTGATCAGGGTCTACACTATTTGCCAAACCCAATGCATGATTCTATAGATAACCCTCTTATACAACACTCTAGCCTCACAGCGATAAGAGACTTTCGGATGAGTCTATTAACCGAGGTTCCGTCTCCGTATGATGGTTGGTGTTGCTGGGACGTAAAACTCAAACACTCACTCACTCACAGCGATAAGAATAACGCGGCTTTTTCTGTAAATAACAGCCACCTGTATTTTAAATACACAATGTAAATCAGTGATTGTCACGTGGACATCAGTGCTGAAGGGCTACTTGTGCTTAGTAACGTAGTAACGTTGGGTTGATTGGCAAACTGCCGACCAAAAACAAAACAAATAAAATAATTTGGAAAATTCTAATGGTCTTTTTCTGTGGCCTTTTTCTCATGTGCATGCTAAAATGAAGGATTACTTTATACTATTTTTTAGTTCGATTGCGATGAAAGCTTCAATCTTATTGAATCGCTCTCTAACACTCATTCCGGGTGTTTTCACGCGCGCGAGAGAGAGGTAGTGTTTTTACACCACTGCTACCCATTTACACCAGGGTTGAGTGGGGCGGTGTCATTACGTGTCTTGCCATAGGACACACTTCGATACCTGTGGCCGGATTCGAACGCACAACCTCTCGATCATAAGTCGAACGGGTTGACCACTGCGCTATCGAGGCTGACAGTGTACTGACAGCACTGGTCGGTCGAAAGTCTTTGAGTGTTGGCTGGAAAAATGCTTTTTACCCTTAAATTCCTGTACTGTAAGCATGAAGGATTGCAAAACACTGTCAATTTTAGCCGTATGAGCCTCAAAAAGATCACCGAAAATATAATTTCGCGGTTCATTTTCGTTTAGACTAGTCTCCTGTTGTGTTCATTCAAGCAATGACCTTATACAGCTGGTCAAGTAATAAAGTTGTTCAACAACCAATTTAACGGGGTGAAGCTGAACAATTGAAATTTTGGGTGGCCGAATGTGTATTCTATCATCTAATACTTGTGTTAATTGAGAAAGTATTTGAATTCAGAATGAAATACAAATACGTGCAACGAAATATCTTGCCCCCTTCCATCAATTTTAATGGTACGAATACATTGGTACCAATTCAACCCATCACGAAAACACACTTATATACATTTTACCCCTTTAAACCCCACTTTTATAAAACTGGGCTTTGCATGGGTATACATTATTTTTCTTATTTTTGCTCAAAAACATAGATTGTGGGTACTCGTTAGAACCGCCTCGCTGAGGCGGTTCTAACGAGTATCCGCAATCTATGTTTTGAACCAGCGAGGCGGTACCAGCAATCAATGTTTTGAGCAGAAATAAGAAACATATCGACATTTTTTCATCAAAATATTTTCATTTTTCGGTGGTAAATTTTGCAAGTTGTATAGGCGTGTTTTCGTAATGCCGTATTTATGCAACAAACATAAGGAAACAACGCGTATTCAACGGTCCAAACCTAATCCTGGTCGGCATTTGTCCAGCTCATGTACTTTTGCATGCCATTTGGAAAACATGTCCGTAAGGAATCATCGCGTCCAACATGGTGTCAGAAAATGATAAATATTAGGAAATCAAAGTACTGAAAGTACTGAGGAAAGTTGATTTATGAGGAATAATTATTATGATAACAATGTCAGTCGTAGATCAAGCACGTCACGAAAACACGCCTATATCATTTTGGCCCCCTTGAACCCCACTTTTATATAGTAAAACTGGGGTTTACAGGGGTAAACTTTATTTTTTTTTATTTCTGCTCTAAACTATAAATTGTGGGTACTCGTTAGAACCGCCTCATCGAGGCGGTTCTAACGAGTACCCACAATCTATATTTTGAGCAGAAATAAGAAAATGTCACAATTTTTCATCTTAAAATGTTTGTTTTTACGGCGGTAAAGGTTTACAATGTATTTATATAGGCATGTTTTCGTAATGAGTTATCTAGATCTTTTGTTGACAAGGTCCCAGAGGGTTGAAAAATTCGACGAAGAAAAAAAAAATGATTCATCGATTGTTTTGAGTTTAACGACAGGTCAACCCTTGTGGATCATTTTGTCTTCTCCGAGAGAAAGGGAGGAAAGAGATAGAAGAGATAGTAGAGGAGATAAAAGTGAGGGACAGAGGAGAAAGGGGAAAATGAACGGAAGTGTAGAAACAGAAGAAATAACAACCACCCCCACTCTACCGTTACCTGCTGCAAGGACAGCAGGCCTTGCCCAACTGTAAGTCAATATCAGCTGGACCCTCCAGTGACACAAGATACACATCACCTTTGCCTCACCCAACTAACCCCCCCCCCCCCCCCCCCACGAAGAAAAAAAGGAAGAAAGAATGAAAGAAAACGTGTCTGCTAATTTCTTCATGGTAAAACCATAAATTTCTAAATTAGCTCAGTACATTTTGTGCTTGTCCCATCTGCTAATAATCTTAAGAGAAATTCTACTAGCGGGCACATGACGTCTTAGCAACGTCGCATGAACATCGCGTTTATACGACGATGCATATACGTTGTGCAGCCGCTTGGAGCTATGTTCCTTCGTGCGCCAGGACATAAAAAGGTGAATAACTTGACGAAAAAAAGATCATTTTTAAACCATTTGATTTAGACATTATAACTCTTATCAGGCGCCGCGTTTTGCGAACTAAAGATACGTTTATTCCAACGTGTACATTATCCCATAAATGCCAATTGTTTCAATACTGGGACATTCGGAAACAATTAAGACAGATTAGAGGCCACAGAATTTAGCGTCTGATCGGTGTCTTCACTATTTACTTAAAGTACGGAACTTGATTTAAAACTCACAGCTTACAACACATGTTTTATAACTATAGCTCTCGAAAGCAGGTGAATATCTGTGTTTGATGTCGGTCAGTAAAGGGTTGTTTAGTTACGGAGAAGCGATCTAACCCTTTTAACCCATGTAGAACGGTGCAGACGCCGAGGTAGAAATACACTGTATCTATGCAAACTTGCAGATCCCGATAAGACGGCACGTAGCTAGCACATCTCGCCAGAATCTACATGTACACTGTCTGCCATCATGTCAGTGAACTAATCGGAAATCTCTTTCTATAAGAATATATTTAAAGCTAGAAGAGTCCTGTTCAGAAACCAGGGGATGAAAGAGTAAAATCTCAAACCAGATACAACAAGTAGAGTCCTGTTTAGAAACTCAGGGATGAAAGAGTAAAACATAAATATCACCGAAAAGCGCGTAGGAAAATAGTTCCAGAGTACTGTTTTCTTTTCAGAATTCGTCTTACTGTGCCAATTTATATTCAATCCGTACAAAGTCTCGAAAACTGAAATATTTTGAAAGACGTTCCATGCGGGGCCGGCCTGCAAAATTAATTTTCAAGAGTTCATTTGGACTATTTTATGCAGCGAACGAACAGCGGAAGTGGAGCGACGCGGTCCAGTACCGGAAGTAGAAATGTAATGACAAAGAAACTTGATTTAAAAAATCAACTTTCAAAAATGATAACATCTTTATTATTTCTGCTTTCAAAATAGATTGTGGGTGCTCGTTAGAACCGCCTCAATGAGGCGGTTCTAACGAGTACCCAAAATCTATGTTTTTGAGCAAAAATAAGGCAGATAATATGTACCCCCGCAAACCCCACTTTTCTCTATATAAAGTGGGGTTCGTGGGGGGGGGGGGGGTGGGGTCTTCGTTTCAAGGAATTGTTATCGTGATGCAGATTTTTTGTTGAAAGGGTGAAATCGTCCTCAGTTTCGATCGTATCGTCTGAATATTACATACAAGCAGGATGGAGATAAAAGCTCAGATGAGTTTGAAAACTGGCTAAGTCGACCTATTTAGCATAGAGTTGCTTGAAGAAATAGACGGGCTGCATGATGCTTCCACGCAGAGCTAAAACCGAGCGCACACAAGAACTGGTTAACCGCTCTGAGGATCTAAGCCTGCCCAAGCAAAGTGTAGCGAGTCCATGCTTATAAATGGTTTCATTGGGCAACAGGGCTTGAGGTGTCATTTCATCTCAATGTCAGGTAAATGTCCCACAAATTTGGAAGCAACGTCTCCAAAATGACCTATCTGTGTTGACTGGGACGTTAAACCTCAAATCGAACAAATTAAGCATAGAGTTATGGCTCTAGACTGCGGGAATGTCTTTTTGTGACTCGAACTCTGCATTGCCCTAACTTGTTCTATAGGATCAATAACTATCATAGCACATTTTACACATAACAAAGCATCACACAAAGTTGTACACAAGCAGTTCTCAGCAAGAAAACAATTTGCGTGTCACATTTTGATTGAGAACATTGTCAAATTGTTCTATCAATATGACATGTGCGCCCAACGAAGACTCAGATCAGCCTGCGCATCCGCGCAGTCTGATCAGAGTCTTCGTTGTGCGCTCTAAGGACAGTTAAGGATTGAGAACATTTAAAGTCTATGCATATTTTTTCCATGTGAAAAAGTTCTGATTATTTTGCAAACAGTATTAAAAGATCACTTGACGGATATTACATGTACATCCAGCATGCCCATAGGGGCTTGAAGAAATATATGGGCTGCATGATGCTTCCACGCAGAGCTGAATCCGGCCCGCACACTAGTACTGGTAAACCACTTAGAGGATCTAAGCCTGTCCAGGAGCCGCGGTGCGAGGCGGACCCTATTGGTTTCATTGGGCGACAGGGCTTGAGATGTCATTTCATCTCAATGTCGGGTAAAATGCCCACAAAATTGGAAGCAACGTCTCCAAAATGACCTTTACAGTGTTGACGGGGACGTTAAACCTCAAATCAAACAAACAAAACCAGCATGTTAACAAGTCCGTGAAATGAACACCTCTCCAAACCCAACTTTATACAGAGAAAACTGAGTTTTACGGGGGTATTCATTATTGTTTCTAATTTCAGCTGAGGGTATTCGTTTGAAACGCCTTAATGTGGCTCTTCTGACGAGGACCCACAGCATTTGTTCGGAGTATAAATAAGAAATATATCACAAAATTTCATCAGAAAAAAATGACCGATTTGGAGGTGTGAAAAAATGCACTATTTCACACGGATGTATTATCGTAATGCTTTCCTTTGTACATTTTGCTGTGTCCTGTCTGATATTATCTCTGAAGAACCATTGCACGTCTATTTCTGCTTAGCAATTATTTGTTAGCTTGGAAGATGTATATGCAGGCTTCACACTGTCCCGAAATTGACACCGGATGGAAACACGATAAAGGAAATGTTCTAATTCGGCCCTGATCGTGAAAACATCGGGCCATTCGTGAGGACATCTTAAGCCATCGTATGATCGCCGGTGGATTTTCTGAGGCTCCGGCAGCAACTTCGTGAGCGGCGGCAAAATCTTTGGCATGCCAAAAAATTGCCGGAAGACCTTGCGAAGGTTTATTTTCGTGGTGAATTCATTTGTCCATCTTGCCCTTCCTAAGGCCATCGTGAGGGCATCTTGTCAAATCGTGTCATCTTCGTCTTTTCTTCGTGTGATCATCGGTGGTCTCGGGCATTTTACGCCTCGCGAAAATAATACGAGGGAAACAAGAAGTCGCCCGATTTTCTTAGGAAGGCAATACGACTACGTGAAACCCTCGCAATGGCGTCGTGTAGCCATCGTATTATAGTACGATGACGTTGAGATTGGACCACGGTGTCGACGAAGACAGCTGAATTTGAGTACCTCAAGCGATACCCATGTGTCAACGTAGACATATAAAAGGCCAACCTCAGAGCATCTTCCTCAGTCAGTCCTGATGAGCCACTCTGCAGAGCATAGGCTTGTGTAACTCCCAAAGCTTCAGTCATAATTATTCACAATTCTGTTCCTACAGAATAGCATACTTTGATGATGCGACAACCAGGAAAAAGAAGGCAGCAGCATTGCTTCTTTTGATGCACCTTAGAGAACAAGATGAGCAGATCCTATTGTCCTATAAACCAAGTCTCTCTAAAAAATTGGTCTCTTTGGGTGGCATTTTAAATTGGTTTTAAGTTGAATGAAATTTAAGAGAGTTGAAATGTACTGTGTACTCTCCGGTCATCAAAAGAATTTCAAACGGTCGGCCGAAGGTTTATAACATCGGGAGGTCACGTAACGTCTTCGGGACCTAGTTTGAACGCATCGTACTCGCAATACGACGTCGTGAAGCCGTCGTGTGGCCTTCGTTTGGCCTGCGGGTAAACTTCGCAATAAAGAAACACATTTTCGTGTTGCCTTCGTATGTGGTTCGGATGCCATCGTGTGACCTTCTGCAAGCATCGTACTTGCTTCGGCTAGAGATTGGCTGTTGACCATGTTCGGAGCAATCTTCGCGCGAAATTCAAAATTCCATATTCGTATGGCCACCTGGTGTCATTTTCGGGACAGTGTGACGCCTGCAATACAAAAGTTGCATAGAACAATTGGTGCCGGGGCACAGCATTTCCTACCACTTACATGTGCGCCCTGCGCAGACTCATATCAGCCTGCGCATCCATATAGTCTAACCAGAGACTTCTCTTGCTACATGAAGGAGCATTGGGCCCTTCGCTAGCCTTAGAGCGCACAACGAAGACTCTGATCAGACTGCGGCTGATCTGAGTCTTCGTTGGGCGCACATGCCATAGTGTTTGTTTTGTCGTGCGCTGTCTCATTTATAGTATGAAACAACAAAGGAAATATATAGCCTTCAAAACATATTGCTGTCCTCGAGATATCGTACAATTACATGTATGTTACTTGTCATTTTGTTTAAAAAAAATAAGAATATTCAGTTTTTTTGTTTTTTTTTTGAAAAGGGCAGAAATTATTTACCATACACAAATACGAATACATACCCATAAAATGCTGTCTTTCATGACTGTACTATTTACATTTTCTGACGTTACAAATGGAGATCATGAGTTCTAATGTTATAAAAATAATGATAACCAAACTTTTGTTAACATATAGGAGAATTATTTATCGCGCTTGTTAATGTAATGCAAATAAACACAAGCAAATTTCATTTGTAGGAAAGTATATATTAATAATCATAATAATAATCCATTTTTACAAAAGTATTAAATAAAGAGATGATGATGATGATGATGATGATGATGATGATTAATAGACTTGTATTGTTCTTGGTATTGAAATGGAGGGTAAATAAATGTAGTAGATACAGTCTCTTCACCGATCGTACATGCGAGTTTGTAATTTTGCAAAGGCTGCGCCAAAATATCTAATCTTTGTAGAATTCAACTCTGTCAAATGTTACACTGATAAACTCAACACTTCTGAATTCAACAAAGGTTTCCACAAATATCATACTGTTCTGTTCAGCTATTCCATATACCAAATTCAACAAAATTATTGTTATACTTGTTGATATTGAAATTCAATGTTCACGTTGACTAAGTCTAGGTTGGAGATACCATCGCATTTTCCATGCCGAAATCGTATCATATCTTTTCTTCTTTGGCATTGCCATCAACGTAAGTCCTTAAGGTTTAATCGGATCTTCCTGTAACTTATATTTAAGTAGGCTGGCGATACAAGCTTGGATGAGTTCGAAAACTGGCAAGGTCGGCTTATTCATCATAGAGTTATGTCCCCGTGGTTGCTAAAATTGTCTGCTTCAACCTTGTCATTTGCATGATTCTTTAGTTTTGATCGATTCTTCCTGAAGCTTAAATATAAGTGGAGGGGGATAAAAACTAGGATGAATTTGGAAACTCACTTGGTTGACCAATTATCAGGAGTTACGTCCCTTTGATTGCTAAAAGCCTGCATATATTCGATATCATCAGCATAACTCGTTCGGTTTAGTTTAAGCATATTTTATTGCTTGAGATAAAGCAAAGGGGTCGGGCCACAAGTTCTCACAACTTTATTTACGGCCTTTCCCCGTTCGGTTTTGATCGGATCTTCCCGAAACGTACATATAAGCAGGTATGGGATAAAAGCTCGGATCATTGCGAAAACACGCCTATACAAATACATTGTTAACTTTACCGCCGGAAAAACGAGGCGGCTCTAACGAGTACCCACACTCTATATTTTAGAGCAGAAATAAGAAAAATAAGGTTTACCCCTGTAAACCTCAGTTTTACTATATAACAGCGGGGTTCGAGGGGGTCAAAATTATACAGGCGTGCTTTCGTGATGTGAATTTGGAAACTAACTTGGTTGACCAATTTTAGATGAAAAAATGTAATATTTTTCTTATTTATGCGCCAAATATAGATTGAGGGTACTCGTTAGAACCGCCTCATCGAGGCGGTTCTAACGAGTACCCACAATCTATATTTTAGAGCAGAATTAAGAAAAATAAGGTTTACCCCTGTAAACCCCAGTTTTACTATATAACAGTGGGGTTCGAGGGGGTCAAAATTATATAGGCGTGTTTTCGTGATGTGAATTTGGAAACTAACTTGGTTGACCAATTAATCATCGAGTTACTTTCCACTCATTGCTGAAAACGCATATTTTCGACATTGCCATCAGTATAACCCCTTATGTTTTGAAAGGACCTTAGTGATAGAGGACATTGAGAAGCTGATCCACTGCTTTCAGAGATAAATAGACTTATAAAGTCTGATGAGATGTGATTTTTTTAAAAAGTAATCCTTAGATGAAAATATGTACCCCTTCCTCAAATCTCTCTCTTGAGCTCTCATCACATCTAGATGTTTGAGTCAGGATAAAATAAAATCTGGCCTTGCATGGTGGCATAATATAAAATATGGAAAGCATAAGCACACCTATTAACATCTAGGACTTTTATAAGTCTAAGAGATAAGTTGCGCAAGTTAAAAGTGGGTGGATGACAAACGACGGACAAAATGTGATCGCAAGTGCTCGGTCTTTTTTTCTTAGTTTGCATTAAGAAAACATGTTTGTGTGAAACTATGGCGTCTAACATGGTGTCAGAAATGACAAATTTTAGGTTAAAATGATAACATCCTTCTTATTTCTACTTTCAACATAGATTGTGGGTAACCTTTAGAATGAGGTGGTTCAAACGAGTACCACAATCTATTTTTAGCAAAAATAAGGAAGATAATGTATACCCCTGTAAACCCCACTTTTCTCTGTATAAAGTGGGGTTTCGAGGGTCTTCGTTTCACGGAATTGATATCTTGATGGTGGTTTTGCCGCTCCTGTGAGCTGCCACGATTACTAAGATCAGAAAAACACTGAATCATTGAACACTTTCGTCAACAGAGTGATAACAGCATTGTTTTTCTTTGTTTCATTTCATCCCATCGACCAAATATGGGACGTGGGAGGCAATCGAAATTTTGAAATGATTACTTCCGGTGTAAGATCACCGTGCACTGGGCGATTACAATAAAACGTTATTTAGGCTTTCTATGGCTTTCACAGAAATAATCCTTTTATCTCAATTGTTATATATTGTCCGCGTACACTGTCCCATAGCGACACTATAGATTACATGTATATGGGCCCCGTCAAGCGATTTTGGTACTTGTCGCCTATGCGAGCAGCGAAGGTTCAGGCGAGCCTGCGCATCCGCGCAGTCCCGCCAGAACCTTCGCTGCTCGCTCATACAAGCAGTGAATCAAGAGGAACCTTCAGACAGAAAGCCATATCCCTGGCCCCTCTGGATGGCTGGGCATGCGCAGTTAAAATTTGTCATGACGGAATGCTTGAAGACACAAATTCGCTTGGCGGGGCTCATATACGATGGAACTACTGCGAATCATTTTATATGGGCAGCCAAGCCTTAATGGGAGGCCCTTTGTGTTTCTCCTAATCTAATCTAATTAATGTTGAAAGGAGAAATCAGTCTAATACAAAAACATCATATTAATCTATAGAAGGAATAAACAATGAATATGCACTATCCCATTGTATACTAGTGGACTCTTCTATTGCTATATGTTGGACAAGATCATTTGTCATATAAGGGGGGTCAGGCATATTTTTTTTGTTTTTTATTATAATCTGGACATAAAATTCTGTTAGCAAATAGTGCAGGCCCAGATCAGACGCAGCGTCTGATCTGAGCCTGAACTGTTTGACAAGGTTCCCCCTTTTGGGATTTCCCGCGTACAATGGGCTATACAGCAAGTAGATGATATGAGATGCAGTGTGTTTTGATGCCGAGAATATGAATTAAAAACGCATGACTGAAGAAAAATACTAAACAAACCTAAACTACAGCTAGATCCAGTAAGTGTCAAACAAGAATACAAACATAGAACATGTTTTGCAGTCTGCCAAGCCCGCCCACATTAGGTACATTTAAAACATTCCCTAAAATACATTGTGCATCTATTTTAGGAAACAATGTCAACTAGTATAGAAAAAAAAACACACAAACATGTTTATTCTAATTGCTTTAAAATGTCACACACTTTTGCCAAAATCCAAACAGTATGACGTTTCCCCTTAAGCAATAGACATGTGTCCAACGTACCTAAGAAATGAGAACTAACATCTTGAAATGAAATAGATATAAGATTACTGTGTCTATGTACGTAATGAACACTACTGAAAACCTTATTTAAAATTTTTCAGGGGTAAACATCGTTTTCCTTATTTTGATTCCGAAACATAAAAAATGGGTACTCGTTACAACTGCGCACCCACAATCTATTTTTGGACACGAAATAAGTAAAACATGAAAAAAAATCACCAGCAAAAATGCTAATTCTGGGGATATGAAAGCCGCCCCATCACCAATACATGCCTATATAATTCCGACCCCCTTGAACCCAACTTTCATATAGTAAAGCTGGGGTTTACAGGGGTAAACCTTATTTTTCTGCTCTGAAATATAGTTTGTGGGTGCTCGTTAGAACCGCCTCGGCCTCGATGAGGCGGTTCTAACATGTCCCACAATCTAAATTTTGAGCAGAAATAAGAAAAATGTCACCGAGGCGGTTCTAACGAGTACCCGTGATCTATATATCACAATTTTTCATGATAAAATTTTCGTTTTTTCGACGGTAAAATTTACAAAGTGTTTGTATATGCATGTTTA
Organism: Lucinisca nassula; assembly: GCA_963580285.1. Taxonomy (NCBI): domain Eukaryota; kingdom Metazoa; phylum Mollusca; class Bivalvia; order Lucinida; family Lucinidae; genus Lucinisca; species Lucinisca nassula. The sequence continues at coordinate 60,022,037 of OY757014.1, forward strand.
CGTAATGCTTTTTAGCACACGGGGTTGTGTATGTGTGTGTCGGGGGGGGGGGGGGGGGTCGTAACGCACCTCGACAAAGATAATTACTGCAAGAACAAAGCTATGCAGTGAAACTTCGATGGCTAGAACATCGATGCCTCGTTCACCACGGAAGTTTCGAACTCGTTTTATTGCCTAGGCAACATTTCCCATAACGTCAGATATAAATATAATTGGGGGAGTGTTTCTTATTTTATCTGGAAAATGTAAGTTGCATTTTGTTTTGTTTGATTTGAGGTCATTTCGAGCATATTGCTGCAACATCTGCAGGAATTTATATATATGTAATGTTTATTAAGTCTATCTTCACCTAATGGCACTAAGGATCGCCTTTAAACATGATGAAGCTGCACAAAGTACTGGTATACGGAGTTGTGGTTCTTGCACATGAAATGCCTTTTCAACCTTATATACAACTGTGGATATATCTCAAAGGGTAATGGAGTTATGGCCATCACAAGATTATATTGTCAGGGGAGATAGCTAAAAATCCAGGGCACTCAGAATCGTAGTTTTTTCACATGACACACCTGTTTAATCCCACGTACATTTGTACCAAGAACCATCAATATGTCTCAAAGGGTATTGGAGATATTGTGATCGCAAGCTGGTCATACTGTTATATTGGAAGGGGAGAAGTACCACATCACCAAGAGTTGTGGTTCTTGGGCATGACACGTCTTCTATACCTTGTATACAATTGTGCCAAGTTCATTCAGTATATCTCAAAGGGTAATGGAGTTATGTGCCAGCACAAGATTATATTGTCAGGGGAGATAGCTCAAAAACCAGAGCACTCAGAATCGTGGTTCTTGCGCATGACATACCTGCTTAACCTCATGTGTACATCTGTACCAAGTACCATCAATATGTCTCAAAGGGTATTGGAGATATGGTGATAACAAATTGGTCATAATGTTACATTGGAAGGGGAGCTGACTCAAATACCTAGAGTTGTGGTTCTTGTACGCGACATACCTTCTTTACATTGTATACACGTATACAGTTGGGCCAAGTTACATCAAATATATTTAAGGGTATTGCAGTTATGGCTATCACAAGGTTATATTGTCAGGGGCGATAACTAAAAACCAGGACACCAAGAGTTGAAATTCTTGCACGTGGCAGGCCTGCTTAGCTCATGTACATCTATGCCAAGTACCATCACTATGCCTCAAAGGGTATTGGAGAGTATAGTGATTACAAGATGGTCATACTGTTATATTCGAAGGGGAGGCAACTCAAATACCCAATCACCCAGAGTTGTGGTTCTTAGGCATGACACACCGTCTCAACATTGTATACAATTGTTCCAAGCACCATTAATAAATCTCAAAGGTTATTGGAATTATGGCTATGAAAAGGCTATAGTGTCAGAGGAAATAACTAAAAAAGGGCACCCAGAGTCGTGGTCCTTGCACATGACATGTCTGTTTAACCTCGTGTACAACTGTACCAAGTCCATCAATATATCTCAAAGAGTATTGGAGATATGGCCATCGCAAGGTTGTGATTTTATTTTATTGGAAGAGGAGATAAAACAAACACCATGTCACCCAGAGTTTCGGTTCTTGCGCAAGGCAAGTGAACAATTGTGCCAGGTACCATCAGTATATCGTAAAGGGTATTTGAGATATGGTCATCACAAGGTACTCACTCATTTTTATTATAAAGGAGGATAACTTAAAAGTTATGGAAACCAAAGTTGTGGTTCTTGTGCATGACACGACCTCTCAGCCTTAAGAACAATAGTGCCAGGTACCATCAGTATATCTTAAAGGGTGTTGGAGATATGGCCATCACAAGGTAGTCACTCTATTTTATTATAAGGGGAGATAGCTTAAAACCATGGCACCCAGAGTTGTGGTTCTTGTGCATGACACGCCCTTTCAGCCTTGTGAACAATTGTGCCAGGTACCATCGATATGTCTCAAATGATATTTGAGTCACGGCCATCACAAGGTAGACATTCAATTTTATTGGAAGGGGAGATGACTAAAAAACCATTGCACCAAGTGTTGTGGTTCTTCCACATGACCCGCCGTCTCAGACTTCAGAATAATTTTTCCATGTACTATCAATATGTCTCAAAGGGTAATGGAGATACGGCCATCACAAGGTAGCCATTCAATTTTATTGGAAGGAGGGATAACTAAAATCCCATCGCACCCAGAGTTGTGCATGATACGCCCTCTCAGCCTTGTTAACAATTGAGTTATGTACCACCAATGTGTCTCAAAGGGTATTGAAGTTATGGCCATCACAATGTAGTCATTCTATTTTATTAGAAGTGGGGGTGGGTGGGGTTAACAAAACAAGAGGTCCCAGAGGGCCCTAGTTCGCTCACCTGTGTGTCACTGTCTCGAGTACATTCTATTTTTTTAGCTCTTGTGGCCATCTTGTTCATCAGCAGAGCGATTTTAGCTTATTTGGTAGGGAGTAACCTAGGCAACATTCCTGGGAACTTTGAATCAAATTGGCCTTAGGGTTTAGGGGGAGTTTCCGTTTGAATCAAATTTACAATATTTTTCTATTTTTACCTCCAGTGGCCATTTTGTTTACCCGAGTGGGATTGTCTTAGCTTTTTTGGCAGAGGATAATCTAAGCAACATTGTCACAAGGAACCTACATGCTAAATATGAAGGCTGTATCTCAAATGCTTTAAAAGTTATGACAAAGTGGTTTAAAGGTCAAGGTCATGGGTCAAAAGTTTTGAATGGCTGAAAAAACCTTGTCACAAGGAACATGCATGCCAAATATGAAGGCTCTATCTCATATGGTTCAAAAGGTATGATAAAGTAGGTCACAGGTCAATGTCATAGGTCAAATTTTTATGAGTGGGAAGCCCTTGTCAGAAGGAACCTACATGCCAAATATGAAGGCTCTATCTCAAACGGTTCAAAAGTTATGACAAAATAACCTACTGATCTACTTTTTGATTTGACATGACCCATATTCAAACTTAACTGAGATATTGTCCAGATGATCATTCTGAGCAAGTTTTATGATGATTTGACTGAAACTGTGGCCTCTTAGAGTGTTCAAAACATTTTTCTATGATTTGACCTGCTGACCTACTTTTTGACCCGACATTTCCCATATTCAAACTTGACACAGATATTGTCAAGATGATCTTTCTGAGCCAGTTTGATGATGATTGGACCAAAACTTGGGCCTCTAGTGTGTTCACAATGTTTTTCAACAATCTGACCTACTGACCTACATATTGACCAGACATAATCCATATTCGAAATTAATCGAGATATTGTCATATGATCATTTTGAGCAAGTTTGATGATGATCGGACCAAAACTGTAGCCGCCAGCGTGTTCAGAGGGTTTTTCTATTATTTGATCTACTGACCTACTTTTTGACCCAACCTGACCCATATTTGAACTTGACTGAGATATTGTCAAGATGATCATTCTGGGCAAGTTTGATGATGATCGGACCAAACCTGTGGCCTCTAGTGTGTTTACAAGCTTTTTCTATGATTTGACCTACTGACCTACTTTTTGATCCGACATGACCCGTATTCAAACTTGACCCAGATATTGTTAAGACTATCATTCTGAGCAAGTTTGATGATGATCGGACCAAAACTGTGGTCTCTAGTGTGTTCACAAGGTTTTTCTCTGATTTGACCTACTGACCTACTTTCTGACCCTACAAGACCCATATTCAAACTTGCCCGAGAAATTGTCAAGACAATCATTTTGAGCAAGTTTCATGATGATCAGACAAAAACTGTGGCCTCTAGTGTATTCACAAGGTTTTTCTATGATTTGACCTACTGACCTACTTTGTTAGCCGACATAACCCATATTCGAACTTGACCGAGATATTGTCAAAATGATCATTCTGGGCAAGTTTGATGATGATCGAACCAAAACTGTGGCCTCTAGTGTGTTCACAAGGTTTTTCTATGATTTGACCTACTGACCTACTTTTTGACCCGAGATGACCCGTATTCAAACGTGACCGAGATATTGTCAAGATGATCATTCTGGGCAGGTTTGATAATGATTGGACCAAAACTGCGGCCTCTAGTGTATTCACAAGGTTTTTCTATGATTTGACCTACTGACCTACTTTTTGACCCGGCTTGACTCATATTCGAACGTGACCAAGATATTATTAAGATGATCATTCTGAGCAAGTTTGATGATGATTGGACATAAATTGTGGCCTCTAGTGTGTTCAGAAGGTTTTTCTATGATTTGACCTACTGACCTACTTTTTGACCCGACAACACTCATATTCGAATTTGACTGAGATATTGTCAAGATAATCATTCTGGGCAAGTTTCATGATGATCGGACCAAAACTGTGGCCTCTCGTGTCTTCACAAGGTTTTTTTCTGATTTGACCTACTGACCTACTTTTTGACCCGACATGACCCATATTCGAACTTGACCGAGATTTTGTGGTGGTACAAATTTTGTGCAAGTTTAGTTAAAATCAAATCATAAATGAAACATCTATCATGCAGACAAGACCAAAATAGGCAATTTTTGCCCTTTCAGGGGCCGTAACTCCGTAACACATAATGGGATATGGCTGGTTCAAGAAAGGAACCCAGATCTCATGGTGGTACAAGTTTTGTGCAAGTCTGGTTAAAATCAAATCAAAAATAAAGATGCTATCGTGCGGACAAGACCAAAATAGGCAATTTTTGCCCTTTCAGGGGCCGTAACTCCGTAACACATGATGGGATATGGCTGGTTCAAGAAAGGAACCTAGATCTCATGGTGGTACAAGTTGTGTGCAAGTCTGGTTAAAATCAAATCATAAATGAAGATGCTATCGTGCGGACAAGAAATTGTTTACGCACGCACGCACGGACGGACGCACGCACGGACGCACTGACGACGGACGACGGACAAAATGTGATCACAAAAGCTCACCTTGTCACTACGTGACAGGTGAGCTAAAAACTATGGCACCGAGTGCTGTTGTTCTTGCGCATGACACGCCGTCTCAGCCTTGTGAACACTTGTGCCAAGTACCAAGTATCTCAAAGGGTATTCTAGTTATGGCCATCACAAGATTTCGTCTACGGACGGAGGGTCGGACGGACGGAGGGACGGACAGATGCCAGGGTGATCGCTATATCCCCCGAACCTATTCGGTCGGGGTATAAAATATATTGTTCATGAAAACGTACAGAGAAATCGAAGAGCCCCAAATATGTTGCATTTTTTTCTGTTGAGCACTATGAATCATGTGGTCCATTACCTTATGTGCCGTAAGAAGCGCACAGTATGCTTAGAAATTACAATTTAGTCATAAAACGAGCCCACGGACAGGCGCAACTTTATGTTCCAAATGCTAGCTTTGGACATGTCCAAAATTGGCATAAGGAGAACTTATATATGAACACAATAATCACGTTTTTTAATTAAACAAAAATCGGCAATTTGTCCTTCTTAATCACAAATACATAACAATGGGTATGTTCGCAGTGTTACAACTTCTAGGAGTGGTTATGTGTGTGTGTGTGGGGGGGGGGGTCGTGTATCTTGCGTCACTGGGGCGTCCAACTGATGTTGACTCACAATTGGGCAAGGGCATGCAGCAGGTACGGGGAGAGAGGGATTGTTGTTATCTCTTCAGTTTCATATTGGCTTACAATTGGGCAAGGGCATGCAGCAGGTAAGAGGAGAGAGGGATTGTTGTTATTTCTTCAGTTTCATATTGGCTTACAGTTGGGCAAGGGCATGCAGCAGGTAAGATGAGAGAGGGATTGTTGTTATGTCTTCAGTTTCATATTGGCTTACAGTTGGGCAAGGGCATGCAGCAGGTAAGAGGAGAGAGGGATTGTTGTTATTTCTTCAGTTTCATATTGGCTTACAGTTGGGCAAGGGCATGCAGCAGGGGTTGTTGTTATCTCTTCAGTTTCATATTGGCTTACAATTGGGCAAGGGCATGCAGCTGGCACTGGGAGAGAGAGGGACTGATTGTTGTTAAATCTTCAGTTTAATATTGGCTTACAGTTGGGCAAGAGCATGCATCAGGTACGAGGAGAGATGACGAATGCTGTTATTTCTTCAGTTTCTACACATCCTATCATTTTTGTCTTTCTACCCTTTCCTTCTTTTTCATTTCCTTTACTGTCACTTTTCTTCCTTTCTCTAGGAGACGAATCAAAATGGCTAACAAGGCTTGACGTTTCGGTAAACCCAAACGTTACAACTTCTGCAGACAGCTTAGTTGCACTCTCTTGAACTTGGTGTCAACTTTACGTCTTGTTAAAAGTATTGTGTGCACTTATTTGAGCCTGCATGCTAATTACAAAAGATGCATCAACGCGGCAAAATAGATGTTTGGGTTGTCTGTCCATTTACTTTCGGTCAACAGTTTGAAGTGTGAACAAATCGTTTACCCAATGCCCGCCATTAGTCGCGTAACAATGAATCTCCGAAGAACATGATTTCGGCCTCTACATACAATCACTGACAGCATTGATGGGTCGATTGTCTTAGAGTGCAGGCTGAGAAAATAGTACTGAATGAGGCCTTAGACTGCTTCGTTCTTAATACTAATATTCACATATGTACGAGGCCTCTGATCAGGGTCTTCACTGTTTGCTAAAAGTTATGTCATTTTCCAAGTAAATTTTTAAGAAATCACAACCTGACACCCCTAAATTTTGAAATGGACTCCTGCTATATATAAGGCGGAAGAATCCATTTGGTACAAAAAGAGTTGAGCGAAACAACAGTCGAAATCCATGCTCGATACAATCGACATTGCTTTGATAAATGACAACAACAGGTCCGACATATTGTCATTATAATATGTCTCCGACGGTTCAGATGATTTAAGAAACAGTAAAATATTAAAACCAGTTCTAATTATGACTAATTCTGCTTTTAAAAGCATTGAGTAAATTCTTTAAGACCACATTTGAACAGTCCCAAAGGTGGTCTCTGACCAGAGGACATGGTATGCAGAAAACACTAAGAAAGAATAACTGCAACCTACTTAACAAGCTTTTTAAAGCAGAATTAAGTTTAATTGAAGGTGGTCTTAGTGCTGTATTTATAAGGTTTTAGCTTTTCTTTCATAACGTTTTACACCTAGTGTCCTCTAGTAAAAGACCACCCTTTGAACCGTTCAAAAATGTTTTAAGACCACTTTTGAACAGTCCCAAATGTGGCCTTAATATAGGAATTTTACTGTATATGTAATCTTTGGTTGCCCATAAAACAGAAGCAGTTGGACGTTCTGTCTAAACTGTCAGATCTCGATCGATTTTGGGCGACAAAAATGAAACCGCGGCCCTAAGTAGGCCAGTTAATCTCGTTACAGTAAACGGCGGGATGAAATTTCACAATTGTGCAGTGTTTGATGTATAGTATCACACTCGGTAGTCACAATCGTTTTGGGTTCTTTAACCCTTTAGATGTCAGTCACAACAATTGCTGTCTGCTGGTTACGACTTTATAAGTCATTGATGCAAACACCGTGGACCAAGATCAGACTGCTCCTCTACGACCAGTATGACCGGGATCCACTCTATTTGCCTGTATGCAAAACATTTATAAAAGAAAATGCGAGAAGGTGTAGCATGCGACATTAACAGACGACATTTTCAAGCGCAGTGTTTTTTGGCATCTTGAGGGTTGATCCATGCTGTCCAGAATAGATTCTTTCTGTTTATATACAGTAGAACTTCGATGGCTCGAACACCGATGGCTCGTTTACCAGGGCTGTGTCGAACCCGTTCTTGAGCCCCAAGGGAAATCCTCGACATAAGAAATAGTGGGGGATAGTTTAGAAGATTTTCGTCTTTTATCTTGCAAATGTATGCTGTGTGTACTCATTAGAATCGCCTCGATAAGGCGATTCTAATGAGTACACACAACATACATTTTCGTTATAAAACACCGAAAAGGTATCCAAAAGTATATCGTATACCTCCTGGCAGTCTCCCTCAGTGGCTCGAACTACCCCTGTCTCGAACAGATTTTCGCGGTCCCAGGGGTGTTCGAGCCATTGAAGTTCGACTGTATTGCAGGATTCCAGTCAGACATGAAAGGTGTGTCAGGTTGAGTTATTTTTAGAATTGACAGTCGAACTTCGATGGCTCGAACCCTTTGGGACCATGAAAATTTGTTCGAGACAGCGGTAGTGCGAGCCAAGGATGGGTATTGTTAGTGCCATTGAGGGCGCGATCCTGGAGATTTGGAAATAGCTACTGAGTTTTCTTTATTATAAATGTATGCTGTGTGTACTCATTAGAATCGCCCCATTGAGGCGATTCTAATGAGAATACACAGCATACATAAGCAAGATAAAAAACAAAGCCTCCTGAATGTTTCCCTCACTATTTTATATGTAAAGGAATTCTCTAGGGACTCAAGAACGTGTTCGACTTAGCCATGGTATTCGAGCTATCGGTGTTCGAGCCATCGAAGTTCTACTGTATTTAGAAAGGGATTAAAAACATATGCGGGTAATTCGCCATTTTTGTATAATCATAAAAAATGAACGTTATGTCAGAGCCAATGTTTTATCGTTGTTGGGTGAGGAAATGGTTGAAATTCGTGGAACAGGTGTTGTTTTGGGCTTATTTTATTATTAAACATGTTCAGCTTGGCTATAAACTTCACGAAAACAGCAACTTTGCAATTTTTAAAACTTTTAATTTTTCGACATTTACTCAAGATGAGATCTACCGAAATAGTTACAGACTTACTTAAATGATTTGTCGTGATACATATTATGGCAATCTAGTATTTACAAGTAAAATCCAAGTTACCTGACAGTGATGCGCCATTTTTTCTTAGAATTTATATGTATTTTTACTATTTAATTTAACTGTGGGTAGGGGAACGGTTTGTTCAATAAAACAGAAATTAGCACGGTGACCCCTACTTTTCTTTTTATTTCCTATTCTCTGATAACGTCTCCTAGAGAAAAAATTTTGTTTTATGAAAACTTCAATGTAGCATTTTTTTGTATGGACCAAAATATTACAGAAAATGAATTATTTTTAAAGATATTTTGGCTGATGGCAAAAATTGGTTTTGCAGAACTATTTATGAGCTTGAAAAATAGGCTAAAGAAAAGCTGCAGTATCTTTTACTATATCATTCTGACGGAATAAAATGTTTTAAAGCCAGGCAAAAGTCATTTCTGACATGTTATTTACTAACATGTTTGTTTCTAATATTTCTTGGAAAACAGCTTGGGGTGATCTCCTTAAAGTTCAGATTACTCAAGATTTAGCACGGTGACATATATTTTTTACTTCAAATGTGGCAAGCCTATATATGAAACTGAAAATATACAGACTCTGAAACAGTTTTCAATGTTGGAAGTATTTACCCGCATATGCCCTTAACTTCCTTTTGCAAACAGTACAAGCCCAGGTCAGACGCGACATTCTGTGGCGTTTGGTCAGGACATCCACAGTTTGCTGGTGTTCCGTTTTAGAAGTTTCTTCGCATAAAATGAGTTAATGGACAGGTGTCCACCGGTAATAACTTTTCTAACCTGGTACATATTATAATGATATATCACAAACTAGTGTGAGATACAGATTTCTATCATGTCTCTAACAGTGTCTTTTTCTGATAAAAAATTGCAATATGTTTCCCATTTATGCTCCGAACATGGATTGTGGGTGCTTATTAGAACCGCTTCACTGATGCACCAACTGTCATTTTTGGAGTAAAATAATGGGAAGAATGTGTACCCCCGTAAACTCCCATTTTCCATACATAACGTGGAATCCATAACTAGGACTTGTTAATGCGATGTGAAGAAAATGCTTAGGAAATACAGTTTGTGTGTTTGATTTGATGTTTAACGTACCCGTCAACACTATATATGCCATTTTGGAGACGTCGCTTCCAATTTTGTGGGACTTTCACCCGACATTGAAATGTAATTACATCTCAAGCCCTGTCGCCCAATGAAACCAATAGGGTTTATAAGCATGGACAGTCCGACTCGCATCGCTTTGCCTTCGCAGGCTTAGATCTTCTAAGCGGTTTACCAATACTAGTGTGAAGTGGGATTCAGCTCTACGTGGAAGGATTGTGCATTTATTTCTTCAAGCCCCTATGGGCGGGGGCCGTCAAGAAATACAGTAAAATTCGCTATTTAGACCAACTAAAGTTTATCCTAATTATGCCTTTAAAAGCATATTTAAAAGGTATTCACGATTTCTTTACCCAGGATTCTCTAGAAAGAGACCATCTTTGGGACTGTACAAAAGTGGTCTTAAAGACCACTTTGATCAGTCCCAAAGGTGGTCTTAATATCGGAATTTTACTGTACCAGGAAATGTAATATTAACCTTTATTGGCCTGTTGTCTTTTCTGGAATGCATACCAAAACACACCTGTACAAATACATTGTAAACTTTACCGCCGAAAACAACTAAAACTTTCAGCTGAAAGATTGTGATATTTTTCTTATTTCTGCTCTAAAATATAGATTGTAGGTACTCGCTAGAACTGCCTCGATTGATATTTTTCTTATTACTGCATAAAATACAGATTGTGGGTACTCGTTAGAACCGCCTCATCGAGGCGGTTCTAACGAGTACCCACAATCTGTATTTTGTGCAGAAATAAGAAAAAAGTAAACCCCGGTTTCACTATGTAAAAGTGGGGTATAAGGGGTTCAAAATTATTTAGGCGTATTTTCGTGACGTGTCAAATAGACTTGTCCAACATATAACAGTGGTAGAGTCTTCCAGTATGAAAGGTATTAAAAGGCAGATGTAAATGGGGCCTCAGCTTTCTTATGCTGTGCCCAAGACAACGTAACGCTAACAACTTGCCCCAATGGATTCGGGATACATCACCCGCTAGTTTCGTTACTTCGAACAGATGTCATGCTCTGGGTCTACGCGAAATTATAGGACGCCTGGTGTCACATGCTTCACAGTGTGTAATTGAAAGTTTGTTTGATTGATTTCAGGTTTAACGTCCCCGTCAACACTGTATACGTTGGACCCAATTTTATGAGACTTTTACCCGACATTGAGATGAAATGACATCTCAAGCCCTTTCGCCCAATGAAACCAATAGGACGGTCCGACTCGCACCGCTTTGCCTTGACAGGCTTAGATCCTCTAAGCAGTTTACGAGTACTCGTGTGCGGTCGGTTTTAGCACTACGTGGAAGCATCATGCAGCCCGTCTATTTCTTCAAGCTCCGATGGGCTGGGGCCGGAAATTGAAAGTGATAGCAAATGAAAGATTGTTCAATTTTCAAATTGCTTTTGTTGATTACCATATCCAGTTGACATCGGAGAAAAGAATTTATCAAATATGTAGCTTTCTCCGTTTGCTGCCGTCATTAAATCTTAAAATATCTGTAGAATCTCATTTCATTTGTGCTCATTTGTAAAATTTGTCCAACACCTTTCAAATAACTAGCAGACGTCTAAATAAATGCACTCTATCACTAATATCACGTTGGATAACCCTTTTATAGAGCCTGTTTAACGTCAGCTGTGTTAGGGGAATGTGTGGCGGCCGTACAAAATCTCATGGTGTACTATTCATTGCCAAGCATTTTATCCCTTTCCTCAACGAGTTTAATAAATTCAAATATACATAAAAATGACGTTTATGACGCCGCACACGTAACGTTACGGGGCGTACCTTTCTAATTTACATATTTAATCCAATAGTAGATATCGAATTTATGACAAAGAGGATCTTACACGAGTGGTAATTTCATATGAAATTTATGAAACAAGCCTTTGGCGAGTTTCATAAATTTCATATGAAATGGCCACGAGTGTAAGATTCCGTTCATCAAATGACCAATTCAAATCGATTTTATCGCCTTGAAATTTGTCAAACATCACGTGAACAAGTCCGTGAAATGAACACCCCCCTAAACCCCACTTTATATAGAGAAAACTGGGGTTTACGGGGGTAAACATTATTTTTCTTATTTCTGTTCCAAGACATAGGTTGTGGGTACTCGTTAGAACCGCCTCATTGAGGCGGTTCTAACAAGTACCCACGACCTATGTTTTGAGCATTTATAAGAAAAATATCACGGTTTTTCATCAGATTAGTAGCCATTTTTGAGATGTGAAAAATGCACTATGTCGCACGGGTGTGTTATCGTAATAGATACCACAAAAATGCATGGTTGACATGGACGTCGTCATGATGTTGCTTAATACTGCAAAGGTGGTTTTACGCGTGGTTATAAGATTTTTATTACATAGAGGATCTTACATGAGTGTTCATGTATTATTGAATTTATTAAACGAGTTGAGGAAACGGGATAAAATGCGAGGCTTTGCCGAGCATTTTATCCCTTTTCCTCAACGAGTTTAATAAATTCAATAATACATGAGCACGAATTCAAGATTCTATTTATCATATGACATTTAAAACGCATTTTATTCACGATTGTTTACAAAAATGTCAATATTCCGCCTTTAGTAAACGCGACGCCGTTAAGGACGTCGTACATGTAACGTTACGGAACGTATCTAGCTAATTTGCATATTTAATCCACTAGTGGATTATCGAAAATAATGCATGGCGTTATTACACTCTCAGATGCGACGTCATATGATAAATAGGGTTTCTTCATTCTCCTATTTGAAATATGGGATTTATAAACCAAGGGAGGTAAAACAATTGATAAAGAAACGAGTGCGAAGCACGAGTTTCTTTAACGGATTGTCTTACCTCACGAGGTTTATTGTTTGTTTGCTTGTTTGATTTGAGGTTTAACCATCCCCGTCAACACTGTAAAGGTCATTTTGGAGACGTTGCTTCCAATCTCAAGCCCTGTCGCCACATTAAAAACCAATAGGGTTTATTAGCATGGACGGTCTGCCTCGCACCGCGGTTCCTGGACAGGGTTAGATCCGCTAAGCGGTTCACCAGTACTAGTGTGCGGGCCGGATTCAGCTCTGCGTGGAAGCATCATGCAGCCCATATATTTCTTCAAGCCCCTATGGGCGGGGGCCGGTATGACATGAAATTCGTAACAAAGGAAAGGAGCATAGCTGAAATATTCTCGCCTTTTGTGGGATTCGAACCGGGACCGCTCAGATGAAAATGCAATGCTCTAACCATTGAGCCAAAGAGTAACGCGACTGTTTAGCTCAGTGCTTTCACCCGAGCGATCCTGGTTCGAATTCACAGGAGACGGGGGCTTCTTCATCTATGCTCCTTTCTGTACTTTGTGACTTCGCACCAATTTATTATTACTTTTGACTTCATGAGTTAACAACTTTTGACATCTAACTTTATCATTTCATACTTCAAACACCATCACTTATGACATTTATCATATGACGTCGCGTCTGAGAGTTTTTAAAACAACGTCATTTATCATATGACGTCGTTGATAAGCAGTGGATAACGTCGTATATTACATGCATAATAGACACATACCATGGTTCCTATCAAACATAAGCTTGGAATTATCCTTTTTGCTAAGAAAAAATATTTCCTTTTAGTCGGGGAAACATCTGTTTAGCTGGAACTACTTTTTGTACAAGGAAATCGTTATATTTAAGCGCGCGAAAGTTTCAGTTACGTCGACGTTATTCATGACGTCATCTAAATGGCGTCTGAGAAGATATCAACAGACGTTCAAAATGCATCAGGTTTGAGTCGGATGTAACGTTGAAACAAAGAAAACATGGATATGATAGCTCAGTGGTTAGTGCACTTGCCTCTGATGCTAGAGGTCCCGGGTTCCATCCCCGGCAGCGGCGATAAAATTTCGGTGTCCGAACCGCTCCATTGGCATCATTTGCAGGGATGAATGTCATAAAGAGTACCGTCCTTCGGATCGGGACGTTAACTAGAGGCCCCCTGTGCATGGAGAACCATCCCCTCAGCAGGTTAAAGAACCCTGCTGTAATTACATGATTTCTGTGTAGGCTTTCATCCTGCAAAAAACCTGGAATGTACATGTATGTTATGTACACCTGCGAGTAATGGTCAAATATGACCGTTCGCAGTATCAGTAGAAAGAAAGAAAGAATAGGAAGTGCGTTTTGATTTCTTTAATCTCACATTTTAGCTGTTTTATCACCGAAACTCTTTGTTTCTTCTTTTAATTTTATTCAAAACTGTAGAGAAAGCGCTTTCAACATGGCGCCCATCCAGTTTTCTGTCTTCCAGCCAGCTTCTGTAACACTACGCTGATTGAACCGTTCACATGAGCTGTAAACAATCAACTGAACCGATATTAAGATCTTAAAGTCAAGATCCAAACTGTCCTAAAAGTTTATGGATATGCATGAAATATACAGATATTTGAAAACCTCGGGACAAAATAGATGGTCTGCATGATGCTTCCACGCAGAGCTGAAACCGATCCGCACACGAGTACATGTACTGGTAAACCGCTTAGAGGATCTAAGCCTGTCCAAGCAATGCGGTGCGAGTCGGACCGTCCATGCTTAAAAACCTTATTGGTTTCATTGGGCGACAGGGCTTGAGATGTCATTTCATCTCAATGTCGGGTAAAAGTCCCACAAAATTGGAAGCAACGTCTCCAAAATGACCTTTACAGTGTTGACGGGGACGTTAAACCTCAAATCAAACAAAATAATGTCATACATGTATATTTAGTGGCGAAATTAAAATTAGAAGAAAGTCAAAGCACTGCCAGCACTGGCGGGTCCATTGTTTCTGAGCATCACGAAAACACGCCTATATAATTGTGACCCCCTTGAACCCCACTTTTTTATTGTGAAACTGGGGTCTCCGGGGGGATACCTTAGTTTTATTATTTCTGCTCTAAAATATAGATTGTGGGTACTCGTTAGAACCGCCTCGATGAGGCGGTTCTAACGAGTGCCCACAATCTATATTTGGAGCAGAAATAAGAAAAATATCACAATTTTTCATCATAAAATTTTCATTTTTTCGGCGATAAAGGTGGCAATGTATTTGTATAGGCGTGTTTGCGTAATGGTATAGGCTGGGAAAATGGTCCTGAACGGGGACTTTCATTTAACCCTTAATTTCTTGTATTCTAAGCAACAGTCTAGACACTGATCAGCGTTTGATCTGGGTCTACACTGTTTGCCAATCCCATCACATCCAGATTTGAAAGAACCCTTTTGCCAATCCAGCCCAGATTTGAAAGAACCCTTTACACAACACTCTAGCCTGACAACGATGCGAATAACGCGGCTGTTTTCTATAAATAACCGTTTCCTGGGAACGGTTACTGTGTTTAGTAACAACAACAGAAATATACATTACGCAAACACGCCTATACAAATATATTGCCACCTTTATCGCCAAAAAATTAAAATTTTAGAATGAAAAATTGTGTATTTTTTCTTATTTCTGCTCAAAATATAGATTTGGGGCACTCGTTAGAACCGCCTGATCGAGGCGGTTCTAACGAGTACCCACAATCTATATTTTAGAGCAGAAATAAGAAAAATAAGGTATATCCCCCCCACCCGGAAACCCCAGTTTTACTATATAACAATGGGGTACAAGGGGGTCAAAATTACATAGGCGTGTTTTCGTGATGTATCAAAATGCACACACTAATTTATCTGCTTATTTCTATTTTATTACTCGCACACACAAGCGCATGCACAAGCACACATGCTTATTCATATTCACACACGCATACAGAACACATGTTAGGCCCCCACCCATTGGGGATTGAAGAAATAAATTGGCTGCATGATGCTTTCAGACAGAGCTGAAACCGAGCGCACATGAGTACTGGTAAACCGCTTAGAGGATCTAAGGCTGTCCAGGCCAAGCGGACCGTCCATGATCATAAAGCCTATTGGTTTCGTTGGACGATAGAGCTTTAGATGTCATTTCATCTCAATGTCGGGTAAAAGTCCCACAAATTTGAAGCAACCTCTCCAAAATTACCTATACAGTGTTGATGGGGACGTTAAACTTCAATTTAATCAAGCAAGCAAACACATGTACAGATGCGAACAAGCTCACAAGGGTCGGCCACGTGTACGCGTACATGCATTATACACACAGTCCGCGTTATAATGTTTATATACTGTACACAAGCCACCATGTATAATTGCTGAAGTGTTGGCATTTAAATGAATTTTTAATATCATTATTTTATTCGTATTTCATCAAACTGTCGTCACCTGACACGTAGCTGGTTACTTTAAAATGGCTGAACGCCAGCTAGAGGCATGAACGATTATTTAATAATTACACATTTTCAAGTTGGGGGATTCGGGATGTTTGACCCCCTTTTGCTTGGCCTCACAAAATATCATTTCCATGTATGTCCCTTCACATATTCTTCTACTTCTTCAAAAAGCAAAAGACGTACATGACGTCACGAAATGCGCCAGAAGCTACATTCTAACACAGCGCGCCTATATAGTCGATACAAAATAACTGTGTTTTATTCTGCAACAAATCACAGCTCGAAAGAGCGTGACGTATGACGTCATTAAAAACTGCAAATTTATTACGTCACTAGTCGATTTACTTGACGTTAGACGGTGTAACGTCATTTTCTCGCATCGAAAACGTTAGAAAAGGATATAAATGCATGTGTTTCAGTCGATAATTTTAGCGGGATTTCTTCTAACAATGGCGAAAAGTTGTGAGATTTTGAAGGAAACAACAACATTATTGCCGATTTTCAGCGTGTTAGAATCGAAATAGATCAGCTCTAGCCAGTGATTTGTTGTGTAATAAATCACAGTTTGTCGGTCAGTTGTAAGTAGACAAATCACGCGCGCTACGCGCTCGTGATTTGTCTACTTTACAACTGACCTCCAAACTGTGATTTATTACACAACAAATCACAGTTAGAGCTGATCTATTTCTTAAATAAAAAAAAACGACATTCTAAAAGCTGTATAGATCTAGTGGTTATGATAAATAGTTCCTTGGGCGTTGCAAGTCGGATTGAAAGCCTCTTACGCACAGTTTTATGAAGACGTGCAGCGCCCTCGGGAATTATTAACCTCTACATACCTGAGACGTTACGCCTACCTCGGTAGCTTAATCGGGTGCCTGTCTGACTAGTAATGGCAGGAGGTTGCGGGTCGATACCTGCCGGGTCAGAGATTGATAATGAAATCTTTTATAAGGTCATTCTCTCCACTGATTTGTCATTTTCTTGCGAAACTGGTTTAGGGCTAATACATTAACCCTTTTTGTACCAAATGGAATCTTCCTCCTTATATAGCAGGAGTCCATTTCAAAATTTAGGGGTGACAGGTTGTGTTTTCATCAAAATTTATTTGGAAAAATGACTGGAATTTTAGCAAACAGTGGCGGCCCTGGTCAGAAGCCGCGTTCTGGGCCTGCACTTTTTGCCAGGGAACCCGTTTTGGGGTTTCTGGTACTAAATGGGTTAAGGGTTAACCAGTTTCAATATGTTGTGGAGCCTCAATACGCGTATTCGTACATGAATCAGAATCTTCGCTGCCCGCTGAAAGATCCTTAACATATAATACCTTAAACCCATATTGGCCTAATGATCCAAAACTGGTATATTGAAAAACTACGGAACCTGGGAAGTGGCATTTCTGTTCCAGTATCTAGCAAAAACAATACAATTAGAATGGAACAGAAAACAAAAATATGTCGTTTAAACGACATATTTCTTGTTTTCTGTTCCATTCTGAAAAAGTAGCGTGGCATCTAAAATTAGAATGGAACAGAAAACAAAAATATGTCGTTTAAACGACATATTTCTTATTTTCCATTCCACGCTACTGTTTTAGAGTAGAACAGAAAACAAGAACTAGAGACCCAAGTGGGCCAGAATCGCTCACCTGGATGGGGCTGAACATATATTACATAACGGCTTGGTGGCCATTTTGTCTATCATAGCAATTCTGCATCTGCATGTATAAATAATCTTGAAGCGTCTGTTTAATTTTCTGAAAAGCTCAGTCCGATTTAGGATTCAGGAAGGGATGATGTTGATGCAGAGTGGAAGTATACAGTTTGGCAGGCCAGGGCTATTGTTTGCAACTAACTTTGGCATATTCTGCCATCCCCAAAAAAAAAATAAAAAAAAAAAAAGAATAAATTCAACAAATCAGGCGAATACAACTGTACAACAAGCTATGATGTATATGACCGCTTGCAAAAAAGCCACAATAGCAAATTTTCTTGTGGACTCAGCGAGTTTGACATATACTGACAACACCAGAGCTGCCCCTCCCTGTATTCCTATATGCAATTACTATAGAGGGACTTTGAGGAATTTCAAGATTGCCGCAACGAGGCGGTTCTAACGTGTACCCACAATCTATATTTTGAGCAGAAACAAGAAAAATATCACGATTCGGTTCTATCGTGTACCCACAATGTATATTTTGAGCAGAAATAAGAAAAATATCCCAGGAAATTGTTTGTTTGTTTGTTTGTTTGTATTGGAGTTTAACGGCCCAGTCAACACTACTTTAGGTTAGTTTACCTCTCCGCACTTTTCCTGGGCAGGTTTATACGTATGCGGTTAACCGGTACAGTGCACATTCTTTCGCCAGAAACTGACAACTACCCTTCTTGAATCAGCGGAAAGGTGAGAATGACCGTAGAAAAGATTTCCTGATCAATCTCCACGAAAGAATGTTGCCGACCCCGGCAGGTATCGAATCCGCGTCCTCCTGATCACAAGTTAGACGCGTATCCGGCTAAGCTACCGAGGCCGGCAAAAAAACGGTGCCCCCAGTGAGAGTCGAACTCACGATCCCTGGTTTACGAGACCAGTGCTCTAACCACTGAGCTATAGGGGCTTCACTGCTCGAAACTGTGTACTAAACATCATAGACCTGTGCCTTCTGGTTTCAGACAGGAAGATTTTAAATGGTTTTCCGCATATAAATCTAGGTAAAATAAGTGGGCCCGGGACGGGGCCATGTTTTGCCCAATGGCTATAATTTGAAAAAAAATCTCTTTAGAGGTCCCTTAGATGAAGCTTCATACTCACCGTCAAAGTCCTGTGTCTTCTGGTATTAGACAAGAAAATTTTAAAGGTTTTCTCATATTTGTCGTTGCCATTGCAAAAAGAGTTCTGCATGGAGTTGAATTCTTTGAACAACTTTGAAACAGAACATCTCCAGTTTTCATTCATTTCTCATTTCTGTGGAGATTGGTTGGCATCCATTCTGTGGTTAAGGAGATGTCGTTTGAAGAAATTGTGAACGGACCCCCGGTACCTTCGCCTCAGGTGATTTTTTTTTGGTAAATTTACGTTAAGGGTATATCCTGGGAAATACTTCCTTCACTGAAAACTGTTTAAGAATTTGTATATGTTCAGTTTCATATACTGACTCGTCACATTTCAAATAAAAACATTATGTCACCGTGCTGAATTGTACGAGTAAGTAATCTAAACTAGAAAAAATCTGCCAAACTGCTTTCCCAGAAGTATCAGAGAACAACCATGTTTGTAAACAGCATTTTAAAAATGACTTTCGCCTAGCTTTTAAACATTTATTTTAGTCAGAATGATATTGCAAAATATACTGCTGCCTGCCCTTAGCTTATTTTTTTCAAGCTCAGAAAAAGTTCTGCAAAACCATTTTTTGCCATCAACCAAGATATTTTTAAAAATAATTCATTGTCTGCAATATTTTGGACCATACAAAAAAAAAATGCTACACTGAATTTTTCATAAAACGATGTTTTTCTCTAGGGGGTGTTTTCAGAGAACAGAAAATTAAAAGAAAAGTAGGGGGCACCGAGCTATTTTCTGATTTATTGAACGTTCCCCTACCCCCAGAAGAATTATATGGTAAAATACATATAAATTTAATGAAAAGCTGGTCATCACAGACGGTTAACTTGAATTTTACTTGTAAACAGTACGGGCGGAAGTCAATAAGCATTATCAAGAGCGAGTTCGATGTCCGAACCGCGGTCACTAATCTTTGACTAAAGTAAGATCGAACTGTATTTGGTTAGAGGAAATGACGTCACTTTAGTTTCCACGGTTCAACCAACGAGATCATGGTTGATTGATTGGTTGTTACACTGACATGTGGGGGGGGGGGGGGGGGTGCAATGTGCAATAAAAAACAGCAACCAAACAAACCTAAACTTCATCGAACTTCCTCCGTGTCATTCACTCATAAGATATTGAACGTCAATAGCGTTGCTAGCGATGCAAAAGCAAGGTTTTCGTCAAGAGTTGAGTACCGTGTTGTAATTCGGAACTTGCTTTTGAAGGGAAAACAAACAGGCCAGGAAATACATTGCGAGTTCACCAAATTGAATGTTTATGGGTCTTCTGCACCATCGTATGCACATCGTATACCGTTAAATGCTGGGTTGGGGGAATCAAACGCTTGAAAGACGAAACGAGGTTTGGACGCCCATGATGATTCTAAATGTGCAAAAAAGTACGGGATCTGGTGTACTCTGATAGGCGAATTAAGGTGGAAGAAATAGCATTACACATTTCAAATGATAGCGTTTCAATAATTTTACATGATCGCTTGGGTATGCGCAAGATAACAGTCCATTGGGTCCCAAAATCCCTTAGCGACGAGCAAATGGCAACCAGAGTATCAGTATGCAGCGCATTGTTGAAGAGAATAAGGTCAAAGGAAGATGATTTTCGTTCACTTCTGGTGCCTGTAGATGAGACCTGGGTCCATTATTATGTACCAGAGAATAAAACTCAAAGTCGCCAGTGGGTAGGGCCGGGGTCTCCGAGACCAAAGAAGTTCAAAAACGCAACCCTCTGCTGGCAAGGTGATGGCAACTGTATGTTGGGACGCACAAGGCGTTATTATGCTGGACTTTCTAGCAACGAAAAGTACAATAACAGTTGCGTATTATGCAAATTTGCTCGCCCAACTGAGAAGTGCGATCCTTGTACAACGCAGAGGTAAACTCCAAATGGATTCTGCTCCAACAAGACCATGCAAGAGTCCATACTTGCAAAATTGCAATGGATGCTGTTGAGCGGAATGGGTATACGAGTAAATACCGTACCCGCCTATTCTCAGTGACTATTTAATGTTCCCAAACTTGAAAAGGATATCCGTGTACGTCATTTCTGGTCCAACGAAGAAATCATGGCGGCAGTTGAAGAGTGGGTCGGCGACAAGAACCCTATCTTCTTTAGTTCTGAGCTGATGGCACTGGAACAGCGTTGGTCCAAGTGTATCATTCTAGAGGGTAATTACATCGAAAAAGAAGCGATCGATCACACCCAGAAATAAGTAAAGTTGTTTTTATTGTCTCTTCCTCGTAGCTGGCCATACATTACGAAAACACGCCTATACAAAGACATTGTAAACTTTACCGCCGAAAGAAGAAAATTTTAAGATGAAAAATTGTGATATTTTCCTTATTTCTGCTCAAATTATAGATTGTGGGTACTCGTTAGAACCGCCTCATCGAGGCGGTTCTAACGAATACCCACAATCTATATTTTAGAGCAGTAATAAGAAAAATAAGGTTCACCCCTATAAACCCCAGTTTTGCTATATAAAAGTGGGGTTCAAGGGGGTCAAAATTATATAGGCGTGTTTTCGTGATGATGTACATTGCAGCAGTCTGTAACCATTTAGGTTGATCTCATCTTCAGTAAATCCCGAAATATCAAAATTTTCAAAAGTCGCAATGTAATTGTTTTCGTGAAGTTTATAGTTGAACTTGTTTAATGATGAAATGAACCCAAAACAATGCCCGTTCCTAAAATTTCAACCATTTCCTTGCCCAATAACGGTAAAACATTGGGTCTGGCATAACGTTCTGATTTTGATGATCATAGAAAAATGGCGAATTACCAGCATATGTCTTTGAATGAGATACAAATCTGACGAGCTCAAAAATAGAAATGGATCCGTCCGAAGCAATACCAAAGACGTTTCTATTGAATAGGATCTTATAGCTCAGCTGAACCGAAGGCCACATTTGGTACACGACTTCAGCTTTCTTTTTTTCTACTTATTCTGCGATCGGTCACATCTGACCATTACTCGCAGGTGTGCATTACATACACACCTGGTTTGCAGGATGAAAGCCTACACAGTAATAATGTAATTTAACCTGCACAGGGCATGACTCTCCCTGCACAGGGGGCCTCCAGTCAACGTCCATATGCGAAGGACTGTGCACTTTATGACATTCATCCCTGCAAATGATGCCAATGGAGCGTGTTCGGACAGCGAAATTTTATCGCCGCTGCCGGGGATCGAACCCGGGACTTCTAGCATCAGAGGGAAGTGCACTAACCACTGAACTATCACGCTCCATCTAGTGGACCTCTGCCAAGACTGTTCAAATTATAGCCATGAGGCCAAAAATGGCCCTGTACTGGGGTCCACTAATTGACCTCTGCCAATATTGTTCAAATTATAGCCCTGTTGCTAAAAATGGCCCGCCCAGGGGCCCACATGTTTTTCAAAGACTTATATAGGGAAACTCTTTTTGTCTGAAACCAGAAGGCCCAGGCCTTTGATATTTGGTACACACCTTCATCGGTAACAGGACACTTCGGCCCCAAAACCACCTCGGCCCCTAGACACTTCGGCCCCTAGACACCTCGGCCCCAAAACCACCTCGGCCCCACATAAAATTGAAACCCTAGACGGGTCGGCCCCTGGACACCTCGGCCCCTAGACACCTCGGCCCCATATACCTAGACACTTCGGCCCCACTTTGCTTTCCATGCGGCTTCCACTAAAATAAGAGGTCGTGTTGGATGCCCGATGAGTTTTTTTTTATATATGCTGATTGGATTATTTTGATAGGGAGCCTCGAATATTTGAACCTATAATAGATATATTTATTATATATTAAAACGTTACTAAATAGAATATCTATAAGCTAATTTAAGGAGAATGGAAGGTACATTTGAAAATTCCCCTCTTTTATTTCTATGTATAATTCTAATTGCATTCCGGCATGCTTTAGAGCAGGCTCTTTTTTTCTACTTTTCTGCTCTTTTGATCATCTATAGGCTTTTTTTATTAACCGAAATAATTCCACACCACAAAAATACTTTTTAAATTAATTTCAATAAGTTATCCTTACTAATTGGATGGAAACCTGGATGGATCGGTGGATGGGGCCGTAACCCCCCCCCCCCCCACCCACCCACCCTCCTAAAAAAAAATAATAATATAATCATTCCTTGATTTCGCCAACCATGGTGATGATGAGGGATAATCTTATATTTGTTTACATATTTATATATTTATTAATTAATTAATTTAATTATTTATCCTGCCTCGGTAGCTAAGTCGGATGCGCGTATGACTGGTGATCAGGAGGACCCCAATAAAGAGATCCTTGATGATAAACAGATCATTGTTATCAATTTTCACACATTTGATTGTCATTCTAGCTCTTATTAAAGACAGTAACGAGTATATTGTATACTTTATTTATTTATCTATTTATTTATTTATTAGTCACATTTCTGACTATCAGCTACTCAAATTACTTGATACACGTGTATTATATGTATATATTAGTGGCAAACAGTGTAGATCTGGATGTGCACTGTATGCAAAGTCTTCACTGCGAATTGCTCAGTATGTTTCCATTGCTATCAATTTTCACACATTTAGAAATTCCTATTTGATTGTCATATCAGCTCATATTTAAAGATGGACAGTAAAAAGTATACTGTATAATTTATTTAATTTATTTATTAGTCACATTTCTGACTATCAGACCCTCAAATTACTTGATACATGTATATTGTATTCATTTAAATTTCGCAAACTGAATGATGAGTGTAGATCCAGATCAGATGGATCTGGATGTGCACTGAGTGCAAAGTCTTCATGGCCCTATATATTCTTTTAGAAAAGGCTCCTTGACAATCAGTATCAAATATTCATAATTCGAACAACCCGCTAAACCCCACTTTTCGTGATGCTGACCCAAGGTCAACGTCACGGCTGAAGGCGGCGGGGATTAGCTGTCCTTAAGAGTGTAGTCCAAGTTTACCTGAAAATGTCGTGTATGCTTTGTTATATTTATTATAAACGTCTCATTGGTTATTTGTTATTTGTATATGAAATAAAAAAGCAATAAATTAATTTGATCTTGTTTCCTAACAACTTAATAGAAGATTCCGTTAAACCAAAATTATATAACACACAACCTGTATCTTGGAGCAGAAACAAGAATTACGAAAACATGCCTGTATAAATGCATTGTAAACTTTACCGCCGTAAAAGCTTCATTATAAGAGTAAGAATTGTGGTATTATTATTATTTCTGCTCAAATAAGAAAAATAAGGTTTACTATATAAAAAGGGGTTCAAGGGAGTCAAAATTATAAATGCGTGTCTTCGTGATGTAAATAATGTATGCCCCTATGAGCCCCAGTTTTCCCCATATAAACTGGAGTTTAGCGGGGTCTTCATTATACGGGTTTGTTAACATGATGTTTTTATTGTTAGATTTGACGTTTAACGCTCCATCGGTCATTTTGGAGACGTTGCCTCCAATTTTGTGAGAATTTTACCCGGCATTGAGATGAAATGACATCTCAAGCCCTGCAGCCCATTGAAACCAATAGGGTTTATAAGTATGAACGGTCCGACTCGCACCGCTTTACCTGGCCATGCTTAGAACCTCTAAGCGATTTACCAGTACTGATGCCACAGGCTGTCGGTTTCTTGAATTCTCGATGGGCGGGGCCGATTTAACGTGATATAAATGCTCATACCCTAACAGATATCAAAAGTGGGGCCGAGGTGTCTTTGGGGCCGAGATGTCTAGGGGCCGAGGTGACAGTGGGGCCGAGGTGTCTAGGGCCGAGGTGACTAGGGCCGAGGTGTCTAGGGCCGACTTGGTTTTGGGCCGACCTGTCTAGGGGCCGAGGTGGTAGTGGGGCCGAAGTGTCTGGAAATCCCTTCATCTAGTGTGCCATGATTATTCGATATATTGCCCATGGGACCGAAAATGGCTTCGCCACCGGGCCCCACAGGTTTTACATATACTTATATAAAACATACACCTATATAGGGGAAACCGTTAAATTTTTCTTGTCCGGAAAGTCCTGGGACCAGTTGTTCAGAACTAACGACGTCGTTAGTTAACGTATCGTAAAACTTTGATCATTAAATATGGCTAACATGCAAAATGTGTTGCTGAAATTCAGCAAAAAACACCAAAATTTTAAATATCAAACTTGCTAGAACAGTTAACAATATGACCACTTAAGCTAACGATGCTTTGAATAACTCGCCCCAGGCCTTTGATATTTTATATGTAGCTTCGGCTTCTCTACCAAATTATAGCCCTGTGGTCAAAACTAGCCCCGTCCCAGGGCCCACTTATTTGACATAGACCCATATAGGGAAAACATTTAATAATCTCCTAATCAGAAACCGGAAGGCCCAGACCTATGGTATTAGGTACACAGCTTTGTCTAGTGAACCTCTACAAAGATTATTCAAGTTATAGCTCTGGGGCCAAAATTCGCTCCGCTCAGAGGCCGAAATGTTCTGCATAGACTTATGTTGGAAAAACCTTAAAAATCTTCTTGTCTGAAACTAGAACACCCAGGCCTTTGATATTTGGTACATATCTTCCTCTTGTGAACCTCAGCAAAGATTGTTCTAATTGTAGCCCTTGGATCAGACAATCCAGAAGGCTCACACATTGGATATTTGGTACACAGCTTCCTCTAGTGAACCTCTGCAAAGATTGTTTTAATTGTTTTAATAATGGTCCTGGGGCCAGGCCTACCTAGTCAGAAACCAGAATGCTCACACATTTGATATTTGGTACACAGCTTCATCTAAAGGACCTCTGCCAAGATTGTTCTAATTATAGCCCTGGGGCCAGGCCCGCCTTGTCAGAAACCAGAAGGTACAGGCATTTGATAGTTGGTATACAGCTTCGCTTTGACCTCTACAAAGAATTTTCTACTTATAGCCCTGGGTCAAGGTCCCACCTTTACAGAAACCAGAAGGTTCATGTATTTGATATTTGGTACACAGCTTTGCCTGGTGGGCCTCTGCAATTATTTTTAAATTATAGCACTTGAGCTAGAAAATGGCCCTGCCAAGGTGCCCACATGCTTAACATAGACTTATATAGGGAAAACTTTGATATGATATTTGGTACACAGATTTCTACGAAGATTGTTCAAATTATAGTCCCGATGCCATACATTGCTGTTTAAGGGAAAACCTTTAAAACTCTTCTTGTCTAAAACCGTCAGGCCCTGGTATGTAGCTTTATCTAGTGAACCTCGCCCAAAGTTGTTCAAATTATGGCCCCGGGGTAGAAATGGCCCTGCCACGGAACTCAAATTGTTTACATAGAACGCCATATTCGGAAAGCTTTAAAAAATCTTCTTGTCTGAAACCAGAAGGCCCAGGCCTTAAATTGTTGGTACATGGCTTCATCTAATGGATTCAGGATCCTAAAACGGCTCCACCAACGAGCCCACCTGTTTTACACTGACCTGTATAGGAAAACCTTCTGTTAAAAAAACGGAAGACTCTGGCATTTGATATTTGGCTTATAGCACCTCTACCAAGATTGTTCAGATAATACCCATTGAATGAAAAATGGCCCCGCCCAAAGGTCACTTGTTTTACATAGACCAATATAGGAAAAACTTTAAAAATCTTCTTAACTGTAACAATAAAGAAAAGGCCTTTCAAATTTGGCACATATCTACATCTCATAAGCAAACTACAGTATCATGTACATCTCTTAGCTCAGGTGAGCGATATACGACCACCAGGGTCCTCTTGTTTTGGTATAAAATTGCAACAAATAAAACAACCCCGGTAATCCCAGAATTTGAAATGGATTTGTCCAAAATATACTGATGTGGGCGATTCTATTGCCATATATGGGCTCATTACGATACCATATCCGGGTGGCATTGTTTGTTTTGGCTTTTAACGGTCCAGGCAACACTGTTTAGGTCATTTAGCCGGTCAGTTTTCCTATCCACACTTTTTCTGGGCAGGCTTATACGTAAGCGGTTAACCAGTACACTGCACATTCTTTCGCCAGAAACTGACAACAGCCCTTCTTGAATCAGCGGAAGGGAGAGAATGACCGTAAAAAAGATTTCATGATCAATCTGCACGAAAGAATGTTGCCGGCCCCGGCAGGAATCGAACCCGCTTCCTTATGATCACCAATCAGACGCGCATCCGACTGAGCTACAGAGGCCGGGTGACATAGTGCACTACATGTATTTCATTTTTCCAAAACTGTCATTTTTCTGAAAAAAAAAAGCTGTGATAATTTCTTATTTATATTCCAAATTCCATATCATGTCTGTGCTCGATAGAATTGCCTCTTTAAGGCTGTTTGAACGAGTACACATAGCTTAAATCTTGGAGCAGAAATATGAAAGTTTATGTATAACCCTACTAACCCCGGGTTTCCTTTCATAATATAGGGCTTACAGGGGGTCTTTATTACATAGATTAGTTAACCAGGGTCCAGTTGTTCAAAGCATCGTTAGCTTAACGAGCTCGTTAGTGGTCATATCTTTAACCCTTCTGGTAAGTACAATATCTACAATTGTGTTACTTTTGCTGAAAAAATGTGAGCAGCTTTTTGCTGCTTACATTTTTCCAGCAAAAGTATTAGAATATATGCCATATTTTAACGATATGTTAACTAACGACATCGTTAGTTTTTAACAACTGGCCACAGATCTTTATTGTTATTGTTAAGACGATTGTTTTCACTATCTTGGTCTATGTAAAACAAGTGACCCTTGGGCGGGGCCATTTTGATTCAAGGGTTTTCATTTGAACACTCTTGGTAGAGATGCTACAAGCAAAATATCAATGGCCAGGGCCTTCTTGTTTTTAACAGAAGGTTTTCCGTATGTAGGCCCGTGTAAAACAGGTGGGCTCGTTGGCGGGGCCATTTGAGGACCCAGAACAACTGGTCCCTGATGCACATTTATATGCTTCACTTGATTCTGGCGGAAGATTGTGCATTTTAATGGTTAGCGGTTCATGCATAAGCCTGCCAAGCTAGAAAAACGGACCGGTTTGACCTAAAAGGGTGGACTGGGCCGTTACTCCATACAAATAAACAGAAATCCGTGGAAACGGGTTTTATAGAGGTACGGTCCATGTGAATTATGTATCAGCAATTGAATTGATCTGTGATACATGGATTTATCAATCAGCTCGAAACTCGACAACTGGCTCGGGCGAAGGAAATTCTGAGATATGGCATGTATGACTGTTTTAGACTCAAATTAGCAACTTTAGTCTGAGCATTGGATCTAAAGATTGTTCCCCTATAAAGTGTGAAGTCTCTGATCAGCCTTCACAGCCACACAATGTGATCTGACTGTCTGTCTGTCTTTTTTTGTTAGCATGGCTGCGAACTGCCACTAATTGATTTTATTTTAATATAACTGGATTTCTTTAAATGGAACCTCCTTCATTCAGAATTAATTGTAACCCGTATCTATAGTGATTAAAAGTCCTTATTTGGCTTATATGAACTTAGTTACTCGTGAAAATTAAAATAAAAACATTTGGAATATGTACTTATATTTAATGGGTATTGTAAAGTGAAATGGGGTCTTCGAGTATGCGCGCGCAGCGTAGACCGTGATCAGACTGCGCATCTGATCACGGTCTACGCTGCGCGCTCTATTGATGCCATGCGACTCAAACCTTGTACATGCAGGCCGAGAAGACAGCATTCTAGCAATTAAAGTGTGAAAGTTTTTTTTTTACAAAGCGTACACTCGCTAGTGACGGTCCATGTATTGATACTCTTAAATTCACTTCACTTAAACTTAAACAGCAGCTTACACAAACGTATGGGCAACATCTGAATAGCCCTTGACCTTAAATGTCCGCAGTTGGATTTTTAACTATTTCGGCAGATTGCCTGTAAGTGACACAATAAAATTGATGAAATATTCAAACTGCAAAATAACAAGTTTTGTTGCCAAGATTCAGTGAAATATTTGGATGGTATTTGATGTATAACATGACAAAATATTGTCGTCTACTGCGTTTTCATTACTTCAAAAATGCATTGAATTAGTGCTGGATACTAGGAAGCGATGTAGAAAATTTTCTTGCGGGTGCGAAAACGTTGACACTATATTTTTGTACGCGGACCCAATAAATGTTACTTTAACATTTAAAACCGATACAAAAATGTAATATTAGTTTGTGCAACACAGACAAAATTTCTTACAAACGCTTTCAAAATTTAGAACTAAAACTATAGCAGCAAATGACAAATAGCAGAACATTAAGAAAACATGCCTATATACATGTAATATTGACCCCTTTGAACCCCACTTTTATATAGAAAAACTGGGGTTTACATGGGTTAACCTTATTTTTCTTATTTCTGCTTTAAAATATAGATTGTGGGTACTCGATAGAACCGCCTCAACGAGGCGGTTCTAAAGAGTATACACAATCTATAGTTTGAGCAGAAATAAGAAAAATATCACAATTTTTCATCATAAAAATTTCATTTTTTCGGCGATAAAGGTGGCAATGTATTTGTATAGGCGTGTTTGCGTAATGAGTAAAATTGTAGAAGATGAACTAACTAGTAAAGGAAGAGACATGCTGGTGTCCTAAGATGTTTTGATGTAGAAAGACGATATTACGAAGGATATTAATTGTATGCAAACGTGTGAAGGTATTTAAAAGTTAAACTAGTTTTCCTTTGGAATATTAGTCGATATATGCCGGCCCCCGCCCATGGGAGCTTTAAGAAATAAATCGGCTGCATGATGCTTCCACGCAGAGCTGAAACCGACCCGCACACGAGTACTGGTAAACCGCTTAGAGGATCTAGACTCTCCCAGGCAAAGCGGTGCGAGTCGGACCGTCCATGCTTACAAACCCTATTGGTTTCATTGGGCGGCAGGGCTTGAGATGTCATTTCATTTCAATGTCAATGGGTAAAAGTCCCACAAAATAGGAAGCAACGTCTCCAAAATGACCTATACTGTGATGACGGGGACGTTAAACCTCAAGTCAAACAAACAAACTCCATATGTGACTGGCGTCCCAAAAATTGAACATTTATTACGAAAACACGCCCATTCAAATGCATTGTAAACTTCACCCCCGGAAAAAGGAACATTTTAAGGCAAGAAATTGTGATTTTTTTATATTTCTGTTCAAAATATAGATTGTTGGTACTCGATAAAACCGCCTCATCCAGGCGGTTCTAACGAGTACCCACAATCTACATTTTAGAGCAGAAATAAGAAAAATAAGGTATACCCTTGTAAACCCTAGTTTTACAAAATAAAAGTGGGGTTCAAGGGGGTCAGAATTATACAGGCGTGTTTTCCTGATGGACAAACAGTGAATACACAGGCTGATCACGGTCTTTGCTGTCCTCTTGTGAACAGTCAACAATCTTTTTGGCAAACAACAATTCCAGACATCACAAACAGCGGGCCAGCCTCGGGCCGACTTCACGGCGTATACCCCAGTCAGCAAAGAATGCCGGGCCAACGTTGGACCGACACGAACTTGGTATCGCTGTTGACCCGACGTTGGCCCGCTGTTTGATGATGGCTGAGACCCATCTAGCCAACGTCGGACCAACAACGATACGACATTATTTGAGCCCCGACAAGCGAATTTGTTTCTTCGAGCATTCCGTCATGACAAATTTTAACTGCGCATGCCTAGCCATTCAGAGGGACCAGGGATATGGCTTTCTGCCTGAAGGTTCCCCTTGATTCACTGCTTGTATGAGCGAGCAGCGAAGGTTCTGGCGAGACTGCGCGGATGCGCAGGCTCGCCTGAACCTTCGCTGCTCGCATAGGCGATAAGTACCAAAATCGCTTGACGGGGCCAATTTGTAGGCTGGGTATGTCGTATCGATGTCGGACTGATGACGGCCCGTCATTGTTTCCGGTTGGAATGGTGCCTATGCACATGCTGGTCAGTTCTAGTCACGTTTTCTCATGTCATGACTTATTAGGTTTGCACACAGAGCATTTGGGTTAGCGTAAGTCGTGTTTGGTTCTGTTCAGATATCCTATGAAGTAGTTTGATCACGTTCCGTGGTTAACCATGGTTAACCAGTGGTTAACCAAAGCGTGATCAAACTCAGTCTGGTAGTAGTCTGGTAGCATGGCTGGAAAGTATGACGTCACTGTGGTCGAACCAGACTACTGCGCGGGTTACTCTGGTAGATACGCCACACCATACGTAACAAAGATGGCGGCGAAAGGGCGAACACTAATGTCCGGGAATTGTTCCGGAAATGGCCGGGAATTATCCGGGAAATGTGGGGTAGTGGTGCGTTATCCCTAATATCTCCACTTCGGGTGGTCAGAAACGAATAAAGTTAGTATCAAATAAAATTTTAAGCTCCATACTAAAATATTATTAAAAATATTTTTCATTTTTTACATTTTAAGGGTCCATTTCTGAAAATTTGTCCGGGAAATTCCCGAACAAATTAACTTAAAAAAATTGACTCCTAAATTGTAATTTTTATTGTTTATTTTTATCTTTTAGAATGGAGCTTAAAATTTCATTTGATACTAATTTTAATAATTTCTGACCTCCCGAAGTGGAGCAATTAGGGATAACGCACCACTAACCCCATTTTTCGGAAAATTTCCGGACATTAGTGTGCACCCCTTGGTTTGTCTAGACTGCTACACAGACTTCTATTTAAGAAATATATGGTCTGTGTACCAGTCAACCAAACATCTACCAGACGTCGTTCGATCACATCGGTGAAAGAACACGGAAATCATGGGAAGAACGTGCATATTTTGACTTCCGCTACAAGGTCTGGTAGATGATCGAACTCCCTCTATGTTATAAGGATGTTTTCTCAAGGCGTGATTTTAAAATGATTATGCAGTGAGATCTCACAAAAGCAATGTAATGTGTCTTAAAGGCTTGGTGGTTTGAGCATTCGACGTCAAGCTGAAAATTATATATTATATATTTTAGAGCAGAAATAAGAAAAATAAGGTTTACGCCTATAAACCCCAGTTTTACTATATAAAACTGGGGTTCAAGGGGATCGAAACTATAAAGGCATGTTTGCGGGATGTAATGAAGGCATTGTCCATTCTTTAGTGGCTGCTGCACATCTATCATTGCTATGTTTGTACATTTTCAGAACCGATGTGACCTCACTATGGAACTCGTGGCCGTGACGTTTTCCGTCTTAGTTTCTGGTGTCTACGGGCAATGGGCAGGGACCAGCCTGACAACAGCATGTGAAGAATACATTCAACCATTCCCCTGCCCTGGTCTACCCTGTGAAAAGTGTGCCTCATGTATTTATAACCATTTTTTCGAGTGTGAATGTGTGCCGCAGTCTTTCAGCTCGGTTTATTCAGATCAAGGTGAAATATACGCTTGTTGGTGAGTGCATTTTGTTCATATATAGAGGATCTTACACGAGTAGTCATTTCAAAATATATTTATGAAACGAGCCTACGGCGAGTTTCATAAATTTATATAAAATGGCCATGAGTATAAGATTATGTTTATCATATGACCACTTTCAGTTGGATTTTATCGCCTTTTAAAATTGACAGTTTTTCCACAAAAATGCGCTGTTGACATGGACGTAGGCATGACGTTCCTTAATGCCCCCCAAAACAGTGTTATTACACGTGTGGTCAAACGATTTTTATTACACGACATTATCCACTGCTATCAACGATGTCATGTGGGCCCCGTCAAGCGATTTTGATACTTATCGCCTATGTGAGCAGCGAAGGTTCAGGCGAGCCTGCGCATCCGTGCAGTCTCGCCAGAACTTTCGCTGCTCGCTCATACAAGCAGTGAATCAAGAGGAACCTTCAGACAGAAAGCCATATCCCTGGCCCCTCTGAATGGCTGGGCATGCGCAGTTAAAATTTGTCATGACGGAATGCTCGAAGACACAAAATCGCTTGGCGGGGCTCAAATGATAAACATGTATACAGTGAAATTCCGCGATGAAAAACACCTAAAATTAAGACAATCTGCTTTCAAAAGCTTATTTAGAAGGGTGCAGTTATTCTTTTTACGTGTTTTCTGCACATTATATTCCCTTGTTAAGGATCACCTCTGGGGCTGTTCAAAAGTAGCACTAAAGACCACTTTTGAACAGTCAAAAAGGTGGTCTTAATATAGGAATTAACTGTACATTTTACTTAGATTTGCTATGCTAACAGATCCTTCTACCCATTATCATATTTGCCATACTGAATGTTCAGAGAAATACAGCAGGATGAAAAGTTGTCCGGTATTTCAAAACGTTTATCACCATGTTGTAGGTACCTATAATAGATGTCAGATGTGGCCCCTTTCGTTCTTTTAAGCGTTGTACTAAAAATATCAGTAGAACCTTGGGAACCCGAGAAGGGACATGATGCTTTTTAATATGTTGTGCGAACAAGATCTTGAGTTGTGCGAACAAGATATTATCTTGTGCGAACAAGATAATATGCTGTGTGCAGGAGATATTATCTTGTGCAGACAACATAATTTATCTTGTGCGGACAACATATTATCTTGTGCGCCCAAGATAATATCTTAATCGCACAACTTAATATCTTGTGCGCACAATATATTATATTGTTCGCACAACATATTATCTTTGTTTGCACAAGATAGATCTTGGGAAGTTGTGCGAACAAGATATTATCTTGTGCGCCAAGATATTATCTTGTTCGCACAACATATTATCTTGTGCTCACAAGTTATTATCTTGTGCGGACAAGATAATATCTTGTACGCACAAAATATCATTATAAGAAAAGTATTCAGTACAATATTTGTGGTAGCTTTTTCCGTCAAAGTTTTCCAAATTTTCTACTTGTCATTTGTATATGTGTTTAATTATTTCCTATTCTGTATACGTATATTCAACCAGCACAGCAGATTCACCTTTCTGAATAAACAGTATTTCATTGATAATGCTCAACCTCATATGCAACACAATCTGTGCTGGAAAAGTTATTACATGCATTTTATCCAGCTGCAAACAGTGTAGATCCATCGATGGCTTCTGATCAGAACCTAAAACGTTTGTCATAGTTTCAACTCTCTCTCTTCTCCTCGCTCAGTCCCACCACTGCATCCCGGCTCCTGAATAACAGTGATCAGTAACAGAGCGCATTCAGCGATGTTTCAATAACAACAACAAAATTCTACCTGTTGATGCAGGCCCTACACAGGGTGGGGAGGGGTGCCAAGGGGTGCAAACCCCCCCCCCCTTCCCTTTTTTTGGGGGGTGGGGGGGAAAGATTTTCAAACTCATGCAGTTTTTCACCCTCTGCAAAATACCTGAAATTCGTACACCTCCCCCTTTTTAAGAGTCTGCGTACTTATCTGAATCATGTTCAAAACTAACTTAACTTAATAGTTTCATCCTGCCATCCTGCCAGCTTAATAGTGTCCTCCTGATGCCATGCTATCCTGCTAACTGAATGTTGCAACCTGCTGTCCTGCCATCCTGAAACTTTTATTTACCTATATCCAAGATTAATTAATTACTTTTTTTCAGCTGGAGTTTCACCATATTGTTTAGTTTTGTCTGTAATTTACGTAAGATCATGGATAAGTACCTTCTACTTGGCAGTAGAAGCCACTGCGGTGCAGTGGTAACGCTACTCGCCTTGGAAACCAGGGGTCGCATGATCGACCCCGGGCTTCTCCAGACTTTCGGATGAGTCTTTAAACCGAAGTCCCGTCTCCGTATGACCTAAGCTGTTGGTGGGACGTAACACTCAAACACACATATCTATGCGCACGGCTGTTTGAAGCCATTGTCAAATGGACCGAAAGCCGTGCTCAAACAGCAAAAACCATGTTCAGATCATGAAATTCGCGTCCTGTTTGAACATAGATTTTGAGCTTTTGGTATCACAAGACTGGCCTTGCTTTGTTTACGTTACGTTGAGGGACGTAATGTTATCGCCATGAACGTAGCGTTTTAGGGTTCTATGATAACGTCAAGTGGTTACTGTGTAACAACGTAATTGTAAACATTCTGAACTGGCCGCCATGTTGGTTCGCCGGTCGCATTTGAAGAGTTTATATGGAGTTTATATGGAGCTTTAGGGCGTTTCTTCAACATTTGCTGTCGGAATCGTGAGTTATGCAAGAATAACGATCATCCATGGTTATTTCATTGCATTAACCTTAGCCGGATCCCTCGGAAGATATTTGAACATTCGGCCTGCCCACGGGCCTCTGATGTTCAATCAGAGCACATACAATACTTTAAAAGTCACCCTCCATACCCAAAATGCCTATCAGCGAGCGTAGCGAGCGCTCACTACGCTCGCCATATGCACGAATAGGGCGTTTAGTCTTCTTGATCAGCCGATTTATTGCATTGATGTAACGTCAGACGCCCGTGGCCTGCCGGCCTCATGTTCAAACAGCTTCCTCGGCGAATGTTAATGCATGAAAAAACATGGTTGATCCCTATGCTCACTCTACTTGGTAGTATCCCGTGTTGTAGTCACTCGACATGCAGTTAACGTTTAATCAACGTTGGAACAAAATTAAAAACGTTGAATCAACGTTGTGCGCCTGCAAGGTGTAGTATCATGTTTTATTTCATATTTTATAGGTATTTTAAGCTCTACTTGGTAGAACCGAGATGTTGCGAGGTGTACAAAAGCCAAATGAAAAGAAACGGGTAAGTCAATATCTGCATATTAGATGATAAGACACACAAATCTCCTAGGGGATGTGGTACTCGCCGAGATACCTTTGGAGCAGGACTGTAAGAATCAACAGTTGCAGCTACCTCGCTCACAGTACCATTTGAGGGAAATGGGAACACCTCCTAGGAACAAATTCTTTCCTTAAAGAGTAGACCCCTTTTTCAGTGGGACAGGGCTTATAGAAAAACGAACAGGAAGTCCCGAATACTGTCTCCCTTTGAAAATGGCGAAAAAAACTGTCAGGTGTTCCCATTCCCCTTAATGCACATTTGAGCCCCGCCAAGCGAATTTGTGTCTTCGAGCATTCCGTCATGACAAATTTTAACTGCGCATGCCCAGCCATTCAGAGGGACCAGGGATATCTCTTTCTGTCTGATGGTTCCTCTTGATTCACTGCTTTTATGAGCGAGCAGCGAAGGTTCTGCCGAGACTGCGTGGATGCACAGGCTCGCCTGAACCTTCGCTGCTCGCATAGGCGATAAGTACCAAAATCGCTTGACGGGGCCCATTTGGTAACTGGATGTAAACTGTTTTGTTTTAGCTCACCTGGGCCGAAGGCTCCAAGGGAGCTTACAGGATGGTAGTCCATCCGTCGTCACCCGTCCGTCCGTACGTCCGACCGTCGTTCGTCCACACCTTTGACCAGTTATATCTCTGAAGCCATGGAGGCTGATCTCAATTATTTCTCATCTGTAGCATAACCATTTGTGAGGCATTGATGGCATTAGCTTTTTATCGAAATTGAATGAAATCTGGTTGCTATGACAAACACAAGGTCCCATATTCTTACAACGGCATAATGCTTGTCATCACCGTAGCACCTTCAGGTTTGATCGGATCTGTCTGAAACTTTTATGCAATGCGACCGAGGCTGAAAACTCTGATGAGTGAGAAAACGGGCAAAGTCGGCCCATTAATCATAGAATTATGTTCCCGTGATTGCTGAAATTGCCATTTTTTTACCTTGGCATCACCCTAGCCCATTCAATTTTGATCGAAACTTCCTGAAACTTACATGTAAGTAAATCAGGGATAAAAGCTTGGATAAGATGTCGGCCTATTTGTCATAGTGTATGCCCCCTTCTTTGCTGAAAATGCCCATTTTTTTACCTTGTCATCACCGTAGCCCCTTCAATTTTGATCGGATCTCCCTAAAACTTGCACATAAGTACACTGGGGATAAAAAGTCGGATAAGTACGAAAACTAATGAGGTCGGCCTATCTATCATAGAGTTAGGTCTCATTAATTATAGAAATGCTAACTTTTGACCGTGTCAGCACTTTTATTCCTTCAGTTTTTATCGGATCTTCTTGAAACTTACATATAAGTAAGTCAAGGATAAAAGCTCGAATGAATTCAAAACTTGATGAGGTTGGCCTATACCTATGATAGAGTTACATCTTTTGATTTCAGATTATGCTTGTTTTTGACCTTATCATCACCGTAGTTCAGGTTTTATCAGATCTACTTGAAACTTATATGTAAGTAAGTCAGGGATAAAAGCCCGAATAAGTTCGACAACTGGTGACGTCGGCCTATCTATCATAGCGTTGCGTCCCCTTGATTGCAGAAAGTGTCTATTTTTGACCTTGGCATCACCGTAGCATCTTCAGTTTTGATCGGAACTTCCTGAAACTTACATATAGGTAAGTCAGGGACAAAAGCTCGGACAAGTTTGAAAACTGGTGAAGTCGGCCTGTCTATCACAGAGTTATGCCAAAGTCTTTGTTGAATATGCCCAATTTGACATTGTCATCATCGTATCCCCTTCAATTTTGATCGGATCTCTCTGAAACTTACTCACAAGCAGACTGAGGATAAAAGGTCGGATGAGTTCGAAAACTGGTGAGGTCGGCTTATCTAGCATAGAGTTACGTCCATTTGACTGCAAAATGCCTATTTTTACCTTGTCATCACTGTAGCCCCTTCGGTTTTTATCAGTACGTATAAGGAAGGCATGGATAAAAGCTCAAACGAGTTCGAAAACTGGCGATGTCGACATACATCACGAAAATATGCCTATATAATTTTGACCCCCTTGAACCCACCTTTTATATAGTAAAACTGGGGTTTCCGGGGGTATACCTTATTTTTCTTATTTCTGCTCTAAAACATAGATTGTAGGTATCCGTGAGGCGGTTCTAACGAGTGCCCACAATGTATATTTGGAGCAGAAATAAGAAAAATATCACATTTTTTCATCATAAATTTTCATTTTTTCGGCGATAAAGCTGACAATGTATTTGTATATGCGTGTTGGCGTAATGTAACTCGTAGAGTTATGCCTCATTCTCCACCCCCCCCCCCCAGATGTTCATTTTTGGGCACTGTTATTACCAAAAGATCTTCAGCTGTAATCGGATCGTCCTGAAACTGACACACACGTAGGTTGGGGATAACAGCTTGGATGAGTTCGAAAACTTGCGAGGTCGGCCAGTCTGTCAAAGAGTTATATCCCTTTGATTGCTGAAAATGCCCTTTTTATGTCACTGGTAGCGATAGAAGGGACATATTGTTTTTGCCCTGTTTTTGTCGATTTGTTGGGCAACTATAACATTTGTCATAACTTATGAACCGTTTGAGATAGCGCCTTCACATTTGCATGTAGGTTCCTTGTGACAAGGCTTGTCTGGAAAGGTAATTAACATATTAAATCCTGGACGAACTATTCCACTTTATACATTTATCTTGAAAGATCCGTTTTCAATGTTATGGGTGTCAGCTTAGGTTATTTAAAGAAATTAAGTATGAAAATGGCTGAACATTTTGCAAACAGCGAAGGCCGCGATCTGCTCTGGACCTGTACTGTTTGGGAAATCAAAGTTTGTTTGAGGTATTTGGTTTACATGATCAAGATGGGTGTCATGGCCATATATGGAAAATATAGTATTTTTTATCTCATGAACTGGAAGACCTTGGTATACAGCAATGGCAAGTATTGTCCTATCAAGTATGTAAATTTGACGCTCTTGTTTGACCAATCAATGATTAATTTCAAAATAACTTGGCAGCAATCACTGTGGGGTAAACTTCAACTAAGCCATTATGGTCTGTTGAAAAATGGTTCCAAAGGGCCGAGCGACTTCTGCCTACTTTAACTCTGGTGAGCATTGTAGCACTTGGGCCACTTGCTTATAATTTTTACAACAGTAAAGGTACTTTAGGGGAATGGGAACATATTGCACATTTTTTCAGCCATTTTCCAAAGGGAGACAACTTTAGGGACTTCCTGTTTACTTTTCTATAAGCTCTGTCAAGCGGAAAAAGGGATCAACTCTTAAAGGAAAGAATTTGCTCCTCGGGAGTAAATTCTTTCCTTTTGAAATTTGACCCCAATTGATATGGAAGACAAAAATAGTTTTGCAGGAGTTGCTTCCCCTGGAGGTGAACTCATTCCCTTAATTTGAAACGACTTGCTTTACAGTAACAACTTATGCCAGCATTGACGGGAACACACGGAGCACGCAGATACGCTCTGTATATGCAAAAACATGCAATCTCAATAATAATGATAATAATAATAATAATAATGATTATATCACAACAGAATCACCGCCTTGGAACGGTCAGTACAAATCTATCTAAATATTTTAACATTCTGCACAGTATTCGCATACATAGCTAATGGAAGTGCAGCTTCCGAAGTCGTAGCTCCTACATAAGCAACATTTGTTTTCAATCATAAGCCCTGGTATCAAGTTTCACAAACGGTGTTTGATTAGTCAAATTTGCTCTTCAGAACTTCAATTAAAAGAAGCAAATTCTTATGATACCAAACCCCCGTTTTGGGATTTACAATTATCTATTTTAGATGGGTTTGTTTCATGCAAATTATGACAAAGGCGATTATTTGGATTTTGAGATTGTAAAGTTTCCTTTCTTGGATGGTGATGTTCCTCATGCGGCATTCTACGGTGTTTATAAATCGCAATTAATTCGGTTTGCGAGAGTGTCTAGTCATGTAACTGACTTCAATACTCTTAATAAATTATTAACTGCTCAAGTTCTTAATCAGGGTTGTCGGTATCATAAACTTCGCAAACCCGTTTCCTAAGTTTTATAGACGTCATTTCGATTTAGTTTCAAAATTCAACGTTGGACTTAAATCTCTTCTGCAACATGGTCAATCGGAACATGAATTTTATAGTGACTTATTATATAAATTCAGAAAAAAATATATGCTTGTAATGATTTCAGTACACACTTTCGTAAAATCATTCTTCGATATAAAAAGATTAGGCACACCATAAATGTTATAAGACAGACTGCATGCATTACACGGTTGATAACTTCCCTCTTGAATTGCACGCCGGCGGATCGGGCCTCAGACTCTATGACGGCTCTAGGCTAAAGACTTACTTAAAAACCTAAGTAGTGTCGGTTGGTGCCTGGTCCAGCCCTGCGGATCCAACTGCTGTTTTGGGGTGTTTTTTTTTTGCTGCAACATTTCAGATATTTCATGCTGTCGAGTTCTCATCGTTGTTACATTTCTTTATTCGTTTTATTTTTATTTTTTTTTTATTTTCTCGGAGCTGTTGCACTGATGACTTAGAAATCCGCCATGCGACATCACGAAAACACACCTATATAATTTTGACCCCGTTGAACCCCACTTTTATACAGTAAAATTGAGGTTTCCGGGGGTCTACCTTATTTTTCTTATTTCTGCTCTAAAACATAGATTGTGGGTACTCGATTGTGGGTACTCGTTAGAACTGCCTCGATGAGGCGGTTCTAACGAGTGCCCACAAGTTCTAACGAGTGCCCACAATCTATATTTTGAGCAAAAATAAGAAAATATCACAATATTTCATCATAAAATTTTCATTTTTTCGGCGATAAAGGTGGCAATGTATTTGTATAGGCGTGTTTGCGTATTGGACTGAACAAATTATTTGTCCAAACCACGACAGAACCAAGTGCGAGGATTGTGGCCACGTAAAATCGATTTAAGCCCCCACCCCCAAACCCCAGTAAGATAGGTTGCAGTAACCGTCTGACGTCATCATAGAACCCTAAAACGCTACGTTCAGGGCGATAACATTACGTCGCTCATCGTAGTGGAAACAAAGCAAGGCTCGTCTTGTGATATCAAAAGCTCAAAATCCATGTTCAAACAGCACGCGAATTTCATGATTTGAACATGGTTTTTGCTGTTTGAGCACGGCTTTCGGTCCATTTGACAATGACTTCAAACAGCCATGTGCATAGGTATTTATGCAAGAATAGTGGATTAAATATGCAAGTAAGTTAGATACGCTCCATAACGTTACATATGCGACGTCCTTAACGACGTCGCGTTTACTAATGACGGAATATTGACATTTTTGTACAAAAACCTTGAAATAAATACGTTTCAGACGTCATTTGATATATAGAGTCTTGCATTCTTGCTCATGTATTACTGAATTTATTAAACTCGTTGAGGAAAATGGATAAAATGCTCGGCAAAGCCTCGTATTTTATTCCTTTTCCTCAACTCGTTTAATAAATTCAATAATACATGAGCACTCATGTAAGATCCTCTATTATGCATCTTGGCTTGGCGTTATAATTGACCCCCATAAGCTC
Source organism: Lucinisca nassula (assembly GCA_963580285.1). Classification (NCBI taxonomy): domain Eukaryota; kingdom Metazoa; phylum Mollusca; class Bivalvia; order Lucinida; family Lucinidae; genus Lucinisca; species Lucinisca nassula. The sequence continues at coordinate 60,063,245 of OY757014.1, forward strand.
GAACAACTCCTGTATCGAACATTTTATGGTCCAAAATGTGTTCCAGCACTTGATGTTTGACTGCTATAGCCGGAAGCTGGGTCTAGTGTTTGTTACTTAGACTATGGTATTGATTTACTTGTGCCGCGTGTGTTGTTTCAAGCCTTTTTCTCCTTTATGGCATTAGTAATATTAAATTATGGTTCGTCCTAAGCATGCACGTTTTAATTAAAAATATTAAAAATATTAAAATAAAGATACAAAAACTTTTAGTGTCTGTGCTTTTCAAACAAATAACATTTTACAGCTATAAATCTTCTCGTATTAACCGCTTAGATGTTTTTATGCATACTTTTATCATATTATTTGTAGGCTGGTGTCAGGGGAGTCTGCGGATCCATTCATTGGTACGCTTCCGGATTTGGCCGACACCAATAAGAGAGACAACGACAAAAATCTAAATTCTACAACGAATGACGGCGAAAGTGGTATAAATACCTCAAGTGTTGATTTTGAAAACAATGCTATGACTGAAACTGATGATAATCAGACTGAGGATCTTACAGATGTTGATATTACAGAGAATTATACCGATAATGCTGAAGAAGAAACAGGAACAGACAGTGAAACTCAGGATGATAATCGTACAGGTAAATCTGATGACAAAGACAACGACAAAGACAAAGAAAGTGGTCAGGATTTATCTGACAGTAGAAAGAGACGGGATAGCTTGCTGATGCAAGCACTCATGCTTACACAAGATTTGTTGAAAGCTGAAGGTTTGCTGAGAGACTTGCAACATAGAGACAGAATAAAATAAATGTCCATGACAGGATGTATATGGTTTAGATTACGTATATGACCTCATCATTTTTTAAGCATTTTTTTCTTTCTAAAAACTATTACAACAGCAGCAACGCTTTGCGACTTTGTGAACAATTCGATCGTTTTCGCATTTTAGTTGTCGACAGGAGTGATTTCATTTTCATCTAAGACTATCAAGCTTATTACTTATTGCTCTACGATGCCTCTGTGAAGTCTTTGGGCTTTGCGATATCGTGATATCTACACGACGTTTCGCATGCAAATTATTAATGATATCAGATGGTTGGTACTCGTTCATGCCTCTCTATTCTCTCTTTCGATTGCCATGGGGCTATACTCGGAAAGTCCTTGCCATCAGCGAAGACTCTGATCAGGCTGATCAGTCTACGCTGGTCGAACAAGTCTTATCATAGGGGTTTTTTCGTTCGCTGGTTCATTTAGTTTAAACAATGCGATTTGCTTGCCTAGTCGTGAATGTTTTTGTTGCTGTATTTTAATTGAAAAATTCATTCTTACGCTCAGTCACCCTGCTAAGCTTGGCGAATGCAATCATTCTTCATACATTATACGTCAGCTTAAAGTTGGATAATTCAGAGAGATAGCTCAAGTTAACTCCAACAAACTGACGTTTAAAGCCTGCGCAGCAAATGTTTATATCAGCCTGCGCTTCCTGCGATAATTGATTAGGTTCGAACATATTGAAGATCCAGACATACTTAATCTCGATAGTGAGAAAACTTGGTCAGTTAAGGTGAGGGATTATCGTGTGATGCCGCAGTCTGCGCGAATATATGTCTTTTCTTAGGAGCGCCAGTTTGATTTAACATGGAAAGCGATTAAGACCGTTTTGAATTATTCACTTCGTTGATTAATGATAGCCACTTGTATAATCCGCTTTGTTGCAGATTTCACAAAGTCATAAACATAAGTTATAAGAGAGCGATTTACTCGGTTGCTATTGTCTAGAAATAATTTACAACTGGTCTAAGACATTCATGTGAAAAACATTAAGAGGCATCTATTTTTGAACGGGAATGGATACAGCTGGTGGATTTTTCCACCATTTTTGAAAGGGATGCAACTTTCGAGACTTCATGTCCGCTTTTCTATCAACCATGGCCCACGGAGTTGCTTCCCTTGAAGGTGTATCCATTCCCCTTAAATTAAAACCAACACACAAGTATTTCGTGCAATTTTCTTCGACCTTGGTCAAAACATCCAAAGTTAGCGAATATCGGAAAACAGTATATTGCTTCCAAATCAGTCGCCATATATCACTTCATATTATTTTGCTTGAGAAAAAAAAAAGATTCAACTTGAACTGTTAATACTAATTTGTTATGAAACCCAGATTCAATTTTGCATTAAAGCCTTTTTTTACTTAATGTTAATTCAGTTGTACCGCATTTGTATAAAAAAGTCATATAAACTCCATTGTTATACGTGTTATCAACTGCGAAGTCAAGCAAATTTCAATAATTCGTTGAAGAGAAATATTCACGCGTTTCTACAACGAGAAAAGAAGGTAGCTCACAGTAAGAAATAAAATAAAAGGTCTTCCGGATCCGTGTAATTAGACTCTCTCCTTCACTACTGAGTATTTTGAGAACCATGGCCGTTTCTGGGTGACTTGAGTAAGCGCAGTCTGACCTACATTACGCTGTACAAAAACGCGCCTATTTTTGTTGTAATATGCATGTTTTTAATCACATTTCTTTATCTAATTCCTTTTCCTTTTTCACTGCATGTTACACCCATTTTTGTCTTTGAGATTATAATTATTTATGATAACGAAGATCCTCATATTTATAAAATCAATGGCATATGGGAATCCTCATGACAATATGTCACATGATCAGGCTAAAAAATATAAAAAAAAAAATAAATAAAATGTAATATTTAATGCACTATTTATAACTTTCTCTTAAACCGATGGCTTATTTATTTATTTATTTATTTATTCAAATTTATTTATTTTGGACTTGAAGCACTCTGAATTACAAACTGTTTTCCAACGGCCCAAAAGTGGCCTCTTTAGACACTTAATAAAGTAATGAGAAAGGAAGAATAACTAAATTAAAGGCATTTATTCTTAAATATTGGGGACTATTATGTCATTACATAATATTATGTAGCCTACAGTGCTGGTGCTTCTCTGTCTTTAACAGGTAAGGGGCCTCCTTGGGGAAAATCAATAATTAACTAACTGTTCATTATAGGAAATTGCAATTTTTTGTCAGATAAAACACCGTTATGGAGAAATGAGATGTTGCACTACCGGTATGTCATATGGGAGTAGTACCATTTATGATAATTTAAAAGAATACTATTTTAGTGGTAGTAGTAGTAGAAGTAGTAGTAGTAGTATTTACACTTGGCCTCTGAAACATGTATAATAAAAGCATCATTTCTTATAATTTTTAACCTCAAAAATATTTTCACAAACCGTGCTTATAACACGCTTACAATGAATGAAATAGTAAACATGTAGGCTAAATTTTTTTATTTACTGTGACTCGAACTTTTGATTGACCTAAACTGTTCACATGTCACTAATACTATGGTTTAAGACTTCAACACGGCAATTCTTACACATTTTATTTACACAAGTAATTCTTGAAATGCAGCAATTCTTACACGAAGGTTTTACATGATCTTCTAGCAGTTCAGCAAGAAATGGTTGCACATCACATTCTGATTGAGAGCATAAAGTTTGACTCTGATTATTTTACATACTCGAGTAACATATAAACAGATCAGTTGATGAATAATATGAGGTTGCGTAAGGACACTTTGTATAGGAAGTTGTGTTCCAAACTTGCCAACTTATACATTTTGCTATGCCCTGACTGTTGATATACACAATCAATATGCTCACTTAGAAGACGTATAACTGCTATAAGCACTGTAGTCACAAAATGTAATATAAAGCTGTCCACAAGATATCGTTTTATTATATTTCTCATTATTTTCAAATGAAGTTCATAAGGAAAGGAAACATATTTACAATTCATCCATAATAATGCTGTGTTTCTTGACTGTACAAATTGCATTTTTCTAACAATTCAACTGTAGGTTGCGGGTTGAAATATTGTCAACATAATGTAAATAAAATAAAATTGGATTTATAAGGGCACTACAAGAGCATGTTTATGTGATGAAAATGAAATTTGATAAACACAAGCCAATATTGTTTGAAGGAATATACATATACATAATAATAATAATAGTATCACAACAACAACAACAACTACTACTACCGATAATAATGAAAACGATGATGGCAAAAATTAAACTATTACTACATGGGCCTCTGCCCATTGGGGTAAATAAATAAACTGGGCTGCATAATGTTTCCACACAGAGCTGAAACTGACCGCACATGAGTAGTGGTAAACCGCTTAAAGAGTCGAGTCTAAGCATGCCCAGGCAAAATTCAATGCGAGATAAAAGCTCCACAAAGTTTGAAGCAAGGTGTCCAAAATGACCAAAATAGTGTTGACGGGGATTCAAACAAACTACTGCTACTAATTCTACTACTTATAATAATAATAATAATAATAATAATAATAATAATAATAATAATAATCTAACTACAACTCTTTACTACTAGCCTGCTCAGGCAAAATGGCGCGAGTCGGACCATCCATGCATATAGACCCTATTCATGTATTGGTTTCATTGGGTGGCAGTACTTGAGATGTCGTTTCATCTCAATGAAGGGTAAAACTACCACAAAATTGGAAGGAACGTGGGACGTTGAATCCCAAATCAAACAAACAATACTACACCTATTACTTCCCCCACTTCTTCTACTACTACTCTACTACTACAACTACTTATACTACTACTACTACTACTACTACTACTACTACTGAAATAATAATGATAATAATAATTTAAATAATCAAAACAATGATTTTAATAATTATCCTTTCTATTATTTCCACTTCAACAGCTACTGCTACTTCTACAACAAATATTATGATTTTGATTATTATTAATATTATTATTATTATTATTATCATTATTATTATTATTGTTGTAATATATGTGTTAGGAAAAATGAATAAACACTTGCTGAAAATTCAGCAATAATAATAATAAATATAGTAAATAATAATAATAATCATATAATGTTATTAATCAAGTAATTTCATATTGGCCCAGTTACAGGTCTGAGGTCTGTTGTATTGGCCCGAGGCCAATACAGCTGACCGAGGACCTGTAACTGGGCCAATACGGAATTACTTCATTAATGACATTTTTTTTAATTGACACCATTTAAAACATGATTATTGATTTTTGACTATAAAGAAGACCTGTCTCTTTGCTGATTGCGTTTGTCGGTTTGTAATATCCCTAAGGCTGTGCCGATTGATCAGTCATTGTCGAATACAACTCTGTTACACTGTTAAATTCAAACACGGTTCAGTGTTCATGTCGACACGGTCAAAATAATTCTAGTTTATAAGTTTATAAGTAAACGGTTTAATAATTAGATTTAATTGCCTTTGTCTTTCCAAATCAGTGCAGTGCAATCACAATCGAGTCACTTGATATGGCACTTTGTGTCATATCTTCTCTTGTTATGTCCCTTTCTCAAACTACAGTGAAATTCCGCTATTAAAACCATTTAAAATTAAGCAGTTTTTCTTTCTTCGTGGTTTTGCACACAATGTCGTCTGGTCAGGGATCACCTTTGGGACTGTTCAAAGGTGGTCTTTAACTTAAAACATGTAACCGCAGTGAAAGTACCGCCTGGTGATTATCGGGTGGTTAACAGCGGTTTTACGGGAACAAATCTTCATCAGTATCTTCGGCTGCGGTTAAAACCTTCCAAATATGATTTTTTAAGAAGAATTCGTCTTTTAGCTGATTTTAACAGCGGTATGCAATATTCCACTGCATATAGCCCATTCACATACAGTAGAACTTACACTGGCTTGGTCACCCATGGGACCACGAAAATGTGTTCAAGGTAGGGATAGTTCCAGCCACTGATGGTTGATCATAAGGCAAGGTGAGGTGGCATATTTGGGTATAACTGTACAATTCCTGTATTAAGACCATCTTTGGGACTGTTCAAAAGTGGTCTTAAACCTAAAGGTGGTCCCTGACCAGAAGACACTGTTTTCAGAAAACGCAACTTGTGACAAAGAATAACTGCACCCTTCTAAATAAGCTTTTTAAACCAGAATTAGACTAAAAGGCATTTATTCTTGATTATTGAGGACTATCGTTTCATTACATAATATTATGTAGCCCTCAGAGCTGACTGAAAAGAAGTCCTCTGTCTTCAACAGGTAAGAGGCCTCCTTGGGGAAAGTCAATAAATTACTTACTGATGACTGGTGTACATTATTGATTTTCCTCTTAAGTGCCTCAGTCAGGGGATACAACAAGAGCTACTAATCACCCTATTAAAGGCCGCCTTTGATCGGCTATAGTCAGTATATCACAGGGGGCAGTAAAACAATTATGAACACACGGTGTATTCTACTGTTACAGAATAAATGCCTTTAATTTTAGGTGGTCTTATCAGCGGATTTTTACTGTATTCTCCATGTAAAAGAACAAATAACCCATATATGACAATGGACTCTTGCGCCTGATAAGTTTGGAGTGTTCCATTTTCAATTATACGGGCGGGGGTCAAGTTTGTTTTGTTTGAGGTAAGTTGAACACAGATGCATGTACTTTTGGCAAACAGTCTATATCAAGATCAAGATCAGATCGCCAATGTCTCAAAAATGGAAGGCTAGGCATATAAGGATTGATGGTACGTCGCGTGTGCTCATTAGAATCGCCTCATACTTTTTCAGGGTATAATTAGTAAATTATACCAAATATAGTCTTATCTGCAGTTATGGGAAATATTTCCTGGTGACTTAGCATTACGAAAACACGCCTATACAAATACATTGTAACCTTTATCGCCGAAAAATGAAAATTTTAGGATGAAAAATTGTGATTTTTATTCTTATTTCTGATCGAAATATAGATTGTGGATACTCGTTAGAACAACTATATTTTAGAGCAGAAATAAGAAAAATAAGGTTTACCCCTGCAGGCCCCAGTTTTTCTGTATAAAAGTTGGGATTCAAGGGGGTTAAAAACTATAATATAGTCGTGTTTTCGGGATGGAGACGAGTTCGAAAGAGCACTGGCAAACGAACCATCCGTGTTCGAGACATCGACGTTCGATTCGTTCTGAAGCTCAAATTAATCGACCCGTATGCGTATGCAGGTGTCAGGGAGGGTCTAACAAATCGGCTCGTATGCAGTTGTCTCGGAGGGTCATTTGTATTTGCGTATCCAGGTGTAACGGAGTGTCAAACAGATAGATCCGCATACTGGTGTAATTAAGTCGTAATTATACCAAATTTAGTGACACAGAGTCCTTTCTGATATTTAATCTTCATCAGTGTGTCTCAACCCCAAAGTTGTGAAACCGAAACGGATGATTGGCAAGACCCGGCAAACACAGCACATCCCCCTCCGAGCAAACACCGACCGACGTAGCTCATAAGACAGGTCAACTGGAGGCATCAGGCAAGAGACACCCACCCGCGGACTTATAGGCCACTCCAAACGAGCCAACATCAGCAACATGGCCCACGCTCCACGGAAGTCCCGGGCATCAGGAAGGAGATGTCCAAAGTAGCGAGACTTGCTAAATTTAAAATATAGAAAAGTGGCAATCAAATCCGCTAAGATACATGTCTCACCTGACAAGTAAGTCTTAGTTTTAGAAAAAATAGAATTTTATACTCCAAAACTTAAAGATATAATATAGCTATTCAAGTCAGTACTTGAGTACTGTACTGACAGACAGTAATGGAGAATGAGAACGGAAAAGTTGACAACAGTGTGATGCCACAACAGACCCCTCATTCACGCACGAACGCACATACGGTCAAACACGGATTTAATGCAAGACCAAGAATCGTTAGTTTAGAGTTTTCACTTTGTATATCATGTTTGCTAATGTCAAAGTATCAGAAAAGAATGTACGCTTGTCTTGCTCGAATGTTCGTTGTTCGTGTAGGCGAAAGTGAACCTTTGAAATTAGAATTAAATGCTGGCTATGGAACGCCTCAACCATTACGAAAACACGCCTACACAAATACATTGCCAATTTTTTGGCCAAAACATAGAAATTTTAAGATGAAAAATTGTGATATATTTCTTATTTCTGCTCAAAACATAGATTGCGGGGACTCGATAGAACCGCCTCGACGAGGCGGTTCTATCGAGTACCCACAATCTATGTTTTTGAGCAAAAATAAGAAAAATAATGTATACCTCCTTAAACCCCGGTTTTACTATATAAAAGTGGGGTATGAGGGGGTCAAAATTATATAGGCGTGTTATCGTAATGTATCTTATGTCGAGATATGGCATCATGTTCTGTTGACATACCATTATGTTGTGTTCATATTCATTACATATTGTTTGTTTATTATGTTGTCTTGTTTGCTTGTCGTGTTATTGTGTTAATTTGTCATCTTAATAGCTTCCAATTAAGTTATATTCTGTCAAAAAAAATGTCATGTCTGGTCAATTTGCGATGCTGTTTTGTGAACTGGTCATCCTGTTTTCTTCAATAACAAAAGTATAATTTCACAGAACGATTTTGTCTGGTCACTTTGTAATGTACGCAGTTAACTCCCCACCCTGTTTGCTTCAAGTGAAGTATTATTCTATCAAAAAATGTTATATCTGATCATGTAGCCATGCTATCTGGTTAGATTGTCATTATGTTTGCTTCAACTGCGGTTATTTATTTGTCAGAAATCGTTTTATGTGATTCATTAGTAATGCTGTTTTGTTAACTTGTCAGTTTGTTGGTTTCGGTTGCAGTAATATTCTGTCAGGTAAAGATAAGTGTTTGAGTTTTACGCCCCACCAACAGCTAAGGTCATACGGAGACGGGACCTAGGTTTAAAGACTCATCCGAAAATCTGGAGAAGCCCGGGATCGATCCTGCGACCCCTGGTTTACAAGGCGAGTAGCGTAACCACTACACCACGGAGGCTTCTTCTGTCAGGCAATTAATAGTCCATTAGTAATCATGTGACCCGCCGTTCTGTTCGCTTCAGGTGCAGTTATAATTTATATTCAGAAAACCGTTACATTTGAAGGGTTTGTAATGATGACTTGTAAAACCGCCATTCCATTGTCTTCAGTGGTAATTTTATGTCAGAAAAGAAATATATCTGCGAAGTTGGCACTGTTGTCGAATTAAACCAACATTGTATTATTTCAATTGATCGTTTCATGCTGTTGAAAACTCATCATGTTGTTGTGACCTATATCTGGTAAAACCCAGTACCACCCGGTCACTTCGGCCTCAGTCGTTTCGGCGCAGTTAGGTTATCCGTTTTCATCCATATTAATTTACTGTCCCGCTTTTGGGTGTAGTTTTAATTTTCAGTTGGGTAGGATAGGGGTTTCCAAGCAAGACTGGCACTGTCGTAGTAGTAGTAGAAGTAGTAGTAGTAGTAGAAGTAGTAATAGTAGTAGTAGTAGTAGTAGTAGTAGTAGTAGTAGTAGTAGTAGTAGTAGTAGTAGTAGAAGTGGTAGTAGATACAGTAGCAGTAGTAGTAGTACTAGAAGTAGTAGCCTTTGTGGTACTAGAACCATGCAACCTTATCTGTTTCTCAAAGCATCTTTTTTTTTTTTTTTTTTTGTGGGGGGGGGGGGTGCGCAAAAAGAGCACAGTAGTAGTAGTAATAGTAGTAGTTGTAGTAGTGGTGGTGGTGGTATGGTTATATGAATTTTGATGAAGAAGCACTAGCAGACGTAGTAGTAAAAGCAGCAGTAGTAGCAGTACTAGAAGTTGTAGTTGTAGTAGTAGTAGTTGTAGTAGTAGAAGTAATAACAGGAAAGATAATAAAAGTAGCCTTTGAAGTAGATGTAGTACTAGTAAATTAGTAGTAGTAGTAGTAGTAGTAGTAGTAGTAGTAGTAGTAGTAGTAGTAGTAGTAGAAGAAGTAGTAGTAGTAGTAGTAGTAGTAGTAGTAGTAGTAGTAGACATAGTTGTAGTTGTAGTAGTAGTAGTAGTAGCCGTAGTAATAGCAGTAGTAGTAGTAAAATCAGTAGTAGTTGTTGTATTAGCAGTAGTAGTAGCAGCGACACCTGCAGTTGTAGTAGTAGTAGTCGAGGTAGTAGTAGTAATAGTAGCCTTTGTAGTAATAGAATCATGCAACCTTATCTGTTTCTCAGAGTCCCGATTGGTGGGGTGCAGAAATAGCGGCAGTAGTAGCACTAGTAGTAGCAATAGTAGTAGCAGTAGTTAAAGTAGAAGTAGTCGTAGTTTTGTTTGTTTAATTTGAGGTTTAACGTCCCCGTTAACACTGTATAGGTCATTTTGGAGACGCTGTTTCCAATTTTGTGGGACATTTACCCGACATTGAGATGAAATGACATCTCAAGCCCTGCCGCCCAATGAAACCAATAGAGTTTATATGCAGGGACGGTCTGACTAGCACCACTTTTCCTGGGCAGGCTTAGCGGTTTACAAATACTCATGTGTGGTCAGTTTCATCCCTGCGTGGAAGCATCATGCAGCCCAATATATTTCTTCAAGCCACTGCAGTAGTGGTAGTAGTAGTATTAATAGTGGTAGTAGTAGTTGTAGTTGTAGTAGTAGTAGAAGTAGTAGTAGAAGTAGTAGTATTAGTAATAGTTAAAGTAGTAGTAGTAGTAGTATATGTAGTAGTAGGGGTAGCAGAAGCAGTAGTAGTAGTAGTAGTAGCAGTAGTGGTGGTGGTGGTGGTAGTAGTAGTAGTAGTAGTAGTGGTAGTAGTAATAGTAGTAGTAGTAGAGTAGTGGTCAAATTCGGCAGTCGAAGCGATATTCAAACAAAACTTGAGTTAAGATGACAACATAATAAACTGAGGAGATATAAAGCTTATCTTACAGAATGAAAATGCACATGAAGGTAATATAATGACGAGTTAACTAGACAGCGTTACTAATGGATCAGACATAACGATTTTCTAACAGAATATAACTGCACTTGAAGCCAACACAATGACGATCTAACTAGATGGCATAACTAACTGATAGGACATAACATTTTTTGACAGAATGTTACTCCACTTGAAGCAACCAGGATGACGAGTTAACTGCGTATATTAAAACGTGTCAAGACAAACTCATTTTCTGACATTATACTATTGTTATTAAAGTAAGTAGGATGAACAGTTCACAAAACAGCACCGCAAATTGACCAGACAACTTATTTTCTGAGACAACAATATTCATTTGAAGCCTGCAAAAGGATGGGATAACATGAAGACATTGCAAACTGACCAGACATAACGATTATTTGGCTGAATATTACTTAAATAGAAACTAACAAAATGACAAGTTAACACGATAACATTACAAACAAACAAAACAACATAATGAACAAACAATCTGTAATGAATATGAACAAAACATAATGGCATGTCAACAGAACATGATGTCATATCTCGACATAAGACAGTTGAAGAGTTCCATAGCTGGCGGATGATCCTATCGCACTTTCTTTGCGCACTGCTAACTCGGTTTGTCGCCTGTGATTTTTGTTATTAGTTCAGACGCGTTGTCCAGCTTTCCCTTTGATGTTTGGGATATGCTTTTGGTTCTATTTCACCAGGTCCTGGGGTATCTTTACTCATATAATTTTGACGTATCCTTTGAAGTAACACATAGATGCTTAATAAGTAATATCGTTTCTTATTTACTTTCGATCTTGTGACCCGGTTGACGTTTCACTTAAACATGTAGATAGAGAATGATTTCGGCTGGAACTAAGGTAGCTACCTTGGTAACCAAAGTTACAGCCGAGCATCCAAGGTAGCCACCAAAGTGACGCCATCGGTCTACCATAGTTCAACCCACCTCATGGTAGAGTTGTTAAGGGGAATGGGAACACCTGACAGATTTTTCCGCCATTTTTCAAAGGGAGACAACTTTCGGAACTTACTGTTCACCATTCTATAAGCCCTGTCCCACTGAATTCTTTCCTTTAAGAGTTAACCCCTATTGACATGGGAGACAAAAATACTTTTGCAGGAGTTGCCTCCCCTGAAGGTGTACCCATTCCCCTTAAGGTACTGAAGAGCACTCAAGATGGCGGATGTTGCTGAAACGCAAGACCTGCGAATGCACATGTCCCAGATGTCTCGTAATGAAAAACATGATTCTTTTTTGTTTTGGAAGGTTGCAAAATGCTTTTTTTCGATCAATATATGATGCTTTTGTTTCAACGAAGGCCAAGAGACATATGTAGCGTCATGTTGTCATGACAATCTACTAGAGTAGCAACACTGGCCGACTTCACCTGGAGCCAATGGCTAGCGTTGGCTACTTTGGTCGTACAGCGCAATGAATGGTTAATTATATACATTTTATATATTAAGCCGTTAGAATATTTGAACGTATCAGTCCACAAACCTTTTCGTCCAGTCTCTGGAAGGAGTTTGTATATCATACACATGTTTGTGAACAGCATAGGTTCCATTGCTGCTGTGCTCATGTACAGGACTCTTTCTAGGACATGGTTTATTCGCAAACCTGATGCATCACGAAAACACGCATGTATAGTTTTGATCCCCAGTAAACACCACATTTGTATGGAAAAAAAACTGGATTTTACAGGAGTATACACTATTTTTCTTATTTCTGCCCAAAAACACAGTTGGGGTACTCGTTAGAACCGCCTCGTAGTGGCGGTTCTAAAGCGTTCCCACAATGTATGTTTTGAGCAGAAATATGAAAAAAAAAACTGGAATTATTTATCGTACAAAAATCATTTTTGGGTGGTAAAATTGTCAGTATGTTTGAATAAGGGTGTTTTTGTAATAAATTACTCTGAGCAATGTCATGAGCAAACCTGTTTTGCCATTTGCGAACAACAAAGTTGTAAACCAGTCTACGCATGCGCTCTGTCTGGTAAGCACCGTTGTTTCCCGGCTTTGATAGCAAAGTACATGTTCGTCTAGTTTCTATAGCTAATCAAAGCACTGAGAGTCACAGTACTGGTGTGTCGATTGTCTCTGGATGTAGTTAGGAAAATGAGCCTGAGCGTGGACTGTTTCGTTTAACACTTAAACTCCTTTACTGAAAGCAAACCGTGTGGACCATGATCAGACGCTGCGTTTTTCGGCGCCTGACCCTTTAATTCCTATACTCTAAGCAAACAGTGAAGACCCTGATCAGACGCCGCGTTCTGCGGCAGCTGATCTGGGTCTACATTGTTTGCCTAGCCCAACCTATGACTCCAGCCCAGATTTTACAGTTAACCTTTTACGTAAACACGCTGCCCTCACTGCGATAAAATTCTATAAATAATCTGCGTGGATTCGTAGTCACGTTAACTCCAGCACTAATAGAGGTTTTGTCCTTTATACCTTTGGGTCGATTGATAAACAATCGACCCAAAAATGTCACCACTTTTGCTAGTCTGTGTAGCTGAGTAGCATGGTTTAAGGGTAATGGGAATCCCAAGCAGATTTTTCCGCCCTTTTTCAAAGGGAGACAACTTTCGGGACTTCCTGTTCGCTTTTCTATCAGCCCTGTCCCACTGAAAAAGGGTTTTACTATTGAAGGAAAGAATTTGCACCTCGGGAGCAAATTCTTTCCTATAAGAGTTGAACCCTATTGACATGGGAGACAAAAGTACTGTTGCAGGAGCTGCCTCCCCTGAAGGTGTTCACATTCCTAGATCTATACTGTTTGTTCTACACTGTTTGCAAAGGTAGGGGTTGTCGTGAAGAGCAGGATAAGGGTTAAAATAGAGTATGTATCTGTTTGTTTTGTTTGTTTAAGAACTAGATCAGCTCTAGCAGTGATCTGTTGAGCAATATATTACTGTTTGGCGCGAGTGATTTACATGCATCTACTCACAACTGACCGACAAACTGTGATATATAACACAACAAATCACGCAATAGAGCTGATCTATTTCGATTCTAACACACTGAAAGTCGGCTAATTGTTGTTATTTCATTTATATTCTCTCAACATTCCGCCATTGTATGAAGAAATCACGCCAACATGCTTGACTGTAACACATGCAGTTACCATTTAATAAAACAGGGGTTTAGTAAAACCATTGCCTCCACTTCTTCTATTTTATTCAACAATCATTAACAGGATTGCAAGCCGTGCAGATCTGAATGAGATGGATCATTATGAGCTATTCCATCTAGATCTACGCTGTTTGCCTGGCTACTAGGGCTGGCTAATCGGAGCTGAAAAGATAATCGATTATCATTTCCTGTCATTGCGATCGATAATCGATTAGTAATTACTGAAGATATGGTCATACTTTTGCCTGTCTGGCTTTCTGTCTGAGCATGACTCCTACCATATGTTGTACTTTGCCATACGTATTTGAACAGACAAACCTGAGCAAACAGTGTCGACCCAAATGAAACGCCGCAGAATGCGGCGTCTCATCTTGGTCTGCATTGTTTGCCACTCATACAGCTATTTTAGGCATAACTTTGGGTAGAAAATTGTACTTATCAAATAATCGATTGCAAGCAAATCAGTAATGATAATTATTTTTGTGAAATTTATCGATTGAATAATCGATTATCCGATTAATCGTGCCAGCCTTACTGGTTACATGGTTGAAATGATTACGGCAAATAATGCATACTGCTAATTCAACACTTCTTGATACCTTAGGGGCATCAGAGGATGTTTGTTACATCTACTTATTTTAGAAATACGCGAACATTACGTTCTAAGAATGATATAGACTGTTTGCTCTGTGTCTTATGTGTGTAAATATATGTACATAATGTTGAATTAAAGCGATATTACATAATGAATGTCAATGGTGTGTTGTTGTTTTTTTCTGTCAAAACTACCTATTTGGATTTGTTTAGTACTAACGAGGGTCGTTCAATAAGTATCTGGCCTTACCTACTTGACTTCTTTTTTACCACATAGTCACCCCTCGGCAATAAGTACCTCCTCCATCGATGTTCCATGGCTGAAAGTCCGTTTTTGTAGAATTCAGGATCTTTAGAGTCAGTCCACCCTCCAACCGCTGCCGTAAGCTCTTCATCTGACCGGAAGGGACGTCCACCAATTCTTTCTTCAAGTTCGGAAACAAAAAGTAATCACTGGGTACCAGCTCAGGAGAACAAGGTGAACGGGGTAAGGGTTTGAAACCGTTACGCTTCATTGCGTCCACAGAAACTTTGCAAGAATGGACTCGAGCATTGTCATGTTGCAACAGCACACCTTTTGAAATTTTCCCCACCTTTTCTGCACTATAGCTGCACGTAGTTGGTCCAAACATTAGCATATTAGTCCCCATTAAAAGTCTGACCATGAGGTAAATAGTCCACCAACAGAACCCCCTTGCTATCCCAAAACACAGTTGCCATGACCTTGCCAACTGAAAGCTGAGTCTGGAATGTCTTTCGACGCGGGGAACAGTGACCTGTCCATTGTTTACTCTGCTGTTTAGTCGCAGGATCATAGAAATGGATCCATCTTTCGCCCCCGGTTCAAGAAAGTCTTCCGGATCAGAATCATACCTTTCCAAAACTGACTCAAACATGGACACTCGGACAGCTACACTAAGGCATTTTGGCACCCAACGCGCTGAAAGCTTTCTAATGCCCAGCCGTTCATGTAAAATGGTAAAAACACTATCCTCAGAAATCTCCAATCTTCTAGCCATTTCTGAAACTTTCATTCGTCTGTCCTGCTTTACTAGTTCCCACAGATTTTCACAAGGGACGTCATCCGCAGCGCTGACAGGTCTTCCACTATGATGCTCGTCTTCCAACATTACCCGACCACAGCTAAAATCAGCCACCCAATTTTTTACAGCCGAATATGAAGGAGCAGTCTTTCCGTAAACTTCACACAATTCCTCACATCACGAAAACACGCCTATATGATTTTGACTCCCTCGAACCCCACTTTTATATAGAAAAACTGGGGTTTACAGGGGTAAACATTATTTTTCTTATTCCTGCTCTAAAATATAGATTGTGGGTACTCGTTAGAATCGCCTCAATGAGGCGGTTCTAACGAGTGCCCACAATCTATATTTTGAGCAGAAATAAGAAAAATATCACAATTTTTCATCTTAAAATTGTCATTGTTTCGGCGATAAAGGTGGCAATGTATTTTTATAGGCATGTTTTCGTAATGTAAATTTGCTGATTCGTCTTCTTTTTCAAAAGCAGGTATCTAATCAGTCAGAATCAGAATCAGAATTGTTACTGGTGACACGTCAAATAACATTCATACACCAGGGCCTGTAATGTGGGATGTTCGTCAATAGCTCTAACCAAAGAGGTAAATTTAGCTACACAATCATCAGCACCTTCAGCTGTCGAAACAATCAAATCGGGAAGGGCATTCCGATCTCTAATGGTTCTGGGGAAGAACGACTATTTATAAATGTCAGATCTTGCAGTAAGAGTCGTCTGAAACGGCAACGAATGGTGATTTCCACAGTAACTAGCGCGGGGGGGGGGGGGGGGGGGGCAAGGTCGTCTGTTGCAATGCTGCCAGCACCCTTTAGACCATTTGAGGGTCTTCCCCCCAAATCCGTAACCAAATAACTTAGATTTAAGTAGTTCAAGGGGACGGGTGTCAAAAGCCTTCTCGAAGTCCAGAATAAATGTGTCCACTTGTCCCCATTTGTCCAAGATTTTTGCCCAGTCATTAATAACTGTGCTCAGCTGAGTTTAACAAATATGCCTTTTCCTAAATGCATGATGTCTGTCTGACAAAAGTGTTCATCCAAGTGGGCCGTGATGTTTGAGCAGACTATATGTTAAAGCAATTTACACAGAACACAAGTCAGAGACACAGAGCGATAATTACGGGTAAGAGCCCTATCTCCTTTTTTGAAGAGTACCTAAAACGCATACCTCCGAGCCCCAATCCCACACCGCACGGTGTGGTATTATCCATGAATGGGGCCGAACTTCCAGTCAGTCGAACCTCCATGACTCAGTTTTGTTAAACGCATCATTGAATTGACCAACTAGTTACTCTGCCCTTTCAGAGTCTGATTTGGCAATCCCGTTCCCTCCTTTTTTATTAAGGGGTGGGATACCTTGTCTTTCTTTCTTCTGACTATTGATGTAGAAGTCTCCGGGATTTACCTTTACCTCACCTACCAAGTTATTCACATACAAATCATATCAGTCTTGATTTCACGTCTCAAGTTTTCAAAGTTTGTCTTCCCGTCCTTTTTGCCTTTGCATGAATCTTATTCATTCTCCGAATTTTTCTTCTTATCTCTGGTGTGATCCAGGAATTAAAAGATACAGACCTTCTAGTTTTTGAGTGGATATGATTTTCGGCCGAAGTATGAATGAAAGAAGTTATCAAATCAAATTTCTCATGTACAGACCGAGCATCTGAATTACCATTAAAGTATTTCTCCTTTGCAAATCTGAGTGCATCCTTCCCCATAGTTTCATAGTCACCTTTCTGATTGGAGCGCTTTGGTGCAGTGGTAGCGCATCGGATCTGTGATCGAGAGGTTGCGAGTTCGATCCTTACGCTGACCAAAGTGTTGTGTCCTTGAGCAAGGCACTTCATTCACATTGCTTAAAAAATACTGGTTACCGCTCGTAATGTTCAGATGTGAGCGAGTAGCAGTAATAGGAGAAAACAAGATATGAGTACACCTTCCTCCGAGGTTTCTTTATTGGTGGAATGTGACAATATCGTGATCACTTAGCTTATCTGGGGAATGAATATCTTCAAATTGTCCTGGCAAAGTCGTAAGGATCAGATCCAATTTGTTCCAAGCCATGATCGTTCATAATGTCAATTAACATTTATCCTTCGGACTGACTCGGCATTGCGCCTTGTTTGCTGAGCCTGTCGGGCCAAACAATGTCTCTGAAAGTGAGGTCACCTAGAACATGTACAGCCGGGAGATTTTTACCCTTGTGCTGCGACTTAATGCAACCCAGCTGATCTTTAAACAACTGGAAGATTCCGACCGTACCATTTGGTGGTCGATACCAACTTGCTACGAAGTGAGAAGTTTTATTTGCAAAAACCTTAACCTAGACCGATTCGGTGTCATTTTCCAGTTCCATGAAAGGCATGTGAGTGATGTCTCGCTGAATGAATAACATCACCCCACCGCCATGAGAGTTCCTATCTTTTCCATACACACTGTACTGACAAGTTCTAGGGAAAAGCTCAGATGTGGTAATTGAACGGGCCATCTTTGTTTCCTGAATAGCAACAATATGCGGTTGAGACGTATCTAGGAAAGTTAACAGTTCAAGATTCTTTCCTCTTATTCCATTAATGTTTATACTGCAAAGTTTCAAACTTTTTACAAAATTCGACTTTTTTTCATCAGCAGTCGAAGATTTGCCCCTCTTGTCCTCTGACAGAGGTTCAAACCTGTTTGGCTTACTCAGTTCTATATATTCATCGAAGAAGGAGTCTGAAAAGATAAACTGCTCTGTATTCAATTTATGAAGACAATTCGGCAACACTGACCCCTGCGATGTTATTTTACCTCGCTGGAACTACAAATACTAGGCTGACCGATAAATTTTATGAAACCATTTATACGGCATTGGTGTATAATATGTGAAGGGCGTGCCCTTGCCACGGGTCAATAACTGGTCTAGGCCAGTTAAATATTGAACGACCCTCGTATCTATCGCAACAGCGATCAATGAAACTTAATAGCCCAGGAGTCAGTTGTTCAAAACTAACGAAATAATTAGGTTTATCATATGACGTCACATCTGAGAATGTAATAACGCCATGTAATAAATTCGCCAATCCACTAGTGGATTAAATATGCAGATTAGTAAGATGCGCCCCGTAACATGATGACGTCCTTAACATCACGAAAACACGTCTATATGATTTTTTATATAGTAAAACTGGGGTTTGCAGGGGTATACTTTATTTTTCTTATTTCTGCTCCATCACGAAAACGTACCCAAATAATTTTGACCCCTTGAACCCCACTTTTATATAGTAAAACTGGGGTTTCCGGGGGTATACCTTATTTTTCTTATTTCTGCTCTAAAATATAGATTGTGGGTACTCGTTAGAACAGCCTCGATATGGTGGTTCTAACGAGTGCCCACAATCTATATTTGGAGCAAAAATAAGAAAAAGATCACATTTTTTCATCATAAAATTTTCATTTTTTCGGCGATAAAGGTTGCAATGCATTTGTATATGCGTGTTTGCGTAATGCAAAAACATAGATTGTGAGTACTCGTTAGAACCGCCTCGTCGAGGCGGTTCCAACGAGTATCCAATATCTATATTTAGAGCAGAAATAAGAAAAATATCGAAATTTTTCATCTGAAAATGTTCATTTTTCGGTGGTAAAATTTACAATGTATTTGTATCAGCGTGTTTTCGTAATAATACGCCAAGTTTACTAATGGCGGAATATTGACATTTTTGTAAAACGGTCGTGAATAAAATGAGTTTTAAATGTCATATGATGAACAGAATCTTGCATTCGTACTCAAGTACTATTGAATTTATATATAAAGGTGCATTATTGAGCTGTCGGAAAAAAAGTGCTTAATTTTTTTTTTTTACATATAGAGGGTATTTTTTGTTTAAATAATACAAATGAATGAGTTTTATGTAATATTGCGAACAATTATGATCACAGGTTAAGTTTTCCTAACTATGCTACGAACACAGTTAGTCTATTTTTAATTTCGCGACAAAACTACAACGCGCGTGAATAATGACGTCATGCGGTAAATACCTAGAAAGGTATGCAGGGGTCATCTCAACATCGTTACACACAATTGTTGTGACAGAAATCGTAGATCGTAGTATAGTGAAATTCTTTTAAACTTTTTATGCGAATTCCAATGTGTAAAATGGAGTGAAATTCCGTCATTCTCTCTCTTTCTCTTTCTCTCTCTTTCTCTTTCTCTCTCTTTCTCTTTCTCTTTCTCTCTCTCTTTCTCTCTCTCTCTCTTTCTCTTTCTCTCTCTCTCTCTCTCTTTCTCTCTCTTTCTCTCTCTTTCTCTCTCTCAAAGTGTTTTTGTTTGATTTGAGGTTTAACGTCCCCTTCAACACTGTAAAGGTCATAAGATCATTTTGGAGACGTTGTTTTCAATTTTGTGGGACTTTTACCCGACATTTGGATGAAATGACATCTCAAGCCCTGTCGCCCAATGAAACCAATAGGGTTTATTAGCGTGTACGGTCCGCCTCGCACGTCGGTTCCTGGACAGGCTTAGATCGTCTAAGCGGTTTACCAGTACTAGTGTGTGGGCCGGATTCAGCTCTGCGTGGAAGCATTTTGCAGCCCATATATTTCTTCAAGCCCCTATGGGCTCTGAAAGTGCCATGTCCAACATGTTGCTCAGTGTTTTTTTCTCTCTCTCTCTCTCTCTCTCTCTCTCTCTCTCTCTCTCTCTCTCTCTCTCTCTCTCTCTCTCTCTCTCTCTCTCTCTCATTATGGGCTAGCGCACCACATTGGGCCAACATCGGGCCGACAGCGATACGACGTCGCCATGTCGTATCGCTGTCGGCCCAACGTAGGCGTAGTTCAGATGATTCACACACACACACACACACACACACACACACACACACACACACACACACACACACACACACACACACCACACACACACACACACACACACACCATTACCTACATGCTGCTCATTAGTCTCTCTCTCTAACGGTATAAGACAGAAAATAAATATTCTATGTATATATCGTCGGGCCGACGCTTGACCGACATTCTACGCTGACTGGGTGTCTTCCATTTAAGTTAAAGACCCCTACCTCAGTTTAGTTTTGTATTGGACTAACGGCCCAGTCAACACTATTTTATGTCATTTTTGAGCCGGTCAGTTTACCTGTCCACACTTTTCCTGGGCAGGCTTATACCTAAAGCCACGGTCACAAATCACTATTCGATCCCCGCCCGACTACTCGGGGACTGCGATGGGGTGAGATTGGGCTGGAGTCCGGTCGGCGTCCCGCCGGATGTTGGGGCGTCGCTGGTGGTCGGGAGGGGCCCGGTTAAATTTTAACTCGTAGTTAAAATTCTCCCCGAAAACTCACCGACTTCTAGGTCGATGGCACATCGATAAAAGTCGAGCAGAGCTCGTACCGACGTCGATGTCGATGGCATCGGCTGGCATCCGGTAGTCGTAAAGCGGACCCCGACCAATCAGATAATCGGGCAGTAATCGGCCGAGGCCCGACAGATGATCAAGCGGAATCCGCTGGACGAATCCCGGTTTCGACTGGCGCCGCTCGATCGCTGATTGACGCTCGACTATATAAGGGCCCGATATCCGATGGGTGCCAGTTTCTAGCAGACCAGTAGGGAGCATTGTACATAAACGTTTGATAACTGCCCATGCAAAGGACGGTACACGATCCATTGCTTCATCCACCATCAGCGGTAGCAGTTCTTCTCCCGCACACAAGGTTGCAAAGACCACATTGGCACGGTGCCGAGCTCTAAGCAGCCACTCCTGTAACCTCCGGATCCTTTCCTGGGGTGACGGTAGGTGCAGTGGTGGGATAAGAGGCATCTTGTTCCGCTTTTCTTCGAAAGTTTTCCTCGACGTCAAGAAAAAGGATGTTCACCCACCAACAGAGCTGACCCATTTGTTGTATAGGCAGGCGAGGGTGCAGTTTATATACCCCTGAACAACTGGACAATTCCCGGCTGGGGTAAACCCGTCCCTTGTCCGGCGGCCGGGAACTGGGCGGATATCTGCGGAACATCGACCGATGCTCGGGGACTAGTAACAATCGCCGGGTATACGGTCGGTAACCTGCAGTGCACCGGCCTATTTCCGCCCGGCGTATACGCCGATGCTTCCCCGCAAAACTTAGACTGACACCGCCCGATTCCCGGCGGATGTCTCTCTAGGCCCCACACGGCATACTTTTTACCAAAACCGAGCCAGACACCCATTTCTCGGCTTGGACTGCTCGGCCGACCACAACGTATAGTATAGCTCGGCCGGGGTACGCCGAATTTGTGACCGAGGCATCAGCAGTTAACCAGTACAGTGCACACTCTTTCGCCACTGACAACTGCCCTTCTTGAATCAGCGGATGCCCAGTGGTAGAGAATGGCCGTGGAAAATATTTCATGATCTATCTCCACGAAAGAATGTTGCCGACCCGGCAGGTACCGAACACGCGCCTTTCTGATCACCAGTCAGACGGTCATCCGACCGAGGTACTGAGGCCGATGATTATCATACGAGATATTTTGGCCAGCAATAATCAAGTGTATATAAATGTAAAGTGCAGATAACTCCATGTCAACAGACATACAACGTCTAAACAACGTCCAAGTCAACAGACATACAACGTCTAAACAACGATGCATTGACGCTGACGCAGCAAAGTCGATGCAACAACGAAATTGACATAGCGTGTAGCATCGGCTCCGGAACTTGTTACTCAAAAGTACCAGATTAATGTGGAAAATGATCATACCGACGGTAACGGGCCTCCGTGGCCTAGTGGTTAAGAGTGCTGACTCTTGATCATTAGGTCTCTCACCGCTGTGGTTCGAGTCTCGCTCGGGTCATATGTGAGACGCCAAGTTCTGCAACGGAAGGTAAGGTGGTTTTTCTCCGGGTACTCTGGTTTTCGCCCATCACTGATTAACGATCGCTCGATACGGGTGAAATAATCTTGAAAGGGCCGTAAAACCAAAACCAAAAAAAAAAAAATAAAATAAAATAAAAAAATACGGACGGCAGGTAATTACCTAATTTGGCGTTATTACGTAAAGCTAGAACCTAAAACCACTTCCCATCACGTGAACAAGCCGTGAAATTAAGACCCCACAAACATTTTATATAAAGAAAACTGGGGTTTACGGGGAATAACATTAATTTCCTTAGTTCTGCTCCAAGACATAGGCTGTGGGTACTCGTTAGAACCGCCTCAATGAGGCGGTTCTAACGAGCATCCAAAACCTATGTTTGGAGTATAAATAGGAAAAATATCACAAATCTTCAGCAGAAAAAGATGCCTTTTTTAAGGTTTGAGAAATTTACTATATCCCACGGATGTGTTATCCTAATGCCATATTAACTGAACTTATTTTCTCTGAAATTCTTGTGCAGACATTTTGGAAAGCTTTGAAAAGGTTTGAGGGTCACTGATGAGGCCTTATTGGCCGAAACTAGCTATTCTGGCCCAGAAAACATGTACACTCCATATGTTCCAGTTTTGTGGTGCATTCCTTGCTTCCAAAGGATATACACTTTCGGATGAGTCTTTAAACCTAGGTCCCGTCTCCGTATGGCCTTAGCTGTTGGTGGGACGTAAAACTCAAACACTCACTCACTCACTCCAAAGGATAACCATTTCTAGAACATATTTAACGTCACTATAGCTGGTGTCTGGGAATGTGTGGAGGTCGTAAAAAGTCTCCCTGCCCAACATCATAGTGTAGTTTATATTTTCTTGCCCTTCCAGTGTTGAATTTTGAAATTTTTGAGGGTCACTGATGAGGCCTAATTGGGCAAAACTAGCTAGTCTGGTCCAGAAAACATGTACACTCCATATTTATCCCCACGTTTTTCGAAGAAAAGTGGGGATATTGTTATCGCCTCCGTCTGTCCGTTCGTCCGTCTGCCTACACCGTTCATTGGAATTCAACCAAATTTGGTGTGTGAGTTACATACATGAATGGCTTCTGCAAGAGCACATTAATTTTTGGACCAGCCCCCAGGGGTCCCTGGAAGCGGTCAAAACGTGGGGATTTGCGATGGCGCGCCATCGACTGCGCGATCTAGTTTACAGTTTTGTGGTGTATTCCTTGTTTCCAAAGGACAACCCTTTCTAGGACATATTTTAGAAGTAAGTAGATGAGAGAAAGTACAAAAAAGGGACAGGGAATTATTGAAAGGTTGTGTGAGTGCTTTTCAGTTTAGACAACATGTACAATAGAAGTTGGTCTTCTGTCTTCATTCATTACGATAACAGGTCCGTGCAATGAACGCCCCTTTAAACCCAACTTTATAGAGAGAGAACTGGGGGTTACAATATTTTGTAACTGGGTATACAATTTGCTGCGTCAGCGTCAATGCATCGCAGTGATGTTGCATTGACGTTGACACGACGTTGTTTAGACGTTGTATGTCTGTTGACATGGAGTTATCTGCACTTTACGTTTACATACACTCGATTATTGCTGGCCAAAATATCTCGTATGATAATCGTCGGCCTCAGTACCTCAGTCGGATGCGCGTCTGACTGGGTATACAATATTTTTCTCATTCCTGCTCCAAGACATACGCCGTGGGTACTCGATAGAACCACTTCACTGCGGCAGTTCCAACGAGCACCAACAGCCATGTTTGAAGCATAAATGAGAAAACTATCACAATTTTTCACCAGAAAAGTAAATATTGTTAAGATATGAAAGAATGCACAAAGTCATACGGGTGTAACATCGTAATGGCTAATAGACGATGATAATCAATTTGAAAAAATAAAAAAAAAAAAAATAAAAAAAAATAATAATAATAAAATTCTTTCATGGGAGACCAGAAAACAAACTGTAGTAACAATGTACATGTATTTTCTACAAGATGTGCCTTTAATAGCTAATGGTACAAGTCTACTGCACTATATGTGTGACAGATAGTCGACGGAAAACAGAACCCTGACACCAAACATAAACATAAAGTCGGAATAGGCCTCATGAATCATCAGTGTTTGGGTAAAAGTAGTTATATGTAGAACATAGAAGTGTAGGCAATGATCAGGAATCGACACAATTTACCCACAGCTCCAACCAGAGTTACCAAAGGGGAAAGAAACACAAACATGAAACAACAGACCCTAATGGAAACATCAATAGCGGAAAGCCAAAAGGACAGTTACTTTTCCACAAAATGGCCAATTCTATATCCAAAACAAAATAAAATAAGTGATACAAACACTCAAAGACAAACCATAACAAAAATAAACAGCGACAGAAGAACCGCCTTGGAGCGGTCAGTGAAACGAATTCCACTGGGCTGGGCGAGAGAGGGGCTTTAATCTTAAAGAATTTATCTAACCTGTTGTTTATGAGTGAAATGTATCTCTCGCTAAGCACTTTATTCATAGAAACAAAATTTGTTTTCGTATATACAATATTTTGCTAAAACACACAGAGAGAGAGAGAGAGAGAGAGAGAGAGAGAGAGAGAGAGAGAGAGAGAGAGAGAGAGAGAGAGAGAATGTAATTGACCACTTCTGCTTTACCACCGTGTGAAAATAGTATTTTACGATCCTCTAGCGATATTTCTGGATTTACATTTGTGGTCAACCATGATTAAAGTTCAGTCTAAAACGTTCTTACTTTTGGGCATCTAAAAAATAAATAATGGATTTTTTCTGGTTGTTCATTGCAGTAACTACAACCCTGATTTTATTAATTTTAAATAGAAATGAATGTGTTACTAAATTTTTATTATTGATTTTGTATTGAAAGTCGCGTAGTTTTGTCTCGTGAAATGTCTTTAATGCTCTTTTTCCACTTTATCTCCTATCTCCGTTTGCCATTTTGTTTGTGTAATGTATTCGTTTACTCTAACCAAAATATCATAAATAGTCTAATCAAGTCTTGAAAGTATATGTTACAAACTACATTTTGTTTAAATTTAACAGCAAATACACGATTGAGTGAATTTGATCTTTTCATACTTGAGAAATACTATTTACTACATGGTGGTAGTCTAAAAATGTGGACCTTATATCATATTTCGCCTTTAACTGTTCAAAACTATAAAATAACACTTCCTCACTAGTAAGATCGTAAATTGCTCTTATGCCCATATCGCACCTATTTCTTAAAAACAATTTCCCATTACCAATGTGGTCTTTATGTCATAATGGGCATATAAGAATTTGCTTTAGGTTTTCTACGGGGACAGGTTTACAAAATTCCGACAAGCAGAAAATCCTTCAAAAAATGGATTTTTGTAGGTTGAAACTAAATTTCGCCGCATAAGATTTGGTTTGGACATACCTTATGATCACAAAATACTCAACAGCCTGGGAGCGCAGATCTTGTGACACTCATGTGATTCTGCTTGTTTATGACCTTACCAGATCATGATTAAATGGTCAACAAATAGATCTTATCTCGGGTTTAGCATGACCTTTGGCTAGGTGAATCACATGAAACTTCTTCGCAAGCTACTGGTACATGGATTAACTATCCAGTGAATTAAGTCTTTTCTGATTGAGAGAAGTCAGACAGTTGCACTTGAATGTGAGTACTCAGATGAGGTTCCAGTTACTTCAGGTGTACCACAAGGATCAGTTCTAGGCACAATATTATTGTTATTACACCTTAACGACCTACCCGACAATGTGTGGTCCCGGGTTCGCCTATTTGCTGGTGACACTGGGGTGTACCTGACCATAATTCTCCCTGATTATTCGGTCACCCTCCAGAGGGACTTAGACCGCCCCATCATAGAATCTCACTGGGACATGGAATCCAAACATAGAAAGGCGGCATAATGCTGCGTTTTACCAGATCTGCACTTCTTGTTTAAAATGCTGGTATTTAAGTGTTAAACTAACAGTTTTAGATTACAACTAGGATGAAAATTATTTTAGCTGCCCTTTATATTAAAGCGAAAGTAACCTTTTGTGAACGGAAAAGAAATTTATGAAAGTATTTTTATCTCAGGACATCTTAAGTTTCCTCAATACATTTGCACAAGAAAAATATAGATGAAAGATTTGCAAGTTGATTTTCCCCAAAATATAATCCTGTTTTCCGTTTAAAAATCCATGTCCCACAAGAAAAAGGTTTGGAGGTATAAACGGTTATTACAGCAAGTACTTTCTTGCATTAGCAACATCCCTGTGCCTTTGAAAATAAATTCAATTCTGTATTTTTCACTTTTACCAGGAAAAAAGGAAACCGCTTTATAGACTTTTTAAAAGTTACTTAAACAGCTGCAGATCAATAGTTCACATCAAATACTAACGACTCGGACAAAGCTTTCTATCAAAAAGGCTACCTGAATTGAAAACCAGATTTTTTTTACATGTTTATTCTCGATGGGCGCCATCATCTCCTTTTCTTGCGGTAAATCTGAAATGCTGAGATTTCATCAATTATGCCTTCCACATTTTATTTTCTCCATCATCAATGAAAATACCTTGAAAAGTCAGCTATGTAGCCTTCTTCCTGCGTATACCATAATGAAATCGCCTATCTTGGAAGCCTGTCATCACTGATAAATTAGTGTAGCTGTCAAATTGAAGAGATTTCCATCTTGCCAAATGCAAAAACGTATTCATACGCCTTGGAACTAATTTCCCCCCAAAAAAACAATAGTACACCATTGCTTTAAATTTAAAACATAATATTCATATTTGAAACTGTCTTGCGCCTAATTTCACGTACTTTCTAACATAATTTGTTCGTTAATTCATGAATAGTATGCCTTCATTTCTGAACTAGTTTCTACGTGTAACATTGTCCTGTTTGTGTTGTTCACCCCTGTTCCCAAGTAAACAAGTTGAAAAAGGTAGATTTCTTTTTTAACTTCTTTCAGCAAAACATATTAAAAGCATTGGGCTTCTATGGAATTTTACCCACCCGCACATTGGTAAGTAGGTGACACAACAGATCATTAATTGGATTAGATAAATATGTTCAAACATCAATTATTTGTTTATGGTGACTCATGTGAACAGAAAACAGCGTGTTGTTGTTAATGGTGAATCTTCAGTATGGGCGCCAGTTTTGTCTGGAGTCCCACAAGGGACTGTTCTTGGTCCTCTATTGTTCTCCCTGTACATCAATGATATTTCCTCTGACATTGACTCAGAAATAAGACTTTTCGCAGATGACTGTGTTTGTTACCGGGAAATTAGAGATACAGATGACTCACTGAAACTTCAGGCTGACATAGATGGATAAGGATGTTGGGCCCGAAAATGGGGCATGAGATTTCAGCCAGTTAAATGCAATATTATGCAGATAACAAGGAAGAGATCTAATAAAGTTGAGGCTTCTTACACTTTAGAGGGAACGGTCCTCGAAAATGTGAATTCCATTAAATACCTTGGTGTGACAATCACTCACGATTTGAGATGGAATACACACATTAGCAATATGTGTACAAAGGCGAATAGAACTCTTGGATTCCTGAGGCGAAATCTTCATCAGTGTCCCCAGGATGTGAAAGAGACAGCATACAGGGGACTTGTTCGCCCAATCTTGGAATATGGTAGTTGCATCTGGGACCCAAGCGGAGTGGTCCTAAATGAAGAAATTGAAAAAGTTCAGAATAGAGCGGCTAGATTTGTAACTGGAAATTACTGCTTTGAAACTGGGAGCATGACTGGAATTCTAGGAAAATTAAGATGGGAGTCTCTCAAGAAAAGGAGAAGAGACAGTAGGCTCATACTCTTATACAAAGGTCTAAAGGGTGCTGGCAGCATTCCAACAGATGACCTTGTTCCCCCGGCTAGGCACTGTAGACAGCACCATTCAATGACGTTTCAGACCCTTACTGCAAGAACGGATATTTATAAAGAATCGTTCTTCCCCCGAACCATTAGAGATTGGAATGCCCTTCCGGATTCTATTATTTCGACGGCGGAAGGTGCTGATGAGTGTGTAGCAAAGTTTACATCTTTGGTTAGAGCTAGGGACTAACTTCCCATATCACAGGTCCTGGTGTATGAATGTCATTTGACGTGTCACCAGTAACAATTCTGATTCTGATTCTGATGCAACAAATCAATGGGTAAAAATCACTGCTATAACATAGCAGTTATTGGAAGTGATCAGAAGCCTTTTGCACAAAAATCCTGGTGCTGAACAGGCTGCTTTCATTCTTTCAGTTCAAATATGGGGATAAACTGTTTTTATCTTATTTTTTTTTTTTTTTTTTTTTTTTGGATTTTATTCCAGTATCAAATCACCCACCTAGTAAACACAATCAATAATACAGTGAAACTTTGGTGCAGTGATTCATAAATTGTTATAAATTGCATGAATGAAATATATAAAATGAAATACTAAAAGCACCAAAGAAGGTCAATCATTTTACAAGCTAAATGCAAGAGATTGCAACACCTCAACCCAATCAGTGATCTTACTGCCAACTTGGTAGAACTGGTCATTTTTGGCTACCATACACTGAATTTAAAAATAGTACCAGGTGAAATAATTACATTTTTGGGGGGTGGGGGAGGAATCATTAATTTTCAGTACTATTTAGGTATTTTTCTTGAAATTCCACTCTTGCAGTGCCTAAAGGCAACCTTTAGCCACAATTCTATGATAGTACTTTACACATTTTTGTTCTGTGGATTAAGATATCATTTTTGCAAAACCATGGAAAAATGCAATAAATTACTAACATGGTGACTTTCCAAT
Organism: Lucinisca nassula; assembly: GCA_963580285.1. Taxonomy (NCBI): domain Eukaryota; kingdom Metazoa; phylum Mollusca; class Bivalvia; order Lucinida; family Lucinidae; genus Lucinisca; species Lucinisca nassula. Next base: position 60,092,456 of record OY757014.1, read on the forward strand.
AAAAATATTTTGCTTTCATATTCTTACATTTACATGGACTACCATCTGATGAAAAATCTGTTTGGGTAACTATTTGCAAATATGATTTTTTCAGTACCTCAAATGTAGTGAAATAACTGTATTGAGGAACCTTAAATCACCTTCTTTAAAGTAGCTTTTTGTTGTCTGTGGCGTTACTAAACCGTACAAATGTGAAATGGTTAGAATATACAAGATAAAAAATTGCAACATGTGTGCACGTGGCCGATCTCGAAAAAAAAACAACAACAAAAAACAGAAGACCATCATGAAAACATGCAATTTTGACCCTCTTAAACTCCACTTTAATCCAGTAGAATGGGGTTTGTAGGGGTGTACATTATTTTTCGCATTTCTGCCCAAAACATAGATTTTTGGTACTCGTCAGAAACCGCCTGGTCGAGACGGTTCCAACGAGTACTCAAAATCTATGTTTTGAGCTGAATTATGAAAAATAGCAGAATCTTTTATCTGAAAATTTTCATTTTTTGGTGGAAATATGTTCAATTTATTTGAATAGGCATGTTTTCGTAATGCAAAAAAATAATAAATAAATAAATAAATAAATAAAAAAAATAATAATAATAATGGCCTCACTCATAATCTTAAATAACTGGAGTATAGTATGCATATTACAGGACCTTCGTTTGAATAAATAACTCTCGTCAAAGGAATAAACACTTCTCAAAGCATAAACTAACGTCTATTCTAGTTGTAAGTTTCACAAGAACGAAGTAGAAACTATTTCAGCTCACTGAAAAACAAACTTTATTTCGTAAACAAAAACAACAAAAAGAAAAAAAAAAGAAAAAAAAAAAAGAAAAGAAAAACCTCCCATCACGAAAGGAAAGTTCCTTCCGTTGAATAGACCAATAGGGGACAGACTTTCTTCCAAAGTATTTTCAGTAATGAAACAAAGCGAAAGCAACGACAAAGAATTCTCAAAAGGAAATATGGCCCTGGTGTAGATTTCACATCTCCATCTGTTTCATGCAAAAATAGATTGATTTACGATCAGCACTAGCATTATAATCGATCCCTATGTGATGAAACCAAACATGATAATAACCACGGCCTTTCCTTCCAAACGATGTCAAAATGGTGTCAGTAGTTTCCAAATTTGCAATTTTGTGACGCAAGTAACCGTACAGTTAATTCAGCATTTTTTTCCAAGTTGCCGTACTTGAAAAATCCAAGTTGCCGTACTCCTCTGTATTTTGTTTTTTGAAAGAAAACTGCATTTTAAAGCGGACGTTTCATACTTATACACAAATACATTTCTAACCATCTGAAAGTTGTCCACATGAGTCTTTACTTTAATAAATTGCACATGTAGACAGATTGTTTAACATTTTGATACATAGATAGATAGATAGATAGATAGATAGATAGATAGATAGATAGATAGATAGATAGATAGATAGATAGATAGATATTTAGCGAATAAAGCGTAATATATATATATACTTTTGTAAGCCTTCATGAATGACGGTTAAACAAATAAAGCTCTTATATCTATCTCAAGACAGGGACATGGATCATTCACAGAGCTCTTCGTCAATAACAAAACGATCCGGGATTACGAAATTTCCTTAATTAAAGCAGACCTTGATTCGAGAAATTCAAGGAATACTAGATTTTACCAACCTCCCTTTTTTCATTTCCAATATGCATATGATCAGTAAGATAGACGATGTAAGCGGAAGATTGCGATTGAACTGGACTAGTTTGTTTGTAGGGGTCCCAGGAGTGGCAGCATATTCTAGTTTAGGTCTAACTAGTGACTTGTATGCTGTTGCCTTGATGTCCTTTGGGCATGCAGAGAGATTCCTGCGTAGGATAGGAAAGCAACTGTCTGGCTGTCTGTCGTAGATAGCATGTCATAGTCTAGCTACTAGACCTTGATGTCATATTAACCAATTACCAACCTTCATGTGTGTTTTTATCAAATATGAAACCTTGTTAGACTTTAATCTTGTCTCAGACACCAAGGTCTAGTACAATGCGAATTTTACCTCGCAAGATCCTTGGTAAATGATTGATTACAGCTACAGTCATGAAATGTTTATTGCCTTTCTGTACCCCTTACCGAACACCAACTGATAAGGCAAACTGGCATTTTAGTCAGAGTATATCTTCCCAAGATCAAATAAGGGGTAGAAGAATATTACTTATTAACTTTAAAATATGATATCCGACTAGAAGCTAGTCTAAGCATGTCAGTGTGACTATTTCACACCAGTGTACTGTCTATAGCTAGGTTTTTTGCTTTACTTCTGGCAATGGATGTTGTATGATGACTCCATTATCTTGCTTTTGTTGCCGAGTCTGATGTACTCAGACTAAGTCTTGTCTGGGTGAAAACGCATCTATCAGTCTCTCTCCCATGCTTGTAAATGATTAAAGTCCTCTTGAGCGACAGCAACTCGGTACAACAGGCAGTGATCAGCGAACAGGGGAGACGCGTGGTGGCAAGTCGTTGATGTATATGAGGAAGAGGAGAGTGCCGAGCACTGTACTCTGTGGAACACCAGAAGTAACGGGCGCAGACGAAGAAATCATCAATTACGACTTTCTGGTATCCATCAGCAATGAAATTGTGCGGAACCTCGTGAAAGGCCTTACTGAAATCTAGTAAAATCAGTGAAAGGCCTTACTGAAATCTAGTAGGATGACATTTATGCGCTGTCAGTTGTTCATTCCGCCGGCTTGCTATCAGCTGGTACTCACATGACCCCCCCCCCCCCACCGAGCAGGGAGAACGACCCAATGTACAGCGAAAGAGCCGATTACTGTGCAGAGTCTCATCCTGCAAACCTGGAGTTTATGTAATAAACTGAGCGTGACAGCTCAGTGGTTAAGCCCAGAGTGGTTAGTGCACTTGACTCAGATGCCAGAGGCCCTCGGTTCGACCCGGCGATGATTATTTCGGTGTCTGAACACCATTTACAGCGATGAATGTCAAAATGCGCACCGCCCTTTGGATCGGAACGTTTAACTGGAGGCACCGGCCCCCGCCCATAGGGGCTTGAAGAAATATATGGGCTGCATGATGCTTCCACGCAGAGCTGAATCCGGCCCGCACACTAGTACTGGTAAACCGCTTAGAGGATCTAAGCCTGTCCAGGAACCGCGGTGTGAGGCGGACCGCCCATGCTAATAAATCCTATGGGTTTCATTGGGCGACAGGGCTTGAGATGTCATTTCATCTCAATGTCGGGTAAAAGTCCCACAAAATTGGAAGCAACGTCTCCAAAATGACCTTTAAAGTGCTGACAGGGACGTTAAACCTCAAATCAAACAAACAAACTGGAGGCGCCCTGTTCAGGGAGTGTCATCCCCTATGCAGGTTAACTGTTTGTTTGTTTTGGGGTTTACGGCCAAGTCAACACTATTAAGGCCGTTTTTGAGCCTGTCAGTTTACTTTCCCTGGGCAGGCTTATACTTATGAGGTAACCAGGAGAGTGCAAATTCTTTCGCCAGAAACTGACAACTGCCCTTCTTGAGCCAGCGGAATGGAGAGAATGACCGTAGGAAAGATTTCATGATCAATCCCCGCGAAAGAATATTGCCGACCCCGGCAGGTATCGAACCTGCTTCCCCATGATCAGCAGTCAGACGCGCATCCGACTGAGCTACAGAGGCCAGCGCTGTGCAGGTTAAGACCTCTACCGTAATTGCAAGATTGATGTGTGCTGTAAATCTGCAAGTAATGGTAAAATGTGGCCGATCCCAGTATCAGTGAGTAGAAAGGTCCTGGTGCACGTTTGTTTGTTTGGTTTGAGGTTTAACGTCCCCTTCAACACTGTAAAGGTCATTTTGGAGACGTTGATAACAATTTTGTGGGACTTTTACCAGACATTGAGATGAAATGACTTCTCAAGCCCTGTCGCCCAGTGAAACAAATGGACGGACTCGCATCGCTTTGCTTTCCCAGGCTTAGATCTTCTAAGCTGTTTACCAGTACTCGTTTGCGGGTCAGTTACAGCTCTGCGTGGAAGCATTATGCAGCCCATATATTTCTTCAAGCCCCGATTGGCAGTACGAATATGGATAGTGTTTCTCTTTTGTTTCTGTATTAAAAAGTTCATGCTCGGCTCCCATGGCGGGGCTTGAAGAAATAGGTGGGCTGCATGATGGTGCCAGGCAGAGCTTAAACCGACCGCTTAGGAGTATTGGTAAAACGCCTAAAGGATCCAAGCCTGCCCAGGCAAAGCGGTGCGAGTCGGGCCGCCCATTCATATAAACCCTATTGGTTTCATTGGGCGACAGGGATTTTTTTTTTTTTTTGGTTTTGGTTTTACGGCCCTTTCAAGATTATTTCACTCATATCGAGCCGATCGTTAATCAGAGGTGGGCGAAAACCGGAGTACCCGGAGAAAAACCATCTGACCTTCCGTTGCAGAACTTGGCGTCTCACATATGACCCGAGCGAGGCTCGAACCACAGCGGTGAGAGACCTAATGATCAAGAGTCAGCGCTCTTAACCACTAGGCCACGGAGGCCCGTAAGCGACAGGGAAGTGAGAGCTCATTTCATCTCAATGTCGGGTGTATAAAAGTCCCACAAAATTGTAAGCTAGGTCTCCAAAATTACTTATATAGTGTTGATGGGGACGTTAAACAGTGTTAATTGGGACGTTAACCCTCAAATCAAACAAATCAAAAAGTTATTGGCAGTATCGTCTAATTCTAACAAATACCCACATCATACATGTACTCTCACATGTATGCGGTTTTTGTGTATCTTTGAAACGACCCCATGTCAATTCTCATCGATTCAGAAATTCATCCTTAGATATTGACGGCAAAATCATCTTCTTGCCTGTAAATTGATGCGTTAGCATTTGAAAACAGATTAACATGCATGACAGTATTGTGTCAGTGCCGTTGAAAGTCAAATACTTGTAATTTGGACTAAAAATTCTACTTTCCTCAGATGAACCGGAGGTCGCCATCTTATTGTTCGCCGCAGTGATGTTGCCCGGCTTTTTGTCACGTGACAGGAATATTTTTAGAATGAAATTCCCAAAAACAACAAATAAACAAAAATGAAAACGACGATTTTCACAAAGTTCTGAAGTGGTATTTGGTTTCAGAAGATTACAAATGACAAAGCTACATGAATAGAAGAAATAAAACCGAAAAACACGCTTTTCATTTTTGAAGCCCGATAGCTCAATAATGCACCTTTAAGCAAACGATGGTTTTTGAACAAATGAACTCAGATTTATAAATGGTCTTCGACAAGCGAAAATGGGTATTCATCACGAAAACACGCCTTTACAAATACATTGTAAATTTTACCGCCGAAAAATTAAGAAAAATTTAAGAGGAACAATTGTATTATTTTCCTTATTTTAACTCCAATTATAGATTGTGGGTGTTCTTTAGAACCGCATCACTAACGAGTACCCACAACCTATGTCTTGGACCAGAAGTAAGGAAAATAATGTTTACCCCTGTAAACCCCAGTTCTACTAGATAAAAGTGGGGTTCACGGGTGGTCAGAATTATATAGGCGTGTTTTCTTGATGCAAGCATGTGCTGTTAGCTGCATCACGTTTGCAAGTCCCATCACGAAAACATGCCTATATAATTTTGAGCCCCTTGAACCCCACTTTTATATAGTGAAACTGGGGTTTACAGGGGTAAACCTTATTTTTCTTATTTCTGCTATAAAATATAGATTGTGGGTACCCGTTAGAACCGCCTCGATGAGGCGGTTCTAACGAGTACCCACAATCTATATTTGGAGCAGAAATAAGTAAAATATCACAATTTTTCATCTTAAAATTTTCATTTTTTCGGCGATAAAGGTTACAATGTATTGGTATATGCATGTTTTCGTAACGCATCAGGTGTGCTAGCCCGTGTAATTAACACCACCTATAAACCCCATTTTATAACGAAAAAAATCTGCCTTTACAGGAATTATTTGTATTAGTTTTGTTCCAAGACACAGGTTGTGGGCACAATTTAGAAGACTTTTGTAGCGAGCACCCACATCCTATTTATGGATATTAAATAAGAAATCGATATCGCAAATTTTCATCAAATGAAATGGCCCTCATCACGAAAACACACCTATATAATTCTGACCCCCTTCCTCCCCACTTTTATACAGCAAGACTGGGGTTTATTGGGATAAATCTTATTTTTCTAATTGCTGCTCTAAAATATAGATTGTGGATACTCGTTAGAACCGCATCGATGAGGCGGTTCTAACGAGTACCCACAATCTATATTTTGACCAGAAATAAGAAAAATATCACAATTTTTCCTCTTACGATATTCTTTTTTTTTTTTTTTTTTTTTTTTTTTTTCGGCGGTAAAATTTTCAACGCATTTGTATAGGCGTGTTTTCGTATGTTTGAAGAAATGAAAGAGTGCTCTTCGTCACACGGATGTGTTTTCGTTGTGAAATCAGCTAAGATACAACCTTAGTCCGAGTACAACCTTCCCTCTCCCAAACTGCATGAATGGCCATCCATATATTACACATTGTGCAGATGCACAGATTGATCTGAGTCTACGCTGGGCGCACTTGGTCGAAAACCCCTTCTCGTATGTCGCAGCCCATATGATACCAGTTAGCTGGAAAAGATCGTTCTGGGTCCAGATGTTCAAACTGCGCCTACATTAGCTTAACGAGCTCGTTAGTGGTTAAGTTGTTAATTGTGCTAGCAAAGTACAATATCTAATAAATAGAGGATCTTACATGAGTGCCCATGTATTATTGAATTTATTAAACGAGTTGAGGAAAATGGATAAAATGCGAGGCTTTGCCGAGCATTTTATCCCTTTTAATCAACGAGTTTAATAAATTCAATAATACATGAGCACGAATACAAGATTCTATTTATCATATGACATTTAAAAAGCAATTTTTTTCACGATTGTTTACAAAAATATCAATATTCCGCCATTAGTAAACGCGACGTCGTTAAGGACGTCGTACATGTAACGTTACGGGACGTGTCTAGCTAATTTGCATAAATATTTAATCCACTAGTGGATTATCGAAAATATGACATGGCGCTATTACACCCTCAGACGCGACGTCATATGATAAATTGATTTAATTGGGCGGTAGAAAATCCAGGTAACATTTATTTATAGAACATATCCGCGCTATTCTTATCACTGAGATGCCAGTGTTTCGTAAGAGGGATGTCTATAGAATCTGAATTGAATCATGTGTAAATGTAGACCAAGACCAGACGCCGAGGAACGCGACATCTGATCACAGTCTATACTGTGTTTAACAGGTTAAATGAAACAGTTTAAGGGGAATGGGAACACCTGGCAGATTTCTCCGCCATTTTTCAAAGGGAGACAACTTTCGGGACTTCCTGTTCGCTTTTCTGTAAGCCCAGTCCCACTGAAAAAGGGGTCTTCTCTTAAAGGAAAGAATTTGCTCCTCAGGAGCAAATTCTTTCCTTTTAGAGTTGACTCCTGTTGACATGGGAGACAAAAATAATTTTGCAGGATTTACCTCCCTTGAAGGTGTTCCCATTCCCCTTAAGTCCCCGTTCAGGACCATTTTTCCAACCTACACTCAGAGACAATCAATCAGCGGGCCGCCGAGCCCGAGTCTGACCTGTACATATATTGGCCAGCGCACGCTAAAACATCCTGCAATAAGTCGTGCGCTCAGCATCAGCGAAAATTCATATCAGCCTGTAAGCAAAAGATAAGTCTGTAAGACTGTACGAATGGGGTATACCAACACTTGGAATAAACTTTCGCCCTCGCCGTATACTTTACGCGGGCCGCCGGTGCCGAGTCCGACATGTACATGCATGAACCAGCGCACGCCAAAACATGTACATACATGAACCAGCACACGCCAAAACCTGCAATAAGACGTGTACGATCAATATCAGCGAAAATACGGATCAGCCTGTGCGTCCGCGGAAAGAGCAAAAAGAAAAGACTCGGATTAGAGTGGCTAGTTGAAGGGTCTGATCTGACTTAACCTGGTCACATGGTTCTTTGTTTGTTTTGTTGTATTTGGCTCAATCCGAGACCGCGTCAGAATACATTTCCAGTATAAGTTTTGTTTGTTTGTATTGGAGTTTAAGGGCCCTGTCAACACTATTTAGGTCATAGCGAGCCGGCCAGTTTTCCTGTCCACACTTTCCTAAGCGGTTAACCAATACAGCCAGAAACTGACAACTGCCCTTCTTGAATCAGCGGAAGGGGGAGAATGACCGTAGAAAAAAAAAACAGTCGAGATTTTACATTTTACCCAGGGCTTTGACGTCCAAGGGAGAAGACTGCCGCTGATTCAATTAACTGGTACCTGGATTTTGTACATGACCAACGATAGTCAAGTGGACAAAAGCAGGCAAGAAGCTTCTGTAGTAAGTAGTAACTTTGGCTCGATTGATAAGCCAGTGTCCCAGTCCATATTTTACCTTTTTACACACCGCTTTGACGTCACAGGTAGAAGAATATCACTGCTATAAATAAGCGGTACCTGGAATTGAACCTGGTCAGCGATTGTCACATGGACAATAGCAGGCGGCTACATGTAGTTCCCCTGCACTATAACGATTAACAGCCTCATCATAAGAAAAGTATTTTTTTTTTTTAAATGACGGTTTTGGTGTGCACTGGTAGCATTTCCGCCAAGTTTGTCCAATTTATTTATTTATTGTCTTCGCTAGCCCACAATCTTTTCAGCTTCATACCGAACTTTTTCCTTCATAGGAAGTCGTGAATTTCCGTTACAACCTGTCTAGGCGATATTCGAGTTATCTCCCTGTACCCCGCTGGGAAACTGACGGGTATCAATGTACAATATTTTTCTCTAGTCGCTGACCTCAGGGAAGCATTAATCATATATCAGCAGATATGACACTTTGCTTAATAGATCTACCTGTAGGTATTCAAAGCAGCGCTTAAGTTGTGCTCACTTTGAGGAAAAGAACTAACTTCTTGGAGTAACAATCATGTCATTTCATTTCGAGACATCTAGTATCAACATATTGAACATATTGAAGAGCTACATTATGTATAATTGCTTTTTAATAATAATAATAATAATAATAATAATAATAATAATAATAATTATTATTTGTAGTAGTAGTGATTTTTTTTGGGGGGGGGGCGGGGGTGTTTTTTTTTTTTGTTGTTGTTTTTTTGACAAGTAGGATATTGGGGCCATATGTTCAGATGCCTGTGCCATGAACATCCTTGTTAATTGGAAAGTTTACAAGAGTACATATTATATTCCCTTTTCTTGCTCAGAAACATAGCTGGGGATACTGGTAAGACCGTACGAATCTGGGTGTTGCAAAGAGCACCCATAATCTATTTTTGTACCCCTAAATCCCACTTTATATATATAAAAAAATATTGGAAACTATTGCATAATATTGGTTTCTTTTATAATGCACTGCTAATCACACGTGTACTGTTCGATAATTAAGGACAACTTAATGTCTTTCTTAATCTGGCCGGTTATTATCACCATTATATATAGTCTCTTTTCCAGTGATTTTAAGTGAGTGAGTGAGTGAGTTTTAGTTTTACGTCCCACCAACAGCTAAGGTCATGCGGAGACGGGACCTCGGTTTAAAGACTCATCCGAAAGTCTGGAGAAGCCCGGGATCGATCCTGCGATCCCTGGTTTACAAGGCGAGTAGCGTAACCACTGCACCACGGAGGCTTCTAAACCAGTGATTTTAAATGTGAAATATTCTCGAAAGGGCTCTTGACACCGATTCACCTTTTTATGCATTTATTTTATCTATTTTAATTTAAATAAATAGCGCCGTGAAAAATATTGTTAGCCAATCACGAAAACGCGCCTGTATAAGACTCTTTCAATATGAACTTAGATGAGAAAACCAATTTTATTGTCTGCCCCAGTCATAGTGGACACCTTAAGAGTTAACATTACACCGATATACTTCCTGAATAATTAAAAGGGTGCCATAAAAAGTAACATAATAGGTAAACACATATAAGCCTATTCATTTATTTATTTATTTATTTTTTAGACATTTCACTCTGATGTGAATCGGCTGTAATCTTTATTCTGAAACTTGTGAATACAGTGTCTACAGAAAAGACAGAAACACTCACGGCGGCGGGGTGATGTTGCTCGTTCACAGAGACATCTCTCATATGCCATTCATGGAACTGGAAAATGATTCAGAATCTGTTTGGGTTAAGGTTTTTGCAAACAAAACTTCCCACTTTATTGCAAGTTGGTATCGACCACCTAACGACACTGTCGAAAACTTCCAGTTATTTAAAGATCAGCTTGATCGCATTAAGTCTCAGAATAAGGGTAAAAAACTTCCCGCAGTACATGTCCTAGCAGACAGATCGTTTTGCCAGATAGGCTCAGCAAACAAGGCGCAATGCTGAGTCCGTCAGATGGACAGGTGTTGATTGACATCATGAATGATCATGGCTTGGAACAGGTTGTTGACTTCCCTACTCGAGATGGAAACACTTTGGATTTGATTCTTACAACTTTGCCAGGACAGTTTGAGGATATTCAATCCCCGTGCAAACTAAGTGATCATGATGCTGTCTCTGGATTTTTGAAAATCTTCATACCACCCATAAAGAAACCTCGTAGAAAGGTGTACTTATATCAAAAGGGTGACTATGAAACTATGAGGAAGGATGCCCTAAAATTTGCAAGAGAGAAATACTTTAATGGTCATTCAGACGCTCGGTCTGTTCAGGAGAACTTTGATTTGATCAAGTCTTTCATTCAAGCTTCGTCCGAAAATCATATCCCCTCCAAAACTAACAGGTCTGTATCTTCAATTCCTTGGATCACACCAGAAATAAGAAGAAAAATTCGGAGGAAAAATAAGATTCATGCTAAGGCATAAAAGTTGGGAAGTGGTAAACTCAGAGCAAAATTTGAAAACTTGAGACGAGAAATCAAAAATGACATCAAAAATCAGCATGATCTGTATGTTAATAACTTGGTAGGTGATGTAAAGGCAAATCCAAGAGACTTCTACATATATATCAATAGCCAGAAGAAAGATAGGCAAGGTATCCCACCCCTTAATAAAAGAGGAGGGAATGGGGTCGCTGAATCGGACTCTGAAAGGGCAGAGGAATTGGTTGGTCAATTCAATGATGCATTTAATAAAACTGAGTTCAACGAGGTCCCATTGGCTGAAAGATCGGCCCCTTTCATGGAAAATATTGTTGTATCCTCGGTAGGAGTGATCAAGTTACTTAAAGGCTTGAACCCTTCTAAAGCTTTAGAGCCTGATGAGCTTCATCCTAGAGTCCTGAAGGAACTAGCAAACGAGTTAGGTCCAGTTTTTGCTCATCTTTTCCAACAATCTCTCGATACGGGTGAAATTCCCAAAGTATGGCTACTAGCGAACATCTGTCCACTTTTCAAAAAAGGGGACAGGGCTCTTGCTCGAAATTATCGCCCGGTGTCACTGACCTGTGTTCTATGTAAATTGCTTGAACACATAGTTTGCTCAAACATCATGGCCCACTTGGATGAACATAAACTTTTGTCAGACAGACAACATGCATTTAGGAAAAGGCATAGTTGCGAAACTCTGTTGAGCACGGTAATTAATGATTGGGCAAAAATCCTGGACAAAGGGGGGCAGGTGTACACATTTATTTTGGACTTCGAGAAGGCTTTTGACACCCCTCCGCATGAACTACTTAAATCCAAATTATTTGGTTATGGAATTGGAGGAAAGACTCTAAAATGGATAGATTCCTTCCTTTACTACAGAAAACAGCGGGTTGTTGTTAATGGTGAATCTTCAGTATGGGCGCCAGTTTTGTCTGGAGTCCCGCAAGGGACTGTTCTTGGTCCTCTATTGTTCTCTCTGTACATCAATGATATCTCCGCTGACAATGACTCAGAAATAAGACTGTTCGCAGACGACTGTGTTTGTTACCGGGAAATTAGAGATACAGATGACTCACTGAAACTTCAGGCTGACATAGATAGATTAGGATGTTTGGCCCGAAAATAGGGCATGAGATTTCAGCCAGTTAAATGCAATATTATGCAGATAACTAGGAAGAGATCTAATAAAATTGAGGCTTCTTACACTTAAGAGGGAACGGTCCTCGAAAATGTGAATTCCATTAAGTACCTTGGTGTGACAATCACTCATGATTTGAGATGGAATACACACATAAGCAACATGTGTACAAAGGCAAATAAAACACTTGGTTTCCTGAGGCGAAATCTTCATCAGTGTCCTCAGGATGTGAAAGAGACTGCATACAGGGGACTTGTTCGCCCATTCTTGGAGTATGGTAGTTGCATCTGGGACCCAAGCGGAGTAGTCCTCAATGAAGAAATTGAAAAAGTTCACCATAGAGCTGCCAGATTTGTAACTGGAAATTACTGCTTTGAAATTGGGAGCATGACTGGAATACTAGGAAAATTAAGATGGGAGTCTCTCAAGAAAAGGAGAAGAGACAGTAGGCTCATACTCTTATACAAAGGTCTAAAGGGTGCTGTCACCTCCAACAGATGACCTTGTTCCCCCAGCTAGGCACTGCAGAAAGCACCATTCAATGACGTTTCAGACCCTTACTGCAAGAACAGACATTTATAAAGAATCTTTCTTCCCACGAACCATTAAAGATTGGAATGCCCTTCCCGATTCGATCATTTCGACGGCTGAAGGTGCTGAGGATTGTGTAGCTAAGTTTACCTCTTTGGTTAGAGCTAGGGACTAACTTCCCATATCACAGGTCCTGGTGTATGAATGTCATTTGACGTGTCACCAGTAATAATTTTGATTCTGAATCTGATTCTGAACAATTTAAACACACTTTTGAAAAATGTTGTCTGCCCAAGTCATGATTGACACATTAAGAGTTAACAATTCACCGGTATATACCATATTGTATAAGCTAGTCCCTGAATAATTAAAAGGGTAAACACAGTAAAGCATATTTATTATATAAGACATTTCACTACTACATTGTATTTGAATCGGTTGTAATGTTTGTTCTAAACAATTTTAACACAATTTCGAAAAACAGTTGTTTGTCGAGAAATTATTGACACTATTCACCATATTTGCATTATTTGCTGGCTCCCAGCTTGCACATTGTCAATATTGGAAAAACAGGTAACCAGACCCCCCCTTACCTTTTGAGGTCAGGGGGGACTGGTTATCTGTTTTTCCAACGCTGATAACCATCAGACTAGGAACCAGCAGATAATGCAAATAAGGTGAATACGAATCCAAGAAGGGTATAAAAATTGCCTAAAAAATCGGTCACAGAAGATGAATACAGATGCGACATATTTATTTATTTTGTTTTGTTTGAATTGGGTTTAAACGTCCCCGTCAACACTATTTCGGTCATTTTGGAGACGTCGCCTCCAATTTTGTGGGACTTTCACCCGACATTGAGGTGAACTCAATTGGTTTCATTGGGCAACAGGGCTTGAGATGCCATTTCATCTCAATGTCGGATAAAAGTCCCACAAAATTGGAAGCAACGTCTTCAAAATGACCTACACAGTGTTGTGGGTACATGTATTATGCTGTATATATGTTGTATATACTAAGTAGGACCAGCATAACAAAGTCATCATCAGGGATCGTCAGGATCCTGTTGTGCTTGCAGTAGGTGTGAGGTTCTGTGTATTAGTGTTTTTGTTGTTGTTGTTGTTGTTGTTTTTTCTACTCTGTCTTGTTTTCTGATGTCCCTGATGCTTGAGGATTCGGCTAACCTTCTCCAGGAGTAGTGAACATCACGAAACACGCCTAAATAATTTGAATTGAACACACGTAAACCCCACTTTTATAAAGTAAAACTGGGGTTTTCAGTGTTATACATTATTTTTCTTATCTATGTTTTTGATCAGAAATATGATAAAATATTCAGGGTTTTTTTTTTATCTCTTGGTGGTAAAATTCTCAATATATTTGAATAGTCGTGTCTCGTAATGAGGTAAATGACTGACCCAACATGACCTTAGCTGTTGACTGTGGCGGAAAAAAGAACACACAACACACACACACTGTTTCTCTTCCTTCTTTTTCTCTCTCCACTTTTTGTTTTGTTTCAAACAAGATGAACGTACATCGACAAGTTGCACCACATGGTCCCATGGTGTAATGGTTAGTACTCAGGACTCTGAATCCTGCGATCCGAGTTGAAGTCTCGGTGGGACCTTACTTTTTTTATTTTTTATTTTTTCCTCCTCTTCTTTAGTTTCTTGTATGTCACCCATATTTTGTCATGGAAATCATTACGAAAACACACCCGTACGACATAGTGTATTTGTCGCATCTCCAAAATGTCTACTTTTCTGATGAAAATCCGTGATATTTTTCTTATAAATACTACAAACATAGGTTGTGGGTGCTCGTTAGAACCGCCTCATTGAGGCGGTTCTAACGAGTACCCACAACCTATGTCTTGGAGTAAAAATAAGAAAAATAATGTTTACCCCCTTTAACCCCAGTTTTCTCTATATAAAGTGGGGTTTAGGGGGGTGTTCATTTCACGGACTTGTTCACGTGATGAAAATGAAGAACGTTCGGGTTGAAAAGCCCTTCAAATATATACCCCATTTTGTATACAGCTGGAATAATATTATTTTTCTGGCCCCGAACCATATCGATGAGATGGGTCTGGAGAAAGAAAACACTCAAATTTGAGCTTTGTTATTGTTAACCATTGAAGCTGGCGGAAATTTCATTTTTTTTTTTTTTTTCAGATTTTATCTTATACAGAGAATAGTTCTCCTTGACTTCATACGAAATGCATCACGTGAACAAGTCCGTGAAATGAACACCCCCTAAACCCCACTTTATATAGAGAAAACTGGGATTTACGGGGGTACACATTATTTTTCTTATTTCTGCTCCAAGACATAGGTAGTGGGTACTCGTTAGAACCGCCTCAATGAGTCGGTTCTAACGAGCACCCACAACTTATGTTTGCAGTATTTTTAAGAAAAATGTCACGAAGTTTCATCAGAAAAGTAGCCATTTTGGAGATGTGTAAAAATGCACTATGTGGCACGGGTGTGTTATCGTAATGTCAACATTTTTTTCTCCGTAAAAAAGGGCAAAAATAGAATATCGTACCTTCTAGATTTTTCCGCAGCGTTTGGAGTTTTTTTTTTTTCGATTGTTTGTCAATCACTCCAAACTTTCTAAGCATAAAAGCTCTTCTGTGTTGATGTCCAAGTGACTTTCTTTGATTTAAATGAAATGCAGGTAACTTTTATTTGGGAAGCGTCATGCGATTTTGATACTTATCGCCTATGCGAGCAGCGAAGGTTCAGGCGAGCCTGCACATTCGCGCAGTCTCGCCAGAACCTTCGCTGCCCGCTCATACAAGCAGTGAATCAAGAGGAACCTTCAGACAGAAAGCCATATCCCTGGCCCCTCTGAATGGCTGGGCATGCGCAGTTAAAATTTGTCATGACGGAATGCTCGAAGACACAAATTCGCCTGGCGGGGCTCATTAATAGAAAATAGCTGCAATATTCTTATCGTTGTGAGGCCGTAGTGTTGGCAAGAGGTTTATCTATAGATACACCTTAATGTTCGCAAGTGGCCAAAACAGCTTTTCTCATGACGTGACCCTTATACACGCAGCTTTTGATTGGACCGTTAGTAATGCGCCTTTCATTCATGAAACCGTTGATCTCATTCAAATCTGGTGAGTATCGTAAAATCAAGATGCGGTAACGCGAAGTTGTTTCATTAAAACGATTTTGTGAATGAAATGTGACTTTTGAATGAATGTTTATTTATAAGATTCCGCTTAAAAGAGGAAAATATACCTGGAACATAGTACATGTAAGTCATCTGGGCAAGTCTCCGGCCGGATTTCTTCAATTCATGGTGATGTCCGCGACCTTTTGGACATTCTGTTTATCAGTGTCATAGAACTCCGGCTGAAAATATGTCATTTAACCATTATCGCTCTGTCGTGTCTTCAGCGATATTTTTTCTGAATCTTCTAGAAAAACAGGATTTGACACCTAATGCAAATTTTCAGAAATTTCGAATCCTGTTTTCTGCGAAACGTAAGAATAATACTTCAAACTGTCGTCTGCTGAAAAAAACCCCGGAATGTATGTTGAGTGTAAACTTGACTATCACTGTGTGCACAGACAGAGGTGCGATTTCGATAACTCCTCCAAAATATGTTGTTGTTGTTGTTTCTTTATGAATGTTTGCGCTATTTTTTTATTCTTATCTATAATCTAAACGTAGGTTGCCGTGTGTGACCTCGTAAGGATCACCGTCATGTATGCGGTTCTAACGAAGACACAAAATCTATGTCTTCAAGAGAAAAAAGGTTTATACCCTGTAAACCCTACTTGTCTGAAAATAAAGCGGGTTTTAAAGGGGTGTACATTACACGGACTCTCTTTGCTTTAAATATACACTGTTTCTTTTAAAACAGGACCTGAAGGGTTGAATACCCTTTCAGGACCATTTCCCAAGCCAAACCACCAGTGCTGTCAGCGCTTTGATTCAGTCAAGGCAGTCCTTAGCCCATTGTATGCGGGAAAACCCTAAAGGGGTACCTTGGCAAACAGTGCAGGCCCAGATCAGACGCCGCATAACGCGGCGTCTGATCAGGGCTTGCACTGTTTGCTGACAGAATTTCCCGTCGAAAATAGAATAAAAATGAGAAAAATAATACAGTACATATAGCAGCATTTGAGTGGGGTATACCAACTCTTCGAATCAACTTTCGCCTTTGCTGTATACGTTACCGATAGCAGCGGCGCCGATTACGACCTGTACATACATGAACCAGGGCACGCTAAAACCTGCAATAAGACGTTTACGATCCGCATCAGCGAAAATACGGATCAGCCTGTGCGTCTGCGGAAAGAGCAAAAAAGAAAAGACTCGGATAAGAGTGGGTAGTTGAAGGGGCTGATCTGACTTAACCTGGTCAAATGGTTCTTGTTTGTTTTGTTGTGATAGCTGATAATGGAGCGTGATAGCTCAGTGGTTAGTGCACTTGCCTCTGATGCTAGAGGTCCCGGGTTCGATCCCCGGCAGCGGCGATAAAATTTCGGTGTCCAAACACGCTCCATTGGCATCATTTGCAGGGATGAATGTCATAAAGTGGACCGTCCTTCGGATCGGGAAGTTAACTGGAGGCCCCCTGTGCAGGGAGAACCATCCCCTGTGCAGGTTAAAGATCCCTACCGTAATTACATAATTACTGTGTACGATGCAAATTCTACATCTAGATTCAAAATAATCAAAAGACATGAAGCTGAACTGAAATGGATTAAATTTTTACAGACCCCTTTTCCACTGGGATTTAATGACAACATTTCTCATGAGGGTAATATTTCCAGAATGCCGGACTTTGATATTTTTCTCACTCCTGGAATGTCGAAAACGCAGAACTAGATCTCACGGCACCAGGAAAAATGGTAACTTTAAACGTAAATCACGTGCGTTTAAACGAAACAATACTAGACTGAAGTGACTGTCAATTATATTATTAAATCATGGACGCCACTCTATGCTTTCATTTTTAAGTTCATTACCCGTTTCTGTTTTACGTCTTCTGGACAACGAGGCGAATAAATTCTACGATAGTTCTCATCAGTTATATGATGCGGCTCTCTTAACTAGAGGCTATACTCAGCATACTCTCCGTTCTTACATTGATTATGAAATTAATCATAAACGCCATTTCTTCAAAATATCCTTCATTAATAAGGGTATGGATTTTATAGATTTGCCCAGTATCTTCCGTGAGAGATCGGTGCTTTCTTCCATTCCTGCTTATTTTCAAAATACTGAAACACCTATAATTTGCTATAAATATAACAAACCTGTTAGATCTATCATTTTTAATTTCAATAAA
Source organism: Lucinisca nassula (assembly GCA_963580285.1). Classification (NCBI taxonomy): domain Eukaryota; kingdom Metazoa; phylum Mollusca; class Bivalvia; order Lucinida; family Lucinidae; genus Lucinisca; species Lucinisca nassula. The sequence goes on from OY757014.1 coordinate 60,110,329, forward strand.
CTTGTTTCAGATCTTGATATTGATACTAATACTCCTGATTCATGTGATTGTAAAAACTCAAAGTATTGCTATCCTGCTGCTGGTCATGTAATTACTGGCAATTTGAAAATTATTCCTGATTCTAGGATAAGGAATATAATTTCTAAAGGACCGAAATATCGGTTTCCTTCTTAAATTGATTTCAGTAAATGTAGAGATGAAATCGCGGCTTCCTTGAATGAATTCGGTAATCGATGGTGTAAGCGAGAGTATGTTGAGCATAAAGCCCTTAAGGACTGGAAACTTAGCATTTTAAAACTAGTGAATAAACGCATTTCTTTCTATTCTCAAAATACTAACTTATTACCTCCTAAGCCCAAGACGTCTTTACGTCATCTTAAACAAGGTATTCAAGAATTTCATAAGAAGTTTGTTTTGGCCCCTGCAGACAAGGCCGCTAACAACGTCGTCGTTGTGTGACGGCTCCACTATGTTAACACGCTTAAGCAGGAGCTTGGTGGTACTAAGGCCTATGAACTTCAGCCTTTAGCTGAAGAGAGATCTATAGTAGATAAACATGTTTGTCTTTCAGCCACCAAGTTTGCTGTGTGTGTTAACGAAGGCCAAGACAAGCTTCCTACGCTATACTGGTTACCTAAACTTCATAAAAAACCTTACAAAGCACGGTTTATTGCAAATTCTAGCTCTTGCACTACCACTGAACTTTCTAAATTATTAACTTCCTGTCTTACTGCTATTAAAACGCATGTAATTAAATATTGTGATAAAGTCTTTGAAAGATCAGGAAGAAATCTGTTTTGGTCTATAAAAAATTCGAATGAGGTTTTAAATAAATTGAAATCTAGACATTTTCGTGCTTCTAGTCTGTCTACCTACGATTTTTCCACTCTTTACACTACACTTCCTCATAATCTTATAAAAGAAAATCTTAATGATTTAATTGAATGGGCTTTTCACAGAGAAGATTCTCTCTATCTTGCTTGTAATGTCAGAAATGCATTTTTCACTTCTAAAGAGCATAAGAATTATACACTTTGGTCATGTCAGAAAGTGTGTGATGCCCTCACCTTTCTACTTAACAATATTTATATTAGATTCGGTACTAAGTTATTTAGACAAATTGTGGGTATTCCGATGGGTACTAATTGCGCACCTCTTGTGGCTGATCTGTTCTTGTATTGTTATGAAAGAGACTTCATTTTGTCGCTTTCCATTGATAACCAATCTGAAATTATTGAAGCTTTTAGCTCTACTTCTAGATATTTAGATGATTTATTAAATATTGATAATACCTATTTTGATGGTTTGATCAGTCAGATTTACCCCCTAGAACTTCAGTTAAATAAAGCAAATTCTTCTGATACCGAGGCCCCGTTTTTGGATTTACATCTATCTATTGTAGATGGATTTGTTTCGTGCAAAATTTATGATAAACGCGATGACTTTGATTTTGAGATTGTAAATTTTCCTTTTTTGGATGGTGATGTTCCTCGTGCGCCATCCTATGGCGTTTATATTTCGCAATTAATTCGATTTGCTAGAGTGTGTAGTCATGTAACTGACTTCAACACTCGTAATAAATTATAACCGGCTAAACTCCTTAATCAGGGTTATCGGTACCATAAACTACGCAAAGCCTTTTCAAATTTTTATAGACGCCATTCTGATTTAATTTCAAAATTCAATATTGGACTTAAATCTCTTCTGCAACAAGGTCTATCGGAACCCGAATTTTATGGTGACTTAGTATATAAATTCAGAAAAATATATAACCGCAATGACTTCAGCACCCAATTTCGTAAAATCGTTCTGCGATATAAAAAGATTGGGTACAACATGGATATTATACGACAGACTGCATGCATGGTAGTTAACCCAATCACGGTTGGCAACTTTGCTTCCCTCTTTAATTGCACGCCGGTGGGTCAGGCCTCAGATTCTATGACGGCTCCAACGTAAAGGCTTATTGAAAATTAGAGAGATAATGTCGGTTGGTGCCTGATGCTCTGTCTCTGGTCGGGCTCATCGGAGTCTAACTGTTGGTTTTCTTTTGCTCCAGCATTTCAGTGGTTTCTTGCTGTCGAGTCCTCACCGTTGTCTCACCTCTGTGGTTCTTTGATTTTTGTGTTCACGGAGATGTTGCACTGATGAGTTAGGAGGCCTTCATGCGGACTGAACAAATTATTTGTCTAAATCGCGACGGAAGTAAGGGCGAGGATTGTGGCCACGTAAAATCGATTTAAGCCCCCCAGTGGAAATCTTCCACTGACCGTTCCAAGGCAGCTCTTCTGTGGCGATTTATTTATGTTGTTGTTTGTTACTTACTGTGTGTATCACTTGTGTCTTTTGGTTTCGGATGGCCATATGGCCATTTTGTGGGAAAGTGACTGTCCTTATGGCCTTCCTTTGTTTAGGTTTCCATTATGGTCTGGTCGCTTAATGTTTGTATTTCTTTCCCTTTGGTGTCTTTTATGGGTGGAGTAAGTTAATTGTATCAATTCCTGATCTTTGTTTTACTTCTACTTTGCATATCAGGGCTGTTTTGTTTGTGCCGTGTGGCGGCTGTAAAAGGTCTCCCCGTACATGCATTTAATGCTCTTATTTTTCCAATCCTCAGGGATTGCTTATACAATTGCTTTTCACTGTTCCATCAATTGACATCCTTTAGATACCTGTTGAAGGTCATTATTAAACCGATGTTCGTTCCTCGTTGTATAACAACTGCTTGTTTGACATCCCTGTACTTTAAGTAGACTAGGATGTTTTGTGGGCTTTTGTTGTACCTTCCTTATATTCGAAGGAATCTTCTTCAGTAATTTTATATGCTGATTTATTTATTTATTTAATAACCGGTATGAACATCGCTTTAGTTTTGACGGTATCACAACCTTATTATCCAAAATGAGTATCACAAATACATTTAAAATATCAATATCACCCCTTAGGTTACACTCTGCTTCTTCTGTACGGATTCCCCATTCTATTAAGAACTTTAATACTATGTTGCCTTCGGTATTGGTTAGACCCTTAAATTTGTCTTCTGTAACTTCAGTTAATCTCAAAGGAGCAGGCAATACCAATGTTTTTGGGAGTAGTCTTCGTATAAGACTATCTCCTCTCAAATCGCCCATCCTTCGAAAATATACGAATCCGTGGAAAAGAAGTGGAATGTATCCCAGTATTTCTAAGTGCAATGCCAAGAGGTGCAGATGTTGTTCGCATTTAAGCACTGCGTCTACCGTTACTTCATCTGTAAACGATAGACGCTTCTCTGTAGTTAACATGTCTGATTTGACATGACAGTCTACAGATTTAATTTATCTAATTACTTGACGTGCTGCAAACTGTAATATGCAGTACGTCGGTCAAACTAACCGCATGCTTAAAACTAGATTGAACGAGCATTATCGTAGAATGAGTAAGCCTAAGAAAACTGACACTTTCTTGTACCGTCACTTTCGACGTACAGGTCATTCTGTAAATAACATTGTTATACAACCAGTGGAAAAACTTTATTACGATGCAAATTCTACATCTAGATTCAAAATAATCAAAAGACATGAAGCTGAACTGAAATGGATTAAATTTTTACAGACCCCTTTTCCACTGGGATTTAATGACAACATTTATCATGAGGGTAATATTTCCAGAATGCCGGACTTTGATATTTTCTCACTCCTGGAATGTCGAAAAAGCAGAACTAGATCTCACGGCACCAGGAAAAATGGTAACTTTAAACGTAAATCACGTGCGTTTAAACGAAACAATACTAGACTGAAGTGACTGTCAATTATATTATTAAATCATGGACGCCACTCTATGCTTTCATTTTTAAGTTCATTACCCGTTTCTGTTTTACGTCTTCTGGACACCGAGGCGAATAAATTCTACGATAGTTCTCATCAGTTATATGATGCGGCTCTCTTAACTAGAGGCTATACTCAGCATACTCTCCGTCCTTACATTGATTATGAAATTAATCATAAACGCCATTTCTTCAAAATATCCTTCATTAATAAGGGTATGGATTTTATAGATTTGCCCAGTATCTTCCGTGAGAGATCGGTGCTTTCTTCCATTCCTGCTTATTTTCAAAATACTGAAACACCTATAATTTGCTATAAATATAACAAACCTGTTATATCTATCATTTTTAATTTCAATAAACTTGTTTCAGATCTTGATATTGATACTAATACTCCTGATTCATGTGATTGTAAAAACTCAAAGTATTGCTATCCTGCTGCTGGTCATGTAATTACTGGCAATTTGAAAATTATTCCTGATTCTAGGATAAGGAATATAATTTCTAAAGGACCGAAATATCGGTTTCCTTCTAAAATTGATTTCAGTAAATGTAGAGATGAAATCGCGGCTTCCTTGAATGAATTCGGTAATCGATGGTGTAAGCGAGAGTATGTTGAGCATAAAGCCCTTAAGGACTGGAAACTTAGCATTTTAAAACTAGTGAATAAACGCATTTCTTTCTATTCTCAAAATACTAACTTATTACCTCCTAAGCCCAAGACGTCTTTACGTCATCTTAAACAAGGTATTCAAGAATTTCATAAGAAGTTTGTTTTGGCCCCTGCAGACAAGGCCGCTAACAACGTCGTCGTTGTGTGACGGCTCCACTATGTTAACACGCTTAAGCAGGAGCTTGGTGGTACTAAGGCCTATGAACTTCAGCCTTTAGCTGAAGAGAGATCTATAGTAGATACACATGTTTGTCTTTCAGCCACCAAGTTTGCTGTGTGTGTTAACGAAGGCCAAGACAAGCTTCCTACGCTATACTGGTTACCAAAACTTCATAAAAAACCTTACAAAGCACGGTTTATTGCAATTTCTAGCTCTTGCACTACCACTGAACTTTCTAAATTATTAACTTCCTGTCTTACTGCTATTAAAACGCATGTAATTAAATATTGTGATAAAGTCTTTGAAAGATCAGGAAGAAATCTGTTTTGGTCTATAAAAAATTCGAATGAGGTTTTAAATAAATTGAAATCTAGACATTTTCGTGCTTCTAGTCTGTCTACCTACGATTTTTCCACTCTTTACACTACACTTCCTCATAATCTTATAAAAGAAAAGCTTAATGATTTAATTGAATGGGCTTTTCACAGAGAAGATTCTCTCTATCTTGCTTGTAATGTCAGAAATGCATTTTTCACTTCTAAAGAGCATAAGAATTATACACTTTGGTCATGTCAGAAAGTGTGTGATGCCCTCACCTTTCTACTTGACAATATTTATATTAGATTCGGTACTAAGTTATTTAGACAAATTGTGGGTATTCCGATGGGTACTAATTGCGCACCTCTTGTGGCTGATCTGTTCTTGTATTGTTATGAAAGAGACTTCATTTTGTCGCTTTCCATTGATAACCAATCTGAAATTATTGAAGCTTTTAGCTCTACTTCTAGATATTTAGATGATTTATTAAATATTGATAATACCTATTTTGATGGTTTGATCAGTCAGATTTACCCCCTAGAACTTCAGTTAAATAAAGCAAATTCTTCTGATACCGAGGCCCCGTTTCCGGATTTACATCTATCTATTGTAGATGGATTTGTTTCGTGCAAAATTTATGATAAACGCGATGACTTTGATTTTGAGATTGTAAATTTTCCTTTTTTGGATGGTGATGTTCCTCGTGCGCCATCCTATGGCGTTTATATTTCGCAATTAATTCGATTTGCTAGAGTGTGTAGTCATGTAACTGACTTCAACACTCGTAATAAATTATTAACGGCTAAACTCCTTAATCAGGGTTATCGGTACCATAAACTACGCAAAGCCTTTTCAAAATTTTATAGACGCCATTCTGATTTAATTTCAAAATTCAATATTGGACTTAAATCTCTTCTGCAACAAGGTCTATCGGAACCCGAATTTTATGGTGACTTAGTATATAAATTCAGAAAAATATATAACCGCAATGACATCAGCACCCAATTTCGTAAAATCGTTCTGCGATATAAAAAGATTGGGTACAACATGGATATTATACGACAGACTGCATGCATGGTAGTTAACCCAATCACGGTTGGCAACTTTGCTTCCCTCTTTAATTGCACGCCGGTGGGTCAGGCCTCAGATTCTATGACGGCTCCAACGTAAAGGCTTATTGAAAATTAGAGAGATAATGTCGGTTGGTGCCTGATGCTCTGTCTCTGGTCGGGCTCATCGGAGTCTAACTGTTGGTTTTCTTTTGCTCCAGCATTTCAGTGGTTTCTTGCTGTCGAGTCCTCACCGTTGTCTCACCTCTGTGGTTCTTTGATTTTTGTGTTCACGGAGATGTTGCACTGATGAGTTAGGAGGCCTTCATGCGGACTGAACAAATTATTTGTCTAAATCGCGACGGAAGTAAGGGCGAGGATTGTGGCCACGTAAAATCGATTTAAGCCCCCCAGTGGAAATCTTCCACTGACCGTTCCAAGGCAGCTCTTCTGTGGCGATTTATTTATGTTGTTGTTTGTTACTTACTGTGTGTATCACTTGTGTCTTTTGGTTTCGGATGGCCATATGGCCATTTTGTGGGAAAGTGACTGTCCTTATGGCCTTCCTTTGTTTAGGTTTCCATTATGGTCTGGTCGCTTAATGTTTGTATTTATTTCCCTTTGGTGTCTTTTATGGGTGGAGTAAGTTAATTGTATCAATTCCTGATCTTTGTTTTACTTCTACTTTTCATCCTGCAAAACCTGGAGTGTATGTAATATACACCTGCGGTAATGGTCAAATGTGACCGACGCAGTATCAGAAGATAGATAGATAGATAGTTGTGTTTTGGGTCAATCCGAGACCACGTCAGAATACATTTCCATTAGAAGTTTTTGTTTGTTTGTATTGGAGTTTAAGGGCCCTGTCGACACTATTTAGGTCATATCAAACCGGTCAGTTTACCTATCCACCTATACATTTCCTGGACAGGCTTATACGTAAGCGGTTAAGCAGTACCGTGCACATTCTTTCGCCAGGAACAAACAACGTCCCTTCTTAAATCAGCGGAAGGGAGAGAATGACCGAAAAAAAAAACAGTCCAGATTTTTCATTATACACAGGCTTCAACGTCCCAGGCTTCAATTAATCGGTACCTAGATTTTGTACGTGACCATTGATAGTCACCTGGACAAAAGCAGGTAGGAAGCATCTGTATTTAGTTGCAACTTTGGGTACTGTAGCCCACTCGATAATGATTGGTGTTTCACGTCCCTATCAACACTATCCATGTCATTCTGGAGACGCTGCTTCCAATTTTGTGGGACATTTACCCGACATTGAGATGAAATGGCATCTCAAGGCTTCCCGCCCATTATCTGACAAACCACTTTACCTGGGCAGGCTTAGTCCTTCTAAGCGGTTTACCAGCACTCATGTGTGGTCCGTTGCACCATGAAACCCAATCTATTTCTCCAAACCCCGATGGGCGGGGGCGAATAGCCTACACTTTAAACAGCCTCATTGTAAGAAAAGTATTTTGGTGTTGCACCGGTAACATTTTCCGGCAAGGTTGTCCAGTTTATTTATTTATTTATTTATTTATTTATTTATCTATTTATTTATTTATTTTTTTGTCGCTAGCCCACAATCTTTTCAGCTTCATCATGGGTTCTTCCGTATACATGAACATGTATATGCTGTATAAACTAAATAGAACCAGCATAACAGAGTCATATAGGGATCTGTTGCAGCAGGTGTGCCAGTGTGGGGTGAGGGGGGTCTGTTTATTAGTGCTTTTTTATCTCCCCTGTCCTATTTCTTTTCCTTTTTCTGATGTCCCTGATTCTTGGGGATTCCCACTGACAAACCGGCCCCGATAGCTCAGTTGGTAGAGTGTCCGCTCCGGGGAACGGGAGGTCACGGGTTCGATCCCGGGCCGCGACATACCAAAGTCGTTAAGAACGGTACTAGCTGCTCCTCGCTCGGCACTCAGATTTATGGGGTAGAGCTCGGACTGGTCAACCCAGTGTCAGGATAATGTGACTGGGTGTGGTATCATGTAAAGTGTCTGGGACATGATACTTCAGTGAGGCAGCACTATAAAAGTGAGCATTTGTATAGTTCGCCAACAAATAGATCAGAATCAGAATTGTTACTGGTGACACGTCAAATGACATTCATACACCAGGATGGCAGTAACGCAGCTGACTATTTGAGCTATTTTACCGTTAGCCCCATAAGCTTTGCATTGTTCAGAACAAAAACAAGTCGTGATCTGTCAACTATTCCTCGACGAACAGTAACTGACCTGTGCCGCACACACAACATATACAACGCTTGGATATACATCATGTTACCATGCACCACATGGTCCCATGGTGTAATGGTTAGCACTCAGGACTCTGAATCCTGCGATCCGAGTTCAAGTCTCGGTGGGACCTCATTTTTTTATTTATTTATTTTTATGTCTATTCTCTTTCCCGTATATTATCATGGGAACAGGTCATGTTTTGTTTGTTTGATTTGAGGTTTAACGTCCCCGTCAACACTGTAAAGGTCATTTTGGAGACGTTGTTTCCAATTTTGTGGGTCTTTAACCCGACATTGAGATGAAATGACATCTTAAGCCCTGTCGCCCAATGAAACCAATAGGGTTTATTAGCATGGACGGTCCGCCTCGCACCGCGGTTCCTGGACAGGCTTAGATCCTCTAAGCGGTTTACCAGTACTAGTGTGCGGGCCGGATTCAGCTCTGCGTGGAAGCATCATGCAGCCCATATATTTCTTCAAGCCCCTGTGGGCGGGGTCTTACAGGTCATGTTAAAAAGCCTTTCAAATATATACCTCATTTTGTATACAGGTGCAATTATATTATTTTTTCTGGCCCCGAACCGTATCAATGAGGTGGTTCTGGCGAGAGAAAACACTCTAATTTGAGCATTGTTAACGATTCAAGCAGACGGAAATTTCTTCTTTTTTTTTTACAGCTTTCATCGTTTAAAGAAAATATAGGTCTACTTGACTTCATACGAAATGTCAAACATTTTTCTCTTAAAATAGGGGCCAAAATAGAATATCTTACCTTCCAAACTTACTAAGCATAAAGGCTCTTCTGTGTTGATATCCACGTGACTATCTTTGATTCATATGAAATCAAGGTAATGGTTATTTATAGAAAATAGAGTCGCGATATTCTTATCACTGTGAGGTCAGCGTGTTGCCTAATAGGGTTATTTATAGAATCTGGACTAGAATCATGCATAGGGTGTGTCAAACAGTGTAGACCAAGACCAGACCGTCTGATCAGCGTCTTCATTGTGTGTTAACAGTCTCTGTACAGAACCATTTTTGCAGCCTACACTCAGAGACAATCATTCGTCCAGTGTTGTCAGTACTTTGATTAAATATAGAAACTAGAGTAATTATGCTATCCAAGCTGCCAATCGAAGGTGTTGGTGAGCAGGCTGATCTTTGTTTGTTTGTTTGATTTTAGGTTTAACGTCCCCGTCAATACTGTAAATGTCATTTTGGAGACGTTGCTTCCAATTTTGTGGGACTTTTACCCGACATTGAGATGAAATGACATCTCAAGCCCTGCCGCCCAGTTAAACCAAACGGGTTTATAAGCATGGACGGTCCGACTCTCACCTCTTTGCCTTGGCAAGCTTAGATGCTCTAAGCGGTTTACCAGTACTTGTGTGCGGGTCTGTTTCATATCTCTGCATGGAAGCATCATGCAGCCCATCTATTTCTTCAAGCCCCGTTGGCGGGGGCCGGAGCAGACTGATCTACACCTTTGTTGGCAGCAAATGACCAAACCGATTTTCTCATGACGTGGCTCTGAAACACGAAGCTTTTGATTGGCCGTTAGAAATGCGTCTTTCATTCATAAAACCGTTGATCTCATTCAAAGCTTCTGAGTATCGTAAAAATCATGCGGTAACGTGACGACGATTTTGTGAATGAAATGTAACATGAATGAATGTTTATTTATACGTTTCGCTAAACGCTAAAAAAGAGGACAAATATACATGGATGACAGCGGCAAGATAAGTCATCTGGGCATGTCCCCAGCCGGATTTCTTAAATTCATGGTGATGTCCGCGACCTTTTGGACATTCGGTCCACCAGTTTCATAGAAGCCTGGCTGAAAATATGTCGTTTAACCATTACCACTCTCTGTCCAGTCGTCGACGATATTTTTCTCATTTTTGTCGCGCCTGCTTTTAGCATGGCGCGATATAGGCGTCCGGTTTTCCGTCCGTTCGTCCGTTCGTCCATTCGTCAGTTCGTTCGTCCGTCCGTCCGTTTGTCAAGGCGTCAATATTTGCGACCACTCTAGCGTTCACCCTAATGGTCAAGTTTATTTCTCAAGCACTATATATAAGAGCTTCATTAATGATATTTGGTACAAACGACAACTTAAATACAAGCATCCATATTATCATGGTTCAATGACTTTGTAAATTATTGCGACCACCCTAGCGTTCATCCTAATGGTCAAGTTAATTTCTCAAGAACTATAAGAGCTTCATTAATGACATTTGACACAAACTTGTATCTGGGAAAGGCAACTTAAATGCAAGCATCCATATTTGACCTTGACCTACATTTCATGGTTCACTGACTTTGTAAAATATTGCGACCACCCTAGAGTTCACCCTAATGGTCAAGTTCATTTCTCAAGAACTATAAGAGCTTCATTAATGATACTTGGTAATAACTTGTATCTAGGGATGGTTACTTAAATGCAAGCATCCATATTTGACCTTGACCTACATTTCATGTTTCACTGACTTTGTAAATTATTGCGACCACCCTAGAGTTCACTCTAATGGTCAAATTCATTTCTCAAGAACTATAAGAGCTTCATTAATGATACTTGGTACAAACTTGTATATAGGGATGGCAATTTTAAGGCAAGCATCCATATTTGACCTTGACCAACATTTTATGGTTCACTGGCTTCATGAAATATTGCGACCACCCTAGCGTTCACCGTAATGGTCAAGTTCATTTCAAAAGAACTATAAGAGCTTTATTAATGATACTTAGAACTTACTTGTATCTAGGAATGACAACTATAATGCAAGCATCCATATTTGACCTTGACCTAAATTTCATGGTTCACTGACTTAGTGAACTATTGCATCAATCCTAGTGTTCTACCTAGTGTTTAGATTCATTTCTCAAGAACTGTTAGAGCTTCAATAATGATACTTATAACAAGCTTGCATCTAGGAATGGCAACTATTATGCACGCATTATTGTTTGAGCTTGGCCTAGATTTCATGGTTCGGTGGATTTGCACCCCCAGAGGCGCGACATAGCCTTCGACGGAATTCTTGTTCTAGAAAAACAGGATTTGACATATCATGCAAGTTTTCTGAAATTTCGAATCCTGTTTTCTGCGAAACATAAGAATAATATTTCAAAACGTCGTCTGCTGAACAAAATACCCGGAATGTAGAGCGTTAACTCGACTGTCTCAGTGTGCCCAGAGATCATTTCTCAGAGGTGCGATATCGAAAACTCCTCGAAAAGTGTGTGTGTGTGTGTGTGTGTGTGTGTGTGTGTGTGTGTGTGTGTGTGTGTGTGTGTGTGTTTTTGTTTTTTTTTTTTTGTTTTGTTTTTTTCTTATGAATATTTGCGATATTTTTTCTTATCTATATCCCAAACCTCGTAAGAATCACCCCATTCAGGCGGTTTAGGTTAACGTATACCCAAAATCTATGTCTTCAAGCGAAAAAAAAAAGGAAAAGAAAAAAAAACAATAGTTTATACCCCTGTAAACCCCACTTGTATGAAAATAAAGCGGGTTTACAGGGGTGTTCATTACACGGACTCTGTTTGCTTTAAATATACTCTGTTTCTTTTAAAACAGGAACTGAAGGGTTGAATATCCATTCAGGACCGTTTCCCAAGCCAAACAGCAAGTGCTGTCAGCGCTTTGATCCTTAGCTCACCTCTAAAGGGGTACCTTGGGGCAAACAGTGCAGGCACAGATCAGACGCCGCAGAACGCGGCGTCTGATCAGGGCCTGCACTGTTTGCTGACAAAATTTCCCGTCAAAAATAGACTAAAATGAAAAAAAATGACTTGTCAAACATATAGCAATGAAAGAGTCCGCTAGCATACAATGGGTTACTACAGTACATATAGCAGCATTTTGATGGCTGTACGAGTGGGGTATACCAACTCTTGGAACAAAATTTCGCCTTTGCTGTATACTTTACCGATGGCAGCGGTGCCTAGTCCGACCTGTACATACATGAGCCAGCGCATGCCTAAACCTGCAATAAGTCATGTGCGATCCGCATCAGCGAAAATTCAGATCAGCCTGTGCGTCCGCGTAAAATAAAAGCAAAAAGATAAGACTCGGACAAGAGTGGCTAGTTGAGGCGGCTGAACTGACTTAACCCGGCCGCCTGGAGTTTAACGGCCAGTCAACATTATTTAGGTCACATCGAGCCGGTCAGTTTTCCTATCCATACCTCTCCTGGACAAGCTTATATGTTAGCGGTTAACCAGTATAGTGCACATTCTTTCCCAGAAACTGACAACTGCCCTTCTTGAATCAGCGGAAGAGTGCGAATGACCGCAGGAAAAAAAACAGTCCAGATTTTACTTTTTACACAGGGCTTTGACGTCCAAAGGAGAAGACTAGCGCTGCTTCAATTAACCGGTACCTGGATTTTGTGCATGACCAACGATAGTCACGTGGACAAAAGCAGGCAAGAAGCTTCTGTAGTAAGTAGTAACTTTGGGTCGATTGATAAGCCAGTGCCCCAGTCCAAATATTAGTTTTTACACAGCTCTATGACGTCACAGGGAGAAGAACATCGCTGCTATAAATAGCCGGTACCTGGAATAGAACCTGGTCAGTGATTGTCACGTGGGCAATAGCAGGCGCTGCACTTTAACGAGAACCATAGGTACAGTGGCGATTTAGTTTTTGTTGTCCACGGAAACGGATGCGAAACTCTTTTCAACGATTTGAAAACGCAGCGTTTAGACCACGCTTAAACGATCGTTTACATTTTCAGCCAATCAGATCATCTTTTCTGAAACGTTTCAAGCGTTTCGTATATCAACCAATCACATTAGCGTTCGGAAAACGCTGTCATGGAAACCGTTTCTGGTTTCATATGTTCTTTTTCGTTAACCAATAAAAATCCCGCAGACTCACTTTAATGATAATAATAATAATGATAATTAATAATAATGAATTAAAATAAAAATAAATAATAATAATTATTATTTTTATTATCATTATTTATTATCATTTTGATTATTTTTATTATGAAACAGAAAATAGATAAAAAATAATAGCGAAATGATTTTAAGGTGAAGAGGCTCTCCTGCAATAAACAGGAAATTGTGTTTAACAGAAAGAAAATGTTTCCGGATTCTGTAGCTCAGTCGGATGCGCGTTTAACTGTTATCCAGATTCGCGGGTTCAATGCTTGCCGGTGAAAAACAAACTACATAAGAACCTTTCATACATGGACAAAACATTAACCGAGAAGACTCTGTTTTCTATAGTTTCCGAATGCTTTTTGTGAGGGAATTTATTGTTCTCACCCATTACGTACGGCCACTATATTTAAGGAAACCAAAAAAAAAAAAAATAAATAAATAAATTTATACAATGAATTTGACATTTAACATGATTTTTCAGAATATGTGATCTCAATAATTATCCGTCATCTCAAATTAACATTCGATGACAGATGTCTTCTTCAATCATCACGAAAACACGCCTTTATAAATTTGACTCTTTTGCATTGAAAAACTTGACAGGGTTAATTATTTCTACTCAAATATAGACTGTGGGTAAACGTTAAACCCGCATCGCCAAGGCGGTTCTAACGAGTACCCACAATCTATGTTTTGAGTAGAAATTTGGACAAAAATATCAGAACTTTTATCCCAAAATTTACAATTTTGTTGTAGAGTAGAAGTTTTCAATATATTTGATTAGTCTTGTTTTCGTAATGGAACAAAAATAAATTGTATTTGAACTGTCAGAATCAGACACACGTTAATATTTTTTCTTTTTTATATTTCGGCGGTGAAAATATTTCATTTATAATTTTATAATATACTAAGCCGCGAAATCAATTTATATCTGAAACAAATAAAAATCATCGCTTCACCTCATTACAAAAACACGCACTTTCGTATTTTGAAAATTTTACCAAAAATCTAAGAAAAGTGTTATATTTTCATATTTCTGCTCAAAGCATAGATTGTGAGAACTCGTTAGAGTCGCGTCGGTGAGGCGGTTCTAACGAGTAACCACCATCTATGTTATAAGCAGAATTAAGAAGAAATATCCCAATAACACACCCGTGCGACATAGTGGATTTTTTTTTCAGATCTCCAAAATGGCTACTTTTCTAATGAAAATCCGTGATATTTTTATGCTGCTAATATAGGTTGTGGGTGCTCGTTAGAGCCGCCTCAATGCGAAGGTTATAACGAGTACCCACAACATATGTCTTGGAGCAGAAATAAGAAAAAATAATGTATACCCACGTTCACCCCCATTTTCTCGATATAAAGTGAGGTTTAAGGGGGTGTTCATTTCACGGTCTTTTTCACGCGATGATGTACACCCATGTAAATTCCAGTTATATTATATAAAGGTTTGGTTTAAGGGCTCAAAATAATATAGGCTTGTTTTCATGATGTCGTGAAAACACGCTATGTTCATATTGTGAACAATAAATATGATCGCGAAATCTTCACAGGGGCAGCCCGGACTACTTTTTCAATATTCTTTTTTCATAAATGCCAGACAAATTCTGATATTTTGAATTTACGCCACCTTAAACACTATTTTATTTTTGAGGCATTGATTCCAATTTTGAGCCTGTGTGTGTGTGTGTTTTTTACCATACATTGAGATGAAATGACATCTCAAGCCCTGTCGCCCAAACAAACAAAAATGGTTTATATGTAGAGACGGCCAGCCTCGAACCACTTTGGCTGGTCAGGCATAGATCCTGTAAGCGGTTTTTCACATTTCAGTACTGGTCATTGAAGAAATATATGGACTGCATGATGCTTCCACGCAGAGCTGAATCCGGTCCGCACACTAGTACCGGTAAACCACCTAAAGGATCTAAGCCTGTCCAGGAACCACGGTGCGAGGCGGACCGCCCATGCTAATAAACACTATTGGTTTCATTGGGCGACGGGGCTTGGGATGTCATTTCATCTCAATGTCGGGTAAAAGTCCCACAAAATTGGAAGCAACGTCTCCAAAATGACATTTACAGTGTTGACGGGGACGTTAAACCTCAAATCAAACAAACAAATCAGTACTGGTCACGAACAGACTCAGTAAAACCGAGTCTACTATTACGTTTATTTCGACTCGTATACATATATTGCATTCTGACATGCAGAACTTTATTTAAATGTGAGATTGAGGGGTAGTGATTTGAATTGCCTCGGTGAGGCAAAACCTATTAATATCCACAACATTTTTTTCGGAGAAATGAAGACGTTTATCCTAAATTGTCATCAACTACCTTCTACCCTACCCCCACCCCACACTCTCTTCACCGTGTATGACATATGATAATTCTCGTGCTGTTCATAGAGGCGGATCTAACGTGGAGCCTCAACACGGTTTGTGCGTTGTTTTTGTGGAAATCATGAATTGTGTAAAGTCGATAGCATCGCCTAGTAACACAGATTATGAGTGCTCCTTAGCATCCTATACATCGTTGAGATAAAGGTTGGGCGTTACAGGGATCTACAATATTTTCTTTATTTTTGCTAATTTAGAAATTAAAACATAGATTGTGGGTACACGTTACCGAACACCAAACACAATGTTTGATAAAATATCAAACAAATATCATTGTTTTTTATCATCGGAAAACCGTCCGTTTTTTTTTTTTTTTTTTTTTTTTGTTTCATTCACTATGTCAACCGGTCGGATTATGTCCACTAACATTTTTAGGATGCAAAATTGTCACATTTTCCAGAGATTGCAGGTTCTGGTAAAACTGCATCAGTCAGACGGTTCTAACGAGTGCCCACAATCTATGTTTTTTTTGAAAAGGAGTAAGAATGTTGCCCGGCTGGCAGAACTTGCGACCCCTGATCACCAGCTAGACGCGCATCAGACTGAGCTACAGATCCTCGAATTAATGTCGCCCGACCGGCAGCTACCGAACCCGCGACACCTCATCAACAGTTAGACGTACATCAGACTGTACTACAGGTCCCAAAATTAACGTTGTCCGACCGGCAGCTACCGAAACCGCGACACCTGATCAACAGTCAGACGTACATCAGACTGTACTACAGGTCCCCGAATTAACGTTGTCCGACAGGCAGGTACCAACCCGCGACTCCTGATCACCAGCAAGACGCACACCAGACTGTGCGACAGATCCACGAATTAATGTTGCCCGACCAGCGGGTACCGAACTCGCGACATCTGATCACCAGTCAGATGCGCATCAGACTGTGCTACAGACCCACGAATTAATGTTGCCCGGTCGGCAGGTACCGAGCTCGCAACCTGTGATAACCAGTCACACGCGCATCAGACTGCTACAGACCTACGAATTGATGTTGCCCGGCCGGCAGGTACCGAACTCGCAACCCCTGATCACCAGTCAGACGCGCGTCAGGCTGCTACAGACCCACGAATTAATGTTGCCCGGCCGGCAGGTACCGAACTCGCAAACCCTGATCACCAGTCAGACGCGCATCAGACCATGCTTGCGAGGCCTGCATAAAGCAAGTGTTCCAGTTTGTTTAAGGGAAAACTAATATCAGATTGCGTATTCCTAGGCTTTCGCATGCTTCGCTGTTACCGTCCAGTCAGCTATGTTAAGGTCATATCGAGCCGGCCAGTCAGTTTCTAAGCCACTTATTGTTTCCTGGACCAACACCATTTGATAAGCACATTACACATTATATTACCAGAAAGTTGCATCTTGCCCTTTAGAATCGGCGGAAGCGAGGGATATTTCAGGATCAATCACCACGAAAGAAGTTTACTGGGCCCATCGGGGATAGAACCCACTGCTCTGTGATCATCAGACCGGGTCACCGAGACCGACCACATGTGTAACCAATGTTTCCCTAGTAGAATTTGTATATATGTGCGTAGTTTAGGCTTTATCCTCGCTGGTCACACATGATGATGATGGTGATGATGATACGTACGTCATATATGATGATGATGATGATGATGATGATGTTGATGATGATGACGGTGGTCACACATGATGTTGATGATGATGATGATGATGATGATGATGATGATGATGATGATGATGACGATGATACGTACGTCATATATGTTTACCACTGCGAGTTGCATATGCGAATGATTTAACACCACCCCCCCCCCCTCACACACACACACGTGGGGTGTTGTGTAGTTTAAAAATATTATTAAAACATAGTGTATTTTGATTTTATCATGCATTATTATATTATTCAACTCAACAACGTTACTATGGTTATTTCCTGCTTATTTTTCCCACAAACGTATTGATGAGGAACTTGTATATTGAACAAGGCAGCTCTTTGATATCGGATTACACGGGGCGGTATTCAGAAGATGTGCGGTTACCTGCAGGGCATTAGGTTAGCAGCGGTATGACAGGTACATACTGGGACGCGTCACGGCAAAAGAAACCTATAGGGAAATGTCGGTATTTGTGTTGTCCGATTTCGATAAAGTGGTTTTTCCGTTGTACTAAATGTTTTATTTATTTATTTATATTTATTTATTTGTCGCGGCAAATTTTATTGTCACCCGAGTGCTAAAATTTCAACTGTCACATCATTTGAACGTAGTTTTCAGATGAAAAGTAATGTTTTCATCTCAATCCAAATTTAGATTGTAGGTGTTCGTTACAACCGCCCCAGTGAGACAGATCTAACGAGTGGCCACAAACTACGTTTATGGGCAGAAAAATGAAAAAATAATGTATATTTCTGTAAATTCCAATTTACAATATAAAGTGCGCGACCGTGTGTGTGTGTTATTTCCTTACATGTTTTTTTTTTATTATCTTCACTTGTCACTATTTCACCCAATTATGGTCTACACTATTTCCATATACATGTACATCCACACCAGCGTTGGATGATGATGAGTGTCATTATTATTATTGTTATTATTATTATTATTATTATTATTATACGGGCCTCCGTGGCCTAGTGGATAAGAGCGCAGACTCTTAGGTCTCTCACCACCGTAGGTTCGAGCCTCGCTCGGGCCACGTGTGAGACGCCAAGTTCTGCAACGGAAGGTCAGGTGGTTTTTCTCCGGGTACTCCGGTTTTCGCCCACCTCTGATTAACGATCGGCTCGATATGAGTGAAATAATCTTGAAAGGGCCGTAAAACCAACACCAAAAAAAAAAAAAAAAAATTATAACTGAATCCGACAGAAAACAAAATCCGGGAATGCCATACGTTATGTAGCGTATGTCCAGCGCATGCCCTGCAGCGTTATATTTTCCAAAAAGTTGATTGCGGGCAAAAATCGAAAATAGCTTAACAGCTTGGACTAGGATAGTCTTTGAAACCGGATTACGTAAGATGTGCATTGTTTGTTTGTTGAGGTTTAACGTCCCCGGCAACACTGTAAATGTCATTTTGGAGACGTTGCTTCCAATTTTGTGGGACTTTTACCCGACAATGAGATGAAATGGCATCTCAAGCCCTGTCGCCAAATGAAACCAATAGGGTTTATTAGCGCGGACGGTCCGCCTCGCACTGCGGTTCCTGGACAGGCTGAGATCCTCCATGCGGTTTACCAGTAGTAGTATGCGGGCTGGATTCGATCTGCGTGGAAGCACCATGCAGCCCATATATTTCTTCAAGCATAGAGCGAATTGACATGTACACAGAATGAAGAGTCGAACTACGTACTTTGCCGCGTCACAGTATAACAAACCAACGTCGTTACCTTGATTCTTTCTTCTATTTCGAAAAACTGAGCGTTTACTTTTTCTGTGGTATTATTTTATTTATTGCTAATTTGGATACACTTACCAAACATACTGGTGGGATGAAATTGCTTCTTTCATATATTCTGGCCCCTAAGTAATAAATATGTTTCATGCTCAATTATGCTGAGCATGAAATCGATAATACTCGCATATATTACAGTAATGGGACCAAACATATAATGTCTGTGCTCGTTACAACCATTCAATGGAGGCGGATCTAACGAGTACCCACAATCCACGCTTTTGAGGAGAAATATTATAGCAATGTATATAATGTTAACCCAGAAAATTGTTTATATAAAGAGTTTTGTTATTTCCATAAAACGCACTTGTTACTTTATCACCCGGCAGTTGAATCAGAAGCAAATAAAATCATTTGTCTTCATCTTTCATTACGATCAAACATCCGTGTGACATAGGGCATTTTTAGCATGTTTACTGATGAACATCTGTGGTACTATTCTTATGCATATTCAAAAGATAGGCTGAAGGTGCTCGTTCGAACCGGTTCATTGAGGCGGTGCTAATGAGTACCCACGACCGATGTCTTTGAACAGAAATAAGAAAACAATCGATCGATCAATATTCAAACGATATGCTGATGGTGCTTGTCCGAACTGGTTCATTGAGGCGGTGCCAATGTGCACCCACGACCGACGTCTTTGATTTGTTTGTTTGATTTGAGGTTTAACGTCCCCATCAACACTGTAAATGTCATTTTGAAGACGTTGCTCCCAATTTTGTGGGACTTTTACCCGACATTGAGATGAAATGACATCTCAAGCCCTGCCGCCCAATGAAACCAATAGGGTTTATAAGCATGGGCGGTCCGACACTCACACCGCTTTGCCTGGGCAGGCTTAGATCCTCTAAGCAGTTTACCAGTACTCGTGTGTGGGTCGGATTCGGATCCTCGTGGAAGCATCATGCAGCCCATATATTTCTTCAAGCCCCGATGGGCGGGACCGTACCGTCGTCTTTGAACAGAAATAAGAAAGATAATCAATCAATCAATCAATCAATCAAATTTTATTCGCTTAAGCTTATGCAGCTCATCATGATAAAACATATATAGACAGACAAATAAGTGAAGAATAGCATAAAAGTGAATTACTGGATAAGGCATTGTCTTACACAATACAAGTTCTCAGGCTACATGTAGGCGACATACCTGTTAGAAGCTACCAAATCCCAGCAAGTAAACGTCGCACGAGCGTCAAAACAAGATGTTGCATCGACGCCCATGCGACGCCGACTAGACGTCGTTTATTTGTTTGTTTGATTTGGGGTTTTACGCCCCCGTCAACACTGTGTAGGTCATTTTGGAGACGTTGTTCCGATATTGTGGGACTTATACCCGACATTGTTATGACATCTCAAGCCCTGTCGCCTAATAAATCCAATATAGTTTATATGCATGGACGGTCCAACTCGCACCACTTTTCCTGGGCACGCTTAGTACTCAAGTGCGGTTGGTTTCAGCTCTGCGTGGAAGCATCATGCAGCCATCTATTTCTTCAAGCCCCAATGGGCGGGGCTGAACTAGACGTCGTATGGACGCTAGGTCACCTACGATACAGGTTTGTGACTTCTGTGGTTGCTAAGATTTTGGAAAAGGTATGCCGGCATGTCAGCAGACAATAATAATAATAATAATAATAATAATAATAATAATAATAATAATAATAATAATGAATTCCCCCATCAACCCCAGTTTTTTTCTTGATAAAGTGGGGTCTAGTGGGGATCTTCATTTCACGGACTTGTTAACCTGATGGTTATGTTTCTTTCCTTTTTATCTTCTCATGTATGTCATGAGCATGGTCATAAGGGATATTTTAGTCTGTTATATTACTTCATGCAACAAACACTCACGTAAACCTTCCTTAAGCGCAAAATTTGGGTTTACACTCATGAATATCCGCCACCGTTTTTCACACACACACACACACACACACACACACACACACACACACACACACACACACACACGCGCACGCACGCACGCACGCACGCACGCATGCACGCGCGCGAACACAAAAACGCACACAGGTTAACAGCCGCGATTTGGATAAATCGCCAATGTCTTATTATTTTCTTAAGATCATCATGAAAAGTGTATATATAATGTTGACCCCTTGAACCCCATTTTATAAAGTACAACTGGGGTTAACGGTATCCTATTTCTGCTCGAAGCGGTTCTAACGAGGACCAGCAATCTATGTTTAGGTTCACGTTCGGTGAAGATCAGCAATCCATGTTTAGAGCAGAAAAATGCAAGATATCGGATATTTTGTCAGTAAAATTTTCAATTTTTGTTGACAAAACTTTCAATATATTTGAATCGGCGTGTTTTCCGGCGTAAAGTACCGTTAAAGATGAAATCTCCAAAATAGTTATTCTTAGTTTCGAGTGAAAACTGATCAATTTTATGCTCGGAACATAGATTCAACAAAGCTCGTTTTAACCGCCGTGTACATTGTTTTTCAAAAAAGTTGGGTTGCAGGGGTATTAATTAACAAATACTGATTAACGCGTTCTATTTCATAATTCGCTTTAGGAAAATAGAGGCACGAGACAAGCTGCATTCTTCCATAATATTCAGACGAAAAATAAAAATAATAAAAAAATAATTATCATTCGCGCTTATATCTGCATCAAACCATTATGATTACGCTCCCGTGCGCTAAATATCTCTAAAACTAACGTTTCTCAGATGAAATTTTTTTTTTTTTTTTTTTTGAATTCTGTCATATTTATAGATTTATGACTGCTCATTAGAACCACCTTGGTAATACGGTTTTAACGAGTATCCGCAATCTATGTTTTAGGACAAAAATATTAAAAAAAAAAAATAATGAATTCCCCGTAAATCCCATTTTCTAAAAAAAAATGCTCATTAGAACCGCCCTGTCCAGACAGTTTTAAGGAGTAACCGTAATCTATGTTTTGGAGGAAAAATAAGGAAAAAAGGAATACCTCGTAAACCCAATGTGCTCTATATACTGTGGGGATTAGAGGGGCCACGAACTTGTTATCTTTATGGATGACCTGTAGGGTGCTTGTTAAAACCGCTTCAACAAATCGGTTCAAACAAAAACCGACATTCAATGTTCTTGAGATAATGATGGATGTAGTTGGACATGTTGGAGTGTTTATTTAACGGACTTTTTGTTGAGGTGATGATGAATAATTTAGAAATTCTGAATTAACATATAACAAATATCGACTAATGTATAACAGTTTCCGGAAAGCAGATATTACACACGCGTGTAAACACATTACCTGGCGTTGCATGGCAACGTAAGTGAAGTGTGGTCAGTGACACATCTCGCCAATACTATTATATGACCCTAATGTCTTGGGAAATACGGTCATCTGTAATTGCCAGAATATACAGGGATTCTAATAATATTGGCCTCAGTGTGGCACAAATATTTCCTTAACATTTAAACAAACAAATAACATTTCTCAGCAAATGCATTTTCTTAACCCGTATTGGACAAAGATGGAATCTCCCACTTAATAAGTTTGGATTGGTCCATTTCCAATTATTGGGCTGCCAGGTTTGTTTTATTAGCGACACATTTTGCAACAATGTTTGCACTTTCAGCAAACAGTGTAGAACCAGGTCAGACGTCGCGTTTTGTGGCGTCTGATCTGGGTCTGCACTATTTGCCAATGTCCCACAAAAGGGCCGCTAGGCATATATGGGTTAAATCTTCGATACACTTATTTGTTTGTTGTTCGTTCTTTCTTTTTTTTGTTCTTTTGTTTATAGAAAAAAAATCCATAAAGATTTTTAGGATGAACATCTTGTCTGAAAATTTATCATGCATTAAGCTGAGGTATTATCCATGTCATTCTCGATTGTTCTTTATATATGTATAGTTTAGATAAGATTGTTCTTTGTACTCCGTATTTAAAGTCAATGATCATGTCATTTCTTAAGCAATGGCATACATGCACTTACAGAATATTCATTTTTTGCTCAAATATAACTTTAATTTTAAATGACGCGATTGTAGTGAATATATATGTTAAGCTGTTGAAGATAATCGTAAATAAACATGCACATGTATTTAAGTAAACAAAAGCGATTGCGCATGCGCGCTAAATGCATAAATTCGATTGGCTCTGTCATAAAACGGTTTCAAACGGTCATACTATTGGCCAAAACGGGAAAGCGTTTTCAATAGCGTTTTGATCTTTTCAGAGCGCATGCGCAAATTTACCGTTTGTCTGAAACGATTCGCCTTGACTTTTGATTGGTCAAAACGATATGAAACGCTCGAACCGTTGTCTAAACGCAAACGTTGTGCAACGGTTTCAAAACGGACCCTAAACGCAAAAACGGGTAGGTCGAACGTTATCGCCACTGTAGTTAAACACCCTCATTATAAGAAAACTATTTTGGGAAAAAATGAGGTCAGTTTGGGTGTTGCACTGGTAGCACTTTCCGCCAAGGGTTTCCAGTTTATTTATTTATTTACTTATTTATTTATTTATTTATTTATTTATTTATTTATTTATTTTTATTTATTTATTTATTTTTTTTTTATTTATGTTCTTTCGCGAGCATACGTCCCAGCGAGCACAGAACATGTACATGTATATGCTGTATAAACTAAATAGGACCAGAAGCCTCCGTGGTGTCGTGATTATGATACTCGCCTTGTAAACCAGGGATCGCAGGATCGATCCCGGGCTTCTCCAGAATTTCGGATGAGTCTTTAAACCGAGGTCTCGTCTCCGTATGGCCTTAGCTGTTGGTGGGACGTAAAACCCAAACACTCACTCACTAAATAGGACCAGCATAACAGTCATCATCAGGGATAATCACGGACCTGTTGTGCTTGCAGCAAGTGTGTCAGTGAAGGCCCCCGCCCATCGGGGCTTGAAGAAATAAATGGGCCGCATGATGCTTCCACGCAGAGCTGAAACCCGGCGCACGAGTACTGGTAAACTGCTTAGAAGATCTAAGCCTGCCCAGGCAAAGCGGTGCGAGTAAGTCCGTCCATGCTTATAAATTCTATTGGTTTCATTGGGCGACAGGGCTTGAGATGCCAATTCATCTCAATGTCGGGTAAAAGACCCACAAAATTGGAAGCAACGTCTTCAAAATGACCTATACAGTGGTGACGGGGACGTTAAACCACAAATCAAACAAACAAACAGGTGTGCCAGTGTGGGGTGAGGGGGCTACTGATTAGTGTTTTTCTTTTTCTTCTGCTCTATCCTATTTTTTTTTCTTTTTCTGATGACCCTGATGCTTGGTGATATACCGCTTTAGACCTACAGTATATAATTGCAACACGCAACACTATGACCTCTACTCCTTTAGACAGTCTAACCCGTACTCCAGGAGCAGTGATGGTAACTGACCGGCCGAACATGACGTTAACTGTTAATTGTGCGGAAAAAAAATACACATACAACACTAGAAAATGAAGATATATTATGTGATTATGTGCACCACATGGTCCCATGGTGTAATGGTTAGCACTCAGGACTCTGAATCCTGCGATCCGAGTTCAAGTCTCGGTGGGACCTAAATTTATATTTTTAACCCTCGTCTTTAGTTTCTTGTATCATCATGGGAACGTCGCGTTAGAAAGCCTTTCAAATATAAACATCGTTTCGAATACAGGGGCAATAATATTATTTTTTTTCTGGCTCCGGATGGAAAACACTCTAATTTGAACATTGTTAACCATTCAAGCAGACGGAAATTTCATTTGTTTACAGAAAATTCATACGAAATGTCAACTCTAAAAAATGGGGGGAAAATAGAATGTCTTACCTTCTAGATTTTCTGCAGCATTTTTTTTTCGATTGTTTGTCAATCGATCCAAACTTACTAAACATAAGAGCTTTTCTGTGTTGATGTCCACGTGACTATCTTTTTTTTTATAGCCCCCGCCCATAGGGGCTTGAAGAAATATATGGGCTGCATGATGCTTCCACGCAGAGCTGAATCCGACCCGCACACTAGTACTGGTAAACCGCTTAGAAGATCTAAGCCTGTCCAGGAACCGCGGTGCGAGGCGGACCGTCCATGCTAATAAACCCGATTGGTTTCATTGGGCGACAGGTCTTGAGATGTCATTTCATCTCAATGTCGGGTAAAAGTCCCACAAAATTCGAAGCAACGTCTCCAAAATGACATTTGCAGTGTTGACGGGGACGTTAAACATCAAATCAAACAAACAAACAAAATCTTTGAGATTTATATTTAATCCAGGTAATGGTTTTTTATAGACAATAGAGCCGCGCTGTTCTTAGCGCTTGAGGTCAGAGTCTTGCTTAAGTGGGTTATCTATAGAATATGAACTGGAATCATGTGTTGGGTGTGGCAAACAGTGAAGACCAAGACCAGATGCCGTGTTACGTCTGATCAGGGTTTACAATGCGTTTTAAAGATTAAATTAAACAGTCTAAGTCCCCGTTCAGGACCTTTTTTTGCAGCCTACATTACGAAAACACACCTATACAAATGCATTGTAAACTTTTCCTCCAAAAAATCGAAATTTTCTGGATGAAAAATTGTGATATTTTTCTTATTTCTGCTCAAAATATAGATTGTAGGTACCCGTTAGAACCGCCTCGTCGAGGCGGTTCTAACGAGTACCCACAATCTATATTTTAGAGCTGAAATAAGAAAAATAAGATTTGCCCATGTAAACTCCAGTTTTACTATATAAAAATGGGGTTCAATATATAGGCGTGTTTTCGTGATGTACATCCAGAGACAATCATTCCACCAGTGTTGACAGTACCTTGATTAAATATAGAACCTAGAGTTATTATGCTATCCAAGCTGCCAATCGAAGGTGCTGATGAACAGGCTGATCTGCACCTTTGTTGTTCGCAAATGGCCAAAACAGCTTTTCTCGGGACTTGACCCTTATACACGCAGTTTTTGATTGGACCGTTAGTAATGCGTCTTTCATTCATAAGTTGATCTCATTCAAATCTGGTGAGTATCGTAAAAATCATGCGCTAACGTGACGTTGCTTCATTAATACAATTTTGTGAATGAAATGCGACAAACACTATGTGTTTTGAATGATTGTTTCGCTAAAAAGAGGAAATATACATGGAAGGCAGCGGCATGGTAAGTCATCTGGGCATGTCTCCAGCCGGATTTCTTAAATTCATGGTGATGTCCGGGACCTTTTGGTCATTCGGTCTAGCAGTTTCACAGAACTCTGGCTGAAAATATGTCGTTTAACCATTACCACTCTCTGTCTTGTCCTCAACGATATGTTTCTGTTGTTTTGTGTGTGTGTGTGTGTGTGTGTGTGTGTGTGTGTGTGTGTGTGTGTGTGTGTGTGTGTGTGTGTGTGTGTGTGTGTGTGTGTGTGTGTGTGTGTGTGTGTGTGTGTGTGTGTGTGTGTTTTTTTCTAGAAAAAATAGGATTTAACAGTGTTTTGGAGTCATTTGGGATGTTTTTCGATTTCGTCTTTTCTTAGTTCTTAGTTCTTCAAAAATAGATTGTGGATGCTATTTAAGCTGACTTAGTGATCGTTAAAACCGACTCATCGGGGCAGACTGTATGAGTATCCGTGTACTCCCGTAAACTCCACTTTTCCAAACCCAACTTTTCCCCCTATGAAGTGGTTTTCATAAGGGAAGTCACGGACTTGTGAACTTGATGGTGTACTCGGGACTGCATTTCCTTTTTGGGCCGATTGTTTATCAGTCGACCCAAAGTTATAAGGACAAAACCTCTAATAGTGCTGGAGTCCACTTGTCTATCACTGTTATAGAATTTTATCGTAGCAAGGTCAGCGTGTTTGCGTAAAAGGATTATCTGCAGACTCCGGGCTGGAATCATGGGTTGGGCTTGGCAAACAGTGTAAACCCAGATCAGACTCCACAGAACGCGGCGTCTGATTAGAGTCTACGCTGTTTGCTTACAGTACAGGAATTTAAAGGTTAAACGAAACAGTCTAAGTCAATTTTCTCAATCTACACTCGGACAATCGGCCCGCCAGTACTCTCAGTGCTTTGACTGGGTCTATTGTTTGTCAATCGACACAGAGTACTAATGAATGCGAGTGATATTGCTAATGTCCACGTGACTATCACTGGCCAATAAAGTTAAGCCGCGCAAATAGCGTTTAAATGCATTAGGATAAAACGCCCGTGTGACACAGTGCCATCTATCATGTCTCAAAATCAAAGCACTGAGAGTAATGGTGGGTCGATTGTCACTGAGTGATGGTTTGGAAAACAGTCCTGAACTGACACTGTTTCGTTAACCCTTAAATTCCAGTATTTTATGCAAGCAATGTAGACCTAATCAGACGTCGCGTTATGCGGCGTCTGATCTGGGTCTCCGCTGTTTGCCAATGCCCGAGTAAGCCTTCACGAGCCAGGCCCAGATTTTACTTTTTGCACAGCACTCTATCGTTCCAGGGAGGGAGAAGACTAGCGCTGCTTCATATAACTGGTACTTTGATTTTGTACATGATCAGCGACAGACACGTGGACAAAAGCACAAATGAAGCTTCTGTAGGTAGTAACTTCGGGTCGATTGATAAGCAAATGCTCCAGTACACGAGCCCCGTCCAGTTGTTGCTGTTTACACAGCGCTATGACGCCAAAGAGTAACGAATAGCGCTGCTATAAATAACTGGTACCTAGAATTGAATCCAGGCGGTCATGTAATTACCCCACAGTGCATTTGATTTCGTTGCCTGACACAAACAACAGCAACATATTTTAGTGCGACGCCCTAAACACGGTCCCATGGTGTAATGGTTAGCACTCAGGACTCTGAATCCTGCGATCCGAGTTCAAGTCTCGGTGGGACCTCGTTATTTTTTATTTTTTAGTCTTTTACTTGAGTTTTTTTTTCTACGTGTCTTCCCTGTATTTTGTCACGGAAACAAAATGCAAAGAACATCGTCTTTAAAAGCCATTTAATATATATGTTCTGCGCAAAGTGGGAATCGATACAATTCCGGAATGGTCCTGCGTAAAGTAGGAATTCTCACTTTACGCAACAATTCCGGAATTTTGAATACAATTATATTCAGTATTTTTTTCTGGCTCAGAACTAACTGGTTCAGAACTAACACGTTAGAACCGTATCCATATCGATGAGTTGGTTCTGGCGAGAGACAACACTCTTATTTGAGCATTGTTATTCATTCGAGCAGAAGGAATTTACAAAATTTCCAACTTTAATCTTATACAGAAAATAGTTCTACTTGACTTCATACGACATATCAACATTTTTTCTCTGAAAAAATATAGGGGCAATAAAAAATGAATATCATACGCACTATTTTTTTTTTTCCACAACGTTTGAAGTTTTTTTATTATTATTTATTTATTTATTTATTTATTATCTATTTATGTTTTGTTAGACAAACAATCGACCCAAACTTAATAAGAACTGAAGCTCTTCAGTGCTGATGTCACCGTGACTTTCACTCAATATAGAAGATAGCCTCTATATTCTTAGAGGTTATCTACAGAATCTGAACTGGAAACATGAACAGAACAGAACAGAACAGAGTTTATTTACAAAGTCCAAAAGGCTATAAAGCCCATGAGGATACAACATATATACAAACGATGGCATTGGACAGTGTTACATCAAGTACAAGTAAATGATCATAAACACATAAAAATCTCTACAACAGGGATGTTGTGGAGAAGGTGTTATAGGAGAAGTATGTAGTTCTCTGCAAATAGTCATAGTCATACTACTTAATTTAAAGCAGAGATTGCAACATGCATCGGCAGCCCTATGGATTGGGTCTTTACCCCACCCAGACCGCAGCCGATGCATATCACATAAATGCATGTAGATACATACGTACGCACACCCCGAGATACCAATGCATTGACATACATACTAGTGCTTAAATGTACATGTATGAATTATGTATTGGCACGTGACCTATTTTAAGACCGGCGCAGTTGCTGTCCTTGTTGCATGCGCAAGAACAGTCAAATGCGTCGGTTCATCGATCTAAAATCTTGACCCATGTTCATGTGTCCAGATCCCGTCTTGCCGAAACGAAATACAAGGCGGGGCGTAAGACTCGTGAACTTAAGGGGTTAATTGTCATATTGAATAAAACAAGAGACAACAATGTAAAAACTAAGCATGGAAAAATAATGCCATATTATGCCATGATAAAAGCATACTTATAAAAAGCCAGAATCAGAGACCCCAACCATCCCAAGCCCATTGGGGCCCATATTTTGTCAAATATTATATTTATGTTAAATTGTACTCTTTTGTTAGCCCTGTATAACCCAGATGATTCCCAACTATTATTAAACTTTTCTCTTATAGTCTACCCCTGTATAAAACATCCGTTCGAACCTTAAAAGCTTTAAAAATGAAACAACATAATCTGCGAATACAGCCTATATTTGATGAATTCAATAACTCTATGAATTTAAACATGTTTGGTCGTCTCCAATAATATTTTGAAATATATATCTCCCTTAACTCTGTATATAATGAACATTCTATAACAAAATGGTATTCATCTTCTAATAAGTGACAAGTAGTACATATTCTTTCGCTAAAAGTTGTGTTGGGCTTGATAAACAGTGTAGACCCTGATCAGACGCCACAGAACGCGGCGTTCGATCAGGGTCTACACGGTTTGCTTTCAGTACAGGGCCCAGGATTACAATCGTTACTTAAGTTAAGGTCTACTTGGAATTATTATCTTAGTTAAGATTTTCCTTAAAAAGTGCATTCGAAAGCCGCCTATTTCATTCACTTAGCTAAGTATTTAACTTCGGATGAAGTCGTAATTTTGACGGAAATTTTCACGTAAGTTTCAATTACACATTGATGTAGGCGGCCCACAAATTTCCCGCGATCTGTCAAAGATCACTTCATCGGTAACAGGACACTTCGGCCCCAAAACCACCTCGGCCCCTAGACACTTCGGCCCCTAGACACCTCGGCCCCAAAACCACCTCGGCCCCACATAAAACTGAAACCCTAGACGGGTCGGCCCCTGGACACCTCGGCCCCTAGACACGTCGGCCCCATATACCTAGACACTTCGGCCCCACTTTGCTTTTCATTGGGCTTCCACTTAAATAAGAGATCGGGTTGGATGCCCGATGATTTTTTTTGTGTTATTTATTTTTATTTGCTGATTTGATTATTTTGATAGGGAGCCACGAATATTTGAACCTATAATATATACATTTATTATATATTATAACGTTACTAAATAGAAAATCT
This sequence comes from Lucinisca nassula, assembly GCA_963580285.1. Classification (NCBI taxonomy): domain Eukaryota; kingdom Metazoa; phylum Mollusca; class Bivalvia; order Lucinida; family Lucinidae; genus Lucinisca; species Lucinisca nassula. The sequence goes on from OY757014.1 coordinate 60,140,511, forward strand.
ATATGTTAATTTAAGAAGAATGGAAGATACATTTGAAAACTCCCCTCTTTTATTCCAGGCTCTTTTTTCTACTTTTCTGCTCTTTTGATCATCTATAGGCTTTTTTAATTATCCGAAATAATTCCACACCGCTAAAATACTTTTTAAATTAATTTCAATAAGTTATCCTTACTAATTGGATGGAAATCTGGATGGATCGATGGATGGGGCCGTAAAACCAAAAAAAAAAAAAAAAAAAAAAAAAAATCCTTCCTCGGTTTCGTCAACCATGGTGATGATGGGGGATAATCTTATATTTGTTAACATATTTATATATTTATTCATTAATTTATTTATTTATCCGGCCTCGGTAGCTACATGTAAGTCGGATGCGCGTATGACTAGTGATCAGGAGGACGCGGGTTCGATACCTACCGGGGTCGGCAACTTTCTTTCGTGGAGATTGGTTATGAAATATTTTCTTCGGTCATTCTCTCCCTTCTGCTGATTCAAGAAGAGCAGTTGTCACTTTCTGGCAAAAGAAAAAGGCGCACTGTAATGGTTAACCGCTTACGTATAAGCCTGCCCAGGTTAAGTGTGGATAGGTAAACTGTCCGGCTCGAAAATGAACTAAAATAGTGTTGACTGGGCCGTTAAACTCCAATACAAACAAACAAAAAATTTATTTATTTTTTCATTTATTTATTTATTTATTAGGTAATCATCAGTGTTCAGGTTCGTTGAACTAGAATTATCCTCGTAAGTAAACCAATTAATAATGTATGCATGTAATTCAAAAACTGCATGAAAAACGGTGCAGATCCGGTTCAGAGGGCAGAAGCAATCTGATCAGGATCTACACTGTTTGCAAAGATAAGGATTATCGTGTTCAGCGGTGTAAGGATTAATGAATTTCAGGTTAGTACACTATTAAGCAAAAAGTTTTACAAGAACAATTAAATATGGACTTAAATTAGTAAAGTGTGAAGCTCAATAAACAGCCAGGCGTTACTAATCCCTTTTCCCCAATAAAGAGATCATTGATGACAAACAGATCATTGTTATCAATTTTCTCACATTTGATTGTCATTCTAGCTCTTATTAAAGACAGTAACGAGTATACTGTATAATTTTATTTATTTATTTATTTATTTATTTATTTATTTATTTATTTATTAGTCACATTTCTGACTATCAGCTACTCAAATTTCTTGATACATGTGTACTATACATGTATGTATATATTAGTGGCAAACAGTGTAGATCTGGATGTGCACTGTGTGCAAAGTCTTCACTGCTCGTATTTTTGTAGGAATTCCTCAGTATGTTTCCATTGTTATCAATTTTCACACATTTAGAAATTCCTATTTGATTGTCATTTCAGCTCATATCTAAAGACGGACGGTAACAAGTATACTGTATAATTTATTTATTTAATTAATTTATTTATTAGTAACATTTCTGACTATGAGATCCTCAAATTACTTGATACATGTATATTGTATTCATTTAAAATTCCCAAACTGAATGACAGTGTAGATCCAGATCAGATGGATCTGGATGTGCACTGAGTGCAAAGTCTTTATGGCCCTATATATTCTTGTACAAAAGGCTCATTGACTATCAGTATCAAATATTCACAATTAGAACAGCCCGCTAAACCCCACTTTTCGTGATGCTGACTCAAGGTCAAGGTCACGGTTGAAGGCGACGGCGGTTTAGCTGACCTTAAGAGTGTAGTCCAAGTTAACCTGAAATTGTCGTGTATGCGTTGTTATATTTATTATAAACGTCTCATTGGTTATTTGTTATTTTTATATGAAATAAATACAGCAATAAGATAATTTGATCTTGTTCCCTAGATTCCGTAAAACCAACATTATATAACACACAACCTGTATCTTTGAGCAGAAATAAGAATTACGAAAACATGCCTATACAAATGCATTGTAAACTTTACCGCCGAAAAAACGAACATAATAACAGCTAGGGAGAATTGTGGTATTTTTATTATTTCTGCTCAAATAAGAAAAATAAGGTTTACCCCTGTAAACCCCAATTTTACTATATAAAAGTGGGGTTCAAGGGGGTCAAAATTTCGTGATGTAAATAATGTATGCCCCTATGAGCCGCAGTTTTCCCCATATAAACTGGGGTTTAGCGGGGCCTTCATTGAACGGGCTTATTAACATGATGTTTTGTATGTTAGATTTGACGTTTAACGCTCCAATCAACACTGTATCGGTCATTTTGGAGACGTTGCCTACAATTTTGTGTGAATTTTACCCGGCATTGAGATGAAATGACATCTCAAGCCCTCCAGCCAAATGAAACCAATAGGGTTGCCGGATCATTACAGTGTCACTGTTGCACTGTTGAGGCTTTATTAGCCGAAACTACGTAGTATGACCCATCTTCTTTCTTTTGAATGTTTTCATTGCTCTTAAAGGAACTCATTTTTGATTTTTATTTATAAGTATGAACGGTCCGACTCGCACCGCTTTTCCTGGCCAGACTTAGAACCTCTAAGCGGTTTACCAGTATTCATGCCACAGGCTGTCGGTTTCTTGAAGTCCCGATGGGCGGGGTCGATTTTAACATGATATAAATGCTCATACCCTAACAGATATCAAAAGTGGGGCCGAGGTGTCTTTGGGGCCGAGATGTCTAGGGGCCGAGGTGACAGTGGGGCCGAGGTGTCTAGGGCCGAGGTGACTAGGGCCAAGGTGTCTAGGGCCGACTTGGTTTTGGGCCGACCTGTCTAGGGGCCGAGGTGGTAGTGGGGCCGAAGTGTCTGGAAATCACTTCATCTGCTTGATTGAATGGAGACAATCGGAAATATGGTGGTTTAGTTGCCATTTTACTATTTCAAAATGTTTTATACACTTCGTGTTTCATTGAAGGATCACACTCGATCTCGATTTGTGCGGACAAACATTGGTCACAATGTAGCACCACGACATATTAAAAACGCTGTTTCTACGGGGTCTCTTTAGAAACAAGAAATCATACAATAATTGAATATGCAAAACTCGGTTTTATGGAATGCTTTTTTGTTTGTTTGTTTTTTTTTTTTTTGTTTGTTTTTTTTTTTAATTGAGGTCCCCGTCAACACTATGTAGGTCATTTTGGAGACGTTGCTTCCAATTTTGTGGGCATTTTACCCGACATTGAGATGAAATGACGTCTCAAGCCCTGTCGCCCATTGAAACTGTAATATGCAGTGGACGGTCTGACTCACACCACTTTGCCTGGGCAGGCTTAGTCCTTTTAAGCTGTTTACCAGTACTCGTGCCTGTGTGGTCAGTTTCAGCTCTGCATGGAAGCACCTTGCAGCCAAATCTGCTTCTTCAAGCCCCGAGGGGCGGGGCTGAATCGGTTTTATTGAGTCTGTCAACCCTTCTCATGCCGTTAGGCTTACTGCATAATATTCAAGTCGATAATTAAGAAAATAAATATATTATGCGCTATGATGAAGAACGGGGAAGACTCCCGCAGAAATCATCCCACACTTAACTCCAGCTACAATATTGCTTTCGGATGTCATTATTATACAGGTATGTAGTTTATACAGTCATTGATGCAGACAAACACGGAGAAAAAAACCGTAGCTCCAGTCGGAGTAAAAAAAAAAAAAAAAAAAAAAAAAAAATGGGATATAAAATCTTGGATTTCCCCGTCTTTTTTATGAGTGAGGTCCTTATCTGCGTATAACCTTACAGTTTGTGAGACATAAAGCGCTCACTCACTCACCTCACAAACACACTCAATCACTCACATGCCCGAGCTTACAAGGGAGGTGGTGCGCCTCAAACTTATTTTTTTATTGAGCATTTCAAGGCAGGGAGAAGAAGCATATGATTGGTTGTGGCCAATATCAGTTGGATGCCCCAGTGACGCAAGATACACGTCACCTTGCCTCAACCAACCAGCACAAGCCGACCACACGCGGCCACCAGTAAACCACTTAGAAGGTCTAAGCCTGTCCAGGCAAAGTGGTGCAAGTCGGACCGACCATGATTATAAATCTTTTTGGTGTCATTGGGCGACAGGGCTTGAGATGTAATTTCAACTAAATGTCGGGTAAACGTCCGACACAATTGGAAGCAACACTTCCAAAATCAAACCTAAATAGTGTTGCGAGGACGTTAAATCGCAAATCAACCCCCCCCCCCCCCCCCCCCAAAAAAAAAAAAAACTTCTTTGTATTTCAAAAATTTTGATATCGAGAATCTTACACTAATGGTCCTTTCATATGAAAGTTAAGAAACGGGCCTTCGAATTGGATTTTAAATTTGATTTTATTGCCTTTACCATGACCATTTGCCCAGCAAAAGTACACCGTTGACATATAGTCCGACAAGGAATTCCTGGCAGTTACGTCATAATTAGTTTACTCGAATATTCATATGATATGGCCTTTACTTGAAACCTAGGAGTAAGATTATTTACATACCGCCAACGCTTTGTGGACTTCTTGGCCGAAAGAGTAGAGGGGTTGTTCTACAGACCAAGAAGTCGCTGGTTCGAAACCCACGTGTCGAATGATTTTTATTTTTATTTATTTATTTTATCTTTTTTTTTATTTTATTTATTATTTTTTTTGACCTCGTAATACACGACATGTGAAATCTGCTTTACCCGTGTGACATGTTAAAAGTGGATAATTACGACGTGTACAGTACATATTTCTTGTTCATTTCAAGCACATAACACTTGACTGCATAAAACTTGTTTATGAGAAATAAAGATGAAAAAAGTGAAATAGAAAAAATATATATATAAACAAAATTTACTATAGGTTTTAAACCAGTAAAATATAAAAATATGAAACGATGATCATTTAATTTACTATAAAAAGATAAAACAAATATATAATAAAAAAAAAGCAATCAGTGAGATTCGAACTCGGACCGTCAACATGACAAGCAGCGTTGACATCCCCTGGGCCGTTGCAACTGCTGTATATTCAGAGGGCGTGTCCTGGTCATACGATAAACCCAAGCGCAATTTTATACTGGAAAATCCTTTCTATCTTTAGTTTTGTTATTGAGTTGACGTCGCTGCCAGACCTAGTTTGTTTACCTGTACGTTACAATTGTTCGTGACAAAATAGTAATTATTTACATTTCAAGTGAAAAGCCTGATGAAAACAATGCTGTTCATACTTCCATGAACGCATCGAGCCACATGATTTTCAATGACGTCAAGTGACGCCAGGCTAAACCATGGTTCTCTATGATCCCATTGGGCGTTGACGACGACAGTGCTGTTCCGCTTTTTAAGGATAAACAGCGGGTAAATGTTTTTTTTTTTTTTCAGCTTTAACAGTTTGCCTTATAAGCATTTTTTTCGCCCAGTGATGAGGACAAAAGAATGTAAATATAAGAAATATTTTTTTCGATGTTCATGAAGGTATGAACGACAACGGGTCGCTAACAAAATTTATATGAACCCCTTCGGAGTTAATTTACTTTGCAGGCGACCCTGTTCGTTCATACTTTCATGAACAGCAGAAAAATAAAAGTAATTTCTTAAATGCACGTGGCGTCATACTATTTCATGACACTGAATATAAAGACGGCATATGAACGTCGTGAACATTGTATGCGTAAAAGTAGCAGGACATGCATAAGCATAGGAACATGGACCCGATGTGCCACAGGATCAGTTTTTAAATAACAGACAAAAGTGATATGCGCCAGCCTCCCTCTACCCCATACACCCACCTCTCGGCCCCCGCCCAACCATCGGGGCTTGAAGAAATAAATGGGCTGCATGCAATACGCTTACGCGCAGAGCACACGAGTACTGGTTACCCACTTACAGGATCTAAGCCTGCCCAGGAAAAGCTGAGCGAGTCGGACCGTCCATGCTTATAAACCCTATTGGTTTTATTGCGCGACGGGCTTGAGATGTCATTTCATCTCAATGTCGGGTAAAAGTCCAACGTCTCTAAAATGACCTGCATAGAGTTGACGGGGACGTTAAACACCAAATCAATCAATCAAACACACACGCCTACCTTGACAAGAACAAACAAGTCGTCTAAGACTCCCTTTCGCTTGTAAGAACCTTCCTACACCAAACAATAAATTGTTGCCCTGTCCCCAGTATTATACAGTTTTATGTAAAGGGAAGTTTTTATACAGCTCTATTCGTCGAAAACTTTGACACATCAAGGGACAAATACACCCCAGTAGTATAATGTCGACTTGCACCACAGGGAGAAAAAAAGTAGCTCGACCGAGACCCGAACACAGGGCCTCTCGCACATGAGCAAACACTCTACCATCTGAGCTACCGAGCATGACTGGTGAATTCGAGCAAATAAAACCTCTCATGTTTGCCGTTGTTGATATATACATTCATGTGACAAAGTCAAATCTTAAAAGTTAAGGTACCTACCTGGGTTACCTTAAATATTTAAGCATTTCCTTTGTTTAAGTATCGACTTAAACGAAAGAAATTCTTTAAAGTTCACTTTATACGACAGTTAAGTAAATACTTAGTTTAGGTAGGTACTTAAAATTTAAGTACGCATTGTAATCCTGGGCCCAGGTATTTAAGAGTTAAATGAAACAGTTCAGGAACATCTTTCAAGACTACACTCAGACAATCGACCCACTTGTGTTGTCAGTACTGATTTTTTAATTTTAATCGCCTGAAAATGGCATTTTATACCGTCATGAAAGGCATCTTGATTTCATATATAGTCGAACTTCAAAAACTGAAATACTTTTGGGTCAATGTAAATCCACGAATTACTGACGTTTTATCATTGTATCAGGTGTGATCACTCAGGATGCACTTTCGATCTTCGCCCCCCCCCCCCCCCCCGCCCATCGGGGCTTGAAGAAATAGATGGACTGCATGATGCTTCCACGCAGAGCTGAAACGAGTACTGATAAACCGCTTACTCAGTAGAGGGTCTAAGCTTGCCCAGGCAAAGCGGTGAGTAGGACAACTCTTGCTTATAAACCCTATTGGTTTCATTGGGCGACAGGGCTCGAGATGTCATTTCATCTCAATGTCGGGTAAAAGTCCCACAAAATTGGAAGCAACGTCTCCAAAATGATCTATACAGTGTTGACGGGGACGTTAAACATCAAATCAAACAAACAAACTTTCGATCTTCCATATATAAAGTAAAGATGTGTGTACTCATTGGAATTGCCATATCGAGGCGATACTGAGTACACACAACATACCTTTTAACCCATTGTATGCGGGAAAATCCTTTAGGGGTACCTTGGCAAATAGTGCAGTCCCAGATCAGACGCCGCAGAACGCGGCGTCTGATCAGGGCCTGCACTATATTTGCCAACAGAATTTTATGTCAAAAATAGAATAAAAACGAAAAAAAAAAAAAAAAAAAAAAATTGGCCTTACAGCCCTTATATGACAAATGGACTTGTCCAACATATAGCAATGGAAGAATCCACTAGCATACAATGGGTTAAAGATATGGTCGGGAAAACCTTCCAAAAATGTCCAAATAATATGGATATCTAAAAGTATTGGAAGAATTCTCTAGGGACGCAAATGCGAGTTCGAATCTGTCAGGGTAAACGAGTCATCCGTGTTCGCGTTATCGAAGTTTAAATATATAGAGGATATTTGATTTTTTCAGTGTAAGATCGAATTTTATTTCATCGAATGAACACCAAAACTGTTATTTTCACGAGTGGCGTAGCCACGAGTGAAAATAGCAGTTTTGGTGTTCATGAGTGAAATAAAATTTTATCTTGCACTGAAAAAAATCAAATTTTCTGTTTCTTACATGCTTCAAAAGGGCAATATTTAGCGTCTTTAATGGTGTCGCTCACATTCGGAGAAAATTATCTTTGTTCCTGTTCGTTTCGCGTCAATTTAGTGGTGTCCATCGTGTTTAGTGGGTATACTATTGGGTGTAAACTGAAAGTTTGAAAGTTTGCACCTGAGAAATGGCCTGGGATGGTATTATTATGAATGATTAATGAAATAATTGAGAGAGTAGTTTTCCAAAGAAGTTGCTGGCAAGTCTAACGTCGCGCGACAAAAGACGTGACGTCAGCGTCATAAATGACGTCAGTAACGTCCCCGTCACACATGAACGGGCTATGCGTCAATTAGAACACATTTCAGTATTGTTCAGTTATCTGACAAAGATAAAATTGAAATTAGAGTTAGATTTGAAGAAAAAAGTAGTCCCAAACAGTGAAAAATAAAAAATCGTATTTTCACTGTTTGAAACAGTGAAAATATCGATTTATATTTCACTGATAAATCTCTATCATTCATTGAAAAGCATGTAAGAAATCGTGTTTCCTCGTCTATATTACGATAACACACCAATGTAACTTAGAAGCCTCCGTGGTGTAGTGGTTACGCTACTTGCTTTGTAAACCAGGGGTCTCAGGATCGATCCCGGGCTTCTCCAGACTTTCGGACGGGTCTTCAAACCGAGGTCTCGTCTTCATATGACCTTAGCTGTTGGTTGGACGTCAAACTCAAATACTCACTCACTCACCAATGTGACTTAGTGCATTCTTTAATTTCTACAAAATGTCTACTTCATTTTAGGGAAACATGTCCATGCGAAATAATAGCATACAACATGGTGTCAGAATGACATACATCTGGTAAAAATTGTAATATCTTTCGTATTTCTGCTTTCAACATAGATTGTGGGTGCTCGTTAGAACCGCCTCAATGAGGCGGTTCTAACTAGTACCCATAATCTATGTTTTTGAGCAAAAATAAGGTAGAAAATGTATGCCCCCATAAACCCCACGTTTCTCTATATAAAGTTGGGTTTAGAGGGGTCTTCGTTTCACGGACTTGTTATCGTGATGTTTCCGATGAAAATTTATATTTTTCTTATTTATACTCCGAACTTAGGCTGTAGATGCTCGTTAATGAGTACCCACAACCTATGTTTTGGAGCAGAAATAAGCAAAAAATATATACCCCTGTAAACCCCAGTTTTTCTCTATATAAAGTGGTGTTTGGAGGGGTGTTCATTTTACGGACGTGTTAACGTGATGTATCCGAAACAGGTCAGCATTTATCTAGAGGCACACAAAATCACTCATGTACCGCTTTAAATTAAGGCAATGTTACATGGTATCAGTTGGCCCCCGCTCATCGGGTCTTGGAGAAATAGGTTGGGCTGCACGATGCTTCCACGCAGAGCTGAAACCAACAGCACACGAGTACTGGTAAACCGCTAAGAAGGTCCAAACCTGCCCAGGCGAAGTGGTGCGAGTCGAACCGTTCATGTTATAAACCCTACTGGTTTCAGTGGGTGGCAAGGCTTGGGATATCATTTCATCTCACGGTTGGTAAAATGTCCCACAAAATTGGAAGCAACGGCTCCAACATGAATTAAAAAGTATTGATGGGGATGTAAAACCTCAATTCAAACAAGTATAGCTTTTACACAAAGCTAGGTCTACGCCTAGCACATACTAAATGTGAATGTCTAGAGTTATATACCAGAGTGAGTGAGTGAGTGTTTAAGTTTTACGTCCCACCAACAGCTAAGGTCATACGGAGACGGAACCTCGGTTTAAAGACTCATTCGAAAGTCTGGAGAAGCCCGGGATCGATCCTGCGATCCCTGGTTTACAAGGCGAGTAACGTAACCACTACACCACGGAGGCTTCTATTATATACCAGAAATGTTGTCTTTGGCAATATTCTAATTGCCAGTCTGCACCCAGGATCCTGCCGACTGAAGTACAATGTCTGAAATTGCAAAGTTGCAAATACTGTGATTTTGTCAAAAAGTACTTTTTCATCTTTAAAAAGGCACATTTGCAACTTCAAAATGCATGGGACATCTTACAAAATGGAATGCTTTTAAACTGTTGGAAAAGTTAAACAGACAAATTTCTTACACTCCTATATAGCAATTATTGAAGATTAAACTCCGTTCAGAAAATCTGAATCATCGATTTTTTTTGTTTTTCGCTTTTAATACTCATTTTAGCCCATACATCACTATGGGAAAGTTTTAGACCTGACCCTCCGCCGATTTCTCCAGCAAGTCGTATGCCTCTGTGACAGCCAGGAAAGGCTGTGGTTATTTGGAGAAAATTGCAAAATCTGAATTTTCTTTCACAGACTAAGACATTCTGACAGGTTCGACACACCCGTTTAAACCATATATAGAAGTGGTCACTGCTCATGTAAATTACAAGGGCGTCTATGTATTATTTGCACGATCACTTCATGGAAAAACATTAGCTGTGACACCACATCTGATATCGGTATAATTCTTTTTGATCACTGTTGACAGCACATCGCGCTAGTGGCTCCCCGTTCTAGTGAGCCTCTATCTAGCCATTCGAATGTAAGGTGTGTCGTAATTGCATATCTTATAAAGTGCATTTCATGGATTTGAATATTTATTATTTTACCTGACAATCATTGTCAAATGGACTTAGTCTGTGGTCTCATTTCTTTGTTTTGCAATTTTCTCCAAATAATCACAGCCTTTCCTGACTGTCGCAGAGGCATGCGGCTTGCTGGAGAAGTCGGCGGAGGGTCAGGTCTAATCCTTTCCCATAGAGATGTATTGGCTAAAATGAGTATTAAAAGGAAGAAACGAAAAAATCGATGATTCAGATTTTCTGAACGGAGTTTAACCAATTATGCTAACGGCGAGGCAAGTTTTAAGCTCACCAAAGCTGAAGTCTCCTGCGGAACTTATATGATAGGCAGTGGTCCGTCGTGGTTTGTAGATGACTATTTTGTATTACAAATATGACAGCAAAACGGGCTTGTACAAATGTGACAGCAATCCTGTGCCAGAGCTCGGCCCCTGGAGCCTCTTTCTTGTGTAAAGCTTATACTTGTTATGTGTCTTTTTTTTCTTCTTATGAAAGCTTACACTTGTTGTTGCATTAAAAATATGATGGTCAACCTGCAGTAACCTGCGGTAACTAATGGTTTTACATCCGTGTTCAATCCAATGTCTTGGCCCCCGCCCATAGGGGCTTGAAGAAATATATGGGCTGCATGATGCTTCCACGCAGAGCTGAATCCGGCTCGCGCACTAGTTCTGGTAAACCGCTTAGAGGATCTAAGCCTGTCCAGGAACCGCGGTGCGAGGTGGACCGTCCATGCTAATAAACCCTATTGGTTTCATTGGGCGACAGGGCTTGAGATGTCTTTTCATCTCAATGTCGGGTAAAAGTCCCACAAAATTGGAAGCAACGTCTCCAAAATGACCTTTACAGTGTTGACGGGGACGTTAAACCTCAAATCAAACAAACAAATCAATCCAATGTCTGTAATGTCTACGCCCACGGGCAAAACAAAAACAGTTGTAACTAACGATGATGTAAGTTAACGTGTCGTTAAAACATTCAATATTTAATCTATCGTTCTTTCGTTTTATACTGAGTCGTCATATCTGACCATTACTCAGTTAGTTAGAATTAAGCACAAAAAACACTGGATGAGTTCTTAAAACTATTTACAATCTGTTAACAGAGGTATACTAAGACGCATACCTCTGAGTCCTTAGCCACACCACACGGGCCCGAACTCCTCTGCAGTACTGGCGTCCACCACAGAGGAGGGAAGACCACACTACCGAGGAACAGCCCTCGAGAAGAAGGAACTTTTCAGGACACCATCACAGGCCTGGCAACTACAGTATCGTGTGCTGTCCAACTTCGATGACACCTGCCCCACCCCACCCCACCCCACCCCACCCCCGGCCTGAGCTGAACATGCTACAAGGGTCAAGCATCTATCTTTATTATGAGATACTGTTTCCTGTGTATCTCATAAAAGAAGGCTAAATAGGACTGCTCACTCAAGCCCGCCACCCACAACACCCCCGCTCCGCCATCGCCGACAGGCCCATCGAGCAGCCGTCCTCCTGATCCCCACCCCCTTAACACGCCGGACACGGGGCGCCAAACAGCAAACAGGCGACGGAAACCCAAACCAAGATGGAACCAATGCCTTGCACACAAAAGCCCCTGCCCGCCCAGGAGTAAAAGCCAATCCAGGCCCAAGAAACTGCAATGTCCCATATAGTCGCCGCCTGGACGCCATATCTGACAAATATTCTACCATTTTTTCTGAACAAAAAATGTGAGTGAGTAGCTTTTGCAAAATTTGTTTCATCATACCATTGTATTTGAAATTGTACTTGCTGGAAAGTTAATGGTTTGACCACTCACGGGCTCTGTACGCTAACAATGTTTTGAATCTCTCCGCTGATAAACTGCCGGTGTAGCGTGAGATTATTGATCCCGTGAGATTCTTCAGTCGCACCGGAAGCGGCTGAAATCCCTCACGGAGGTGTGTGAGATAATTCAGCCGTGAGAAGTTTAATACGATAACGGGTATCGAAACTCTCTTAGTATATTAAATGATAAATTATGCTGGCACATTAATTAAACTTTAATTTTCTGCTGGAGAAGCCAATCTAAGGAAATTAGAAGCCGTTTTACGAGTGATTTTATAATATTTATTTATTTATTTATTTATTCACCAAGCCCCGACTGGCGGGGGCCCAATGACAAACAGATACTATAGAATGTAGAAGGATAGTATCTTGATGAAAGTCAACTCTGTCAATCTGGGCTTATACTGGGGTCCGACTTGACCAAAGCCAAAGTGCAACGCCCTAGATCACTCAGGGCGACTGGACTTAGGGGCGAAATGGTCCGTATTCACAGTGGTGTTGATTATCAAATTACAGAAAAAAGCAAAAAAGAAAAGAAAACTGTAGGGTTATTTCTTGTTTGTTTTGTTTGATTTGAGGTTTAACGTCCCCGTCAGCACTGTATAAGGTCATTTTTTGAAGATGTTGCTTCCAACATTGCCCGACATTGAGATTAAATGACATCTCAAGCCCTGTCGCATCGAAGTTGTTAAGGTAGGCAAGTAAGTAGGTACATATAGGTAGTTGGGTGGCTAGATAGGTAGGTAGATGGGTGGCTGGGTAGGTAGATGAGTTTGATTTGAGGCTTAACGTCCCCGTCAATACTATATAGGTCGTTTGGAGACGACGCTTCCAATTTCGTGGAACCCGACTTTCAGATAAAAATACATCTCAAGACCTGTCGCCCACTGAAACGATATGGAGCGTGCTAGCTCGGTGGTTAGTGCACTTGCCTCTGGTGCTAGAGGTCCCGGGTTCGATCCCCGGCAGCGGCGATAAAATTTCGGTGTCCGAAGACGCTCTATTGGCATCATCTGCAGGGTTGAATGTCACAAAGATCACCGTCCTTCGGATCGGGACGTTAACTGGAGGTCACCCTGTGCAGGGAGAACCATTCCCTGTGCAGGTTAAAGACCCCTACCGTAATTACATGATTACTGTGTAGGATTTCATCCTGCAAACCGGGAGTGTATGAAATGTACACCTGTAGTAATGGCCAAATATGACCGACGCAGTATCAGTAGAAAGAAAGAAAGAAACTAACAGGGTTTATATGCATTGACGGTCCGACTCGCGTCACTTTGGGCAGGCTTAAGCGGTTTGCCAGTACTCATGTGCGGTCGGGCATCATGCAGCCCATCATTTCTTCAAGTCCTGATGGGCGGGGTAGATTTAAGTAGGTAGGTAAGGAGATGTGTCTTGGTGGGCAGGTAGGTAGGTAGGTTTGATTTGAGGTTCAACGTCACTGTCAATACTATATAGGTCATTTGGAGACGATACTTCCAATTTCGTGGGACCCGACTTGGAGATGAAAAGACATCTCAAGACCTGCCGCCCAATGAAACCAATAGGGTTTTTATGCATGGACGGTCCTACTCGCATCACTTTGCCTGGGTAGGATTATTCGGTTTACCAGTACTCAGGTGTGGTAATGAATCATACAGCCCATCTAGTTCTTCAAGTACCGATGGGTGGGGTAGATTTAGGTAGGCAGGTAAAGGGGGGGGGGCTTGGTGGGAAAGTAAGTAGATGTTTGTTTGTTTGTTTGTTTGACTTGAGATTTTTAGTCCCCGTCAACACTGGGAAAGTCAATTTGGAGACATTGCGAACAAGTGCGACCATTTGATGGACTTTTAAACCGACATTGAGATGAAATGATATATCAAGTTCAACCGCCTTATGAAACAAATAAGGTACTTAGGTAGGTAGGTAGAAATAAGTAAATGTATGCCTGACAGTCCGTTCCCATTCAGAAAGAAGCCTCCGTGGTGTAGTGTTTATGTTACCGGCCTCATAGACTTGGGGTCACATATTCGATCCCGGGTTTTCACAGACGTTCGGATGAGTCTTTTAACCGAGGTCCCGTCTCCGTAGGTGGGTCGTAAAACTGAATGACAAACTCTTGCTGTCGAGTCCTCACCGTCGTTTCATCTCTGTGTTTGTTTGATTTTTTTGTTCACGGAGATGTTGCACTGATGAGTTAGGAGGCCTTCGTGCAGACTGAACAATTTATTTGTCTGAATCGCGACACACGTTGCTAATATGAGTATTCCATCTCAAGTTGTGTGAGATTGTCACTCCAAGGTATTTAATGGAGTCCACATTCTCGAGGACCGTTTCCTCTAAGGTGTAAGAAGCCTCAACTTTATTAGATCTCTTCCTAGATATCTGCATAATATTGCATTTAACTGGCTGAAATCTTATGCCCCATTTTCGGGCCCAACATTCTAATCTATCTATGTCAGCCTGAAGTTTCAATAAGTCATCTGTATCTCTAATTTCCCGGTAACAAACACAGTCATCTGCGAACAGTCTTATTTCTGAGTCGATGACAGTGGAAATATCATTGATGTACAGGGAGAACAAAAGTGGACCAAGAACGGTCTCTTGCGGGACTCCAGACAAAACCGGAGCCCACTCTGAAGATTCACCATTAACAGCAACCCGCTGTTTTTTGTACCAAAGAAAGGAATCTATCCATTTTTGGGTCTTTCTACCAATTCCATAACCAAATAACTTGGATTTAAGTAGTTCATGAGGAGGGGTGTCAAAAGCCTTCTCGAAGTCCAGAATAAATGTGTCCACCTGTCCCCCTTTGTCCAAGATTTTTAGTATAAACATATTTTATTGCATCATAAATCAAGCAACAGGGTCGGGCTACAAGTTCTGCCAACATTAGTTACGGCCCTCCAAGATTTTTGCCTAGTCATTAATAACTGTGCTTAGCTGAGTTTCACAACATACCTACCTAACAAAACATAATTATCACCAGCCCAAACCTACCGTTTCTACCTCATCACGCAAACACGGCTGTATAATTTTGATACCCTTAAACCCCACTTTTAGATAGTAAAACTGGGGTTGACAGGGATATTTTTATTTGTCATATTTCTTCTCAAAACATAGATTGTGGGTACTCGTTAGAACCGACGCGCCGAGGCGGTTCTGACGAGTACCCAAAATCTATGTTTTGTGCAGAAATAGGAAATAATATCAGGATTTTTATCTGAAAAATTTCGGTTTTGGTTGTAAAATTTTGTCATTTTATTTGAATAGGCATGTTTTCGTGATATACCAACCTACATGCATACCTCCACTCTGCCTACCTGTCGCATCCGCCCATCGGGGCTTCAAGAAATATATGGGCTGCATGATGTCTCCCCGACCGCACACGAGTACCACATAGAGGCTCTAAGCCTGGCCAGTCAAAGCGGTCGGAGTCATGCTTATAAACCCTATTGGTTTCATTTGGCGACAGGGCTTGAGATGTCATTTCATCTCAATGTCGAGCATAAGTCCCACAAAAATGAAAGCAACGTCTCCAAAATGACCTGTACCGTGATGACGGGGACGTTACACCTCAAATCAAACAAACAAACAAACAAAATCTACCTACCTGGCTGGCCCCCGCCCATCGCGGCTTGGAGAAATAGTTGGGCGCATGATGCTTCCACGCAAAGTTGAAACTGACGGCACACGAGTACTGGTAAACCGCTTAGAGGATTTAAGCCTGCCCAGGCAAAGCGGTGCGAGTCCGCCCGTCCGTGCTTATAAACCACATTGGTTTCATTGGGCGACAGGGTCTCGGGTCGTTTCGCCCGTGAGTCGTTTCGCCCATGAGTCGTTTCGCCCGTGGGTCGTTTCGCCCTGGGTTGTTTCGCCCTGGGTCGTTTCGCCCGTGGGTCGTTTCGCCCTGATTAGGTGGGTCGTTTCGCCCATATTTTTTCAAGCCCTATTGATTGAGGTTATGTTTGTTTTGGTATGTAAAGGGATTGATTGGGGTATTGGGAGTTCCGGAAAACATGGTTTTGCTCTCGTTTGGTGCAGCTGGACGACCGACTGACTGCTTCTTCTTCAGGTTTGAGCAACTGCGCTACCACCTTTTTGAAAAAGATATTCTTGCTCACATAAGGTTAACAAGTCTTTGCAATAAAATGGGATTTGTGGCTGTGAAAATGACTGTTTATATTTTAAAATGTGACATTTTTTCTGCTCAAAACATAGATTTTGGATTAGAACCGTCTAATTGTCTATGTTCTAGAATCAGAAATAAGAGAAATAATGTATATGCGAAAACCCATTTTTCACTGTATTAATTTGGGTTTAAAGGGGACGTTATTGCATAGACTTGCTAACATGATGTTTTATATACTTATCAGTCGTTCTTTCTGCACAAATAGTGACGTGATATAACTGGTTACATTATTACGTTAATTGTGTTGACGGGGACGTTAAACCTCAATTCCAACAAACAAAATATTTTTAAACAGTGGTGTCTGATTCACTTTACTCATTCCCATCTACCAATACTCTCCAATCATTCATTCATTAACTTATCTATCTCCGTATATTCAAAATGCCGTCCATTTATCCGTACGTCCGTCCATCTTCAAACGCACCCATTTATTCATTTATTTATTCATCCATCTGCCCATTTACTCATCCATTCCGTTGTCACTCCCTTAATTATAATTGCGGCGAAACAACCCACGGGCGAAACGACTCACGGGCGAAACGACTCACCAGGTAAGGGCGAAACGACCCACCCCCAAAATCAGGGCGAAACGACTCAGGGCGAAACGACCCGGCGAAACGACCCACGGGCGAAACGACCCGGAACCGGCGACAGGGCTTGAGATATCATTTCATCTCAATGTCGGGTAAAACAAAATTGGAAGCAACGTCTCCAAATGACCTATATAGTGTTGACGGGGCCGTTAAACCTCAAATCAAACAAAACCAACAACATCGAAGGAATAAGTTAAAAGTAAGCCAACCTACCTACCTACCCATCCAGCCTTGCCCCCACCAGACCATTCACCCTACCTACATACCTACCTACCTGCCTTCCTAGCTACCATGCAGCCCATCTGTTTCTTCAAGCCCCGGTTGGTGGGGTTGATTTTGATTGGTTGATAGTGAGCAGTGGGTTCGGTAATTACTTCTGTCTATTTATTTTTTTATTTATTGAAACGGTTAAGAGAAAACCTATTTGGTTGACATTAGGCAACATTACCCCATACAAGGAGAAAGGTGTGAAAATTAGTCAGGGTGTTTTGATAAGCATGGGGACAACAGGAAATGTCAAACCATAAACCACACATGTTAATCACTAAAATTTAAATTCAATGAAATCCAGTTTTAAAGGGGTACAATATCCTTTGGAAGCTAGGAATACACAGCAGAACTGATAAGGTAAGAGTGTACATGTTTTCTCTAAGCCTCGGAGTATGATTAATATTATCATGATTATTTATTTTAATTGTTATTATTATTGTTTTATTTTTATTATTATTATTATTATTGTAAAAGGGCACTTATATTGAGATCAAGCTAATTGCTACAGTGTTCCAATCCATTTAGGCAGAATAATAAGTCTAAAATTTCCAAATAACTTGCTTTTTAAAATTATGAATTGTGAAAACACGACTATTAAAATATATTGAAGTTTTACCATCAAATTTTTAGATAAAATATTCTGATATTTTTCATATTTCCGCTGGAAAACATAGATTGTAGGTACTCGTTAGAATCGCCTCGCCGAGGCGGTTCTAACGAGTACCTACAATCTGTTTTCCAGCGGAAATAATAAAATAAGATACACCGCTGCAATCCCCAGTTTTACTGTATAAAAGTGGGGTTTAATGGGGTTTAAAATATAGGTGTGTTTTCGTAATAGTGTTTCAAGAATATACATGTACCCGCATATATTTTGTTCTTTTTGAACACATGGACCCCTATTCATGGCATAATTGATACGGGTATCTTTCGAATAAATAAATAAATAAATAAATAAAGCCTGTAATAAATAAAGCCTGTAATAAATAGTATTCGTAATGTAAGCAGATTTCTTTAGACATTTTAAACAGGCTCAAGGTGAAAGGGACAAGGGCTAACGGGAAATGGATGAAGTTCCTCACGGGCTTCTTGCGCATGCGCAGATATACCTTGGTATTAAGGTTCTCACGGGTTTAAAGATCTCACGCTACACCGGTTCTAGCTGTTGAATGAATGGGCGTTCTCATTTTGTGTTTCGAATTGAACTTTAATTTTGAAAACATATGACCGAAATAATTTTGACAGGGCCGTAAGTAAACTCACCGGCTCGGTATGACCGAAATAATGTTGACTGGACTATTAAATTCTAAACAACAAAAAGGGAATGGATACACATTTAGGGTAGGCAACACCTACAAAAGTATTTTTGTCTCCCCTGTCAATAGTGGTCAACTCTTAAAGGAAAGAATTTGCTCCTCAGGAGCAAATTCTTTCCTTTAAGAGTCGACCTCATTTACCGTGGGACAGGTCTGATAGAAAGTGAACAAGAAGTCCCGAAAGTTGTCTCCCTTTGAAAAATGGCGAACATAACTGCCAGGTGTTCCCATTCCCCTTAAAGTTACTGATTTTGAGAAAGAAAAACGTCGCATTGTTATGAACACAAAAGCTGAGTAACAAAAATTAACAAGCGAAAACATTACGATTACAAACCCATGCGACATAGTGCATTTTATGGCTTCTTTCCTGATGAAAATCCGTGACATTTTGCTTTTTTTTGCTGCAGACATAGGTTGTAGGTGCTCGTAAGAACCGCCTTATTGAGGCGGTCCTAACGAGTACCCACAACCTATGTCTTGGAGCAGAAATATGAGTAATGTATATAGTATACGCCCGTAAACCCCAGTTTTCTCTATATAAAGTGGGTTTGATGGGATATTTATTTCACGGACTTAGTCACGTGATGATCTGCATTCGGACATGTACGTACAATGAAGACTCTGATCAGACAGCGCCGAGAGTTGGTTCTCTTGGAGGCCTGTCCATTCACCTTAGGATTGTTTGTGATATTCTTTGGTGGAGATTCATCGTAACATCTTTCTAGGTTCTACGGCCAATCTCTCCCTTCCGCTGATTCTAGAAGGGCAGCTGTCAGTGTTTGGTGACGGCCCCCGCCCATCGGGGCTTGAAGAAATAGATGGCCTGCATGATGCTTCCAAGCAGAGCTGAAACCGACCGCACACAAGTACTGGTAAACCGCTTAGAGGATCTAAGCCTGCCCAGGCAAAGCGGTGCGAGTCGGACCGTCCATGCTTATAAACCCTATTGGTTTCATAGGGCGACAGGGCTTGAGATATCATTTCATCTCAATGTCGGGTAAAAGTCCCACGAAATTGGAAGCAACGTCTCCTAAATGACTTATAATGTTG
Source organism: Lucinisca nassula (assembly GCA_963580285.1). NCBI lineage: Eukaryota > Metazoa > Mollusca > Bivalvia > Lucinida > Lucinidae > Lucinisca > Lucinisca nassula. The sequence goes on from OY757014.1 coordinate 60,160,086, forward strand.
ACGGGGACGTTAAACATCAAATAAATCATACCAATCAATCAACCAGTGTTTGGTGAAAGAACTTGCACTGTACTGGTGAACCGTGTATGTAAGATAAGCCTGCCTAGAGAAGAAGTGGATAAGCAAATCGACCGGCTCGATATGACCTTAACAGTGTTTAATAGGTCGTTATAAACTCTAAACCGAACAAAACAAAAGATACTAGAAAGTGGAAAATCCCAAGGTCTCAGATAATACTTTAGGATGACACGCCCGTCTGATAAAAATGCGATGTTTTTGTTTTTTTTTATTTTTTTTATTTCTGCTGCAAACATAAAATTTGGGTGCTCGATAGCACCGTCTCATTGCAGCACAGATTGTGGATGCTCGTTAGAACCGCCCCATTGAGGCGGTTCTAACGAGTGCCCACATTCTATGTTTTGGGCAAAAATTAAGCCATAGTTATCATCGCATAAAGTGGGAATTTCGAGGGCAGTCGTTACACGGTCTTGTTAACGAGATAAGGACCGAGACATGAATTGAGAACTGTCGCAGGACAGTACAAATTGCGTTCTTGTCTAACAGAAGCACTGTCGAAGATTAAGTATAGTTTCGATACTGAAAATTCAGTGTCGGTCAGGGGTTGGGTGTTTGTTAAAAAGTTTGGATTTGCAGCATAATTTCAAATACGGATTAAACCTAATGCTCGACTAAATAGCTGAACTGACTGAAGGAAAAGTCTGTCAGCCATATAGATCAAAATAATCTTTGATGGGACTGAGACTGAAACAATGAAATCGCAGACGAGATTTCAGATACTGTGAAACCTCGATGGCTCGAACAGCGATGGCTCGTTTACCACACCTGTTTCGATCTTATTTTTAACCTGACTTCCTAGGAATCATTACGATAACTCACCCGTGCGACATAGTGCATTTTTCACATCTCCTAAATGGGTACTTTTCTGATGAAAATCCTTGATATTTTTCTAATAAATGCTCTAAACATAAGTTGAGGGTGCTCGTTAGAACCGCCTCAGTGAGGCGGTTCTAGCGAGTACCCACAACCTATGTCTTGGACGAGAAATAAGGAAAATAATGTTTACCCCCGTAAACCCCAGTTTCCTCTATATAAAGTGGGGTTTAGGGGGGGGGGGGGTCTTTAATGCACGGACTTGTTCCCGTGATGTTAATTCCCATAACTTTCCCAAAACTGCAGGTATTAATATAGTTTCCATTATATTTATGCCCCCGGAATCAAAGATTCGGGGCGAGGGGTGCATGTAGTGTTTGGTCTGTCTGTCTGTCCGTCTGTCTGTCTGTCTGTTTGTCTATTGGTCTGTTTGTCTGTCCGCAAAAAAAACCTTTAACATTGGGCATAACTTTTGAATGGTAACTGATAGGGTTTTCATATTGCACATGTGCATTCCTTGTCAAAAGACCTTTCCAGTGGCACTATAATTCTGACCTCGAGACCTTGACCTTGATATTTGACCTACTTTTTAAAAACGTTAACATTGGCCATAGCTTTCGATTGACAAGTGATAGGGCTTTCATATTTTACATGTGCATTTCTTGCCATAAGACCTTTTCAGTAGTACCGTAATTTTTGACATTGTGACCTTGACCTTGACGTTTGACCTACTTTTCAAAATCTTTAACATTGGCCATAACCTTCGGTTGGTAAGTGATAGGACTTTCATATTTCACATGTGCATTCTATGTCACAAGATCTTTCCAACGATCCCATAATTTTTTACCTTGTGACCTTAACCTTGACGTTTGACCTATTTCTTGAAAACCTTTACATTGGCCTTAAATTTTGCTTGGTTAGTGATAGAGCGTTCATATTTCTTTTATGCATTCCATGTCACAAGACCTTCCCAGTGGTACCATAATCTTTGACTTTGTGATCTTGAAGTTTGACCTACTTTTTAAAAAAAATTACACTGGCCATAACTTTCGATTGGTAAGTGATTGGGTTTTCATATTTCACCTGAACATTCCTTGCCACAGACCTTTTCGGTGGTACCATAAATTTTTTTACCTTGTGACCTTGACGTACTTTTTTACGACTTGAACGTTGGCCATACCTTTTGATTGGTTAGTGATTGGGCTTTCATATTTCACATGCGCTTTCCGGGAGCATCATTGTTCCACAAACACATCTTGTCTTGTTTTATCGTGAAACTGTATGCTGTCTGGACTTGTTAGAATGGCCTCAATGAGGCGATTCTAATGAGAACATACAGTATTTCTTTATTTTAAGGTGAATTGATACATATTCAGGGGAGGCAACTCCTGCAAAAGTATTTTTGTTTCCCATGTCATTAGGGTTCAACTCTTAAAGGAAAGAATTTGCTCCTGAGGATCAAATTCTTCCCTATAAGAGTAGACCCCTTTTTCAGTTGGACTGAGTCTATAGAAGCAAACAGGAAGTCCCGAAAGTTGTCTACCTTTTAAAAATGGCGGAATGTGCTGCCAGACACCAGATGTTCCCATTCCCCTTAAAGAAAAATAAAAATATTTTTGCCTCCTGACATGAAGCTATATTTAACCCTCAGTAACTCGAACTATTTCTGTCTCGAACAAATTTTCGTGTTCCAAAAGGTGTTCGAGCCATTGAAGTTCGACTGTAATTGTCGCGCCTGCTATTAGCATGGCGCGATATATGCGTCCAGTTTTCCGTCCGTTCGCCCGTTCGTTCGTCCGTCCGTTTGTCAAGGCGTCAACATTTGCGACCACCCTAGCATTCACCCTAATGGTCAAGTTTATTTCTCAAAAACCATAAGAGCTTCATTAATGATATTTGGTACAAACTTGTATCTGGGGATGGCAACTTAAATGCAAGCGTCCATATTTGACCTTGACCTATATTTCATGGTTCACTGACTTTGTAAAATATTGCGACAACCCAAGCGTTCACCCTAATGGTCAAGTTTATTTCTCAAGAACTATAAGAGCTTTATTAATGATATTTGGTACAAACTTGTATCTGGGGATGGCAACTTAAATGCAAGCGTCCATATTTGACCTTGACCTATATTTCATGGTTCACTGACTTTGTAAAATATTGCGACAACCCAAGTGTTCACCCTAATGGTCAAGTTTATTTCTCAAGAACTATAAGAGCTTCATTAATGATATTTGGTACAAACTTGTATCTGGGGATGGCAACTTAAATGCCAGCACCCATGTTTGTCCTTGACCTACATTTCATGGTTCAATGACTTTGTAAACTATTGCGACCACCCTAGCATTTACCCTAATGGTCAAGTTAATTTCTCAAGAACTATAAGAGCTTCATTAATGACACTTGGCACAAACTTGTATGTTGGGATGGCAACTTAAATACAAGCATACATATTGGACCTTGACCTACATTTCATGGTTCACTGACTTTGTAAAATATTGCGACCACCCTAGCGTTCACCCTAAGGGTCAATTTCATTTCAAAAGAACTATAAGAGCTTTATAAATGATAGTTAGTACTTACTTGTATCTATGGATGACAACTATAATGCAAGCATCAATATTTGACATTGACCTAAATTTCATGGTTCACTGACTTGGTGAACTATTGCATCAACCCTAGTGCTCAATCTAATGTTTAAGTTAATTTCTCAAGAACTATTAGACCTTTGATGATACATAGTAAAAGCTTGCATCTAGGAATGGCAACTTTTATGCAAGCATCAATGCTTGACCTTTGCCTAGATTTCATGGTTCGGTGACTTTGCGCCCCCACAGGCGCGACATAGCCTTCAGCGGAATTCTTGTTACTCTTCTGCGGAACTATGTCGAGGATTAGCCTCAAATAATCTGACAATGATTTCTTTACCGCACTGGGCGGGCATGTCTGAAGATAAAATTTTGCTTGACTTTGATTATAATGTTCACACAGTCCACTTCTCCGGGGTATCTATAGTCTAAATGACCTGCATCAATATTCGTAAAAGACAGTGAATAGGTCGTAAGCATCTTAACCCATAAGATGCCAATCACAACAATTGTCGTCTGCTTTGTCGTCTGTTGATACTCGTAACTATAAAAGTCATAAAAAACATTGACTAGGTCGTACAAATCTTGACCCATAAGATGCTAATCACATCAATTGTCGTTTGCTTTGCCGTTTGCTTGTAGCTTTCAAAGTCATTTTACAAACAGTTTGGACCCAGATCAGACTGCTTCTCTAGGAGCAGTCTGATCAGGCTCCACACTGTTTGCCTGTCTGCAAAAATATGTTTGAAAATTTGCAAAAAAAATCAGCAGACGACATGATCAGACAACATTTTCATATGTAGTTTTTCATGGCATCTGAAGGGTTAATATTAAGGAATCGGAAAATTTTTAAACTCAACAACAGCGTTTTGTCATAGCCAAAACAATGTTGACTCGGGCGTAAAATACAAACGATTGTATCATGCATATGTACGATATTCTGCTGATCAAAATCCCTAGAAAATGCACTTTAAGCCATATATGATCGGCGTCCTATTTTGACAGTGTAGACCCGGACCAGGCGAAGCAGAATATTGCATCTGATCTTGCTCTACACTGCTTTGAGTGCATGCATTTTGTGAACCCACCACAGGCTAAACAGATCTGACATTCCAATGGCAGTGAATCGGTCCCAAGTTATTAGACTGAAGATTCTGGAAATGCGGGTTTTGACAAGGTTGGACTGTTCGGCAGAAAGAGAACTAACTAATCACTTAGCTTAATTTTATTTTTAGAATAGCTTTTGACTTTTTTTTTTTGGACATAAATTATTCATTTTAGTTTGTCTGATTTCTTGAAACTGCGACCTTTGCTAAACAGTGTCATGCAATGACCACCCATGCATGCAGGCACACAACGTTGATTTAACGTTGACTGCAGAAACCAATATTAATCAAAATTATGTTTAAACTTTTGTTTGTCTTCTTTAAAACCACAGTTTGTAGGTTATCATTAAAACTGCTTCAAATATAATAACTACAGTCTATGTTAATAGCATAAATACCAAAAAAATCAAAATAAAAAATGCATTAAAAATGTAAAGCTCTCTATTTTACGTCATGAAAGATCGCATTACTGAGATTCTTTGAAGAGATTCTAAATTGAAATGTAATCATCAAAATGCTTTTGTCTTTGAGGCGACACATGAGAAAATGATTTTTATCATCCTGTTAAACATTTTATGCACTTGTGCAGTCAATCTATATAGGCTTAGTCGCACGGTCTTTTGCATGTCTCTCCTTCAAGTCAGCGAGCAGCATGAAGCTACAACAATGTCTTTTCTACAAGTCAGCGAGCAGCAAAGACTCAGGCGAGACTGCGCATGCGCAGTCTCGCCTGAGTCTTGGCTGCTCGCAAAAGCGATAATGACCATATTCTCATGAGCAGGCTCAATAAATAAATTAATTAATTAATAAATAAATAAATAAATAAATAAATAAATAAATAAATAAATAAATAAATAAATAAATATGTGCCATCGTTGTTATTTCTTCTGTAATTTAATGACACTTCATACTCGGCCGTGGCCTCTTTGTCGTCATGATTCTTGCCCATGGTCGTTAAGCCATGGCTATGGTATGGTGTACTAGAAGGGCCACATAACTTTTAAAAGTGTTTTGATAAGGGGCCAACATTTTTCATCTGCTATATTATCGTTTGATCTTCATCCTCATATCCAGAATCCTGTTTCAGAATTCTGTGAGATCATCGGACACGTCTCCCGTAGGGTGGTCCATCGGGTATTGCTCTAAAAATACGGGGGGGGGGGGGGGGTGCATATGCAATTTTCATGTGTGGAAAGATTTGGGCCCTTCTAGTACTTTATACCCTAATAACTTCGTCTTTCTTCTTATACTTGTAAAACTACTGCACTGACGATGATCTGCTTGTGAAGGAGCCTGTTTTAGGCCTGTTCGTATACTAAATCGCCACAACTTTCTATGATCTCATACCAGGCAATCACGCATGCGTGGTCTGAACTCATTCCTTGTATTCTCAAAGTCTTGTTGATGTGTATGCAAACAGCGAAAGCTCTGGTGTAAATGCGCAGTCGCGCCTTGGCCTTCGTTGTTCGCATGGACCCTGATGCTGCTGCTGAAAAATTATCAAACCGCAAACATTTTACAATAATATGGAGCTTATATGATGAGCTCTTGTCAAACATCAATGATTCGAACATCTTTGCATCACGGAACCACGCCAATATAATTTTGACCCCTTTAACCACACTTTTATACAGTAAAACTGGGGTTTATAGGGCTATACATTAATTTTCTTATTTCTGCTCAAAAACATAGATTGTGGGAACTCGTTAGAACCGCCTCGGGGCGGTTTTAACGAGTTCCAACATTCTATGTTTTGAGCAGATACATGAAAAAATATCAGAATTTTCATCTGAAAATTTTCATTTTTTTTTGGGGGGGGGGGGTGGTAAAATTTCCAGTATATTTAAATGGGCGTGTCTTCGTAATGGGAACTATGAAAATTTGTTCGAAATAGTAGTTTGAGCCATTGAGGGTTGCTCATAGCGTCAACCAGGAAGCATAATGGGAATAATTTTGGTTTATCTTTTCCATGTTCTATAAAATAATGGTATGTTGTGTGTACTCATTAGAATTCTGATTCAATTCTGATAAGCTATGGTATTTGAACCATCAGTAACCGAATCATTGAAGTTCTACTGTTCATGCACTGGGTTTGACCTGATTCGCCACGTTCCTGATTCACCGGAACGCATTTGGAATGCTTTTGACTATATGCTGACGTTCTACTGGTCCATGCACGTGGTTTGCGGTTGACGTTCCACTTGGTTTGCGTTCCACATGTTTTTCGTACGACGTCTGTCGTTTCTGGTGTAAGTGATGAAAAAGCTTCATGAGGGATACGCTTCACATGACGTTCCACTTGCCCTTCCTGCGGTATGAGGTTAGGGCTTTGTGGGCTGCACGTCTGATCTTTGGGTCTGAATCTCTGTTGAAATCGTCTAATGCTTCAGCAACTTTATGTTCCATGTGTTTAGGAGAACCATCGCACAAGTCATGAAGAGCCTGCAATGTTAAAGATTTTGCACGGTTAGGTATATAGTCAATGTTACAATATCCCAGCCAGCAAAGAATGACGGGTCAGCGTCGGGCCGACACTGATACGACGTCGTATTCTTGTCGGCCCGAACTAGCTCGCTTGGAACTGGAAACCCGGTGGATTTGCATTGTAATTACATGTAATACCCTGTAGAACCTGATTTTATAGGAAAAACTGAAAAACTTGGGGTTTTCAAGTATACTTTATTGTCTTATTTTTGCTCTAGATTGTGGGTACCCGTTTGAACTGCATTGGCCTGAGAGAGGTGGTTCTAACAAGCACCTACAACCTATGCTTAAAGCAAAAAAATCAGAGAATCGCCTTTTAAAAGCCATTAAAATGGTGTACGTATAATTTTACTCACATTTAGAGAGAGAGAGAGAGAGAGAGAGAGAGAGAGAGAGAGAGAGAGAGAGAGAGAGACAGACAGACAGACAGACAGAGAGAGAGAGACAGACAGACAGAGAGAGAGAGAGAGAGAGAGGAAGAAATAGGCCAGAAAGCCGTCTTATTTCATTCATGTGCAAGTTGGAGTTGGAGAAATAAAAACAATTTCTGAAACAAATAACTCACCTGGTATCTTACTTTGGGATCTTCGTCAGTTCTCATTTCCAGAACTCTGTTCCAGAATTCTGTAAGATCCTCCTTCACTCTGCAGGGACACATCTCCCGTAGGGCGGTCCGTCTCACATGGGGGCTGTTATGTTTTGTGAGACCAATTATTGTGTCAATGTCAGTAGTTTCACGGCATAATCTTAATGCCTCTTTTTCAGTCAAACCCATGACTATTGGTTCATTTTCGTTTTCATTCGACGCCATATTGTCTGAAAACAAGTGAAATCAAAACAACGAGAGTACTAGTGGGTCGATTGTGTCTGAAAAATAGTCCTGGGCTGAGATTTAACCCTTCTCTTGCTGAATATTCAGTTTAGCCACACCCATTTCTGCCTTTGAACCAATCAGATTACATTATAATTTATTCTTACAAAGCCATAAACTTAATGTCAAACAGTGTAGATCCTGATCAGATGGCTTCTTCAGAAGCCATCTGATCTGGATCTACACTGTTTCCAAAGATAGGGGTTGTCGTGAACAGCCTGCTAAGAGTTTAAACTATAATTACAGTATTTTAAGCAAGCAGTGTAGACCTGATCAGACACTGCGTTCTGTGGCGTCTGACCCTTAAATTTATGTTCTGTAAGCAAACAGTGTAGACCCTGATCAGACGTTCTGCGGCGTCTGATCTGAGTCTACACTATTTGCCAAGTCCAGGCGTGATTCAAAAGATAAACCTATACACAGCGCGATAAAATTAACGCGGCTATTTCTATAAATAACGGTTACCTGGATTTCCTACAAATCAGTGATAGTCACGTGGGCTTTAACACTGAAGAATTTCTATGCTCAGTAACTTTGAGTCGATTGACAAACAATCGACACAAAAAGGCATTGCAACTTTGTCAAATGAATTAGTATTGGTCCTGAAACAATTGTTCAACCGCAATAAGACACATAGAATATTCCACTTAATAGCTTTGGACAGGTCAAATTCCAATTTAAGGGGTGCTCGATTTATTTCGTTTATTGTCAGTTTTACAAAGATTCCTGTCATTACGAAAGCACGCTTTTTTGAATATATTGATAATTTTGCTTCAAAAAAAATTGAAATTCTGATAAAAATTCCCCGATATTTTTATATTTCTGCTCTAAGCATATATTGTAGGTACTCGATAGAACCACCACGACGAGGCGGTTTTAACGAGTACCCACAGTCTATGTTTTTGAGCAGATAATAAGAAAAATAATGTTTACCCCTGTAAACCCAAATTTTACGTTATAAAAGTGGGGTTTCAGGTGTCAAAAATGTATAGGCGTGTTTTCGTGAGGTACTAAAGCAAACAGTGATTCATTTCTAATTTAAGGGGTGCTTGATTTATTTCATTTATTTTATGTTTGACAAAGATTCCTATACTCCAAGCAAACAGTGGTCCAATTTCCAATTTAAGGAGTACCTGATTTATTTCATTTATTGTAAGTTTTACAAAGGTTCCAGTACTCCAAGCAAACGGCGGCCCATTTTGAATTTAAGAGATGCCTGATTTAGTTCATTTAAAGATTACTGTACTCCAAGCAAACGGTGTAGACCTTGATCGAATACCACGCTATGCGACGTCTGATCTGGTCCAACACAGATTGCAATGTCCCATAGAGCTTTGGGACGCTGAACAAATGGTTTAATGCCAATACAGTAGAACTTCGATGGCTCGAACACCGATGGCTCGTTTACCATGGATGAGTCGAACCCATTCTTGAGCCCCTAGCGAAATCATCTACATAAGAACTGGTGGGGATAATTAAGGAGATTTTAGTCTTTTATCTTACAAATGTATGCTGTGTGTACTCATTAGAATCGCCTCGATGAGGCGATTCTAATGAGTACAAACAGCATACATATTCATTATGGAACTCCGAAAAGATGTCTAAAATTATCTCGTTATGCCTCCTGGCAGTAACCCTCAGTGGCTCGAACTTCCCCTGTCTCGAACAGATTTTCGAGGTCCCAAAGGTGCTCGAGCATTTGAAGTTCGACTGTATATCTGATCGTAGAGCTCTGGTATATTGCATGCAATAGAAGTCATTACAAAAAACCCTGAGAGAACACGTTTCATATTTCTGCCCAAATCATAGATTGTGGGAACTCGTTTGAACCACAGTGCCCACAATCTATGTTTTGAGCAGAAATAAGAAAACATAATGTAATGTATATCCCTGTAAACCCCAGTTTTACTGTATAAAAGTGGGCTTAAGGGGTCAAAAATACATAGGCGTGTTTTCGTGACGTGCCCGCATATGCTGTTTGCAACCTTCAATCAGATGTACTCGTTATACGCCAACTGACATATACAGTCGAACTTCAAATGCTCGAACACCTTTGGGACCTCGAAAATCTGTTCGAGACAGGGGTAGTTCTAGTCACTGAGGTTACTGTCAGGAGGCATAACGAGATACTTTTTGACATCTTTTCGGTGTTCTATAATGACACAGCATACATTTACAAGAAAGAAAGACTAAAATCTCCTTAATTATCCCCCACTATTTCTTATGTAGAGGATTTCGCTAGGGGCTCAAGAATGTGTTCGACTCATCCATGGTAAACGAGTCATCGGTGTTCGAGCCATCGAAGTTCCACTGTATATAGCAAGAGCAGATTAGTTTGATTTTGTTCAGTACTTGTGGAGCGCTGTAGTGCAATGGTAAAGCATCGGATTCCCGGTTTCGATGCCCACTAAAATCAAGTGCTGTTTCCTTGAGCAGGAGACTATATCCACATTGCTTAGTACTGGTTCCTGCCCAGAAAAAAACAAGGCCACATGATTTACTAATGTGTTGCCCTCTTTAAATAAAGTCGACTATTATTATTATTATTATTATTATTATTATAATTATTACTATTATTTATAATTATTATTACAGAGTGGCTGTTGACAGATGTATATGCATGCAGCATCCGTGCAACATACACCACCAACACTTCACTTTCAATTCCCTAATCTCCATCTTTGAATTTGGGCACTCTATTGAACAGTGTGTGTGGGGGGGTGGGGGGGGGGGTATAGTCTTTAATCATTAACAGGTTGCTACGAAGTGTTGTGGTCCTAACGAGATGGCCACCTCATCTGGATCTACACTCTACACTTTTTGCATAGTTATCGGGCTGAAAGGGTTAAACGTGCACAACCGATACTGTATCTTCTGTCAAAAAATTCATTACGAAAACACGCCAATTTAAATACATGGTACATTTTACCACGAAAAGAAAACGCGAAAATTTTAAGATGAGGAAAAAAACTGTGATATTTTTCTTATTTCTGCTCAGAATATAGATTGTAGGTACACGTTAGAACCGCCTCATTGAGGGGTTCTAACGAGTACCCACAATCTCTATTTTAGAGCAGAAATGTGAAAAGTAAGGTTTACCCCTGTAAACCCCAGTTTTACTACATAAAAGTGGGGTTCAATAGGATCAGAATTATATAGGCGTGTTTCCACCAAGAAACAAAAACAACACCTCATCGACAAACAGAGTAGACGCTGATCAAATGCCACAAACATGGAATCTGAACTGTATCTTTCATATTTGCATAATGCGTAAGTTGCGTTCAAAGGGCGTTCGATAAATTTTATTGCTACAAAATAGTTTTATTTCCTTACCTTTTTGTATTATCTCTCTCTCTACATCCTGTTGAAGTTTGGAAGACTTCTTTGTAAATTCTTGAAAAATTCTCTACTATTTATACTTAACCCAGCGTATTGCACAACCGCGTACAATATCGCGGGTATTCATACTTTCTTCCGAGTAGATGCTGCATAACTAAATATACTTTGGGCTCCCATTGGTCTGCCGTCGGGTCACGTCTCGATTCTAGGCGGAATGTCGGCTATAAGAGGCCCCGTTAGGTATCTGTTCTTTTCTTTTCGCTAAACGCTTCATTCATTCTTCTGTTCCTAGTTATAAATCAGATAAGTACCTTTTAACCATGACACGGTTTGCTTTATTTTTGGCACGATGGCGAAATCGTTAAAATCTATTTTTGGCTTATTCACTGGATAATACCGGTGTATACACCGGCAAGGCATTCAATATATGAATAGCATGCTTTTCATATCACGAAAAATAGACTTCTCTTCCGATCGGTTGTACGTGGTGTTTTCGTTTGGTTTAATACACAAGTTAAGCTTTTAAAAAAACGTAGAAGAGAAATGGATACTGTGTTTGTTTGTGTTTGTTTGTTTATTTGATTGATTGATTTGAGGTTTAACGTCGCCGTCGACACTGTATAGGTCATTTTGGAGACATTGCTTCCCATTTTGTGGGACTTTTACCCAACATTGAGATGAAATGACATCTCAAGCCCTGTCGACCAAGGAAACCAATATGAGTTTAGGCATGGACTCACACCGCTTTGCCTGGGCAGGCTTAGATCCTCTCAGCGGCTTACTAGTACTCGTGTGTGGTCGGTTTCAGCTCTGCGTGGAAGCATCATGCAGCAATCTATTTCTTCAAGCCCCGATGGGCGGGGACCGAGGGAACGGATACACATTTAGGGGAGTCAACTTATTAATAACAATATTGGCCCTTTTTGCCGCATTACGATAACAACCGCGAGGCATAGAGCATTTAAAACGAAATTTTTTTTCTGATGAAAATTTGCGGTATATTCTTTACTTTTACTCCAAACATAGGTTGAGTATGCTCGTAAGAATCGCTCTAACGATGGCTATGGGCTCCTGCCCCCGCCCATCGGGGCTTGAAGAAATAGATTGGGCTGCATGGTGCTTCCACGCAGAGCTGAAACCGACAGCACATGCGTACTGGTAAGCAGCTTAGAGGTTTAAAGCCTGCCGAGAAAATGGGGTGCGAATTGGACCGCACATGCATATAAACTCTTTTGGTTTTATTGGCGACAGGGCTTGAGATGTCATTTCGTCTCATTGTCGGATAAAAGTCCAAACAATTTGGAAGCAACGTCTCCACAATGACCTATACAGTGATGACAGGGACGTTAAACTTCAAATCAAGCAAACAAACAAACAGACAACCAGAAATAAAGAAAATAATGCATTCCCCCTTAAACCCCAATTTTCTCTATATAAAGTGTGATTTAGAGTGGTATTCATTACACGGACTTGCTATCGTGATGGGAAGAGGTGTGAATGAGTCGCAGTTATACTGTTAGATCCGGATCGAATTAAGCCTTGAAGTGTTGAACGTTACTTGTCTGTAAAATTCGTCCACATTTTCGCGAAAGTTTCTAGTCACAGTCAGTTGAGGCTTATTTAAGATAGTGGTCGATTGAATGTGTCATTGATTTGTTTGATTTGAGGTTTAACGGCCCTGTCAACACTATGTCATTGTGGAGATGTTGCTTCCAATTTTGTTTATCATGTTTATATGCATGGACAGTTCGACTCGCACCACTTTGCCTGGGCAGGCTTAAGTCCTTCTTAGCGGGGTCTACCAGTACTCACGTGTGGTTGGTTTCAGGGGAATGGATCATTCTTTAGGGGAGGCAACTCCTGCAAAAGTATTTTGTCAATAAGGGTCAACTCTTAAAGTAAAGACTTTGCTCCTGAGGAACAAATTCTTTCCTTTAAGAGTAGACCCCTTTTTCGGTGGGATTGAGCCGATAGGAAAGCTAACAGGAAGTCCCGAAAGTTGTCCCCCTTTGAAAAATATCAGAAAAATCTGCTAGGTGTGCCCATTCCCCTAAATTCCTGTACATGAAGCAGATAGCGTAGACCGTGATCGGACGCCGCAGAATACCTCTGGGTTCTCCGATTGTTTACCTAACCCAGTGCAGTCTGATTTTACAGATAAAAGTCTTAACCCATGTATGGCAATGCAATATTCCACCTAATGAGTTTAGTCCCCGCCCATAGGGGCTTGAAGAAATATATGGGCTGCACGATGCTTCCACGCAGAGCTGAATCCGGCCCGCACACTAGTACTGGTAAACCGCTTAGATGATATAAGCTTGTCCAGGAACCGCGGTTCGAGGCGGACCGTCCATGCTAATAAACCCTATTGGTTTCATTGGGCGACAGGGCTTGAGATGTCATTTCATCTCAATGTCGGGTAAAAGTCCCACAAAATTGGAAGCAACGTCTCCAAAATGACCTTTACAGTGTTGACGGGGACTTTAAACCTCAAATCAAACAAAAAATGAGTTTAGAACGATCCATTTCCAATTATAGAGGTGTCAAGCTAGTGTTGAGTGTTAGTGAGTGAGTTTTACGTCTCACCAGCAACTACGGTCATACGGAGACGGGACCTCGGTTTAAAGACTCATCCGAAAGTCTGGAGAAGCCCGGTATCGATCCTGCGACCGGTGATTTACAAGGCGAGTAGCATAGCCACTACACCAAGGAGGCTCCTAGTTTTGAGTTTCGGTAGGGTTCCGCGGCGTCTGATCTGGGTCCACACTGTTTACCAATGTCCCAAACATTTGCCGCCAGGCATATATGGGTTATTTTGCCGCTGATTGGCGATACCTGGAAAAATGCAGTGAAGCAAAGTTATGGTCGATTGATAATTAATCGACTCCATTAAACTTTCTTGATTTTAGGGGACACAGACTACTAATTTCTTTAAACCTAATCTAGAAGCGATCTGCACAATGCCGTATTCAATAGAAATCATCACGAAAACTTGCCTGTATAATTATGACCCCTTTGAACCCCATTATTATATGAGCCCCGCCAAGCGAATTTGTGTCTTCGAGCATTCCGTCATGACAAATTTTAATTGCGCATGCCCAGCCATTCAGAGGGGCCAAGGATATGGCTTTCTGTCTGAAGGTTCCTGTTGATTCACTGCTTGTATGAGCGAGCAGCGAAGGTTCTGGCGAGACTGCGCGGATGCGCAGGCTCGCCTTAACCTTCGCTGCTCGCATAGGCGATAAGTACCAAAATCGCTTGACGGGGCCCATATAGTAAAACTGTGGTTTACAAGGTAAACCTTTTTTATCCCCTCGCAACAACGTTGCGAATGGGGATATAGCATCGGTGCCGTGCGTCCGTGTGTTAGTGTGTCTGTGTGTGTGTGTGTGTGTGTGTGTGTCTGTCCGGAACCTTGTGAGCAGGATAGAAGACACAGTATTCATCGTAGAAGCATCAAACCTTCCACAAATGTTCACCATGTACAGAGGATGAACCCTATTGAATTTCAAGGTCAGGGGTCAAAGGTCAAGGTCACAATGGACTTGACCTTGAAAATCTTGTGAGCAGGATAGAAGACACAGTATTCATCGTAGAAGCATCAAACCTTCCACAAATGTTCACCATGTACAGAGGATGAACCCTATTGAATTTCAAGGTCAGGGGTCAAAGGTCAAGGTCACAATGGACTTGACCTTGAAAACCTTGTGAGCAGGATAGAAGACACAGTATTCATCGTAGAAGCATCAAACCTTCCACAAATGTTCACCATGTACAGAGGATGAACCCTATTGAATTTCAAGGTCAGGGGTCAAAGGTCAAGGTCACAATGGACTTGACCTTGAAAACCTTGTGAGCAGGATAGAAGACACAGTATTCATCGTAGAAGCATCAAACCTTCCACAAATGTTCACCATGTACAGAGGATGAACCCTATTGAATTTCAAGGTCAGGGGTCAAAGGTCAAGGTCACAATGGACTTGACCTTGAAAACCTTGTGAGCAGGATAGAAGATACAGTATTCATCGTAGAAGCATCAAACCACAAATGTTCACCATGTACAGAGGATGAACCCTATTGAATTTCAAGGTCAGGGGTCAAAGGTCAAGGTCACAATGGACTTGACCTTGAAAACCTTGTGAGCAGGATAGAAGACACAGTATTCATCGTAGAAGCATCAAACCTTCCACAAATGTTCACCATGTACAGAGGATGAACCCTATTGAATTTCAAGGTCAGGGGTCAAAGGTCAAGGTCACAATGGACTTGACCTTGAAAACCTTGTGAGCAGGATAGAAGATACAGTATTCATCGTAGAAGCATCAAACCTTCCACAAATGTTCACCATGTACAGAGGATGAACCCTATTGAATTTCAAGGTCAAAGGTCAAGGTCACAATGGACTTGACCTTGAAAACCTTGTGAGCAGGATAGAAGACACAGTATTCATCGTAGAAGCATCAATCCTTCCACAAATGTTCACCATGTACAGAGGATGAACCCTATTGAATTTCAAGGTCAGGGGTCAAAGGTCAAGGTCACAATGGACTTGACCTTGAAAACCCTGTGAGCAGGATAGAAGACACAGTATTCATCGTAGAAGCATCAAACCTTCCACAAATGTTCACCATGTACAGAGGATGAACCCTATTGAATTTCAAGGTCAGGGGTCAAAGGTCAAGGTCACAATGGACTTGACCTTGAAAACCTTGTGAGCAGGATAGATGACACAGTATTCATCGTAGAAGCATCAAACCTTCCACAAATGTTCACCATGTACAGAGGATGACCCTTATTGAATTTCAAGGTCAGGGGTCAAAGGTCAAGGTCACAATGGTCTAACATATTCAGATTGGATTTTCATGTTAATGAATGGTATGCAGTTGCGAGGGGATGCTACGCTTGCGTTGCCTTGTTTCTTATTTCTGCTTGAAAATATGGTTTGTTGGTACTCGTTAAAACTGCCTCGACGGGGCGGTTCTAACGTGTACCAAAAATCTATATTTTGAGCAGATTTGTTTGATGTTTAACGTCCCCCTCAACACTATGTAGGTCATTTTGGAGTCTTTGCTTCCATTTTGTGGGACTTTTACCAGACATTGAGATGAAATGACGTCTCAAGCCCTGTCGCCCTATGAAACCAATAGGGTTTATAAGCATGGTCGGCTCGCACCGCTTAGCCTGGGCAGGCTTAGATCCTCTTAGCGGTTTACCAGTACTCGTGTGCGGTCGGATTCAGCTCTGAGTGGAAGCATCATGCGGCCAATTTATTTCTTCAAGCCCCGATGGGCGGGGCGGATTTTGAGCAGAATTAAGAAAATTATCACAATTTTTCATCTTAAAATGCTCGTGTTTTTTTTTTTTTTTTTTTTTTTGGCGTTAAAATTTAGAAGGGATTTCTATAGGCGTGTTTTCGTAATATGCAGTGACTGATCAGACGGTGGTCAGACTGCACAGTCTGGTCTAGTCTTAGCTTGTCGCAGATGTCATCGTGTTGGTTTTGTCGTGGTTGGGTTGATCTCTAACAGAAAGGCTGTTAACAGACGAATGAATAAGATCCGTTTGGATAACATGGCCTCGCATTATATTGGCCCCGCCCATCGGGGCTTAGAGAAATAGAGTGGTCTGCATGATGCTTCCACGCAGAGCTGAAACCGACCGCACATGAGTGCTGGTTTAACCGCATAGAAGTTCTAAGCATGTCCAGGCAGAGTGGTGCGTCGGACCACTATATAAACCCTATTGGTTTCATTGGGCGGCAGGGATTGAGATGTGATTTCATCTCAATGTCAGGTTAAAGTCCCGCAAAATTGGAAGCAACTTCTCCAAAATGACCTAAATAGAACTGACGGGGACGTTAAACCTCAAATCAAACAAACAAATTCCGCGCAATTTTCCGTTGCTTCATGGCTTTGCGAATGATAATGTTCATATCATCATGACATGACAATTTGACATGTTTTTCTTATATGATATACAAACATAGATTGTGAGTGCTTGTTAGAACTGCTTCAATGAACACTCGCAATCTATTTTAAGTAGAAAAAAAGTAGGCAATGCTAACCATTTCTCTAGATCTGTATTAACCCACTGAGTACCAAAAACCCCATAAGGGGTAATTGGCAAACAATGCAGGCCCAGATCAGACGCCGCAGAACGCGGCGTCTGATCAGGGCCTACACTGTTTGCAAAAAGTTAAGCCATTTTCCAAATCAATTTTGAAGAAAACACAGCCTGGCACCCCTAAAGTTTGAAATGGACTCTTGATATATATAAGGAGGAAGATTCCATTTGGTACAAAAAGGGTTAAGTCGTGCATGCCAAGGTGATCATTGCACTGACTTATTAACGTGGAAACCGTTTTATATGAATGAACAAATATTTTTACATGTTTTGTCATTTCTTTCCCTTCCACTGATCACGGCGCCCCCGCCCATAGGGGCTTAAAGAAATATATGGGCTGCATGATGCTTCCATGCAGAGCTGAATCCGGCCCGCACACTAGTACTGGTAAACCGCATAGAGGATCTAAGCCTGTCCAGGAACCGCGGTGCGAGGCGGACCGTCCATGCTTATAAACCCTATTGGTTTCATTGGGCGAAAGGGCTTGAGAAGTCATTTTACCTCAATGTCGGGTAAAAGTCCCATAAAATTGGAAGCAACGTTTCCAAAATGACCTTTACAGTGTTGACGGGGACGTTAAACATCAAATCAAACAAACAAAATCCACTGATCAAGACGGAGATGGCCACTGCACAAGCCTTTGGCTTAATGTAAAATCCTGGATAATGTATATTTGTCTGTTACATATACATGTCAGTGAAGCAATAAAAATAAAGTTTAAAGCAAGACTGAGAGTCGTCAGTTTCATGTGAAAGAATGCACATGTTAAAGTGTGGTTAGGTGAACTCACCTAAATAGTGGTGGCTTGACCGTTAAACTTCAAACAATCAACCAGCCCGAGCTTTTTTATTTCTGTCCAAAAACAAACAAAGTTTGTGGGTAACCCAAAAATCTATTTTTTTCTTTCCGATCAATACAAAACATAAAAAAAACCCGCATTTTAATCTGAAATACAGAAATATTATCCTACGTCTTTCCTATTGACATGGGAGACAACTTTATTTCAGTCATATCAATACGTGTACAAAAGCAAGCCAAAAAACATCTAGTTTGTATAAGTCAGGTGACGTTTGTAAAGTGGACCACTGGAATGACGCATTGTTATTCATACCTCAATGAATACCATGTCAACGTCGTATTGCTGTCGGTCCGACGTTGGCCCGTTGTTTTGTGCTGGCTGGGACATTGAATCACGCTACGTCTAATGATGATTATGTGGCGTCAAAATAAACCATGCTTCTCTCCATTGTTTGGACGATGACGTCACCGGCGCTAAACCGCTGTTATTAGAAAAACTTCTTACAAAAACTATTGTTTTCTTGTTGCAATTTAAGCCCTCAAACCAGAAGTTTGTCTCATATAATGGATGGAAAATAATGTAAATATAAGTAACAAATTTAATTTATTTAACGTTCATCAAAGTTTGTTCATACTTTGATGAACGCAAAATATAATTAAATTCATTTCTTAAATGGGCCCCGTCAAGCGATTTTGGTACTTATCGCCTATGCGAGCAGCGAAGGTTCAGGCGAGCCTGCGCATCCGCGCAGTCTCGCCAGAACCTTCGCTGCTCTCTCATACAAGCAGTGAATCAAGAGGAACCTTCAGACAGAAAGCCATATCCCTGGCCCCTCTGAATGGCTGGGCATGCGCAGTTAAAATTTGTCATGACGGAATGCTCGTAGACACAAATTCGCTTGGCGGGGCTCAGATATTATACACGTCCAGTTGTTCAAAACATCGATAGCTTAACGAGCTCTTTAGTGGTCGAACTACTTGTAACTATCCTAGCCAATATGCCCGCCAAGATGAATAACTCTAGTGTTTTTGCTGAATTGCAAAAGCTACTTTGAACAACTGAGGCCAGATTTAAAAAATAAAAAAAAACTAGAAAAAGTGTCCATAAGACACGGATGCCCCCGCCAAATGCCATTCATAAATCAGGCTCTACCTGTTACAAAAACTTTAACCTGAGGTTACAGGATCACGTACGTACGTACGTACAAACACACGTACAGACGGACGTACACATGTACGCACGTACGCACGTACGGAAAACCGAAAAACTATATGCCCCAGGCATCATATGATGCGGGGGCATAAAAATAATTGTTTTAGTGAGAGATAGTTCCCAGTGGAACTACGAAGTGTAGAAAACTTTGTAACATCGTCGACACAATGTCCAGAGCGTTGATGTGACGTTGTTTTGACGTCACATGGCAAGTGATTCGAATTAATGGAATAGCTTTAAAACTGCAAAAATAATAAACTTTTAATAATGAAATGTGGCATATTGTAGATGCAAGAAAACAAGAAAATAATGGACAACACTCAAAAAAGAGCCCGCAATATGTATGAAAAATGATATGAGCCACGTTTGAAAACCTCTCTTTTGGGATCACGTTCCGCCCACGTAAGACACAAACAAGGCTGCTCTGCTACACATACTAGTAACCCTGCAGGCACAAAACGTTGACTCAACGTTGAACTAACGTTGAAACGTGAATTCAACGTTGAGCGCCTGCTGGGTTAAGAGCTTTGAACTTTCAGACCTAAAGTCTTTAGAAACAAGAGGTATTGTACTGTGCCAGCAGCGATCACAAAGGTACTGATCAGACTGTGCGCATGCGCAGGCTGATCTGCACCTTTGTTGTTCGCAAATGACAAAATCAAGTTTTCTCATGCCGTGGCTCCTATGTCATGAGCCGCGTCAAGTAAAAAAGGATATTCGGACAAGTGTAGCCTGTAGAGACTCGGGTTACCTTGCTATACATTACTACGAAAACACGCCTGTTTTGTTTGTTTGTTTGATGTTTAACGTCCCCGTCAACACTGTAAAAGTCATTTTGGAGACGTTGCTTCCAATTTTGTGGGACTTTTACCTGACATTGAGATGAAATGACATCTCAAGCCCTGTCGCCCAATAAAACCAATAGGGTTCATTAGCATGGACGGTCCGCCTCGCACCGCGGTTCCTGGACAGGCTTAGATCCTCTAAGCGGTTTACCAGTACTAGTGTGCGGGCCGGATTCAGCTCTGCGTGGAAGCATCATGCAGTCCATGTATTTCTTCAAGCCTCTAAGGGCGGAGGCGGCAAAACACGCCTGTACAAATACATTGTATATTTTACCACCGAAAGAGGAAGTGTTTAAGATGAAAAATTGTAATATTTTTCTTTTATTCTGCTCAAAATATAGAATGTGGGAACACGTAAGAACTGCCTCATTGAGGCGGTTCTTACGAGTACCCACAGTCTTTATTATAAAGCAGAAATAAGAAAAATAAGAATTACCCATGTTAACCCCAGTTTTACTTTATAAAATTGGGGTTCAAGTGGGGATCAGAATTATATAGGCGTGTTTTTGTGATGAACCTTCCATCTCAGAAAACTATGGGGCGCCCTACTATTTATTCATTATTTATAGATAGCCATAATTATTTATGGATATCCATAATTCGAATTATGGATATCCATAAATAGAATTATGGATATCTTTAAATGTGGATTTCATAGTACAACGGCACCCCAAAGAACACAACCTTCTTGACAGGCATCGAGGCGTTTAAGGTCAATGCGCACCTGAAGAGCGCACAGCGAAGACTCCGATCTCAGTGCTGTGCGCACAGGTCCGAAGACAGTTTTTCACGTGTCCCGGTTAGTATAATATTTATCGTTAACATTTATAACATTTAAACTGTACAGTGTATATACTCATGTTAATTGGTCCAAAAAAGACAACAATTTACCCGAATGTTCAATTTGTATAACAGTAAATCTGTACAAATACATGAAAAATATACAATATCATTTCCGCTTGGCGACTGGAAGTTTCTGAGACAAAAACTTCTCAGAGATAGGACCCAAAGAAATGACACAATTAACCCGAATATTCATTTTGTATAACAATAAATCTGTACAAATATATGAAAAATCTACAATATCATTATCACTTGGCGACTGAACTTTTCCTCGACAAAACCCTCACAGAGCTCGGACCCATAGAAATGAAACAAATAGTCCGTGTGCTCATTTTGTATAACAATAAATCTGTATAACTATAAGAAAAATATACAATATCATTTCTACTTGACAACTGCAATTTTCTGAGGCAAAGACCTCACAGAGCTCGGACCCAAAGAAATGATACAATTAGCTCGAATGTTCATTTTGTACGTATAACAATACATCTGTACAAATATATGAAAATATATAATATCATTTCCACTTGGCAACTGCACTTTTCTGAGACAAAAACATCTCAGATCTCGGACCCAAAGAAATGACACACTTCAGCCCTAATATTCATTTTGCATAACAATAAATATATATAAATATATGAAAAATATACATGATCATTTCCACTTGGCGACGGATCTTTTCTGTGACAAAAACCTCACAGAGCTCGGACCCACAGAAATGGCACCAATAGTCCGAATGGTCATTTTGTATAACAATAAATCTGTACAAATATATGAAAAATATACAATATCATTTCCGCTTGGCGACTGCAATTTTCTGAGAAAAAAACCTCACAAAGCTCGGATCCATAGAAATGACACAAATAGCCCGAATGTTCATTTTGTAAAACAATACATCTGAACAAGTATATGAAAAATATACAATATCATTGTCACTTGGCAACTGCAATTTTCTGAGACAAAAACGTCTCAGAGCTAGGACCCAAAGAAATGACACAATTAGCTCATTATGTATAACAATTAATCTGTACAAATATATGAAGAATATACAAAATTTCCACTTGGAGAGTGTAGTTTTGTGACACAAAACGTCTCGGAGCAAGCCCTTATGTACAGCTATCTAATTTTAATAATATTGTACACATGTACGGGCTGATGGGTATCACCACCGTCACGAAAACGTGGCGATTCTAAAGAGTACCCACAATCTATACTGTATAGCAGAGATAAGAAAAATAATGTTTACTCCTGTAAACCCCAGTTCTACTGTATAAAAGTGGGGTTCAAGGGGGTCAAAATTATATCGCTGTGCTTTCGTGATGTTGAAAGTATCTTCCAAACAGGACCTTTAGACATGTCCTTTCAAATTTAAAGAATTCCTGATCTATTTTATCCATTTAAAATATTGCGGAAAAAAATGTACTTTGAGTACACAGTCTGATTTATGTATTCACTGTTTGTCAATATCCCTAGGGGACGCTAGGCATATGGGGATCATTTCGTTATTAGGCGAAAACGTGCCTATTCGAATATATTGAAAAAATTACCAACAAAAATTGAAAATTTTCAGATAAAAAAAAATCTGACATTTTTCATATTTCTGCTCTAAATATAAATTGTGGGAACTCGTTAGAACCGTCTCACCGCGACCCACAATCTATATTTTTGAGTAGAACTAAAAATTAAGCCCATTTTTACTATCTAAAAGTGGGCTTTAAGGGGGTCAAAGTTTTATAGGCATGTTCTCATGCTGTGTAATAAACTTTATTACACAGCATGAGAACACGCCTATATATGAATGCTGAAACCAACTACAACTTAAAGACAATTTGATCTGGGTCTACATGGACACAGTTGAAGGTTCAAAACGTCTTAGCTGGGGTTTCTTGCTTGGAGTTGCAGACATTGATGGGGCGGTTGTATTAGAAAGAATGTGGTCTGGGCCTGCACTGTTTGCCCAAGTTTGCTGACATAGACCAAACAAGTATGATCTTGGTTTGCATTGCTTAACCCATATATGCCTAGTGGCCCTTTTTTGGGACGTTGGCAAACAGTGTAGACCCAGATCAGACGCCGCATAACGCGGCGTCTGATCTGGGTCTACACTGTTTGCTCAAAGAACATACATTTTTGTACAACTTACATTAAACAAAACAAATCTGACACCCCTATAATTGAAAATGGACAACTCCAAATTTATAAGATGGAAGATTCCATTGTCATATATGGGTTAAGTTTGCAAGTCTCATTAGAAATACAGTAACATTTCGCTATTAACCCATATATGACATTGGAATCTTCCACCTAGTTAGTTTGGAGTGGTCCATTTCCAATTTTAGGGGTGTCATGTTTGGTTTTCTTTGTGGCAAATTTTACAAAAACGAATGTTCCTTAAGCAAAAAGTGTAGATCCAGATCAGACGCCGCCTTCTGCGGCGTCTGATCTGGATCTACACTGTTTGCCAATGTCCCAGAAAAGGGCCGCTAGGCATATATGGGTTAAGACCACCTAAAATTAAGACTAATTCTGGTTTGAAGTGTGCAGTTATTCTTGATTTGTGTTTTCTGAAAACAGTGTCTTCTGGTCAGGGACCACCTTTGGGACTGTTCAAAAGTGGTCTTTCAGACATATTTTGAACAGTCCAAAAGGTGGTCTTAATATAGGAACTTTACTATAGTTCTGGCCCCTGGGTTATAACACTTTTTCACAATCAGTTCAGCTGAGCATGAAATTTCTCTTGCTTGCATATTAAAAGTTAAAAAAAAAAGTTTCATGAGCATATGTCGTCCTGAACTCAATTGAGCATTAACGCTTTAGCTCTTTTTCAGCAAAAATACCAGAATGACTAGTATGTTTCTTGCTGGAACAATTAACCTTTAAGACCCCAAGAAAAATCTACATCTGAAAATGTCGTCTGCTTATGTCGTCTGCTGATTTTTTTTCATTTTTTTTTTTTTTGGCAATTTTTTTAAAAATATTTTTGCATACAAGCAAACAGTGTGGGCTCAGAACAGACTGCTCCTACAGGAGCAGTCTCTGGGTCCACATTGTTTGCAAAAACAATACGTTTAAGGTAACCAGCAGACGGCAAAGCAGACGACAATAGTCGTTATTGGCATTTTATGTGTTAACATTCTGACAACAAAAAGCCACATTGCGCCAACGATGCTTTGAACAACTGGCCGTGAAATGTCGTCTCCTGAATGTCTGTCCGAATGATTACAGTGAGTTTTCTATAGACATGTTTCAAAGATGTGCCTTCCAAATAGTCAGTAAGTCCACCAGCTCCCCGGAAGACGGTCTGTCCAGGGGACAGGCAGACCAGCATTGTTCATACAAGTCTTTGTAGCTCAGCTCGAAAGGGTCTGTGTCAGTCGGATCCGGATTTGGTGGACGGAGACCCTTAGCAACAACCGCGTATAGCACAACATGCTGATTCTGGGTTCCAAATGGACTTTCCCGGCTTCGCATTTGCCACAGGGTGATCCCATACGAATACACATCCGCCCTGAAGGTAGGGGGTTCCCCACGCAGAAGCTCAGGGGCACGATACGCAAAGGTACCAGTAAGCATTGACCGATTAGTTGGACTCACAATTCCTGTCTCGAACTCGCACTGTTGTGAACACCCGAAGTCACCCACTTTGCAGTCGTCTGTGGTTGAAATGAGAACATTTGCTGGCTTCAGGTCCAAGTGCGCTAGTTTGTGTTTATGGGCATAAGCCAGAGCGCTGGCGATCTGGAGAGAGTATTTCAGCCTCCGACCAGAGTCCAGGGATTCTGAGGGCTCATCAATAAGTTTCTGGAGGCTCATGTTGCTAACATATTCCATAACGACCCAGGCACCTTCATCAAATTCATTAATATGTGTAGCAGCCAGTGTCTTTATAATGTTAGGATGTTTAAAGCGAAGAACGTGCAGTTCAGCCTTGAAACTTTCAATTTGAGCTGCTGGATTCTTAGTGAATTTGTGCATAATTTTAACAGCTACAGTTTCGCCCTTAAAGGTACCGAGATACACTGAGCCGAACCCACCGGCGCCGAGCACGCGCCCGAGACTAAATTCCTCCTTATTGATAATTTTTGCAGCTATATCCTTATCTGCGAGTAGATCTGCAATGTCGGTATCCGGTTGCTCGTCAGAACTCGGGAGATAATTGTTATTATTTAACTCTTCGAAACCAGACTCACTGTGATTGTCTGTAACACTTTTTAACCTCTGGTTATTATTGAGTATGTTCAGAATAAATCCAAATTTGGCGTTTCTCTCCAAAAGTTGTTGCACTTTGTTATTGAGATGCGGATTATTCTTCAAGGCCGTGTGCTTAGTCAGAAAGCTTGAAGAAGGTCTCCGCTGCAGCAAAGAATTTCTAGACTTTTGTCTTTGTAAGACAGCGGGCTTCACATGCCCAAAATGATGATTGTTTTTATTCAACAAGTTTCGATTGGAATTCTGTCGTTCAAGCATTTTCAACAACTATTATATTCAGAATCCTTGATTTGAAACACATACATATTTATTCCAAAGTCATACATCAACCTTGTTAATTCGACAGAAGAAATGACAGTGATCAAAGATTGCGCTTTCATTCTCAAGTAATTGCATATGGTTAGACTCAAAACTGCTCAGCAATTGTATTGTCGCGACTAAAGGTCGTGAGCGATACCTAATCGCACCTGTGGGCATGCATGCAACGTAAGCATGAACTACTTTCGGTTTACAAAACTCAGTTATAACGGTTGTTTTAATACGATAACACATTCTTGTGACACATGAAGTGGTTGGGTGAGAAAAATGTGATGTGTATCTTGCGTCACTGGGGCGTCCAACTGTATGATATTGGCTTACAGTTGGACAAAGCCTGCTGTCCTTGCAGCAGGTAAGGATAGAGGGGGGATGTTGTAATTTCTTCTTTTTCTACACTTCCATTCATTTTCTCCTTCTCCTCTGTCCTGTTCTTTCATCTCATCTATACCGGCCCCGATAGCTCAGTTGGTAGAGTGTCTGCTCCGGGGAACGGGAGGTCACGGTTCGATCCCGGGCCGCGACATACCAAAGTCGTTAAAAATGGCACTAGCTGCTTCTCGCTTGGCACTCAGATTTACGGGGTAGAGCTAGGACTGGTCGACCCAGTGTCAAGATAATGTGATTGGGTGTGGCATCATGTAATGTGTCTGGGACATGATACTTCAGTGAGGCAGCACTACAAAAGTGAGCAATGAGCTCCCTGTCGCAACCAGACACCGTCGTGATATGACTGAAAAATTGTTGAAAGCGACGTTAAACCCGAATTCACACACACGCACACACATCTCATCTGCTATTTATCTCTTTTCTCCCTTTCTCTGGGAGACGACACAAAATGACCCACAAGGGTTGACGTGCCGTTAAACCAAAATCAATCGATCAAAATCTTGTGACACAGAGCATTCTTTCATATATACAAAATTGTTATTTTTTCAATACAAAAATGTGACATTTTTTCTTACATAGGCTGTGGGTGCTTGGTAGAACCGCCTCAGAGAGGCGGTTCTAACGTGTACCCACAACCTGTCTTGGAAAAGAAATAAGAACAAGAGCACCGCAAGCGGCGCCATGCTCGTCTGTTTTTCCAGCTCTTGTGATGATGGGTGAGTGTGAGTATGAAGTTTCATGAAGGCAGGCCAAATACTTCTGGAAATATGGTCAAGGTTAAGTTTTTTGGTTAATTTTTCGAAAAATAGGTCAAAGTTCAAAGGTCAAGGTCACAGGTCAAAAAGCGTGGTATGACTGAAAAGGTCTTGTCCCAAGGAACATTCATGTGAAGTTGGAAGGCTCTGTTGTGAATAGTATTGAAATAAGAGACAAAAACAATTAAAAAAAAAACGGAGAGAAAAGGGGAGATAATTCAATCAAATTGCAAGATGGAGTTATAAAACTTGTAGTGAATGTAGCTCTTGTGATGGTGAGTATGTGTATGAAGTTTCATGAAGGTAGGCCAAATACTTTTGGAAATATGGTCAAGGTTAAGGTCTTCGGTTAAATTTTCGAAAAATAGGTCAAAGTTCAAAGGTCAAGGTCATAGATCAAAAAGTGTGGTATCACTGAAAAGGTCTTGTCCCAAGGAACATTCATGTGAAGTTTGAAGGCTCTGATGTGAATAGTATTAGAATGAGAGCAAAAAAATGTGTTTCAGAAAAAAATTGGAAAAGGGGAGATAATTCAGCCAAAATCAACAATGTTGTTATGGTCCTTGGTCAAAATGTAGCTCTTGTGATGATGAGTGTGTGTATGAAGTTTCATAAGGCTAGGTCTAATACTTTTTAAGTTATAGCCAAGGTTAAGTTTTTTTTTGAACGACGACGCCAGACGACGACAACGACAACGCAGACGCCGGAGTGATGACAATAGCTCGAAATTTTTTTTTTGTCAAAAAACAGACGAGCTAAATATAACAAAAAAGAACAATACAAAAAAGTGACATTGTTCTTACATAGGCTGTGGGTGCTCGTTAGAACCGCCTCAGTAAGGCGGTTCTAACGTGTACCCACAACCTGTCTTGGAAAAGAAATAAGAAAAAAAAATGTTAACTTCAGTTTTCTCTATAAAATGTTGGGTTTCAGGGGAACATGTTAACGTATTGGATTTACCAACAGTTTGGTCTGTGCCATGCGAAAAGATATCTTCGGGCACGTGCGCCCAACAAGGACTCAGATCAGTCTGCATATCGCTGCAGTCTGATCAGTCTTCAATGTTTGCTACACAGATGGTCTTTGTTGTGTTTATGTTGAGGTTTTAAGTCCCAATGAACACTATTAGGTCATTTTATCCGACACTGAGATGAAATGACATCTCCAGCCCTACCGCCAAAAAAACGCTATATGGTTCAAGTTAAAGAGTGGGTAAACCATATTTCTCTTATTTCTTCTCTAAAATATAGCTTGTGGGTACTCGTTAGAACCGCCTCGTCGAAGCGGTTCTAACGAGTACCCACAATCTATATTTTGAGCAGAAATAAGAAAAATATCATAAAATATCATAATTTTACATCTTAAAATTTTCAATTTTTCGGCGATAAAGGTTACAATATATTCGTATATGCGTGTTTTCGTAATGGCTCTGCGAGAACAGGGGTCTTCGAGCATGTTCTCCAAACAAAGACTCAGATCAGCATGCGCATCCGTGCAGTCTGATCAGAGTCTTCGTTGTGCAATATATGGATGGTAAAGGGCTCTATACACTGGCAGTGAAGGTTGTAGTCTGACCAAGTGTGTACACATACTAGTTTTGGTCTTCGCTTGGGCCACATGTCGTAATGTAGCTTTAAGCTTTGCGCGGATTTTCGTGTAACATTACCCAAATACGCCTATACAAATAAAATGTGAAATTTACCTCCAAAAACGAAAATGTAAAAATAAAAAAATTGATATTTTCTTATTTCTGCTCAAAATATAGATTGTGCGTTCACGTTTGAACCGCCTCCTGAGGCGGTTCAAACGAGTACCCATAATCTATATTTTAGAGCAGAAAGAAGAAAAATAAGGTATTACTATATAAAGGTGGGGTTCAATGGGGTCAGAATTATATAGGCGTGTTTACTTGATGATATTAATAGAATCTATGATGGGGTTGAGACCGAGACAAGGAAACCTCAGGCAAGTTTTCTGTTTATTTAAATCTCACGCGAGGCTTTTCCGAGTACAAGGCTTAAATAAACTGAAAACGAGTCTGAAATTTCCTTGTCTTGGTCTCAACCCAATCATTGATTATTTTTCTCACCCACCTATTTCAGAATAATTGCTGTAAATGGTAAAAAAGCTATTGCCATCAGCCTGCCCAAAAATATAGAAAATCAATGGCAAAATTCACACAAATGTAATATAGCAAGAAAAGATATACTGAGAGCCTTTATTAGTCTTACCTTCTAAAGAATGCTGATTAAACTTTTTCCCAGTGAGCTGCTAACAGGGAAGCAACAAATATTAATCACTTTTTTCGACCATGCTATCACCTTGATGGCCAAATTATAATTTTGTGCCGCTTCCATATTAAATTATATGTAGTGGTTGCATTTGTCCAGGTTGCGATACCGACACAGATAGATAACCCCCCACGTCGAACAGTTGGTTTTCATCGCGAAAACACACCTATATAATTTTGACCCCGTTGAACCCCACTTTTATATAGTAAAACTGGGGTTTCCGGGGGTATACCTTATTTTTCTTATTTCTGCTCTAAAATATAGATTGTGGGTACTCGTTAGAACCGCCTCGATGAGGCGGTTCTAACGAGTGCCCACAATCTATATTTTGAGCAGAAATAAGAAAAATATCACAATTTTTCATCATAAAATTTTCATTTTTTTCGGCGATAACGGTGGCAATGTATTTGTATAGGCGTTTTTGCGTAATGTTATGACTTGCAATAACTTCAGTACCAAATTTCGTAAATAAAAAGATTGGGTACAACATAAATAAACAAACTGCATGCATGGTAGTCAACCCAATCACGGTTGACAAATTTTTTCCCCCGTTTAATTGAACGCCGGTGGGTCAGGCCTCAGATTCTATGACGGCTCCAGCGTAAAGGCTTACTGAGAATAAGAAATTAATTTTATGTAATGATGGTTGGTGCCTGGAGCTCTGTCTCTGGTCGGGCCCATCGGAGTATAAGACTTAAATAAACTGAAAACGAGTCTGAAATTTCCTTGTCTTGGTCTCAACCCAATCATTGATTATTTTTCTCACCAACCTATTTCAGAATAATTGCTGTAAATGGTAGAAAAGCCATTGCCATCAGCCTGCTCAAAAATACAGAAAATCAATGGCAAAATTCACACAATGTAATATAACAAGAAAAGGTATACTTAGAGCCTTTATTATTCTTACCATCTAAAGAATGAGGTTAAACTTTTTTCCCAGTGAGCTGCTAACAGGGTAGCAACAAATATTAATCACTTTTTTCGACCATGCTATCACCTTGATGGCCAAATTATAATTTTGTGCCGCTTCCATATTAAATTATATGTAGTGGTTGCATTTGTCCACACAGACAGATAACCCCCACGTCGAACAGTTGGTTTTCATCGCGAAAACACACCTATATAATTTTGACCCCGTTGAACCCCACTTTTATATAGTAAAACTGGGGTTTCCGGGGGGTATACCTTATTTTTCTTATTTCTGCTCTAAAATATAGATTGTGGGTACTCGTTAGAACCGCCTCGATGAGGCGGTTCTAACGAGTGCCCACAATCTATATTTTGAGCAGAAATAAGAAAAATATCACAATTTTTCATCATAAAATTTCCATTTTTTTTTTCGGCGATAAAGGTGGCAATGTATTTGTATAGGCGTGTTTGCGTAATGTAATGATTTGAAATAACTTCAGTACCCAATTTCGTAAATAAAAAGATTGGGTACAACATAAATAAACAGACTGCATGCATGGTAGTTAACCCAATCACGGTTGACAACATTCTTTCCCTGTTTAACTGCACGCCGGTGGGTCAGGCCTCAGATTCTATGACGGCTCCAGCGTAAAGGGTTACTGAGAATAAGAAATTAGTTTTATGTAATGTTGGTTGGTGCCTGAAGCCCTGTCTCTGGTCGGGCCCATCGGAGTCTAACTGTTGGTTTTCTTTTGCTCCAGCATTTCAGAGGTTTCTTGCTGTCGAGTCCGCACCGTTGTTTCATCGCTGTGGTTGTTTGATTTTTGTGTTCTCGGAGATGTTGCACTGATGTGTTAGGACTGAACAAATTATTTATCTTAATCGCGACGGAAGTAAGGGTGAGGATCGCGGCCGTAAAATCGATTTAAGTCCCCAAGTGGAATTCGTTTCACTGACAGTTCCAAGACGGTTCTTCTGTCACGGTTTATGTCCTTGAGTGTGTGTATCGCTTATATTTTTTGTTTTGGATAGCCAATTGGCCATTTTGTGGGAAAGTAACTGTCCTTGTGGCTTTCCGCTATTGATGTTTCCATTAGGGTCTAGTTATATCATGTTTGTGTTTCTGTCCTTTGGTGTCTCTATTGAGAGCTGTGGGTTAATTGTATCGATTCCTGATCATTGCCTTCACTTCTGTTTAAGAATTATTTTGACAAACGGGGAATATGCTTAATGTGAAAACTTCAATGAGTCGAACATTGATAGATCATTTACCCTTGCTGATTAGAAAACGTTCTTCAGTCAATAACGACTTTTCTAGCTCCAAGTCACAAATCTTTAGCGATAGTTTAGGACGATTTTTTTACCTTATTTTAACCCATTGTATACTTGTCGCCTCTTCCATTGCTATATGTTGGACAAGTCCATTTGTCATATAAGGGGTGACAGGGTTATGTTTTCGTTTTTATTCTATTTTTGGCGGAAAATTCTGTTAGCAAACAGTGCAGGCCCTGATCAGACGCCGCGTTCTGCGGCGTCTGATCTGGGCCTGCACTGTTTGCCAAGGTACCCCCTTAAGGGTTTCGCGCATACAATGGGTTAAAATGAATATGATTTATGCACTCATCGGGTATTAGAGCCGCTGGGGTTAGGCTGTAGATAGATTTTGGGCCTCTATAGGACTTGCTTGTAAAGTGGATTAACTATATGCTATCTAGTGGGCGGGCGGACAAAAACACGGAAAGCCCAAAACTGTGTTTTAAATGCGACGGGCTCAAAATGACTAGTGAGTTTGACAGTCTTGTTCTCATCTCATTGAGGTTGGTCAAACAAGTTACAGCACCAGTGCATAAAGCCCCCGCCCATCGGGGAAATAGATGAGCTGCATGATGTTTCCAGCAGAGCTGAAACCGACCTGCGCACGAGTACTGGTAAACCGCTTAGAGGATCTAAGCCTTCCCAGGCAAAGTGGTGCGAGTCGGCCCGTCCATGCTTATAAACCCTCTTGGTTTCATTGGGCGGCAGGGCTTGAGATGTCATTTCGGCTCAATGTCGGGTAAAAGTCCCACAAAATTGGAAGCAACGTCTCCAAAATGACCTTTACAGTGTTGACGGAGACGTTAAACCTCAAATCAAACAAACAAAATCACCAGTGCATCGTCATTTGTTTGGATGGGTGAGTGAGACGAAGGTGTCATGTATCTTTAGTCAACTTTGTTTGTTTGTTTGTATTCAGGTTTAACGGCCCTGTCAACACAATTTTAGGTCATTTTTGAGCCGGTCAGTTTACCTATTCACACTTTTCCTAAGCAGGCTTATATTTTTTTTTTTTGGTTTGGGTTTTACGGCCCTTTCAAGATTATTTCACTCATATCGAGCCGATCGTTAATCAGAGGAGGGCGAAAACCGGAGTACCCGGAGAAATACCACCTGACCTTCCGTTACAGGACTTGGCGTCTCACACGTGGCCCGAGCGAGGCTCGAACCTACGGCGGTGAGAGACCTAATGACTAAGAGTCAGCGCTCTTATCCACTAGGCCACGGAGGCCCGTCCAGGCTTATACGTAAGCGGTTAACCAGTACAGTGCACATTCTTTCGCCAGAAACTGTCAACTGCCCTTCTTGAATCAGCGGAAGGAAGAGAATGACCATAGAAAAGATTTGATGATCAATCTCCACGAAAGACTGCTGCCCCGGCAGGAATCGAACCCGCATCCTCCTGATCACCAGTCAGACGCGCATCCGACTAAGCTACCGAGGCCGGCGTATCTTTTGTCACATGGGCGTGAAATTGATAATGGCGTTACAGTTGGGCAAGACCTGCTGTCATAGCAGCAGGTTAGGATAGAGGGGAATATTTTTATTTCTTCTATTTTTCGCTTTGTCTCATCTGCTCTTTCTCCCCTATCCCTCTCTTTCATCATTTGTAGAAGCCTCCGTGGTGCAGTGGTTACGCTACTCGCCTTGTAAACCAGGGGTCGCAGGATCGATCCCGGGCTTCTCCAGACTTTCGGATGAGTCTTTAAACCGGGGTCCCGTCTCCGTATGACCTTAGCTGTTGGTGGGACGTAAAACTAAAACTCACTTACTCACTCACTTCATCTTCTCTACTATCTCCTCTGTCTCACAAAATGACCCACAAGGGTTGACGTGTCGTCAAAACTCAATAATATCAATCACTGGCTATTTGTACTCTTGGTATTTTCGCACATTACGAAAACACGCCTATACTTTACCGCCGAAAAGATGAACAATTGTGATATTTTTCTTACTTCTGCTCAAAATATAGATTGTTGGTACACGTTAGAACCGCCTCATCGTGGCGGTTCTAACGAGTACCCACAATCTATATATCAGGGCAGAAATAAGTTTTACTACATAAAAGTTGGGTTTAATGGGGTCAGAATTATATGATGGGCGGGCTCTGTGACGCATACAGCGTCAAACTACGCGGAAACAGCAGAATGCAAGTGAAAAAAAAATGTTTCAGTCCGTGCTAGACAAAGACCTTCGAGAAGCCTCGTTCGTCCAGCGACGATTCGAATCAGCCTGCACATACAAGAAATCTGCTTGAAGTTTCCGCTGGTCAAACTATGGTCTGTGGCGTCCGTGCTGTCCAAGGAGCTAAGCCGCGAAGACTGGCCAGGCTGGCTTAATTCACAATCGCATTTGAGTCGCCTGTAGTCTACCGGTACGTTTTGTCATGTTTTGGCTTGTTATCCATATGGCCTACGTCTCGAGACATACCAACCAAGAGATCCAAGCATGAGTCACTGTGCTTGGAAAACTGAACCCTTTCTCGGATCCCGAGTTTCTCAGTTGGACCATTACGTCAGTCTTGTCAATAATCATTAACAGGATGACATGCAGTGTAGATCCAGATGAGATGGCTCATTATGATCAATATCATCTGGATCTATACTGCTTGCATAGGCATCTGTACTGATCAGAGAAAGATTAAGCTTAAGATAAAAGGCTTTATGTATACCAAGTCAACAACCCTATGAAATGAATCTCCACATTTCAGAGGCAAGACTACCAATGACCATTTGTAATGTGCCTTGTTTTCAAAACCAATTTTGAGCTTTATTGCAAAGACTGCTTCCAAAACGGGACATTGCAAACAGTGAAGACCCTGATCAGACGCCACAGAAGGCGCCATGTGAACTAGTCTTCAATGTTTGTTTAACCTTTATCCCGCTGAACAAACCCCACTTTTGCAAACAGTGTAGGTCCAAATCAGATGGCTCCTGACGAAGGCATCTGATCAGGATCTGCACTGATTGTTATGCAGTTTCAAATAAAGAAATTGGGTGATAGTCAGCTATGGGTATTACTTAATTTATTCAGCAGGATAAGGGTTAAGTGTTATAATAAAAATGAACCTGACACTCCCTGTATTGATTATTAACCCATATATGCATAGCGGCCCAATTTTAGGACTGGCAAACAGTGTTGACTCAGATCAGACGCCACAGAACGCGGCGTCTGATCTGAGTCTACATTGTTTACGTAAAGTCTTTTCAATTTAAAAACAAGAGGGCCAACTTGTCATGAAGCGCTCATCTGTGTACCAGAAAATCATTAGTGATGTTTAGAATGCCTGTCGGAGCTTGAAGAAATAGATTGGGCTACATGGTGCTTCCACGCAGAGCTGGAACCGAACCCAGGTGAGTACTGGTAAACAGCTTAGAGGTTCTAAGCCTGCCCAGGAAAAGTGGTGCCAGTTAAACCGTCTATGCATTTAAACCCTATTGGTTTCATTGGGCGGCAGAGCTTAAGATGTCATTTCATCTCAATGTAGGGTAAAAGTCCCACAAATCTGAAAGCAACGTCTCCAAAATGATCTACAGTGTTGACGGGGATGTTTAACCTCAAATCAATAAAAAAAATCAGGACCCTCCCTGTGGTTTCAGAAAAGAAGATTTTTGAAGTTAATCCATTATAAGTCTATTGGAGTTAAGGAGCCCTTGGGAATGGCCAGTTCGGACTCCAGGGGCATGGTCTGCAGGAGTTATTTAGGAGACCACTTGACATTGCTACATACTAAATATCTAAGCTCTGGGCCTCATGGTTTTGGAGAAGAAGATTTTTGAAGTTTTTCCAGTATAAGTCTATGGGAGCTAATGAGCCCTGGGGCGTGACAAATTTTGACCCAAAGGACATGGTTGGCATGATCTATGTAGGTGACCATTTTATGTTGCTATATACTAAATATCTAAGGTCTGTACTTCATGGTTTCAGAAAAGAAGATTTTCGAAGCTTATTTTCCATGATTCCATTAATAGTTTATTAGACTTAAAGGCATTTATTCTTTAACAGTAGGACACACCGTGTGTTTATAATTGTTTATTGCCCCCCTGTGATATGCTGTCTATAGCAGATCAAAGGCGGCCCTTAATAGGGTGATTAATGGCTCTTGTTGAATCCCCTGACTGAAGCACTTAAGGGGAAATCAATAATATACACTCTTGTCATCAGTTAGTAAACTATTGATTTTTCCCAAGGAGGCCCCATACCTGTTGAAGATAGAGGACTTCACTTGAGAGCTACATAATATTATGTAATGAAATGGAAGTCCTCAATAATCAAGAATAAATGCCTTTAAGGGGCCACAGGATTTGGCCAATTTGGACCCACTCGACGTTGATACATGCTAAATATCTAAGCTCTCGGTCTTATGGCCTCAGAGAAATAGATTTTTGAAGTTTGTTTTTTCATTTTAAGTTATACATTTCAGGTCTATGGTAGATAATGGGCCCATGGGCGTGGCAAATTTTGACCCAAGGGGCATGGTTGGCAGGATTTATTAAGGTGACCATTTCATGTCGCTACATACTAAATATGAACACTTGACGTTGCTACATGCTATATATTTAAGCTCTTGGCCCTGTGGTTTCAGAGATGAAGATTTTTAAGTTTTTCCAATTGTAAGTCTATGGGAGCTAAAGAGCCCTGGTGTGTGGCCATTTTGGATCCCAGGGGCATAATTGGCAGGCTTAATGTCGTTGACTACTTGACGTTGCTACATAATAGATATCTAACCTCTGGGCCGTATGGTTTCATAGAAGATTTTTGAAGTTTTTTTCCATTATAAGTCTTAAGGAGCTGATGAGCTAGGGCGTGGCCAATTTTGACCCCCCGAGGCAGGGGTAGCAGGATTTATGTAGGTGACTATTTTATGTTGCTAGATACTAAATATCTAAGTTCTGTGGTTCACAGTTTCAGAGAAGAAGATTTTTGAAGCTTTTTTTTTTCATTATGAGTCTATGAGAGCTAAGGGGTCCCGGGGCGCCGCCCATTTGGACCCCAGGGGCATGATTGGCAGGATTTATGTAGGTGATCACTTGCCGTTGCTACATGCTAAATATCTAAGCTCTGGGTCCTGTGGTTTCAGAGAAGAATATTTTTTTTAATTTTTCCCATTGTAAGTCTATTGGAATTATATGTTGCCATGACAACCAGATTCCTATCTGATCAGCCCAAAAACCTCATGCAGCCTTTCCCACTATCTGATGATGCTACTCATGAAATTTGATCCAGATTGGCCGTGGGGTATTAGAGATATACTTATTTGAAAGTGTTAACTGACGCACGCACGCACGGACGGACGGACGCACACACGACGGACGACGGACAAAATGTGATCACAAAAGCTCACCTTGTCACTACGTGACAGGTGAGCTAAAATACCACAAACAAAATTAACCTTACACCCTTATAATTGAAAACGGACCACTCCAAACTCATTAGGTGGAATATTCCATTGTCATATATGTGGGATAACCTAATTAGGTGCGTCGAATAAGAGAAGAAGATAACATAGATGGTTTAAGAATTTGTTGATATCCTCATCAGGTATCAGCCGCCCCCGCCAATCGGGGCTTAGAGAAATAAAGTGGGCTGCATGGTGTTTCCGCGCACAGCTGAAGCCGACCGAACTTGAGTGGTGCAAGTCCTTAAACCCTTTAGTGGCTTCTTTGGACGGAAGGGCTTGAGATGTCATTTCATCTCAATGTCGAGTAAAAGTCCCACAAAATCGGAAGAAACGTTTACAAAATGACATGAATAGTGTTGAGGGGGACGTAAAACCCTCACACACACACACACACACACACACACACACACACACACACACACACACACACACACACACACACACAGACACACACTGCGTCCTGTATTCAGAAATGCATCATGTTAACAAGTACGTGTAATGAACACCCGCTCTAAACCCTACTTATATATCGAAAAGTGGGTATACATAAACAGGGTTTTTTGTTTGTTTGTTTGTTTGATTTGAGGTTTAACGTCCCCATCAACACTGTAAAGGTCATTTTGGAGACGTTGCTTCCAATTTTGTGGGGCTTTTACCCGACATTGAGATGAAATGACATCTCAGGCCCTGTCGCCCAATGAAACCAATAGGGTTTATTAGCATGGACGGTCCGCCTCGCACCGCGGTTCCTGGACAGGCTTAGAGCCTCTAAGCGGTTTACCAGTACTAGTGTGCGGGCCAGATTCAGCTCTGCGTGGAAGCATCATGCAGCCCATATATTTCTTAAAGCCCCTATGGGCGGGGGCCGACATAAACAGGGGTAAACATTATTTTCCTTATTTTTGCTTGAAAACATAGACAGTGGGAACTCGTAAGAATCGCATAAGTGAGACGGTTCTAATAAGTACCTTCAGTCTATGTTAATATATAAGAAAAAATATCAGAAATATTATGAAAGTTGCCAATATATCTGAGAGTGTAATAACGCCATGTAACAAATTCGATAATCCGCTAGTGGATTAAATTATATGCAAATTAGTTAGATACGCCCCGTAACGTTACATGTACGGCGTCCTTAACGACGACGAGTTTATTAATGGCGGAATATTGACATTTTTGTAAAAACTGGTGAATAAAATGCGTTTTAAAAGTCATATGATAAATAAAATCTTGCATTCGTGTCCATATATTATTGCATTTATTAAGCTCGTTGACGAAAAAGGGATAGAATGCTCGGCACAGCCTCGCATTTTATCCCTTTTCCTCAACTCATTATATAAATTCAATAATAGGCGACACTCATGTAAGATCCTTTATATAGGACACGGGTGTATTATGGTAAAGCGTTTTAATAAATTGATGTTTTGCATTTGCCTAAATACATGTGTAGCATAGTTTTCGTCAATTTAATCCGGGTTGCGACAACCCATCTAGGCTTGGAGAAATAGATTGGCATGCATGATGCTTCCACGCAGAGCTGAAAACGACCGCACATAAGTACTGGTTAACCGCTTAGAAGGTCTGAGCCTTCCCAGGAAAGGTGGTGCGAGTCGGACCGCCTGCGTTCTACGGCGTCTGATCTGGCTCAGCACTGTTTGCCAATTACCCGTTTTGGTTTTTTTCTGGTACAAAAAGGGTTAATATCTGCGACCCTTATAAATTTTCAATGCAATAACCTAGGGGCCAGGTACGTTTTGATATCCTATTAAACAAGGTTTGAACAGAAAGATATTGACAATTTTCTGCAGTCAAACGATCCTGAAACGATAAAACTGAATCTCATTTTCATATAAAATTTACAAATCTCTCCGAGAATTCTTTCATACGTCACATATAATGGTCAAGATCGTCAGTTTCTATGTATTAATATATTTAGTCACTGCTGTCATGATCTGGGCGTGGTCTTGGCGTTGATAGCTGCTGGCGGGATCGAACACTGTTTCCGAATGTTGGCATCTGTTGAAACCTATAAACCCACATTGGATACATCGACGCCATTGAAGGTATCGGCATTCTCGGAAAAATTTGTGGTGGTTGTTCAGGTGGCGGTACAGGTTGTTTGGCAGGACTGACAGGAGGCACAGGTGGTTTCACCGCCTTCACAGGCCTAGGAACGAGTTTGGTAATAACTTGGACACGCGGTTGTTGTGCCTGCGCTCCTGACTTCCGAGGTCTTTCTGGCATTTGAACTTGCTGTGCTTGCACCTGTACCTTTCTTCTGCTTGGGCTGACTACTGGTAAACTTGGAACAGGAACACTCGGTGCCCGTGGCTTTATCGAAACTGGCTGCTCTGGAATCGGTCGAGCCGGAAGTGGCTGAACTGATTGTATCGGCGTTGGTTGTACTGGAATGGGTTGCATCGGCATTGGTTGTACTGGAATGGGTTGCATCGGCATTGGTTGAACAGGAACTGATTGGAGTGGAGTTGGTAGACGACCCCTGGGCAGACCTAGCCCGCCTGCAGGCTGAAGTTGCATCTCAAACCCTGCAGCAAAACTTGGCATCATCATTCGCAAATCCGTTACAGGCGATGGTAGCGGACACGTTTCAAATACATTACAAGCTGTTGCAAAAACGTTTAGAGCATTCGAATAGCTCGAGAAACCACATTCTGTTGAGAATCCAGTTTTCTGGGCATACAGCCACTGCATCAGGCCTGGTGGCATCATTGCCATTTGTTGTTGTACATATTCCGACCTTGATATGAAGTTTCTGATTGCTTGACAGGCGGCTTGGAGACTTGACATGACATCAGCACCTGTCACGGGTCTTGGAGGAAAAGGTTCAACACTTAATGTGGGTGCGGGTAACCCTGACTGTTTAGCCGGTGGGCCTTGACCCGTCATCAAAGGAACTGGTTTTGGCTGGCCAGGTGTAGGATTTGGTTGTTCTCCCAATACTGCCAGAATATCTTGGTTGGAGACAGGCTTCTCCTTTGTTTGTTGTGCGGTTGACAGAAATATCAGCGACAACAGAGACAGTAGCTTCAGAAGTGCCTTCCTCATTCTTGGTATCCCTATCCTTGTATCCTGCAAAATAAAGAGGATAGCGCATGCATGTTATATATGTATATTATGCGTGTACGAAATGTAAACTCCCGCCCCCGCCCATCGGGGCTTGAAGAAATGTATGGGCTGCATGATGCTTCCACGCAGAGCTGAAACCGACCCACACACGAGTACAGGTAAACCGCTTAGAGGATCTGAGCATGCCCAGGCAAAGCGGTACAAGTCGGCCCGTCCATGCTTATAAACCCTACTGGTTTCATTGGGCGACAGGGCTTGAGATGTCATTTCATCTCAATGTCTGGTAAAAGCCCCACAACATTGGAAGCAACGCCTCCAAAATGACCTTACAGTGTTGACGGGGACATTAAACCTCAGATCAAACAAACAAACAAACAAAATGTAAACTGCTTGCAATCAAGAGAAAACCCTCATATACAGTAAATTTCCGTTATTGAGACCGCCTAAAATAAAGACTACTTCTGGTTTAAAAAGGTTACTTAGAAGTGTGCAGTTATTCTTTCTTAGTGTTTTCTGAAAACAGTGACTTCCGGTCAGGTACCACCTTTGGGACTGTTCAAAAGTGGTCTTGAAGACCACTTTTGAACAGTCCCAAAGGTGGTCTTACTGTAGGAATTTTATTGTAATATCATTTTTCATTACATATTATGGAGGGGCTGCTTTTAATGTTATTATTTTGCTCCCCTCGGGAGAAGCCCACATCTCAGAGATATAGGATTCCCAGTATAGTGCTTCATAATATGTTTGTTTCTTGGGGTTGCACACTCTGTCAAAAAGGTTTTGTCTTCTTAATCATGATGCTTTACTGATTGAGTGAATTTGCTAAAAAGAATAGATCCCCTTATCAGACAGAAATCATTACACTAGAAAACAACAGAAAGGCTCACGTTTAAAAGAGGTGGGACATCTCCGCTAAAGGCGCGTGTGAAATCATAGACATTTTAGGTCTGCACTTCAAACCCTTTTATACATGTTTAAGTTGCAAATTATTTATGTGTGGCAGAAAAAGACTTGGCGGAAAATATCCAAGGTAACAGACAAATAATCGAATGAATGCATCACGAAAACACGCCTATATAATTTCCATCCCCATTGAACCCCACTTTTATACACTAAGACTGGGGTTTACAGGGGTAAACCTTATTTGTCTTATTTATGCTCTAAAATATATATTGTGGGTATTCGATAGAACGGCCTCGATGAGGCGGTTCTAACGAGTACCCACAATCTATATTTTGAGCAGAATTAAGAAAAATATCACAATTTTTCATCATAAATTTTCATTTTTTGCGCGGTTAAGTTTACAATGTTTTTGTATCGGCGTGTTTTCGTAATGGTACCGCGTCGCAATTTACAGTTACCCTGATAAAACGGTAGGTGAACACATTGAAGTCTTTTCTGCTTCTTTCGTTGTTTGATTTAAGGTTTAACGTCCCCATCAACACTGTATAGGTCATTTTGGAGACGTGGCTTCCAATTTTGTGGGACGTTTACCCGACATTGGGATGAAATGACATCTCAAACCCTGCCGCCCAATGAGACCAATAGGTTTTATAAGCATGGACAGTCTGACTCGCACCGCTTTGCCTGGG
Organism: Lucinisca nassula; assembly: GCA_963580285.1. Taxonomy (NCBI): domain Eukaryota; kingdom Metazoa; phylum Mollusca; class Bivalvia; order Lucinida; family Lucinidae; genus Lucinisca; species Lucinisca nassula. The sequence continues at coordinate 60,201,450 of OY757014.1, forward strand.
CAGGCTTAGATCCTCTAAGCGGTTTAGCAATACTCGTGTGCGGTCGGTTTCAGCTATGCGTGGAAGCATCATGCAGTCCATCTATTTCTTCAAGCCCCCATGGGCGGGGGACTTATCCTGCTTTTTGATTTAATATAAATAATCATATATTGATCATGCACCCATCACAGAGCTGAAGTGCTCATAAAGTCAGGAATATGCAAAAACACACTGTCAGAACAACCAAAATAACATTCTAAAATAACATTTACGAATATGCATTTCTTTTCCGTTACTGAACCGTTCTCTTAGAAACGAAGTTGCTAAATCCAGGAAATAATTTGCTTCAATGGGTTGGGAATGGAACCGACTAACTGTTTAGTGTGACATCACACGAGAATGCGGTCAGCTACTGCAATTTCTGGCCGAACCTTTTAAATACAGTAAAATTCCGATATTAAGACCACCTTTGGGACTGTTCAAAAGTGGTCTTTAAGACCACTTTTGAACAGTCCCAAAGGTGGTCTCGGACCCGATAACACTTCATGCAGAAAACAAAAAGAAAGAATAACTATAACCTACAAAATAAGCCTTTTTAAAGCAGAATTTGTCTTAATTTTAGGTGGTCTAAATAGCGAAATTTCACTGTACATCGGTTGTATTGGTGGGCTTTGGGCTTGCTTTATTGTGTTTCAACATAAAAGCAAACTAAGCGGGGAAGGTTTATCCCATTTTAGACGGGAATCCTACAACAGGAAATTGGCAAACCGTGCTGGCCCATCCAGATCAGACACCGCCGAACGCGATATCCTGTCAAAGCCTTTACTGTTTGCAAAAAGTTCATCCATTTTTAAAATAATTTCTATGAATAAGTCAACCTGACACCTCTTAACCCATATATGCCTAGCGGTCCTTTTTGGGACATTTACAAACAGTGTAGACTAAGAACGCGGCCTCAGACCCGACTCTACACTATTCGCTTAAAGTGCGTGCATTTTTATAAAACTTACTACACACAAAATAAACCTGACTCCCCTATAATTGGTAAGGGACCACTCCAAACTCATTATGTGGACTATTGCATTGTCATATATAGTTTAATTTCGCAATGGAACTTTATTATATACATGTATTAGTGAGGGAGATTCATTCAGCTCAAAAAGAGGACAAAATAATGTTAAAGTTAAGATTATCAACTTCACAAACTTTATATACTCACGAGTTTAAAATGATCCAGAGAATATTTAATAGTCTAGTTATAAACAGAATACTTCCAAAAAAACGTTTAGAAAACTAGCGAAAGGTATGCCAACTGAATGACCGCCTAAAAGCATGGATACACTAACTTTATTTCATCATGGTCAACACACTTCTCTACAATATTTTATTAAGCTTACATCAATGAGACACAGAAATGAAATTAGGTTTTTCTTGTAACTTACAAACAGAATGAAAACAAACGTGTGTTTAATTACCGGTAGTAATAAAAACGTGTCATGTAGACTATTTATGGACAACAAAATAGCAACACCTCTACAGACCAATGACAAGTTAATCTAGCACATTCTGTGCTTTTTCGAGGTTACATTGCATTAATAAGCCCGCGTAACATTTATTAATCTCAGATTAACCAGGGAAAATTGGGGTCAAAGAAGGCATACATGTTTTTCTTCTTCTTCTTCTTCTTCTTCTTCTTCTTCTTCTTCTTCTTCTTCTTTCTGTTTCGTATTTTTTCTGCCCGGTTCTAATAATTAATAGTTCGTCTGTCATTACCGACAATGACCAATCTTAATCATATTTGAGAAACGTTAATGTTTGTGTGTTCTAAGATGGCTGATGAGAACAGTTCTAGCTCTTAACTGTCTGTTACATATAGAGCAACAGAGGCTAGAGGAAGACAGCTCTGTTGGTGATGTCTTAGCTATGGCTTTGTTCTGTGCGCGTTTCTGCCCATCTTCACAGATTCGTTTTGCCTCGTATATACTGGCACCCCGCCACTTTGCTCTGTCCTGTGCTATTTGTTCCCATAACTCTGTTGGAATGTTGAAATCCCTGAGGGAGGCTTTGAGGTGTCCTTGTAGCGCTTCTTCTGATCGCATTGGCAGCGTTTGCCCTTTCCTAGTTCTCCATAGAGAATTTTCTTTGGCAATTGTTCCTCAGGCATTCTGGTAACATGGCCTGTCAATCTTAACTGCTAACTGATACTATTGGTCCAGTGGTACTGGAGAAAAAACACTCTTCAGGTGTATACCATACATGAGTGGCAGCTATCTTGGTCATGTGAACTGGACCATTTAAACAGACCTTTCGTTCCTCACTTCCCTGAAAGCTGCACATCAAATTTAATAGGAATTGACTATGCATTTTCAGAAGATGAAGTCCCTCAGAGATGCTTTGAGGGTGTCCTTGTAACGCTTCTTCTGACCGCCTTGGGAGCGTCTGTCCATTTCTAGTTCTCCATAGAGAATTTTCTTTGGCAAACGTTCCTCAGGCATTCTGGTAACATGGCCTGTCCATCTTAACTATGCTGATTTCAGAAGAGTATGTACACTTTACATCCCTGCCCTGTGCCTGGAATCCTGTCTTGCCACTTAATCTTTAAATGTTTTCTAAGATAGATAGTATGGAAGTGATTCAGTCTTTTGGCGTGCCGTTGGTTAACTGTCCATGTTTCACATGCATACAATAGTGTTGGTGTTGACAGCATCACAGCTCTGTAGATTTGCAGTTTTGTATCAAGTCTCATTCCACTTTTATCCCAGACACTACCACGTAGTCGGCCAAATGCTGCACCAGCTTTTGCAATCCTGGCACTGACTTCATCATCAATGTGCACGGCTCTTGACAAGCGGTTCTAAACAACATCAGAACGATGAACAGATTTAAAGCATCTATGACAGGCTGAGAAAGGAATCTGATTCGATCTTAATGGCGTATAACGACACACCAAACCCTTGTTGGTCATTTGTGTCGCCTCCCAGAGAAAGGTAGAAGAGAGATAGAAGAGATAGAAGATATTAGAGGAAATGCAAAAGAGGGACAGAGGAAAGGAGTCAAGTAAATGAAAGTGAAGCTGCTGCAAGGAAAGCAGGCGTTCTCGTCCTGTTTGGGGCAGAATGAAGAAATAGAAAAAGATTTATAGCATTTATGATGAGCGGAGAACGAGAAAAACGAATCTCGGGCCAGTTTTCAAATTATCTTTACTCACGCTGCTTTTGCATGTTCTGAACAATATTACAATACAGAGCAAAGCTTTGACCAGTTAAAACGATATATGACCCAACCAAATCCCTTGTAGCTCTAGCTACTGACCATTCTAAGGCGGTATATTTCACTGTCGGTTTTTCTTTGTTGCAGTTGTTATTGCTGTTGTTGTTGTTGTGACATTATCTCTTTTGCGTATATGTTTTTGTTTACATTATTCATTTTTCACTTTGCGTGTAGCTTTGTCAGGTCTTTCTTCTTTTGTATCTTATACCTTGTACAGTCATCACGAAAACACGCCTATATAATTGTGACCCCCTTAAACCCCACTTTTATATAGTAAAACTGGGGTTTGCAGGGGTATTTATTATTTTTCTTATTTCTGCTCTAAAATATAGATTGTGGGTACTCGTTAGAACCGCCTCGACGAGGCGGTTCTAACGAGTGCCCACAATCTATATTTGGAGCAGAAATAAGAAAAAATATCACAATTTTTCATCATAAATTTTTCATTTTTTCGGCGATAAAGGTGGCAATGTATTTGTATAGGCGTGTTTGCGTAATGATTATCTCTTTTGCATATATGTTTTTGTTTACATTATTCATTTTTCACTTTGCGTGTAGCTTTGTCAGGTCTTTCGTCTTTTGTATCTTATAGCTTCTACAGTAAATTTCCATTATTCAGACGACTTACATGAGCCCCGTCAAGCGAATTTGTGTCATCGAGCATTCCGTCATGACAAAGTTTAACTGCGCATGCCCAGCCATTCAGAGAGGCCAGGGATATGGCTTTCTGTCTAAAGATTCCTCTTGATTTACTGCTTGTATGAGCGTGCAGGGAAGGTTCTGGCGAGACTGCGCGGACGCGCAGGCTCGTCTGAACCTTCGCTGCTCACATAGGCGATAAATACCAAAATCGCATATTGGGCCCACATATGGCAGACGTTGCAAAGTGGTCTTGTTACAGGAGCGGTCCGTCCTAATACTGACTGAAAATCTAGCAACAAGATGACTGATATACTGTGGAAACGTCTATAATATACTGTTCACAAAAAGTAGGGGATATTTTACTTTCAAGCTGAATATTGGGAAATAAATAAAACGTTACCTGGCCAAGGTACATTTAATTCAAAGAACTATCAAATATCCATAAATTGAACCACACATTAATTCCATTGATCACGTCATTATGTAGTGACACGATGACCAATCTTCTACACGTCAACGCCAGTTTCACAAGCCCTCGATAACCTGTTGGACCGCCTCGATTGTCACAGCAGGCAATGCATCGTCGTCGCATACTTCCAATCAGTCTACGAATCGTGAACTGGGGGATTTTTTGCCACTCTTCTTGAAGAGCTCCACCAAGCTCACCCAGGGTCCTTGGAGGGGATCGTGGCTTCGGACTCGTTTCCCGAGGATGTCTCATACGTGTTCCATGGGATATATGTCTGGACTCATCGCAGGTCATGGTATAGTCCGAATATTTTACCATTGAAGGTACTCAGTGACAACGCGTGCTCGATGAGCCCCAGCGTTATCGTCCAGAAAGGTGAATCCACGACCGTGGCGTCGAGCAAACGGTATCACGTGAGGAGCCAACATGTTATCACTATAATAGTCCTGTAACTCTGCTTTGGCACACATGTAAGTCTATTTTTACAGTCATGGTGATCCCACCCCATTCAATAACAGATCCTGCACCATCTCGGTCATGAGCAATTCTAGCCGGGTCTGTATAACGCTCACCAGTACGACGCCAAACTCTTAACCTCTCTATCTCGGCGCAGGTATTGCTGAAGATCTGCTGACATTAGTTTCCGGTTGCCTAACGCTTGATTGACAACAAGGCGGTCACCGCGTCCGTTAGTACTCTTCTCTGCAAAAACCGCTACTGCTCCTGTCTTACGATAGCGTGCCCATAGTCGACTGACAACTGACTGAGACGTATTCATAACATTTGCCGCCTGCAACTGCGTTCTTCCAATCTGGAGCATGTCAACGGCTCTCCAGCGTTCTGCTAACGAATTTGTTTATGAAATCGTTTCATACAACACTTAAACAATCGATACAGAACGTTTTATTGAAATCTCGCATTAATAAACCGGTTTGTCACTAATGTTAAAATTCACGTGCTACCCCATGTACAATTTATGCCACCGTGCTACTCCACTCGAGCATAAATATCATACTGTTCAACGACAGAATATCCACATAAGATAGTCAATTGACGTGGTATACCCGATATTTGATTATTCCTAATGTTTAGGCTGATAGGCTCGAAGGAATCCGAATATCCCTTACTTTTTGTGAACAGTATACATTAATAATGTATACCATTCTATGTTAAAGTAAAAATATAAAAGGAACTTGTTATCGTTTTTATTTCTGTTTTCCCTTCAATATGCAAATAATAGCACATTTGGATGGCATTCTTTTGCATGTTAACTATCTTCCGTGGCTCCACGGATAACATATACAAATAGGCAAGTGAGTGGTCCACGTAAAGTGGATAGAATTACAAACATATATTGTAGATTATCCGTGGTATCCCCATTCAGAGAATCGTAACGAGAACATAGCATCTATGTTTTAAGCAGAAATAATGCAATACTGTTAACTCTACTAAGCCCCACATTATCCTTGGGTTAATTAGGGTATACGGACGGTTGAGTTTATCATTTCTTGATAAGCATAGAAGGCCTTTTGCATACAAAATCATTATCATTTCTTTGATTAGGGCAGTCAAAGTCACTGTACATTAAAACAATCATCAGTTGTCATTCATAACTTCGAGTTTTTTTTTTTTTATTTTGTCACTTTCCTCATCGAATACTATTTGGAACGTTTATGTTTACATCTAACTTCGCATATACAGACCAGATAACGAAATCCTGTGCGTAACCCTGGGATAGAAGTTTTTATCCTACCCAGGTTTTCCTACCCAGGGAAAGGATAACAAGTAGCCCAAGGGCAACGATCGCTCACTGGAGTCACCGATGGCCCTGGAGGTCTCTATGGGGGTAGCCCCTATGTGCTTTTAGCGCCCGGTTACCATACAAAATATATCAAGTCAAGAGGTCTCTTCAGGTCTATACCATACATGAGTGGCAGCAATCTTGGTCATGTCAGCTGGACCATTTAAACAAACCTTTCGTTCCCCACTTCCATGAAAGCTCCACATGAAATTTAATAGGAATTGTCCAAACATTTTCAGAAAATGAAGTCATTTTTAATGTTGACACATTCACTCCTAGTGACCTTGGGTCAAAATCAAAAAGGACTTAGACCACTGACATTTATATAAACTCTGTTTTCAATTCATGAACTACAATTGTTATGGATAATTTCACTGCCTCGCCTTTTTCCCATAGATAAACCTAAGGGAAAATAATTTGATCTTGCCATAAAATAGGGCAAGGTCAACCGAGGATCATCACTTATATAACTTGTGTTGGGCTTAAGTGACTTTTGCTGTCTGCCAAGTTTCAAGTACATCTGACTTGTGGTTCCGAAGAAGAATTTTAATTGGGTTTTAACTTATATCGGCATGCCGGTCATCTTGGCCATGTGACAAGGACCAATTATATAAACTTTAGTTCTTGTGAGGATAAAATATGATTTCAGTTGGCTCTGAAGAGAAGATTGTTGGAATGCTGAGGGTGATTCAATCCTTGTGACCTTGCGTCAAGTTCATTGGTAAACCTTGAACTTTGATATTAACAGAGGTACATTTGAGACCTATTTTGTTTTCATAAACTTGTATTGGATAAAAGCACTATTTTATCTTTTTCCCATCCAAACGCCCTAGGGACCAAATTTGACCTTGCCGTAAAATAGGTCAAAGTCAACCCAGGGTCATCATTTAAATAACTTTTGTAAAGCTCGAGTACCTTCTACCCTCTACCAAGTTTCAAGGGCATCTGATTTATGGTTCTGGAGAAGGTATTTAAAGGATTTTACCTTGTATGGGCATGGCAGCCATCTTGGTCATGCGACCAGGACAAATTCTATAATCTTTAGTTGCCATGGTGCATATATATAAAATATAAAATATGACTTCAATGGGCCATGAGAAGATGTTTGAAATTCTGACGGTCATTCAATCCTTGTGATCTGACCTTGACATTTGACATTCATACAGGTTCATATCAGTCCTATTTTCATTTCATAATCTATGATTGAATTGCATACAATAACTATTTTACCATTTTCCCATTCAAATGCCTTAGGGACCAACGCTGACCTTGCCTTGAACTAGGTCAAGGTAAACCAAGGGTCATCATTTATATAACTTTGGTAGGGATCGAGTTCCTCTAGCTCTCTGCCTAGTGTTAAGGTCATCTGACTTACGGTTCTGGAGAAGATTTTTAAAGGGTTTTACCTAATGGGCATGGCAGCCATCTTAATCATGGGACCAGGACAAATTATTTAAACTTTACTTCTCATGATGCATGATTTCCTATATAAGATATGACTTCAATTGGCCCATGAGAAGATGTTTGAAATTCTGATGGCCATTCAATCCTTGTGACCTTGTTCATTTCATAAACACAATAGCAGTGAAGGCAGTGATCAGGAATCGATAAAATAAACCCACACCTCCCATCAGAGACACCAAAGGGAAGGAAACACAAACATTAAATAACTAATATTTGATGGAAATATCAATAGCGGAAAGCCGAAAGGACAGTTACTTTTTTCAAACCATAACAAAAATAAATCGCGGCAGAAGAATCGCCTTGGAACGGTCAATGAAAATAATTTCACAAGCGTGGGGGGGGGGGGGGGTGCTTAAATCGATTTTACGTGGCCGCAATCATCGCCCTTGATTCCGTCGCGATTTAGACATATAATTTGTTCAGTGCGCATGACGGCTTCCTAACTCATCAGTGCAACATATCCGAGAACACAAAAATCAAACAAACACAGAGATGAAACAACGGTGAGGACTCGATAGCAACAAACCACTGAAATGCTGGAGCAAAAGAAAACCAACAGTTTGACTCCGATGGGCCCAACCAACCAACATTACATAAGTAAGAATCTGCGCTGTCCCGTCATAGAATCTGTGAGGCCTGACCCACTGGCGTGCAATTTAAGAGGGAAGCAAAGCTATCAACCGAGATTTTGGTTAACTATCATGCATGCAGTCTGTCGTATAATATTTATGTTGTAGCCAATTTTTATATCGAAGAATGATTTCACGAAATTGGGAACTGAAATCATAGCAAGAATATTTTTTTTCTGAATTTAGAAACTAAGTCATCATAAAAGTCTGGTTCCGATAGACCTTGTTGCAGAAGAGATTCAAGTCCAACATTGAATTTTGAAATTGAATCGGAATAACGTCTGTGAAATGTAAATTATTCTGTCGCGGTTTATTTTTGTTATGGTTTGTCTTTGAGTGTGTGTATCGCTTATATTATTTTGTTTTTGGATAGCCAATTTGCCATTTTGTGGGAAAGTAACTGTCCTTTTGGCTTTCCCTATTGGTGTTTCCGTTGGTGTCTAGTTGTTTCTGTGTCTGTGCTTCTTTCTCTTTGGGGTCTCTGATTGGAGCTGTGTGTTAATTGTATCGATTTCTGATCATTGCCTTCACTTCTATTTTGCAAATCAGGGCTGTTTCGTTTGTGCCGTTTGGTGGCTGTAAAAGGTCTTCCCGTACATGCATTTAATGTTCTTATTTTTCAAATCCTCAGGGATTGCATTTACAATTGCTTTCCACCCTTCCTTAATTTGATATTCTTTAGATACCGGTTGAAGGTCTTTATTAGACCGTTATTCGTACCTCGTTGTATAACAATTGCTTGTTCGATATCTATGGGCTTTTTGTAGGCAAAGCTGTTTTGTGGGCTTTTGTCATACCAGCCTGCTATTTGAAGGATTTACCCTCCGCTCTTCCGTATACTGTTTAACTTAAGGACAGGTATGAATATCGCTTTAGTTTTGACGGTATCGCCCCTTTACACACACACACGAGTATCACAAATAAATTTAAACTTACAATATCTCCCCTAAAGTTACATTCTGCTTCTTCTGTACGGATTCCCCATTCTATTAATATCTTTAGAGCTATGTTGCCGTCGGTATTGGTCAGACATATAAATTTTTTTTCTACCGCTTCCGTTAATTTCAGTGTAGCAGGCAGACCAAGTTATTTAAAAATAATCTTACAGTTAGTTTTTCTCCTTTCAAATCGGTCATTCTTAGAAAATATCCCAATCCTCACAAAGGAAGTGGAATGTATCCCAGTATTTCTAAGTGCAATGCTAAGAGGTACAGGAGCTGTTCGCTGCGTCTACTGTTTCTTCATCTGTAAACGGTAGACGCTTTTCTGTAGTTAACATGTCCGATTTGACATGTAAGTCGTCGGATTTAATATATGTGATAACCTGACCTATTGCAAATTGTAAAATGCAGTACGTCGAGTAATCTAATCGCACGTTAAAACAAGATTTAACGAACACTATCGTAGAATAAGTATGCCAAAAAACGACACATTCCTGAACCGTCATTTCAACGGACATGTCATTCTGTAAATGGTATTTCTATGCAGCAGTGAAAAAAATTTACTATGATGTAAATTCTACAGCTAGGTTTAAAATTATTAAACGGCATGAAACTGAACTAAAATGAAATAAATTATTATAAACACCTTTTCCATTGGGCTTATCATAGGGATAATATATCTAAAATGTCCGATTTTGAGATGTTCTCGCTTCTGGACTGTCGAAAGCGTAAGATTAGATCAAACGGAACCAGAAAAAAAATGGCAATTATACGCGTAAATTGCGTGCTTTTTTAAGAAACAATACCAGGCTGAAGTGACTGTCCATAGTATTATTGAATCATAAACGCCACTCAATGCTTGCATTTCTATGTTCATTACCCATTCCTGTATTACGTATTCTGGACACCGAGGCAAATAAATTCTACGATAGTTTTAATAAGTTATACGATGATGCTCTTTTAACTAGAGGTTATACTCAGCATGCTCTTCGTCCTTTCACCGATTCTGAAATTAATCACAAACGTCATTACATCAAAATATCCTTAATTAATCAGGGTTCGGATTTTATAGAGTTACCTAGTATCTTCTGGGACAGTTCGGTGATTTCATCTATTTCTGCTTATTTTCAAAATACTGAAACACCCATAATTTGCTATCATTTTTAATTTCAATAAACTTGTTTTTGATCTTGAAACTGACACTAACACTCCTGATACATGTGATTGTAAAAACTCAGTGTATTGCAATTCTGCTGCTGGTCAAATTATTACTGGCAATTTAAAAATTATTCCTGATTCTAGGATACGAAATATAATTACTAAAGGACCGAAATATCGATTTCCTTCTAAAATTGATTTCAGTAAGTGTAGAGATGAAATCGCTGCTGCCTTAGTTGAATTTGGTAACCGATTGTGAAAACTGGAGTATGTTGAGCATAAAGCTCTCAAAGAATGGAAACTTAGCATTCTGAAAATAGCCCCCCCCCCCCCCCAGTGGAATTCGTTTCACTGACCGTTCCAGGGCGGTTCTTCTGTCCCTGTTTATTTTTGTGATGGTTTGTCTTTGAGTGTTTGTATCGCTTGTGTTGTTTTGTTTTGGATAGCCAATTGGCCATTTAGTGGGAAAGTAACTGTCCTTTTGGATTTCCGCTATTGGTGTTTCCGTTGGGGTCTGTTGTTACATGTTTGTGTTTCTCTGATTGGAGCTGTGGGTTAATTGTATCGATTCCTAATCATTGTTATCACTTCTACTTTCTACTCTCAAAATACGAACTTATGACCTCCTAAACCTAAGACGTCTTTACGTCACCTTAAACTAGGTATTTAAGAATTTCAAAATGAGTTTGTTTTGGCTCCAGCAGATAAGGCCGCTAAAAATGTGGTCGTTGTTTGACGGCTCCACTATGTTAACACTCTTCAGCAAGAACTTCGTGGTACTAAGGCCTATGACTGTAGAGAGGGCTTTTGTTGATGACTTCATTTGTCATTGAGCCACCAAGTTTGCTGTATGTGTTACAGAAGGCTAATTCAAGCGTCCTACGTTACACTGGTTGTCTAACCTTCATAAAAGACCATACAAAGCACGGTGTATTTCAGATTCAAGCTCTTGTACCACCACTGAACTTTCCAAATTATTAACTTCATGTTTTACTGCCATCAAAAACATGTGATTAAATATTGCGACAAAGTCTTTGAAAGATCTGGCAGAAACCTGTTTTGGTCAATACAAAATGCTGCATCTATCTATTGTTGATAGATTTGTTTCTTGCAAAATTTATAATAAACGCGATGATTTTGATTTTGAAATTGTAAATTTTCCATTCTTGGATGGTGATGTTCCTCGTGCAGCATCCTATGGCGTTTATATCTCGCAATTAATTCGATTTGCCAGAGTGTCTAATCATGTAACTGACTTCAACACTCGTAATAAATTGTTAGCTGCTAATCAGGGTTATCGGTATCATAAAATATGCAAAGCCTTTTCAAAATGTTAAAGTCGACATTCCGATGTAATTTCGAAATTCAATGTTGGAATTAAATCTCTTCGGAACCGAAATTTTATGGCGACTTACGAGGACTGTTCAAATATGAATGCAACTAAGCACATAAAAATGATTCCGTGATAGATTTCGATGAAAAATTTATTTTGTCCCCTCAAAGTATTCCCCTTTAACAGATATACAAACTTTCAGTCTTCTGATCCAATCATTAAATGCATTTTGGTAGTCTTTTCGAGGTATACTATGAAGGCACTGGAATATTGCAGAACCGAGGTGTTTGCGCTGTACAAATTTTCGACCAGAAAGGTATCTTTTCAGCCGCAGGAACAAAAAAGTCACACGTGGCAAGGTCAGGGGAATACGTGGGGTGAGGGAGTTCAACAACCTTTTCCTGCTTCAGATAGTCTTGCACAATGAACGCCTTGTGCGATGACGCATTGTCATGTAGCAATCTGACATTGGCGAAACCAGTTGCGGGTCTTCGTTCTTTGAAATATTTCTTCAATTTTCGAAGAACTTTATTCTTGTAAAACTTCGCAATTACAGATTTGCCTTTAGACACAGCAACCTGTATGCAGGGCCCTGATTTGAAAAGAATATGGCATACATTACCTTCTTGACGCTCATGGTCCGCTTTGCAATGCATAGTCTTTTTGAATACTTTGTTGCCCATATTTTGTTCTGAATATTTTGTTTTGGCTTAAAAATGTGAACCCATGTCTCGTCACCTGTGACGACATTAGCGAAAGACCGTGAATTGTAATTTGGAACTTTTTAAGCAACTTCTTGGCGCACTGAACGCGTGTCTTTTTCTGTTCATCTGTCAACAGATGGGAATCCATCTAGCACAGATCTTTCTCATTTTCAAATCCCGTTTCAGAATTGTATGAGCTGCTCCTAATGAGATGCCAACCATACTTGCTATTTGCCTAGTGGTGTATCGAGCATCGGTAACAACTATTTCTTTCACTCTAGCAACCATCTTGGCAGATGTTGCTCTTTTCGGCCGACGATCATGTGGTGCATCCTCTGTTGAGCCTAGCCCACAGCTGAATTTCTTACACTAATGAAAAACTGTCGGAAAAGACATTTCATTATGCCCATAAACCGAACATATTTCATCATAAATGTCTTTGCACCGTATACCAAGAATACAACGATTCTTAATATAGAACCGTATTTCAACGGCGTGCTCTGACCTTCTTCCAACCATGTTTTGTATTAGTATACAAGAGTAGATAGTCTTTATCGAACGATATACATGGCTAAAGTGGACGGATTTTAACAGGTTTGGTATCAATGTATAGGTAAAATGTTTTTCTACGCTGTGATATTTATTTCCAGGTGATTTTCGCATTAGTGCATGAGAAAACGTTCTACTTGCATTCATATTTGAACAGTCCTCGTAGTATATCAATTCAGAAAAATATATAATTGCAATGACACAGCACCAAATTTCGTAAAATCATTCTTCGATATAAAAAGATTTGGTACAACATAAATGTTACACAACAGACTGCATGCATGGTAGTTAACCCAAGCACGTTTGATAGCTTTGCTTCCCTCTTTAATTGCACGCGGGTGGGTCAGGCCTCAGATCCTATGACGGTTCAAGCGTGAAGGCTTACTGAGAATTAGAGAGATTCTAATTTTATGTAATGTTGGTTGGTGCCTGATGCTCTGTCTCTGGTTGAGCCCATCGACGTCTAGCTGTTTCTTTTTTTTTTTTTTTTTTTTTTTTTTTTTTTGCTCCGGCGTTTCTGTGGTTTCTTGCTGTCTAGTCCTCACCGGTGTTTCATCTCTGTGGTTGTTTGATTTTTGTGATCACGGAGATGTTGCACTGATGGGTTATAAGGCCTTCCTGCGGACTGAACAAATTATTTGTCTGAATTGCGACGGAAGTAAGGGCGATGATTGTTGAAATTTGTTTCACTGACCGTTTCAAGGCCGTCATTCTGTCACGGATTATTTTTATTATGGCTTGTCTGTGAGTGTGTGTATCGCATATATTATTTTGTTTTTGATAGCCAGTTGGCCATTTTGTGGGACAGTTACTGTCCTTTTGTCTTTCCGCTTTTGATATTGCAATTAGGGTCTAGTTGTTTCATGTTTGTGTATCTTTCCCTTTGGCGTCTCTGACAGGAGCTGTGGGTTAATTAGATCGTTTCCTGATCATTGCCTTCACTTCTATTTTTTCAAAATTCCACTTAGTTGAGTTCACAACTGATTTGTACCTCTCTACCAATGTTCACACTATGGCCCCATTGTCATATCACTTTCAATATTCAGCATTCTCTTGACTGAACGCCCTAATTACAGAAGGTCACTAAGAGGTATATCAACTTCAGCCCCATTGTTATTTTCATGACGTTGGCCTGGTCTCATAACGACTACCTTTTTGAAGCAATTAGTCACAGTCTCTGGTTTGATCTCCTTAACAAAGTTTGAAAAGCGTCGAATGCATTCCCAACTCTTGCCATGCTTTCTGCAGTTGCAGTTTCGCCGTCCTTAACTTTCGTCTGCATAGCTGTTATGAGTCTTTCTGTAGATTTGCTTCACTTTTGGAATGGCTCCCTGGTCATGCGGTTGACGTTATGAAGCTGTTTAGCAGGCTAAACACTGTTGTAACATTAGGAATATGTTCGGTGAAAGGGTTATTCATGGAAGCAAGCACTATACCACATAACTGAAAAGTAAAGTGTACAAGTTTTCTGGACCAGAATAGCAAGTTTCGCCCAATTAGGCCTCACCAGTGGTCCTCTAATATTTTAAAAATTCCACAATGGAATCAATGATCGCAAAGGACAAGAAAATATAAACTTCATTATGATGACGGACAGGGAGACTTTTTACGGCCGCCACACATTCCCTTAACATCGGTGACGATAAATATGTCCAATGACAGGGTTATCTTTTGGAAGTAAGGGCTTTACCTCAGAACTGCAAAGTATAGAGTGCACAAGATTTTCTGGGGCAGGCAAGCTAGTTTCGGTCAATTAAGCCTCATCAGTGACCCTCATATATTTTCAAAATTCCAAAATGGGGCTACTAGGTTGGGGTGAAGTACTATCAAGTAGGAGAAGCGCGCGGCGTCTAGTGTGTCTCATTCTAAGATCCACCCTTCAATCAATAGTAAAAGCCCACAGGCTTTCTTATTATTTGTGTACATGCCACAGGCGAAAGTTTAGCATTTGTAAGTTTTCTGGTCGGGCTCATCGGAGTCTAACTGTTGGTTTTCTTTTGCTCCAGCATTTCAGTGGTTTCTTGCTGTCGAGTCCTCACCGTTGTCTCACCTCTGTGGTTCTTTGATTTCTGTGTTCACGGAGATGTTGCACTGATGAGTTAGGAGGCCTTCATGCGGACTGAACAAATTATTTGTCTAAATCGCGACGGAAGTAAGGGCGAGGATTGTGGCCACGTAAAATCGATTTAAGCCCCCCAGTGGAAATCTTCCACTGACCGTTCCAAGGCGGCTCTTCTGTGGCGATTTATTTATGTTGTTGTTTGTTACTTACTGTGTGTATCACTTGTGTCTTTTAATTTTGGATGGCCATATGGCCATTTTGTGGGAAAGTAACTGTCCATATGGCCTTCCTTTGTTTAGGTTTCCATTATGGTCTGGTCGCTCAATGTTTGTATTTCTTTCCCTTTGGTGTCTTTTATGGATGGAGTAAGTTAATTGTATCAATTCCTGATCTTTGTTTTACTTCTACTTTGTAAAGCAGTGCGATCAGTATTTTGCCTATCACAAACGGTTTTCGTGTTAAAGCACAACTTCACGGTTTTGAATCCCCTCACATCACCACGAATCGATAATGAGCAAGTTCAGTTGACCTACTACAGTTAAATGCGCGGAGTAGGATAGAGTTAACTCGAGTTCAACCCAGCTTGGTATGAGTGCGGGAAACTAACAGCCGGACAGTGGAGATTGTAATCGCAATCCAAAATTCGATTATTTCAATCTCCTGCACATATGCCAATTATTGGAAATTTTGGCTCTGCATATACACGCAATTGTTGGAAAAATCACATCAAACTTGAAAACATGTTATTTACTGTTACAGTCGACTGAAAATGATAGTGCGAGCATGCCATTTGCGTCCGCCATGTTGTTTATACTTTAGATTTACTCGAGGGTGAACTCCATTGGTTTTGCTGACATTTGACAAGAGTAGATTCTTGACGTAAGAAGAGTTAACTCTAGTGGGTCAACTGAACTAGGCCAATGATTTATCAGGTACTCCTGTTTCATGCTTTAGCAATCATAATGATTCATATCCAGAAATAATGTCGAGAAATAGTTCACACCACTCAGCAATACATGTACAGTCGAACTTCAATGGGTCGAACACCTTTGGGACCTCGAAAAACTGTTCGAGACAGGGGTAGTTCGAGCCACTGAGGTTACTGTCAGAAGGAATACAGAGATACCTTTAGACATCTTTTCGGTGTTCTATAATAAAAATGTATGCTGTGTGTACTCATTAGAATCGCCTCATCGAGGCGATTCTAATGAGTACACACAGCAAACATTTGCAAGATAAAAGACTCAAATCTCCTTAATTATCCCCACTATTTCTTATGTAGAGGATTTCGCTAGGGGCTCAAGAATGGGTTCGACACATCCATGGTAAACGAGCCATCGGTGTTCGAACCATCGAAGTTCTACTGTAACTTGTCGTCTAGGAGCAATGTGGTGGTTTTGGCCTGGAGTGTCTTCTTCTTCTTTCTTTTTCTTATTCTGCCTTTTCTTCTTTATTATTACTTTTATTATTATTATTATTATTATTATTATTATTATTATTATTATTATTATTATATTAGATCTATTATTATTATTTTGAAATAATAGTGTCTGCATTTCCGGCCCAGTTAGAAAATTAATTGGCCCCGTGTTAACTGATGTGTGAGTGGTCGATGTAACAACATTGTCACTTGTTGGCACACCCAAATGTTTTCCCTCAGTTTGACAGTATAAACCGTTGCAATTAATTGTATTGCATTTTGAATGCACTACAGGGACAAAAAAATAATTGCGTTACATCGGCAACATTTAACTAGTTCAATGTTTGTTTAAAACAAGATAATTTGCTTATGATTGTTGCGTGAGAGTAGAACTTTCCTTCATCACGTTTAAAGGTCCGTCAAATGAACAACCCTGTAATCACCATTTCATATATAGAAAGGCGGGGGGGGGGGGGGGTCGTCATAGTGTAGTGTATATTTTCTTGTCCTCTGGGATCATTGATTTCATTATGCAATTTTTGAAAGTATGTGCGGGTCACTGATGAGGCCTAATTGGCCGAAACTAACTAGTCTGGCCCAGAAAAAAAACTTTTCAGTTCTGTGGTGTATTTCTTGCCTCCGAAGGATAGCCCTTATATGGTGCCGGATGCTCTCTCTCTCTCTCTCTCTCTCTCTCTCTCTCTCTCTCTCTCTCTCTCTCTCTCTCTCTCTCTCTCTCTCTCTGGTCCACCGGAGTCCAACTGTTGGTTTTCTTTTGCTCCAGCATTTCAGTAATTCCATGCTATGGAGTCCTCGTCATTGTTTCATCTCTGTATTCGTTTGACTTTTATGCTCTCGGGGTTGTTGCACTGATCACAAAACGATTCTCTCTTTCTCTCTCCCCCCCCCTCTCTCTCTCTCTCTCTCTCTCTCTCTCTCTCTCTCTCTTTCTCTCTCTCTCTCTCTCTCTCTCTCTCTCTCTCTCTCTCTCTCGCTCTCTCTCTCGCTCTCTGCCCCCGCCCATGAAGACATAGATGGGCTGCATGATACTTCCATGCAGAGCTGAAACCGACCCGCACACGAGTACGGGTAAACCGCTTAGAGGATCTAAGCCTGCCCTGGCAAAGCGTTGCGAGTCGGAACGTCCAAGCTTATAAACCCGTTTGTATTCATTGGGTGGCAGGGCTTGAGATGTCATTTCATCTCAGTTTGGGATAAAAGTCCCACAAAATTGGAAGCAACGTCTCCAAAATGACCTATACAGTGTTGACGGGGACATTAAACCTCAAATCAAACAAACAAACAAAAATTCTCTCTCTCTCTCTCTCTCTCTCTCTCTCTCTCTCTCTCTCTCTCTCTCTCTCTCTCTCTCTCTCTCTCTCTCAGCATTTAGAAACTGGGGTACAAGGACATTTATGTCAGGAGAACAAATGCAGAATCTGGTGTACAAATCTAACCAAAGTTAATTTTAGCCAGCGCATGCGAATTTCCGATTCTGGAAATTATCTCTAATGCGGTTTTTGTCGCGCCTGTTATTAGCATGGCGCGATATAGGCGTCAGGTTTTCCGTCCGTTCGTTCGTCCGTTCTTCTGTTCGTCCGTTCATCTGTTCGTCCCTTCGTTCGTTCGTCCGACCACCCTAGCCTTCACCCAAATGGTCAAGTTGATTTTTCAAGAACTATTAGAGCTTCATTAATGATATTTAGTACAAAAGATTCTGGGAATTATCTCTAATGCGGTTTTTGTCGCGCCTGTTATTAGCACGGCGCGATATAGGCGTCAGGTTTTCCGTCCGTTCGTTCGTCCGTTGTTCTGTTCGTCCGTTCATCTGTTCGTCCGTTCGTTCGTTCGTCCGACCACCCTAGCGTTCACCCAAATGGTCAAGTTGATTTTTCAAGAACTATTAGAGCTTCATTAATGATACTTAGTACAAACTTGTATCTGGGGATGGTAACTTAAATGCAAGCATCAATATTTGACCTTGACCTACATTTCATGGTTCACTGACTTTGTAAAATATTGCGACCACCCTAACGTTCACCCTAATGGTCAAGTGTATTTCTCAACCACTATAAGAGCTTCATTAATGATACTTTGTACAAACTTGTATCTGGGGATGGTAACTTACATGCATGATTCCATATTTAACCTTGACCTATATTTCATGGTTCACTTACTTTGTAAAATATTGCGACCACCCTAGCGTTCATCCTAATGGTCAAGTTTATTTCTCCAGAACTATAAGAGCTTTATTAATGATACTTAGTACAAGCTTGCATTTAAGAATGGAAACTTTTATGCAAGCATCAATGTTTGACCTTGACCTACATATCATGGTTAGATGACTTTGCTTCCCCGCAGGCGCGACACAGCCTTCGGCGGAATTCTTGTTGAAACTACATGTTTGCTTCTTCAAACCAACGAGGACTTATTTTTGTCCTTAACATTTCTCAAGAACTAAAAGAGCTTCATTAATGATATTTGGTAAAAACTTGAATCTGGGCATGGCAACTTAAATGCAAGCATCCTTATTTGACCTTGACCTAAATTTCATGGTTCACTGACTTTGTAAAATATTGCGACCACCCTAGCGTTCACCCTAATGGTCAAGTTGATTTCTCAAGAACTATAAGAGCTTCATTAATTATATTTGGTAGAAACTTGTATCTCGGGATGGCAACTTAAATACAAGCATCCATACTTGACCTTGTCCTACATTTCATGGTTCACTGACTTTGTAAAATATTGCGACCACCCTAGCATTCACCCAAATGTCCAAGATGTTTAAGAGCTTCATTAATGATACTTGGTACAAACTTGTATCTGGAGATGGCAACTTAAATGCAAGCATCCTTATTTGACCTTGACCTCAATTTTATGGTCCACTGACTTTGTAAAATATTGCAACCACCCTAGCGTTCACCTTAATGGTTAAGTTCATTTCTCAAGAATTATTAGAGCTTCATTAATGATACCTAAGTACAAGCTTGCATTTAAGAATGGCAACTTTTATGCAAGCATCTATGTTTGACTTGGCCTTGATGTCATGGTTCGGTGACTTTGCGCCCCAACAGGCGCGACATAGCCTTCGGAGGAATTCTTGTTTATGAGTGAGGTCCTTATTTGCGTATAACCTTACTGTTGGAGAGACGTACAGCGCCCGCTCACTCACCAACACACTCAATCGCTCACATGCACGAGCTTACAAGGGAGGTGGTACGCCACAAACTTATTTATTATTGAGCATTTGAAGACAGTAACGTGAGGGGCAGAGGAGAAGAGGCAAAAGATTGGATGTGTAGAAACAGAAGAAATAACAACATTCCTACTCTACCCTTACCTGCTGCTAGAAAAGCAAGCCTTGTCACAATATAAGTCAATAACTGTTGGACGCCCCAGTGACGCAAGATAGACGTCACCTTTGCCCCACACAACCAGCCAGAGCCGACCACACGTGACCGCCAGTAAACCGCTTAGAAGGGCTAAGCCTGTCCAGGCAAAAGGGGGCAAGTTTGGCCGTCTATGCATATAAAGCGTTTTGGTTTCATTGGGCGGCAGGGTTTGAGATGTAATTTCATCTCAATGTCGGGTAAAAGTCCCATAAAACGCATCCAAAATAACCTAAATAGTGTTGACGAGGCCGTTAACCTCAAATCAATCAAACAAACAAAACTTCTTGTATTTCATAAATGTTGATATCGAAATCTTACACAAATGGTCCTTTCATATGAAAGTTACGAAACGGGCCTTCGAATTGGATTTTATTGCCTTTATCTTGACCATTTGCCCAGCAAAAGTACATCGTTGTCATACATTACTGTTGTTCACGCCAAATTGTTAATACATATCAAGTGCCGGTAAAGCCTAATGTAAACCTATAGAAAACAATGTTGTTCATACTTCCATGAACGCATCGAGTCACATGATTTTCAATGACGTCATGTGACGCCAGTCTAAACCATGGTTCTCTATGGTCTCAGTGGGCGTTGGCGACGACAATGGTGTTCCACTCTTTGTAGAAAAAAGCGTGTGACTGTTTGCAGCTTTAAAAGTTTGCCCTATAAGCATTTTTTCGCCCATTGATGAGGGAAAAGTATGTAAATATAAGAAATATTTTTTCTGCTGTTCATAAAGGTATGAACGACTGCGGGTCGCCATCAAAGTTTACATGAACCCCTTCGGTTCATTTACTTTGCAGTTCATACTTTCATGAACAGCAGAAAAATAAAAATCAGTTCTTAAATTACGTGTCGTCATACTATCTCATGACACGACGTTATCCACTGAATATAAAGACGGCATATGAACGTTGTGAACAGTGTATGCGTAAAAGTAGGTGTGCCACAAGATCAGTTTTTAAATAACAGTCAAAAGTAATATGCGCCACCCAACACACACACACACACACACACACACACACACACACACACACACACACACACACACACACACACACACACACACACACACCTGAAAAAAAAAACAATCAAGTCGTTTAAGGCACACTCTCACTTGTAAGAACTTTCCTATACCAAACAATAAACTGTCGTCCTGTCACCAGTATTATAATCAAAGCGCCAAAGGCATTGAAATGACAGATTCTACGAGAAAATCATAACACTGTGAACACTTACAGAAAACCTTTCTAAAAAAAACCTTAAAAATTTAGAAAATGGGTTCTGCAAATTCCATTATATGATATGTTTGCAGATGTCTATACACCTGTGGTATCATGAAATGCCATTCGATGTTTCAAATTTTTGAAAGAAACTATTTACGTTTTCAAAACCAAACATTAAAATTCAAGTTTTAACAATGCTACCCGTCCATAAGTAACAGTTTTTGTCTGGTCGGTTGTGGATACCTCTCCCAAAAGATATTCGATTGGAAAGAGATCGTAGGAGAAAGGCTGGCTAGGCTGAATTCCATTGGTTGAAGACATTTTTTTGAGTAAGAACAGCACTATGAACCCGCGCGTAATCCTGCTGGATAAGATTTCCCGGATTCTGAATGGAACCACGTGAGGTCGACGCACTTCTCGCTGTTCAGTTCACGTCTCAGCCATGATCTTGAATGTTCTTAATGACATTAAACTGCGTTCGCTAACTGCATGCAATAGCTCGCCACACAATTACGCTTATTCCACCCGATATGCCATGCTCTATTACGCATGCGTCGCCTCGGCATACCTTACACCTATTCGTCGAAACACCCCGAAACGACAATCGGCGTGATTCACCCTGAAGTGCGATTTGTCACTGAAACGCATATCACGTAAGTCGCTTAGATGCCAATTTACGTATTTCATGCGCCAGCGTAAGTGTTCCGTACTGTGTCGACGTGTTAATCGACGTCTAGCTCTCAAACGTGCTTCGCATAAGGGCGACGAACAGTGTTAGTACTTATTAGTCGGTAGTTGAGACCCCTAGTTTATCTACAGGTACAGGGTAGCAGCTGCCGGCGGAAATCTGTTTCGCAAATGCGTCTGTCGGATGAATCGATCTTGACGTACTGACATCGGTCTTCCGCTACGTCGACGTCAACTGGCGTCTTCTGTTTACAGTAAGATTTCTCTCCAATAGACGATATATCACACACGTGTGGCGCCCAAAATCAGAGTCAACGTCATCCGCTTTCAGACCAGCTTCTAACTGCCATTAGAAACCTCCGTGGTGTAGTGGTTATGCTACTCGCCTTGTCAATCAGGGATCGTAGGATCGATCCCGGGCTTCTCCAGGCTTTCGAATGAGTCTTTAAACCGAGGTATCGTCTCCGTATGACCTTAGCAGTTGGTGGGACGTAAAACTCAAACACGCACTCACTCACTCACTCTAACTGTCCAGGGGCATGCTTACGATCCGTTAATGAAAGATGTTGCAAATGTTTGTTTGAGAACAAAATTCAGTTTTTTCTTTTCTAGGCACGACCTTACATCACACATCAAAAATTTGATCCTGAACACGTGGTTTCTATGAAGGTGGTACGCAGGGTCGTGGCCGGACTGGTAACCATACGTCACGGTTGATTGATTTAACCTTTTTAGCTTAAGGGCATGGTGCCTAAGCGTGTTGTAATCGTGCAATCGTTTGGTTTCAGAATCAAAGCACTGAAAGTGTTGGTGGGGTGTAGGTTTGGGTAATAGTCCTGGGCTGAAATTTAAACTGTTTAATTTAACTTTAATTTTTGTTACATTTACATTACGAAAACACGCCTATAGAAATACATTGTGACCTTTATCACCGAAAAAGTGGAACTTTTGAGATGGAAACTTGTGATATTTTTCTTATTTCTGCTCAAAATATAGATTGTGGGTACTCGTCAGTACCTACAATCTATATTTTAGAGCAGAAATAAGAAAAAAAGGTTTACCCCTGCAAACCCCAGTTTTACTATATAAAAGTGGGGTTCAAAGGGGTCAAAATTATATAGGCGTGTTTCGTGATGGCATCATCTCCAAACCTTGTGCACACAAATATGCACGCCGAACAAATAAGTATTGTCAATGCATTTCACGCGATTCAGCTATTACTGGGCCTATTACTGGGTCTAGTAGTCTCTCATAATCCCATGAAGAATGGTTCCACTTTATAGGGTTCTAACGTGTATCCACAGTCTATATTTTGAGCAGAAATAAGAAAAATATCACAATTTTTCAGCCTAAAATTTTCGCTTCTCGGCGGTAGAATTTACAATATATTTGTATAGATGTGTTTCAGTAGAAGAGAGGGGAGCTGGTTGTTATATCACCAGGAAAACACGCCTATATAATTTTGACCCCCTTGAATCCCACTTTTATACAGTAAAACTAGGGTTTACAGGGGTAAACCTTATTTTTCTTATTTCTGCTATTAAATATAGATTGCGTGTACTCGTTAGAACTAACGTGTACCACAATCTATATTTTGAGCAAAAAACATCATAATTTTTCATTTTAAAATTTTCTTTCTTTTTTTCGGTTAAGGCGGTTCTTACGAGTGCCACAATCACAATTTTTCATCTTAAAATTTTCATGTTTTCGGCGATAAAGGTTACAATGTTGTGGTATAGGCGTGTTATCGTAATGTATCCTTTATTTTTTTATTATTATTTTTTTTTTTGGTTTGGGTTTTACGGCCCTTTCAAGATTATTTCACTCATATCGAGCCGATCGTTAATCAGAGGTGGGCGAAAACCGGAGTACCCGGAGAAAAACCACCTGACCTTCCGTTGCAGAACTTGGCGTCTCACATGTGACCCGAGCGAGGCTCGAACCACAGCGGTGAGAGACCTAATGATCAAGAGTTAGCGCTCTTAACCACTAGGCCACGGATACGTTATGCTTTGTTTGCTCTTTCTCTTGAAGGCACTGGTGGCTGTATTCTGTAATTGTGGCACCTCATGGCGATCTTCATCCATTTGTAAAAATAATTTCAATTCAAATACCACACAAAACTTCCTTAAAATCATTACGCAAACACGCCTATACAAATATATTGCCACTTTTATCGCCGAAAAAAATGAAAATTTCATGATGAAAAAATGTGATATTTTCTTATTTCTGCTCAAAATATAGATTGTAGGCACTCGTTAGAACCGCCTCATCGAGGCAGTTCTAACGAGTACCCACAATCTATATTTTAGAGCAGAAATAAGAAAAATAAGGTATACCCCCGGAAACCCCAGTTTTACTATATAAAAGTGGGGTTCAAGGGGGTCAAAATTATATAGACGTGTTTTCTTGATGTAAAGCGTTATTAGCAATAACTGCGAGTATCTGCACTATAATCCAGGTTTGTGTATTCGCATACATGTATAATATTATTATTATCTTTTCCTCCCAGAAAAAAAAATTATAAAAATCGTTTTGTGGGTATGATGTGTTCGAAAAAAAGTGTCCCTATTGTCTCTTCTTTCCAGAATTAATATAACAAGAATTTTTAGTGTAAACAATATTTATTAACTTCTTCTGAATTACAAGAATACAATTACACGTTGTATGAAAAAAAGTTCCACAGGATTTGAAAACAAGCATAAATGCTTATACTAATCATTTTTGTTGATATGATGTGTTCGAAAAACCTTTGTCCGGACAAGATTTTTTGTTGATATGATGTGTTCCAAAAACCTGTGTCCCTATTGTCATAAGATTACAAGAATATTTGTTGATATGATGTGTTCGAAAAACCTGTGTCCCTATTGTCATAAGATTACAAGAATTTTTGTGGATATGATGTGTTCGAAAAACCTGTGTCCCTATTGTCATAAGATTGCAAGAATTTTTGTTGATATGATGTGTTCGAAAAACCTGTGTCCCTATTGTCATAAGATTACAAGAACTTTTGTTGATATGACGTGTTCCAAAAACCTGTGTCCCTATTGTCTCTTCCTTCCAGAAATAAGATTACAAGGATTTTTGTGGATAAAATGAGTTATAACAAGAAATATATTTAAAAAAGATATGCGGCGTAGATTTAATTGGAAGGTTGTTTAGAAATATGAGCTACAATAGGGACAGCAACAGTTGTCTAGCTATGAACTGGTTTACTGTATTCAAACAATTCAGATGTCACGCGAGGTAAAATAGCTTTGCAGAGGGCGGTGTCCCGCCTGTTTGAGCTAAGGTCAATGTAAAAGGTCAAGGTTAAAAACATGACCTCATTTCATTTATGATCTCAAGTATATGCACAACAAATAAGAAAACTTTATCATTTACTGTTTTTGAACACAAATTCTAGGGTTTACATTTAGGGGTTTCGCCATGGTGAACGTAAATGCATAGACGGACGAACAAACGGACGAGCAGACAAACGGACGGAAACTTGATCTTATGTGCACCTAACTAAAACTCAAATTACACTTATTCCTTTTCAGAATTGATATAACATTAATGATATTCGAAAATGTCCATTTTGTGTTAAAATGGAGGACATAAAGTATGCTGAAGACAAATGATACACTGCAACTTTTATTGGGCATATATTGTAAATTAAACATCTGTCAATTTGTAATGCGATTATTATATGTTTTTTGTCATGCTATATCTCTTTATTGGTTTCATTGGGCAACAGGGCTTGAGGTGTCATTTTATCTCAATGTCGGGTAAAAGTTCCAAAAACTTGGAAGCAACGTCTCCAAAATTACCTACACAGTGTTGATGGGAACGTTAAACCTCAAATCAAACAAACAATTCCTTTCGCAGAAAATTCTTCCTTTCGCGAAAGGAACCTTCCTTTCGCGAAATGGTTCCTTTCGCTATTTAGACCAACCACGTGAAATTAGGTCAAATTAGCTATTCATCGCAGCAGTTTCAGAATTCACTAGAAACACAATTATACATATGAAGTATGGTCATCAAAGGACAAGACGGTGAGCAAGCCGAAACTGTATATATTTTTCATTCATGTCTCACATAAAAAAAATGAAACAGTTCCTAGTTTAAAACTTCGGTAAACTGTCGTGTTGTTTTTAGTAGATTTATTTATGCAAATCATTGACCAATGAAATGGTCATCTCCTTGGACATGTGGTTTTATTGACCAATGGAATAACGAAAAATGTAGGACAAAAGCAAAAACATAACGGCTACGCCGTAAAAAGGTGTGTTCCTATTATCTCGTCCTTCCAGAAATAAGATTGCAATAAACTTTTGTGGGTATACATTATTGCGCTGCCAAGGACCTTTACAAAGCAGGCATAAGAGCTATAAATCACAGTTTTGTCGTCGACTGACATCTTTTCCGATTCGCGCTGCAAATAATGTAAAAGAAATGGAGGATAATGATGGTTAATCACTGCTGGTTGCATATGTCCAAATTCACCATTTTGCTTGGCTCGGCTCATATAGTGTACATGTCTATTGAATATTATCAAGTTAGGCATATAAACAACGACAATGAATATGTTCTATAAAAGGGTTATCCTTTGAAAGCAAGGAATATTCCACAGAACTGAAAAATATGGAGTGTACATGTTTTCTGGGCAAGACTAGCTACTTTCGGCCAATTAGGCCTCATCAGTGACCCTCAGATATTTTCAAAATTCTTCGATGGAATCAATGGTCCCAAAGGACAAGAAAATATAATCTACACTATGATGTAGGGCAGGGAGACGTTTTACCGCCGCCACACATTCCCACACACCAACTGTAGTGAAGTTAAATATGTTCTATAAAAGGGTTATCCTTTGGAAGCAAGGACTACACCACAGAACTGAAAAATATGGACTGTACGTGTTTTCTGGGCAAGACTAGCTACTTTCGGCCGAGTAGGCCTCATCAGTGACCCTCAGATATTTTCAAAATTCTTCGATGGAATCAATGGTCCCAAAGGACAAGAAAATATAATCTACACTATGATGTAGGACAGGGAGACGTTTTACCGCCGCCACACATTCCCACACACCAGCTGTAGTGAAGTTAAATATGTTCTATAAAAGGGTTATCCTTTGGAAGCAAGGAATACACCACAGAACTGAAAAATATGGAGTGTACATGTTTTCTGGGCCAGACTAGCTAGTTTCGGCCAATCAGGCCTCATCAGTGACCCTCAGATATTTTCAAAATTCTTCGATGGTATCAATGATCCCAAAAGACAAGAAAATATAATCTACACTATGATGTAGTGTAGTATGATGAAGTTGTGTTTTTCTCTAACTTTATATTTTGCTTTTTTTTCTGTTTTCGCCATAAACTGTTGATAATCAATTAGATACCCCTCAATCTGCGTTTTCGAGAGGAAATGACATGCTTGCAATGATCGAGTCCTGATCATTGCCTTCACTTCTATTTTGCTTTTCTTTAACCCTTGTCCTGCTGAGCCCGGATATGCCTTACCTTTCAAACAATGTAGATCCAGATCAGATGGCTTCTGAAGAAGCCATCTGATCAAGATCTACATTGTTTGTCATTCAGATTGTGAATTTGTTGCAATAATTTGAATCAAGTAATATGATTGGCTAATAATGAGTAGTGGGTGTGACTTATATAAATATTCAGCAGAACAAGGGTTAACCCCACTTTTCTCCAAGTTTGATTAACCGGGTATACTTGTACAGCACGCACACACTTGTTTCCTTCGAAATCTTGCAATGCATCAATTACTCTGCGCCTTCTGATGCCCCTATTCCTCAAGGCCCCGATAGCTCAGTGGTAGGGATCGGGAAGTCGCGGGTTTGATCCCCGGCCGCGCCATACCAAAGGCGTGAAAATGGTACCAGGTGTTCCCTTGGTTGACGCTCGCATTATCAGGGGTAGTCCTAGGAGGAAAGATGAAGACAGGTAAGTATTTGTTAAAATATACTTTGTTTGTCGCAAAAAAACTCAACAGAGGTTATGTTAATTGTTTCTAATATGCGACGTTAAATAAAGCTATTAAGGCCACGAATCCCACGAATCGCCAATAATTGATGGATTTTAGGATTCGTGAAACTTCGTAAATTTTGTCGTCCGGTTCGGGACGCTCTTCGATACGGATATTCGTGGGATTCGACTGGATTCGGATGGAATCGCAGGAATAGTGTCAAGAATTCATTACGATTTACAAGAATCTATTGGAAAATACTGCACGAACGTTTGGAATCAGTTACGAATCAGTTAAGAATACGCCGAATGCATGTTCTAATCCGGTACGAATAAAAATGAATTCGTGATTATTCTTCAAAATTCGTGGGATTTTCCTTCACAAATGTTTCTACTTGTTTCGTAACTGCTTCGCCATGTATTCGTTGGATTCGTGACAGATTCGTAGCCGATTCGTGGTCAAGCCACTAATTCACGAATTCCCGAATGAGTTTAGAATACCTACAAATGCCTCGGAATATATTAAGATTCAGATTCGATGCCTAAGAATGCACTACGAATTTTTACGAATTATTTACGATTTTGTTAAGAATCGGAAGTTCGTGGCCAAAATTTTGAACAGCTCAAAACTGTTGCCACGAATTCTCGATTGCTCAAGAATCGCAAGAACGGACTACGAATATATACGACTCAGTCAACAACTTCATGAACTGATTACGATTCAGCTACGAATCCTAAATTTTATCAGTTTGTGGCGAATCGTGAGATTCGTGGTTTGTGTGGAATAGGGGCATTACCTGCAAGAACATTGTATACATCAAATGCTTTACTTTTATTACATATCATACATATATAACATATCAACAAAACAAATGGCAAATCTAATGAGCATTTATAATCAAAGGAATATGAGCCAGCGTACGATGAAACCTAGAACAATGCCTATGCGTCATGTGAAGACTTAGATCAGCCTGTTATCCATCACGAAAACATGCCTATATGATTTTGACCCCCTCGAACCCCACTTTTATATAGAAAAACTGGGGTTTGCAGGGGTATACATTATTTTCTTATTACTGCTCAAAAACATAGATTGTAGATACTCGTTAGAACCGCCTCGTTGAGGCGGTTCTAACGAGTATCCACAATCTATGTTTTGAGCAGAAATAAGAAAAATATGGATTTTTTTTTCATCTGAGAATTTCCATTTTTTGGTGGTAAAATTTGCAACCTATTTGTATAGGCATGTTTTCAAAATGTTAGCCAGTCTGGACCATTTCGATGACACACCCATGTGACATAGTGCATTCTGGTGAGTTGTCTGACGGAAATTTATTATATGCTTCTTATTTATACTCAAAAGGTAGATTGTGGGTGCTCGTTATTTCTTGCACACCAGATAAGAAAATCCCAGATCTTACCCTGGGGTTGAATACAAGAATCTTATATGGGTGTGAGGGGTGGTCCGAGGGTCACTGTCCGGCATCACGAGGCTTGTCTCGTGATGCCGGACAGTGATCCCCAGGAACGGATTTTTCTATCCAGCCCTCACATCCATGACGGATTCTTTTACTTGCATACCATCCAGCATTTCTGGGCGTGGATTTTAATACTACAGTCACTTCGGTTGCCAACGTCCGACACTGGTGATTAGTGCCGTCAGGAACGTGCTGTGACGTAAATCTTAACGACGGCGCACATGAGTTCGTATTCAACCAGTGCATTTATCAAACATATTGCGATGATGTGATTTTAGTGACGTCAACGTCCGACACTGGTGATAAGTGCAGTCAGAAACGTGCTGTGACGTCAACCTAACGACAGCGCATATAAGGTCGTATTCATCCGGTGCTTATCAAACACGTGAGATTGATAGACCTTTACTCTATCCCTGGGTAAGTACACGATGGAAAGAACAGAAATTCTATCGTTTTCAACCAGTATTCAACCACTGCATTTATCAAACAAACGAGAATATTCGATTTTGGGTAAGAACACCACGGTAAGAAGAGACATTCTATCCCAGGCTAAAACTACGGATTTCCTTATCTGGTGAACAAGGTTTTTTTATCTTACGCATCTTAACCTACCCAGAAACAGGGTCAAAATCGAAAATCCTCACGCCTTTTCTTAATGTTGTATCATAACATGATTGCGAAGACGAATTATAACCGAATGAATGACACAGTTCTGCAGTGCAAGGTTCTAACGACTAAACAACTTCTGACTTTACAGCAAAATAAATAAATAAATAAATAAATAAATAAATAAGGAAAATATTTTCCCATAGCCTTGATAGAGAGCGTTATATTATGTCAATCATCACTATATATACTATCCAAACTCTACAACATATGAATATTGCGAACTAGAAGTGAAGGCAATAACCGGAATTCGATACAATTACCTAACACATCCCTTCCAAGACACCAAAGCGAAAGAGATACAAACATAAAACAATTTCACAATAATGAAAACGCCGCCTGCGGCGTGCCAAACGGACTGTTACGTTCCCCTCAAAATGGTCAATCGGCTATCCAAAATAGAAAGATATTAGCAACACATATATGCAAACACGAGCATAACAAAAATAAATCACAACAGAAGAACCGCATTGGAACGGTTAGTGACAAGTTTTCATAAGGGGAGACTTAAATCGATTTTATGTGGCTTCAATCTTCACCCTTGGTTATGTCGGGGTTTAGACAAATAATTTGTCCCGTTCTTTCTCATCAATGCAACATATCCGAGAACAAAATAATCAAACGAATACAGAGATGAAACAACTATTAGGACTCGACAGTATGGAAATGCTGGAGCAAAAGAAAACCAATAGTTGGGCTCCGGTGGGCCCGACCAGAGACAGAGCATCAGGCGCCAACCAACATTACTTAAAAATCTACAAGAAAGTCTTTAGTCTGGAGCCGTCATAGAGTCTGAGGTCCGACCACCCGACGTGCAATTAAAGAGGTAAGCAAAGTTTTCAACCCTGATTTGGTTAACTACCATGCATGCAGTCTGTCGTATAACATAACTGATACAGTAAAGTTCCTATATAAATACCGCCGTTGGGACTGTTCAAAAGTGGTCTTTAAGAGCACTTTTGAACAATTCCATAGGTGATCTCTTATTAGGAGACACTGGATGTAGAAAATACAAAGAAAGAACAACAGAATATGTTCTAGAAATGGTTATCCTTTGGAAGCAAGGAATACACCACATAACTGGAAAACATGGAATGTACATGTTTTCTGGGTCAGACTAGCCAGCCTCGGCCACCTAGACCTCATCAGTGACCCTCAAATATTTTCCAAAGTCCACAATGGAACCAATGTTACCAAAACCTTCTTAATAAGCTTTTGAAAGAAGATTTAATTTTAGGTGGTCTTAATTGTGGAATTTTACTGTATTTACATTATACATGTACTAAGATTTTCCCGCTTACAGTAAAGCTTCATACTATGCCTTTGAACGTACATCAAAGAGCATTTTATCATCATGCAAAATTTATTATTTCTTTATAAAAAACACGTTTGAAATGGAAAATTTAGCAGTGGATATTGTTATGTATACCGGGACAGTGTTAAAGCAATAGGCTTTAGAAATATTTCAGGAAAGGACAACTGTTTATCAATCGTATTAAGACAAGGGAGTAATCCGGTAAACAAATACTAAGCTTTAACATTAAGTGATTATAACAATACTGTTTGAGGGCAGA
This sequence comes from Lucinisca nassula, assembly GCA_963580285.1. NCBI lineage: Eukaryota > Metazoa > Mollusca > Bivalvia > Lucinida > Lucinidae > Lucinisca > Lucinisca nassula. The sequence continues at coordinate 60,232,863 of OY757014.1, forward strand.
TTGATGATGTATCGCGAAAGTTCTTAAATGTATTATATGAAGTCTTCAAATGAAAGGTGACCTGCTGCCCATACATTTTCGTACAGTCAAAAAATTCTAAGGAAACCCTGAATTACTGTTCTCATTTTTGGTTTTAGTAACATAATGCTAAGTGCAACCGTTTATTTTATTAAAAATGCCTGAAAAAGACCGTATAATTTAAATAAGTGAATATTTACAATATAGTTGTAGTCGAATTTCAAGTCTGATTATCAAAAATAAATATCAGTTGTTGTTTACCCGCAGCCTCCAACATTCGTCTGCGCGAACACGCCCATATTCGTACCTATGCCAGGATTTTCTCTAGCTTCACAAATACAAATGATCAAAAGCGCCACACAGAAACTGTAAAATTGTTCATGTAATTTGTTCATCGTTCACAAGTTCGTCAATGGTATGTGATACTTCAGAAGCTATATCATTGACTTGGATTTCACCGAGGGGATTATCGTTCATATGTGTATCGTCATTGTTCAGAGTTGGAATCTTCACTGAAATATCATTAGAAAAAGGCGAATCAACATTTGAATCGTCAGACCCCCCAGGTAGTTCAATATTTGTTTCATCATTAAGCTTTAGCATTTCTACATTTGAATCGAAACCAATGTCACTAGAGAATTCCGTGTCTTTCGAAACATCTTCGGCTGTGACTGCTGTCTCAAAATCAGACTGTATGTCACTTAATTCGTCCGCACTGGACATTTCAAAATTGTTTTCTGGAATATTACCGTCTCCCTGTAATTCCGCATCACCATCAATATCAGTTGAAAAAGCGTCGGTTGATGATAATATATCATCTGACATGTCTGGAGCAACGTCTTTGCTTTCGACTTCAGGAATATTCCCCAAAGGAAGTTCAGTGCCTCCTACTTCAATTGTACTGTCAACAGGAGACCAGTCCCCGCCAGAACCGTTTTCAAATTCATCCGGTAAATCAGGACTTGATAAAATGTTAATATCGCCTATGTTATTAGGGGACTCTTCATCTAGCATATTATGAATATCATCGAATATTACTTCACTATCACTGTTTGGGTTCTCAAAACTATCTTTTTCATCTATCTCCTTTTTCGGCATCTTAAAATTCCCACTCTCTAAAACTTCCAAATCCGCATTTGCTTCATCACCTGTTTCTGTTTCATAACTGTTGATTTCATCGGCACTCTCACGTAATCGTTTAATCATGCCCCAAGATAAACCTACAAGACTATCTAAATTGTCATCAGTAATAAACTTTTCCTCAGTCTCTACTGGCTGGTCAAAATTACTGACTATATTATCAGTAACGTCCATCTTTACATCTATTTCTTCTGGCGTATCGATGCCATCACTAGCGCCAACATCCAAGTCTTGCACATTATCGTCAGGTATTTGCAAACCGTCCAAAGTATTAAGTTCCCAATCACTCATGCCATCGTTTGACAAAATGTTTAAATCACCAGCGTCCTTTTCCGGTGACATGTCAAAATTTATTTCCGAAACACTCTCCCGAGGGTAGAACGTGCTCAGTTCAATATTTGGCTCTACGATTTCAGGTAAGATTTTATCATCAACTATATTGTCCAAAACTGTTTTATAAAACTGCATCCAAGTTGGGACCTGGAATGAAGTAAACTGGATATTTGAAACATCGTCGACTGTCTTCTGGAGATGGTCATTTTCTGAAGAACGCCGCATTCGTGGGAGCACAGGTTTTCCGCATGTGAAAGATTTTGTAAAAACAAACCATGCGATGAAACACACTTGAAAGATCTGAAAAAGACCGTATTATTCTTTATAAGTGATTATTAACAGCCTGACATGAATATTGACAATATTTATTTTGAGCAAATGGATGGTAGAATTTATCCTAAAGAATTGCAATTAGATAAGGCTAATTCTGATTACTCCGAAGCCCCATTTTGGATTTACTTTCAACTGTATCTAATGGTACTGTCTCTTCCAAAATTTATGTTTAAAGAGATGATTTTAATTTTTGAATTGTTAATTTTCCTTTTTGGACGGTGATGTCCCTAAGGCTATGTCTCGTGGCGTTTACATGTCACAGCTTATTCGTTTTGCTAGAGCTTGTTGTATTGTTGATGACTGTAATTATTGAAACAAAATTTTAACGAAAAAAAAAAAAAAAACATCGAAAACAGGGCTATCGGTATCATTAACTGCGCAAAACATTTTCAAAATTTTATCGTCGACATTATGGCATTATTTCGAAATATGACGTTTCTTTAAAGACACGTCTGCAACAGAAACTATCGGAACCTGAATTTGTGGAGATTTAGTTTAGCAGTGGATATTTCAGACGAACACTAACTAGTGATATTTTTTCTGGCCAGTTCAGAAAAATTGTTGCGAAATACAATAAAATTCGTTATAGCGTGGATGTTATGAGACAGACCGCGTTTTTTGGTTGTCGGCCGGCTTTGCTTCGCTCTTCGGTTGTACGTTGGTGGGCCGGAATTCGGACTCTATGATGGCCCCATCCTAAATATTTTTAAATTCATGAGGGGTGGGGCCTGATGTTTCCTGGGCTCGACCCTCCGTGATCTAAATGGTGGTTTTCTTCTGCTCTGGCGTCGGATTGTTGTTGAGTCGTCAACCCTTATTCATGATTGTATTAATCTATATATGATCGTTTTACTGTGAATTCTATTATGAATCACTGTTGAGTTAGGAAGCCTCCATGCGGATCAATTTGTTATTTTTATTACATTCGATACTGCACTGGAACTGAGAGTCAGGGTTGAAATTTCATAAACTCCGGAGTTGTAGCCCCAAAGTAGTTTTACTACCGGCCGTCTCAAGGCGCTCGTTCTTTTGCAGTGTATTATTTACTTATTGGCTTTTCGGTTGGTTCATGTTTCGTCAGATGTTTTTGTGCGCGCCTACCTAGAGATAGGACAAAAACGAGAATTTTCACTGATGTGCACTGGTTGAATACGATCACACGTACGTCGTCGTTTGATGTCACTACACGCGCAGTGGCGTCAAAAACGCCGCATTATTTTCATGAAAATATGGCGGTCGTCGACAATCGCAGTGACTTCATGACGGGTATGCAAGAAAAAGAATCTTACATGGGTGGGATCAATGTCCAGCTTCACTCGGTAAGCCTCGGTACGGATTTTCCATCTACCTCTCACACCGATGTAAGATTCTTTTGATCTTCCATGGCTCCTACACTGGTAATCTTCCAATGACAATTTGTTAAATTACAATTGTTTTTTTTATTATTATTATTATTTTTTTTGTTGTTGTTGTTTTTCTACCCCAGAATTTGAATCGGCCTTTTTAGAGGTAGGAGGTGAGTGAGTGAGTGTTTTGAGTTTTACGTCCCACCAACAGCTAAGGTCATACGGAGACGGGACCTCGGTTTAAAGACTCATCCGAAAGTCTGGAGAAGCCCGGGATCGAACCTGCGACCCCTGGTTTACAAGGCGAGTAGCGTAACCACTCGACCACGGAGGCTTCTAGAGGTAGGAGGTAGAGCATATTTTATTTTTTCAGTGTACGATCGAATTTTATTTCATCGAATGAACACCAAAAACCAGTTGTTTTTTTTTTTTCACGAGAAACCGAAGATACCACTTTTGGTGTTCATGAGTGAAATAAATTTTGATCTTATACTGAAAAAAAAAATCAAATTTTCTGTTTCTTACATGCTTCAAAACGGCAACATTTAGCTTCATTAATCGCGCCCCTCACCCTCGGAGAACACTAACTTTGTTCCTGGTCGTTTCGCGTCAATTTAGTGGTGTCGAACGTATTTATTGGATATAATATTGGGTGTAAACTGAAAGTTTGTGCCTGAGAAATAGCCCAAGATGGTATTACTATGAATGGTTACTGAAATAATTGAGTAGTTTCCGTAAGACGTTGCGGTCTGATCTAACGTCGCGCGACAAAATAGGCGACGTCAGCGTCGAAAATGACGTCATTAACATCATCGTGACGTGTGAACAGACTATGCGTCAATTCTAACACAGTTCATCAGTTTTCAGTCATCTTACAATGGAAAAAAAACTGATCACAGAATTAGATTTGAAGAAAAACTGATCACAGAATTAGATTTGAAGAAAAACGTAGCCCCAAATAGTGAGAAATAAAATTGCTATCAGTCAAACAGTGACGATATCGTTTTCGATTTCACTGAGAAATCTCTATATTTGAATTGAAAAGCAGGTAAGTAATAGAGTTTATTACTCAGACCATTTTAAATGTGGGATTGGTTGAACAGTCTGAGACAATAAACTGTATATTACATGCATTGTAATATCGCCGATGGATCATTTTATATCTAATTCGTAGTACAGTTCAACTTTAACATGCAGCCCATGCAAACGGTAGTGGGCGCAGTGACACATAAGCTGACTGAAACAAAAACTCTAAAGACGCCATCCTGAAAGCGATTGCTATTGTACTGAATGAAAATAGAAGACCTTAAATAATTATAGTGATAAAACAATGTTAATGGCGATAGTGCAGTAACCAAACTTACGCCTTACTCCGAGTCTAACGTCATACATTCTAAACGCTGTTTACATCTTTTGAGACACCGTATCATTTTTTATTCACTGAGAAATCGTGGTATTTCTTCGTTATGCATGTAATATTTTAAGGGGGGGAGATTTTCCCGCCATTTTCAAAAGCAGACAACTTTCGGGACCTCCTGTTCGCCTTTCTATAAGCCCTGACCCACAGAAAAAGGGATCTACTCTTAAAGGAAAGAATTTGCTCCTAAGGAGCAAATTCTTTCCTTTACAAGTTGGCCCCTATTGACGTGGAAGACAAACATGCTTTTTGCAGTAATTGCCTCCCCTGAAGATGTATCCATTCCCTTAAAGAGGTTCAGTTTTTGATTTGAATTAACCAATGTGTAACAAAAGAAAACAGACGTATTAACCATGTTCTGAATTTTTTGAGGGATTTTAGAGAGTCTCTTTTTAATATATACATATACTTATCAGCATGTTGATAGTTTGTAGTTTTCAGCATGTTGATAGTTTGTACTTTTTTTTCTTCAATATGGAAAACAATGTTAAAAGATTATGAAATGAGAAAAATAATAAATGTCATACGTACCATTATTACCTGTTACTTGAGACACCTTGAGCTTTCACAAAGAGAACATTAACTGTTTGATTATTGCTTGTTGCGGGCACATATAAAAGACCGTGTTTCCCCATTTGGTCATATTTACCATGTCAAACCTCGTGTAAGTGTTGATTACAACATGTTAGACCTTGTTTCTCGTGACGTTAGGTCGGCAACCAAACATACCTGGGGATGGGTTGACGCGTTTTTGTCAATGAGTGCCGTGCTAAGAGAAACTACAACTGTACCGACTAAGAGAAAACGGCACTTAGCATTATCCCAGTCTGCGTTCTCTGAATGAGTGTGTGCCACTTTTAATAGTGCTAGAAGCATTACATCTTGCATGAACCTACATCGAAGTCTCATCTACATGCCCGCGAGCAGCAAAGGCTCTGGCGAGCATGCGCATGCGCATGCGCATGCTCGCCAGAGCCTTAGCTGTTCGCCTATGCGATAAGTACCATTTTTCGTGTGCTGACTCAGACAAAAATAACAAAATATAGCAGGATCTTTATTTGTTTTTTTTTTTCTGAATAAATATTTCTGTAATTCGGTCAGCTATTATTTAACTGTATGACAAATTTGATCACCAAACCCGATGACTAATGCGTTGATGTAACGCCCCCGTTATTATATTGTCAGTCTACTAGACAAATTGACAACCCCGCCAGCTTTCAAACATTACATGACACCATCCCCGTCTAGAATTAGTCCTGAGTCCTTCGCATCACGTATATGTACTCAAAATCATTTCAAATTATTTCAGAAAGAAAAATAAAAGTAGAGGAAATGATCAGGAATCGATACAATTAACCCACAGCTCCCATCAGAGACACCAAAGGGAAAGAAATACAAACATGTAGCAACAGACCCCAACGGAAACACCAACAGCGGAAAGCTGGCGTGCAATTAAAGAGGGAAGCAAAGTTGTCAACCATGACTGGGTTAACTACCATGCATGCAGTGTGTCGTATAACATTTATGTTGTACCCAATCTTTTCATATCGAAGAATGATTTTACGAAATTGGGTGCTGAAGTCATTGCCGTTATAATTTTTTCCAAATTTATATACTAAGTCACCATAAAATTCGGGTTCCGATAGACCTTGTTGCAGAAGAGAGTTAAGTCCAGTATTGAATTTTGAAATTAAATCAGAATGATGTCTATAAAATTTTGAAAAGACTTTCCGTAGTTTATGGTACCGATAACACTGATTAAGAAGTTTAGCCGTTAACAATTTATTATGAGTGTTAAAATGACTAAACACTCTGGCAAATCGAATTAATTGTGAAATATAAACGCCATAGGATGGCGCACGTGGAACATCACCATCCAAAAAAAGAAAGTTTACAATCTCAAAATCAAAATCGTCGCGTTTATTATAAATTTTGCAAGAAAAAAACAACCAGCCTGTGTTAGATAAGAATTTTGATTCAAGGACAAAATCCACGATTTCCTGTTGCGTGCGCAAGAAAATAATTTCCCAATAAACGATGTGGAAACAATGCATTTCCTGTTAAGATGAAGCTGACTTTGCTAGGTTTTTCACGTGTCGGTGTATTACATTTTGCCGTTCAAGGTAGCTCGGTCGAATGCACGCCTGACTTGTGATCAGGGGGGACGGGTTCCTGACTTGTGATCAGGGGGAACGGGTTCAATTCCTGCCGGGTTTGACAACAATCTTTCGTGGCGATTGATCGTGAAATCTTTTTACTGTCATTCTCTCCAGAAGAGCAGTTGGCAGTTTCTGGCGTAAGAATGCGCACTGTTCTAGTTTACCGCTTATAAATCAGCCTTCCCTAGAAAAGTGTGTTCAGGTAAACTGATTGGCTTGATATTATCTAAATAGGGTTGACTGTGCCTTAACCTTAAACAACACCATAAGAGAATCTACCTCATTATATATAACAGGAGTCCATTTCGAAATCTTGGGATGTCATCTATATAAGTTTTACCCCTCAGACCCCCTCATAATAGTGGAGGCGTACTAAGGCGTCTGGATCGGCATTGTTTGCCATAAGTCAAGACAGTGCTACTCTCTATTCATAAACACCTCATATTACTTAGATAAATCTTGTGCGCTGTGGTTCGAAGTACTGTTTATTGAAAGCCATTAGACAGGCAACCCTCTCTACAGTGAGGAAAAAAATCTTTAAGGTTTTTATGATCTCAAGTTTTCCCAAGCGTATGGCGGACTTGGTTCATTTTCGCATGGTTATGGGCATAGGGTCTACATTCTTACTCAACAATACCCCTGCGCATGCCTGAGACCTTACGGTAAGGGTTAATGACTCAGACATATAATGTTAAATTCTAAATCAAAGTTTTCGTTGTTAAAGTGCACCGTCCTTCGGATCGGGACGTTAACTGGAGGCCCCCTGTGCAGGGAGAACCATCCCCTGTGCAGGTTAAAGATCCATACCGTAATTACATGATTACTGTGTAGGCTTTCATCCTGCAAAAACCTGGAGTGTATGTAATATACACCTGCGGTGATGGTCAAACTGTGACCGACGCAGTATCAGTAGATAGATAGATAGATAGATAGATAGATAGATAGATAGATAGATAGATAGATAGATAGATAGATAGATAGATAGATATCTGTTGTTGCTTTTTTTTTTTAGACCTCATATTTTCCAAACCATATGGTGGATTTTGTTGACATTTGGTATGATGTTGTGTAGGTTCAAGACTTCATTCAAAAATACGTCCCGCCCATGCCGATGACTTGAAGGTCAGGGTCATGGACTTTGTGTGACAATACACATTAACCATATTGACTTGGTATAATAATACATATTGACCCCCAGTTTTATGCAGCAATAGCTTCATCCATGTCTATTGCCTTAAGGTCAAGATCATAAAGTCAGAACTTTTATTTACGTTTTCTGTTCCAAAACACATGTTGGATTTGATTTATATCTGATTCAATGATAAGTATGACCCAAAAGATTTTATTCAGAAACACTTCCAGCTCTGCACATGACCTAGAGGTCATGTACTAAGACATCTTTCCAGTCGATATCAACTATATGATGACAGCTCTTATTCTTATATGTAGGCTTTATAATAGTGTAGTTTGTATTTTCTTGTCCTTTAGGATCATTGAATCCATTGTGAGTTTTTAAAACATTTGAGGGTCACTGATGAATTGGTAGAAACAAGCTTGTCTGGCCCAGAAATATTTGTACACTCCATACTTTTCAGTTCTGTGGTGTATTCATTGCTCTTTTATAGAACATATTTAATGCCATTCCTAGAAACCGGAAAGTATGGTCATACGAGGACCGTAATGCAGTTCTTTTTTTTTTTTTTTCATTTCTAAAGTACTTTCTATATAATTGCGTACTTTAGTGAAATAAATTGTTTCTGAACGTGTTTATATCATATTACTACTTACTGTGTGGTTTTAAAAAGAAAACATGTTTATTTCATACTTCCACTTTCGTATGAATTCATTTTATGCATTTGAAATTGAAAGAGTCATGCTTCTTAATTTACACGTAACATGCAATGGTCATTAATTGAACAAGACGAGAATGTCAAACAAAGTCTGGAATCACTTGTACACTATTGAAACGACAACAGGTTGTTTAATTCACTGTAGATTACAACAAAATACTGCTGCATGTATTACTATTTAGATTCTTTGTACAAATGCGTGTAATGTTCATGCTTTATCAGCTTTCACTTTACAAACATATATGGATGTTTAAAAGTTTCAAGTAATTCTTAGTCACTCGACCTTTTATTGTATAGTCTCTCATAATTCCCTCGGCACTGGTTCCACCTTACAGTATTATGACTTTCTTTTTTACTTGTATACATTGTAGGTATTATGTGGAAGTGAGGCTAAAATGAACATAAATTGTCAAAATTGTTCACACTAGAACCTGATTCGTAAACCGGATGGTCCGTTCAAGAGGTACGATACAGATTTGCGTATGCACGAAGAACCAATCTGGTCCGAACCAGATTGGCGCGCGGACAATGTGCGTTGGTAGCATCAATAGCATCAATCTGCTGTAGACTAAGTACTCACCAAATTCTAGTAGACTAGTCCGGACTAGTCTTAACTACAACAGAAACAAGAGCGAGGCTTGTGGCCACGTAAAATCGGTATATCCCCTACCATACCCCCACCCCCACACCATCCCAAGTTAAACACGCTCTACTGACCGTTCCTAGGCGGCTGTGGTTTATAATTGTTAAACTTAGTCTCTGCCTTATGTATTGCTAATTTATTAGTCACCCCCTATATTAATTGCATTGTAGCACATTGACCTGATAAACATATGCTATCTCAGGACAAGTGAGCTTTATCAAGTCAACGTGACATTGCACTCCTTAGAACTGGACTGCTGGAAAAAAATTTGGCAAAAATGTAAGTGTATAATAGGATAAACTGATAAATAGAATACCAGGTGAGTGTCATTTGATATCAAGTTTAACGGCTCGGCTTCGAGAACGCATGTAGAATCGCTCGGCAAGCCTCGCGATTCTACAAGCGTTCTCGAAGCCTTGCCTGATAAACATGATATCAAAAGACACTCACCTGGTATTCTCTATATATTTTTATTTTGGATTTTGTAGGCAAGTAATAATTGTCCGTTTGGCTTTCCGCTTGTGACGTTTTCATTGATTCCATTGTGGAATTTTGAAAATATCTGAGGGTCACTGATGAAGCCTAATTGGCCGAAACTAGCTAGTCTGGCCCAGAAAACATGTACACTCCATATTTTTCAGTTCTGTGGTGTATTCCTTGCTTCCAAAGGATAACCCTTTTATAGAACATATTTAACTTCACTACAGCTGGTGTGTGGGACTGTGTGGCGGCGGTAAAACGTCTCCCTGCCCTACATCATAGTGTAGATTATATTTTCTTGTCCTTTGGGATAATTGATTCCAATGTGGAATTTTGAAAATATCTGAGGGTCACCGATGAGGCCTAATTGGCCGAAACTAGCTTGTCTGGCCAAGAAAACATGTACACTCCATATTTTTCAGTTCTGTGGTGTATTCCTTGCTTCCAAAGGATAACCCTTTTATAGAACATATTCATTGCGGTAAGGTTGTTTTATATTTGTACTTCTTTTCCTTTGGTGTCTTTAATATATGAAAGGTGTGAGGTAGTTGTATCGATTCCGATTCTGTTTTCACGATGGTAACCAGGGGAACTAGCTCGAAAATGTGTAAACGGAAATTCGACACATCCGGAACTCTCGAGCTAGCACCATCGACAGGAAAACTGTAAACAAAGGTACGTCTTGAAGAATTTTATCACCAATTATTTATTTGTTAGCTACTTACTCTTTCAGAACTTTATCACCGATTATTTATTTGTTAACTACTTATTTAAAAATAAAAAATAAAGGCAATGCTATTCCAATTGGAAATGATTCAAATCTACATGAGCCCCGCGTCAAATCTACACCCATGACAACCCCGAAGCAATATCCCTTGTGAAATGAAACATGGAAGGTTTGAAATAAGCACAACAAAAATGGCCGAAAATACGTAACTTGCGACTTACGGCGAAATTTATGTCCGAACTAGTCTCCTCGCCACAGAATTAGTGCACTCGACATGGAGTAAGTGCTCTCAGCAACATATTTCTGTCTTAGTATGTGCCCGTATAAAAATATATTCTGGCCGTTCTGGTTGCATTTTATAGCTTTATTTATTGATGATGTTCGTATTTAATTGAACCTCTTATAAATACATTTTAGGTAAATACCAGTGAAGCACATTATTCACACACACACGCATGTACGCACACACTTAATGGGAAGTTCTAATAATATCTGCTTCTCTCTTGAACGTTATATCTTTCTATAAAACACACATTGAAACATAAAATATATGTTTAAAGCTGGTATATGGCAGTTTTTCTTGTTTGGTATAACCACATCATAAGTTTTCACCCCTAAAGACTTTTAAGGCACCAAACGAAACAGCACACGGATGAAAAGGTGTCAATTCCAATGATGGATATTTATATAGAGAATACAAAGTAAAGGGGCGCCTAATTATTATATACTTTTCTTTTTTCGAAATGGAATATATTTTTGTTGCAGGAACGATGTTTTTTGGTGCTGAGAATAGTCCATTCGCAGCTATTCGCTTGGACGCACCCATCTGTAAAGAGAATCAAACCCGTTTAGTCGAGTATGCAAATGAAATTGATAAACTAGATACATATCTAAACCATTACAAAATGTAAAAGTAAATCCATTGATAAAGTATAAATGAAATTTGGCACCTTTTCAACCATGTGCTATTTCCTTTTGGTGTCTTTAAAGTCGGGGGTGGGGGGGGGGGGGGGGGGGGTGAAACTTTATATAGTTATACAGACCATGAAAACCTGACATATGCCAGCTTTAAAATTATATATTTCATGTGTATTTATAAAAAGATAGAAGCATGTATTAATAGACACGATGTAGAAACCCAATTTCATATTGTGTGCGTACATGCGTGGGTGTGTGAATAATGTGTATTTACCTAAAATGCAATTTATAAGAGGGTCAATTAAATTCGAACATCATAAATAAATAAAAATGCAACCAGAACGGCCAGAAAATAGCTTTATATGGACAAGTACTAAGACAGAAATATGTTGCTAAGGGCACTATATCCATGTCGAGTGCACTTGTTCTGTGTCAAGGAGACTAGCTCGGTCAGAAATATCGTCATAAGTCGCAAGTTACTTATTTTTGGCCGGATTGTTTTTGCTTAAATCAAACGTTCAATGTTTCATTTCATTAGGGATGTTGCCTCTGTGTGTGTCAAGGATGTAGATTTGACGGAAAAAGAAAAATCGTCGGCAAATCTTCTGTTCCATGGTAAAAAGTTTAGATTCATTTATCCGCAAGCACTGCATATTTCTACGGTAAATTCTAGCGGGGAACAAATTTATATCATGTCAAAGTGGAATGGGATCACCCGATTGTTTTGATAAATAGCTAACAAAGAAATAATTCGTGATAAAATTCTTCGGGACGTACCTTTGTTTACAGTTTTCCTGTCGACAGTGCTAGCTCGAGAATTCCAGGATGTGTCGAGTGAACGAATTTTCATTGGCTTATTTTCGAGCTAGTTCCCCTGATTACCATCATGTCCGTGAACACTCTATAGCAAACGCGGTCTTAACTGAGGTTTATTCAAGGCAAGAGCGTACTGTTAATGACCTTTTCTTTATTTTATGACGTAAAAAAATATCATCATCACGCAAACACGCCTATATAATTTTGACTCGCATAAACCCCACTTTTATATAGTAAAACTTGGGTTTACAGGGGTAAACCTTATTTTTCTTATTTCTGCTCTAAAATATAGACTGTGGGTACTCGTTAGAACCGCCTCGGCGAACCGCCTCGCCGAGGCGGTTCTAACGAGTACCCACAATCTATATTTTGAGTAGAAATAAGAAAACTATCACAATTTTTCTTCTTAAAATTTTAGTTTTTTAGGCGGTGAAGTTTACAATGTATTTGTATAGGCTTGTTTTCAGAATACCTGAATATACCGAAACTTCAGTGACTCAAACACCGATGGTTTGGCTACCATGACTGGTTCAAACTCGTTCTTGACATTTCGATAACACACCTATGTGACATAGTGCATTCTTTCTGTTCTCCAAAACTCTTATTTTTCTGATGAAAATTTGTGCTATTTTTCTTATTTTTACTGCAAACATAGGTTGTGGGTGCTCGTTAGAACCGCCTCATTGAGGCGGTTCTAACGAGTACCCACAACCTATGTTTTAGACCAGAAATAAAACAAATGTATACTCCGCCCGTAACCCCCCGTTTTCTCTTTGAGGGGGTGTTCATTTCAATGACTTGTTCACGTGATGGAGGCCCTTGGAGAACTGTACCCATAGTTCCAATTAACATGTATTCATGGTTAATTTAGTGTTAATTCGGTACCTTGAAATATATTTTTTTATTTAGACGATAAAAAAAAATGCTGTGTGTACTCATTAGGATCATCTTATCGAGCGAGTAACACAACTTACTATTTCTATAGTGAAAAGGAACAATATCCTTAGATTATCCCCACAATATAGCGTAACTATTTACCCTCGGTGGCTCTATTACCCCACGATGAACCATGATTTTATGGTCCCTAATGTGCTGAACCAATTAAATATTGCCTTTACTTGATATCTCTCTGTGCGTTCGTTTAGAACCGGACTCCAAATAAACTAAATCAATGTCCCTAAATTAAAATGATGGCGTAAAAATATTAATAACGGAATAACTATGAAGTAGCAAAACATATATTTTTGTAGTTGTTGTAGTTTGTCTTGATGGTGTTATGCAGCTACGGCGGAAGTTACTAAACTCCGTTCAGAAAATTTGAATCATCGATTTTTTCGCTTCTTCCTTTTAATACTCATTTTAGCCCATACATCACTATGGGAAAGTTTTAGACCTGACCCTCCGCCGATTTCTCCAGCAAGTCGTATGCTTCTGCGACAGTCAGGAAAGGCTGTGATTATTTGGAGAAAATTGCAAAACAAAGAAATGAGAGCACAGACTAAGTCCATTTGACGATGATTGTCAGGTAAAATAATAAATATTCAAATCCATGTGATGCATTTTAAAAATAGATATGCAATTGCGACACACCTTATATTCGAATGGCTAGATGGAGGCTCACTAAGAACGGGGAGCCACTAGCGCGATGTGGTGTCAACAGTCGTCAAAAAAAATTATACCGATATCAGCTGTGGTGTCACAGCTAATGATTTTCCATGGAATGATCGTGCAAATAAAACATAAACGCCCTTGTAATGTACAAGAGCAATGACCACTTCTATATATGGTTTAAAAGGGTGTGTCGAACCTGTTAGAATGTCTAAGTCTGTGAACGAAACTTTAGATTTTACAATTTTCTCCATATAATCACAGCCTTTTCTGGCTGTCGCAGAGGCATACGACCTGCTGGAAAAATCGGCGGAGGGTGAGGTCTAAAACTTTCCCATAGTGATGTATGGGCTAAAATGAGTATTAAAAGCGAGAAACGAAAAAAAAATCGATGATCCAGATTTTCTGAACGGAGTTTATTGCGGAACCCGGGAAGGGACATGATTTTTTTTTATTGTATAAGTTGTGCGCACAAGATAATATCTTGTGCGGACAAGATATTATCTTGTTCGGACAAGATATTATCTTGTGCGCACAAGATATTATCTTGTGCGGACAACATATTATCTTGTGCAGACAAGATATTATCTTGTCCGCTTAAGATATTAAGTTGTGCGAACAAGATATTATCTTGTCCGCACAAGATAATATCTTGTCTGCACAACATAGATCTTGTGCAGACAAGATATTATCTTGTTCGCACAACTTATTATCTTGTGTGCACAAGATATTATCTTGTCCGCACAAGATAATATCTTGTGCGCACAAGATAATATGTTGTCCGAACAAGATAATATCTTGTCCGCACAAGATAATATCTTGTTCGCACAACTTCCCAAGATCTATGTTGTGCGGACAAGATAATATGTTGTGCGGACAAGATATTATCTTGTGCGGACAAGATATTATCTTGTTCGCACAAGATAATATCTTGTGCGAACAAGATAATATCTTGTCCGCACAAGATAATATGTTGTCCGAACAAGATAATATCTTGTCCGTACAACATAATAAAAATAAAAAATCATGTCCCTTCCCGGGTTCCGTAGTTTATAATAAAAACTAAATATTAAATGTCCGCAGTTGCTTTGACTGGTTCCCTTACCCTATAGCTCTATAGCTTTCGCATGTGCATTACTATAACACACCCGTGCGACAATGTGCTTTTTTTCATATTTCCAAAAATGGCTACTTTTTGATGAAAATCCGTGATATTTTTTCTTATTTATACTGCAAACATAGGTTGTGGCTGCTCGTTAGAACAGCCTCATTGAGGCTG
This sequence comes from Lucinisca nassula, assembly GCA_963580285.1. Taxonomy (NCBI): domain Eukaryota; kingdom Metazoa; phylum Mollusca; class Bivalvia; order Lucinida; family Lucinidae; genus Lucinisca; species Lucinisca nassula. Next base: position 60,247,930 of record OY757014.1, read on the forward strand.
TTCTAACGAGTATCCACAACCTATGTCTTGGAGCAGAAATAAGAAAAATATGTAGACCTATTACCTCGTCAACCACTGTCTTCTCTCTATATATAGTGGGGTTTAGGGTTGTTCATTTCACGGGCTTGTTCACGTAAAGGGGTTTGTGCCTTACTTTGTAAAAAATCCCCGAAGATAGGTTTTGATTTGACGGGGCTCATATTTTTCCTAAACCTGCCTTTAAAACTAGTGGACCCTTCTATTGCTACATGCTGGACAAGTCCATCTGTCATATAAGGGGTGTCAGGCCTATTTTTTCGTTTTTATTCTGTTTCTGATGGAAAATTATGTTAGCAAATAGCGCAGGCCCTGATCATTCTGTGGCGTCTGATCAAGGCCTGCACTGTTTGCCAAGGTGCCCCTTTAGGGCTTTGAGTTAATCCTTAATTTGCTGAATAGTTTAATTAGGCCACACCCATTTCTGACTATCAGCTAATCAGACTAGATGATATAATCATCAACGGTTTTTTGTGCAAATTCACAAACTTGATGACAGTGTTTGTCCTGATCAGATCAGAAGCCATCTGTATCTACACTGTTTGCAATTGTAGGGGTTGTCGTGAACAGCAGGATAAGGGTTAAGTGTCTCAAAATATACTCTGACGAGGAGACTTTCTACCCAAAATGAGGTTCAGGATTTCTTTCCGAAATTTTGTCCCGCTTAGAACATAGAAGAAAAAATTACAGGTGGCGTTTAAGTAGCCAACGCAGTTAACAACAGCATGCCAAAACAACATGTACTCCCAGGCGTACGGATCATCTCCAGTGATAATGTCTTCCCTCCAGTATTGAAAACCAATAAAATATACTGAAACTGGTGCTAAACTAATAAAGAAGAAGCTACTTAGACAAATTAGGAGCATCGTAACAGAAACATCCCTGTCAAGGGAGTGAGTACGATTGTTTCTGGAACTGCACATGCGCAGTCTTCGTTTCCTCCTAAAGCCTAAACAGACTGCAATTGTGATATTGCCGCTTGTGATAATAACAAATGGAATCAAAAGCGCCATACAAAAGTCTATCCATGGAATAACACTGACAGAAAAAAAGTTATAACTCTCATATTTTGGAGAGCATTTGTCAGTTGAGTTTGCTTGTTTTACAAAGGTCGCGCCCATTCCATACAGGAAATGGGAATTTAGTCCAAAAACAAACACAAATATCGTTCCAATAGCAATTGCTGCAGATCTGTTCGTACATCTGGTCTTTACCCGGTGAGGAGCAGTGACACTTAAGACTCTCTCCATAGTAACAGCAACCAAAAGCCAGGATGACATGTGAACACTAGAGTATGTCAGAAATGTATGTATCCTACAGCCCGCCTCGCCGAGTTCACGAACATCAATATGCCAGTTATGCCTCACCCAGTGTCTCAGTGGAGCTGTGTAAAGCAAAAGCAAGTCAGAAAATGCCAGGGCCAGCAGAAACAATGACGTGGACGTCAATTTAACTTTATGACGTAGAATAACTGCTATTGTCAGGCTGTTGCCTAGTGTCCCTACTGCAATGATGATAGGAGGTACAATTCTCCAAACTGTCAATACAAGAAGATGATACCGACCAGGAGGAAATACTCCTAACGTTTGGTTATCCAAATATCTTGAATCATTGCAGTAACTATTATTCACAAAAGAACATAATGACTGATTATGGGCGACAACGTTAAATGACGCCATTGTTTAATCCATAGTAACTCCAGATTTGAAAAAAAATGATTATTTTCCACCAAGACAATTTCGCCTTCACATATCCTCTACCTTTTAATGAAAAGTGTTTGCAACAGCCAGGCCAGCTCAGTACTTAAAGAATAGCAACAGAATCAAATCTCACGAAAAGATCATTATTCAAACAATGGACACTGTTAACTTAAGTGAATTGAAACATAAAACCGCAGGAAACTAAAAGGAACTTAAATTGAGTCATGCAAGAACTGTCTAGAACTCAAATGATTCGTCATGCGGATTTATCACGTGTCACTTACGGTTGTTGTTAAACTTATTCCTGAGAATTGTGTAAAACGTGAAAACGTCATTTTACTGGCCTCATCGTTAATGTCTACGATGTATTATCCGGAAGCATTATCCGAGTATATTGGTTTCCCGTCCAACAGGATGACGATGTAAAATGTCGAACCTGGAGAGTAGGCTTCACCTCACAGCAGTGCTCATCATTAAATGGCATTTTCTCCACTCTTACTTGGTGTATTTTCATAAGTATGCCCCCCGCTACCCCCAACACCAGAAAGGTGAAGGGCAGCACGAGAACACGCCTATATAATTCTGACCCCCGTAAACCTCATTTTTATTTGGTAAAACTGGGGCTTACTGGGGTTAACCTTATTTTTCTTATTTCTGCTCTAAAATATAGATTGTAAGTACTCGTTAGAACCGCCTCGATGAGGCGGTTCTAACGTGTACCTACAATCTATATTTGAGCAGACATAGAAAAATATGACGATTTTTCCTCTCAAAATTTTCGTTTTTTACGGTAATAAAATTTACAAATTTACAATGTATTTGTATAGGCGTGTTCTCGTTATGGTTATATGTTACTTTTTTGTGCGGATCCGATTTGCGTTGGAGTCAGCAGAGCCTGTTTGAAGTTCTATATCTCCTGAACCAACGGATGGATTCTAACCGAAATGGCGTGGTTACATTACTGGGATAGGGGAAAACAGTCATTAGGTTTTGATGACCTCGACCTCATCTTCAGGTCACATGCTCCCGAAATCTGTCCATTTTGGTCCAAAATAACTTATCTGCACTCTATCACATGAGCGAATAAATGAATTTTAGTCGAATTTTGGTACAATATATCATATTTTCAAGGTCATGCCCCCCCCCCCCCCACCCCGAAAACTGTCAATTTTAGGCTAAAAATTGCCTGCCTGCATCATATCCCATGAACAAATTGGTAAATGGTAAACATTGGTACAATACAGCATTTTAAACCGTCAGAGCTTTGATTAGATATTGGTGCTCTTGATTAGAATACAGTTTGGTAAACTTGACCTTACTTGCCAGGTCACGGGCTCACAGAAACTGTCGATTCTGAACAAAAATGACTTGTCTATCTCCTGAACGAATTTATGGATTTTTGTCAAACTCGGCAAAATACATCAGTTAAAACTCATCAAAGCTTTGATAAGACAACACAAAAAAACGCATACACAATTCTGACGTCCTGGATCCCCACTTTTATATAGTAAAACTGGGGTTTACAGGGGTAAACCTTATTTTTATATTTTAGAGCAGAAATAAGAAAAATATCAGAAATTTTATCGGAAAATTTTCTTTTTTTCGGCGGCAAAATTTACAATGTATTTGAATAGGCGTGTTTTCGTAATGTTTGGGTGGGTGGCAGTGACCTCATTTTCAACGTCACAGGCTCCTGATACTGTACCTTTTGGGTCAAAATGGCCTATGTGCATTCTATCGCATGAACACTTGATGAATTTGGGCCAAAATCGGTAAAATATATGACTACAACCTATCAAAGATTCGATTAGATTTTGGTGAGCATGGTCTCATTCCCAAGGTCACAGGCTCCTCGTGGTCAAAAAAATGACATGTCTGCATCCAGTCTCCTGAATGAATTCATAAACTGTGTTCAAAGTGTGGGCCGGTAGGCATATGTGGGTTACTATCAGACTAAATGCCCGAAAACACTGATATCATAGTGACAGCGTTTAAGAGCTATAAATAACTGTTAACTTGAATTCCTACGAACGCTATCTGCGCGCGCTTTAACTTTATTGATCAGTGGGAGTCACGTGGACATTAGCAAGACAAGGATTCGTGTATATATAACTTTGGGTCGATTGAGAAAAATGGATCCAATAAAAGCCTCTTTTAGTTCCCCGGAAAAAGACAAGTCTGTCTGTGTTATTGTTCATTTGGGTCTTGGCCTTCGCTGTTCACTCTACAAACAGCAAAGTGTTAAAACATTGCTCGGACGAAGAATGAATGGTCTTCTAAGACTTAAACATCATAGGCCAATTCGAGCGCTCTCTAGAACATCCGCGACAGACCAATTTGAGTGTTCTCTAAAATATCATCTGATCATATGCCAATTTGAGTTTCTCTTAAACATCAGCGGCAAATGAATGCTCTCTTAAACATCACAGGCCAATTTGAAAGGAGCAGTCTCTATAAGGCTGTTTTTATGGCCACAACCGATTTCCTTTAAACTTTGTAGCTTCAAATTGGTACATATTGACTGTCTAATGGTGAATTTTTAGACTCTTTGGTTCACTGGTTTTTGCGGTATACACTATTAAAGTGGGTGGGGTAATGTCACCCCATCAAGGGTATACTAACAAAAATGCTATTATGTTTGTTCAAAGTGCATGACTGGAGGCGATGTTTGCCGTATGCTTACTACCCTTTTAGGCATAACAGCCGGTGATAACAGTCTTATAAATATCAAACAGGAGAAGAGTTTATACGCGCTTGTAAGTTGTACCCAAATATCAGTAATTTTTATTCCCCAACTTTACGAAAAACCACAACACCTTTACAGTTTTCAACTTATTTCAAAGATCTTTCATAAATAAAATGTTGATGTAATAGTCATTCTAGGTATATGTCGGAATTATTGTTAGTTCATAAAACTTAAAGAGTTACCTGCCCGTGAAATTGGATTTTACCCATTTTTTTTTAAATCGGAGTGCATTTATCCGTTTGTAGTACTCACAACTTCATTTGAAAGTGAATAAACCGATTACATGCAAATATTATTAAATAGATGTGGACAAGAAAGTCATTTGATTTAATAGTGCATGCTAGTATTTCTTTTTTTTTTTTTTTATTTATTTATTTTTTTTTTTTTTTTTTTTTGGTTATTTATGAACTCTTAATTTCCAGGTGCAAATGGAACATTTGTCAACTGTCAAACATTATTGACCACCAAAGCAGGCTTTGCTCATGTTTTGGAACCTCATTTTAGACTGATACTGCGCTTAAATATAAGCCTGTATGGTCTCACGACATGTTTAAGAATTTGTTAATTTACTGATCTTCCTCTGAATCGCTAGATGTACTCCATGTGTCAACAGCAGCATTATAAACAAAATCAATATGTTCCCGGGTTGGTTTTGCTTCACTATTTTCTGTTTTGTTCCGGTAATATCCCAAATACCAGAGAACAGAAGCCACATGTGCACAACATCCCACAGTACGAGCTCCACTTCTGCACCCACAATACCATCCAGTGATTGGGTTCAAACTACGTAGTATGACCCATTTTCTTTCTTATGAATGTTTTCATTGCTCTTAAAGGAACTCATTTTGATTTTTATTTGCCTTCACTGCAGCTGGTGTTGTGCCGTGTGGCGGCCGTAAAACGTCTCCCCGTACATCAACCATAGTGCAGTTTATATTTTACTTTTGGTCCTTTGAGATCAGCGTGAATATTCTGAGAAATCAGAAATAAATTATTGGTTTAGACTCATATTCTAGACAGGTTTTTAATTATTTAGACCCCATTTTGATTTATATCAGTCTTTGAATCGACTGCCTATTCGAAATTCGCAAAATTGCAGTATGTTTCCTCTGGCTTTCGTTGTCGGATCATTACAGGGTCACTGATGAGGCTTTATTAGCCGAAACTACGTAGTATGACCCATTTTCTTTCTTATGAATGTTTTCATTGCTCTTAAAGGAACTCATTTTGATTTTTATTTTTACTTGTTTATATTCAACCCACATGTTATATGTTTTATTAGACTTGTGGCGAGAACGTATCTGTGCTTTGAGAACACCATCCTCTTCTTTGTGTGCCATTATCTCATATGATCCATTGTCGTTAAAATGTTCATCTGTGTAGGATTTGGCTTGTTTCAGCTGGTAAATACCCAGTTTCAAATCCCTGAGTTCATCCTCAGTCATCTCTGGGAAATTCTCAAGTTACTCATCATCGATCTTTTTCCAAATAACTCGTTTTTTATCCCAGCCATTTTTTGTCGCGCCTGCTATTAGCATGGCGCGATATAGGCGCCCTGTTTTCCGTCCGTTCGTTCGTCCGTTCGTCAAGGCTTCAACATTTGCGACCACCCTAGCGTTCACCCTAATGGTCAAGTTTATTTCTCAAGAACTATAAGAGCTTCATTAATGATACTTGGTACAAACTTGTATCTGGGGATGACAACTTACATGCAAGCATCCATATTTGACCTTGACCTACATTTCATGATTCACTGACTTTGTACAATATTGCGACCACCCTAGCGCTCACCCTAATGGTCAAGTTTATTTCTCATGAACTATAAGAGCTTTATTAATGATACTTGGTACAAACTTGTATCTGGGGATGGTAACTTAAATGCAAGCATCCATATTTAACCTTGACCTATATTTCATGGTTCACTGACTTTGTAAAATATTGCGACCACCCTAGCGTTCACCCTAATGGTCAATTTATTTCTCAAGATTTATAAGAGCTTCATTAATGATAGTTGGTGCAAACTTGAATCTGGGGATGGCAACTTAAAATGCAAGCATCCGTATTTGACCTTGACCTAAATTTCATGGTTCTCTGACTTTGTAAAATATTGTGACCACCCTAGCGTTCACCCTAATGGTTAAGTTCATTTCTCAAGAATTATTAGAGCTTCATTAATGATACTTAGTACAAGCTTGCATTTGAGAATGGGATCTTTTGAGCAAGCATCTATGTTTGACCTTGACCTACATATCATGGTTCGATGACTGTGCGCCCCCACGGGCGCGACATAGCCTTCGGTGGAATTCTTGTTACAACCTTATCCTGCAGCTTATTTGGAGTTTTTGATAGGGCCATCATTCTTCTAGCAATTACTTTGCCTGAATCTTTGCTTGTTACCAAAGGTAGTCTAAATGCAGTGCACAATGAGCAAACAATCCTTACATAGTCGCCAACATATGGTATTTGACTATTGGGCATTGTATTGCTAAGGGCTTTCCACTTTTTAATTCTCCCATTAGCTGATTCGACAACCCATCTCACCTTTGACTAGCCTTGACTCATTCGCCTCTTCAGTCGTATGTTGCCTTTGAGATTTGTTTAGGAAGTGAGGCATATGAGAATTGATTCCAAAATCCTTTAGTACATATATATCTATAGCATCCCTGAAGCCGCGGTCTACAACGAGAACATCATCTTCTTCAAACCAGTCAGTAATATTTTCTGCATTGGTCTTTAACATGTGTTCGGTAATATTAGTATCTGTGTTTTTCCAATCTACAAGATATGGTCCCATCACAGTCAAAATGTAACCATCAGTGGCCACAAGCATCATAGGTTTCAGCAAAGGCTGTCCTTTATGTACGGAATAAGATCTTCTCTGAAATGAGTAGTTTCCACTCTTCTCAATATATATGTATGTTCCATCAGCCACTGCGATTGCAGCATCAGAATTTGAATCCCCAAATAGGACATTTGCAAAAGTTGATGTATGATTCAGGGATGTTAGAGAAATACTAAAGGGTTATGAAATCAATTCTCATATGCTTCACTTCCTAATCAAATCTCAGAAGCAATATACGACTGAAGAGGCGAATGGTTCAAGGCTAGGTACAAAGTGAGATAGGTTGTCGAATCAGCTAATGGGAGAATTACAAAGTGGAAGGCCTTAGCAACAAAATATCCAATAGTAAAATACCATATGTTGGCGACTATGTAAGAATTGTTTGCTCGTTTTGCAATGTGTTATAGACCACAAGGAATGAACCCAATCACTGGATGGTACTGTTGGTGAAGAAGTGGTGCTCGTACCGTGGGATGTTGTGCTCATGTGCTTGCTAGCATGCACTATTTAATCAAATGACTTCTTTGTCCACATCTATTTAATTATATTTGCATGGAATCCGTTTATTCACTTCCAAATGAAGTTGTGAGTACTACAAACGGATAAATGCACTCTGATTTAAAAAAACATGGGTAAAATCCAATTTCAGGGGCAGGTAACTCTTTAAGTTTTATGAACTAACAATAATTCTGGCATATACCTAGAATGACTATTACATCAACATTATATTTATGAAAGATCTTTGAAATAAGTTGAAAACTGTAAAGGTGTTGTGGTTTTTCGTAAAGTTGGGGAATAATCAAAGTACTGAAACTACTGAGGAAAGTTGATTTATGAGGAATATTTATTATATAACAATGTTAGTCGTAGATCAAGCAGTTATCTAGATATTTTGTTGAAAATAAAATATAGAGAATAACTTCCCAAATCACAGATCCTGGTGTATGAATGACATTTGACGTGTCACCAGTAACAATTCTGATTCTGGTTCTGATTTGACAAGGTTCAAGTGGGTTAAAAAAATCGACAAAAAAAATGATTCATCTATTGTTTTGAGTTTAACGACGGTCAACCCTAGTAGATCATTTTGGGGAAAAGAGATAGAAGAGACAGTAGAGGAGATGATTTGTTTGTTTGATTTGAGGTTTAACGTCGCCGTCGACATTGTAAAGGTCATTTTGGAGATGTTGCTTCCAATTTGTGGGACTTTTACCTGACATTGAGATGAAATGACATCTCAAGCCCTGCCGCCCAATGAAGCCAATAGGGTTCATAAGCATGGACGGGCCGACTCGCACCGCTTTGCCTGGGCAGGCTTAGATCCTCTAAGCAGTTTACCAGTACTCGTGTGCAGGTTGGTTTCAGCTCTGCGTGGAAGCATCATGCAGACCATATATTTCTTCAAGCCCCGATGGGCAGGGCTGTTGTAGAGAAGATGAAAGTGAGGGACAGAGGAGAAAGAGGAAAATGAATGGAGGTGTAGAAACAGAAGAAGTATCAACACTCTCTCACTCTACCGTTACCTGCTGCAAGGACAGCAGGCGTTGCCCAACTGTAAGTCAATATCAGCTGGACTCCCCAGTGACACAAGATACACATCGCCATTGCCTCACTCAACTACCCCCGCTAAGAAAATACGGAAGAAAGAAAGAAAAACGTGCCTGCCAATTTTTTCATGGTCCAACCATAAAATTCTAAATTAGCTCAGTACATGTCTGCTAATAGTATTACAGAGAAGTTCTCCTAGCGGGCACATGATTTATAAGCAACGTCGCATCAACGTCGCATTGATACGACGATGCACATACGTTGTGCAGCCGCTTGGAGCTATGTTCCTTCGGGCGTCCGGACATAAAAAGGAGAATAGCTTGACAAAAAAGATCATTTTTAACCCATTTGATTTAGACATTATAACTGGTCAGACGCCGCGTTTACCCAAGGTGAATTAAAATACGTTTATTCCCACCTGTACGGGGTCTTAAAAACATTAACCCATAAATGTCAAATGTTTCAATACTGTGACATTTGGAAACAGTTAAGATAGATCAGATGCCACAGAATGTTGCTTCTGAACGGTGTCTTCATATTTGCTAAAGTACGGAACACGTGTTTTGTAATATTAGAACTCTCGAAACCAGGCGAATTGTAGGCCAGTAAAGGGTTGTTAACTCTTTTAACCCTGTAGACCGGTGCAGACACCAAGGTAGAAATACAAAGATGTCGGCGAAAGGTGTGAACACTAATGTCCGGAAATTGATTGCTTCTATTCAAGAAATAGAGGGTCTGTGTACCAGTCAACCAAACATCTACCAGACGTCGTTCGATAACACCGGTGAAAAAAACATGGAAATCATGGGAAGAACGTGCACAATTTGACTTCCGCTACCATGCTCTGGTAGATGGCCGAACTCCCTCATAAATATCACCGAAAAGCGCGTAGAAAAATAGTTTCAGAGTACTGTTTTCTTTTCAGAATTCGTCTTTCTGTGCCAATTTATATTCAATCCGTATAAAGTCTCGAAAACTGAAATATTTTGAAAGACGTTCCATGCGGAGCCGGCCTGCAAAATTAATTTTCAAGAGTTCATTTGGACTATTTTATGCAGCGAACGAACAGCGGAAGTGGAGCAACGCGGTCCAGTACCGGAAGTAGAAATGTAATGACAAAGAAACTTGATTTAAAAATCAACTTTCAAAAATTACTAATACTTGTGTACAACTTACAAGCGCGTATAAACTCTTCTCTTGTTTGATATTTATAAGACTGTTATCACCGGCTGTTATGCCTAAAAGGGTAGTAAGCATACGGCAAACACCGCCTCCAGTCATGCACTTTGAACAAAAATAATAGCATTTTTGTTGGTATACCTTTGATGGGGTGACTTTACCCCACCCACTTTAATAGTGTATACAGCAAAAACCAGTGGACCAAAGAGTTTAAAAATTCACCATTAGACAGCCAATATGTACCAATATGAAGCTACAAAGTTTAAAGGAAATCGGTTGTGGCCATGAAAATAGCCTTATAGAGACTGCTCCTTTCTCTAGCATACCGGATAGAAGCCTCCGTGGTGTAGTGGTTACGCTGCTCGCCTTGTAAACCAGGGATCGTAGGATCGATCCCGGGCTTCTCCAGATTTCGGATGAGTCTTTAAACCGAGGTCCCGTCTCCGTATGACCTAAGCTGTTGGTGGGACGTGAAACTCAAAACACTCACTTGTACACTCACTCACTCACTCACTCACTTACTCACTCACTCACTCTAACTTGAACATCCTAGGCCGATCTGAGTATTATCTAAAACATACAGGCCTATTTGAGTCTTCTCTAGATGTAATATGCAATTTCGTTTCAGTTTCAAGAAATGAGCCAGCGCACGGCAAAATTTACAATCCAGTGAAGACTCAGATCAGCCAACACATACGCACAGTCTGATCAGTGTCTTCGCTGATCGCATGTATCTTCTATAGGATGTGAGCGATACCAAGAAATATAAACATAGAATTACGAAAACACGCCTATACAAATACATTGTAAATTTAACCGCCGAAAAAAAACGAAACTTTTAAGACGAAAAACTGTTCCATTTTCATTATTTCTGCTCAAAATATAGATTGTGTTTACTCGTTAGAACCGCCTCATCGATGAGGCGGTTCTTACGAGTACACACAATCTATATTTTAGAGCAGAGATAAGAAAAATAAGGTTTTCTCTTGTAAACCCCGTTTTTACTATATAAAATTGGGGTTCAAGGGATCAAAATTATATAGGCGTGTTTTCGAGATGGAGAGAGGGTATGCAAACTGATATGAGGCTTTTCAAGTCGCAAATGTCTTATTGTAGGTTCTGTTCTTTCTATGCTTTGATTGTATAAATATTTGTGAAATGCGATCCGCACATCTTGTGATCAGCATGGGTTAATGTGGTCCCGTTGTTGACTCTGACAGCCGTGTATAGCAGCTGCACAAACTTCAGCTGAAACAGTAAAAACAATCTAAGTACATGTACAGTAAAATTCCTATATTAAGACCACATTTGGGACTGTTCAAACGTGGTCTTTAAGACCACTTTTGAACAGTCCCAAAGGTGGTCTCTTATTAGGAGAACTGGGTGTAGGAAACACAAAGAAAGAATAACTGAAACCTTCCCAGTTAGCTTTTTAAAGCAGAATATGTCTTAATTTTAGGTGGTCTTAATAGCGGAATTTGACTGTATTTAGTTTGGTAGTAGGGACAAAAGCCTGTAAATTTCATAGACTTCCCATGTTACGTGCATTGGGGCAACCTTTAATGTAATACTGCGACAAATGTAAAAAAAAAAAAATCGGTTTATTACGATATGCGTTATTACATTAGGCATTGCAATTAACGCCCAATGTAATAGCGCCTGATGTAATAATATAAGAATCCGATATGGAGTTTTGTTGTAGATGGGCGTTTCCAACCCGAGGATGACCGTGCTCAACCGAGGCTACGCCGACGCCGGGGTTCCCCCCAGCCCGGTCATCCCGAGGGTTGGAAACGCCCATCTACAGCAGAACCCTATATTAGATTCTTTTTCTTGCACAACACCACTGAAAATATTTAACGTTTTATTTTTCGCGCAGTATACTTATATAGTTTGCCTGGGTAAGAACATCAGGATAAGAACATAATTTCTATCCCAGGCTAAATCCACGGATTTCCTTATCTGGTGGGCAAGAAACGGACTTTCATCTATGACCAGAATGAATTACAACTGAAAAACAAATCTTAACATAATCTAAAGGCCAAGGCAGGTGGCGGCGGGTCGAGGTAGGTGAGGGAGTGCCGGCGGAGGTGAGGCCACACAAGTTGCGTGAAAGATATCAGGACAGTGCTGGAGTCACTGATTTGGGGAAATCCCGGTAACAGTTATTAATAGAAAATACAGCGAAAATCCACCTAAAATTAAGACTAATTCTGCTTTAAAAAGCTTATTTAGCAAGCTCTTTGTGTTTTCTGCATATAGTGTCCTCTGCTCTGAGCAAAAGTGGTCTTTAAGACCACTTTTTTAACAGTCCCAAAGGTGGTCTTGATATAGGAATTTTACTGTAGTTGCTCCATTCTTATCGATGTTAGGTCAGAGTATTGCGTAAGAAGGTTATCAATTCAATCTTGTTGGTTTTTTAAAGACTGTAGACCCAGATCAGACGCCGCAGAACGTGTAAAATGCTAGTATTTAAGGGTTAAACGAAACAGTATCATTCTCAGTTCAGGACTGCTGACTTATCAGTGCTGTCAATTTAACCCTTTAGCTGGCATCTGAAAATATTGTATGTTTATGACGTCTGCTTCATATTCTAGAAAATGTTTCAAAACTATTTTTTGCATGTAGGCAAAAAGTGTGGTTTCTGACAAAAAAAACTGTCTGATCTGGGTCCACATTGTTTGCAACAATGATTTTTAAAGTCCAGCAGACAACAAAGCTGACGACCTTTTTATTCGCCCGTTTGAAAAACGGTCGTATTATGTTATGCCCCCGGCGTCCGCCCGTCCATCTGTCCGTCCGTCCGTCCGCCCGTCTGTAAACTTTTCGTTTCCGGATAACTCCTCCTACAGTTTACATCCAATCAATCTGAAACTTTATACATTATTAGATCATGATGTGGGGCAACGCATATTGTTTCGCGGTTACGGTTCACCAAATATTAATAGAGTTATGCCCCTTTGAAATTTTTTGTAAACTTTACGTTTCCGGATAACTCCTCCTACAGTTTACATCCGATTATACTAAAACTGCATACATAGTTAGACCATGATGTGGGGCAGCATATTTTGTTTCGAGGTTACTGTCCACCAAATAATAATAGAGTTATGCTCCTTTGAAATATTTTGTAAACTTTTCGTTTCCGGATGACTCCTCCCACAGTTTACATCCTATCAAGCTGAAACTTCATACATATAGTTAGACCATGATGTGGGGCACCGCATATTGTTTCGAGGTTACGGTCCACCAAATACATGTATTAATTGTGTTATGCCCCTTTGGAATTGTTTGTAAACTTTTCGTTTCCTCCTTTGAAATTGTTTGTAAAGTTTTCGTTTCCTCCTATAGTTTACATCCGATCAAGCTGAAACTTCCAACATAGTTAGACCATGATGTAGGGAAGCGCATATCGTTTCGACGTTATTGTCCACCAAATAATAATACAGTTATGACCCTTTGAAACTTTTTGTAATTTTTTGTTTCCGGATGACCCCTCCTACATTTTACATCACATTTAGCTGAAACTTCATATATAATTAGACCATGATATGGGGCAGCGCATATTGTTTCGTGGTTACGGTCTACCAAATAATAATAGAGTAATGCCATTTGAAAAATTCTGCTAGGATTTTGTTTCCGGATAACTCCTCCGACATTTTAGATCTGATGATGTTGACACTTTACATTCAGTAAGACCATGATATGAAACAGTACATATTATTTTGAGCTTACGGTCTGCCAAATATTACCAGAGTTATACCCATTTTACAGATTTTTCAAAACATTCCTTTTCGGATAACTCCTTGAATTTTACATCTGATGAAGCTGAAACTTTACATATAGTAAGACCATGCTGTGGAACAGTGCATATTATTTTGAGGTTACAGTCTGCCAAGTATTATTCCCCTTTCATATATTTTTCTAAATATATTTTGTTTAATGCCTCCTACATTTTACATCTGATGAAGCTGGAACTTTATGTATAATTAGACAATGATTTGGAGCAGCGCATATTATTTCAAGGTTACAGTCCACCACTTATTGCTAGAGTTATGCCTATATTATTTTGAGGTTATGGTCCACCAAATATTACCGACCATGAAAATTTGTTGGAGACAGGTAGTTGAGCCATTGAGGGTTATTAATAGTGCCAGGTATGAATATATGGAGCACATATTGTTCCTTGGTTACATTCCACAAAACCCAAACTTGTACAACAGTCAGTATATATATGCTCCATGTTACTAATTGCCACGTGCGTATAATGCCCCGCTTCCGGAGCTCTTGTTGTGATTGGCATCTTAACGTGTTCTACCGGATGCAGACGAAATAAACCGAAGCCCGTTGACGGACCTTACTGGACGCCTAACGGAAACTATCAGACATAGACACGTGAGCTGAAAAGATTCTGGGCTAGCGGGTAGTGCCAGCATGGATTCGTTCCCTGGGACCCCACCAGCTGACGACCCGCGACACGGGGAAAGTGGAAAACAACAAAACAACTGGGCTAGCAGAAAAAATAAATTACTACTTAATAAATAATGAATAAATAATTTGGAACACCTTGCCGGAAAATGCTACCAGTGCAAAACCAAGAACGTCATATTTTTTCAGACAAAAATTGTACTGAATACTTTTCTTATAACGAGGCGTTTAAAAGTGTACCAACAGACTACTGTATAGAGAAGACGGTTACTAACTGTCTGCTATTGTTCACATGACTACAGTAATTTGCAGCAGCACTAGTCTTCTCTTTGTGTCATCAGAGTGCTGTGTAAAAAGTAAACTCTGGGCTGGGCTCGTTTACCGGGTCGTCAATCGGCCTAAAGTTACTAACTACAAAAGATTCCCGCCTGCTATTGTCCACATGGCTGTCGCTGAAACCCAGCTACCGTTTATTTATAGCAATGCTAGTTTTCTCCATGCGACGCCAAGAGCACTGTGTAAAAAGTAAAGTCTGGACTGAGCTCGTGTACTGGGGCATTTGGAAACACCGGATACCTAGTCAGATGCCACATAACGCGGCGTCTTATCAGGTCTACACAGGTTGCTTAAAATACCGAAATTTAAGGTTTAAACGAACAATTTAAGTCTCAGTTTAGGACTAATTTCCCAGTCTACACGCAGAGACAAACGACCCACCAGTACTCTCAGTGTTTTGATTGATGAAGGTATTCATTTCAAACTCGATTGACATCGGGATTTTTAGAAACTTTTAATTTCTCAATCTCACATAGATCTGACTAATTAGACTTCAAGAAATGTCACCGATAACAGATCCGTGTGCTAAAAAGGCGTCTTTGATAATCACTAGAACTAACTGACTGAACTGGTTTTAAGGTAACCGGGCGCTATAAGCACATAGGGGCTACCCCTAGAACGTGTCCAGGATTAGTTTTCCCACTTTCTGAAAGGCTTTCGCATGGAGTTGTACACTAATTCCGGTGTACTCCTCTCGCCTCAGTCGCCGTGCAATAAAGGTGAAAGTGGTCTGTAAGTTACCGTGGTTTTTGACGTAGTTTCCAAATAGTTGTGGGCTGTCAATCGCGGCTATGGAACCTGGTCAATTCCGACCTGCAAATCGTGTTCCATAGCCATTGCCCGTCTGGCCGTGGTAGAGGTGAAAGGCAAGGAGGCTAAGTTTTAGTGCTTCTGGGCTGCGAATCGCGGCAGTGGTCAGCGGAATACGAATCGTGCTGATCTGCCAGTGCCCTTCCCTTAGTAAAATAGAAGCACTTTAATTTTGAATTTTGAACGCCAGGTCGAAAGTGGGCATGAAGCAACAGAGAAATCAATGCCAATTTCGGCTGCAAATCGCGATTTCTCTGTTTCGCCCGAGCAAACTAGGTCATGTTGCTCTCTCTTAGGGCCGCGTGATTGGCGTCGGACTGGCTACACATGAAGTAGCCTTGCAATACCCATGGTAAACAGGGTTTTCGGACATGCGGCCCTAAGTTCACGATCTCGGTCCGGTGCAGGTTTAGGAGGGATGCGCCCTCCTAACTACCACTCCCTCCGTCATCGCCGTATCTAGGAATAGCTTGTGGACCTTCCGGGTTTTCTTCTTGTTCAGGGGGGTCTCTTCGGTGCGTTTTTCGATGGAATTGTAGATGTGCTCGTCGTAGTACTTTGAGGTGGGTCCCTTGTAGATTATGAAGATGGGTGTATCTTTAGTCTTGAAGGCATATACGGCAAGGTCCACGTTGATCGTTTCGTTAGGTCTTTTCAGGCGGTGCAGTTCTAGGATGGTGGTGGGGGAGTCGGAAGTAGCTGCCATCCAGGCTCTACCCAGGTGGTACTTCTCATGCCATGGTTGTTGTGGGTTGGGTGGCAGCTTCTCGAAGTCTTTTTCTTCCGATGTCCAGATCCTCCCTCTTCTAGTGGGTTGGGCTGGTGACGAGCGTCGTTGTGCTTTAGGCGGGGGTGGTCTCTCTGTGGGTGATGGAACGGTGGTCGCTGGCTGTGGACTTTCTTCGGGCTGGGGATGAGCTGGTGCTGGCGATGACGGCGTTGGCGGGAGCGTCGGTAGCTGGATGGTGGGTGCGGCGGGCGCTGGTGCGGCGTCGGTTGTTGGCTGGCGCTGAAAAGTAATCGTCGCTGGTGCGGTTGTCACGATCTCTTCTCTTGGAGGCGCTGCTTGCCAGGTCTGTGGCCGGATCTGTGTTGCTGGTTTCCTGGGTCTTTCAGGAGCTGGAAGGCTCAAGTCCCAGGTGAGGGAGACAGCTACCCTCTGCGGCTCAAGTTCTGTGTGTACTTGAGGCACGCCATGAAGTCGACAGGACTTCAAGAAGACTACCAGAGGTTCTGGTAGTCGGTATTCCTTCATAGGATAAGACATGTTGACTGAGTGAATACTCGATGACGAATGTGATGTCACTAGAACTAGCATTTTCAGATGATTTATATATATATATATATATATATTTTTTTTTTTTTTCTTATTTCTACTCCAACTATAGACTGCGTGTGCTCGTTAGTACTTCATCATTGGGTCGGTTCTTAAGAATATGCACAATCTATAATTTTGAACATAAACAAGGAAAATAGTGAATACCCCCGTAAACCCAACTTTTCTGTACACAGGTGAGTTCATTATGCGGACTTGCTAACCTTATGCTCAGTGAAGAAAGAAAAAAAACGGCGTCAATACGAAAACACACCTATACAAATACATTGTAAACTTAACCGTCGAAAAAAAAAAGAAAAATTTTCAGATGAAAAATTGTGATATTTTTTTCTTATTTTTACTCAAAATATAGATTGTGGGTACTCGTTAAAACCGCCTCATCGAGGCGGTTCTAACGAGTATCCACAAACTCAAAATATAGATTGTGGGTACTCGTTAGAACCGCCTCATCGAGGCGGTTCTAACGAGTATCCACAATCTATATTTTTGAGCAGAAATAAGAAAAATAAGGTTTACCCCTATAAACCCCAGTTTTTTTTCTAAATTAAAGTGGGGTTCAAGGGGATCAACATTATATAGACATGTTTTCGTGATGTTAAACACAGACTCCTCTGCATGCAAGAATAACCATTGGGCCCATGGCTATCCTAATATCGTACAACGAGGACTCTGATTAGTCTGCGTGGATGCGCAGACTTAGCTGAGCCTGCGCTGAGTGCCCCCTTTTCGCTTGTCATGGTTCACACGAAAATGTTTTCTAGGAATTGAAACGTTACAATATTTTAAGCGGACTATAAAAATGTATACGATACCTCAAGTGCTCTAAGTCCAGGACCTGTGTGGACTGCCTGTTTCTCGGCCAATGACAGCTCAGCAATGTAACAAGCTTGTCCTGGTGACATCTTTATATACATTTTATGCTATAAAGAAAAAGGGGAAATACATTTAGACTGGTCTTTGTATACCCGCGATAACCTCCACTTTTGCAAACACTGAAGCTCCAGATCAGATGGCTTCTGAAGAAATCATCCGATTAGGATCTACACTGTCTGTAATTGAGTTTGCAAAGAAAAACAAACAGTTAAGACGGTTCTTTCCCCTTGTTCCGCTGAACACGACAACCCATACCTTTTCAAACAGTGTAGATCCAGATGAAGAAGTCATCTGATCAGGATCTACACGGTTTGTAAATGAGTTTGCAAAGAAAAACAAACAGTTAAGACGGTTCTTTCCCATTGTTCTGCTGAACACGACAACCCATACCTTTGCTAACAGTGTAGATCCAGATGAAGAAGTCATCTGATCAGGATCTACACTGTTTGTCATTGAGTTTGCAAAGAAAATAAAGTTAGATGGTTCTTTTCCCTTATTCTGCTGATGACGATAGCCCGAACCTTTTGCAAACAGTGTAGCTCAAGATCAAACAGCCATCTGATCAGGCTTTTAAGTGTTTGTCGTTGAGTTTGCAGGAATGAATACATTTACGTAATTTGAAAGGTGGATAGTCAGAAATGGCTGTAGCAAGCTTAATTTATTCAGCAGCACAAGGGTTACTCTCGATTGATTGATTGATTGATTGATTGATTGATTTATTGATTGATTGATTGATTGATTGATTGATTGATTGATTGATCGATCGATTGATTGATTGATTGATTGATTGATTGATTGATTGATTGATTGATTGTGTCGGAGTTTAATGACACATTAACCTTTGTTCACCCGTTGACCCACATGAGTCACATTGTGCCATCTACCAGAGAAGGTGAAAATAAAGATAGGAGAGATAGCAGAGGAAATGAAAGAGGGGGATAGGGCACAAAGAGGAAAATGAAAGAAACTGAAGAAATTGCAGAAATAACAATACCCACCCCCCCCCCCCCCCCCACACACACACACACTACCTTTACCTGCCGCAAGGACAGCAGGCCTTGACCAACTTTAAGCTAATATCTGTAGGACGCCTCAAGTGTGTCCTACAGATATTAGCTTAAAGCTGTCAATAGCTGTAACGTATTTTGCATGACAGACACTGGCAGTGATTCAGAATCACCGAAACTGCATATTTAAATGTTTTACTAAGTCAAGTAACCAGTGCTTCAGCTGAAGTGCACGACCCGCCGGATGCTTTTAGCTTAATGAGTGTTACCATATATGGGTATGGCGGCCATTTTGGTCATGTGACCTGGACCTAAAACGGTTCCCCCAATAAATGCGCCTTATCGTAAGGAGCAAAAATATATCTTATACTTTAGTACTGCATTCTGAATCGATTGCAGGATAAAATACATTCTTACTTTTCCCATACAAAAGCATATGTGTCAAAGTTTGACCTAGGCACAAAGAAGGTCAAGGTCAACCCAGGGTCACCATTTTAGCAATTTATGATGGGCCCACGTCCAAGATGCTATTTATCAAGTTTCGTGGAAATCTGCCCAGTGGTTCTGGAGAAGACTATTTTTGAAGGGTTTTTACCATATATGGCTTGGCGGCCATTTTAGTCATGTGGCCTGGACCCCATGAGCAACTTTTGGTTTTACCCATTCCATAGAGGCCCCATATGAAATTTGGCTTCAATCGGCTCAACGGTTTCCGAGGAGAAGCAGTTCGAAAATTTTCACATTTTCGCCTCGGCGAGGCTATACTAAATGGAATGTAATATTTGGCAAGTTCATTGGTTAGATCTCATTGATATCTATCAGTATGCCAAAAATTATTTAAATGTTCCAATCGGTTAAGTCACTATCACCAATTTTCACAAACGGGTTACGGACGGACAGACAGACTGACAGAATGACACGGTGATTTTAGGGCACTCTTAGAAAATCAACCGACTTCAGTCGGTCGCTTTTTCTGCGGGTCGTGCAATGTCACAGATACTGTCACTGTCAGGCAGTTGTTTTTACCTTGAAATCACCATGCGCGAGCGACTTGCAGACGTCAACTTCAAAGTTTTCTATTTTTAGAGAAAATAAGATAGAAGTGACGGCAATGATCAGGAATCGATACAGTTAACCCACAGCTCCCATCAGAGACACCAAAGGGAAAGAAACACAAACATGAAATAACTAGACCCTAAGGGAAACATCAATAGCGGAAAGCCAAAAGGACAGTTACTTTCCCATTGGCTATCTAAAAAAAACGATATGAGCGACACACACACCCAAAGACTAACTATAACAAAAATAAAAAGTAGAAGTAAAACAAAGATCAGGAATTGATACAATTAACTTACTCCATCCATAAAAGACACCAAAGGGAAAGAAATACAAACATTAAGCGACCAGACCATAATGGAAACCTAAACAAAGGAAGGCCATATGGACAGTTACTTTCCCACAAAATGGCCATATGGCCATCCAAAATTAAAAGACACAAGTGATACACACAGTAAGTAACAAACAACAACATAAATAAATCGCCACAGAAGAGCCGCCTTGGAACGGTCAGTGGAAGATTTCCACTGGGGGGCTTAAATCGATTTTACGTGGCCACAATCCTCGCCCTTACTTCCGTCGCGATTTAGACAAATAATTAGTTCAGTCCGCATGAAGGCCTCCTAACTCATCAGTGCAACATCTCCGTGAACACAGAAATCAAAGAACCACAGAGGTGAGACAACGGTGAGGACTCGACAGCAAGAAACCACTGAAATGCTGGAGCAAAAGAAAACCAACAGTTAGACTCCGATGAGCCCGACCAGAGACAGAGCATCAGGCACCAACCAACATTATCTCTTTAATTTTCAATAAGCCTTTACGTTGGAGCCGTCATAGAATCTGAGGCCTGACCCACCGGCGTGCAATTAAAGAGGGAAGCAAAGTTGCCAACCGTGATTGGGTTAACTACCATGCATGCAGTCTGTCGTATAATATCCATGTTGTACCCAATCTTTTTATATCGAAGAATGATTTTACGAAATTGGGTGCTGAAGTCATTGCGGTTATATATTTTTCTGAATTTATATACTAAGTCACCATAAAATTCGGGTTCCGATAGACCTTGTTGCAGAAGAGATTTAAGTCCAATATTGAATTTTGAAATTAAATCCGAATGGCGTCTATAAAATTTTGAAAAGGCTTTGCGTAGTTTATGGTACCGATAACCCTGATTAAGGAGTTTAGCCGTTAATAATTTATTACGAGTGTTGAAGTCAGTTACATGACTAAAACCTGACATTTAATGTAAAACGACTGCCTAGAAAATAATGACTGACATTATTAATAATATCAGAATATTAAATATTTTGTGACCCTGCTGAATACGACAATCCTGTTTGTGAAAAGTTAAGCCATTTTCCAAATAAATTTTGAAGAAAAAACAACCTGACACCCCTAAATTTTTGGTATGGACTCCTGACATATATAAGATGGAAGATTTCATTTGGTACAAAAAGCGTTAAGACACGACAAATAAATACAGGAGCGCTGTAGAGGCACAATGTGCTCCCTACACAATTGTGTACCCTGCCTACACAATATGTTACCATCCGATTGGTAGCTTTTTTTGTGTACGGTACCCACACATTATTCACCCTAGCTGATCAGTTTTCAAAGCAAAAAGTGGATTCATGTGTCATATGTATGCCAAACATTATCAAAGTATTCCGATTTATTTACATATATATAACAAGTTTCATATTTTCGCCTTGCCGAGGCTATTTTAGATGAAAACTGACATTTTTGCAAGTCCATTATTTTTTTCCAATGTTATAGGTTAATGTTATAGGTTAATGTTAGTGTATAGAAAATAATGAAGGTATTCCCGACGATTAAGAGACATATCCATTTTCGCTCACTGACCACCGACGCACGGAAATAGATGGGCTGCATGATGCTTCCACGCAGAGCTGAAATCTGACCGCACACAAGTACTGGTAAACCGCTTAGAGGATCTAAGCGGGCCCAGGCATAGGGGTGTGAGTCGGACCATCCGTGTTTATAAACCATATTGGTTTCATTGGGCGACAGAGCCTGAGATGTGATTTCATCTCAATGTCGGGTAAAAGTCCCACAAAATTGGAAGCAACGTCTCCAAAATGACCTATACAGTGTTGACGGGGACGTTAAACCTCAAATCAAACAAACAAAGCATTCGTTTCAAGCAGGTACACAGAATTGAAGGCAGCGTCTCCAAAATGGCTGAAATATTGTTAACGGGGAGGTGAAACCAAAATACAAACAACCATACACTGATTTTGTCAACATGAACACATTGTGCACCCTCGGACCACCAGCAGAAAGACATATTCCCGACCTAAAGAATGTGCTACCCGGAAAGCGTATTGTGTATGCAAGGTAGACAATATGCTCTTCGAGGTACCACATTATGTTGGGGAAGGGGGGGTGGGGGGTTGGTGATATCGTGGCTCCGTCCAGAAATATAAAGCGAAAAAAGTACTTACTGTAGCCCCAGAATACTGAAAGAAAAAATTTTCATGCACCGGTGCTTCGTGTGTAGTATTGGAGTGTCCATGGTGACCGTGATGAGTCGTATTTTGGTGGCCATGATGGTGGTGAGTTGTATTGCGGTGATTATGGTGCGCCTTCGTTGTGAGCAGGGCAGTCAATGGGGTCGCCGTGGCAGCCTAGAAAACCATTAATACAATGATACAGTAAAATTTCTATATCAAGACCACCTTTGGGGCTGTTAAAAAGTGGTCTTTAAGACCACTTTTGAACAGTCCCTAAGATGGTGTCTAACCAGAGGACACTGTCACGTGATGCAGAAAACATAAATAAAGAATAACCGCAGCCTACGAAATAAGCTTTTAAAAGCAGAATTAGTTTTAATCTTAGGTGGTCTAAATAGCGGAATTTCACTGCATCTTTAATCCACTCACTTTTGTATTCCGGACAGTGGCCTCCTTCAGAAGATGTAAACAAAAAAAATGTAAAATAAACAGAAAAACCACACCGCTGAAGTTGCCATCATTTTTCCTTGAAATTGCCTTCTTCAGTAAAAAAAAAAAAAAAAAAAAAAAAAACAAGTACAAAGCTGAAGTCGCCATTTGGCCAGTACCCAGAAACAAGAAGACCATAATGGCCCTGGATCGCTTATCTGAGCCATACTGTACAAATGATTCGGTTGGTAATTTAAGGTGGAGTGAAGGGTTTAAGCAATTTCGGTTGGCAGTGACCCAAGGGACATTTCAGAAAAAAATATTTCAAAATCAGTCTAGCTATTTAGGAGAAGAAGTCATTTTAAGCGTTGTATATATTTTAGTTATGGTGACTATTATGTTCAGTGGAGCTAAAGAATTGTGAGCAATTTTTGATGATGATGGTACCAAAACTGTGGCCTCAAGATTGTTCACAAGGTTTTCTTATGATAAGACTTACTGACCTACTTTCTGATCCAACATGACCCATATTCAAACAAGGCCAA
Organism: Lucinisca nassula; assembly: GCA_963580285.1. NCBI lineage: Eukaryota > Metazoa > Mollusca > Bivalvia > Lucinida > Lucinidae > Lucinisca > Lucinisca nassula. The sequence goes on from OY757014.1 coordinate 60,271,275, forward strand.
GATAGTTTTAAGTTGGTAATTCTGAGCAAGTTTGATGATACTTAAACGGCCTCTAGAAAGCTCACAATTTTTCTATGATTTGACCTACTGACCTATTTTTGACCCGAAATGACCTATATTCAAACTTGGCCGAGATATTGTCGGGATGGTCATTCTGAACAAGTTTGATGATGATTGGACCATAACTGTGGCCTTGAGAGTGTTCACAAGATTCTACTATGATTTGACTTTCTGACCCACTTTTGACTGGACATGATTGTTACGAGATGGAATAGGAAACCTCTCTGGTGCTTATGCACATCTAAATTATTTTAGTAGATATATGGTAGGGCGGTGCGAGTGAAATATTTTAGGTGAAATATGGTACGCAAACTGTGCGGCTCCATGAACAAGTCATGCACATATCATACGATGTATGCATGAGTGGTTTATAGAGAGCTGTTTTTACAATACAGGGGGCCGCTAAAAGGCCGAGTCCTATAGAATTTGCCTAAAAATCGCCAACCGCCAAATTGTGCCATATATGATTTTTATTCCCGTCACGTGTTGTGTGGGTGTTCGTTTTGACAGGAGTCATGTCATTGATTATAGGGTCGTTTCATCAATTTTTCCTATGGGAAATATACTATTTGAACGCAAATCCATTATCTACTCGATTTTTGCTATCTGGCTTTGTTTGTGGCCGGTATCTCCACCTCGCCACGAATTGAGCAAGGTAATACGAGTAGGCATGATTTTCTGGTAGTATTCATAGATATATAAACCCTGAAAAAAGCGGACACTTTAGCAGCAGGTCAAGTTGTAAGAGTGAACACAACATTGTGACGGGGAAATAGAAAGTATATTGAAAGGTATGTTAAATCTATGTTTAGTATTATTTTTGTATGAACATGCTTGTAGGTTTTGGAGGGGTTTACTTCTAGTATACCCCAACTTTCTGAAGCCTATTCTGAATTCACTGTTGTGGCCTGTAGTGATTAGGCTACTAGCTTTGCCAGCTAGACGTCGCAGAATTGATCCCAGGCTTCTCCAGTAGTAGAATGAGTCTTTCTAAGTGAGGTCCCGTCTCATGCTGACCCTAGATGTTGGTGAGACGTAAAGTTTGGACACCCGCTCATTCTGGATTCATTTAGGCTTTTAGACCCCTTTTGTAGAATGTAATTAATAAACGCCGGGTCACTTGTTTGATCCATGACTTGTGACTAGCTGTGGTTAGAAAACCGTGGTTCCGTCCCAATATGATATTAGGTGTAGAGGGGACGTAAACTTAAGACGGGTTTAACCACATCTTCATCATCAGGGCAAACTCTTACAAGAGCCTGTTGGGTTATCCGTGATGATGAACCGTAATGAATTTTATTTTACAAGCATGTTCACAAGCATGTTCACGTTGATTAGAAATAATTTTGTTCAAGAAGAATTACGAGTTCATTTTGTAATGATGCCGTTTTTGTCTGATAACTCAGTTTGTGCATGTATGTACATATAAAGAACGTGATGATAAGTGGGAGTGTTTGGTCGCCACACGTCATAACGGCCTGAGCGGCGGGGATGACGTCAGCTGCGTCATCGGCGTCGCGAGGACGGTTGTGACGGGGTGCCTACCAAATACAGAGAGAATTTACGGCAAACAGTGTTGGCCCTTATGAGACACTAACAAATGTGGTGGATTATAGATGAAAATCTTCTGTTGTAGTTTCTATCTGTTATTAATGTATTGAATTTGTGAATAGCTATATTTGTGAGCCGTGTCGCGGAGAAGGATATGAAATAGAGATTGTTATGTTTCCTGTAATTGGCAGCTGACCAGGTAGCGCAAAGGCGTGGTCTGTTCAATTGCCTCTTACTTGTGATAATGTAGTGAGCACAAATTTGATGAGTATCATGCTCAGTAGTAGTGAGCATTAATTGATTTCTGTAGTGCTCAGTAAGGAAACATGAACTTTGAGTATTATTGTGTCAAGCGCTGGGTGCTGATAATTTGATGCACAGTCAAGTTGAGTTCTGCTGTACGGTTATTTGTCGCATGCACTAATCAGCCTGTATGTCTGGTCGGCGCATGCGCAATAACGGTATATGCATGAACATATTCTTACTTCTCCGGGAGGGGGATCATGATATAGCATGTATGTTTTGTGACTCGTTTCTAGTCCCGTTATCGTAATTTGCAGGCACAACAATGTGTGACCTGCTGCTCCCTGCTTCATAGCAGCAGGTACTGGTACGACGCTAGGCGTTAGGGTCCAGCAAGGGCGGACAGACCGCCGTAATCAGCGCCTACCAGGATAGAAGCAGATTCTTCTAAATCATTGTTCGTTGTAAACAAATGTGATCATGGAAGAGGTCAACTTACCTTATTTGGACGATCACTAAACGTCTGATCAGCAAACGTGATCGCTAATCCTAGGATTATCAACTATGTTGATAGACTAGTTTTACTAGTTCGCGAGAGGAAGTGTCACGCGAGTGGGGGATTCACCCTAAGTTATAAACTGGCCAGTCGCGTCTTGTGTTGATTCTTTTTTTTTTGTTTTTCTTGTTTTTGTTGTTTGCTTCTGTAGGTATTCACGTCACCCGTTCCGAGCACAGAACAGTGTTTTGCCTTCGGAGCGGACGTCGTGAGTTGGCTACAGAAGCAACAATTTGTGATGTTTTGTGTTAGTAAGTGTTGTATGTAGATACTGTAAATAATTCATGTCATTCATTTAACATCTTTCTTGTGCCTTACCCCAAAGCTGCCCGTACACCTGTCAGAGATCACGCTCGGTTGTCTTGTCAGCATGGGGGTTTGCGGGACGCCGTAAACCCACATGTAACATTTGGTGTCAGTGAAGTGAGGATTTGATCTCTGGCTGGTGTTCCCGGCTGTGGAACAGCACATTGATACTCTGAATCATCAACTTTAGAAAAAAAAAATAATGCATTGACAGCCACATTTAGAAATTAACTTTAATCTTCCTTCCTGCGTTGATGAAGTGCGAAACCCATGTATTCAACTGAATGGATACTGACAAGTCGATAATTTCTGAGCAGGAAGGCAAGGCAAACCCCACTTTTTCTTGGTAACGAAAAACTTAAGTAGACCCAACTTAATTGTGTTACCTGACATTCTACTAAGTTAAATTGGAGTTACTAATTGATCTTACCCACACATGGTTCTGACGTAGTGACGTTAACAATTTACTGACGTTGACATAACGGTAGCGTTAATATTTACGCTGTGGCTTGAGGTTAGGTATGACGTAATAGAAACATTAATGGTGACTTGTTATGATCGGAGTTTTGTAATGTGATAAAACTTCGGATTGTAGCATTTTACTGTAAACGTCGTCAGTTTATGACGTCATATTAGACTACCAGTACGCAACGTCATACTTTGCTGAAAGCATTTGACATTTCAAATCGCGTGTGCTTTAATAACTAACATTTTAGTTAGATTAACGCGTATAACACATATCTTAACGTTTTAGTTAAGCCCATTCAATCATCACTGATCATAACTGATCAGTTTATAGTGGTTTTGATAGTAACGTGAGATTTACGTTATCAATAATGGAGCGTTTAATGCAAATGGGAAAGGACTTAGGTTATGAGGGGAAGGAGTTACAAGGTTTTGTTAAAGAGCAGCAAGATATTGAGCGGGCAGAAAGGCAAGAGCAAAGGGATTTAGAAAGGTTAAGGTCTGAAGAAAAGGAAAAGGAAAGGGCACATGAACTAGCTAAGTTAGAAGTAGAAGAAAAGGAAAAGGAAAGGGAGGAAAAGGAAAAGGAAAGGGCACTTGAACTAGCTATGTTGCAGGTTAATAAGGAACTTGATATGGCACGCATTAAGACTGAAAGGGAGGCAAAAGAGATTAGTGAGGCCCATTTAGAACAAATAAAACATGGGTTTGAGCTACAGCACCAAGAATTAAGGAATCAGTTAGAAATGCAGAGAGCGAAGCTCGAGCTAGAATTGGAAAAGCAAAAAGCTGAGAAGGTGGCTCATGCCCGGGATCCTAAGTTACCTTATTTTGAAGAGGGTAAAGATAAAATGGATAGTTATTTATCTAGGTTTGAGAAATATGCTACGGCTAATAAATGGGATAAGAGTGTTTGGGCCGCGTATTTAAGTGCATTGCTCAAAGGGCGCGCACTTGATGTATATGACCGGTTGTCAAATGAGGATGCGGCGGATTATGAAAAGTTAAAGGACGCTTTATTAAAGAATTTTGACATGACAGAGCGCGGATTTAGGAAGCAGTTTCGTTATAGTAGGCCCGAGAAATCAGAAACGTTCATACAGTTCAGTAGTAGACTGAGAAGTTATTTAGAAAAATGGCTTAATATGGCAAAGATAGAAAAATCTTTTCCGGCTGTCTGTGATTTCATGGCAAGGGATCAGTTCCTGGAGTCATGTAATAGAGAACTGTATGTACATCTGAAGCCAAAACAGTTTGGTAATTTAGATGAAATGGCTAGGGAGGCAGATTTGTTTGCAGAAGCGCGCGGGGGCGTATATAGTTGCATTAATAAGGGGCAACGCGATAATAGAGGCGCAGCGCAGGGGAAACAGGACAAAGTTGACTCGAACAAACCGAGTGGTAGACCGGATATCAAGTGTAGCATATGCGGTAAGGGGCATTTAACAATTAAATGTTTTAAGAACCCCGACAGGAAACAATTGTATAGCGCAGAGGTAGGAGCAACTGGAGTTGGTGATAGCGGTGTTAAGGAAAATTTTAACACGCGCGTAGAGACTCAAGGTTCTCAGGTTAAGAATGAGAATACGCAGAATGTAGGTCGTGGTTATACACGTGGTCGTGGTAATTTTAGAGGGTCTTTTCGCGGACGCGGTAAAAATAATAGCACACCACGTGGCGCAGCACACCAAGTTAGTTTTTGTCAGACGGAAGTAACTAGGAAAAGTGATGAGATTGGAAGTATTTTTGAAAATAAGGTTGGTGATCCTTTGATTTCGGATAGGGAGGAGTTTAGTAAGGAAACTAGGGAAGGTGTCTGTTACTTCTTAAAGGCAAGGTTACCGACGGCACAAGGATTGGTTAATAATAAAAAGGTGGTTGTATTAAGAGATACTGGGTGTACAGGCTGTGTCGTTCGGAGAAGTTTGGTTTCGGATAGTCAGTTAATAGGGAAGGAATCAAATGTTACGTTGATTGATGAATCCACACAAAGGTATCCTTTGGCAATGATTGACATTGATTGTCCTTTTTTCACTGGGAAAACTGAAGCTTTGTGTATGGATGATACGTTGTACGATTTGGTTATCGGTAACATTGATGGATCAAAACTTCCTGATATGTCTCATTTCTCAGCTGCGGCTGTAACTAGGTCTCAAACTAGGCAGGATGAGAAGCCTTACAGAAAACTTAAGGTTCCCGATCAGATCATTAACGATGACAAGGAGGCTTTCAAGCAAGCTCAGGTTGATGATCCGACTTTGGAAAACATCAGGAAAAGGGTTGTATCTGGGAACAAGACTGTGAGTCGTGGTTTAAACCGAGGTGAAACTAGGTTTATTGAGAAAAAAGGTTTGGCATATAGGGAGTTCACCAAGGGTAACAAAGTCTCTTTCCAACTTGTGGTCCCTCAAAGTTTCCGAGGAAAGGTGTTGAAACTGGCTCATGAAACGCTTATGTCTGGACATATGGGTATTAGGAAGACATTGGATAGAGTTGTAACTGAGTTTTACTGGCCCGGTATTTGCGGTGATGTCGCTAGATTTTGTAAATCTTGTGATATTTGTCAGAGAACTATTCAGAAAGGTCGGGTCACTAAAGTACCTCTAGGAAAAATGCCATTGATTGATACGCCATTTAAGAGGGTGGCAGTGGACATAGTTGGTCCAATTGAGCCTCGATCTGATAGGAAATCTCGGTATATTTTAACCATGATAGATTATGCGACAAGGTATCCAGAGGCGATAGCTTTACCGAGTATTGAGACGGAACGTGTCGCGGAAGCGCTTATTGAAATGTTTAGTAGGGTTGGCATTCCTGATGAAATGTTGACTGATTGTGGATCACAGTTTACTGCTGAGGTAATGAAGGAAGTCAGCAGACTTCTTTCTCTTCAACAGTTAACGTGTAGTCCGAGACACCCAATTTGCAACGGACTGATAGAGCGTTTCCACGCTACGTTAAAGCAGATGTTACGTCGCATGTGTGCTGAACGTCCAAAAGATTGGGATAAATATCTTCCAGCTTTATTATTTGCGGTAAGGGAAGTCCCACAAGAGTCTTTAGGATACTCCCCTTTTGAGTTGTTATATGGACGTAACGTCAGAGGTCCAATGGCAATATTAAGAGAATTATGGGCTGAGGAGGTACGCGATGAGCAAGTTCTTTCGACGTATCAATACGGTATTGAGCTTAGGGAACGGTTAGAGCAGACATGCAAATTAGCGCGTGATAATTTAAAGAAGGTTCAGATTAAGCAGAAAGCTTATTATGATAAAGGCGCGAGGTCGCGTAAATTTGACGTCGGCGACAAAGTACTGTTGTTACTACCGACAGACAGTAATAAAGGTCAGAAAGAAAGGTCCTTATGAAGTTGTTGAGGTAGTGAACAGAATGGATTATAAGATTGACGTCAATGGAAATGTTAACACATATCACGCTAACATACTGAAGCAATATGTGGAACGTCAAAATGTGACGTCACATTGCTTGCTTTCTGTAGAGTCCACTCCGTCAACTGAAAATGATGACGTTGACGAATTCTCATTGGAAGATTGCGCTTTTCCTACTGCAAAGCAACCAGAGACGTTTAAGGACGTCAATATTTCAGAAATGTTAACGCAGGATCAGCGTAAAGAAATAGAGACGTTGATAAAAGAATACCCGGACGTACTGTCCAGTGTACCTGGATGAACTGACCAAATAGAACACGACATAAAGTTGCTGACGACGGAACCAGTGAGGTCAAAAGGTTATGCCATACCATATAAAGTACGGGATGTAATGGAAAAGGAAATTCAAGATATGTTAGATTTAGGAGTTATTGAGCCATCAATATCTCCATATTCATCCCCTGTAGTACTTGTCCCTAAAAAAGATGGTTCGGTGCGGTTCTGCATTGACTTCCGTAAACTTAATAAGGTGACGGAGTTCGATGCAGAACCAATGCCAAATATGGAGGAGGTTATAAATAGAATGTCGGGGCACAAATACTTTAGCAAATTAGATTTGTCAAAAGGTTATTGGCAGGTAAAAATGACGTCTAAGGCAAAACCCCTAACTGCGTTCGAAACCCCCAAAGGCTTGTTTCAATTCAAAACTATGCCCTTCGGTTTGGTAAACTCAGGAGCAACATTTTGCAGGTTGATGAGAAAGATTCTGTCCGAACTTTCTAACGTTGATAGCTTCGTTGATGATATGTGGATCTTTACCGAAACTTGGAAAGACCACTTGACGTCATTACGTGAAGTTTTGGATAGACTTAGGACAGCCAAGTTGACGGCAAAACCTTCCAAGTGTATGATTGGGTATAGTAGTATCGAATGTCTTGGTCACAGTGTAGCTGCTCAGTCAGTTAGACCGCAAGAAGACAAGATACAAGCTATAAAGGATGCTCCTCGACCTTCTACTAAAAGACAAATAAAGTCATTTCTTGGCTTGGCTGGTTTCTACCGCCGTTTCATTCCAAATTTCTCATCTATTGCTTCCCCTTTGACAGATTTAACTAAGAAAAGTAGACCAAACAAGATCACAGACTGGCAGGACCATCATGAAAAGGCTTTCCAGACCCTGAAGAATAGACTCACGTCTAGTCCTATTCTTCGTCTTCCTATCTTTCATGATGGGAATCCGTTCATACTCCGGACGGACGCTTCTGATGTTGGTATAGGAGCCGTTTTGCTCCAAGAATTTGAAGGGGAAGGACGACTTCCCATTGCTTATGCCAGCAAGAAACTTTTGCCTCGTGAGAAAAACTATTCTGTAATAGAGAAGGAATGTTTGGCTATTATCTGGGGTGTTGAGAAATTTCGCAAGTATCTTTACGGAGTAGAATTCCTGCTTGAGACAGACCACAAACCCTTGTCTTATATGCAAACAGCAAAAGTTCTCAATCCTCGAATTATGCGTTGGGCAATGAAACTACAGCCGTATAGATTTCGGATTGTTGCAATTCGGGGCCAAGAAAATTTGGGGGCAGACTACCTTAGTAGGTAATTCTTCGCACGGTCGTTGTGTAAATAGCTGTCTTGTTTAGATAGGTTCATCCTATTCCATCTCTATACACAAAGAAAAAACATTTCTGATTGTTTTTTCTCCAAAAGGGGAAACCTTTGTTACGAGATGGAATAGGAAACCTCTCTGGTGCTTATGCACATCTAAATTATTTTAGTAGATATATGGTAGGGCGGTGCGAGTGAAATATTTTAGGTGAAATATGGTACGCAAACTGTGCGGCTCCATGAACAAGTCATGCACATATCATACGATGTATGCATGAGTGGTTTATAGAGAGCTGTTTTTACAATACAGGGGGCCGCTAAAAGGCCGAGTCCTATAGAATTTGCCTAAAAATCGCCAACCGCCAAATTGTGCCATATATGATTTTTATTCCCGTCACGTGTTGTGTGGGTGTTCGTTTTGACAGGAGTCATGTCATTGATTATAGGGTCGTTTCATCAATTTTTCCTATGGGAAATATACTATTTGAACGCAAATCCATTATCTACTCGATTTTTGCTATCTGGCTTTGTTTGTGGCCGGTATCTCCACCTCGCCACGAATTGAGCAAGGTAATACGAGTAGGCATGATTTTCTGGTAGTATTCATAGATATATAAACCCTGAAAAAAGCGGACACTTTAGCAGCAGGTCAAGTTGTAAGAGTGAACACAACATTGTGACGGGGAAAGAGAAAGTATATTGAAAGGTATGTTAAATCTATGTTTAGTATTATTTTTGTACGAACATGCTTGTAGGTTTTGGAGGGGTTTACTTCTAGTATACCCCAACTTTCTGAAGCCTATTCTGAATTCACTGTTGTGGCCTGTAGTGATTAGGCTACTAGCTTTGCCAGCTAGACGTCGCAGAATTGATCCCAGGCTTCTCCAGTAGTAGAATGAGTCTTTCTAAGTGAGGTCCTGTCTCATGCTGACCCTAGATGTTGGTGAGACGTAAAGTTTGGACACCCGCTCATTCTGGATTCATTTAGGCTTTTAGACCCCTTTTGTAGAATGTAATTAATAAACGCCGGGTCACTTGTTTGATCCATGACTTGTGACTAGCTGTGGTTAGAAAACCGTGGTTCCGTCCCAATATGATATTAGGTGTAGAGGGGACGTAAACTTAAGACGGGTTTAACCACATCTTCATCATCAGGGCAAACTCTTACAAGAGCCTGTTGGGTTATCCGTGATGATGAACCGTAATGAATTTTATTTTACAAGCATGTTCACAAGCATGTTCACGTTGATTAGAAATAATTTTGTTCAAGAAGAATTACGAGTTCATTTTGTACTGATGCCGTTTTTGTCTGATAACTCAGTTTGTGCATGTATGTACATATAAAGAACGTGATGATAAGTGGGAGTGTTTGGTCGCCACACGTCATAACGGCCTGAGCGGCGGGGATGACGTCAGCTGCGTCATCGGCGTCGCGAGGACGGTTGTGACGGGGTGCCTACCAAATACAGAGAGAATTTACGGCAAACAGTGTTGGCCCTTATGAGACACTAACAAATGTGGTGGATTATAGATGAAAATCTTCTGTTGTAGTTTCTATCTGTTATTAATGTATTGAATTTGTGAATAGCTATATTTGTGAGCCGTGTCGCGGAGAAGGATATGAAATAGAGATTGTTATGTTTCCTGTAATTGGCAGCTGACCAGGTAGCTCAAAGGCGTGGTCTGTTCAATTGCCTCTTACTTGTGATAATGTAGTGAGCACAAATTTGATGAGTATCATGCTCAGTAGTAGTGAGCATTAATTGATTTCTGTAGTGCTCAGTAAGGAAACATGAACTTTGAGTATTATTGTGTCAAGCGCTGGGTGCTGATAATTTGATGCACAGTCAAGTTGAGTTCTGCTGTACGGTTATTTGTCGCATGCACTAATCAGCCTGTATGTCTGGTCGGCGCATGCGCAATAACGGTATATGCATGAACATATTCTTACTTCTCCGGGAGGGGGATCATGATATAGCATGTATGTTTTGTGACTCGTTTCTAGTCCCGTTATCGTAATTTGCAGGCACAACAATGTGTGACCTGCTGCTCCCTGCTTCATAGCAGCAGGTACTGGTACGACGCTAGGCGTTAGGGTCCAGCAAGGGCGGACAGACCGCCGTAATCAGCGCCTACCAGGATAGAAGCAGATTCTTCTAAATCATTGTTCGTTGTAAACAAATGTGATCATGGAAGAGGTCAACTTACCTTATTTGGACGATCACTAAACGTCTGATCAGCAAACGTGATCGCTAATCCTAGGATTATCAACTATGTTGATAGACTAGTTTTACTAGTTCGCGAGAGGAAGTGTCACGCGAGTGGGGGATTCACCCTAAGTTATAAACTGGCCAGTCGCGTCTTGTGTTGATTCTTTTTTTTTGTTTTTCTTGTTTTTGTTGTTTGCTTCTGTAGGTATTCACGTCACCCGTTCCGAGCACAGAACAGTGTTTTGCCTTCGGAGCGGACGTCGTGAGTTGGCTACAGAAGCAACAATTTGTGATGTTTTGTGTTAGTAAGTGTTGTATGTAGATACTGTAAATAATTCATGTCATTCATTTAACATCTTTCTTGTGCCTTACCCCACAGCTGCCCGTACACCTGTCAGAGATCACGCTCGGTTGTCTTGTCAGCATGGGGGTTTGCGGGACGCCGTAAACCCACATGTAACAATGATCCGTATTCGAACTTGACCGAAATATTGTTATCATGATCATTCTGAGCAAAGTTGATGATGAGTGGATAAAAACTGTGGTCTCCAAAGTGTCACAAGGTTTTTCTATGATTTGACCTTCTGACCTCTTTTTTGATCCGACATGTCCCATATTCGAACATGACTGAGATATTGTCAAGTTGATCATTCTGAGCAAGTTTGATGATGACTGGACAAAAACTGTGGCCTCTAGAGTGTACAAAATGTATTTCTATGATTAGACCTGCTGATCTATTTTTTGACCTGATATGACCCATATTCAAACTTGGCCGAGATATCGTCAAGATGGTCATTCTGAGCAAGTTTGATGATGATCCGATTCGAACTGCGGCCTCTAAAGTGTTCACAAGTTTTTTTGTTTTTTTTTATGATTTGGCATATTGACCATTTTTTTGACCTGACATGACCGATATTCAAAGTTGCATGAAGATTATTCTGAGCAAGTTTGGTGATGATATGGCCAAAACTGTCGGCCCCCGCCCATAGGGGCTTGAAGAAATATATGGGCTGCATGATGCTTCCACGCAGAGCTGAATCCGGCCCGCACACTAGTACTGGTAAACCGCTTAGAGGATCTAAGCCTGTCCAGGAACCGCGGTGCGAGGCTAATAAACCCTATTTGTTTCATTGGGCGACAGGGCTTGAGATGTCATTTCATCTCAATGTCGGGTAAAAGTCCATCAAAATTGGAAGCAACGTCTCCAAAATGACCTTTACAGTGTAGACGGGGACGTTAAACCTCAAATCAAACAAACAAATGGCCAAAACTGTGGCTTCTAGAATGCTCACAAAGTTTTTCTATGATTTGACCTTCTGACCTAGATTTTGATCCGACATAACCCATATTCAAACTTGACCTAGTTATTGTCATGATGATCATTATGATCAAGCTTGATGATTATTGGACCAAATGTGAAGTCTCTATAGTGCTCACAAGGTTTTTCTATGATTTAACCTAATGACATACTTTTTGACCCGAATTAACTTATATTGAAGCTTTTTTAAGATAATTTTAAGATAATCATTCCGAGCAAGTTTGATGATGACTGGACAGAAACTGTGACCTCTAGAGTGCTCACAAGGTGTGTCTATGATTTGACCTGCTGACCTACTTTTTGACCCGACACGACCCATATTCGAACTTGACCAAGATACTGCCATGATGATCATTCTGACTAAGTTTGATGATGATTGGACCAAACTTGTAGCCTCTAGAGCTCACAAGGAAAGTTAACGTACGCTTGAGGCACGACGAACGACGACGCCGGACATAGCACGGTGATAAAATCCCACCATGATCACCATTCAGTTGAGCTAAAATACATTGCTATCAGTTTTAAGGAAATCGATGACGATTTCAGCCGTGTAGTTTTTCCGTGAATTTTTTGTTGTTGTTGTTGTTGTTGTTTTTTTAGAAGGGCACTGAACGGAGCTGATTTTTATTTCCCTTTGGAAGACTATATTGCTATCCTTGATCGCGACATATTCGAACAGCGAAGACTCAGATCAGTTTGCATACTCAATAACATTACGATAACAAATCCGTGTGACATTGCGCACTCTTTAATTGCTCCCAAACGATTATTTTTTCTATGAAATTTTGTGATTTTTCCTTATCTTTACTCCAAACATAGGCTGTGGGTGCTCGTTAGAACCGCCTCAATGAGGCGGTTCTAACGAGTACCCACACCCTATGCCTTGGAGGCGAAATTAGAAAAATAGTGTTTACCCTTGTAAACCCCCAGTTTAGTCTCTGTAAAGAGTGGGGTATAGACGGATTTTCGTTACACGGCTTTATTAACCTGATGAATACAGCCATCCCTGGCTGCACGAGAAAAATTTCACGCAGAGATTAGTTTATACTAATTTATTTTAGTTCCATTGCCATGATTGAATCGCTCTCGAACACTCATTCCGGGTGTTTTCACGCGCGGGAATGAGAGGCAGTGGCTTTTACACCACTGCTACCCATGAACACCTGGGCAGAGATCGTGCGCATCCGAACTGAGTCTTCGCTGTGCTCATATGTCTTAAAACACATTTTCGCTTCACACAATTGTAAAAGTTGAACCAGAATAAACTACAAATTGGCACAAATCAAAATAATCTTTGTCTACACCAGTCTCTTGGGCGTCCAAACCGGCCCCGATAGCTCAGTTGGTAGAGTGTCCGCTCCGGGGAACGGGAGGTAACGGGTTCTATCCCGGGCCACGACATACCAAAGTCGTTAAAAATGGTATTAGCTGCTCCTCGCTTGGCACTCAGATTCAAAACATATCAAAACACTGTAGATCCTCCCAACGAGCTGTTTCATCAGGATCAGCACTGTTTATCTCCTGCGACTGATTTTCACTAAACCCATTTTGCAAAACCGAATGTCATCAACTTCGAAAATGAAACTCAGCGGACACAGAACGTGTACACATATATATTTTATTTTTGTTTCATTACGTATTATCTTACGGTTTCCTGTCTGCCATTTTGCCATTACTGGTTAAGCAATTTTGGAAGAAGGGTGCCTAAGTAAGATTCCTGTGAAATTATTTAAAAGCCCATCCATCTGTTTAGGAGTCATTGGGACTATAAGTTGTTTAAACGGTTTTTATTTTTTTATTATTTTTTTTTTTTTTCAATTTGTAGCTCTGGTAGCCATCTTGTTCATCGGTGCTTAAAGGTTAGAGGGGCACCCAAGAAATATTCCTGTGCAATTATTTCAATATTCATTCACCGGTTTTGGAATAGAAGTTGTATAAACATTTTTCTATATTTATCTCTGACCGCCATCTTTTTCGTCCGATTGGAACAATTTGATCAATTTTGGTATAGAGTTACCAACGTTTCAAAAAACCTATCCACTGGTTTATGAATAGAAGTTGTTTAATCCATTTTGGACCAGAAACCAGAAACGGGTACCCGGGCAAACAGTGCAGGCCCAGATCAGACGCTGCAGAACGCGGCGTCTGATCAGGGCCGACACTGTTTGCAAAAGGTCAACCATTTTCCAAATGCATTTTGAAGAAAACACAACCTGAAACCTCTTAATTCTGAAATGAAGTACTCCTGCTATTTATAAGGTGGAAGATTCCATTTGGTACAAAAGGGTTAAACGCGTTTCTATTTTAAATCTGGCGGCCATCTTGTTCGTCGGAGCGGAATGCTTTGAGGGATCACACAAGGAACATTTCTGTGAAACTGTTTCATAGTCCATCCACCGGTTTAGGAGGAGAAGTCAATTAAAGGTTTTCTATTTTTAGCCCTGGCAGCCATCTTGTTTATCAGAACAGAACGGTTTGAGCTTTTCTATTTAGCCCTGGCGGCCATCTTGTCCGTCGGAGAGGAATGGTTTGAGCACTTTTGGTAAGAGATCACCCAAGGAACATTCCTGTAAAAAATTATTTCAAAATCCACCCACTGGTTAAGGAGGAGAAGTCATTTAAAGGTGTTTCCATTTTTAGTTTTAGTGGCCATCTTGTTCACGTGATCGGAACAGTTTGAGCTCTTTTGACAGAGGGGAACCCAAATGACATTCCTGTGAAACTATTCCAAATCCATCTGCTAGTTTATTCGTTTAAATGTTGTTTCTTTTTTTTTTTTTCTTTTTTTTTTAACGCTGGTGGCCACCTTGTACACAAGAGCGGAACAATTTGAGCAATTTTGGTATAGGATCATCGTGAAGCTATTTTAAAATTCATCCACTTGTTAAGGAGGATAAGTCGTTTCAAGGTTTTTCAAATTTTAGGTCTGGTGGCCATCTTGTTCTGCCGAGCAGAACGGTTTCAGCAATTTTGGTAGAGGGTCACCCAAGAAACATTTCTGTGAAACTATTTTAAATACCATCTGCTGGTTAAGGACAAGAAGTCGTTTAAAGTATTCTATTTTTAACTCTGGTGGCCATCTTATTCATTCGAGTGGATAGGCTTCAGCAAATTTGGTAGACGGTCACCCAAGGAACATTCCTGTGAAATTATTTCAAAACCCACTGGCTAATGAGAGAAGAAGTCATTCAAAGGTTTTTTTATGATTATTTTAACCTAGGTGACCACCCTGTTCATCAGTGCGGAACGGTATGGACAGTTTTGTTAGAGGCTCACCCAAGGAGTGAGTGAGTGAGTTTTAGTTTTACGTCCCACCAACAGCTAAGGTCATACGGAGACGGGACCTCGGTTTAAAGACTCATCCGAAAGTCTGGAGAAGCCCGGGATCGATCCTGCGATCCCTGGTTTACAAGGCGAGTAGCATAACCACTGCACCACGGAGGCTTCTGGGTCACCCAAGGAACATTACAATGAAATGATTTCAAAATCCATCCACTGGTTGAGGACGAGAAGTCGTCAAAAGGTTTTTCTATTTTTAGCTCTGGTGGTCATCTTGTTCAACCGAGCGGAACGGTGTGGGCAGTTATAGAAGAAGGTCGCACAAGGAGCATTCATGTGAAATACAGGCAAAGAAGGAGAAGCCGTTTAGAGGGGGGGGGGTATTATTTTTAGCTCTGGTTGCCCGCCTGGTCATCTAAGCGGAAGGGTTTGAGCAATTTTAGTAGAGGGTCACCCAAGGAACATTCTAGAGAAATTATTTCGAAATCTGGCCGGCAGTTTTGGAGAAGTCGTTTAAAGCAGAAGTTCACAGCGGACGCAAGCACGGACGACGGACAAAGGCCGATCACAATAGCTCACCTTGAGCACATAGACAGACTATAATGTTTATCCCAGCAAACCCCAATTTTCTTTATATGAAGTGGGCTTAACATGGATGTACATTTCATAGACTTGTTAGCATTATTGGATATCTTTGATAAAGATTAACAGCTGGGGACAGTTGTTCAAAACTAACGACGTTGTTAGTTAACGTATCGTTAAAACTTTGATCATTTATTATCGCAAAGATGCTAATATTTTGCTTTAAAATGTGAGCAGCTTTTAGAACTTTTAGAACAACTGGCCCAGTTGTTCAAAACTAACGACGTTGTTAGTTAACATGTCGCTAAAACTTTGATCATTTATTATGGCAAATATGCTTGGATATTGCTAGAACAGTTAACAATATAACGTCGAACGAGCTCGTTAAGCTAACGCTGCATTGAACAACTGGCCCCAGAACGTTAATTTGAAGGATATTCTGCGTCTGAAAAAACGGGTATATGCAATGCATCATACACGTACATGTAAAGAATATAAAACAAAAACCATTTTACCTCACATACGCACACAGCCGCCGTAGCAATACCAATGAAAACAATGATATTCATGTTCGAGGTAACCCGTATTGCCCTTGCGTTCAGCTGAACATTTAAATTATGTTATCTTATACAAGTTTGTTCTGAAATATATACCTTCAGAAGATAAGGAATTGTTACGTAAACAAAAGCACGAAATCTGACCAGAAAGAAAATAAGCTGTAGATAAATGTATGTATTGTCGTAAAGGAATGACCTTTTGGAGCAAAAATGAAAGCTCCTGATGCGTTACGGTACAAAGGACAACAAAGTTTGGCAAACTCCACGCCTCACTAAAAAAGTTGTTTTTTATTTTTTCGGCGATTTTTTTTTTTTATTTTATTTTTTTAGTTTCGCGACTAAGTTGTGAAACAGAACCTCCGAAAGGTGTCAGCCTCCAGGATTATTTGCCTTTTGCTGTAACCTGACAGACTTTAACCTTATTTTTCTTTCTATATTTTTTTTTTCGACAAAAACTAAGTCCATGGCATTATGTAAGTCACTCTATTGAAATGTAAACAAGTGACTACCCTATTTTAAACGATATCTATACTCAGCAAAAATAAGTCTCAACTTTTTTTTTTCTTTTTTTCAAACATTTTGGGTCCTGATGTTAAAGCGCATGCCAAAAACTCTTGTAGCGATATGTTTTCTTGTTTACAGGTGGTTGTTGCTGTATGCAGTGAGCCGTATTAAAACAATATAACAATCAGCATTGTTCCTTCAACGACACGGGTATGGCTCGACAATTCATTTGCTGTGTAAGCAATCTCTAACGGCTGGTGTTGCAGCTGGTGTTGTGCCGTGTGGCGGCCGTAAAACGTCTCCCCGTACATCAACCATAGTGCAGTTTATATTTTACTTTTGTTCCTTTGAGATCAGCATGAATATTCTGAGAAATCGGAAATAAATTATTGGTTTAGACTCATATTCTAGACAGGTTTTTAATTATTTGGACCCCATTTTGATTTATATCAGTCTTTGAATCGACTGCATATTCGAAATTCGCACAATTGCAGTATGTTTCCTCTGGCTTCCTTTGCCAGATCATTACAGGGTCACTGATGAAGCTTTATTAGCCCAAACTACGTAGTATGACCCATCTTCTTTCTTATGAATGTTTTCATTGCCCTTATTGGAACTCATTTTTAATTGGAGAGAATCTAATATTATATGAGCCCCGCCAAGCGAATTTGTGTCTTCGAGCATTCCGTCATGACAAATTTTAACTGCGCATGCCCAGCCATTCAGAGGGGCCAGGGATATGGCTTTCTGTCTGAAGGTTCCTCTTGATTCACTGCTTGTATGAGCGAGCAGCGAAGCTTCTGGCGAGACTGCGCGGATGCGCAGGCTCGCCTGAACCTTCGCTGCTCGCATAGGCGATAAGTACCAAAATCGCTTGACGGGGCCCATATAATGTTGGCTGGTGCCTGATGCTCTGTCTCTGGTCGGCCCATCGGAGTCTAACTGTTGGTCTTCTTTTGCTCCAGCATTTCAGTGGTTTCTTGCTGTCGAATCCTCGCCGTTGTTTTATCTCTGTGGTTGTTTGATTTTTGTGTTCATGGAGATGTTGCACTGATGCATTAGGAGGCTTTCATGCGGACTGAAAAAAATTATTTGTCTAAATCGCGACGGAAGTAAGGGCGAGGATTGTGGCCACGTAAAACGGATTTAAGCCCCTGAGTGGAATTCGTTTCACTGACCGTTCCAAGGCAGTTCTTCTGTCGCGGTTTAGTTTTGCTATGGTTTGTCTTTGAGTGTGTGTATCGCTTATATTATAATGTTTTGGATAGCCAATTGGCCATTTTGTGGGAAAGTAACTGTCCTTTTGGCTTTCCGCTATTGATGTTTCCATTAGGGTCTAGATGTTTCATGTGTGTGCTTCTTTCCCTTTGGTGTCTCTGATTGGAGCTATGGGTTAATTGTATCGATTCCTGAGCATTGCCTTCTGTTCTACTTTAAGAAAACCACAAAAGGTTGTTTTTTTTTTTTGTTTTTGTTTTTGTTTTTTAAGCAGCTTGCCGCGCTTTAGTAACGACCAGCGCAACATGACAGTTCATGACATATTAAGGGCTAGGCAAAGGTCAGTGCGTGCTTACAAGCCTTACTACGGGCATATTTAAACAAGGGCCCACAGAGCCCATATATGGGCGTTCAACTGGAGGGACGTTGTACAAAGCATTTTAGTGTTGACAGTAAAAAAAAAAACGGAAATACATGTACATGTTTCATTCAGCAAAGTAAAGACAATACAGATCATACGCCCTTGGTCTACGTATATTATCAAAATCTTTAAAATACTACACCACTCAACGTGAATTGCTGTTTTAACTCGAATATGCACCTTATGAGCATGGGAGATGTTTGAATGACCCACATAATCCTCTGGCCGGCACGATTTAGCTCTTCTGGTTTCACAAGGAAGACTGGAAGTACTTTTAACCGTTCGATTTACACATCATTACGGAAACACGGCTATACAAATACATTGTAAATTTTACCACCTAAAAAGCGAAAATTTTAGATGAAAATGTGTGATATTTTCCTTAATACTGCTCAACATAAAGATTGTGGGTACACGTTAGAACCGCCTCATCGAGGCGGTCCTAACGTGTACCCACAATCTATATGATGAGCAGAAATATGAAAAATAAGGTTTACCTCTGAAAACCCCAGTTTTACTATATAAAAGTGGGGTTCAAGGGGGTCAGAATTATATAGGCGTGTTTTCGTGATGTTCTGGAATCGGAAGCCTTCTCTCTTCTGTATTCTGATTGTTCGATCCACGCAACCACCAGTTTTGGAAGCTCTTCCAAATAACCAGAGGAAGACGCGGAAGAGAACAGGTCACGTGATTGGAAACAGCATGCATTTAGTGCAGACGACCGTTGTCCTTCTATGGTGCAGAGTGACAACTTCATTCACTTTTGCATTGCTCAAATCTGTTAAAAATGGTTATGTTTATAGAACTGGATCTGGGCTTTGTAGGGCGATTCTTCAATATTTTGTTTACCCTCTGAAATTCCGGTTCAAGCAGAGATACAACAGACAAGCACTAAACAGACGACAACTCGTCAGGTGGGACTTGTGGAAACCGAAAATTTCGCACAAACTTGAAATTACTTCTGATTGCAGTTCTGTTCAGATAACTTTGAGGTATGAAACCGTTTTGAGAAGTTGACGGACCACTCGTGAACATGTCCGTGAAATGAAGACCCCCACTAAACCCCACTTTATATAGAGAAAACTGGGTTTACGGGGGTATACATTAATTTCCGCATTTCTGCTCCAAGACATAGGTTGTGGGTACAAGACATAGGTTGTGGGTACTCGTTAGAACCGCCTCACTGAGGCGGTTCTAACGAGCACCCTCAACCTATGTTTTGAACATTTACAACAAAAATATATCACGGATTTTCATCAGAAAAACAGCCATTTTGGAAATGTGAAAAATGCACTATTAGTCACACGGGTAAGTTATTCTAATGGCTTCTCCTTCTCCACGCTCTCCCTGAAAGCGATGTTCAAAAATCAACACTGAAAAAGTTATCACCAAAAAACGTTGCAAAAAAGATAAAAAAAAAAAAAAGTGACTTCAGTGACCAAGCAATAAATTTTACGTGATAATGACTGGCACAGTCCAGCGTGAAATGAAATGAATCTCAAAATGCCAACGACGCACAAATACAAGAATTCCACCTATGGGGGCGCAAAGTCACCCAACCATGAAATGTAGGTCAAGCCTAAACATGGATGATAGCATAAAATTTGGCATCCCTAAATGCAAGTTTGTATAAAGTATCATTAATAAAGCTCTTAAAATTCTTGAGAAATGGAATTGAACATTGGTAATGCAAGTTCACAAAAACAGTAAACCATGAATATAGGTCAAGGTCAAATATTGATGCTTGCCCCTAGATGCAAGTTTTAAACCGAATACCATTAATGGAGCTCTGATAGTTCTTGAGAAATCGACTTGAACATTAGGGTGAACGATAGGGCCGTCACAATTATCGACGACTTGATGAATGAAAGGACGGACGAACGGGCGATCGTAAAAACGGACTGATATATCGCGCTATGCTTTAAATAGGCGCGCCAAAACACTACCGTAATGATTCTAAGTATTGGGATATAAAGGCAAACAGTGTACACCAAGATCAGACTGACGGAGCAGGCTGATGAGGGACAACACTGTCTGTCATTCCGTCTGCACTTTTTGGACTCCTTTTTGGATCGTGAAACAAATTTGTTAAAATTTTAGAAGACTTACAGCAATTCTAGGGGTGTTCCAATTTTTAGGATTTTACGGGTATACATCTGCAAAATTGTAAAGAAAATTGTGGTTTACAAAGCATTAGGAAAACGTGTCCGTAAGAAATAATGGCGTCCAACATGGTGTTAGAAAATGATAAACATTAGGTAAAAATTATAACATCTTAATTATTTCTGCTTTCAACATAGATTGTTGGTGCTCAATGAGGCGGTTCTAACGAGTACCCACAACCTATGTCTTGGAGTAAAGATAAGAAAAATAATGTTTACCCCCGTAAACCCCCGTTTTCCCTATACAAAGTGGGGTGTAAGGGGGTGTTCATTTCACGGAGTTGTTCACGTGACGAGGTTCATTATTGTTCTTACTTTCGTTAAAAATAGATTCTGATACTCGTTAACGAATACCTACAATCTATGTTTGGAGGCAGAACCATGGACAAAAATGTCACACAATTTCATGAGAAAACATCACGTTTTTGTCATGGTTACAAAAGTTTTTTCTTGTCAGTCACAATTTCATAATTTATTTTTAGCGAATAGTAAGTTCACTCGACACAGGATATCAACGTTATCTTTGAATGTTTGTCCCATTTTTAAACGTCTTTTGTGACAGATGTTTTCAAAACCATACGCATCTTTGATGTACAGAGATCGTGTAGACTTACCGAGATAAGGCTGAACAAGTAAAGATATGGCACAAAGTGCCATATCAAGTGACTCGATTGTGATTGCACTGTACCATTTCGGAAAGAACAGGCAATACTATTTCAGTATTAAAGCGGTTTAGTTATAAACTCATAAACTAGAATTACATGAACACTGAATTTGCAGTATCAAATTCGAGTTGTACATTTTTTGTTCTTTATTGTTGAATTCCGTGATTGTAGATCTAAATTGACGTGGAAACCTGTGTTGAATTTAACAATGTATATTTCACAGAGTTGAATTCGACCATGACTGATCAGTGATTCGCCTTAGCGAAATTATAAACCGACATGCACAATCAGCAGATAGACTGATCTTCTTTATACTTAGCACCCTACTTTCCAATATCAAGAACAACACGTTGTTATTATTATTATTATTATTATTATTATTATTATTATTATTATTATTATTATTATTATTATTATTGACGTTTGTTATCATTATTATCATTGTTATTGTTAAATGTTCTTTCCTACAAACAATATTAGCCAGGGTTTATCCACTTTATTTTCATCACGTTAATAATAATATTAATAATAATAATAATAATAATAATAGCTGAAGTAGTGGTATTAGTACAGTGATAGAAGCAGTAGTGCTAGTAGTAGTAGTTGTAGATGTGGGAGTAGTGGCAAGATAAAATTATTATTACCATCGTTTTCATGATGATTATTATTATTATTATTATTATTATTATTAGTATTATAGTAGTACTGAGTTGTGGTGGTTGTAGTATTGGGAATAGTAGTAAGAGTATACTTATTATTGTCATCCTTTTTATTTTTAAAATTATTAAATAAATAAAAATAATATTACAACATTTCGCGAAATGTAATATTATTTTTATTTAAACTCCAAACATAGCTTGTGAGTGCTCGTTAGAACCGCCTCATTGAGGCGGTTCTAACGAGTACCCACAACCTATGTAGAAGCCTCCGAGGTGTCGCGGTTATGCTACTGGCCTCATAAACCAGAGGCCGTGTGTTCGATCCCGGGCTTCTCCAAACATTCGGATGAGCTTTTAAACCGATGTTTATTTATTCATGCAATATTTAAAGAGGGTTGCTCAGTTGGCTATATGGAAGCCAACTGTGTCATCGAAATGTCACCAAGAATTCTTTCGAAAGCATTAGAATGAACTTACCAACGGCCAAGGCGGAATGCTTGTTCAGTTAGAAGCTGCCATACTCATACTTGAAAGAAACCCAAGCTAAAATCAAAGCACTGAGAGTACTGGTGGGTCGATTGTCTCTGGGTGTAGTTAGGAAAAATGGGCCTGGGCGTGGACTGTTTCGTTTTACCTTTAAACTCCTTTACTGAAAGCAAACCGTGTAGACCCAGATCAGACGCTGCGTTTTTCGGCGTCTGACCCTTAAATTCCTATACTCTATGCAAGCAGTGAAGACCCTGCGGCGTCTGATCTGGGTCTACACTGTTCGCCTAGCCCAACCCATGATTCCAGCCCAGGTTTTACAGTTAACCTTTTCACGTAAACACGCTGACCTCACTGCGATATAATTCTATAAATAATCTGCGTGGATTCCTACAAATCAGTGATAGTCACGTGGACTCCAGCACTAATAGAGGTTTTGTCCTTTATACCATTGGGTCGATTGATAAACAGTCGACCAAAAAATCAGTTTATTTGTCTTCTAACAGTTAATTACATTATCAGTAGTTTCTTTGAAACCATTTCCAGAACTACAGCGCTAATCCCAATTTGCTTCTAAATTCTTTTTTCCCAGCAAGATCCGTGCATGTAATGATCTCATTGCTGAAATCAGAGAAGTGCCATCAGTGGCTGCTTTCAAATCACGACTGAATAGAGATCTTAATAAGCCTCCTCCGTACTATAACACTGGTACACGCACAAGCCAAATTCTCCAAGCACGACTAAGATTGGGATGCAGCTCCTTAAACGCCGATCTCTATCGCAAAAATATCGTTCCAAGTCCTACATGTGAGTGAGGAAGATTTTAAGGTGCATACCACTTTTTCTTTGTATGGCATAGGCTCGATGATATTCGAAGAAGATATTTACCAGACACACTTCTAAATTACACAGTTAAAGACTTTCTCTTTGGCAACCAAAATTTAACGCTTCAGGAGAACGAACATTTTTTTTTAAAGTGTAAGAGTACATAATGAAATCTGGCACATTTTTGTAGTCCTTAGAAATGGCCATGCATTGGATGACAGGGAATCAGCCACGGTATCCTGATATTGCGCAAGAATGTTTAGCAACTGTAGCATTTGAACTAATAATATGCTTTCTATTTTATTACCAATTCAAGATCTCAGCTACTCCTATTCGGTACTTTTATTTGTGCTTTCATCTCTGTGGTTGTTTTGATTTTAGTGTTCACGGAGACGTTGCACTGATGAGTTAGGAGGCCTTCATGTGGACTGAACAAAGTATTTGTCCTAATCGCGTCGGATGTAAGGGCGAGGATTGTGGCCAGGTATAATCGATTAAAGCCCTCCACCCCCACCCACTCCAAGGTGGTTGTTTTGTCGCGGTTAATTTTTGTTATGGTTTGTCTTTGGGTGTTTGTGTTGCTTATATTATTTTATTTTGGATAGCCTATTGGCCATTTTGTGGGAAAGCCCTAGTGCTTACCGTCAAATCCTGTGTCATATATGTTAAATATTGTGTATCGTAAATGTTTACTGTAAAGTCAAATAAATACAGTTTAAACCAAATGTGAACGATTCCAACGCCGACGCCAACTGGGGGTGGAGCAGTGACTCTTCTTGGACTTCGTCCAGGCGAGTTAAAACGGTAATTTTCTAGTTCCGCTCTTGGGTACAGAAGCAAGCACCCCACGGGAGCGTTCGTTTCCTGTATGTAGTATGATGTTAAAAGTCTCTTGTAAAATAGAAATAGTATCATGACCGGAATTCTTTAAATGTTCTGCAAATAAACCAAACTCGTCAGCTGATTCCCCTGTCTCAAGTTAGTTGCTGTATACTTAAGACTTTACTTCCTGTTCTGTAAAAGGCATCGTGGATGTCGAATTCATATGTCTTTTCAATTCATGAATGAATTCTTAATGAGCTTCATTGTGGCGTAAGTAGTCATCATCAAAACAAAATGAAAGAGTTCATAATAAAGCTGCTAGATTTGTAATTAGCAATTACTGCTTTGAAACTAGGAGCATGACTGGAATACTAGGAAAATTAAGATGGGAGTCTCTCAAGAAAAGTAGAAGAGAAGTAGGCTCATACTTTTATACAAAGGTCTAAAGGGTGCTGCCAGCATTCCAACAGATGACCTTGCTCCCCCTGCCCCCCTGCTAGGCACTGTATAAATCATCATTCACTGGCGTTACATACCACTACTGCAATAACTGACATTTATAAAAGAAACTTTATTCCCTCGAACCATTAGATCCCGATTTGATCATTTCTACAGCTGAAGGTGCATAGGATAGTGTAGCCAAGTTTATCTCTTTGGCGAGAGCTAGGGACTAACATCTCATATCACAGGTCCTGGTGTTCGAATGCCATTTGATTCAATTCACCAGTTACAATTCTGATTCGAAATCTTCATAATATTTGTTCAATGTTTTCCTCCAAAACCGATTTTCCATTCACAATGAAACAAACTGTCGACCCTGACTGGTTCATTTTGATAGATAGAAGTGAAGGCAATGATCAGGAATCGAATCAGGAATCGATACAATTAACCCACAGCTCCCATCAGAGACACCAAAAGGGAAAGAAACACAAACATGAAACAACAAACCCTAATGGAAACACCAATAGCGGAAAGCCAAAAGGAAAGCTATCCAAAACAAAATAATGTAAGCGATTCAAACACTCAAAGACAAACCATAACAAAAATAAACCGCGACAGAAGAACCGCCTTGCAACGGTCAGTGAAACGAATTCCACTGGGTGGCTTAAACCGACTTCACGTGGCCACTATCCTCGCTCTTGCTTCCGTTGCGATTTAGACAAATAATTTGTTCAGTCCGTATGAAGGCCTCCCAACTCGTCAGTGCAACATATCCGTGAACACAAAAAAATCAAACAACCACAGAGATGAAACAACGGTGAGGACTCGACAGCAAGCATAATAAGTTTATAAAATGTTTTTGATCAGGAATTTCCAGGAGTCCGCTATATAATTTCCTTTGACAATATTCTTTCCTCAACTGTCTACGTAGTTTCGTTTAAGTGACTTTTTGATTGCCATAAAGTCCACTACCCGGCCCAGGTGATGCAACACGTGAATTCTTGCATTAACTCTTTACTTTGCGAGACACTTTAAAACGTGGACCCTGCAATTTCACTGTTCTTCTTGGAGCCGAGTCTATGGCTGCATATTTCAAGTACTCCCCTATATATTTTAATATTTCTCCGGGGGCCAGGGAACGTTCTACATGCAACACAGTTACATTACGACAACACACCTAATCAAATATATATATATTAAAAATTTTACACCAAAAAAATTCAGATAAAAAATTCTGATATTTTTCATATTCTTGCTCAAAATATAAACCATGGGAACTCGTAAAAACAGCCTATTTTTTATTTCTTTTCAGTTTAGTTTTTTCTTCTAGTATGCACGCCATTGTTACTATAAATTAACATTATTTGCCTTTTTTGCCTCTCCTTTCGCTTCCATTTTGTGCATCCCTTTGTTTATCGTTTGCCAAGTTGGGACTCACCTGACGGTTCTCTTCTGTCTCCATTTCGGGATAAAGGTTTGTGACGCCGGGAGAAGGGGAGGGGCACTTTTGGGTCTATCATATTTATATCGAGGCGGTCTACCTTCTCTTTGAAGACTGATCTCCCGACTATAAATAACTATTTTCCAGACCATTCTTAATTTGGTAACTAAATTTATCTATCATAATCTCTTATAATTGTACTTTATAAACTGATCAAAAATCATATTTTCTATCTGCATTAAATAAAATTCTCATAACTTCTATAATACTGTAAGATGTTACTGTGATAGTAGGACTTCTTAATCTGTGATTATTGTTACAACATGTATACTTGTGTAATTTTTCGTGATGATTTTTCTTCCACTGTTTCCTGGAACCTATGTCCAGTTCATCTTAAGGCTTACTACAGTTAAATTTCAATTTTCCTGGTTGCCATTACTGACTAGGTATCAGTACATACAACAACAGTGAGATTGCAGCTGTATGAGCAGATTGATTTGACTTCAACACTAGTCAGATTTAATACTCCAGGTTCTGAATTTAAAATGCAATCAATCTGTGGCCTACCTTTTCTGTTATGACTAATGAACACCACCAAGACAGACGATATACCGGCCCCGATAGCTCAGTTGGTAGAGTGTCCGCTCCGGGGAACGGGAGGTCACGGGTTCGATCCCGGGCCGCGACATACCAAAGTCGTTAAAAATGGTACTAGCTGCTCCTCGCTTAGCACTCAGATTTACGGGGTAGAGCTAGGACTGGTCGACCCAGTGTCAGGATGTTAAAGAGGCAGCATATAAAGGTCTTGTTCGCCCAATCTTGGAATATGGTAGTTGTATCTGGGACCCCAGTGGAATGGTCCTTAACGATGAAATTGAGAAAGTTCAGAATAGAGCTGCTAGATTTGTAACAGGCAATTACTGCTTTGAAACTGGGAGCATGACTGGAATACTTGGAAAATTAAAATGGGAGTCTCTCAAGAAAAGGAGAAAAGACAGTAGGCTAATTCTATTATACAAAGGTCTAAAGGGTGCTGCCAGCATTCCAACAGATGACCTTGTTCCCCCAGCTAGACACTGTAGAAATCACCATTCGTTGGCGTTTCAGACCCTTACTGCAAGAACTGACATTTATAAAGAGTCGTTCTTCCCCCAGAACCATTAGAGATTGGAATGCCCTTCCAGATTCGATTATTTCGACAGCTGAAGGTGCTGATGATTGTGTAGCTAAATTTACCTCTTTGGTTAGAGCTAGGGACTAACTTCCCACATCACAGGTCCTGGTGTATGAATGTCTTTTGACGTGTCACCAGCAGACGATAGACCGAGTGTTGTATGAAGATTTCGGGTATTTCCGGTAACTCTCGTAGGTTGGACGATACCGGTAATTATATTTCATTTAGTGCGCCTGCGTGAAAATGACGGAACTGATCAAAATATCGGAAAAGAAAATTCACAAAATAACCACATAATTAAAGCTATCTTCAAGCAGAAGTAAGATATAGATCAGCGGCTTCGTTACTTGACATACTGGTTTCCTCTTTTCAATAATCAAGGGGCTTGATTTCAGCCTATCAGCTGGGGAAATTAACGACAGTACAGTTATATTTTCGAACGTACCCAGTATTTCGATGCTTGAATTTGTTCTTTCTTCTGTTACTTCTTACCTCATAAGAGGACTATAGAAACTTAGCTACACTATCCTAAGTTTCTGTAGTCCTCGTTGAATCTATATACCTTCTTATAGACACATCCAAACACTATGTCATCACTCAATAATACTATTTGCCAGGACTGACCATGATGGTTGGCAGAAAACGTCTTTGCCTTTGGGTCGGGTATAAAAGCCAAGGCCGGGCCGGGCCGAGCCGCCGAGCCAACCGAAAATTTTAATTTTAGTCTCTAGATACAAGTTAGATATATATTTTGGTGAATGTGGGATTAAATTATTATAAATTAGATATAGGAGCGTGATAGCTCAGTGGTTAGTGCACTTGCCTCTGATGCTAGAGGTCCCGGGTTCGATCCCCGGCAGCGGCGATAAAATTTCGGTGTCCGAACACGCTCCATTGGCATCATTTGCAGGGATGAATGCCATAAAGTGCACCGTCCTTCGGATCGGGACGTTAACTGGAGGCCCCCTGTGCAGGGAGAACCATCCCCTCTGCAGGTTAAAGATCCCTACCGTAATTACATGATTACTGTGTAGGCTTTCATCCTGCAAAATCTGGAGTGTATGTAATATACACCTGCGGTAATGGTCAAATATGACCGACGCAGTATCAGAAGATAGATAGATAGATAGATAGATAGATATGTTATTACTACAAGTAGTTTCACGTATCTACATTGCTTATTTATCTTTTAATAACTGTTTTCCGAAATCCAGGGGTATAAAAGCCAAGGCGGCGAAAGAGTATTGACAATTCCGAATTTCTTTCAAATTCATTGGTTAAATTACTTCTTTTTGGCCTTATGATATTTGAATTTTATTATACTCATAATGTGTTCATGATAAAATTAAATATACTCACCAGAATCACCTTGTTTGATCGAATTCCTTATTTTATTTTTGTTTCTATTTTTAGAATTACCTTATTACAGGAAACGACCGAAAAGGACTCACAACGACCGAAATGATCCGAATCGAATGACGACCCATGTCAGACTGTTAAATTTATTATTCAGCAGTACACGCTAAATGCGTTTAGTCTTTGTTTGATTTGAGGTTTAACATCCCCGTCAACACTGTAAAGGTCATTTTGGAGACGTTGCTTCCAATTTTGTGGGACTTTTACCCGACACTGAGATGAAATAACTTCTCAAGCCCTGTCGCCCAATGAAACCAATAGGGTTTATTAGCATGGACGGTCCGCCTCGCACCGCGGTTCCTGGACAGGCTTAGATCCTCTAAGCGGTTTACCAGTACTAGTGTGCAGGCCGGATTCAGCTCTGCGTGGAAGCATCATGCAGCCCATATATTTCTTCAAGCCCCTATGGGCGAGGGCCGATATTAATAAGCAATAATAATACAATAGGTAAGTATCAAAACATAAATAATATGTCTAAAACATGATTAAGAAAAAGGATGAGTTTCATAAAGCTCTATATTTAGTTCCTACCATTCAGATAGTATATTTAAATGCCCTTATCATTTATCTGATATTGCCGTCCGTTGCGGTTCATTACGACGTGGCCTACATAAAACCACCAAAAATACGGTTATTACAGATACTAAAAGGAATTGACTTGAATTATTACAATAAAAGGTTAAGAAAATACTTATTTGGGGTTGTCATGTACATTTTTTCACACACTCATGTCTATTTCATTCAAATTCGATCAAAACGTACGATAAAAAACCGCCTTGACTTTTATACCCCTAAAAATTTGCAAAATTGCAATAAAACAAAAATTAGGGCACCAAAAACAACAAAAATTATGCTGAGTATCACATTTGATACAATTAACATTATCATATTAAAATTTACCACTAACATTTCTTCTTCGGTTAGAATTCCGAAAAATAAAATCTTCGGATCGGCATTTTTGGCTCGGCGGCTCGGCCCGGCGCGGCCTTGGCTTTTATACCCGACCTTGCCTTTGGCCATTTATCGCCATTGTAAATGCGATGTTATTTTCTCTAAACTTGTATTTTGTTTGGAATTGAAATGACAAAATTGACCTTTAAACTTTAATAATAGACATGTCTTGGCTAGTAATTACTGGTTTCTAGAAGATTTGAGGATGTTTCGATGATTAAATTACCTGTTAAACTTATACAGGTAACGAGGCGGGACGGTCTTAATTATTTGTAATAAAAATGCACAAAACAAATGACTAAACGCGGAAGATGCATGAATGAGCTCTAAAATATATATATCTTCTCATTTTAAGTGTAATTTGATCAATTTTCTGTGACAGTCAACTAAAATATGCCCGCTATATTGAACCTATTTACAATGTGTTTATATGGAACCAGGGGCTTTTTGCCAACCACGAAAGATTGTAATCAAAAGGGAAAGTAATTTTGCGCATGTGCAATGACAGGTAAACAAGGTCATGTGTCAAAACATTGGCTCCGTCTATACCGAGTCTATCTATCTATCTGCCAATTCACCTTATCTGCTGGGTCCTAGGCTGAAGGTTATCAGTGTTGGAAAAACAGGTAACCAGACCCCCCTGACCGTAAAAGGTCAGGGGGGTCTGGTTACCTGTTTTTCCAATATTGACAATGTGCATGCTGGGAGCCAGCAAATAATGCAAATATGGTGAATTCTGATTCTGAATACTTCTTCACAGGTGCGTTTACTAACCGGAATGGACCCAATAACCGGGGAATCGAGACAATTCATCGACAAGACAAAGTTCTGCATCATTTACAAATCGCAGGGTTTAAATACCACCCAGAACACTCATTGTGAAAGCCGACACACAAGCTAAGTTATAACTGACATCGAGGTAGTCATGTCAGTCAAGTCATCTAATCAATTGATGAGCGTGTACAAGCTCATCAACATCGAGGTAGCCATGTCATTCTAGTATCCAATCAACTGAGGGTATCAATTGATGCGCTCCTACAAGCTCATTGTGATTAACAGTCAAATTCACAATTATTATCAAAATTCGAACAGCAAAAATTCAGGGAAAAAAAGACAACATTCATGTAACTCACATAAACGAATATCCAGCTTCACTTTCCATCTTTTTCATTTTAAATATGAAAGTTTTGAATAATATTTGACCAAGTTCCCTATACATTTTCTTTTATATCATGTTTTTAAAATAGAATGCGTAATTAAGTTTATTTACGCCAGCCACCATAATATGCAGTTTAAATGGTCTCTTAATTGTCATCAATAAGCCAAAATATTGAATTAATATATTCTAAATTCGTTATTTTGATCATAAACGTGATACTAGATCATTTCATTTTCAAAACACTCTTCATTTCATCAGCTTGTGTAATTTCAACATAAGAATGGGTCGATGAATTGTCTAAAAAAAACTGTGTCGATTAGTTGTCTTGTCGATGAATTGTCTTGTTCCCATAACCAGAATGGACCTGGAATAACCGGAGTGGACCTTTATTTTTGCTCATAAGTTATAGAATTGTATGTCTTTTGATCATATTTATTCTGCTTATGAGTATAGGTTGACTTTGGAAGTATTTTACTTGCCAACCGTTGAAGGGTCGGGTATAAAAGCCAAGGCCGGGCCGAGCCGAAAATGTCGATCTGAAGATTTTATGTTTACTTCTCTTGTTATAATTAAGATATGTATTGTAGTCAGTTGGGTATCAAATTATTATAAATAACATATTTGATAACTGCACGAAGGTTTATCACTCTACATTGTTTAATTTTCTTGTAATAACCGTCTTCCGAAATCTAGGGGTATAAAAGCCAAGGCTGGGAAAAATGATAATATTTCTTAATTTAGCGCAAACTTACAGGTTAAAGTACTTCTTTTTGTCCTGAAAATATTTGAATTTGATTATTGTCATCATTTGTCCATAGAAAAATATAACAAACATATAAGACTACCTGTACAGAAGTTACTCAGCTTATCATACACCACTGACACAATATACTCCTACCAAGCTGTTGTACCTGTACAAGAACTGCTCAGCAGTACTATCATACACCACTGACAAAACTTAACACTACCAATGCTATTCTACCTGTACAGAAGTTACTCAGCTTATCATACACCACTGACACAATATACTCCTACCAAGCTGTTGTACCTGTACAAGAACTGCTCAGCAGTACTATCATACACCACTGACAAAAAAAATAACACTACCAATGCTATTCTACATGTACAGAAGTTACTCAGCTAATCATACACCACTGACACAATATACTCCTACCAAGCTGTTGTACCTGTACAAGAACTGCTCAGCAGTACTATCATACACCACTGACAAAACTTAACACTACCAATGCTATTCTACCTGTACAGAAGTTACTCAGCTAATCATACACCACTGACACAATATACTCCTACCAAGCTGTTGTACCTGTACAAGAACTGCTCAGCAGTACTATCATACACCACTGACAAAAAAAAAAAAAACACTTCCAAGGCTATTCTACCTATACAGAAGTTACTCAGCTTATCATACACCACTGACACAATATACTCCTACCAAGCTCTTGTAGCTGTACAAGAACTGCTCAGCAGTACTATCATACACCACTGACAAAAAAAAATAACACTACCAATGCTATTCTACCTATACAGAAGTTACTCAGCTTATCATACACCACTGACACAATATACTCCTACCAGGCTCTTGCACCTGTACAAGAACTGCTCAGCAGTAGTAGCATACACCACTGACAAAACTTAACACTACCAATGCTATTCTACCTGTACAGAAGTTACTCAGCTTATCATCAACCACTGACACAATATACTCCTACCAAGCTGTTGTACCTGTACAAGAACTGCTCAGCAGTAGTAGCATACACCACTGACAAAACTTAACACTACCAATGCTATTCTACCTGTACAGAAGTTACTCAGCTAATCATACACCACAGACACAATATACCGGTACTCCTACCAGGCTCTTGTACGGGTACAAGAGCTCATCAGTAGTACTGTCATACATCACTGACAAAACATAACTCTACCAGTGCTCTTCTACCTGTACAGGAACTACTGAGTAGTACTGGTATACACCACAGACATCATATAACCCTACAAGTCTTCAGTAGTACTATCATTTGACAAAGACATCATTTACCCATACATGTACCAGTGCTCTTGTATCTGTACAAGAAGAGCACTAATAGTGGTATAGAATCATGAGTGTATGTGGTGTATGCACCTAGCAGTGTTCTTCTACTTCTTCTGCGTGGAAGCATCATGCAGTCGGATGGGTGCGGGCAAATTTACGTACCAGTGCTCTTCTATCTGTACAAGAGCTCATCAGTAGGCCTATCACACACAACAGGCATGATATGCCCCTACCAGTACTCTTTTACATGTAAATAAGCTTATCAGTAGAACTGTCAAACACCGCAGACATGATATACCCTATCAGTGCTCTTCTATCTGTACAAGAGCTCTTCAGTAGTATTATACACGTAACACCATTGAAAAATATACTCTCACCAGTACTATTCAGCTCTTCAGTAGTACTATCATACAGCACTGACACAATATACCAATACCAGTGCTCCACTACCCATACAGGAGCTCCTCAGTACCAGAGACATCATATACCCCATACTCATGCTATTCTACCTTTACAAGAGCTCCTGAGTAGTAGTTTTTTTTTTTTTTTTTTTTTTTGGTTTGGGTTTTACGGCCCTTTCAAGATTATTTCACTCATATCGAGCCGATCGTTAATCAGAGGTGGGCGAAAACCGGAGTACCCGGAGAAAAACCACCTGACCTTCCGTTGCAGAACTTGGCGTCTCACACGTGGCCCGAGCGAGGCTCGAACCTACGGCGGTGAGAGACCTAATGACTAAGAGTCAGCGCTCTTATCCACTAGGCCACGGAGGCCCGTCCTGAGTAGTAGTACTACTAGCATACACCATGGAAATGATATACCCTTACCAGTGCTTTTCTACCTGTAGTAAGAACTCAGTAGTAGTGTCATATACTATAGACATTATGATGTCCCTACATATACAAGAGCTCTTAGGTAGTATTATCATACACTACAGACATAATATACCCCCTACCAGTACTCTTCTTCCTGTACCAGAACCTCTCAGTAGTACTGTCATATACTACAAACATCATATGTCCCTACCGACACTCTTCTACCTGTACAAGAGTTCTGCCTTAGTATTATCATACACTACTCTACCTGTACAAAGGCTCCTCCATAGTACAATGTATCTTCATACACCACAGGCATGATATACCCATACCTGTGCTCTTCTACTTTACTAGAATTCTTCAGTAAGTACTACACCTCAACCTCATTATAACACAGTTATGGATATAACAAGGTTTCAAGATGGATCCCAAAAATGTATAGATTATATAGAAAAATGACCATAAATGGTCATTTTTCTATATAATCTATACATTTTTGTTTGGGTATAACACAGTTGTTGAACTAACACGGTTCCAACTTTGGACCCCATTAATAGTGTTATAAAGAGGTTTTGGTGTACTACACTGCAGGCAGAGAATACCCCTACCAGTGCTCTTCTACTTATACGAGAGCTTAGTAGTACCATCATACACCCATGCAGAGGTGTAAAATTTCCCTCAAACTTACTCGCCCTTATTGTCTTAACTTTTCATTTAGGTGCTAAAAACGAAGGAAAAGTAAGGCCAGTTTTGAAAACCTTACTCACCCTGCCTTAAAACTTACTCGCAAATGCGAGCGGGCGAGTGGAATTTTACACCCTGCCATGATACAGCCATACCAATGCTCTTCTCCCTGCACAAGAACTCCACAGTAGTACTATCATATACCAGAGATATGATTTACCCCTGGCAGTGAGTATTTGAGTTTTACATCTCTGCAACATCTAAGGTCATACGGAGACGGGACATCAGTTTAAAGACTAATCCGAAAGTCTGGAGAAGCCCGGGATCGATCCTGCCAGCCCTGGTTTACAAGGCGAGCAGCATATCCACTGCACCACGGAGGCTTCTATACCCCTAGTAGTACTCCGGAATATACGAGTACCATCATACACAGCAGACATACATGTAGTATACGCCTCTCGGCGCTCTTCTACCTTTGCAGGAACTCTTCAGTAGTGCTATCATACACATTAGACATGATATACCCCTCCCAGTATTTTCTGCCTGTACAAGAGTTCATCAGTAGTGTTACCTTGCACTACAAACACTGTATACCCCCAACGGTGCTCTTCTACCTCTAAAAATGCTCCCGCTACTTGTTTTTCCGAACATTTTCGGAAAAGATACAGATTACCTCATGAATGTCCAACATACCTCTAATGGTCTCCTTTCCTTACTACCGTTCACATATGCCTTCTTATCAGGTAGAAGAAAGTTGTTTTATTTAAAGACTGTCTTTAAATTTAAAGACTGTCTTTAAATTTAAAGACTTTTTAGTCTGTAAATTTAAAGACCAACACTGAGTAACACAAAGGAAAATCATGAAAATGATGTAACACGAAAAATATCACATTCTCTTACGCAGCCTTAGTCTTCATCTCATTATCAAAAGATGCGTTGCTATAGACTGCATGCATTTTATTGTCTTTTAATATCGTTTTAATGATAGAAATAATTAAGAAATAAAACAACACAGTTCCTTCCCTTAGACCACAAATGCCGTGAAAGCTCGCAGTAAGGGAGGAAATATCTGTCAAAGGTCGAACATAAGATGAGATTCGTACTGATGTCATTTCGTTTTCGGACATTTTACTGTTCGTAGTCCGTCTGAAAGTTTCATCAATTTTAGTTGTCAGAAAAACTGTCTGACGAAGCGAGTGGTCGGTATATTGACAAAATGATATAATCGTTATACACATTCATTCCTGAGTTCATTTTACCAATGAATCTTATTACAAAACATGTTTTTGTGAGAACTCTTCAATTATGGTGGAAGGAATTTAATTAAATAGAGACAACTATATAATTTGCAGTTACACATAATTAAATATTTCCATAGATAACGGCCAAATTACTATAAACAGCAACGTGCGATTTTTCCGTTTTACACCATTTTCATTATTTTATTTGTGCCAGTCTTTAAATTTACAGACTAAAAAGTCTTTAAATTTAAAGACAGTCTTTGAATTTAAAGACAGTCTTTACACCATTTTCATTATTTTATTTGTGCCAGTCTTTAAATTTACAGACTAAAAAGTCTTTAAATTTAAAGACAGTCTTTGAATTTAAAGACAGTCTTTAAATAAAACAATTTCTTCTACCTGCTTATTACCCACTGCATGCGGAAAACCCCTGAAGGAGTACCTTGGCAAATAGTGCAGGCCCAAATCGGACGCCGAAAAATTTTGTGCGGCGTTTGATCTGGGCCTGCACTATTTGCTTACAGAATTTTCTGTCAAAAATAAAAAAAACAAAACAAAAAATAGGCCTGACACCCCTTATATGACATGGACTTGTCCAACATATAGCAATGGAAAAGTCCACTAGTATACAATGGGATAATGGCCTCTCCAACTATTCACCTTATTTGCATTATCTGCTGGTTCCTAGTCTAAAGGTTATCAGTGTTGGAAAAACAGGTAACCAGACCCCCCTGACCTTAAAAGGTCAGGGGGGTCTGGTTACCTGTTCTTCCAGTATTGACAATGTGCAAGCTGGGAGCCAGCAACTAATGCAAATATGGTGAATCCAGAGTGATAAGAGGAAGACTGGCCAGACTGAATGAATGTGAAGGCTGATCTGATTCTATGCTGGTTGCACAGTTATTGTGGATTTTGTTGGGGCTCAACTCAGATGATGAATGTTGCTTTGTACAGATCGATGACTATTTAATGAATGGACCGATCCATCAGATACCGTAATATAGGATGACCGACTTTCCCCTCGCTTTATTCGCAAAATCTTTGCTGTATATTATTCTGATATGACATAGGTTACAGGAATGAGTTTCAGCTTTTATTTCAGAAGACTGCCATTACTAATGATTAGTAATTGCAAACTTCTGAAATAAAGTAATGACATTGTCATCCATATATCAGATAGTGTAATGTTCAACAAACATTCATCAACCTGTACATGCATTATGTATTTACTAATAGTGACTGCAACAAAGGACGTATGAAGGGACATGCAATTATGTGATAATTTACTTCCATATTAACCCTTTTTATACCAAATGGAACCTTCC
This sequence comes from Lucinisca nassula, assembly GCA_963580285.1. NCBI lineage: Eukaryota > Metazoa > Mollusca > Bivalvia > Lucinida > Lucinidae > Lucinisca > Lucinisca nassula. The sequence continues at coordinate 60,307,858 of OY757014.1, forward strand.
TCCTTATACATGTATATAACAGGAGTTCATTTCAAAATTTTGGAGTTTCTGGTACTAAATGGGTTAATAAAGGCAATAGATGCACTTGAATGGTAATAAATAACAATAATAACAGACTTTATTTTCAGAGCAACGGCTAATCTTTCAGCCCCCACCCATCGGGGCTTGAAGAAATATATGGGCTGCATGATGCTTCCATGCAGAGCTGAATCCAGCCCGCACACCTGTACTGGCAAACCGCTTAGAGGATCTAAGCCTGTCCAGGAACCGCGGTGCGAGGCGGACCGTCCATGCTAATAAACCCTATTGGTTTCATTGGGCGACAGGGCTTGAGAGGTCATTTCATCTCAATGTCGGGTAAAAGTCCCACAAAATTGGAAGCAACGTCTCCAAAATGATCTTTACAGTGTTGACAGGGACGTTAAACCTCAAATCAAACAAACAAACGGCTAATCTTTTATGAGGCTCTATATACTATCAAACAGAACTAATGACAAAAAATATTTACAAGTACATGTATCAAAGAACATACAAGGCAACTGTTTGAACTTTATCTATAGGTGGTCAACTTAGAGGAAAGAATTTGCTCCTGTCAGAGGAGCAAATTTTTCCTCTAAGAGGGGGCCCAATTTTTGGAGGCAAATAGAACATCATGATCGACAACAACTCTGTTGAATGAATACCTCTCCAAACCCCACTTTATATAGAGAAAAAAGGGGTTTACATGTATGTGGGTATATATTATTTTCTTTATTTCTGCTCCAAAACATAGGTTGTGGGTATTCATTAGAACCACCTTAACGAGGGGGCTATAATGAGCATAGGTTGTGTGTATTGGTTAGAACCACCTCAGCAAGGCAATTCTAATGAGCACCCTCATCCTATAGACATTAGCATACTACTGCTTCTCACAGAAAGTAGGGGCAAAGCATAGCAGTTGGCAAAAAATCTATACCTTCTTCAGATTTGTGCTGCATATTCTAAATAGAGGATCATACACAAGTGGTCATTTTAAATGAAACAAGCCTTTGACGAGTTTCATTAATTTCATATGAAATGACCATGAGTGTAAGAGTCTGTTTATCTTATGACAACTTTAAATTGTATTTTTTTGTCTTTAAATTTGACAATTTTTTCACAAAAAAATACATGGTTGACATGGATGTCATCATGATATTACTTAATCCTGCCAAAGTGTTATTACACGTGTGGTCATAAGATTTTTATTACAAAACATTATCCATTGCTTATTGAAGATGTCATTTGATAAAATTTTATTAGCATTACATAGTTGTCTGAAAGTTTTGGCCAATCAACTGAGAAGGACTAGCTATGCAGTTGTTCCGCCCACTTTGTCAGTCATCTCTTAAACCTGTTAAAAGTTGCGTCAAAACTTTCGGCATGTCTTTTTTTGTTTCAAACAGCATCAAATGTGTGACAGGGAGAAGTCTTCTTACTCCTAGTAATGGGTTGAACCAGCTTTTGACACTTTAGTGCCAAAATAATTTACCGGAATTATTCAAGTTTAACCCTTGTTCTGCTGAATATTCATATATGCCACACCCACTACCAATTATCAACCAATCAGATTATCTGATGCAAATTATTTCAACAAATTCACAATCTGAATGGCAAACAATGTAGATCCTGATCAGATGGCTTCTTCAGAAGCCATCTGATCTGGATCTACATTGTTTCAAAGATAAGGCCTATCCGGGATTAGCAGGACAAGGGTTAATAAAAATACATGTAATTTGTACATGTAATGCTCCTAAAAGACACATAAAAATTATGCATATTGCTGTGTTAACCCATTCCTACCCTGGCAAACACTGCAGACCCAGATTAGATGCCATAGAATGTGGCATCTGATCAGGGTCTGAACTGTTTGCCACGAGGATTTTCCATCAAAAATAGAATAAAAAATGAAAAAATAGACCTGACACTCCTTAACTGACAAATGGACTTGTCCAACATATACTAATGGCAGAGTCCACCAGTATATAATGGGTTAATACTGGTCATTATGTATCCTGAAGATGAGGAGTGGGTCTGGACTATATATATCAGGGACTATTTTGAAATTAAGATGTGTCAGGTTGACATTTAGAAAATTGGCTGAATGTTTTGCAAGCAGTGAAGGCCCTGATCAGACACTGCGGAATGTGGCACAGCATCTGATTGGGGCCTGCAATGCACTGTTTTGTGTTCTGTTTAGGTTCTCCCCCAACTATTAAATACATGCAGTCTAACATATTGTTTATATTCTTGTTATGATTATAGAGTGATCTTAACCCATTTTGTACCGGAAACCCCAAAACGGGTACCCTGGCAAACAGTGTAGGCCCAGATCAGACGCCGCAGAATGCGGCGTCTGATCAGGGCCTACACTGTTTTTAAAAAGTTAAGCCATTTCGCAAACAAATTTTGAAGAAAACACAACCTGACACCCCTAAATTTGGAAATTGGCTCCTGCTATATATAAGGAGGAAGATTCCATTTGGTACAAAAAGGGTTAAGTGCCGTTATTAGCTATTAGGAAGAAATAAAACTATTTCTTACCTGTAGGTTTTACAGCCCTGTTGATAGTTATTTAGATCATAAACTTTGACTTTTGTCTCACTTTGCTTTTGATCTTGTAAGAATGAGCGCAAATTTTATGAGTTGAGTCACTCAATAACTGATGAGTTTTATATAGTACATGAGTGTGCAATGAGCATGAAATAATGGAACTGATTACGATTTTACATTTTAGATGTGGTAGGCCCAAAATCTGTTCAAAATGTGCCACTACAACTCTCATTTGTGTATTTTTTCCCTGATATTTGGAAGTGTAATGGATTCATATGTGAAAATGATCAGTTTGCAAAAGAAATGGTGACTGCTGATGTCAAATTAATCCTCACAATACTGAATATGTCAGTCCTTGATTTTCAACTATTTATGTTAAAAGGATTTAAGTTTTTACCATGATTTAGAAGCACAATGGAAAACAGTATAGGTAGATCTGGATTTATACAGTTTTCAAAAAAAAAAAAGAAGAGAATATACATGTATTTAGTCTTGACTTGACTTGATAGATTTTGTAAGGTAACCGGGCGCTAAAAGCACATAGGGGCTACCCCCATCTCGCTAAATGGGATTAGTTTATGAACTGCTCTTCCCAGGGCCTCCAATGTGCTGGCACTTGTCAATTCGACAGGTGTCAGCTGACCAATGGGAATATACTGAACTTTTAATCGGAGGAAGGCACAAATCGCACCCAAGGTACAGCGTTTGTCCTAAGAAACACAGTTCTATAGCGATTTTAGAATTTTGAGTGCAGGAATCAGACCAAAGACGGGCTCTAGTATGTGATGACGTGTTGCCAATTTCGACTGCCAAATGTGTCAGAGCACAGCCCTGTTTTCGAATGTCTGGCCGAGGAAAAAAGCTAACATACATTATCAGTTCTGGCTTCCATTATTCTCTGCCTCCACCCCTGACATGGCAAAGAAAACGCCTTCGGTCACGATGCTTGTTAAAGGGTGATAACGCATGAAATTTTTGAATTTTGAACAGGCATCTAAAGTGAGCCAGGATGGGTGACTAATAGACCAGCCAATTCCGGCTATTGCAAAAAGTCCTAGTACCCGTGCTCTCATCACGGAGACCTGCCTATGCAAGTGGGGTTCAAAATTGGACAGGTGTGTCTTCGTGATGTGTTTGGAGGTATGTGTTTGTTTGGGAAAGGCAGTGATGAGGCTAATCAGCCGTTTTGCAATCCCGCTAATTTTTATTTTTGAATGGTCTTCCAAAAGGCATTTTTAAGGGACTTCCTATTTCCAAATACCTAGCAAATGGTGGATATTGCCGTTGCCCCGCCTATAAAGATATTTAGCGTGTGACCTGTCCCCGTTTGTATGCTCTGTTCTGGCAGTATTTATGCCTTCGCTTTGCCTACTTCAGGGGACTTCATTCTGTTGGTACCTAGGGGGAGCCCAGTACGGGCTTTCTCCCAGGTGCCCTCAGGATGTTGTCCTGACGGGCTCCGTCGAGCCTCCTCGCGTTCCTGAAATAGAAAAGTCGGATTAGTGCTTTGGGACCCCATGTGTGCGCTCGGATCAGTGTAGTTGTGTCCAGTTTCTTGTCCCCCGGGGTCCCACCTGTACCTGTAATACAAACAAAAGTCGTTAGTGCATATTGTGCTTGTGCTAATATGACCCCGCCATCCGTCACATATTTTGGCTTCCCATTCTGTGCACAGGGCGGGCCGGGCTTGTGAGGGGGGTCCCCCCACAAAGGCACGGTCCGGCTCTTAGGGTAACTTGTTCAAAACCATGTTAACGGGTGGCGCGGTTATTGTGAAGAATTACCTTCCCATGGGGGCTGCCTGTCCTGCCGCGGCATGTTACCTCATCGGAACACTCATAAGTGCAAAGCACATGAGCCGCAACCACAGTGTCCCGAATCGGCTTGTCGCCGCAGGTTCAAGCATGTCCTTGGGAGTTTTCGGGCTATGGGATTTTCTTATGATGCACCCTTGCCCGTGGTCTGTTATGATGTTGAAGGTATGGGAGGGTCATTGGTTTGTCCTTTGACGGGGGTAGCCTCGGCGTGGCACCCATAAGTGCAAAGCAAATGAGCCGCAACCACAGTGTCTCGCTTTGACGCCCCCGTCTCAGGTCCAAGTGCAGATTGACGGTAGGTCATGGTTGCCTAAGCGCGGTGTGTGGGTAACAAAAGCTGTTTTTCTTATATTACTTCCCAGTAATTTGTGTCTTTAAGGAATTTCTTAACCACCTCGGCTATGGCCGAGCAGTGTTTTTCGGGGGGAGCGAGGAGATCTTGTAGGTGTACCGATTCATATCCTAATTTGAACATTTCAGATTTTATCTCTTCTCGTGCATGGGCGTTTGTTACACATTCAAACAAGATGTGTTGTGTTGTTTCTAGTTCATAGTTATCACATTTTCTGCATAGACCTGTTGTGTTTCCTAGTTGAGTGAGGTTGGCATTTAGGCCGTTATGGTTAAATCTCAAACGGGAAATTACCACGTCTAATTTTCTGTTGTTGCTAAATTGGTGGGCAGATTTACCTACTGTGGGCTGGAGGAGTTGGTAATGCCTCCCGGTGTTGGTTGGGTTTCTATCCCATAGAGCTTGCCATTTTCTCGTTATGGCGATGTCTATGATTGTATAGATCTCCCGTTTTGAAGGGAGGGTATAATCTTTAATACCTATATCTAGTGCTAATCTGGCTGTTTCGTCGGCCGCCTCATTACCGGGGATGCCGACGTGGGATGGGATCCAGTCGATTTCAATGTCTTGCCCTTCTCTTTTTGCCTTATCTAGTTTAGACAGGATTGAGTCAATTTGGTCAGGTCGTGTTTTGGATTTTCCTGACTGTAGGGCCTGGATAGCGCTAAGGCTGTCCGTGAGTACTGTGGCTTTGGGTGTCTTAACTGTGATGGCCCAGGAGATGGCCCAGTGAATGGCAATCAGTTCAGTTGTGAATACTGAGAGGTGTTGGTTTGTTTTAATCGGTACGTGAAGATTTCTCTCTGGGACAACAAATGCGGCGCCGGTTTTTCCTGTTGTGGGGTCCTTACTGCCATCTGTGTAGATTAGAGTTTTCCCAGCATGGCTGGTGCGAACATAAGAGAGGCTTTTATTTTTCATGTATTCATTTGTATTTTCTTCTTTCCTCCCCAGGACCTGATGGAGGTAACAGGAGGGTGTGTTGTGTTTGAGATCCCATTTGGATCTGTACTTGGGTGCCTGGATCTTATCGGGTATGTTGTGCTCTTTCAGGAGGGCACGGACTTTCTTACAATATGGGTTGTAGTTCTTGGCTCTCCTACATGAATAGCAACCATGATCTGTTAATAGATCATTCACTGGGAGGGATTTGCCAAGTGGGGAGGATCTAGCCCAGTATTTTAGTATGAGTTCTTCCCTTCGTAGATGTAGTGGTTTAAGTCCACATTCTACCTCTAGTGCGTTGATTGGGGTAGATCGGTATGCTCTTGTTGCTATCCTGAGGGCGTGGTTTTGAATGATATTCAGAGTTTTAAGGATATTCTCTGACGCGGAGTTGTAAGCCTGGGCTCCATAATCTAGCTTACTAAGAATAAGGGCTTTGTATAGGATCAGGAGTGTCTTTTTATCAGCTCCAAAGGTGGTACCTGACACTACTCGTAGTAGGTTCAGGTCTTTTTCACATCTTTCTTTGAGATCTTTAATGTGATCTCTCCAAGTCAGATGTTTGTCGAGGATCATGCCCAGAAATTTGATGTTCTGGGCCCATTCTATTTCCCTACCAAAGAGGTATAGTTTGTTTTGAGTGGTCTTCAGATTTCGTCGTTTGCTGAATATGATTGCTTTAGTCTTTAGGTTTGATACTTTGAATCCCCATCTTAGTGCCCAGGTTTCGATTTCTCTTAGAACTGATTGTAGGTCTTTGACCGCCAGTTCTAGAGTAGAGCGTTTCCCCCACACCGCGCTATCATCGGCAAACTGTGACAGGCCTATATTATTATGTGGTTTCAGGGCCTCGTGAAGGGTGTTAACAATTACGTTAAAGAGTATGGGACTTAGTACTGAGCCTTGGGGGCAGCCGTTTTCCAGGATTAGTTCCTCTGAGGTATTGTCCCCAACTCGGGTTTGAATTTTTCTATCCTTGAGAAAGCTATGGATCCACTTTAGCATGTTTCCGCTTATTCCGTATTCCTTTAGTTTGGTTATGGTGCCGGTTGACCACATGAGGTCAAAGGCCTTTTCAAGATCGAGGGCTACCGCTACTAGGATTTTGTGTTCCATGAAAGCCATGTTTATTTCTGATTCCAGTCGGACAAGTTGATCAGTTGTGGATCTGTTAGGCCTGAAGCCTGATTGGTTGTCTGAGATGATATTATTAGCTTCTAGATAGTTGGAGAGGCGTTTGGCGATCATGGTTTCCATAGTTTTACATGTGCATGAGGTGAGGGAGATGGGTCGATATGATTGTGGATCCAGCTTATCCTTGAGTGGTTTTTTTATTGGGATTGTTGTGGCTAGTTTCCATTGTGTGGGGACTTCTCCTCTACGCCAGGAAGTGTTTATGAGGTCTAAGAGTTTTTGTTTGCTATCTGGTGGGAGCTGTTTCAGCATTTCATAATGAATTTTGTCCGCTCCTGGAGCTGTGCTGCGTTTACTCTGCAGAGCCTCATTAAGTTCAAACAGGGTGAAGTCGCAGTTCAGGTTACTGCTTCTTCGGTCATCGTTGAAGAGGTCAGGGAGAGATTGGTTGAAGGTTCTCTCCTCGGTCTCTTTTATTGTTTGGAAGGCAGGATCTTGGTTGGAGGTTTTCGACATATTATGGTAGTGGTTGGCAAGGGCGTCTGCTTTCTCTCTATCATTAGTTATGGTCTGGCCGTTAATTTTTAGACAGTTTATCTTTTCAGTAGGTTTACCCCTAAATTTATTAAAAGTAGACCACATTTTCTTACTAGTGGTCTTATGGTTAAGTTTGTTGACTATTTCTTGCCACCCTTGTTTTTGTGCTATTTGTAGGGTGGTTCTAGCGTGTGCCTTAGTTTTATTGTAGTTATTCTTAAGCTCGGAAGTTCTATTTTTCAAGTATTTCTTCCTCGCTTGCTCGCGTTGATTTATGGCTTTCCTACAATCTTGATTCCACCAGGGTGGGAGTAGTTTTTTACGTTTAACTGAGGTCGTTGGAATTGTACTGTCACAGATCTCTTTTAGGGTGGACGTAAACTGGTTGGCAATTTCGTCTATGTTTTGGTTGTCACTAATTTCTAATTTTTGTGAGCAGAGATTTTTAAAGAGATCCCAGTCGGCCTTGTTTAGGTTCCATTTTTGGGAAACGGCTGCTCCCGTGGTGTTGTATTTGGCATTATATTTGGACAAAATGGGGAGATGGTCACTACCACAGGAATTGTCAAGGGTATACCATTCTGAGCGGGCTGAGAGGTTTGGGGTGGCTATGGTGATGTCAGGTGAAGATTCAGTTTCTGCCATGGTTGGTGCCCCATCATTGAGGATGGTAGCCCCGTATTCAAGTAATAACTCTGATAGTGCCTTCCCCCTTGGGTTCTGCTTTGGGCTCCATAGCGTGTCATGGGCGTTAAAGTCACCTACAAGTATGTAGCTTTGGTGCGGGATATGGTCGAAAAGTTTTCTTAGTCTATCTAGTTCTTTTGTTGCGTTTTTATTGCTGGGCGGGTCGTAACAGTTTATCAAGGCTACTTTACAGTTTTTCAGATGGATGGTGACAGCGCACGATTCAAAAGTGGGGTCATTGATATTTAGGTCTAGCTTTTCGAATGGGATGTTATCTTTCATATAAATGGCTACGCCACCTCCTCCTTTTTCCTGTCTGTTGGAGATGGCGGCAAGTTTGAATGTCGGTATCGTAGGGGTTCTTTTATTATCTTTGAACCAGGTTTCTTGTAGGCATATAGCGTGGGGGGATATGGTTTTTTCATCTAGAAAGGCTCTAAGTTGATGTAAATTGACAGCGCTACGGGAGTTCCACTGCAGAACGTCAAGTCGGGAGGCTGGTGGAGGGGGTGGTTTTGCAGTGGAGTCCGCCATAATATATCCTTATAGGGTCGGGTGGGTGGGGGTCAGAATGTCTATGGGCTTGGGGTCGGGTTTGTTGGGTTGGGTGTTGAGGTATCCATGGGAGTTGGGTTGTCTGCTCTTAGTGCTGCTATACGCCTGTTGGTGGCATTTGTATGGCAGTGCGTTTTTTGTCTAGCCGGGGTGTCTGTTATGTTTGTACTCAGGTGTGGGTTTATGTGGGTGTGGGTTCTGACGATATTTCCCACTGCTTTCGCTTTGTCTTTTGGGGCTAGGGTCAATTTATCCAATTTCATCACCTCAACGAGGATGGTGATGAGTTGTTCTGTTGTAACATACGTTTGGTTATGGCTAGGGTTAGGATTAGGGTTAGGTATGGGATAATTTGGTACTGATGGGCTGGCTATGGGCTGTGTCTGCATCTGGGTTATAGTGGGAGATGTTTGGGTGGGGTTATGAGTGGGGGCATCGTCTAATGGGTGTGCAACATGAACGACGGACTCCTGTATACGCCTAATGTTCCATTCCTCCCTGGTTATTCTGTTAAGGGTATCTACCTTCCTTTTGTATGTGAGGAAGGCAGGGCACTGGGGGTAAGCTGCACCGTGTGGCCCCCCGCAGTTTGGGCATTTCCTGTATCTATAGTTGACTTGGCATTGGTGATGGGAGTGCCACATGCTACAGTGGGGGCAGACTTTTATTTTGTTTGGGCACTTCCCCGCGGAATGACCATGAGACTGGCAGGAGTTGCACCGTATGTACGGTACCCTGCACGGTTGGATAAGGTAGGTCCTATCAGCTGTTTTAATAATGCTGGGCGCGAACTTTTCTTGAAAGGTCACTTTCACTACCCTGGTTGGTTTTTTGTTTCTTGTGAGCACACGTTTTGTTTTTATTATGTTGTGCCCACTTGTGTTGAGTTTGACCTTCAGCTCTTGTAGGTCACTGGCTATGGGGACATTTTCGATGACGCCTGTGCTTTTGAGAATGCCAGTGCCGGTATTGGAGTTCATTGGAGGGTCGGGTCTTTGGGTCTTTGGACCCCTTTTTCTGCCAACTGGGGGGCTGCTTGACAGCTGAGCTTTTGGCTCGAAGGACAGCCTGTGGTTGGCTGTGTAATGTTTTGCTTTATGGCTGGCCTGGCTTGTTATTTTGAAGGTGATCCCGGGGTTACCTTCTGGTCCAAGGGTGTATTTGATATTGTCGTATTTAAGAAAGGCTGTGAAGTCCCTGATAGTTTCTTTCCTTTCTGACTTTGAGATGGGTCCCCCGACCTTTGTAATGGTGACGTAGGTGAGAGATGGGGATACTGGTGGGGATCGGGGTGGGTTTGGGGAGGGTGTAGTGTTTGGGCTTCCATTGGATCCATGGCAGCTCATGTTGTTGACTGCCATATTGACTACATTCTGCACGGAGCGATCAAAGGAATCGTCCCCTTCATTGGGGTTGATGGGGGAGATGCCTACGTTGGCTCGTTTGGGCTGGTCGTCTGGGGAGAGGGGGGATCTGTCGACCTGTTTCCTCTTTTTAAGAGTTAAAGGGGTAGCCGGGTTTTGAGTTGAATTGGACTGTAGGCTGACTGTGGGGCTGGTTTTAGGGGTATAAAATTTGGGGGATTTGGCGGTGGTGTGGGTTATGCTAATCCCCCCCATTATGATAGGCCCAGCCGCCGTGACCCCGGTGGGTCTAGTGGCGGTTGCTTTTCTTCTTTGGGGCTTAGGAGTGCTTGAGCTGGTATTTGGGCTTCCTGGACTGGCTGGGCTTGGGGTCTCTTGAGAGGGTAACTGCACCATAGTCCCTATGGTCTGAGGGCTCTTGCCTTGTGGGTGGGATTCTGTCATGACAGGGGAGGTTAGACCGGAAGCGACCTCGGCATAGGTCCGCGGGCTTCTATCCTGGGAGGGGGAGGGGGAAAGTGACCCAGAGGTTTCGGATCCCGACAAGATTGAAGTCCCGGGACTTGAGATGCTGGTATTGGGAGTTTCCACCATGATGGTCAGATCCCCTTCTCCCCGACCCGATGAGCTGTCCCTAGAGTTTGGGGAGCATGGAGATACAGGTAATGGGGTGTTGATCATGGTATTGATCATGTTCTCCAAGGTTTGGGATGAGTTGCTAATGTTCATACTCATGTTTACCTTTAATAAAATAACTTCCAAAAATGTGATATAGGAGTATAAAAACAAACAGTGTATGATAGTTGGTAAGAATAAGGGCACTAACCTCTATGTTATCTGTAATAAACAAATATAATTATCCAATATCCCAGTATAACAATCACACGGTCTCACTATAAAGCGACAAGAAGCGTCAAGAAGCGACAAGAAGCGTCAAGAAGCGACAAGAACGTTTTTAAACATTTTTTTATATACATCTAAGGCAGATTTGATCTTTTATAACATTTTCAATGCTTCTTGGTATATTTTTGTCAACACAAGTTCATTAGATGCCCTTAATGTTTGCTCCGAACAACTGTGCAATCCCGACTCTGAAAATCTTAGACAAGTAATAAGCGACAAGAAAGCGTCAAGAACATATTTTAACACTTGTATTCAATCCTTCTGGTAATAAGATAAGACCAGACATTGGCAAACTTAAATGTGCAATTTTGTGTCCATACAAGCTCCTTTAAAAGCCCATAAATGCTTATCAGATCCATACTAAGGGCCTGTCGTCTAGCTTTATCGACTGATGAAAAAGCGTCATGAAGGGATTTTAACTTTTGTTTCGCTAGATACTAGCCTACATGTGATACAATTTCATAAGATATTTATATATATATACACACATAAGCAAACAAAGATTTACGGATAATTCTGTTTTTTTTTTTTTTTTTTTTTTTTAAGGCTTTATTATGCCAAAAACGGTGCCTGTCAAGTATCAAGAAACAAGAAAGCGTCAAGAAAAAAATGACGATTTCCACACGTATTTTTTTTCTGGATTTCTGACATATGCAAAGATCACATATCATTATGGTTTCAATTTGCTCATTTATAATACTTCTCTGGAAAATAAAATCCACTTCGGACCCTTATAGTTAATGGAAAAGTTCCTCCTTCTGCCGGTTGTTCGCTTACCAGGAAAAAGCGACAAGAAAATATATCACGGCCCAAATCGTTAATTACTTTCACTCAGTTTGAGTAATTTAAGTTGCATTACTCAATGGCTTGCGGGCTATGAAACTGATAAAATCAATAAGCGTGTATTCCTTCATAGCACCGCCAAATTCTTTCTTTCTTTTCCTTTCTTTATTTTCATTTTCTTTATTTCTTTCTTTCGTTCTTTCTTTCCTATCTTTCCTATCTTTCTTCTCTTTCTTATATAGTAACAAGTAAGTGCACTTATTGGAGATATTTCATTTTTTTCTTAAAAAAAAAAAAAAGATTTGTTGAGGGTTTTTGTTTGTTTGATTGATTTGAGGTTTAACGTCCCGTCAACACTGCATAGGTCATTTTGGAGACGTTGCTTCCAATTTTGTGGGATTTTTACCCGACATTGAGATGAAATGACATCTCAAGCCCTATCGCCCAATGAAATCAATAGGGTTTATAAGCATTGACGGATCGACTCGCACCGCTTTGCCTGGGCAGGCTTAGCTGTGCCTGAAAGCATCATGCAGCCCATGTACATGTATTTCTTCAAGTCCCAATGGACAGGGCCGGATTTGTTGAGGGTACGTATTAGAATCCTGTGTGAGTAAGTTATAATGAGACCCACTACATGTTTTCTATCTTTTTCATGTGAATACCCGTTAGAATTCTTGGTAAGACGATTATGACTACCCACGATATATTTCTTTATTTGTTCTTATTTCTTTCTTTTTCTATCCTACAAAGGAACCGGATAAGAATATCAGCAGTTATCGGTGATTTTTCGTACTAAAAAATGTTATGGGTTCTTGTAAGATTCCTTAACAAAGATACTTGTCCTCAAACTCAGCAGCAATAAAACACGCCTATATAATTTTGACCACCTTAAACCCCACTTTTATATTGTAAAACTGGGTTTGTAGGGGTTAACAATATTTTCCTCATTTATGCTCGAAGGCATAGGTTGTGGGTACACGTTACAACACAACCGCCTCGGCGAGGCGTTTCTAACGTGTGCCCACAATATATGTTATAAGTTATGAGAAAAAAAAAAGCATTTTTCACAAGTAATAGACCCATTTTTTTGCTCATTTATAATACTTCTCAGTAAATAGTAATATCCACTTCGGATTTTCTTGTCGCTTTTTCTCTATCGTAGATTTCTGTACGACAATAAAAAGCTTTCTATGTAGATAGAAAACGGGTTATTAAATCACCCACTACGTCTCCATGAGTGGATACTAAAATAATGATGATGTTAAACTTTAATGGTGATTATCAAAAAAACAAGTAAAAGTATCCTTATGCGATCTACATAGGTTTTAAAGTAAGAAAAACATTTATCGTTATTAAAATGAAAATAAAATATTAAAAAATAGAACAAAGCGTATATATGCGCAAGATATTACCAAAGCTACATATTTATTTCATAGTATGGGATTGTTCCCCTTGAATGTCGTAAATTTATTTATTTATTTATTTTTTTTATTTTTTTTTTTTTTTATGTTGTTTTTTTAGCTCACCAGAGCCGAAGGCTCCGGGGGAGCTTATAGTATAGGCAGTGATCCGCCGTCCGTCGTCCGCGTCCGCGTCTGCGTCCGCGTCCGCGTCCGCGTCTGCGTCAACATTTTCAAATGACTTCTCCTCTGAAACTACTTGACCAATTGAAACCAAATTACATGTGGAGGCTCTGTGGGAAGGGGGAACGAAAGTTTGTTCGTGAAGACTGGGTCACATGACCAAGATGGCCGCCATGGCCATATATGGTAAAAACCTTTAAAAATCTTCTTCTCAAGAACCGAATGGCCGATGATCTTGAAACTTGGTATGCAGCATGGGGGACTCGGGCCCTACCAAGTTTGTTAAAATTATGACCTTTGGTTGACCTTGACCTGTTTTACGTCAAGGTCAAATTTGGTCACTTAGACATTTGTATGGAAAAAAGGCAAAACATAGGATTTTTCTGATTGCATGGTAGCTAGTGGCATCAGAAATGGTATTTGCAGTCAGCTGAATGGAAGTTTATCAGTTCCAAAGGTCAAGGTCATTTCCCGACCTTTTTCCAGGACAGCTCAGATTCAGTATTTTCATTTTCTTCTTCACTTGAACTGCTTGGCCAATTGAAACCAAATTATATATGGAGCCTCTATGGAATGGAGGAACTAAAGTTTGTTCGTGAGGATGGGGTCACATGACCAATATGGCCACCATGCCCATATATGGTAAAAACATTTAAAAATCTTCTTCTCAAGAACCGAATGGCCGATGATCTTGAAACTTGGTATGCAGCATTAGGGACTCAGGCCCTACCAAGTTTGTTCAAATTATGACCTTTGGTTGACCTTGACCTGTTTTACGTCAAGGTCAAATGTGGTCAGTTAGACATTGATATGGAAAAAAGGCAAAACAGTGGATTTTCTGATTGCATGGTAACTAGTGGCATCAAAAATGGTATTTGCAATCAGCTGAATGGGAGTTTATAAGTTCCAAAGGTCAAGGTCATTTCCCGACCTTTGTCCAGGACGACTCAGATTCAGTATTTTCATCTTCTTCTTCCCTTAAACTACTTGGCCAATTGAAACGAAATTACATGTGGAGCCTCTATGGAATGGGGGAACCAAAATTTTTTTCGTGAGGACTGGGTCACATGACCATTATGGCCACCATGCCCATATATGGTAAAAACCTTTAAAAAACTTCATCTCAAGAACCGAATAGCTGATGATCTTGAAACTTGGTATGCAGAATCAGGGACTCGGGCCCTACCAAGTTTGTTCAAAGTATGACCTTTGGTTGACCTTGACCTGTTTTACATCAAGGTCAAATTTGGTCACTTAGACATTTGTATGGAAAAAAGGCAGAACAGTAGATTTTTCTGACTGCATGGTAGCTAGTGGCATCAGAAATGGTATTTGGAATCAGCTGAATGGAAGTTTATAAGGTCAGAAGGTCAAGGTCATTTACCGACCTTTGTCCAGGACGGCTCAGATTTAGTATTTTCATCTTGATCTTCACTTAAACTACTTGGCCAATTGAAACGAAATTACATGTGGAGCCTCTATGGAATCGGGGAACGAAAGTTTGTTCGTGAGGACAGGGTCAACTGACCAATATGGCCACCATGCCCATATATGGTAAATACCTTTAAAAATCTTCTTCTCAAGAACCGAATAGCCGATGATCTTGAAACTTAGTATGCAGCATCGGGGACTCGGGCCCTACCAAATTTATTCAAATTATGACCTTTGGTTGACCTTGACCTGTTTTACTTAAAGGTCAAATTTGGTCATTTAGACATTTTTATGGAAAAAAGGCAAAACAGTGGATTTTTCTGATTGCATGGTAACTAGTGGCATCAGAAATGGTATTTGTAATCAGCTGAATGGAAGTTTATAAGTTCCAAAGGTCAAGGTCATTTCCCGACCTTTGTCAAGGACGGCTCAGATTCAGTATTTTCATCTTCTTCTTCACTTAAACTACTTGGCCAATTGAAACCAAATTACATGTGGAGCCTCTATGGATTGGGGGAATGAAAGTTTTTTGTGAGGACCGGGTCACATGACCAATATGTCCGCCATGCCCATAAATGGTTAAAAACCTTTGAATATCTTCTTCTCAAAAACCGAATTGTTGATGATCTTGAAACTTGGTATGCAGCATCGGGGACTCTGGCCCTACCAAATTCGTTCAAATGATGACTTTTGTTTGACCTTCACCTATTTTATGTCAAGGTCAAATTTGGTCACTTAGACATTTGTATGGAAAAAAGGCAAAATAGTGGATATTTCTGATTGCCTGGTAGGCTGTGACATCAAAAATGATATTTGCAGTTAGCTGAATGGAAGTTTATCAATTCCAAAGGTCAAGGTCATTTACTGACCTTTATCCTGGATGCCTCAGATTCAGTTTTTTTTTTATCTTCTTCTCCACTTAAACTGGTGGGATGATTGAAACCAAATTACATTTGGAGCCTCTATGGGTAGGGGGAATGAAATTTGTTTTGTAAGGACTGGGTCACCTGACCAATGTGGCCGCCATGCTCATATACGGTAAAAGAATTTAAGAATTTTCTTCTCAGGAACCAAATAGCCGATGACCTAGAAATTTGGTATGTAACATTGGGGACTCAGGCTCTACCAAATTTATTCAACTGATGACCTTTAGCTGACCTTGACCTGTTTTACGTCAAGGTCAAATTTGGTCACTTAGACATTTGTATCGAAAAAGAGCAAGACGGTGGATTTTACTGATTGCATGGCAGCCGGATCCATCATAAATATTATTTACAATCAGATGAATGGAAATTAATCAATTCCAAAGGTCAAGGTAATTACTGACCTTTGTCTTGGATGGCTCAGATTCAGTGTTTTTATCTTCTTCTCCAGTAAAAGAGCTGTGATGATCGAAACTAAATTACATTAAAAGCCTCTATGGGGATGAGGCAATTAAACATTATTCGTGGTATTGTTGTCACATGACCAAGATGGGCACCTTGCCTGTATATGGTGTAAACTACATGACCTCTGGTGAGCGTAGTGGCCCATGGGCCTCTTGTTTCTAGTAGTGTTGGTAATTTGCTGGGGATGTTTAAGTGATGGCGTGTATCCTTAATTGAAGCGCTGGTTAATTACTGTCACTCAGTTTTGAGTCTTTCTTGTTTAAGAACTCAATGGCTTGCGGGCTGTGACTAGCGTTTATAATTGCGATCGACTGAACAGATCAGTAACATAACATCGTCCAACTTTCTTTCTTCTTTCTATCTTTCTATCAGCAGCCTCATTGAGGCGGTTATAACTAGTACCCACAATCTTGTATAGGAAGAGAAAGAGGGCAACGTCATTACGTTTTTTCGACGTTGATAGGACGTCGAAAACACATCATATTCCAATTTTTTTTCTTTCTACTTTCTTTCAGCAGCCTCATCGAGTCGCACATAACGAGTACCCACAACCTTGTATTGAGAGAGAGAGAGAGAGAGAGAGAGAGAGAGAGAGAGAGAGAGAGAGAGAGACGTCATGACATTTGTTTGTTTGTTTGATTTGGAGTTTAACGTCCCCGTCAACACTGTAAAGGTCATTTTGGAGACGTTGCTTCCGATTTTGTGGGACTTTTACCCGACATTGAGATGAAATGACATCTCAAGCCCTGTCGCCCAATGAAACCAATAGGGTTTATTAGCATGGGCGGTCCGCCTCGCACCGCGGTTCCTGGACAGGCTTAGATCCTCTAAGCGGTTTACCATTACTAGTGTGCGGGCCGGATTCAGCTCTGCGTGGAAGCATCATGCAGCCCATATATTTCTTCAAGCCCCTATGGGCGGGGCCAACGTCATGACGTTGTTTCGACGTTGATACGACGTTGTTTCGACGAGAGAGAAAGACGTCATGACGTTGTTTCGACGTTGATACGACGTTGCAAACACGTCATGTGCCAACTCTTCTTCTTTTCTTTCTTTCAACAGCCTCGTTGAGACGGTTTTGACGAGTAACGAGTACCCACAACCTTGTATTGGAAAAGAAAGAGAGAGTGAGAGAGAGAAAGACGTCACGACGTTGTTTCGACGAGAGAGAGACGTCATGACGTTGTTTCGACGTTGATACGACGTTGCAAACACGTCATGTGCCAACTCTTCTTCTTTTCTTTCTTTCAACAGCCTCGTTGAGACGGTTTTGACGAGTAACGAGTACCCACAACCTTGTATTGGAAAAGAAAGAGAGAGTGAGAGAGAGAAAGACGTCACGACGTTGTTTCGACGAGAGAGAGACGTCATGACGTTGTTTCGACGTTGATACAACGTTGCAAACACGTCATGTGCCGACTCTTCTTCTTTTCCTTCTTTCAACAGCCTCATTGACGTGGTTGTAACGAGTAACGAGTACCCACAACCTTGTATTGGAAAAGAAAGAGAGAGAGACGTCATGACGTCGTTTCGACGAGAGGGGGCGAGACGTCATGACGTTGTTTCGACGTTGATACGACGCTGCACACACGTTGTCTTCATTTTAATAAATGAAATGCATGGATTTTTTCCGTTTCCTTCTCCATGAACACGCCCGTTACCCGGTAAAACTTCTTGGCGTTTGTTTCTGGTTCATATTGTCTTCTATTTATGTTCGAATTGGTTCTATATGTGTCTTCATCTTTAGTTAACCCGTAAAACTTCTTGTCGCTTATTTGGGACTTCCGACGTAGCCCCGTTGAGAGCGAGAGAGAGAGAGAGAGGGAAAGAGAGAGAGAGAGAGAGAGAGAGATAGAGAGAAAGAGAGACTAGCATAGTCTCGTTGAGAGGGAGAAAGAGATAGAGAGGCGAAATTGGGAGAGGAACGGAGAGCAAAAGAGAGAGAGAGAGAGAGAGCGAGAGAGAGAGCGAGAGAGAGAAAGAGAGATACTTTCAAACAAGATAGGGAGCGGGAGAGGGATATAGGCAGAGAGCAAAGGAGCAAGAGAGAGAGAGAGAGAGAGAGAGAGAGAGAGAGGGAGACTGTCAAACGAGAGAGAGAGAGAGAGAGAGAGAGAGAGAGAGAGAGAGAGAGAGAGAGAGAGAGAGAGAGAGAGAGAGAGAGTACACTAAATGAACATGCTTTGGCCCTTCAGTGTACGAAAACCCAATGGCAGTCAAAAACGGAAAAAGAAAAAGAAAATATGTTCAACAAATTTTTGTCTTTCGGATTAAAACAGCCCCCATCAAATTATGTTACATCCACGGACGGAAAACTGATTTTACCTAAAACAACCGCAGTGGCTAGAAAACCAGGCCAAAAACGCAGAATTAGGTCGACGAAGACAGTCACAAACAAAAAGCAGAAACTAGAGTAATTGTTCAAAAGTTGGCATGAGAAGATTTAATTTAGTGAACAAGATTCCATCTAAAAATGAATAATTTTTGAAAAAAAAAAAAAATGTATTTTTTTATATTCATTACGAAAACACACCTATCTTGAAAATTTTACCTCCAAAACATGGAAATTTTCTTATGATTTTTTTTCTTACTTCTGCTCCAAACACAGATTGTGGGTACTCGTTAGAACCGCCTCTAACGAATACCCACAGCCTTTGTCTTAAAGCAGGAATAAGAAGAATTGTATATACCCCTGCAAACCCCAGTTTTACAATATAAAAGTGTGATTCGAGAAGGGAGATTATACAGGCGTGTTTTTTTGTGATGTCTGCTCAAAACATAGACTGTGAGACGATTCTAACGAGTTCCAACAATCCAAATTTTGAGAAAAAAAAAAGAAATATAATGTTTACCCCTGTAAAACCCACTTTTGCTGCATAAAAGTGGGGTTTAAGGGGGTAAAACTTTTATAGCTGTGTTCTTGTGATCTTTTCCTATACTCCCAAAATTTGTTGTATAGGTGCTCTTTAGAACAGCCCCTCAAAAGGTAGGATTTGTGATATAAAACTTTATATTTTTCAATATTCAAACTTAGGCTGTAGAAGCCTGTCAAAACTTACCATCGAAAATAAATTATTTTAGATACAATATTTTACTTTTTATATTCATTTAGAAAACACGTCCATCTTGAAAATTTTATCTCCAAAACTTTCTTATTTCTGCTCAAAAGGCAGATAGTGGGTATTCGTTAGAACCGCCTCTAACGAATACCCACAACCTATGTCTTAACGCAGGAATAAGGAGAATTGTGTATACCCCTGCAAACCACAGTTTTACTTTATAAAAGTGGGGTTCTTAGATTTTAAATGTAGGTTCAAAGAATAAATGAAATAAAAATCTATAATGGGGACATCTGTCTTTGTAATATGGTAGGTAGTTGCAAAGGCCACCATCTGATGAGACTCAAGGAGGAGTCGAAATAGGTTTTTATTTCAATAACAAATTAAATTCCTTTTATTTTAGATTGAGAAAAAAATCTAAAAAAAAAAAAAAAATTCCAAAATTCAATGTCTCATTTTGTCTCAGTTTTTTTTTTTCATGTCATTTTACATAAACCACATCAACAAGTCCGTGTAATGGATATTTTCATAATTCAACTTATTTTTTTTTCTCCCCAGAACTATAGTTTGTGGGTACTCATTAGCACAGTCTCGCGGGGACCGTTCAAACGAGCACACTTATTCTTTAATTTTTGGTCGCCCCACAAAATTTTCTTGTCGCTTTTTTCAGTACTCGCCTCGTCCAGTTATTTCTTCTTGTCGCTTTTTCATGTCACTTACCATATAGCACGACGACAAGTCCGTGTAATGGATATTCATTAATCCAACTTATTTTGTTTTCTCCCCAGAACTATAGTTTGTGGGTACTCATTAGCAAAGTCTCGCGGAGACCGTTCAAAAGAACACACACACACTATCTTATCCATCTTTAATTTTCGCTCGCCCCGCAAAATTTTCTTGTCGCTTTTTTCAGAACTCGCCCCGCCCCGTTATTTCTTCTTCTCGTTTTCTCATGTTACTTTACATAAACCACGTCAACAAGTCCAAGTAATGTATACACATAAAATCCAACATTTTTTTTCTCCATAGAACCATAGTTTGTGGGCACTCATAAGAACTGCATCACGGAGGCCGTTCTAACGAGGACATACAATATATCGTATTCATGTTTAATTTTGGTTGCTATGCAAAATTTTCTTGTCGCTTTTTCCAGTACTCACATCAACCCATTAATTTATTTCTTCTTGTCGCTTTTTCAGCTGATGGGGTTATTGGTCGGTTTGACTATTTTCTTACCGACTGATTGTCTTTTTCGCATTCTTCTGCCTGAAAGGCACAATTAAATTTATTCCTTTGGGTTCTTCTTTGTGTAGCCCCGTAAGTTATTGTCGCCTTTTGAGGACTCATATAGCCCCGTTGAATTTTCTTGTCGCCTTTTTAGCGCCCGTGTTTCAGCTCTCGACGTTATTGTGCGTTTTTTTTTTTTTTTTTTTTTTTTTTTTTTTCATTTGTTTCTTACCAGCTGATTATCTACTTTGCGATTTAATGCCTGAAATGGATAAATGATTTTGATGGTTCTTCATCTTTGTGTAGTCGCCATTTAACCTTCTTGTCGCTTTTTTCATGAACTCACGAAGTTTCGTGTCGCTTATTCAGAACTCAATTTATCGGGCGGTTTGCATGCTTTCGTATCCCATGATGTGTATTCTAAAGATTTTATGCATAAAATGCATACCAGAATATGTTCTATACACTTCATGACGCTTCTTGTTATCGCTTCAACTGTGAAAAATCTCTTGTCGGTTTTTTCTAGCACTCAAATCGCACCGAAATTTCTTCATGTCGCTTTTTCACCACTCATGATGCTTGTGCGGTTTGCCTTTCTTCTTGCATCATGTTAGTCTTCTACACATTTCAATGCCCTTAATGCATATTGCATATGAGAGACATAAATATATATGACTTATATTCGAGAAAAACAAGACTTATGTCTAACATTTACTCTTTGTCAGTCGCAACATTTTCTTGTCGCTTTTTCTCAACCGAACGCGGTTACGCACACGATTTTTATTTTTTATTTTACACCAGAAAATGCAATATTTCTGGAACTATTCAAACCTGATCCTTTGAAATACTTATTTTATTTATGAATTCATAAAAAATCTAATATAGGAATGTATATTTCGAATGGAATATGATCATGACGCTTCTTGTCGCTTCTTGACGCTTCTTGTCGCTTCTTGACGCTTCTTGTCGCTTTATAGTGAGACCCCAATCACACAATAGCACAATAGCACAAACACAAATGTTATCTGTAATAAACAAATATAATTATCCAATATTGCAGTGACACAATAGCACAAACACAATTAAAACACAATTAAAACACAATTAAAATCCTCTGTAATCCGCCTGGAAAATCTGCAAGAGAAAGATATTCACTCGTCAGTAGCTGAAAAGAGAATGATTCTGTATACACAGGGATTTAGGTTCGGCATAGTGAGGCTTAACCCTTATCTTGCTGAATATTCATTTAAGCCACACCCATTTCTGTCTATCAACCAATCAAATTACTTGACATAATTTATTGCTACAAATTCATAAACTGAATGCCAAACAGTGTAGATCCTGATCAGATGGCTTCTTCAGAAGCCATCTGATCTGGATCTACACTGTTTGCAATGATATGGGTTGTCGTGAACAGCAAGATAAGGGTTAAGGATTATCCTTATCAGATGTACACCACAACCTCTTTTTATAACACTTGGTTGGGGTCCAAAGCAATCTAAGCCTGCCCAGGTAAAGCGGTGCGAGCCGGACAGTCCATGCTTATAAACCCTATTGGTTTCATTGGGCGCCAGGGCTTGACATGTGATTTCATCTCAATGTCGGGTAAAAGTCCCATAAATTGGAAGCGACCTTTACAGTGTTGAAGGGAACGTTGAACCTCAAATCAAATAAACGAACAAACAAATGTGGCCCATAGCAGAATGTTGTTAGTGAAATAACTGTTTTGTCCAAATAAAAATGTATACATTACATTATAATAGAAAAAATACCTTTTAGGGTCATTTTTCTGTATAATCTATGCACTTTTGGGATCCATCTATCCAAGAACGTGTTTAATACATGTAAAGAACAGTCTTGTGAAGAGGTTGTGGCACATAATGGATTCTTATGTGAAAATGAAGAGATTCGGATTGCAAAGACTGCTGATGTAAAAAACTGGATTATGTACATAGGTTTCAGAGATTTGCTGTCCAATGGAATTATACCTCACATGCAGGGAGGGGTTTCTTTGGATATCCTCCTACAGCAGTTTGGAACCGTATTTTTCTGCCAGTCTTAATAAATTTGGAAACTATCATTGTGTAATGAGAATAACACACAGCTATTTAGTGTTGGAATTTTTCTCTAACCAGTTTAATATTGTCTCTTGGGAGTAATGGTGTTTAAATAAAAACATCCTGTTCTTTCTAGTTAGGTTTATGTAAATGGAATTACTGTTATACATGTATATCTGTTTTGTTTGGATTCAAATGAATATTGTGTCTCAAACTGTACAAAACTGAAATCAAAGCACGGACAGCATTAAACCCTGTGTGACACCACACTCTGTGATGTCTGATCTGGGTCTACACTTTGTGTCCCAGTTTTTGGACACTTTAATGCACAATTCTGTATTAACCCTGATCCTGGTGAATACATGTAAGTCTATTTGCCACACTCATATGTCTGACTATCAACCAACCAAATTACTTAAAATAATGTATTCATTCATTTAAAAAAAACTGCATGACAAACTGTAGATCCTGATCAGATGGCTTCTTCAGAAGCCATCTGATCTGGATCTACACTGTTGGCAAAGGTTGGGGTTGTTGTGAATAGCAGGATAAGGGTTAAAAATTTGTTACTTATGGGATGTTTGACACAGTCAAGACAAAAAATAGGTAGAAATTAGTTACCATTGTGTCCAAGATGAATTTCAACATACATTATGTGAATATTTTGGTCCACCATTGAAGTACACCTCAACCTCTTTTTAACACTATTCAATATAACACAGTTTTGGATATGCTATTCATTATAACACGGTTTAAAGATGGACCCCCAAAAAGTTTTGATTATATTGAAAAAAGACCGTGAATATTCAGACACTGTTGTTTAACCATTATTCTGCTGTTCACAACAAACCCTACCTTTGCAAACAGTGCAGATCCAGATCAGATGGCTTCTGTAGAAGCCATCTGATCAGGATCTACACTGTCATTCAGTTTGTGATTTTGAAAGAAAACATTATATCATGTGATCTGATTGGCTGATAATCGTAAATGGGTGTGGTAATTAAAATATTCAACAGGAATGGGGTTAACTAAAATGGTTTTAGTTTAGTGGTATAAAGGATGGGATGTATTATGTCAAAAAACTGATTCTTTTGGTGGTATCTTCAGAACTGCAAGCGGCTTTAACAGTTAAACTTTGTAGTTACGTGACACTCATACAGTGTAAGTGCAGTTTCTGAAGAAAAAAACAAAAATGCTTTAAATGGATCCATTCTGGTGGCAAGATGGAAAGTACATGTGCCTTTGTATTTAACTCGCACCGAGGTTAGCATTTTTACACCAGTCATTTTGTAATCACTTCATCCAGTGTTTCACTCACACTGACACAGGCACTGACCTACTCACAACATCCGCCACAATCTACAGGACAAGGAAGTTTACTTTTTAGTTTCGATGTATAGTTTTAACCCTTAAGACACCGTGAAAAACTACATCTGAAAATGTTGCCCGCTTATGTCATCTGCTGAATTTTTGGGAAAACTTTTTTAAAATATTTTTGCATACAGGCAAACATTGTGGGCACAGATAGAACTGCTCCTACAGATCTGGGTCCACACTGTTTGCGAAAAATGACCTTTAAAAATGCTGCCTACAGTAGCCTACCTAAACTCCGTTCAGAAAATCTGAATCATCAATTTTTTCGTTTCTTCCTTTTAATACTCATTTTAGCCCATACATCACTATGGGAAAGTTTTAGACCTGACCCTCCGCCGACTTCTCCAACAGGTCATATGCCTCTGCGACAGTCAGGGAAGGCTGTGATTATTTGGAGAAAATTGCAAAACAAAGAAATGAGACGACAGACTAAGTCCATGTGTCGATGATTGTCAGGTAAAATAATAAATATTCAAATCCATGTGATGCACTTTATAAATAGATATGCAGTTACGACACACCTTACATTCGAATAGCTAGATAGAGGCTCACTACGAACGGGGAGCCACTAAGTCTAGTGCGATGTGCTGTCAACAGTTGTCAAAAAGAAATATACCGATATCGGATGTGGTGTCACAGCTAATGATTTTCCATGAAGTGATCGTGCAAATAAAACATAGACGCCCTTGTAATTTACAAGAGCAGTAACCACTTCTATATATGGTTTAAAAGGGTGTGTTGAACCTGTCAGAATGTCTTAGTCTGTGGAAGAAAATTTAGATTTTGCACTTTTCTCCAAATAATCACAGACCTTCCTGGCTATCTCAGAGGCATACGACTTGCTGGAGAAATCGGCGGAGGGTGAGGTCTAAAACTTTCCCATAGTGATGTATGGGCTAAAATGAGTATTAAACGCGAGAATCGAAAAAATCGATGATTCAGATTTTCTGAACGGAGTTGAATTGTTTCTGACATGAAACCCTAAACATACATGTACATATTTTTAGCTGAATGGAAGAGCTATTGCACTACTCCATAAGTCTATGTTGGTGTTGAAGTGGGCGTCCACATTTATGATTAAGTTTTTAAGAGCTCATACTTTCCAAACCACATGTTAGATTTTGTTTAAATTGGTATGATGAAAGGTATAGGTCCAAAGTTCTATGCAGCAATACCTCCAGCCCATGGCCTCAAGGGCAATCCCACAAACTTAATTTTTAATGTTAAAGTTTTAAAGACCTCATTTCTTCCAAACTTTAGAATTTGGATTTGGTTAATACTTGGTATGATGACAGGTATGGGTCCAAAGTTTAATTCAGCTACAATGCCCCACCCCCATCTCAAGGTCTAGGTCAGTGAATGATATAGGTCCAAAGTTTAATTCAGCAATACCTCCTTTCATTGTCTTTGAAGTTTTAATGTTTAAGTTTTTAAGAGCTCATTTTGCAAACCATAGAATGGAATAAGGTACAAAGGTTTATTAGGCAATGACAATGGCCATAAGGACACTTTTCCAGGCAAGCTATGGTGTCTTATGACAGATCTTACTTTATTTGGCCTAATTACATGTCCCGAATTATTTTATCTTACATTAGTTTCATTGAAATGGATATTGTATTTTTCAGAAGGGATGTCCGAGCTTCAGGCCACACTAGAGTTCTCAGTGGAGCTGAACAAGTTCTATAATGTGGACCTGTTCCAAAGAGGGTGAGTCACAATATAAAACCATCTTTTACCCCTCTATCAATATACATCAGTGATTGTTATGTCCCCAGTAGCGATAGCGGGGACATATTGCTTTTGCCCTGTCTGTCTGTTTATTTGTTGGTTTGTATGTGGACAACTTTAACATTGGTCATAACTTTTGAACCATTTGAGATAGAGCATTCATATTTGGCATGTAGGTTCCTTATGACAAGAGCTTCACATTCATGCAAACAATTTTGACCTGTGACCTTGACCGATGACCTACTTAAAAGAAAAAATAACATGAGATACAGCCTTCATATTTGGCATGTGTGTTCAGTGTAAAAAAAGCTTTACATTCATGCAAAAAAAAATTGACCTGTGACCTTGACTTTTGACCTACATGTACTTAAGATAAAAAACTTTTGAGAAAAGCAAAAAATATTGGTCATAACTTTTGAACCGCTTGAGATACAGCCTTCATATTTGACATGTATGTTCCTTGTGACAAAAGCTTTACATTTATGCAAAAAGTTTTGACCTGTGACCTTGATCTTTGATCTACTTAAAAGCTTCCTTTTCCCTCAACATAATATGGAGTCATCAGATTTTGAAATTTAATCCACTGTATGCAGGAAACCCTTAAAGGGGTATCTTGGCGAACAGCGTCTGATCAGGGCCTGCACTTGCTAACAGAATTTTCCATCAAAAATAGAATAAAAACAAAAAATTAGACCTGACACCCCTTATATGACAAATGGACTTGTCCAACATATAGCAATGGAAGAGTCCATTAGCATACAACGGATTGAGTTCACTGCCTCTTTGGGATGGGGCATGAAAGTTTGTTCAAGTGGTCCAGGTCAATTGACCAAGGTGGCCATTATGCACATAATTATAGGGTAAAAACCTGTCTAGTTTTCAAGTAAATTGCTAAGGGTGTGGTTACTGGTAAGACTGAATTAACTCATGTCCATTTCAAAATTAAGGTGTGTCAAATTGTGTTACTTTTAAATTTATATGGAAAATTGCTTATTTTAGGTTTTTATATGCCCGTTTTGTAAAAAGTTTGTATTATGGAATGGGTTCTGCGGCCATCCGTCCGTCCAGCTGTAAACTTTTTGTTTCTGGATAACTTCTACAGTTTTCATCTGATGAAGCTGTCACTTGGTAGATAGTAAGACCATGAGGTGGTGTAGCACATATTGTTTCGAGGTTATAGTCCGCTAAAGTTATACCCCTTTGAAAATTTTGTGAACTATGTCATTTCTGGATAACAGTTCCTAAAGTTTTTGTCGGATGATGCTGAAATTTGTGAAATATTTCGTTTCCGGATAATTCCTACAGGTTTCATCAGATGTAGCTGAAACTTTGTAAGCCCCCGCCCATAGGGGCTTGAAGAAATATATGGGCTGCATGATGCTTCCACGCAGAGCTGAATCCGGCCCGCACACTAGTACTGGTAAACCGCTTAGAGGATCTAAGCCTGTCCAGGAACCGCGGTGCAAGGCGGACCGTCCATGCTAATAAACCCTATTGGTTTCATTGGCCGACAGGGCTTGAGATGTCATTTCATCTCAACGTCAGGTTAAAGTCCCACAAAATTGGAAGCAACGTCTCCAAAATGACCTTTACAGTGTTGACGGGGACGTTAAACCTCAAATCAAACAAAAGCTGAAACTTTGTAGATAGTTAGACTATGAGTATTGTTTCAAGGTCCACCAAATATTTACAGTGTTACACGCCTTCGAATAATTTTTTAAAAATTTCGTTTCTGGCTAACTCCCACAATACTCATCTCATCAAGCTGAAACTTGATACATGTATTTAGTTAGACCATGATGTGGGCCGGCCTCGGTAGCTCAGTCGGATGCACATCTGACTGGTGATCAGAAGGACGTGGGTTCGATACCTGCAGGGGTTGGCAACATTCTTTTGTGGAGATCGATCATGAAATCTTTTCTATGGTCATTCTCTCCCTTCCGCTGATTCAAGATTGGCAGTTGTCAGTTTCTGGCGAAAGAATATGCACTGTACTGG
This sequence comes from Lucinisca nassula, assembly GCA_963580285.1. Lineage (NCBI taxonomy): Eukaryota > Metazoa > Mollusca > Bivalvia > Lucinida > Lucinidae > Lucinisca > Lucinisca nassula. Next base: position 60,335,354 of record OY757014.1, read on the forward strand.
TTAACCTCTCACATATAAGCCTGCCCAAGAAAAGTGTGGATAGGTAAACTGACCTGCTCGTAAATGACCTAAAATAGTGTTGACTGGGCTGTTAAACTCCCATACAAACGAATACCATGATGGGGAGCAGCATGTGTTGTTAGGGCCCCACACCGGCCATATCTACATGTATATTGCTTTTTGTGTGTTTGTCACCCCTAAAAAAACTTAACCTCGGTCATAACTTCAGAAGTATTTGCCCTTCTGTAATGAAACTTCACACACATACTAACCATTACAAGACCTACATTCGGACAAAGGGCCATAGGTATATTTCTGTTGTCCATGTGTTTGTCACGCCTTAACTAAAAAACATATCCTTGGTGAAATTCACACACATACTTACCATCACAAGACCTAAATTCTGCCTGAGCCAAAAAGCCTAACCTCAGTCATAACTTCAAAAGTATTTGCCTTTCTCTGATGAAACATCACACACACACACTAACCTTCACAAGACCTACATTCTGACAAAAACTCGTACAATATCTCTTTGAAAACTTTATGTGGGACCCTTTCTGATGTGGTTAGCGATCTAGTTTTGAGGTTTTGGTCTACGAAATAGAAACAAAATTATGCCCCTTTAAAAATTCTGGAAACATTTGTTTCGGCTGTTAGATCCTGTCGTGGTGAAACTTGATTTATAGTTAGACCATGATGTGGAGCAGCGCATATTGTTTCGAGGTTGCAGCCCACCAAATATTTACAGAGATATCCCATTTGCAAATTTTGTGAACATTTTGTCTCTGGCTAAGTCCTCCTGCAGTAAACATTTGATCAAGCTGAAACTTGAGGTATACATGTAGTTTGACCATAATGTGGAGCAGGGCATATTGTTTTGAGGTTATGGTCCTCCAAAAATAATGGAGGTATGCCCTATGAACATTTCTGAACACATTTTGTTTGCGGCAAATGCCTCCTGCAAGAAACATTTGATCTAGCAAAAACTAGTTATTTAGTTTGACCATGATGTGGAGCAGCGCGTGTTGTTTAGAGCATTATATTGTTTCAAGGTTGCACTTCAACAAATATTAACTTTTCACAGGTTATAATTTGTTCAAATTTTCAAACAAGTCTGGTAATGAGCTGAGGTGTCCAAATATTAAAGAATATTAATGGTAAATATGGTACCATAAGTTTTGCAAACTGAGGTTATAGATACCATGATACATAATAATTTGAATGATCTCTTCTATCGGGGAACAATGCAACTTGTATGGGAGTGCCCCAACAGCTGGTTCTCAACCCATTTTATACTTAATGGAATCTTACACCTTGTATACTGCAGGAGACCATTTCGAAATTTAGGGCTCTTTTAAAAAAAAATGTTTAGAAAATAGCTGAATTTTTTGCAAACATTGAAGGCTCAGATCAGATGCCGTATTCTGTGGTATCTGATCTGGGCCTGCACTTTTTGCTATTGTACCTATTTTGGGGTTTCTCGCGTAAAATGAGTTATCAGTAATATTGATTGACAACTTCCTAAATCGAAAGCAAAAGTTTTTAGCATAATTTTAATACTGATACAATCCCAAGTAGTTGAGTCGTCTCAAGATAAGAAGGATCTTTATGATTACAGTGCCATACAATGTGCATTTAACACTTGTCCTGTTGAATAAATTAAATTCCACCACGTTGACTGGGCCGTTAAACTCCAATACAAACAAACAAAGGTTCTGCCACACCCATTTCTGACAATCAACCAATCAAATCTGTTGTACTTTATGCAGTTCATTCCTACAATTCCCAAACTGTTCTTGACTTCAACTGTTTGCAAAGATAAGGTCTGTCCTGGCAGAAAAAAATCCACTCGTACTGTAGCTTAAAATATGTTGTTGTTTTTTAGTTTCATTCAAATATGTACTGATATTTGTCTTTTTTCTGCATGAAAATGTATGTTGTTGGTACATGTACCCTTAGAAAATAGAAGTGTCCCACTGACTCTTGAAAGTGCCTCACAGGGGCACTTTTAATGAATACTAACAGCATTTGTTTTTTTGTGCTGAAATCTAGATCAGTGACCTAGGGGTACTCTGGGAAGTCTTTGTATGGGGGGGGGGGGTGCGACTCACACCCCTTTGCCTGGGCAGACTCTAAGCGGTTTACCAGTACTTGTGTGCGTGTCGGTTTCAACTCTGCATGGAAGCATCATGCAGCCCATCTGTTTCTTCAAGCCCCGATGGGCGGGGGTGTTCTGGGAAGTCAAGTCAATGACATAAACATACTAGGTAAGCTTATGCATGAGTCATTGTGATTGGACAATTCAGTGCTTTCTGATCTTTAGAAACTATAAGGACAAGAAGCAGTCACCCGGGAACTCAAATTCCATGGTCTTTATGCTAAGTTTGTGAGTGATTTGCCAGAGTTTACACATTGATAAAATCCACAAAAATGATACAGTAGACTCTCTTTATCTCAATCTCTGAAAAGCAGTTCTAACGAGTACCTACAATCTATATTTTCGAGCAGAATCAATGAGGCGGTTCTAACGTGTACCCACAATCTATGTTTTAGAGCAGAAATAAGAAAAATAAGGTTTACCCATGTAAACTCCAGTTTTACTATAAAAAATTGGGGTTCAAGGGGGTCAGTACTATATAGGCATGCTTCCATGTAATAACATTTGTTAGGCTGCTTGGAAAGTGTCTTTCACCTACAAAATGTAAGCCCTATCCTCAAGAGAATACAGAGGACCCTCGTTATAACGACAGTATTTGTTCCCTATTACTGTGCCGTTAAAAAGAATTTGCTGTTATAAAGAATCCCAGTTAGGAGTATGATAGGTAATAAAAGGCCTTTTCCCCATTATTACTCCAAGAAACAAATGTTATAGACATTTGTTAGAATCGCCTCGGTGAGGCGATTCTAACAAATTTCTATAACATTTGTTTCCTGGAGTATTAGATTACATGACCCTTTCATGACTATGGACACGATTTGTGCATTTCCAACCCGAGGGAAGCCCACGTCGATCGGAATCGAGGCTAAGCCGTTAGCTAAGTAGTCATTCCATTCAAATTGCCGTTATAACGAGTTTTGCCGTTATAACGAATGTCGGTATAAAGAGGGTTGACTGTAGTAAGTTTTAATAACCTTTGGAAAAGTTATTGATCCTCAGTGTTTTTAAAAAAAAGATAAAACTAGTCAGCTATTAATTCCCTGTTATTGCATTACAAGTGAAAAATGTTGTAAATCAGAGAACCAACAATTTTTAATGAATTGAGAAAGTATTTGATTCCTGTTATTGCAAAATAAGTGAAATTATAATATCAAAAATCAGGATGAGGTAAATCCATATTTACAATGACAAAAAAAGAAAGAAAAACCAAAGACAAAAAGCCAAAAACAAAGTAAACAACAAAAGCATACAAATATTTGACAGATGAATTATGATGCCACTGTATGTTTGTTTGTTTGATCTGAGGTTTAACGTCCCCCATCAGCAATGTTTAACGTCCCCGTCAACACTGTAAAGGTCATTTCGGAGACGTTGCTTCCAATTTTGTGGAACTTTTGCCAGACACTGAGATGAAATGACATCTCAAACCCTGTCGCCAGGGCTCGAGAAAATGCCGGTTTCCCGGTCCTGGACCGATTTTGGGCTTACTGAACCGATTTTAACTGAAAATGAAGACTAAAAAATCGGTCCATAATTTATTAAAATTTAAAAAAAAATCGGTTCGAAAATTTTCGCCAAGCCGTTATTTTGTAAAAACAATCTGACCTTTTTCCATTGACAATCCAAGCAAGTACACAAAAATGCCTGAAGCGCAAGGTGTTAGACTGGTTCATTATCTAACTAGGTGAAAATCGGACAAGTCCACGTCGGGGTCTTTGATCTTATCACAGCGAAATTTGATCCGCGTGTCAAAATCATGTAATCTGATCTGTCCACTTGGGTGAGCGCAATTTGACCTGTGTGTCAAAATTATTAATCCGTGAAAACTGGCCTGAGGCGTTATCGGCAAGCTGGCAAGGTGAGAAAATAAGGTCAATAAATGCAGGACATACGCTAGTTTGTTTAGACAAGTCATTAATTTATGGCTTACTATAGAACCGGTATTTGAATATATTTTTTTTTCACGGGGCGCAATTTTCAATACACACATGTCATGTCTGAACATTGTGTGTTATGCCTTCAAGGGAAAATGCTTTATTTCACCCATTCTAAACAATATTTTTATTTAAGAATACGCTCCATTGAAACCAATAAGATAAACCACGTCATTTGTAGACAAAGCGATTTGTTTCAGGCTTGTGTAATCGTGAAATATGTATTTATATTCTTTTAAACACGGTTCGGCCATGTAAGATTTTCAATGACTCTCGTTCGGCCATGTTTTGTCTCGAGAGAAAAGAAATGTTTTTCGATTTTTTAACCCGTTCAAAACGATTTTTTTTAGAAATACGCTCTATTAAAATCAATCACTTAAAACAGGTGTGTGGGTGACGTCCTTGACTGCATTAATGTGTATTGTGTAAACGGAAACCATATGACGTCATTTTCCGACCACGTTGCTGCACGTTGTCGCCATTTGTAAACAAAGCAATTTGGGCAAAATAAAATGCGTGAAATAAGAGAAATATTTTAAAGGTTTTAAAAAGGGGGAAAAATATAGTGACCATCGAACTGGTCTTTTACTGCCCCAAGTCGGTTGTTTCCCTTTAGCGGTCTTCAGGTTCTGAGTGACCCGGATATTGGGAAAATGAAGGTAGATGAAATCTGGCGTAGAAAATGAAAGTAGATGAAATCTGAACGATGTGAACAATAACTGCTGTTTATAATCGAGATACTGGTGCTCATATCCGTTGACAAATGTAAGAGCAACATCGGTATGTCATTCGTTACGCTAATAACACATTTTGAAATTAAAAATCGCCAACTGAGTTTACGGAAATTACCGAAACCGATCGGCAATTTCCGTATTTTTTTTGGCGAAATCTGGCTGGACCGATTTGGATTCTTCAGTTTCTCGAGCCCTGCCTGTCGCCCAATGAAACCAATAGGGTTTATAATCATGGACGGTCCGACTTGCACCGCTTTGCCTGCGCAGGCTAGATCCTCTAGCAGTTTACTAGTACTCGCATGCGTTCCATTTCAACTCTGCATGAAAGCATCAGGCAGCCTATCTATTTCTTCAAGACCCGATGGGCAGGGCTGAGTAAGTTTCAGTGGCTCTGAAATAAGACTACTTTGAACCCAGCAGGACAGTCAAGCACACAGATTTCTTCATCACTGCATTACTTTGGGTTAATTAAAATTAAGATGTACATTACTGTATATTTATGTTCATTTCAGATTTTATCAGATCAGAACTGCATTGAAGACACCTCCCAAAGTTCCTTCTAAGATTGAAATCACTCTTCAAAAATCTCAAGGTAAGGAGTAACCAGGGCTGTGGAAATAGGATGCCCAGATTTAACACCGAGACATTGTAGAACCCATTGCATGCGGGAATCTCCTAAATACGTACATTGGCAAACAGTGCAGGCCCAGAGCAGACGCCGCCGCCGCATCTTCAGACCCCGCAGATGTTGCGTCTTACGGGGACCTGCACTATTTGCAGATTGCTAACATAATTTCCTGTCAGAAATAGAATAACCCCCCGCCCCCCCCCCCCCCCCAAAAAAAAAATAGGCCTGGCACTCCTAATATGGCAAATGGACTTGTCCAACATATTGCAATGGAAGAGTCTACCAGTATACAATGGGATAATATGGGTCAAGGCTCAAGACAACCTGTAGGACATGCACATAGAAACAGTCTGATCTGAGTGTTCACTTATCACTAGATACTACAGAGACTTTCGATGACCATACGAGCAGTGAAAAGTCAGATCAGGGGCTAGTTGTTCTAAATTAACAACATCGTTAAAATTTAGATCATTTAATTTGGCAAATATGCTAATATATTTGGCGAAAAAATGTGAGCAGCTTAACAACATCGTTAAAATTTAGATCATTTAATATGGCAAATATGCTAATATTTTTTTGCCAAAAAAATGTGAGCAGCTTTTGCTGATGAAAAAGCCGCTCACATTTTTTTTCAGCAAAAAAAAAACAACAATTAAATATTGTACTTATTAGAACAATTAAAACTTTGACCACTAACAAGCTTGTTAACTCTTATCTTGCTGTTCACGACAACCCCAATCTTTGCAAACAGTGTAGATCCAGATCAGATGGCTTCTGAAGAAGCCATCTGATCAGGATCTACACTGTTTTAAATTCAGTTTATGAATTTGTAGGAATAAATTACATCAAGTAATCTGATTGGTTTAAAGTCAGAGATGGGTGTGGCTAAAATGAATATTCAGCAAGAGAAGGGTAAGCCAGTGATGCTTTGAACAACTGGACCCAGATTGTGTTGTTGTGAGTTAACCCTTGTCCTGCTGAATATTTAAATATGTCACACCCACCACTGATTATCAGCCAATCAGATTACTTGATGCAAATTATTGCAACAAATTCACAATCTGAATGGCAAACAATGTAGATCCTGATCAGATGGCTTCATCAGAAGCCATCTGATCTGGATCTACATTGTTTCAAAGATAAGGCATATCCGGGATTAGCAGGACAAGGGTTAACTGGTTGCTCAGGGTTAGCTTAACAAGTACAATATCTAAAATTTTGTCATTAGCTCACCTGAGCCAAAGGCTCAGTGTGAGCTATTGTGATCAGTCACCGTCCGTCATCGTCCCATCTGTCAGTTCACAATTTCTTTAAACAACATCACCTAAACCGCTGAACAGATTTTGAAAAAGCTTGGCAGAAATAATCCTTGTTGTTCCTCTCTCTAAGTTTTTCAAAGAATTCAATTCCATGCACAACTGGTGGCAGGCCCAGGTCTTTGATATTAGTTATGAAGGTTCTTCTAGTGGACCTCTGCCAAGATTGTTCAAATGATAGCCCTGAGGCCAAAAATGGCCCAGGGGTGGGGCCGACTGGGTTTACATAGGGGCATATAGGGAAAACCTTTAAAAGTCTTCTTCTCTGAACTTCTGTAACCAGAAGGCCCAGGTCTTTGATATTTTGTGGAGAAGCTTCGTTTAGTGACCCTCTACCAAGATTGTTCAAACTATAGCCCTGGGGCCAAAAATGCCCCCACCCCTTCCCCCCTCCCCCCCACCCCCTGGGTAGGGCCCACTAAGTTTACATATACAGGGAAACCCTTTAAAAATCTTCTTGTCTGAACTCTGAAATCAGAGGGCCCAGGTCTCTTTTATTTGGTGTGAAGCTTTGTCTAGGGGTTCTCTACCAAGATTGTTCAAATTATAGCCCTTGGGGTGGGGCCCTCTGGGTTAAAATAGAGATATACAGGGATAACCTTCCAAAATCTTCTTCTCTGAAACCAGAAGGCCCAGATCTTTGATATTTGATATGTGGACATCTACCAAGACTGTTCAAATTATAGCCCTGGGGCCAAAAATGGTGCCTGGGCTGGGCCCACTGGGTTTACTTAGAGGTTTTGTCTTTTGTTTGATTTGAGGTTTAACATCCCGGTCAGGCTTAGATCCTCTAAGCAGTTTACCACTACTAGTGGGTGGTGGGTTTCAGCTCTGCGTGGAAGCATCATGCAGCCCATCTATTTCTTCAAGCCCCGATGTGCAGGCCCATTTACTTAGAGGTATATAGGGAAAACATTTTAGAATCTTTTTGTCTGAAACCAGAAGGCACAGGTCTATGATATTTGGTATGAAGCTTCATTTAGTGGACCTCTTCTAAAATTGTTCAAATAATAGCCCTGGGGCCAAAAATTGGACACAGGGTTTCACTGGTTTACATAGAGGCATATAGGGAAAACCTTCAAAAATCTTCTTGTCTGCAACTTAAAGTCCCAGGTCTTTGATATTTGGTGTGAAGCTTTGTCTAGTGGACGTCTTCCAAGAATGTTCAAATTATAGCCCTTGGGCCAAAAATTGCTCTGGGCCAGGGCCCACTGGGTTTACATAGACTTTTCTTCTTGTCTGAAACCAGAAGGCCGTGGTCTTTGATGTTTGGTATGAAGCTTCTTCTAGTGAACCTCTACCAAGATTGTTCAAATTATAGCCCTGTGGCTAAAAAATGGTCCCGGGGTGGGGCCCACCGGGTTTACATAGTTACAGAGGGAAAACTTTTAAATCTTCTTGACTCAAACCAGAAGGCCCAGGTCTTTGATATGAAGCTTTATATCTAGTGGACCCCCACAAACATGGTTCAAATTATAGTCCTAGGGCCAAAAATGGCCCGGAGCCGGAGCCCACTGGGTTAACTTGGAGGTATATATGATTGATTGATTGATTTGAGGTTTAATGTCCCCGTCAACACTGTAAAGGTCATTTTGGAGACGTTGCTTCCAATTTTGTGGGACTTTTACCCGAGATTGAGATGAAATGACATCTCAAGCCCTGTCGCCCAATGAAACCAATAGGGTGTATTAGCATGGACGGTCCTCCTCGCACCGCGGTTCCTGGACAGGCTTAGATCCTCTAAGCGGTTTACCAGTACTAGTGTGCGGGCCGGATTCAGCTCTGCGTGGAAGCATCGTGCAGCCCATATATTTCTTCAAGCCCCTATGGGCGGGGGCGAAGGAGGTATATATGAAAAACCTTCAAAAATATTCTTATCTGAAATGAGAAGGCCCAGGTCTTTGATATTTGGTATTTGATATTTGGTATGAAGCTTCATCTAGTGGACCTCAACCGAGATTATTCAAAATCTAATCTTCTGCCATCAGAAGGCCCAGGTCTTTGGTATTCGGTACACAGCTTCAGCCAAGACTGTTCAAATTATAACCCTGGGAGCAAAAATTGCCCAATGGCAGGGCCCGAGTTTTACATAGACTTACTATTGGGAAAACCTTTAAAAATCTTCGTATCAGAAAGCATTTTTTAGTGGTACACAGCTTAGTCTTGTTGACCTCTGCCAACATTGTTCAAATTATAGCGCTGGTGCCAAAAATGACCCCACCCCAAGGCCTACATGTTCTATATGGAAAAATGTTTAAAATCTTTGCATCTGATGCACGAAGCCTTTGATCTCTTCTAAGATTGTACAAATTATAGCCCTGGGGCCAAAAAAATGGCCCTGCCCAAGGGGTCACTATTTTTTACATAAGCCAACATAGGGAAAACAAAAAAAATTCTCTTGTGTGTTACCAGAAAATCCTAGGCCTTTGATATTTGGAACATACACTTAGTGGACATAAATGAGTTCCCAAAACTGTTTGACGTCTTGATGTGCTTAAGTCTGTGACTACATTTCCAGATCAAATTACTTAAAAATCAAAGATCCAATGCATGTTATGTTTACTGGGTGATGTTGTGTATTCATAACCAATAACAAATAAAGCAATTTTTCTTAGAAATCTCGCCATGCATAGCTCTGGTGTATTCCTCATTTAGAGTACCGTGGTTTTAAAATTGGATTCAAAAATCTGCACTGGCTCACAGATTTCTTCTTATTCTGAATGGTTAAGATTTTAATTTATAATCTATATAATTTTGGTTACTCTGATGTCTTTTTAGTATGATGGACAGCTGAGAAACCAAATATGCTTAAATTTTCCCAATTGAATTAATACATTATTAGAAGTGGGTGGGGTAATTTTACCCCTGACAGTAAAATAGTTGCTATGGAATCATTAAGTAAGTAGGCCGCATTGTTTCTATCTAAATTACTGGCACACTCTCCAATGTTCTAGTAACAATCATTGAAAAGAAGTATCTTTCTCTGATATATGAAATGTAGCTATCAACAGTGAATAAACAACTAGATGGGCATTGTCTTTATGGGGGTACCCGTAGAGTTTGACACATTTATTTGACACTGTCAATATCTCTCAAATCAGATATATCACAAAGTCCGTTTTTTGTCTGTTTCCTTAGTGTCTATCACCAAAATTGTTTGCTTTTCGGTGATTTTGACGAATTTATGTTACATCCGAAAGCAGGTCAGATTTCCCATAATGTATGGTCTGTAGGTAAAATTATACACAATCCGATTGTTTTTCAGTGTGTTGCCAATATTGCTACCAATTTTTATTTAAAAAGATCAGAAATTGATAATTTTATAACTCTTTCAGCACACCTACCCTGATTTTTCAAAAGGAAGGTGCTAATCTGTATGCTGTCTGGTGTTGCCATGCCAACTGATGACCTCATTATTTTACTCAGTGCTGATGTAAACATATATCCTTATTAGTGATATCGGCCAATAAGCATTTGAGTACAATTTGTAATTAGGTAGGAAATTGCAATTATTTCAGACCATATTTGTCTCCAATTTCTTGTCAGCCATTTTGGGAACTCATTTATGGCCAATGAGTGTAGGTACATCTAGGGGATCTCTATCAAATTATAGTCCTGTAGCTAAATTCATGAACATAGAGTTTAAACAAAGTCTTAAAGCAATCATATTTGTTCAGCTTCAATATTAAGTATGCAAAGCTCTTGACTCAGGTGAGCGATACCAGCATAGTCCTCTTTACATAGTTACAGAGGGAAAACCTTTAAATCTTCTGAAAAAATGTGAGTAGCTTTTGCACAAAAATATTATATTTGCAATACCGTATTCCTCCCATTTAGCGCCCCGGGCGCTTAAAAAAATGGAAAAAGAGGGGGCGCTTATTAGGAACAAAAAGCTTACCAGAATGGCCAGTTTAAAATCCATTACACACGGTGTTTTTCCATTAGAATATACACGTGTGTACTCGGGCTGTAAATAATCTACCTGTGTTAGTTATTTATAGATCGGTTCCGCTAATTGGGTTGGACTAGATAAACATGTGGCGATTATGCAATTGCTCGCACTCAATAAGTCAAGTTTGAGAGCAGTCTTACCCATTGCTTGCGGGAAACATCTAAAGGGTTACCTTGGCAAACATTGCAGGCCCAGATCAGACGCTACGGAAAGCGCATCTGATCAGGGCCTGCGCTATTTGCTAACCGACTTTTTTCTTGCCCATTTTATTTTCCTTTCTAAGAGCCCCGCTTATGTAAGTTTTGGACGAATACAAAATTCGGCAGGGATGACACAGTTTGTTTCTTTCATGTCATGACGATGCTAGAATAAGTACCGTAATTAGCATGTGCGAAGCGTAAAATTCAAGACGAGCTAGGAAATTTAATTTTGAGCTTGGCAGAAGCTTTGTCAGCTTGATTACTTTCAGCAGTCTGAATAATGACGAAACCCGATCACCCTGTTGTAAAAATGGGAAAGTCCGTTTCCGCAATCTGGACACGCAAGGTTTTGAGTACACACATGACATTTTACGAGAAGGAATATTCTATTCGTGGATTTCATGTTTTTAAAGATGTTTGGACCCCAGCAGAAGGAGAAATTCTTGATACTTCCAGGGAACGTAATAACCCGTATGATAAATATGCAGTAGCTGTAAAAAAGGAACAAATTACCGTCGGACATGTGCCTCAGGAAATCAGTAAAACTGTCACTTTTTTCATGAAACATGGTGGAATCGTAACGTGTAAAGTAACAAGTGGTCAACACAGACACTCTGAGATAGCAGGAGGTTAGAAATACCTTGCACAATACAATTTACGGCACATCCGGCGATGATTGAAAGGCTGTCATCTTTACTTTAGGTAAGTCAAAATATTTTTCCTCCGACAGCAGAGGGGGCGCTTATAATATTGTTCTTTGTAAAACAGTGAGGGGGCGCTTATAGGAGCAGGGGCGCTAAATGGGAGGAATACGGTATTAAATGATCAATGTTTTAATGATTGGTTAACTAATGACGTTGTTAGTTTTGAACCGCTGACCCCAGGTCTTTCTGTCATTTTTCATGCCCTGGCTGAAACATTACACAATGACTGTTTTAGGACCTAAGTCACCAGCAAAATGTCTGTCAGTTGTAATCATTACACAATGTGTATTTCACGAGTGGAATGAGTTGCCTGCCCATGTCATCAGTGAGAGGGCTGTCAGTCGTACCTTCCAGATACTATACAGGAATGATGATGTTTGTCATAATGTATATTTCAAGAGATGTGAATTAGTTAAATGCCCATGTCACAAGTACATGACTGTGAGTCATAAATATTACATATTGTATATTTCAGGAGATGGGAATGAGTTGCCTGCCCATGTCATCAGTGAGATGGCCGTCAGTCGTACCTTCCAGATACTGTACAGGAATGAGGATGTGAGTGTTAATGATGTCATACTGTACAGATTCCACACACTGGTGGACAGTAACAAGGTTTGTTATACTTGTTCTTACAACTTCATGAATCAAAATACAGTCGAACTTCAATGGCTCAAACACCTTTGGGACCATGATAATCTGTTCGAGGCAGGGCTAGTTCGAGCCACTGAGGGTTACTGCCAGGAGGCATAAGGAGATACTTTAGGACATCTTTCGGTGTTCTGTATTGAAAAATGTGTGCTGTGTGTACTCATTAGAATCGCCTCATTGAGGCGATTCTAATGAGTACACACAGCATACATTTGCACGATAAAACATGAACATATTAGAAATCTTACCCTCCCTATTTCTTATGTAGAGGATTTCCCTAGGGACTCAAGAACGGGTTCGACTCTGCCATGGTAAACGAGCCATGGGTGTTCGAGCCATCGAAGTTCTACTGTTGTCTTTAGAGCAATGACCTTTGAGAGCAATGACCATTTACTGACAGCTGGAAAACCTTTTCTTGCACATAGAACAGAAACAACTACACATAAATTTCTTTATATAACACTGTTCATTATCCCCTCGCACAACATAGTTGTGAGGGGGGATATAGCATTTGTCCCGTACGTACGTATGTACGTACGTAAGTACATACGTACTTTGTCAGCGCTCTAGCGCCTACATTTCTTGACCAATTTTAATATAACTTCACACAAATGTTCCTTATGACAATATCTCGAGCGAGTTCGACTTTCAAGGTCATGGCCTCAAGGTCAAGGTCACTGTGGCTATTTTTAGAAAAAACTTTGTCATCGCTCTAGCACCTACATTCCTTCACCAATTTCAATATAACTTCACACAAATGTTCCTTATAAAAATATCTCGAGGGAGTTCGACTTTCAAGGTCATGACCTCAAGGTCAAGGTCACTGTGGCTATTTTTAGAAAAACTTTGTCATCGGGCTAGCGCCTACATTTCTTCACCAGTTTCAATATAACTTCACACAAATGTTCCTTATAAAAATATCTTGAGCGAGTTCGACTTTCAAGGTCATGACCTCAAGGTCAAGGTCACTGTGGCTATTTTTAGAAAAACTTTGTCATCACTCTAGCGCCTACATTTCTTCACCAATTTCAATATAACTTCACACAAATGTTCCTTATAAAAATATCTCGCGCGAGTTCGACTTTCAAGGTCATGGCCTCAAGGTCAAGGTCACCGTGGCTATTTTTAGAAAAACTTTGTCATCGCTCTAGCGCCTACATTTCTTCACCAATTTCAATATAACTTCACACAAATGTTCCTTATGACAATATCTCGAGCGAGTTTGACTTTCAAGGTCATGACCTCAAGGTCAAGGTCACTATGGCTATTTTTAGAAAAACTTTGTCATCGCTCTAGCGCCTACATTTCTTGACCAATTTCAATATAACTTCACACAAATGTTCCTTATGACAATATCTCGAGCGAGTTCGACTTTCAAGGTCATGGCCTCAAGGTCAAGGTCACTGTGGCTATTTTAAGAAAAAACTTTGTCATCGCTCTAGCACCTACATTTCTTCACCAATTTCAATATAACTTCACACAAATGTTCCTTATTTAAAATATCTCGAGCGAGTTCGACTTTCAAGGTCATGACCTCAAGGTCAAGGTCACTGTGGCTATTTTTAGAAAAACTTTGTCATCGCTCTAGCGCCTACATTTCTTCACCAGTTTCAATATAACTTCACACAATGTTCCTTATAAAAATATCTTGAGCGAGTTCGACTTTCAAGGTCATGACCTCAAAGTCAAGGTCACTGTGGCTATTTTTAGAAAAACTTTGTCATCACTCTAGCGCCTACATTTCTTCACCAATTTCAATATAACTTCACACAAATGTTCCTTATAAAAATATCTCGCGTGAGTTCGACTTTCAAGGTCATGGCCTCAAGGTCAAGGTCACCGTGGCTATTTTTAGAAAAACTTTGTCATCGCTCTAGCGCCTACATTTCTTCACCAATTTCAATATAACTTCACACAAATCTTCCTTATGACAATATCTCGAGCGAGTTTGACTTTCAAGGTCATGACCTCAAGGTCAAGGTCACTGTGGCTATTTTTAGAAAAACTTTGTCATCGCTCTAGCGCCTACATTTCTTGACCAATTTCAATATAACTTCACACAAATGTTCCTTATGACAATATCTCGAGCGAGTTCGACTTTCAAGGTCATGGCCTCAAGGTCAAGGTCACTGTGGCTATTTTAAGAAAAAACTTTGTCATCGCTCTAGCACCTACATTTCTTCACCAATTTCAATATAACTTCACACAAATGTTCCTTATAAAAATATCTCGAGGGAGTTCAACTTTCAAGGTTATGACCTCAAGGTCAAGGTCACTGTGGCTATTTTTAGAAAAACTTTGTCATCGGGCTAGCGCCTACATTTCTTCACCAGTTTCAATATAACTTCACACAAATGTTCCTTATAAAAATATCTTGAGCGAGTTCGACTTTCAAGGTCATGACCTCAAGGTCAAGGTCACTGTGGCTATTTTTAGAAAAACTTTGTCATCACTCTAGCGCCTACATTTCTTCACCAATTTCAATATAACTTCACACAAATGTTCCTTATAAAAATATCTCGCGTGAGTTCGACTTTCAAGGTCATGGCCTCAAGGTCAAGGTCACCGTGGCTATTTTTAGAAAAACTTTGTCATCGCTCTAGCGCCTACATTTCTTCACCAATTTCAATATAACTTCACACAAATCTTCCTTATGACAATATCTCGAGCGAGTTTGACTTTCAAGGTCATGACCTCAAGGTCAAGGTCACTGTGGCTATTTTTAGAAAAACTTTGTCATCGCTCTAGCGCCTACATTTCTTGACCAATTTCAATATAACTTCACACAAATGTTCCTTATGACAATATCTCGAGCGAGTTCGACTTTCAAGGTCATGGCCTCAAGGTCAAGGTCACTGTGGCTATTTTAAGAAAAAACTTTGTCATCGCTCTAGCACCTACATTTCTTCACCAATTTCAATATAACTTCACACAAATGTTCCTTATTTAAAATATCTTGAGCGAGTTCGACTTTCAAGGTCATGACCTCAAGGTCAAGGTCACTGTGGCTATTTTTAGAAAAACTTTGTCATCGCTCTAGCGCCTACATTTCTTCACCAGTTTCAATATAACTTCACACAAATGTTCCTTATAAAAATATCTTGAGCGAGTTCGACTTTCAAGGTCATGACCTCAAAGTCAAGGTCACTGTGGCTATATTTAGAAAAACTTTGTCATCACTCTAGCGCCTACATTTCTTCACCAATTTCAATATAATTTCACACAAATGTTCCTTATAAAAATATCTCGCGTGAGTTCGACTTTCAAGGTCATGGCCTCAAGGTCAAGGTCACCGTGGCTATTTTTAGAAAAACTTTGTCATCGCTCTAGCGCCTACATTTCTTCACCAATTTCAATATAACTTCACACAAATTTTCCTTATGACAATATCTCGAGCGAGTTTGACTTTCAAGGTCATGACCTCAAGGTCAAGGTCACTGTGGCTATTTTTAGAAAAACTTTGTCATCGCTCTAGCGCCTACATTTCTTCACCAATTTCAATATAACTTCACACAAATGTTCCTTATGACAATATCTCGAGCGAGTTCGACTTTCAAGGTCATGGCCTCAAGGTCAAGGTCACTGTAGCTATTCTTAGAAAAACTTATCATCTCTCTAGCGCCTACATTTCTTCACCAATTTCAATATAACTTCACACAAATGTTCCTTATGACACTATCTCGAGCAAGTTCTACCTTCAAGGTCATGACCTCAAGGTCAAGGTCACAGTAGCTATTTTCAGAAAAACTTTATCATCGCTCTAGTGCCTACAATTTTTCACCAATTTCAATATTACTTCACACAAATGTTCCTTATAAAAATATCTCGAGCCTGTTTGACTTTCAAGGTCATGGCCTCAAGGTCAAGGTAACTATGGCTAGTTTTAGAAAAACATTGTCATCCCTCTAGCACTTACATTTCTTCACCGATTTCAATATAACTTCACACAAATGTTCCTTATGACAATATCTCTAGCCAGTTCCACTTTCAAGGTCAAGGTCACCATGGCTATTTTTAGAAAAACTTTGTCATCGCTCCAGTGCCTACATTTCTTCACTAATTTCAATATAACTTCACACAAATGTTTCTTATGACAATATCTCGAAGGAGTTCGACTTTCAAGGTCAAGGTCACTTAGGCTATTTTTTAGAAAAACATTGTCATTGCTCTAGCACTTACATTTTTTCACCAATTTCAATATTACTTCACACAAATGTTCCTTATGACAATATCTGTAGTGAGTTCCACTTTCAAGGTCAAGGTCACTGTGGCTATTTTTAGAAAAACTTTGTTATGGCTCTATCACTTACATTTCTTCACCGATTTCAATATAACTTCACACAAATGTTCCTTATGACAATACCTCGAGCGAGTTTGACTTTCAAGGTCAAGGTCACTGTGGCTATTTTTAGAAAAACTTTGTCATTGCTCTAGCGCCTACATATTTTCACCAATTTCAATATAACTTCACACAAATGTTCCTTATGACAATATCTCGAGCTATCTCGACTTTCAAGGTCAAGGTCACTGTGGCTATTTTTAGAAAAACTTTGTCATCGCTCTAGCGCCTACATTTATTGATGGATTTTCATAGAACTTCACACAAATGTTTCTTATGATAATATCTCGAATTGCTTTGACTTTCAAGGTCATGACCTCAAGGTCAAGGTCACTGTGGCTATTTTTAGAAAAACTTTGTCATCGCTCCACCGCCTACATTTATTAACAGATTTTATTATAACTTCACACAAAAGATGCTTATGATAATATCTTGAGCAAGATCTACTTTCGCGGTCATGGCCTCAAGTCAAGGTCACTATGGCTATTTTTAGAGAAACATTGTCATCACTCTAGAACCTACATTTATTGATGGATTTTTAAACAAATTTTACACAAATGTTGCATATGATAATATCTCAAGCAAGTTGGACTTTTGCTATTTCAATGTTTTCCACACACGAAGTTGTCTCGTGCGAGGGGATTTGTATCGCATGCGATGCCTTGTTATAAATCTAATATTATTATATCATCAGGAACAAATGATTAACAGCGGTAAGATACACTTTATTTGATTCTTGTCTTGTGCGTTTGGGTCACATAATGACCATCATCAGGACAAGATAAACATAAAGTAGTGAAAAACAGTAAGGTTTGTGTCACATGATTTAACTGTTACAAAAACTTGTCAAGGTAATTATATACTGATTAATTATAAAATGTTACTAAAGTTTTGATGTTAGTCTTTATTTGTTTGTTTGTTTTGGAGTTTAACGGCCCAGTCAACACTATTTAGGTCATTTTTAGCCGGTCAGTTAACCTATCCACGCTTTTCCTCAGCAGGCTTAAACGTAAGGGGTTAACCAGTACAGTGCAAATTCTTTCGCCAGAAACTGACAATTGCCCTTCTTGAATCAGCGGAAGGGAGAGAGTGACAGTAGAAAAGATTTCATGATCAATATCCACAAAAGAATGTTGCCGACCCCGGCAGGTATCGAATCGCATCCTCCTGATTTCCAGACAGATCCGCATCGGACTGAGCTACCGAGGCAGGGGCTTGTTAATCATTAAGAATAAAATGAATAGTTATGGGTTTTCTGCATAAGTTCCTCTTCTGGGTCTTGTTGTTCATCTAGACAATCTGTCACTGTGGAGGAGATCAGAATCAGAATTGTTACTGGTGACACGTCAAATGACATTCATACACCAGGACCTGTGATATGGGAAGTTAGTCCCTAGCTCTAACCAAAGAGGTAAACTTAGCTACACAATCCTCAGACTTTCAACTATCAAAATAATCAAATTGGGAAGTGTATTTCAATCTCTAGTGGTTCGGGGGAAGAATGATTCTTTTTAAATGTCAGTTCTTGCAGTAAGGGTTTGAAATGCCATTGAATGGTGCTTTCTACAGTGCGGAGCTGGGGGAACAAGGTCATCTGTTGGAATGCTGGCAGCACTCTTTAGACCTTTGTATAAGAGTATGAGCCTACTGTCTCTTCTCCTTTTCTTGAGAAACTCTCATCTTAATTTTCCTAGAATTCCAGTCATGCTCCCAGTTTCAATGCAGTAATTGCTTGTTACAAATCTAGCAGCTGTATTCTGAACTTTTTCAATTTCTTTGTTGAGGACCACTCCACTTGGGTCCCAGATGCAACTACCATATTCCAAGATTTGGCGAACAAGTTCCTTATATGCTGTCTCCTTCACATCCTGAGGACACTGATGAAAATTGCGGCCGTTCCCTCTAAGGTGTATGAAGCCACAATTTTATTTGTTCTCTTCCTAGTTATCTGCATAATAATGCATTTAATGGGCTTAAATCTCATGCTCCATTTTCGTGCCTAACATCCTATCTATATCCTTCTGAAGTTTCATTGAGTCCTCTGTATCTCTAATTTCCCAATAGCAAACACAGTCATCTGCAAACAGTCTTATTTCTGAGTAAATGTCGATGGAAATATCAGTAATGTACAGGGAGAATAACAGCAGACCAAAAACAGTCCCTTGTGGGACACCAGATAAAACTGGCGCCCATACTGAAGATTTGCCATTAACAACAACACACTGTTTTCTGTATCAAAGGACGGAATCTATCCATTGAGAGTCTCCCCCCCCCCCCCCCCCCCAGTTTCAGAACCAAATAATTTGGATTTAAGTAGTTCATGAGTTTGTCAAAAGCCTTCTCGAAGTCCAGAATAAATGTGTCCACCTGGCCCCATAGGTCTTCCATATGTTGGTCCTTAGTCAGTTTAATAGTTGAGAATCTGTATACCATTACTATCTCATCTATGGTGAGTGTTTCTTAATCTGGTTTAGGCGGGGTTATGGTGATTGTGGTACTGGCAGTGCTGGTAAGTACAAAGGCAATTTAATTTTGAAAGTCAAACCTGTTCTCGTCTTGCTTCTGAAGGCAGAGTCCATGGGTTCCATATGAAAATATCTGATTGGTATCTAGTACTTGTGTTGGTAACAATAATGAACTTTTTATCATGGTCATTGTGGACTTTAACCGAGTGTTTAAGAACATTTTCCTTCCGGGCGTTTGTGTTTGATGTGCACTGGTTGAATAGGACATCATGAACAGTGACATCAAATACCCTGCATTATTGTCATCAAAATATGGTGGACGTCGACATTCAAAGTGACTCCATGAAAAAAAATTCATTCTCAGAAATGAAAGATATGCAAGAAAAAGAATCTTACATGGGTGGGAGGGATAGACAGAAAAAATTTGTCCCTCAGGATCACTGTCCGGCATCCCTCAGCAAGCCACGTGATGCTAGATATTGACTCTCGGGATGGATTTTTCTATCCACCCTCACACCCATGTAAGATTCTTATATTGTTTTCACATTTCACATTAACAGATGGAGGAAGAGTTGTCTAAACTGGAGATACAGCTGCTGTTAGAGCTCTGGTTCTCTGAGGAACAGAATGGGTTAGTATTCTCATTGTTACCAGTGATTTGCTCAGACATAATTCATTTAACCCTTATCCTGGTAAACAGAACAGCCCCTACCATTGAAAACTGTGAAGTTCCAGATCAGGGGCCAGTTGTTCAAAACTAACAACGTCGTTAGTTAACGTATCGTCAAAACTTTGATCATTAAATATGGCAAATATGCTGAAATTTTTGCTGAAAAAATGTGAGCAGCTTTTGCGAATGCAAAAGCTGCTCACATTTTTTCAGCAAAAATACCAACATTTTAGATATTGAACTGGCTAGAAGAGTTAACAATATGACCACTAACGAGCTCGTTAAGCTAATAATGCTTTGAACAACTGGGCCCAGGGCTCTTCACTACAGCCCAACCTGTGTTAGCAAGCACCTCAGGGATGATCAAAATATGCTTGTTTAAGACAGGTGCTTGCTTAATACAAGTGCATTTTAATGCATTTGCCTTTTTTGGGAACCAAATGCTTGCTTGCTTAAGACAGGTTGGTTGCTTAATAGAGATGGCCACTATGTCAGGATTTTCATGGAGTTTGTGAATTGAATGAATGCTTTGTTTGATTTTGTTTGATTTGAGGTTTAACATCCCTGTCAACACTGTTAAGGTCATTTTGGAGCCATTGCTTCCAATTTTGTGGGACTTTTACCCGACATTGAAATGAAATGACATCGCAAGCCCTGCTGCCCAATGAAACCAATAGGGTTTATAAGCATGGACGGGCCAACTCGTGGAAGCATCATGCAGCCCATATATTTCTTCAAGCCCCGATGGGCGGGGGCCCACATTATATTAAGTAATTTGATTGGTGGATAGTCAGAACTGGATGTGGCTAAATTGGTTTATGCAGCAGGATAAGGATTAAGGCAAATAATTACATATGAGCCCCGCCATGTGAATTTGTGTCTT
The DNA here is from genome assembly GCA_963580285.1 of Lucinisca nassula. Taxonomy (NCBI): domain Eukaryota; kingdom Metazoa; phylum Mollusca; class Bivalvia; order Lucinida; family Lucinidae; genus Lucinisca; species Lucinisca nassula. The sequence continues at coordinate 60,355,988 of OY757014.1, forward strand.
CGAGCATTCCGTCATGACAAATTTTAACTGCGCATGCCCAGCTATTCAGAGGGGCCAGGGATATGGCTTTCTGTCTGAAGGTTCCTCTTGATTCTATGCTTGTATGAGCGAGTAGCAAAGGTTCTGGCAAGACTGCGCGGATGCGCAGGCTCGCCTGAACCTTCGCTGCTCGCATAGGCAATAAGTACCAAAATCGCTTGACGGGGCCCATATCATGGTTTTCCATGAATGGTTGAACCTTTGTTTCTATGTAAATTTTTTTAGCTCTTTATATACTCGGGGTTAGGATTCAGAGAAAAATTGTGATCACTGCACAACCTATAAAATTTCGTAGCCAATTTGAAATTGTATAGGTTATATTAAAAAATGACCATTCGTCTATAGATTTTGCCAATAAGCTTGTCAGTTCTATTCTATCCAAAACCATGTTGTAAAGAACAATGCTGAAAATTCTTCTGTGCCTAGCTGTTCAAAGCATTGTTAGCTTAACAAGATTGTTAGTGGTGAAATTGTTAACTACATGTATTCTAGCAATCCCATATCTAATACACTGGAATTTTTGCTGAGAAAATGTGAGTAGCTTTTTCTTTTGCACATTTTTTTAGCAAAAATATTAGTATACAGTAAAACCTGTCATAGTGGCCACTTGTATTAAGCAAGCAACCTGTCTTAAGCAAGCATGCACTCAGTTCCCCTAAAAGACAAATGCATTAAAACGCACCTATTTTAACTTTTATCATGCTGTTCATGACAGCCCCTATCTTTGGAAACAGTGTAGATCCAGATCAGATGGCTTCTGAAGAAGCCATCTGATCAGGATCTACACTGTTTGACATTCAGTTGATGAATTTGTAGGAATAAATTACATCAAGTAATCTGATTGGTTCAAAGTCAGAAATGGGTGTGGCTAAACTGAATATTCAGCAAGAGAAGGGTTAATCAAGCACCCATCTTAAGCAACCGCATTTTTGATGATCCCTTAGGTGCTTTCTTAATACAGATTTATATTTGCCATATTAAATGATCAAAGTTTTATCAATTTGTTAACTTACTATGTCATTAATTCTGAACAACCGGCCCCAGTTGGCTTCATTGATAGCTATTTAATCAGTCATCGTAGGCCTCCGTGGCTCAGTTGGATGCCCGTCTGACTGGTGATCAGGAGGACGCGGGTTCGATTCCTGCCGTGGTCGGCAACATTCTTTCGTGGAGATTGATCATGAAATCTTTTCCGCTGATTCAAGAAGGGCAGTTGTCAGTTTCTGGCGAAAAAATGTGCACTGTACTGGTTAACCGCTTACGTATAAGCTTGCCCAGGAAAAGTGTGGATAGGTAAACTGACCGGCTCAAAAATGACCTAAAATAATGTTGACTGGGCCGTTAAACTCCAAAACAAACAAACAAATCATCAGTCACTTGCATAAGCTGGATGATTGACCACAGAATGTCAGTCAGGTCCGACCAGTAATTATCACCATCACTGTGAAAACTCTGATTTGTGGGAAGATGCAGGAAATAGTTCTGTTTTATCTCTTCTCCTACAGAAATATTAAATGAACCCCCATTTATTTAGTTATTGAGGGCTATAGGTTGTGTTTCATTTAGTTTAACCCTTAACCCTTGTCCTGCTGAATATTCATATATGTCACACCCACTACCGATTATCAACCAATCAGATTACTTGATGCAAATTATTACAACAAATTCACAACCTGAATGACAAACAATGTAGATCCTGATCAGATGGCTTCTTCAGAAGCCATCTGATCTGGATCTACATTGTTTCAAAGAAAAGGCATATCCGGGTTCAGCAGGACAAGGGTTAAGATGCCATGAAAAACTGCATCTGAAATTGTTGCCTGTTTTTGTCGTCTGCTGCATCTTCTTGCAAACTTTTTGAACATATTTTTGCAAAAAGGCAAACAGTGTGGACCCTGATCAGACTGCTCCTAGAGGAGCAGTCTGATCTGGGTCCACACTGCTTGCAAAAATGACTTTTAAAGTTACCAGCAGATGACAGGCATTTTATGGGGGAAACCTTATCCTGCTGAATATATCAATTAAGCCATGCCTGTTACCAGCTATCAGCTAATCAGATTTCTTGATATATTATATTCATTCAATTCAAAAACTGCATGACAGTGTAGATCCTGATCAGATGGCTTCTTCAGAAGCCATCTGATCAGGATCTGAACTGTTCGCAAAGGTAGGGGTTGTCTTGAATAACAGGATAAACGTTAATCAATATTTTTGCAGGTTGACAGGTATCAGCCAATCAGCGGAGTGTGTGAGCTCAAGAACACTGAAGCTACACTTTAGTCCGACCAAGGGGCTTCACCATCATGTTCCTGTGTTATTTGATTATTTTCATCTCTCAGCGTTAGAAGTAACAGTTCACGGCACACTCATAGCCATACACCAACCTTTCCTCAGGTGAGTTTTCACATGAAAAATAAATTTTGGTGCATCCTTTTAAGGGGAATTTCCGCCGTTTTTCAAAGGGAGACAACTTTCGGGACTTCCTGTTCACTTTTCTATAAGCCCTGTCCCACGAAAAAAGAGGTCTACTCTTAAAGGAAAGAATTTGCTCCACAGGAGCAAATTCTTTCCTTTAAGAGTTGACCCCTGTTGACCTGGGAGACAAAAATACTTTTGCAGGAGTTGCCTCCCCTGAAGGTGTTCCCATTCCCCTTTAGAGGATGTTGCAAGCTTTTCAAACATATCCACCGGAGTCACCCTCTAAAAGAAAGAATTTGCTCCTTAAGAGCACATGGGGGAAATTTTCAGTGTTGATACTGAATTCAGAATTTGGAAGATTTGGATTTTTCCAATATTAGCTAGAGGGAAAAAGAAATTTTCAGTACAGTCGAACTTCGATGGCTCAAACTCGCCGGGACCGCCGAAAAAATTTCGAGCCATCTGTAGTTCGAGCCATTGGAGTCCAACTCTGCAAGATCCATCTTTGTGTACTATGATTTTTTATCATAGCCCCGTCGATTTTGGTGACTTCCGGTACATTTATCGTCATAATTTAAGAGTGGAAGATGAGCCGTATTTTTAGCTCACCTGGGCCGAAGGCTCCAGGGGAGCTTATAGTATAGTGGGTCCTCCGTCGTCCGTCCGTCCACACTTTTGAGCAGCTATATCTCTGTATCCTGCAGGCTGATCTCAATCATTTCTCATCTGTAGCATGCCTCTGGTGGGGCATTGATGACATAAACTTTTTTTTGAAATCGCTCTTAAACTTTGGTTCCTATGGCAACCACAAGGTCCCATAGACTTACTATGGGAAAATGCTTGTCATCACCGTAGCGCCTTCAGTTTTGATCGGATCTTTCTGAAACTTATATGTAAGGTGGCTGTGGATAAAATCTCGGATGAGTTCGAAAACCGGCCAAGTCGGTCCATTTATCATAGAGTTACGTCCCTTTGATTGCTGAAAATGCCCATTTTCGACCTTGTCATCACCGTAGCCCCTTTAGTTTTGATCGGATCTTTCTAAAACTTATACGTATTGTGGCTGGGGATAAGACCTCGGATGAGTTCGAAAACCGGCCAAGTCCGCCGATTTATCATAGAGTTACGTCCCTTTGATTGCTGAAAATGCCGATTTTTGACCTTGTCATCACCGTAGCCCCTTCAGTTTTGATCGGATCTTTCTGAAACTTATATGTAAGGTGGCTGTGGATAAAATCTCGGATGAGTTCGAAAACCGGCCAAGTCGGCCCATTTATCATAGAGTTACGTCCCTTTGATTGCTGAAAATGCCCATTTTCGACCTTGTCATCACCGTAGCCCCTTCAGTTTTAATCGGATCTTTCTAAAACTTATATGTATTGTGGCTGGGGATAAGACCTCGGATGAGTTCGAAAACCGGCCAAGTCCGCCGATTTATCATAGAGTTACGTCCCTTTGATTGCTGAAAATGCCGATTTTTGACCTTGTCATCACCGTAGCCCCTTCAGTTTTGATCGGATCTTTCTGAAACTTATATGTAAGGTGGCTGTGGATAAAATCTCGGATGAGTTCGAAAACTGACCAAGTCGGCCCTTTTATCGTAGAGAAACGTGCCTTTGATTGCTGAAAATGCTGATTTTTGACCTTGTCATCACTGTAGCCCTTTCAGTTTTGATCGAATCTTTCTGAAACTTATATGTAATGTGGCTGGGGATAAAATCTCAGATGAGTTCGAAAACATGCCAAGTTGGTCCATTTGTCACAGAGTAACGTCCCTTTGATTGCTGAAAATCTGATTTTTGACCTTGTCATCACCGTAGCCCTTTCAGTTTTGATTGGATCTTTCTGAAACTTATATGCAAGGTGGCTGGGGATAAAGCCTCAGATGAGTTCACATACCGGCAAAGTTGGCCTATTTATCATAGAGTTAGGTCCCTTTGATTGCTGAAAATGTTGATTTTTGACCTTGTCAACACTGTAGCCCCTTCAGTTTTGATCAGATTTTTCTGAAACTTATATGTAAGGTGGCTGGGGATAAAACCTCGGATGAGTTCGAAAACCGGCCAAGTTGCCCCATTAACTATATAGTTATGTCCAGTTGATGGCGGAAAATGTCGATTTTTTACCTTGTCATCACCGTAGCCCCTTCAGTTTTGATCGAATCTTTCTGAACCTATATGTAGGGTGACTGGAGATAAAACCTAGGATGAGTTTGAATACCGGACAAGTTGGCCCATTTATCATTGATTTACGTCCCTTTGATTGCTGAAAATGCCGATTTTTGACCTTGTCATCACCATAGCCCCTTCAGTTTTGATCAGATCTTTCTGAAACTTATATGTAAGGTGGCTGGGTATAAAATCTTGGATGAGTTCGAAAACAGGCCAAGTCAGCCCATTTATCGTAGAGTTATGTCCCTTTGATGGCTGAAAATGTTGATTTTTGACCTTGTCATTACCGTAGCCCCTTCAGTTTTGATCGGATTTTTCTGAAACTTATATGTAAGGTGGCTGGGGATGAAACCTCGGATGAGTTCGAAAACTGGCCAAGTCGGCTCATTTATTTTAGAGTAACATCCCTTTGATTGCTAAAAATGCCAAATTTTGACCTTGTCATCACCGTAGCCCCTTCAGTTTTGATCGGATCTTTCTGAAACTTATATGTGAGGTGGCTGGGAATAAAATCTTGGATGAGTTTGAATACTGGCCAAGTCTGATCGGATCTTTCTGAAACTTACATGTAAGGTGGCTGGGAATAAAACCTCATGTGAGGTCGAATACCGGCCAAGTTGGCACATTTATCATAGAGTGACATGCCTTTGATTGCTGAAAATGCCTATTTTCGACATTGTCATCACTGCTGCCCCTTTACTTTTGAACAGATCTTCATGAAACTTACAAACAAGGAAGTCAGGCAGAAAGCTTGGAGGAGTTTGAAAACTCTTGTTTTTGAACTTGTCATCACCATAGCCACTTCAGTTTAGATCGGATCTTCATAGCAAGTCAGGAATAAAAGCTTGAATGAGTTTGAAAACCGGTGAGGTCAGCCTGTTTATCATAGAGTTACATTCTACTTGATTTTCAGAAAATGCTTACCCTGTCATCACCATGTCCTCCCATAAAGCCTTCAGTAAAGGTTGGCACTTCCTTAAACTTTGAATCTGTTAGCTCAGGTGAGCGATACAGGACCAAGCTAGCTTGGTCCTCTTGTTGGTCCGTATTATGATACTGATCACGCGCCTGCGTGACTTGATTGATAAAATTGGAATTTTAAAAAGGTAATTAGTGCGAGCCATCGGTGGGATTTTACATAGAAAATGCACTCTAGGGACCAGGCTTAGAGTTCGAGGGTTCGAGCCAAGGGTGGCATGTTTAGTTAAAATGAATAGGGATTTTGCCGGGACTGAAAAGTCAGTTCGACCCAAACGTTCGAGCCTACCGAGTTCGACCCATCGAAGTTCGACTGTATTTGAAATCAGGATTTTCAGTATTGGGACTTTGTGGGACTTTTCACCTTTGCGAGCAAATTTTTTCCTTTCTGCACTGGTCCATTTTTTTTAAGGACTCTGTGTACGACAAAGCAAACCGGAAGTCACTGAAATGGCAGAAAAACTTCTGATGAATCCATTCTTCTGATGGGAAATGGATACACCTTCAGGGGAGGCAACTCCAGCAAAAGTATTTTTGTCTCCCATGACAATAGGGGTCAACTCTTAAAGGAAAGAATTTGCTCCTGAGGAGCAAATTCTTTCTATTAAGAGTAGACCGCTTTTACAGTGGGCAAGGCTTATAGAAAAGCAAACAGGAAGTCCCGAAATCGCTTCCTTTGAAAAATGGTGGAAAAATCTGCCAGGTGTTCCCGTTCCACTTTAATATGAGAAAATCATATATGTAACATATTTTCTGCCATTTTTGGGTCAATTGTTTATGCTTTCCACCATCTGTCATAGATGTGACTGTCGCTGACCATGTATAAAATTCATATATAGCATCGCTGTTCTTCTCCCTGTGAGGTCCGAGCACTGTGTCGAAACGTTAGTTATCTGTAAACTCTGGACTGGGCTGGTGTCCTGGGTCATTGACAAACAGTGTAGGCCCAGATCAAATGTTGCCTTCTATCTGATCAGGGTCCACACTGTTGGCTGAATGTACAGGAATTTAAGGGTTAAATGATAGGGTCTTAAATTCCCATTCAGGACTATTTTCCCACCTTTACTCATAGGCAATTGACCCACCAGTGCTTTGGTTACCATTGAAGACCAGTCTGTGACTTTCTGTCACTTTGTGGTGCCATGCCTGATTTAAGCAAACTGTGCTGGAGAGATTTGGTTTTCTATTGGTTCATCTGAATGTTTGTCCATCAACAGTTGGATCAGCTCTAGTATTGAGGGTTCGGTTCAAATACATTTCTAAGGAACTATATCATGGGCCTTAGTGGCACAGTGATAAAGAGCGCTGGCTCTTAAACATGAGATCTCTCACAGCCGTAGATTTGAACCTTAGACTAGTCACAAGAGATCTTCTTCATTTATTAGCTCATCTGTTTTTAGCTCACCTGAGCACGAAGTGCTCAAGGTGAGCTATTGTGATCGCCTTTTGTCCGGTGTCCGTCGTGCGTCGTGCTTCGTGTGGTGTGCGTCGTCAACAATTCACTTAAATGACATCTTCTCCTAAACCAGTGAATGGATTTCAAAATACTTTCATAGAAATGTTCCTTGGGTGACCCTCTACCAAAATTGCTAAAATGGTTCCGCTCCGCAGAACAAAATGGCCACCAGAACTAAAAATAGAAAAACCTTTAAACGACATCTCCTCCTAGCCCTTTGGTCTGATTTCAAAATAATTTCACAGAAATGTTCCTTGGATGACCCTCTACCACAATTGCTAAAATGGTTCTGCTCCGCAGAACAAAATGGCCGCCAGAGCTAAAAATAGAAAAACCTTTAAACGACATCTCCTCCTAGCCCTTTGGCCCGATTTCAAAATAATTTCACAGAAATGTTCCTTGGATGGCCCTCTACCAAAATTGCTAAAATGGTTCCGCTCCGCTGAACAAAATGGCCGCCAGAGCTAAAAATAGAAAAACCTTTAAACGACATCTCCTCCTAGCCCTTTGGCCCGATTTCAAAATAATATCACAGAAATGTTCCTTGGATGACCCTCTACCGAAATTGCTAAAATTGTTCCGCTCCGCTGAACAAAAAGGCCGCCAGAGCTAAAAATAGAAAAACCATTAAACGACATCTCCTCCTAGCCCTTTGGCCCGATTTTAAAATAATTTCACAGAAATGTTCCTTGGATGACCCTCTACAGAAATTGCTAAAATGGTTCCTCTCCGCTGAAAAAATGGCCGCCAGAGCTAAAAATAGAAAAACCTTTAAACGACATCTCCTCCTAGCCCTTTGGCCCGATTTCAACATAATTTCACTGAAATGTTTCTTGGATGACCTTCTACCGAAATTGCTTAAATGGTTCCGCTCCGCTGAACAAAATGGCCGCAAGAGCTAAAAATAGAAAAACCTTTAAACGACATCTGCTCCTAGCCCTTTGGTCTGATTTCAAAATAATATCACAGAAATGTTCCTTGGATGACCCTCTACCAAAATTGCTAAAATAATTCCACTCCGCTGAAAAAAATGGCCGCCAGAGCTAAAAATTGAAAAACCTTTAAACGACATCTCCTCCTAGCCCTTTGGCCTGATTTCAAAATTATTTCACTGAAATGTTCCTTGGATGACCCTTTACAGAAATTGCTAAAATGGTACTGCTCCCCTGAACAAAATGGCCGCCAGAGCTAAAAATAGAAAAACCTTTAAACAACATCTCCTCCTAGCCCTTTGGCCCGATTTCAAAATAATTTCACTGAAATGTTTCTTGGATGACCCTCTACTGAAATTGATAAAATGGTTCTGCTCCGCTGAACAAAATGGCCACCAAAGCTAAAAATAGAAATACCTTTAAGCAACATCTCCTCCTAGCCCTTTGGCCCGATTTCATATTATAGCCTGGGCCAATAATGGCTCTCCCAGGGGCCCACTTGATACCCTATGGATCAGGTGAGCGATCCAGGGCCATCATGGCCCTCTTGTTTGAAAAAAAACTTTCGAGCTATTGTCATCACTCCGGCGTCTGCGTTGTCGTCCTGCGTCATTCCAAAAAAACTTAACCTTGGCTATAATTTAAAAAGTATTAGACCTAGCCTCATGAAACTTCATACACACACTCATCATCACAAGAGCTACATTTTGACCAAGGACCATAACAACATTGTTGATTTTGGCTGAATTATCTCCCCTTTTCCAATTTTTTTTTCTGAAACACATTTTTTGCTCTCATTTTAATACTATTCACAACAGAGCCTTCAAACTTCACATGAATGTTCCTTGGGACAAGACCTTTTCAGTGATACCACACTTTTTGATCTGTGACCTTGACCTTTGAACTTTGACCTATTTTTCGAAAATTTAACCAAACACCTTAACCTTGACCATATTTCCAAAAGTATTTGGCCTACCTTCATGAAACTTCATACACATACTCACCATCACAAGAGCTACATTCCCTACAAGTTTTATAACTCCATCTTGCAATTTGATTGAATTATCTCCCCTTTTCTCTCCGTTTTTTTTTAATTGTTTTTGTCTCTTATTTCAATACTATTCACAACAGAGCCTTCCAACTTCACATGAATGTTCCTTGGGACAAGACCTTTTCAGTCATACCACGCTTTTTGACCTGTGACCTTGACCTTTGAACTTTGACCTATTTTTCGAAAAATTAACCAAAAAACTTAACCTTGACCATATTTCCAAAAGTATTTGGCCTACCTTCATGAAACTTCATAAGAGCTACATTCCCTACAAGTTTTATAACTCCATCTTGCAATTTGATTTGACTTAGAACTTTTGTTTTCTAAAAGAAACTGCAGACGAGCGTTGGCACCCGCTTGCGGTGCTCTTGTTCATCCTAATGTCACATTTGCATCAACCGAGCATTGATTTTAACCCCTATCCTGCTTCACACAACAACCCCTACCTTTGTAAACAGTGTAGATCCTGATCAGATGGCTTCTGAAGAAGAAGTTTGTCATACTGTTTGTGAACTATTGCCCAGCCTCGGGTGATCAGGTGGTCCACAGCATTAAGAGGCTGATAGTTGGGAGACAGTCAATTAAGGTACTGTAGACCACCTGATGAACTATCGCCCGTCCTTAGGAGATAGTTCATGAGGTGGACCACAACATTAAGGGGCTGATAGTTTTGGCTGTCTCCCAGAAAGGTATGAAATGGATGTTTTATTTTTCAACTTGGTTCTAAAGGAACTTGCTGTGTGTGTGTGTGTGTGTTTTGTTGCTAGCCTGCTATGCAATTCACATGATCAGAAGACATTTGAAACAAACACTCCCGGGTGATAGTTCTTTGAGAATCAGTTCAATCTGATTGGCTTTTACTACAGATACAATGAAGTGAAATAGTTGAAAATGCTTTATAAATTCTCATATAGTATGTTAAGTAATAATTTGGTATATTGTATGTCTGCTTGCTAAGAAATGTTACAGGCTAAGTAACTGACATAGTTTTGTTCCACTTGTCAAAATAAATCAATTACTGTTTTTCAGTGTACCTAAGCAGCCCAAAACAGCCTGGTCGAGCAGAAATCCTGAGTTGTCTACCTTAGAAACTGTCTACTTTGGTGTAAGACCAATTTCAGGGGTAAGACAAATTAATAGATCATTGGACAGTTAAACAACTGAAAAGGGTACCTATAACAGATATGCAAGCAGTAAAGGCTCATACAAGCCTGTGCAAAAGCACTTTCACAGAAGCCATACTACAGACATTTCAAGAAGTCCTGGGACCAGTTGTTTAACACTAATGACATCGTTTGTTTTTGTTTGAATTGGAGTTTAACGTCCCCGTCAACACTATTTAGGTCATTTTGGAGACGCCGCTTCCAATTTTGTGGGACTTTTACCCGACCTTGAGGTGAAATGACATCTCAAGACCTGCCGCCCAATGAAACCAGAAGGCTTAAATGCATTGGACAATCTGACTCCACTGCTTTAATGACATCGTTAGTTAACATATTGTTAAAACTTTGATCATTTAATATGACAGATATGCTAATATTTTTGCTGAAAAATAGTGAGCAGCTTTTTCAAATGCAAATGCTGCTCTCATTTTTATGTCCCCGGTAGTGATAGCGGGGACATATTGTTTTTGCCCTGTCTATTTGTTTGTCGGTTTGTTTGTTGGTTTGTACGTGGACAACTTAAATGTTGGTCATAACTTTTGAACCATTGGAGGTAGAGTATTCATATTTGGCATGAAGGCTCCTTGTGACAAGAGCTTCACATTCATGCAAAAAAAATTTGACCTGTGACCTTGAGCTTTGACCTACTTAAAAGAAAAAAATAGCATTGGTCATAACTTTTGAACCGCTTGAGATACAGCCTTCATATTTGGCACGTATGTTCCTTGTGACAAAAGCTTTACATTCATGCAAAAAAATTCACCTGTGACCTTGACCTTTGACCTACTTAAAATGAAAAAATAACATTTTGGTCATAACTTTTGAACGGTTTGAGATAGAGCCTTCATATTTTGCATGTAGGTTCCTTGTGACAAGAGCTTTACATTCACACAAAAAAATTTGACCTGTGACCTTGACCTTTGACCTACATAAAAGAAAAGTTATCATTGGTCATAACTTCTGAACCGTTTGAGATACAGCCCTCATATTTGGCATGTAGGTTCCTTGTAACAAGAGCTTTACTTTACGTTCGTGCAAAGAATTTTGACCTGTGACCTTTGACCTACTATAAAGAAAAAAAATAAAATTTTGGTCATAACTTTTGAACCGTTGGGATAGATTCACATATTTGGCATGTAGGGTCCTTGTGATAAGAGCTTTACATTCATGCAAAAAATTTTGACCATGACTTTTGACCTACTTAAAAGAACAAATAAAATTGTTCATAACTTTTGAACTGTTTAAGAGAGAGCCTTCATATTTGGCATGTAGGTTCCTTGTGCCAAGGGCTTCCCACTCAAACCAAAAATCTTGCCCTGTGACCTTGACTTTGAACTGTGACCAACTTTGAAAAAAAAATGACCATGCCCGGGGACATGTTCTTGTTTCACAAACACATCTTGTTTCAGCAAAAAATAACACTATATTGGATATTGTACTTGCTAGAACAGTTGATAATATGGCCAATGACGAGCTCGTTAAGCTAACAATTACTTTGAACAACTGAGCCGTGTGCAAAACTACTTTCACAGAAGCCATACTGCAGAAATGTCATCTTAGGTTTTCTAGGGTTGTGTTACAGAGGTGAGTTTCATATTTTGGGTCAGTTGTTTGTCAGTTGACCCAAAGTGACTAAGCACGGTAGCTATATGTTGCTGATGTCCATGTGACTATCACTGATTTGTAAAGAAAAAAAGGTCACAGTTATTTACAGCCATGCTAGTCTTCTCGCTCTGAGATCAGAGTATATAAAACCTAGACTAGACAGTCAGTCAAATAGTATAGACCCAGATCAGATGCTGCATATTCAATTGACAAACAAGTGACCCAAAAATGAAACTCACTTCTGCAGTACAACCCTGGAAACCTGATTATTAAGTCATCCAACATGCAGAACAATTGCAGCAAATAAATTGGTATTAAATTCAGCTACCTCATGAGAAAAGAGCCCTTATGAAAAGAGCATATGCAAAAGCTGCTCACATTTTTTCAGCAAAAATAAAATTTTTGGTATTACATGTATATTGCTAGAATAGTTAACAATTTGACCATTTAGAAGCCTCCATGGTGTAGTGGTTATACTACTCGTCTTTTAAACCAGGGGTTGCAGGATTGATCCCGGGCTTCTCCAGACTTTTGGAGAGATCTCGTCTCGGTATGACCTTAGTTGTTGGTGAGACGTAAACCTCAAACACTTACTCTTGACCACTAACAAGCTCCTTTAGAGGAGGCTTTGAACAACTGGGCCCTGGAATATAAGGGTTAAACGAAAAAGTCTTATTAGGCTTTCAGGACTAGTTTCCTACCCACCAGTACTGTAAGTACTTTGATTGGGATTTTAGTGATGAGAAAAATAGAAGACAAAAATACACAGGACAAGGAGAACAGCACAAGGTACAGACTTATGTACAGCGTATTTGAACATAGCTGCTCTCACATTGTTCTATGTACATATATAGGTTAACGATAAGGATATAGGTTAACGATAAGGAGAAGTAAAAAGACTATCCAAGGTATTATTTTCCTTATTTGTAGGTAGAAACTTACATTGTGGGTACTTGTTAGAATCGCCTCATTGAGGCGATTCTAACAAGTACCCACAATGTATGTTTTTAGCTCACCTGAGCCGAAGGCTCATGTGAGGTATTAGTATACCACGAGCCGTCGTCCGTCGTCGTCGTCGTCCGTCGTCCACACTTTCAAAGAAGTATATCTCCGGAACCAGTGGGCCAATCTTGATCAAATTTCATGTGAAGCATTATCAGGTAGGGGGAAAGGCTGCATACTGTTTTCGGGCAGATCGGATTGGAACTCTGGTTGCCATGGCAACAAATAGCTTCCATAGACTTAACATAGGAAAAAGTTTGTCATCACTCTAGCTCCGTCAATTTTTTTCTGATCGAATTCATTCTTGCAGATAATGAGGACAGGCATGAAATCTCGATCAAGTTCGATTTTGGGCTGAATCGGATTATTCACTCAGGAGTTACGTGCCCTTGAGCATTAGGAAAAAGCTTGTCATCACTCCAACTCCATCAATTTTTTTCTGATCGACTTCATTCTTGCAGATAACGAGAACAGGCATGAAATCTCGATCAAGTTCGATTTTGGGCTGAATCGGATTATTCACTCAGGAGTTACATGCCCTTGAGCGTTGAAAAAATTGCCTATTGACTTAATTTGGGGAGAATGTTGTCATCACCGTAGCTGCTTCAATTATTTTCAGATTGGCTTTATTCTTGCAGATAACCAGCACAGCCATGAAATCTCGGTCAAGTTCGATAACTGGCAGAATCGGATCATTCACTTAGGAGTTACCTGCCCTTGTGTGTTTTTGCATTAGGGTTAATGGGAATTTCAAAAATGTATATCTTAAAGACTACTTGGCCAACTTTGATCAAATTTCATGTGTCACATTATTGGGCAAGTGGAAAGGCTTCATTAGGTTTTCAGGCAGATCTGAGTGGAACTCTGGTTGCCATGGCAACATCTAGCTCCTATAGACTTCACATAGGAAAAAGCTTGTCATCACTCTAGCTCCGTCAATTTTTTTCTGATCGACTTCATTCTTGCAGATAACCAGTACAGGCATTAAATCTCGGTCAAGTTCGATTTTGGGCCGAATCAGATAATTCACTCAAGAGTTACGTCCCCTTGAGCGCCCGAAAAATTGCCTATCGACTTAACATGGGGAAAATGTTGTCATCACTGTAGCTAGTAACGAGGACAGGCATAAAATCTCGGTTAAGTTCGATTTTGGGCAGAATCGGAATATTGACCTCGGAGTTACGTGACCTTGAGCGACAAAAAATTTGCCCATAGACTTAACATAGGGAAAATGTTGTGACTACGATAGCGACTTGAATTTTTTTCAGATCAGCTTCAAACTTGCAGGTAACGAGGACAGACATAAAATCACGGTTAAGTTCGATTTTGGGCCGAATCGGATTATTTGCCTTGGAGTTACCTGCCCTTGAGCATGAAAAAATACGTTGTGACCATGATAGCAACTTTATTTTTATTCAGATCAGCTTCAAACTTGCAGGTAACGAGGACAGGCATAAAATCCCGGTTAAGTTCGATTTTGGGCCGAATCGGAATATTGACCTCGGAGTTACGTGACCTTGAGCGACAAAAAATTTGCCCATAGACTTAACATAGGGAAAATGTTGTGACTACGATAGCGACTTGAATTTTTTTCAGATCAGCTTCAAACTTGCAGGTAACCAGGACAGATATAAAATCTCGGTTAAGTTAGATTTTGGGCCGAATCAGATTATTTGCCTTGGAGTTACCTGCCCTTGAGCATAAAAAAATACGTTGTGACCACGATAGCAATTTTATTTTTATTCAGATCAGCTTCAAACTTGCAGGTAACGTGGACAGGCATAAAATCTCAGTTGAGTTCGAATCGGAATATTGACCTCGGAGTTACATGACCTTGAGCGACAAAAAATTTGCCCATAGACTTTACATTGGGAAAATGTTGTGACTACAATAGCGACTTGAATTTTTTTCAGATCAGCTTCAAACTTGCAGGTAACGAGGACAGACATAAAATCTCGGTTAAGTTCGATTTTGGGCCGAATCGGATTATTTGCCTTGGAGTTACCTGTCCTTGAGCATAAAAAAATACGTTGTGACCACGATAGCAACTTTATTTTTATTCATATCAGCTTCAAACTTGCAGGTAACGAGGACAGGCATAAAATCTCGGTTAAGTTCAATTTTGGGCAGAATCGGAATATTGACCTCGGAGTTACGTGACCTTGAGCGACAAAAAATTTGCCCATAGACTTAATTAGGGAAAATGTTGCGACTACGATAGCGCTTTGAATTTTTTTCAGATCAGCTTCAAACTTGCAGGTAACGAGGACAGACATTAAATCTCGGTTAAGTTCGATTTTGGGCCGAATCGGAATATTTGCCTTGGAGTTACCTGCCCTTGAGCATAAAAAAATACGTTGTGACCACGATAGCAACTTTATTTTTATTCATATCAGCTTCAAACTTGCAGGTAAAGAGGACAGGCATAAAATCTCGGTTAAGTTCGATTTTGGGCCGAATCGGAATATTGACCTCGGAGTTACGTGACCTTGAGAGACAAAAAAATTTGCCCATAGACTTAACGTAGGGAAAATGTTGTGACAGAAATAGCGACTTGAATTTTTAGCTCACCTGAGCCAAAGGCTCCAGTGAGCCGATAGTATACCAAGGCTCCGGAGTCCGTCGTCTGTCGTCCGTCCATCCGTCGTCCACACTTTCACTGAAGCATATCTCAGAAGGCAGTCGACCAATCTTGTTTAAATTTTATGTGTAGCACCATTGGGCAATGGGAAAGGCTGCATTAGGTTTTGGAGCTAGTCTGGTTCATTTGTTCCTTCATTCTTCTTTCTCTCCATATAGAGATAATAGACCAATGTTAAATTTTTAATCAAAGATTTCTCAGGAACTATAAAAGCTAGAAGCATCAAATTTGGTATTCAATAGAATAATGATGACTTATTTTGTGTAAGAGACATTGGGCTTTCTCAGCTTATTTGTTCATCTGTTCTTTCATTCTTCTTTCTCTCCATTTTGACCAATGTTAAATTTTCGTCAAAGATTTCTCAGGAACTATAGAAGCTAGAAGTCTCAAACTTGGAATGCAATGCAATAATGATGACTTATATCCTGTAAGGGTCAATGGGCTGGATTCTATTAGCAGATTTAGTAGTCAAGTCTGTGAATTGTTAAAACTTAAGTTCCTCAGGTGAGCGGTTTAGGCTCATTGAGCCTCTTGTTTAATGGAGAAATAAGAAAAACTTACTTAAATTCATCCCCATTACTCCTCATCTGTACAAGTGGGTTTACATAGAGTTTAATGATTCTATATTTGCCTGCCAGATTACTATAATGATTACCTGACAGATTACTATAATGATTGCCTGCCAGATTACTATAATGATTGCCTGACAGATTACTATAATGATTGCCTGACAGATTACTATAATGATTGCCTGACAGATTACTATAATGATTGCCTGACAGATTACTATAATGATTTTTACTATAATGATTGCCTGACAGATTACTATAATGATTGCCTGCCAGATTACTATAATGATTGCCTGACAGATTACTATAATGATTGCCTGCCAGATTACTATAATGATTGCCTGCCAGATTACTATAATGATTGCCTGCCAGATTACTGTAATGATTGCCTGACAGATTACTATAATGATTGCCTGCCAGATTACTATAATGATTGCCTGACAGATTACTATAATGATTGCCTGACAGATTACTATAATGATTGCCTGACAGATTACTATAATGATTTGTATCCTGAATTTTGAAGAACATGAGTTTATCCTTACAGTTTTGATATAGTAGAATGACACCCGTGGTGAAATGATGCCCGTCATCTCACTTCAGGTGTCATTCTGCCATATTCCACTGGTGTGGATGATTGGGTGTCAGAGGTATTGTAGTTGCTCAAGCATTGGCTTGGCAACATTTTTAATGACATTTGTTCTATGGTCATTCTCTCCGTTCCACAAGTTAAGAAAAGGCAGTTGTCAGTTTCTAGCAAAAAAAAAGTTTACTGGTTAACTTTTTATGCCTGCCTAGGAAAAACGTGGTTAGGTAAACTGACTGGCTTGATATGACCTAAATAATTTTGTCTGGGCTGTTAAACTTCAAACAAACAAACAAACAACTTGGCAGGGTGAAATTACAAATAACAATAGTCATATGATAAAAAGAATCTCATATTCATGGTCTTTTCATACGAAATTTATGAAATGACACTCATATGAGATCCAATGAGATTTTGTATATGTTTTACAGGACCCAGAACAGTGCCTACCTCTCAGCCTCCACCAGGCCTGGCAGATGCACCACCGTATCTGTAATATACTGTTGTCAGGCTACGAAAGTCTACAAGCCACATTTGAAACATATCTACAGAAAATTGGTTCACAGTTTAAGCTGGGTAGGTATTGCACTGCTAACTTACAGCCCATGTTTCTTGAAAAAATCGCATATAAATAATAATCGTTGACCAACAAAAAACTGGTTGCAAAGCCACACTTGAATACAAGTATGTACTTTCTCTTAGAAGAATTGGAGATGCTTTCTGACCTTTATCAGTTACCCCCTACATTAATTGCATTGTAACACCCTGACCTGATAAAGATATGCTATCTCAGGACAAGTGAGCTTTATCAGGTCAACATAACATTGCAATTCTGTGAACTGGACTGCTGAAAAAAATGCAAAAACGTAAGAGTGTACAAAGCCTTGCCTGATGAACTTGATATCAAAAGACAGGAACCTGGTATTTATTTATCACGTCAAATTTGAACATCCATCTATCCACCAGTCTATTCATGCATCAGTACTTCCAGCAAGTCAGCCAGGATATGTGGCTGGACTATAAAATGTAAAAAAAATAACAACATTGGTTCCTTCTCAGGAATGTACTCCATGCATCGGCGGATGTCAGTGGCATACAGTTTTTTAGCTCACCAGAGCTGAAGACTCCGGGGGAGCTTATAGGATAGGCAGTGTGCGTCGTGTGACGTCAACACTTTTAAACGACATCTCCTCTGAACCCGCTAGGCCCATCTGTAGCATCCTTGGGTTGGGGGATTGAAAGTTTGTGTTTTTTATGAAATTCGGCTCATTTGTTTGGTTGCTATGGCAACTTAGAGTTTCCATAGACTTATAATGGGGAAAATTGAAAAATGGCATTTACTGCCAAGCCGCTGCAGATATTTTGACAAAACTTTCATAGAAATATTCCTTAGGCAATCTACTATCTGCCATATGATTTTAGGCCTACTGCTCATTTGTATTGGTTGCCATGGAAACCAAAATGAAAAAAAATAGAAAAAAAAAAATACTTAAAAAATCATCTCCTCAGAAACCGTACGCTCTATGAGGCTGAGAGTTTATGGAAATATTCACCATATTTGCCTTTACAGGTTTTGTGTTTTTTATGAAATTCGGCTCTTTAGTTTGGTTGCTATGGCAACTTAGATTTTCCATAGACTTATAATGGGAAAATTGAAAAATGACATTAACTACCAAGCCTTTGCAGATATTTTGACAAAATTTTCATAGAAACGTTCCTTGAGTAAACTTCTCTCAGCCATATGCTTTTATGTCAACCTGTGGGTCCCGTAGGTTGTGCCAGGGCCATGCCCCGCCCCCTCCACTTCATAAAATGCCTGATATCTCAGAAACCTTACAGATCCCCACCCCTAAACCATATATATTCTTGTTCCTTATGATAAGACACATTAAGTGACACCAACCTGAGGGTTCCCCCGGATGTGCCTGGGACATGCCCCACCCCCTCAACTTCATTAAATGCCATTTATCGCAGAAACCATTCAGATCCCCACCCCTAAACCGTATATATTCTTGTTTCTTATGATAAGACGCACTCAATGACAGCAACCTGGGGGTCCCTCGGGATGTGCCTGGGCCATGCCCCACCCCCTCCATTTCAGAAACGGCCCAATATCCCAGAAACCCTACAGATCCCCACCCCTAAACCATATATATTCTTGTTCCTTATGATAAGACACATTAAGTGACACCAACCTGAGGGTTCCCCCGGATGTGCCTGGGACATGCCCCACCCCCTCAACTTCATTAAATGCCATTTATCGCAGAAACCATTCAGATCCCCACCCCTAAACTGTATATATTCTTGTTTCTTATGATAAGACGCACTCAATGACAGCAACCTGGGGGTCCCTCGGGATGTGCCTGGGCCATGCCCCACCCCCTCCATTTCAGAAACGGCCCAATATCCCAGAAACCCTACAGATCCCCACCCCTAAACCATATATATTCTTGTTCCTTATGATAAGACACATTAAGTGACACCAACCTGGGGGTTCCCCCGGATGTGCCGGGGACATGCCCCACCCCCTCAACTTCATTAAATGCCATCTATCGCAGAAACCATTCAGATCCCAACCCCTAAACCATATATATTCTTGTTTCTTATGATAAGACGCACTCAATGACAGCAACCTGGGGGTCCCTCGGGATGTGCCTGGGCCATGCCCCACCCCCTCCATTTCAGAAACGGCCCAATATCCCAGAAACCCTACAGATCCCCACCCCTAAACCATATATATTCTTGTTCCTTATGATAATTCGCATTCAGTTACACAAACCTGGGGGACACCCAGGATGTGCCGGGGCCATGCCCAACCCCCTCCACTTCATAAAAGGCCAAATATTCCAGAAACCTTACAAATCCCCACCCCTAAACCATATATATTCTTGTTCCTTATGATAAGATGCATTAAGTGAAACCAACTTGGGGGTTCCACCAGATGTGCCGGGGATATGCCCCGTCCCCTCCACTTCATAAAATGCCATTTATCACAGAAACCATTCAGATCCCCACCCCTTAACCATATATATTCTTGTCCCTTATGATAAGACGCACTCAGTGACACCAACCTGGGGGTCCCCCGGGATGTGCCTGGGCCATGCCCCATCCCCTCCACTTCATAAAAGGCCAAATATTCCAGAAACATTTCAGATCCCCACCCCTAAATCATATATATTCTTGTTCCTTATGATGAGACACATTCAGTGACACCAACCTAGGAGTCGCCCAGGGCATGCCCGGGCCATGCTCCACCCCTCAACTTCACAAAAGACCATATACATGTATTTGAGAAACTGTTCAGAGCCCTACTCCTAAACCATAATATATTCTTGTTCCTTATGATAAGATGCAATCAGTGACACCAGCATGGGGGACTCCAGGGGTGCCACCGGCCATGTCCCACCCCTTTACTTCATTAAAAGCCATATATCTCAGAAACTGTTCAGATCCCCACCCCTTAACCATATATATTCTTCTTCCTTATGATAAGTCCCCACTTCATAATAGGCCATATATCTCAGAAACCATTCAAATCCCCACCCCATAATCACATATATTCTTGTTCATTGTTATTAGACACATTCAGTCACCCCCATCTTGGGGGTTCCGCAGGGGCCATTTCTCTCCCATCCTCTTCATAAAAAGGCCTCATATCTCAGAAACCATTCAGCATTCAGTGACAGCAATCTTGGGCTTTTCTGGGATCCACCATGCCCGAATCCCTCCACTGCTTAAAAAGCCTTACATCTCTGGAGCCATACGTATCCCCACTGCTAAACCATAATGTCTCTGTTCCTTTTGATAAGATGCATTTAGTGACACCAACCAGGGCTCCATTGGGTTCATGCCCCACCCTCTCTACTTTATAAAACACCTAATATTTCAGATACAGTCCACATGAGTGCTCATTTGGGTATGGGGTTTGTTTGGAAGACTTTATAATTGGTAGATTAAAATCATATCCTGTTAAAATACAATGTCATGGGCAGTGCCCACCTGAGCTCTGGTTTATGAAATTTGGCTCTTTGGTTTGTTTGCTATGGCAAGTTAAGAATTTCCATTGACTTATAAATGGGAAAATTGAAAAATGACATTGATGTTTTTCAAGATATTTTGTCAAACTTACATAGAAATGTTCCTTTAATAATGTTCTTTTAGGCCTATTAGTTGCCACAGATGGGAAATTGTCAATTGTCATCTGTTGTCCTGCAAAAACAAATTCATGCGACATCAGACCTCTGAAGCCACTAGGCTGATTGGCTTCAAATTCTATCTGTAGTATCCTTGGGCGCAGGGCTTCCATGGTTAATTAAAATACATTGCTGCCAGTGGGCAGTGCCCCCTGAGCTCTGGTGAGCATAGTGGCCAATGGGCCTCTTGTTTGGTTTTTAGCTCCACTGGCCGAAGGCCAGCGGGGCTATTGTCATGGCCCTGTGTCCGTCGTGCGGTCGTGCGTCCGTGCGTTAACTTTTTCTTTAAACATCTTCTCCTCCTAAACTACTGGGCCAATTGTAACCAAACTTCACAGGAATGTTCCTTACATAGTCCTCTTCTAAATTCCTTCAAAGAATTTTGTTACACCCAGAACTCTGGTTGCCATGGCAACAAAACCAAAAAAAAATAAAAATCTTTAAAAATCTTCTCCTCCAAAACCACCTGTTGGATTTCATTTTTATTTTGCATGAATGTTCCTTGGGTGGACCCCTTTCAGATTCCTTGAAGAAATTTTGATCCGACAAAAAACATGGCCGCCATGGGCGGGGCTTATTTTCCCTATTTAACATATAGTGTAATGCTAAAACATCTTCTCCTCCTAAACTACTGGGCCAATTGTAACCAAACTTCACAGGAATGTTCCTTACTTAGTCCTCTTCTAAATTCCTTCAAAGAATTTTGTTACACCTAGAACTCTTGTTGCCATGGCAACAAAACCACACAAAAAATTAAAAATCTTTAAACATCTTCTCCTCCAAACCCTGCTGTTGGATTTCATTATCCCCTCGCACATAGTTGTGAGGGGGGATATAGCATTTGTCCCGTACGTACGTACGTAAGTATGTACTTTTGGCATCGCTCTAGCGCAACGTACGTAATACTTTTGTCATCGCTCTAGCGCCACGTACGTAATACTTTTGTCATCGCTCTAGCGCCACGTACTTACATACGTACTTTTGTCATCGCTCTAGCGCCTACATTTCTTGACCAATTTTAATATAACTTCACACAAACGTTCCTTACGACAATATCTGGAGCAAGATCGACTTTCAAGGTCATGACCTCAAGGTCAAGGTCACTCTGGCTATTTTTTGAAAAACTTTGTCATGGCTCTAGCACCTACATTTCTCCCCCAATTTCAATATAACTTCAAACAAATGATCCTTATGAAAATATCTTGAGCGAGTTGGACTTTTAAGGTCATGGCTTAAAGGTCAAGGTCACTGTGGCTATTTTTAGAAAAACATTGTCATCGCTCTAGCGCTTACATTTCTTCACCAATTTCAATATAACTTCACACAAATGATCCTTTTAAAAATATCTTGAGCGAGTTCCACTTTCAAGGTCATGGCTTCAAGGTCAAGGTCACAGTGGCTATTTTTAGAAAAACTTTGTCATCGCTCTAGCTCCTACATTTCTTCACTGATTTCAATATAACTTCACACAAATGTTCCTTATGACAATATCTTGAGCGAGTTGGACTTTCAAGGTCAAGGTCACTGTGGCTATTTTTAGAAAAACATTTTCATCGCTCTAGCGCCTACATTTCTTCACCAATTTCAATATAACTTCACACAAATGTTCCTTATAAAAATATCTCCAGCGAGTTCGACTTTCCAACTCATGGCCTCAAGGTCAGGGTCACTGTGGCTATTTTTAGAAAAAACTTTGTCATCGCTCTATCGCCTATATTTCTTCACTGATTTCAATATAACTTCACACAAATGTTCCTTATGACAATATCTCAAGCGGGTTCGACTATCAATGTCAAGGCCTCAAGGTCAAGGTCACTGTGGCTATTTTTTAGAAAAACTTTGTCATCGCTCTAGCGTTTACATTTCTTCACCAATTTCAATATAACTTCATACAAATGTTCCTTATGACAATATCTCTAGCGAGTTCCACTTTCAAGGTCAAGGTCACTGTGTCTATTTTTAGAAAAACTTCGTCATCCCTCTGGCGCTTACATTTCTTCATCGATTTCAATATAACTTCACACAAATGTTCCTTATGACAATATCTCACCATTTCGACTTTCAAGGTCAAGGTCACTATGGCTATTTTTAGAAAACTTTGTTATCGCTCTAGCGCCTACATTTCTTCACTGATTTCAATATAACTTCACACAAATGTTGCTTATGACAATACCTCGAACGAGTTTGACTTTCAAGGTCAAGGTCACTGTGGCTATTTTTAGAAAACTTTGTCATTGCTCTAGCGCTTACATTTTTTTCACCAATTTCAATATTACTTCACACAAATGTTCCTTATAACAATATCTCTAGTGAGTTCCACTTTCAAGGTCAAGGTCACTGTGGCTATTTTTAGAAAACTTTGTCATGGCTCTGGCCCTTACATTTCTTCATCCATTTCAATATAACTTCACACAAATGTTCCTTATGACAATACCTCGAGCCAGTTTGACTTTCAAGGTCAAGGTCACTGTGGCTATTTTTAGAAAAACTTTGTCATTGCTCTAGTGACTACATTTTTTCACAAATTTCAATATAACTTCACACAAATGTTCCTTATGACAATATCTCGAGCTATTTAGACTTTCAAGGTCAAGGTCACTGTGGCTTTTTTTAGAAAAACTTTGTCATCGCTCTAGCGCCTACATTTAATGATGGATTGTAATAGAACTTCACACAAATGTTTCTTATGATAATATCTCGACTTACTTCGATTTTCAAGGTCATGACCTCAAAGTCAAGGTCACTGTGGCTATCTTTAGAAAAACTTTGTCATCGCTCTACCGCCTACATTTATTAACAGATTTTAATATAACTTCACACAAAAGATGCTTATGATAATATCTTGAGCAAGATCTACTTTCGTGGTCATGGCCTCAAGTCAAGGTCACTATGGCTATTTTTAGAGAAACGTCATCACTCTAGAATGTACATTTATTGGAGGATTTTTAAACAAACTTTACACAAATGTTGCATATGATAATATCTCAAGCAAGTTGGACTTTTGCCATTTCAGTGTTTTCCACACACGAAGTTGTCTAGTGCGAGGGGATTTGTATCGCATGCGATGCCTTGTTTTTATTTTGCATGAATGTTCCTTGGGTGGACCTCTTTTAGATTCCTTGAAGAAATTTTGATCCAACAAAAAAAATGGCCGCCATGGGCAGGGCTTATTTTCACTATTTAACATATAACGTAATGCTAAAAAATCATTTTCTGCAAAAGTACTTGTGGGATTTCATTGTAATTTGCATGAATTGTCCTTGGGTGGACTGTTGTCAGATTCCTTGAAAAAAATTTGATCTTACAAAAAAACATGGCCGCCATGGGCGAGGCTTATTTTCACTATATAACAGATAGTGTAATGCTGAAAATATTTTCTGCAAAAGTTCTTGTTTTATTTTATAGTTATTTGGCATGCATGTTCCTTGGGTGGACCTCTGTCAGATTCCTTGAAGAAATTTTGATCCGACATAAAACATGGCTGCAGTGGGCGGGGTTTATTTTCACTATATAACATGTAGTGTAATGTTAAAAAAGTCTTCTCTTCTTCAAAAGTTCTTGTTTATTTATTTATTTATTTATTTAAAAGTACCTTCCTGTATCTGAATTAATCTCCTCCAATTTTGCTGACTATCACATATCTATAGAGGTCCACCTACAAATTGTTATTCCAAATTCAAAACATCAGAAATTTAACATGCCCATCACACTGGTGATAGAACTGATGTTTTCAACACAAACTCTATTTATACGACATGATGTTTCAAAATAAATTCAAAATACTGAGGGAGATTGATTTATTAGACCTAATTATACTACAGTGTCAACAGTTCTCCAGATCCCTGAGGGTTAAAATGGCTTAGTTGAAAAGGGAGGCATACCGAATCCGACGGAGGAAAGGAAAAAATAAATAAATAAAGAAATAAAAACATAAATCTGTTCATTTTTTAGCTCCACTGGCCAAAGACCGGCGGGTCTTATGTTATATGTTATGGCCCTGTGCCTGTTGTGCGTCTGTGCGGTTGTGCATCCGTGCGTTAACATTTTTCTTTAAACATTTCCTCCTTAACTACTTGGTCGATTGTAACCAAACTTCACAGGAATGTTTCTCACATAGTCCTCTTCTGAATTCCTTCAAAGAATTTTGTTACATGCAGAACAAAATGGCATCGAAAGCAAAAAAAAATATTTAAAAAATCTTCTCCTCCAAAACCGCTCAATGGATTTTATTCTTATTTTGCATGAATGTTCCTTGGGTGGACCTCTGTCAGATTCCTTGAAGAAATTCAGATCAGGCAAAAAACATGGCCACCATGGCCATGCCCCACATGACTGCCATGGCCATGCCCCTTGGCTCATTAGCTGTCAAAGACTTATATGGGGAAAAGTTTTAAAAACCTTCTCCAAAACCGCTCAACATAATGGATTTCATTCTTACTTTGCATGAATGTTCCTTGGGTGGACCTCTGTCAGATTCCTTGAAGCAATTTTGATCAGACAAAAAACATGGCCGCCATGGACACGCCCATTGGCTAATTAGCTTCCATAGACTCATAAAGGGATCCTTTTTTTTTTTTTAATCTTCTCCTCCAAAACCGCTAAATGGATTTTGTTCTTAATTTTCATGAATGTTCCTTGTGTCTACCATTGTCAGATTCATTGAAGAAATTTTGATCAGACAAAAAACATGGCCGCCATGGCCACCACCTTTGGCTCATTAGCTTCCATAGACCAATAAACGGAAAAACTTCTTCTCTGAAACCATAAAGCCTAAAGCTAAGACATTTACAGTAAAACCTGTCTTAGTGGCCACCTCTATTAAGCAAGCAACCTGTCTTAAGCAAGCAGGCATTCAGTTCCCAAGAAAGGCAGATGTGTTAAATTTCACCTGTATTAAGCAAGAACCTGTCTTAAGCAAGCATATTTTGACTATCCCTTAGGCACTTGCTTAATACAGGTTGAACTGTAGTATGTAGCAAAGTTATGTGGTCACCTACTAAGTCCTGTGAACTATGACTCTTGAGTCCAAATTGGCAACGCCCCGGTGCTTAGTAGCTCCCATAGACTAATAATGACAAAATCTTGAAACTTTTCTCCTCTGAAACCATAAGGCCAAGAGCTTAGTATGTAGCAACTTGAAATATTCATCTGCATAAATCCTGCCAACTATGCCCCTTGGGTCCAAATTGGCCACACCCTGAGGCCCATAAGCTCCCATAGACTTATACTGGGAAAAACTGACAAAAATCTTCTCTGAAACCATCAGTGTCCAGAGCTTAGATATTAAGTATGCAGCAACGTCAAGTGGTCACTCAAATAAATCCTGCCAACAATGCCCCTGGGGTAAAAAATTGGTCACGCCCAGAGGCATATTAGTTCCCATAGACTTATAATAGGAAAAACTTAAAAAAGTCTTCTTCTCTGAAACCATAAGGCCCAGAGCTTTAGATATTTAGAACGGAGCAATGCCAAATGGTCACTCACATAAATCCTGCCAACCATGGCTCTGGGGTCCAAAAAATATAGAATGGACATTCCTTGGGTGGATCACTTGTTTCTTTTTAGCTCACCTGAGCACGAAGTGCTCAAGGTGAGCTTTTGGGATCGGTCTTTGTCCGTCGTCCATCGTCCGTCGTCCGTGCGTCCGTCGTCAACTTTTGCTTTAAACAAATTCTTCTCCAAAACTGCTGGACAGATTTTGATCTAATTTCACAGGAATGCTCCTTGGGTGATCCTCTACCAAAATTGCTCAAACTGTTCCGCTCGGGTGAACAAGATGGCCGCCAGAGCTAAAAATAGAAAAACCTTTAAACGACTTCTCCTGCTTAACCAGTGGATGGATTTTGAAATTATTTCACAGGAATGTTCCTTGGATGACCTTCTACCAAAATTGCTCAAACCGTTCCTCTCGGGTGAACAAAATGGTCGCCGGAGCTAAAAATAGAAAAACCTTTAAACGACTTCTTCTCCTTAACCAGTGGCTGGATTTTGAAATTATTTTACAGGAATGTTCCTTTGGTGCCCCTCTACTGAAATTGCTCAAACCGTTACGCTCGGGTGAACAAAATGGCCGCCAGAACTAAAAATAGAAAAACCTTTAAAGGACTTATTCTCCTTAACCAGTGGATGGATTTCGAAATTACTTCACAGGAATGTTCCTTGGGTGACCCTCTACCAAAATTGCTCAAACCGTTCAGCTCGGGTGAACAAGATGGCCACCAGAGCTAAAAATAGAAAAACCTTTAAACAACTTCTTCTCCTTAACTAGTGGATGGATTTTGATATTACTTCACAGGAATGTTTCTTGGGTGACCCTCTACCAAAATTGCTCAAACTGTTCCGCTCGGGTGAACAAGATGGCCGCCGGAGCTAAAAATAGAAAAACCTTTAAACGACTTTTTCTCCTTAACCAGTGGATGGATTTTGAAATTATTTCACTGGAATGTTCCTTGGGTGACCCTCTACCAAAATTGCTCAAACCGTTCCGCTCGGGTGAACAAAATGGCCGCCAGAGCTAAAAATAGACCCTATGGTTTTACAAAGACTTATAAAGGGAAATTTTTAAAAATCTTCTTCTCTGAAACTGCAAGTCCCAGGTCTTTGATATTTGGTATGGAGCTTCATCTAGTAGACCTCTACTAAGATTGTTCAAATTATAGCTCTGGGGCCACAAATGGCCCCCCACCCCGGGGCCCTTTGGTTTTACATAGACTAATATAGCCCTGGTGCATAGGCTCATGTAGGGAATATCTTTATAAAAATCTTCTTCTCTGAAACCGCAAGGCCCAGGTCTTTGATATTTGGTGTTTAGCTTCATCTAGTGGACCTTTGCCAAGATTGTACAAATTAAAGCCTTTGTTTTTGTTTGGTATGAAGCTTCACCTTTAAGACCTCCCTCAACATTATGCACATTAAAGCCCTTGGGCCAATAATGGCCCTCCCTGGGGCCCACTTGTTACACTATGGATCAGGTGAGCGATCCAGGGCCATCATGGCCCTCTTGTTTACCCATTGCATGCGGGAAAACCCTAAATGGGTACCTTGGCAAACAGTGCTGGCCCAGATCAGACCCCACAGAACACCATGTCTGATCAGGGCCTGCACTATTTGCTAACAGAATTTTCCATCAAAAATAGAAAAAAAAATAGGCCTGACACCCCTTATATGACAAATGGACTGGTCCAACATATAGCAATAGAAGAGTCCACTAGTATACCATTGGTTAATGTAATAAATATGACAATTTTCTGAAGTTAGCCGGTGGAGCGACAGGCCCTCTTGGGCCTCTTGTTCATATGTGCTTTTCTGTATGTGCGTAGGTATGTACATCCATCTGTGAATGTACGTGATCCTGTAACCTCAGATTAAGGGATTTGTACCAGGTAGACTTTAGATCTGGCGGGGGCATCTGTGTCCAATTGACACATTTCCAGTTATACTCCTGTAACCGTTAACACTTTTATTAACAACATCTGATACAAAGAAAAAAAATTTGGTATTATGTCAATTTCAGTACATCAAACTTTAGCTTGGCCCCCGCCCATTGGGGCTTGGAGAAATAGATTGGGCTGCATGATGCTTCCACGCAGAGCTGAAGCTGACCACACAGGAGTACTGGTAAACCGTTTAGAAGGTTTATGCTTGTCCAGGCAAAGTGGTGGGAGTCGGCCATCCATGCATATAAACCCTATTGGTTTCATTGGGCAACAGGGCTTGAGATGTCATTTCATCTCATAGTCGGTCCCACAAACTGACCTAAATAGCTTTGACAGGTTGAATAGATTGACAATGGATTAACAGAGATATTCAAGAGGCAATTCATCATTCATTCCTCGGATGTATTGAGGAAAAACAGGGCCTTTATTGCCTTTTATACGAGGACTGTTCAAATATGAATGCAAGTAGAACGTTTTCTCATGCACTAATGCGAAAATCACATATCACAGCGTAGAAAAACATTTTACCTATAAATTGATACCAAACCTGTTAAAATCTGTGCACTATAGCCATGTATATCGTTAGATAAACACTGTATACTCTTGTATACTAATACAAAACATGGTTGGAAGAAGTTCAGAGTACGCCGTTGAAATATGGTCCTATATTAAGAATCGTTGTATTCTTGGTATACGGTGCAAAGACATTTTTTATGAAATATGTTCGGTTTATGGGCATAATGAAATGTCTTTTCCGACAGTTTTTCGTTGGTGTAAGAAATTCAGCTGTGGGCTAGGCTCAACAGAAGATGCACCACATGATCGTCGGCAGAAAAGAGCAACATCTGCCAAGATGGTTGCTAGAGTGAAAGAAATAGTTGCTACCGATGCACGATACACCACTAGGCAAATAGCTAGTATAGTTGGCATCTCATTAGGAGCAGCTCATACAATTCTGAAACTAGATACGAAAATGAGAAAGATCTGTGGTAGATGGATTCCCCATCTGTTGACAGATGAGCAGAAAAAGACACGCATTCAGTGCAACAAGAAGTTGCTTAAAAAGTTTCCAAATTACAATGCACGGTCTTTTGCTAATGTCGTCATAGGTGACGAGACATGGGTTCACTTTTTTGAGCCAAAACGAAAGATTCAGAACAAAATATGGGCAACAAAGTATTGCAAAAGACCATGCATTGCAAAGCGGACCATAAGCGTCAAGAAGGTAATGTATGCCATATTCTTTTCAAATCAGGGCCCTGCTATTCAGGTTGCTATGCCTAAAGGCAAATCTGTAAATGCGAAGTTTTACAAGAATGAAGTTCTTCGAAAATGGAAGAAATATTTCAAGGAACGAAGACCCGCAACTGGTTTGGCCAATGTCAGATTGCTGCATCAGTGCATGACAATGCGTCATCGCACAAGGTGTTCATTGTGCCAGACTATCTGAAGCAGGAAAAGGTTGTTGAACTCCCTCAGCCCCCGTATTCCCCTGACCTTGCCCCGTGTGACTTTTTTTTGTTCCCGCGGCTGAAAAATACCTTTCTGGTCGAAATTTTGTACAGCGCAAACACCTCGGTTCTGCAATATTCCAGTGCCTTCATAGTATACCTCGAAAAGACTACCAAAATGAATTCAATGATTGGATCAGAAGACTGAAAGTTTGTATATCTGTTAAAGGGGAATACTTTGAGGGGACAAAATAAATTTTTCATCGAAATCTATCACTGAATCATTTTTATGTGCTTAGTTGCATTCATATTTGAACAGTCCTCGTACTACAGCATTTATAAGGAAAAAAGGGACCGATTTACCCTTAGTATTCAGACACCTCAGCTCCTTAATACTTGTTCTAAAAATTGAACAAGTACAATTTACTACTTGATGTTGTGTCTGAAATGATGAGTGGCAACCAGTGAAAAGTGCTGGGATGCCGCATTTTGCATTTTTATAACAGAAATCCCAAAACGGGTATTTGGCAAACAGTGCAGGCCCAGATCAGACCTCGTAAAACGCATCATCTGATCAAGGCCTGCACTGTTTGCGAAAAATTCAGCTATTTTCAGAATAAATTTTGAAGAAGACCACAACCTGACATCCTAAATTTTGAAATGAAGATTCCATTTGTTCCTAAAAGGGTTAAATATGTTCCATAAAAACTCCGAACCAAACCAATAATGAGGTTCTCTCCGTATTTCAGAGCACATTGACTGTCACAAGAAGTTACAAAGTATAATGGATGGTATACGACTCTTAGACAACGAAGAAGAACTCATACAGAATGCCACAAGGGACATAACTCAGCTGTGTGCCGGCAACGTTATATTGTGGACCCAGTTTCTAGAAACTGCCACCCTTGATCAGGGTGTGATATTCTACCTCGCCAAGGAGCACCACACTGCCAGGGTAGATAACTCATTATTTAACCCTTTCACCCCTGATTCTCAAATCTTTGAACTTGGACATTTCCATTCGTTTAAGGATGGGGTTTTGTGAAAATCATATATAGGATGGCAAACTGTGTAGATCCTGATGAGATGGCTCATTGTGAGCCATCTCATCTGGATCTGCACTGTTTGCAATGGTACTTAGTTTATACTAATTTATTTTAGTTCGATTGCGATGAAAGCGCCAAGCTTATTGAATCGCTCTCGAACACTCATTCCGGGTGTTTTCACGCGCGCGCGAGAGAGAGGCAGTGGCTTTTACACCACTGCTACCCATTTACACCTGGGTGGAGTGGGGCAGTGTCATTACGTGTCTTGCCCAATGGTACTTGTACTGATCTACTGGGTTGAAGGTGTTAAAAGTATGGGTACACTTTCAAATGTATTTTTTTCTCCCTTGCTATAAGGTCAAATCGGGGTGCATATCCTTTCTTTTAGTAATAAAACCTTTCCATAGATGTGCTCAGGTACAAGAAAGCAGAGGATCTGATTTACTCATTTCCTACTGGAAATATAGCAACAGAAGAGTTAGAACGAACTGACTGATCAGACTGCTTTTGAACTGAGTTTCTTGCACACCAGACAAGGAAATCCGCGATTTTACCCTGGGATAGAAATTTATGTTCTGACCCTGGTGTTCCGACCCCAAATCGAATATAATCGCGTGTTTGATAAATGCACTGGTTGATTACGACCTTGTGTGCGCCGTCGTTAAGGTTGACGGCATGCACGATCCGTGACGTCACTTTACATTCTTGCAGTGGCAACACAATATGGCGGACGTTGGTAACCATAGTGACTGCAGCATTGAAATTCCGCGCTAAGAAATGGAAGGTATGCAAGAAAAAGAATCCAATATGGATGTGAGGGGTGGACAGAAAAATCCGTCCCTCGGGATCACTGTCCGGCATCACTCGGCAAGCCTCGTAATGCCGGACAGTGACCCTTAGGACGGATTTTTCCATCCACCCCTCACACCCATATAAGATTCTTATATTCTTGCACACCAGACAAGGAAATCCGCGATTTTACCCTGGGATAGAAATTTATGTTCTGACCCTGATTTTCCGACCCCAAATCGAATATAATCGCGTGTTTGATAAATGCACTGGTTGATTACAACCTCATGCGCAGCGTCGTCATGCGTGACGTCACTAAACATTCCTGTTGTGTCATCACAAAATGGCGGAAGTCAGTAACCGAAGTGACAGCAGCATTTAAAATTCGCAATAGAAATGGAAGGTATGCAAGAAAAAGAATCCAATATGGGTGTGAGGGGTGGATAGAAAAATCTGTCCCTCGGGATCACTGTCAGGCATCACTCGGCAAGCCTCGTGATGCCAGACAGTGACCCTCGGGACAGATTTTTCTATTCACCCCTCACACCCATATAAGATTCTTATAGTCTCATCACAGACACAAACAGGTCTGGTTGCTCTGCAACACAGACTAGCAAGTGTTCTAAATTTTTAAGATATAGAAACTAGAGGCTGAGAAAGTAGAAACTATATCCTGTGATGTACCGTCGGAAACCAGACATCATCATGTAACGTCGCTTATTTTTCGCTGGTCACTGGTATTTGGTTTTACGTAGCTCACAGCACTTGCCGCTTTGAGCAAAATAGCACACTTTTTAAGACAACAACCAAATAAATGCATTAGAATAGGGATTGTTTGGGGAGGTTAATCGTCGGTTTTGCGGTCGCAATCCTAGTTTAACGGCTCCGCTAACCACGGACCATGTAAAACCAACAATTTACCTCCCCAAATGACTATTTTGAATACAGTTATCCCCTAATTTGCTGATCAGACTGTGCAAATGCACAGACTGACCCACACTTTCGTTGGTTGCAAATGGCTATAACAGGTTTTCTCATGATGTGGTTTATATGCCGGCCTCAGTAGCTCATTCGGTTGCATGTTCGACTGATGATCAGGTGGTTGAAGGCTCAATCCCCTGTTGGACCAAGCAACCTGATTTCATTGAGATGGATCATCCAGAACTCTAAACATCTTAAATATACTTTTGCCAACTTCAGTAGAAGACTAATTTGAGCTCTCCCATGAGAAAACCCGTCTGTGTATGACCTTAGCTGTTGGTGGGACGTAAAACTCGAACACTCACTCACTATCATGAGAAAAATTCCCTTAGCGTTCTCGGATTTATGTTTGTCAAATGCTTGAACACAGCCAACAACTTGGGCGAGACACTTGACTCCTAGCATGAAGGTACTTTAACCCATAACATGCCAATCACGACAGTTGCTTTGTTGTCAGCCGGTTAATTCAAAAGTAATTTTTGCAAACAGTGTGCACCCAGATCAGACTGCTCCTAGAGGAGCAGTCTGATCTGGGTCCACACTGTTTGCCTCTATGCAGAAATATTTCTAAAAAGTTTGCAAGAAGATTCAGCAGGCGATTATTATATAAGCAGACAACATTTTCAGATGCAGTTTTTCAT
Source organism: Lucinisca nassula (assembly GCA_963580285.1). Lineage (NCBI taxonomy): Eukaryota > Metazoa > Mollusca > Bivalvia > Lucinida > Lucinidae > Lucinisca > Lucinisca nassula. The sequence goes on from OY757014.1 coordinate 60,389,136, forward strand.
GGGATCTTAAGGGTTAAGGTCTTCTCTACAAGGCTGTGAGCAGCAAAGGGTGGAGAGACTGTGAATAGCAGGCTCGCCAGAGTCTTTGCTGTTCATCTATGCAATAAGTACCGTATTTACCGTAAATATTCCAGCACGTTTTAATGAGTCTTATATATAGGTTTCAAAATTGTTCATTATATTATTTATCTCAGCTTTAAAGACTTTCGCTCAGTTGCAAATAGTGTATACCCTGATCAGACTGCTACTTTAGAAGCTGCAAGTAGTGTAGACACTGATCAGACTGCTCCTTTAGGAGCTGCAAACAGTGTAGACCTAGATGAGACTGCTCCTTCCTTTTGGAGCAGTCTGATCTGGGTCTACACTGTTTGAACAGACTTATTTGTTTCACTTATTGGTGTCCGATACAGTACACTTTTCCCTTGAGTTCGTTCATTTATGTACATATATTTGGCTTAATACAGCAAAAAAATATCCTTCCGTGTTGAAAAACATTTTTGCTTTTTTCTTGTAGATAAAAAGATTTGCAGAGGCGTTTTTCACTCATGAGTATCCGAAGAATGAGTGTTTGTCCTGCTATGAACCAACGTAAGTAGAATGAATGAATGATGTTCTATATATTGGCATTCTGGGGCCAGTTCTTCAGCAAAGGTCAAATTGAGACTTGATGGTAGGCATCGGAGTGACATGGAGATTCAGATTTGCTAAAATAATTCCGTTCCAATATCCATTCTTCAAACGACATCTTTTCCTGAACCAAAGTTCAAATTGATCTGAAACTTGATGGTAGGCTTCGGGGTGACATGGAGATTCAGATTTGCTGAAATTGTTCCGTTCTGGTATCCAAGATGGTGGCCATGGCAGCGAACTTGAAATTCTTTAAACGTCATCTCCTCCCAGATTCAGCATTGCTAAAGGCAGTGTGATCTGATGTGCTTGTGTGTGTGTGTGTGTGTGTGGGGGGGGGGGGGGGTTTAACGTCGCTTTGAACAATTTTTCAGTCATATCACGACGGGGTCTGGTTGCGACAGGGAGCTCAATGCTCACTTTTATAGTGCTGCCTCACTGAAGTATCATGTCCCAGACACATTGCATGATACCACACCCAGTCAAATTATCCTGACACTGGGTCGACCAGTCCTAGCTCTACCCCGTAAATCTGAGTGCCAAGCGAGGAGCAGCTAGTACCATTGTTAATGACTTTGGTATGTCGCGGCCAGGGATCGAACCTGTGACCTCCCGTTCCCCGGAGCAGACACTCTACCAACTGAGCTATCGGGGCCGGTAGAGTGTGATCTGATAGACAAAATGGCCACCAAGGCGCAATGTAATATATGATCAGCCTAATCCAGGTCAGCTATTCTGGCCCACTTGGGCCTCTAGTTAGAATTGCCACAATTTTCAAACAAAAAATTAAGAAGTCTTCCTTGATGCTTTTCCTTACCCACATCTGGAGCTGTGAGGTCAGGTAGGTAACAATTCTTTACCCAAAGTTCAAATGACAAATATTTGTCCGTAAGTTTACACAAGATACAAGATTTATTCAGGAAACCAAAATGAACTGAAGGTGTCCTCTGATGCAACATAATTATACAGTATATTGGTAATGAATGTGACAGTATGAAATTGGCTGATGCAATGAGCAATACAAGTTAGCTCAATTTGAAGGTGGACTCAGTAAATCCACAGATTTGTTTTGTTTCCTTGAATGTTACTGGGTTCATTAAGTATCAAGCCATGACGATCAGTATTAAAATTCTGAAATAGAATATTTGTATTGGAATAGTATTTAGAACAAAAAAGTATAAAATATTCTTCATTCATATCATAGTGCAACTTGTACATAGTCTTTTCTCACGAGAAATTTGGGGTCTGAAGTATCAGCCACGTTGTTAATAAATCATAAGCACAAAAGCTCTAGATCAGCCACAGGTTTTTGAACACAGGATGGCAATCAATGTTGGCCCTGATTGGGCTGTTAGATCTGACCCATCTAATTTAGTTCTGTTCTCTGAGTGAAGACTGATCATTAATCTTGTGTGTATTTTCAGTTTCCATGGACACAGTGATTTAGCCACCCTTGTACGAAGTTCCATGTATTTACAGACATTGCCTGCTCTAGACGTTGAGTGTCTAGAGGTGGATGGAGATCAGACAACACTACCTATCATATTTGAAGATATCTATTATGATCAGACATTCTGTCATGGTATGTTCATGAACATTTAATATAATATATATACATTTATAGGCTCTTTCTCGAGTGGCTATTTGGTACGAAAAATATGACAATCTTTTGGCAAGTTGAATTCATATAAAATGATCTTCAGTCTGAGATTCTGGTTTCTCATATAGCTCATATGTCTGACATTATCTTCAATAAAAGTTTTCACATTATCATAGACATTTCCATGCACAACTAAGAAGAGCTGTTAATTGTCAAATCTGATGTAGAAACAGATAAGGTGGGTATTTGGTGATACAGTCGAACTTCAATGGCTCGAACACCTTTGGGACCTCGAAAATCTGTTCGAGACAGGGGTAGTTCGAGCCACTGAGGGAGACTGCCAGGAGGTATACGATATACTTTTCGATATCTTTTCGGTGTTTTATAATGAAAATGTATGCTGTGTGTTCTCATTAGAATCACCTCATCGAGGCGATTCTAATGAGTACACACAACATGCATTTCCAAGATAAAAGACTAAAATCTCCTTAATTATCCCCCACTATTTCTTATGTAGAGGATTTCGCTAGGCGCATCCTTGGTAAACGAGCCATCCGTGTTCGAGCCATCGAAGTTCTACTGTAATTGAAGTACAATTTTTGTCAATTTTCCATGAAAAAACCTGTCAGCGAGGCCAATCCAACATAGGTTTATATGGAGAAATAAGGAAAATTATCCTTCAGTTATCACTAAATACCCATCTTATCTGTCATGTCCGGTGAATAACTTTATTATTTCGGGTGGATTTTGAAATTATTTGGCAGAAGTGCTAACTATCATGACACGATGTGCCTCTTGTATGACCCAGGCTCGTACAACCAAGGTCAAGGTCATACCTAGAGGTCAAAGGTACAAAATGTGACTTTTTGGTGTCGGGTCCATAACTTTCTCAATTCTGGATGGACTTTTTAGCTCACCAGAGTTGAAGGCTCAGGGGAGCTAGGCAGTGGTCCGTCGTCTGCATCGTCAACATTTTCAAACGACATCTCAGAAACTGTTGGGCCAAATGAAACCAAATTACATGTGGAGCCTCCATTAGTTGGGGGAAAGAAAGTTAGGTCATGGGGTCTTGGTCACATGACCAAGATGGCCACCATGCCAATAAATGGTAAAAACCTTTAAAAATCTTCTTCTCAGGAACCAAATGGCCGATGGCCTTGAAACTTAGTATGCAGCATCGGGGACTCAGGCCCTACAAAGTTTGTTCTAATGATGACCTTTGGTTGACCTTTACCTATTTTATGTCAAGGTCAAATTAGTCCCACAGGCATGTGTATAGAAAAGAGGCAAAACAGTGATTCTATGGTAGTCTGTGGCATCAGATATTTGCAATCAGCTGAATGGCAGGTCAAGGTCATTTACTGACCTTCATCCTGGATGGCTCATATTCAGTATTTCTTTCTTCTTCTCCAGTAAACTGCTGGACTGATTGAAACAAAATTACATGTGGAGCCTCTTTGGGATGAGGCAGTGAAAATAAATTTGTGGGATTGGAGTCATAAGACCAAGATGACCGCCATGCCCATATATGGTAAAATCCTTAAAAAATCTTCTCCTCAGGAACCAAAAGGCAGCTGACCTTGAAACATTGTCAGGGACTCTGGCCTTACCAATTTTGTTCAAATGATGACCTTTGGGTGACCTTGACCTATTTGATGTGAAGGTCAAATTTGGTCACTTAAGCATCTAGTACGGGAAAAAGTGTGAAACAATGGATTTTTCTGCTTCCATTGTAGTCTTTGGCATCAGAATTGATATTTGCAATCAGCTAAAAGGACGTTTATCAATTCCAAATGTCAAGTTCATTTACTGAAATTTGTCCTGGATGACTCCTATTCAGTTTTTCTGTATTCTTCTCCAGTAAACTGCTGGACTGATTGAAACCAAATTACATGTGGGTCCTCTATGGGATGAGGCAATGAAAATAAATTTGTGCGATCGGAGTTACATGACCAAGATGACCGCCATGCCCATATATGGTAAAAACCTTAAAAAATCTTCTCCTCTGGATCCAAAAGGCAGATGACCTTGAAACTTTGTATGCAGCATCGGGGACTTGGCCCTACCAAGTTTCTGTTTGTTCAAATGATGACCTGTGGGTGACCTTGACCTATTTTACATTAAGGTCAAAGGTCAATTAAGCATTTGTAAGGGAAAAAGGCTAAACAATTGATTTTTCTGCTTCTGCTGTAGCCTGTGGCATCAGAATTGATACTTGCAATCAGCATAAAGGAAGTTTCTCAATTACAAAGGTCACGGTTGTTTACTGACCTTTATCCTGGATGTGTCAGATTCCATATTTCAATCTTCTTCTCCAGTAAACTGCTGGACTGCTTGAAACCAAATTCCGTATGGAGCCTCTATGGGATGAGGCAATGAAAATTCATTCATGGCATAGGAGTCACATGACCAAGATGGCCACCATGCACATATATGGTAAAACCTTAAAAAATCTTCTACTCGGGAACTAGAAGGCGGATGACCTTGAAACTTGGTATGCAGCATAGGGGACTCGGGACCTACCAATTTTGTTAAATGATGACCTTTTGGTGACCTCAACTTACTTTACATCAAGGTCAAATTTGGTCACTTAAGCATTTGTATGGGAAAAAAAAGGAAAAATAATTGATTTTTCTGATTTGGTGGCATCAGAATTGATATTTGCAGTCAGCTAAAAGGAAGTTCATCAATTCCAATGGTCAAGATCATTTACTGACCTTTGTCCTGGATGACTCAGCTTCATTATTTTTATTTTTATCATGTTTTCCACTTAAACTGCTAAGCTGATTGAAACAAAATTACATTTTCAGGAACTGAAAGGCTAGAATTTTCAAGCCACTGTGGTTTGTTGAAAAACATAGCTGCCAGGGGCCAGGCAAGTTTTTCACAGTTGACCTCTGGTGAGCGTATTGGCCCATGGGCCTCTTGTCAAAATTACTTGGCAGAAATATTAACCATCATCCGACAAGTGAGTACCTCCAAGGCAAAGGTCATAATGTGAGGTCAAAGGTCAAAAGAAGGTTATTTTATTATTTATGTCCAGTCAATAACTTTCTATTGTCTGGATGAATTTTGAAATTTCTTGGCAGAAGTGTTAAACATCATGAGATGATGTGTCACACCCAAGACCCAGCTTGATGCCTCCAAGGTAGAGGTCAAAGGTAAAAAAGGGGCTTTTTAGCTCACCTGAGCCTTTAGGCTCATAGGTGAGCTTATAGTATAGCCATGGTCTGTCGTCCGTCCGTCCGTCGTCCATCTGTCCATCCGTCCGTCCGTCCACCATTTTCAAAGATCTTCTTCGCCTATACTGCAGGGCCAATCAAAGCCAAATTTCATATGGAGCCTCAGTGGGATGGGGGAACGAAAGTTTGTTCGTGGGGTCTGGATCACATGACCAAGATGGCCGCCATGCCCATATATGGTAAAAAGCCTTCAAAAATCTTCTTCTCCAGAACCATAAGGCCAGTGGCCTTGAGACTTGGCATGTAGCATATGGTACTCAGGCCCATCATGGTTTGTACAAATGGTGACCCTGGGATGACCTTGACCTATTTTACAGCAATGTCAAATTTGTCGACTTAGGCTTTTGCATGGGGCAAAGTGAAAATTATGGATTTATAGGAAACCATTGAAGACAGTGTCACCAAAATTTGTAGATCAGTTAAAGTAACTGAATACATGAAGATCTATGGGTGATAAAGGTCAAGGTCATTCATTGGCCTTAGACCCAAGATGGCCGCCATGCCCATATATGGTAAAAAATCTTCTTCTCCAGAACCATAAGGCCATTGGCCTTGAAACTTGGCATGTAGCATATGGTACTCGGGCCCATCATGGTTTGTACAAATGGTGACCCTGGGTTGACCTTGACCTATTTTGCAGCAATGTCAAATTTACCGACTTAGGCTTTTGCATGGGGCAAAGTGAAAATAATGGATTTATAGGAAACCATTGAAGACAGTGTCACCAAAATTTGTAGATCAGGTAAAGTAACTGAATACATGAAGATCTGTGGGTGAGAAAGGTCAAGGTCATTCATTGGCCTTAGACCCAAGATGGCCACGATGCCCATATATGGTAAAAAGCCTTCAAAAATCTTCTTCTCCAGAACCATAACGCCAGTGGCCTTGAAACTTGGCATGTAGCATATGGTACTCAGGCCCATCATGGTTTGTACAACTGGTGACCCTGGGTTGACCTTGACCTATTTTACAGCTATGTCAAATTTGCCGACTTAGGCTTTTGCATGGGGCAAAGTGAAAATAATGGATTTATAGGAAACCATTGAAGACAGTGTCGCCAAAATTTGTAGATCAGGTAAAGTAACTGAATACATGAAGATCTATGTGTGAGAAAGGTCAAGGTCATTCATTGGCCTTAGACCAATGTCATTCAGGATCCATATTTCAGATATTTTTTTCTCCAAAACTGCTGAGCCAATTTAAGTGAAATTTAATATGGAGCCTTTGTGAGTTGAACAAATGAAAAAATGCCAATACGGTCTAGATCACATGACCAAGATGAAAAGTTGCCAATATGGTCTAGGTCACATGACCAAGATAGCCACCACGACTATATATTTATATATTTTTCTTATAACTTTTTGATTTTGTGCAGAGTTTAATAAAAATAAATAAATAAAGGCTGTTTATAGTTTTAAACGTCGGTTGTTATTTTTTTTTTTTTTATTATTTTCTACTTGAAAAGGGCCTGGACCGCCGGGTTGATATGGCCCGAGCCGCAGGATAGTGCCTGAAGCTAAGGTTTCTATTGTTTTTAGTGCATTGAAGAACTGTTAAGTATAATGTCCGTTCCGTGAAATTTTCCGGTTATCTCCGTAGCGGACCGGTCCAATACAAGTGTGATGATGCCCGCTGTGTATCTATCGCAGAATAGCGACTTGCACGTGACGCATTTCTAGCCAATGGAAAAACGTGTTTCATTTGTGATATGCACTAATTACTTATATCATAGCAATCATTCTGCTGCTGGCAAATGGTTTGCTATTCATAGAGCCATATTATTTGTTTTTTATTTCTTTTTTCTAGTTATGTCTCCCCCCGAAAAATTTTTTCGGGAGAGACATATTGTTTTTCCCCCGGGCATCCGTCTGTCTGTCTGTCACAAAATCGTGTCCGTTCTGTATCTTGAAAACCGTTCAAGCTGTCTTCACAAAACTTCATATAAATATTAATCAACAGAAGACGTGCAGAGTGCAAGAACTATAACTCTTGCATTTATACTTTTTGAATTATTTCCCTTGGAAGTTATCCTGTATGTATTGTATGGGCAGATTGTGTCCGGCCAATAACTTTAGTTATCTTAAATGGATTTTGAAATTTCATGGCAGAAATGTTAACCATCATGAGACGATGTGTCAAGCGCATGACCCAGGTTGGTACCTCAAAGGTCAAGGTCATACTTAGAGGTCAAATGTCAAAAAGGGTCTTTTTTAAGTGTTTGGTCAAAAGCTTTCATATTAATGGATGAATTTTAAAATGACTTGGCAGACTCAAAGGTCAAGGTCATACTTAGAGGTCACAGGTCAAAAAAAGGGTCTTTTTTAAGTGTTTGGTCAATATCTTTCATATTAATGGATGAATTTTAAAATGACTTGGCAGAAATGTTATCCATCATGAGACAATTTGTTGCTCGCAAGACCAAGGTTGCTACCTCCAAGGTCAAGGTCATACTTATAGGTCAAAGGTAAAAAAGGGACCTATTTTTTTTCGTGTATGGTCAATAACTTTATTATTCCTAAATTTATTTTGAAATTACTTGGCAGAAATGTTAACCATCATGAGACGATGTGTTGAGCACATGACCTAGGTTGGATCCTCAAAAGGTCAAGGTCATACTTAGAGGTCAAAGGTCAAAAAGGGTCTTTTTCTGTGTATGGTCAATAACTTTCATATTAATGGATGAATTTTAAAATGACTTGGCAGAAATATTATAGCTTTACTAATCTTTACACTTTGTTTTAGCTTTCACGCTTCAGTTGTGGTACAGGCCTATTCACTAAATAAGGGGTGTCACACCTGTTTGAATTTGCATACAATGCATGGGCAATGCCATACAATATCTTATACCTGGATTAATATAGAAATGTGTATATACGCAATTACAAGTCACTATAGAATGGGAACATTTTGAGCTTTGAGCAAGGGGTGGAATGAAAGGCGTCAATGAACATTATATTGTTCACTCAGGTAAGACTTATTCAGGTATATGTGTTAATCTTACCTGCAGGTAAATATTGCAACAATAGAGCTTTATCAATGGGTAATTTTGTGGTTCACTGAGCAATCAGTCAGGAAAAAATGGTGTGTTATTTGATGCAATGAGCAGCCAACCTTAACGAAAATGGATTAGTCTATAGATCTGACTCATCACAACAAAGTCTAAAGAAAGGGAATGACCTATAGCCATCATGAGACAATGTGTTGCGTGCAGGACCCAGGTCAGTACTTCCAATGTCAAGGTCATACTTAGAGGCCAGACATAAAAAAGTGGCCTTTTTTCATGTTTGGTCAATAGCTCACTTTTTCCTGGATGAATTTTAAAATTACTTGGTGGAAATGTTAACCATCATGAGACATTTGTTTGAATTGAGGTTTTCATCTCCGCCAACACGGTATAGGTAATTTTGGAGACGTTGCTTCCAATTTTGTGGGACTTTTACCTGACATTGAGATGAAATGGCATCTCAATAGGGTTTTTGTGCATGGGTGGTCCGACTTGCATCACTTTTCCTGGACAGGCTTAGAACCTCTATGCTGTTTACCATTACTCATTTGCAGTCGGTTTCAGCTCTGCATGGAAGTATCATGCAGCCCAATCTATTTCTTCAAGCCCGATGGGCGGGGGCCGGGGGTCATGAGACAATGTGTTGCCCCCAAGAATCAGGTAGGTACCTCAATGATAAAAAAAGGGGGGAGACATCTGTGTTTTTGTAGAAAAACAAATTCTAGTTTTGTTCTGTTACTGCTCTTGAGATATGAAAATAAATTGGAACAAGTTTTCTTTTTGTTTCATTTGCTTCTGTATACAGTATACCATTTATGTCCAATGGGCAGTTCCTCATATTTTCCCTTTCTGTGAGCCAGGCACCGAGGTTATAAAACTTTTTTCACGCTCAACTCACTTCAGCATGAAATTTACCCTGCTCATAAGTTTTAAAATGCCAACAAATATTGAGATGGCATTTTAAAATTTATGAGCAGGGTAAATGACATTTTCTGCTGATCTAAGTAGGAAAATTGTCACCAGACAGGTGAGCGGTTCAGGACCACTGGTCCTCTGGTTTTGTATCCCTTCAATAACTTTCTGGAAGGAAACTTTAAATTATTTGGCAAAAATGTTAACTATCATGAGATGATGTGTTGCACACAAGACCAGGGTCAGTACAACCAAGATCAAGGTCATATTTGGAGGTCAGATGTCAAAAAAAGAGGTCTTTTTTCGTGTCTGGTCAATAATTTTCCTATTCCTGGATGTGTAAATAATAGCAAAAATGTTAACCATCATGAAAAGATGTGTCTCGTGCAAGTCCCAGGTGGGTACCTTCAGTGTCAAGGTCATACTTAGGGGTTAAATGTCAAAAGAGGTCTTTTTTAGCTCACCTGGGCCGAAGGCTCCAGGGGAGCTTATAGTATAGTGGGTCTCCCGTCGTCCGTCCGTCCACACTTTTGAGCAGCTATATCTCTGCAGCCTGCAGGCTGATCTCAATCGTTTCTCATCTGTAGCATGCCTCTGGTGGGGCATTGAAGACATAAGCTTTTTATGAAATCGCACGAAAACTTTGGTTGCTATGGCAATCACAAGGTCCCATAGACTAACAATTGGAAAATGCTTGTCATCACCATAGCGCCTTCAGTTTTGATCGGATCTTTTTGAAACTTATATGTAAGGTGGCTGGGGATAAAATCTCGGATGAGTTCGAAAACCGGCCAAGTTGGCCAAGTTTTCATAGAGTTACTTCCCTTTGATTGCTGAAAATGCCGATTTTTTACCTTATCATCACCGTAGCCCCTTCAGTTTTGATCGGATCTTTCTGAAACTTATATGTAAGGTGGCTAAGGATAAAACCTCGGATGAGTTCGAAAACCAGCCAAGTCGGCACATTTATCATAGAGTAACGTCTCTTTGATTGCTGAAAATGCCGATTTTTGACCTTGTCATCACCGTAGCCCTTTCAGGTTTGATCGGATCTTTCTGAAACTTATATGTAAGGTGACTGGGGATAAAACCTCGGATGAGTTCGAATACCAGCCAAGTTGGCCCATTTATCATAGAGTTACCTCCCTTTGATTGCTGAAAATGCTGATTCTTTACCTTGTCATCAACGTAGCCCCTTCAGTTTGATCGGATCTTTCTGAAACTTATTTGTAAGGTGGCTGGGGATAAAATCTTGGATGAGTTCAAAATATGGCCAAGTCGGCCCATTTTTCATAGTTATGTCCCTTTGATTGCTGAAAATGTCAATTTTTGACCTTGTCATCACCGTAGCCCCTTAAGTTTTGATCGGATCTTTCTGAAACGTATGTGTAAGGTTTCTGGGGATTAAACCTCGGATGAGTTTGAAAACCGGCCAAGTTGGCCCATTTATCATAGAGTAACATCCCTTTGATTGCTGAAAATGCCAAAGTATGACCTTGTAATCACCGTAGCCCCTTCAGTTTTGATCAGATCTTTCTGAAACTTACATGTAAGGTGGCTAGGAATAAAACCTGGGATGAGTTCGAATACCGGCCAAGTCGGCACATTTATCATAGAGTTACGTGCCTTTGATTGCTGAAAATGCCTATTTTCGACCTTGTCATCACTGCTGCCCCTTCAGTTTTGAATGGATCTTCATGAAACTTACAAACAAGGAAGTCAGGCAGAAACGCTTCGAGGAGTTTGAAAACTCTTGAGGTTTGCCTATTTGTCATAGAGTAACGTCCCTTTGATTGCAGCAGTTAATTGCTTATTTTTGACCTTGTCATCACCAAAGCCCCTTCAGTTTATATCTGATCTTCCTGAAAGTTACATATAAGCAAGTCCGGAATAAAAAGCTTGAATGAGGTTGAAAACCGATGTGGTTAGCTGATTTATCATAGGTTACATTCTACTTAATTGCAGAAAATGATTACCATGTCATCACCTTGTCCTCCAATAAATCCTTCAGTAAAGGTTGGCACTTCCTGAAACTTTGAATCTGTTAGCTCAGGTGAGCGATTCAGGACCAGCTTGGTCCTCTTGTTTTTAATTTCCAGTCAATAACTTTCTCATTTCTGAATGGATTTTGAAATGTTTTGGCAGAAATGTTAACCGTCATGAGAAGATGTTGCAAGTGCAAGACCCAGGTGGGTACCTCCAAGGTCAAGGTACTTAGAGGTCAAAGGTAAAAAAGGTCTTCTTTTGTGTCCGGTCGATAACTTTCTTATTCCTGGATGGATTTTGAAATTACTTGGCAGAAATGTTGACCATTGTGAGAAGATGTGTCACGCGCATGACCCAAGTGGGTATCTCCAAGGTTTAGGTATTTAGAGGTCAAAGGTAAAAAAAAAAACAGTTTTTTTTTGTGTCCAGTCAATGACTTTTTTATTCCTGGATGGATTTTGAAATTACTTGGCAGAAGTGTTAACCATAATGAGACAATGTTTCATGCACAAAACACAGGTCGGTAGCTCCAAGGTGAAGATCAAAAATGTTTTACTCACTTGCACTCACTTCTGTGTCTGATGTCATATAGCGGGGGCATTCATGTCCTATGAACACAATTCTAGATCTAGTTATGTTCTTGACGGTATTGCTAAACCCTTTAGATGCGATGAAAAAATGCTTCTGAAAATGTGTTCTGCCTATCTTCTTTCAAACTTTTCATAATTTGACTCCTGATCAGACTGTTCCTAGAGGAGCAGTCTGATCTTGGTCCACAGTGTTTGCACAAATGACTTTTGAAGTTACCAGCTGATGACAAAGCAGACAAAAATTGTTGTGATTGGCAGCTTGTGGGATAATATTTTATCATCCTTCAGAATTTTTGAAAAACTCTCTTGTTGCAGTGTGCCTACTTCAAGCATGGCCCAATAGGGGTCCGTTTTTACATCCCATTCGTTCATTTGTCCTTTCAATCATCAGTCTGTTTGTCAATCCATCAACATTTGCTTTAACCTAGTTGTCACTTAGTTGAATGTAAGACAAGTGTAAAAGCTGTCGGTTACAAACAACAGAATAACACAAAAAATGTTGCTAGACTACAACCTCTTTATAACAATATTGTTGAGATCCAAAGCAGAAACAGTTAATTTAACAACTGTTATATTCAAACAAAAATGTACAGATTGTATAGAAATGTGACCAGTTATGGTCACTTTTCTGTATAATCTAGACATTTTGGGATCCATCTTCAAACCGTGTAATAGCCAAAACCATGTTATAAATAGGTTTGGGTACGAAAAACAAAAGGGTTATTGCTAGGGCTGGCTAATCGGAGCTAAAAAGATAATTGGTTATCATTCCCGTCATTGCAATCGATAATCGATTAGTGATCACTGAAGATTTGGTCATAATTTTACCTGTTTGGCTTTCTGTCTTAGCATGACTCCTCCCATATACTGTACTTTGTCATATGTATTTGAACAGACATACCTGAGCAAACAGTGTAGACCCAGATGAGACGCCGCAGAACGCGACGTCTCATCTTGGTCTGCACTGCTTGCCACTCATACAGCTTTTTTAGGCGCATTTTCGGGTAGTAAATTGTACTTATCAAATTGTACTTATCGATTGCAAGCAAATCAGTAATGATAATCATTTTTCAGGAATTTATCGATTGTATAATCGGTTATCCGATTAATCGTGCCAGCCTTAGTTATTGCACTGATATTGGTGACTGTCCCTCAGTGCGATATTAGTCGCTACTCAAAGTACAACAAAAGATTAATGTTAGGGCAGTAACCCTATATTACAAATATTCCTTTATTTTGCAGATTATACAGACAATGCAAGAAGTTCTAGATCCAGTTCTGTGTCACCAAGTTTTAGTCAAGCATCTTCACCAGGGCAGCGTGCAAAATCAAAACGAAACTTCATCAAAAACATTAAACCTGATACTTTCAAACGTCCTTCATCCTACTCTTGTACAGAAGCTGAAATAGCTAGTGTTAAAAACAATAAAGTTGTTGAACTAGTAGGGTATCGAAAGAAAATGTCTACCCCAGATGGTAGCAGTAAAGCATTAGGAAATTCCCGTCTAGTAGAATTAGGAACATTAAGTCCTTTACAGTCTTCCAGTAATTTGAAATCCGATGCTCAAGTGCCTGATTCAATGTTAGCCTCTTCTGTGTCAATGCCTACACTGTTTAACCGATCAGGTTGGAACAGAAATAGTGATGGAACATTACCTGAATATAGAGAGGTAGCCAGGAGGTCATTACGGGCTAAGAAGAGACATGCTAAATCTTCTGTGATAAGTGTAGACTTTGGCGGGTCTGACCCTTCACTAAGATCTGAAACTGGAGATCATAGTGTAAGCACTAGAGTAAGATTAAAGAGAGCTTTTACTGACCCACCCAGGCATTCTGACTTAGACCCTACTTTGAATTCCAATGCTATTGGACAAGAAAATCCTCCTAAAAGAGATTCTTATGTCAGTCAGACAGAATCCGAGCCACATATAGGTCAGAGTAGGGATACTCACAAGGATAGTTTAGAAAAAGTTACTGGAAAACAAGAAACAGATAAAAATAAGACAACAGGTGCTAAGAAAGAACTGAACTTTCAGCAGGAATTATATCAAAATCTGTCAAAGTGTCTTACTGAAGCTCTAGGTGATGCAGAGGAATTACACGATAGTGATCAGAGTGATGATGAACAGTGTATACAAAATGGTTATGATGAATTCCTAGAACAAGGTACTAATCCAGCTGGAAGGAATGATAATGAAGAGATACCATATTTAAACACAAATCTAAATGCAAATGGTGACAGAAAAAGTGAACTTGGAAGTGATGAGATTAGAAAAACGGAAGTTAAGGCAAGCTCAGTGAATACAGAAAAAGTCACTGTATCTTCCTCTACTCCAAAATCAGGTTTGACAGTTAAAGATATCCTTAGGAACAGTGATCTGAAAGTTGGTCGGACTGACTTGTTAAGTAGACAGAGCACAGATTCTAATTCAACTGCAAACACTGATAGTGGAATAGATGTATTAAGTGTTAGTGGAGTCAGTGTACGAGAAGATCAGACAGATGCTAGTATTGTAGGTTCTAGGGAGCTGAAATCAGAAGTAAAAATTGTCTGTGATACTGATTCAGAGTCTAGGACTTTACATGAACAGGTAACTGTGAGTGAGTTTCTGAAAGAGGAGTACAGAAAATCATCTCTCTTAGATCTATCACCACGGTCTAAACAGTTAGAAAAAGAAGAAGATGCAGACTCAGATGTGGATAGCTCCGAACTGTCCAATGTTCCTATGAGGAACAATTTCCGAGCATCAAGTGAATCAAATCTTTTACAATCAGGGTCTTTGGAAGTTAAGAGGAACAGTGATATTATGGTGTCTTCAGCTTCATTCCCTGAACTGTCTAAACTTACAGAGGCAATCAAAGAACAGCCAAAGCTAGTTGATAAAGTAGGGCATAGCACTGTCAGGTAGGTGTGCTGAGATGGTTATGAATTTTTTGGACAGTGAATGTACACCACAATCTCATTATAACACTGTTTGTTATAACATGGTTTTGGATATTACACAGTTTCAAGATGGATCCCAAAAATATATAGATTATATAGAAATGGTCATTTTTCTATATAATTTGTACATTTTTGTTTTGAATATAACACGGTTGTTTAACTAACATGGTTTCTGCTTTGGAGCCCAATAATAGTGTTATAAAGAGGTTGGGGTGTATCTGTAATTAGACAAATTAATTATGTTTACTTTGTGTAACAAAAACTCCAGGTAAGGATAATGAAGGATAACATCACAACCTCTTTATAACAATGTTTGTTATAACATGGTTTGGGATATAACACGGTTTCAAGAGTGATATCGCCGGCCTCGTTGGCTCAGTCGGATGCGCGTCTGACTGGTGATCAGGAGGACGCGGGTTCGACTCCCGCCGGGGTCGGCAACATTCTTTCGTGGAGATTGATCATGAAATCTTTTCTACGGTCATTCTCTCCCTTCCGCTGATTCAAGAAGGGCAGTTGTCAGTTTCTGGCGAAAGAATGTGCACTGTACTGGTTAACCGCTTACGTATAAGCCTGCCCAGGAAGTGTGGATAGGTAAACTGACCGGCTCAAAAATGACCTAAATAGTGTTGACTGGGCCGTTAAACTCCAATCCAAACAAAACAAAATCAAGAGTGATATCAAACATGTATAGATTATATAGAAAAATGACCATAAATGGTCATTTTTCTATATAATCTGTACATTTTTGTTTGGATATAACACGGTTGTTTAACTTACACGGTTTCTGCTTTAGACGCCAATAATAGTGTTATAAAGAGGTTGTGGTGTATTAAGAGATATTTTTCTGTTTTTCTTGTTAGAAACATAAGTTGTAGGTTCTTGTTAAGAATGGCCTCACTGAGGTGATTCTACAAGTACCAACATCTGTTTAACCCATTTTGTACTGGAAACCCCAAAACGGGTAGTTGGCAAACAGTGCAGGCCCAGATCAGACGCCGCAGAACGCGGCGTCTGATCAGGGCCTAGACTGTTTGCACAAAGTTCAGCCATTTTCCAAATAATATTTGAAGAAAACACAACCTGATACCCCTAAATTTTGAAATGGACTGCTGCTATATATAAGGAGGAAGATTCCATTTGGTACAAAAAGTGTTAAATGGAGAAACCAGAAAAATCATCCCAAAATTATCCTCGGTACTCCACCTTATCTGGAGCTATGTTTATACCCCCGCAAACGAAGTTTGAAGGGGGTATATAGGAGTCAGCTTGTCGTCGTCTGTCGTCGTCGGTCCGTTACAAAAAACTTTAACATTGCTCATAACTTCCTTATTCTTTGACCGATTTCTTTAATATTCACACACCACACACCTTGCCACTAGTACTTAAGATTGATATACACAAACCTGACCTTGACCTTTACGTTGACCTTCCTCAAGGTCCAATACTTGTAAAAATTTGGAGTTACTATCTGACAACGCATGCGGGGGTATAATTGGCGCCCGTTAGGTGGCAGCTCTAGTAATGGAGTATTTTTGTACTGCACACTCACTACAAACCACAAATCCAGCCCCCTGCCCATCGGGGCTTGAAGAAATAGATGGGCTACATGATGCTTCCACGCAGAGCTGAAACTGACTGCACATGAGTACTGGTAAACCGCTTAGAGGATCTAAGCCTGTCAGGCAAAGCGAGGCAAGTTGGCCCATCCATGCTTATAATGCATTGTTTCATTGGGCGACAGGGCTTGAGATGTCATTTCATCTCAATGTCAGGTAAAAGTCCCACAAAATTGGAAACAACGTCTCCAAAATGACGTATACAGTGTTGATGGGGATGTCGAACCTCAAATCAACAAAAACAAAACAAACCACAAATCAAGAATGACCAGTCATACTGCCACCAAAATGGTTCCCTAGAGTAATCCTGCCATCTCTCTGGGGGAAACATATATATATGCATAATTTTCCATATTTTTCTTCAGAAAGCTTCAAAGCCTGGCTGAGGGCACTTGTTAGACTTACCTCATACTCCTTCTTATCTGGAGTCTTCTTGCAAGATTTTCAGGGCTGGAAAATTCCACTTGTCTGCCCCCCATGATGAGTAAAATGGGGAAGACAAATAAAAATTTCATCATATCCCTATGAAAGATACCAAAAGCTACATACTCTTAGCCATCCAGGACAAGTGAAATTTGAAGAATTTTCTAGCCCTGATTTTTATACCCCCGGCATACGAAGTATGCAATGGGGGTATATAGTTTTTGTCTTTTCCGTCTGTCCGTAAACAATTATTTTGTGTCAAAGATATCTCAGGAACTGCTTCACATAGAAACTTGAAATTTTGCATACATGATCAGTATGACTACTTGTATTGTGGGAAAGAAAATAAGGGCCAAGGGGTCAGGCCTTTTAGAGTTATTTCCCTTTGTAGTTCTTGCTGTTTAATAGTGTATATTTTTATTTTGTGTCAAAGATTTCTCAATAACTACTGTACATAGAAACTTGAAATTTTGCAAACATGATCAGTATGACTAGTTGTATTGTGGGAAAGAAAATAAGGGCCATGGGGTCAGGCCTTTTAGAGTTGGGAAAGAAAATAAGGGCCAAGGGGTCAGGCCTTTTAGAGTTATTTCCCTTTGTAGTTCTTGCTGTTTAATAGTGTATATTTTTATTTTGTGTCAAAGATTTCTCAATAACTACTGTACATAGAAACTTGAAATTTTGCAAACATGATCAGTATGACTAGTTGTATTGTGGGAAAGAAAATAAGGGCCATGGGGTCAGGCCTTTTAGAGTTATTTACCTTTGTAGTTCTTGTTTCAGCTGAGGTGATGGCACTTGCCAATTATTTTGTGTCAAAGATATCTCAGGAACTGCTTCACATAGAAACTTGAAATTTTGCACACATGATCAGTATGACTACTTGTATTGTGGTAAAGAAAATAAGGGCCAAGGGATCAGGCCTTTTAGAGTTATTTCCCTTTGTAGTTCTTGCTGTTTAATAGTGTATATTTTTATTTTGTGTCAAAGATTTCTCAATAACTACTGTACATAGAAACTTGAAATTTTGCATACATGATCAGTATGACTACTTGTATTGTGGGAAAGAAAATAAGGGCCAAGGGGTCAGGCCTTTTAGAGTTATTTCCCTTTGTAGTTCTTGCTGTTTAATAGTGTATATTTTTATTTTGTGTCAAAGATTTCTCAATAACTACTGTACATAGAAACTTGAAATTTTGCAAACATGATCAGTATGACTAGTTGTATTGTGGGAAAGAAAATAAGGGCCAAGGGGTCAGGCCTTTTAGAGTTATTTACCTTTGTAGTTCTTGTTTCAGCTGAGGTGATGGCACTTGCCAATTATTTTGTGTCAAAGATATCTCAGGAACTGCTTCACATAGAAACTTGAAATTTTGCACACATGATCAGTATGACTACTTGTATTGTGGGAAAGAAAATAAGGGCCAAGGGGTCAGGCTTTTTAGAGTTATTTCCCTTTGTAGTTCTTGCTGTTTAATAGTGAATATTTTTATTTTGTGTCAAAGATTTCTCAATAACTACTGTACATAGAAACTTGAAATTTTGCAAACATGATCAGTATGACTAGTTGTATTGTGGAAAAGAAAATAAGGGCCAAGGGGTCAGGCCTTTTAGAGTTATTTCCCTTTGTAGTTCTTGTTTCAGCTGAGGTGATGGCACTGGCCGGGGGTATACGTGCCCCACTGGGCACTTTTGTCTAGTATTCAGGGTTTTGACACTAAAAAAAAAGTCCACTGTTTGTGTATGCTAAAATATGTTTGAAAAGTTTGCAAAAAGATTCAGCAGATGTCATAAATAGACAACATTTTAGATTTCAGCTGGGTGTTCCAGTATCTTCTGTAGGACCCTGCAGATGTTAACCCTTCTCTTGCTGAATATTCATTGTAGCCACACCCATCTCTGACTTTGAACCAATCAGATTACTTGATGTAGTTTATTCCTACAAATTCATAAACTGAATGTCAAACAGTGTAGATCCTGATCAGATGGCTTCTTCAGAAGCCATCTGATCTGGATCTACACTGTTTCCAAAGACAGGGGTTGTCATGAACAGCAAGATAAGGGTTAATGCATGAAAAGACATGGATGATCCCTGTATCATCACGTGAACCAGTCCATGAAATGAAGACCCACCTATACCCCACTTTATATAGAGAAAACTGGGGTTTAAGGGGGTGAACATTATTTTTCTTATTTCTGCCCCAATACATAGGTTGTGGGTACTCGTTAGAACCGCCTCAATGAGGCGGTTCTAACGAGCACCCACAACCTATGTTTGCAGTATTTATAAGAAAAATATCACGGATTTTCATCAGAAAAATGGCCATTTTGGAGATGTGAAAAAATGCACTATATCGTACGGGTGTGTTATCGTAATATTATTTACTGCCTGTTTCAGCTTTGTTACCATGAGAGAACATCTGAAAACCAAGATGAAGTATCAAGGAAATCTCTACAGGTAAGATAAGCTGCTCGGAATAAATAGAAATACAGCCGAAAAGGTGTGAAAATTGCAAGTACTGTGAAATTCCGCTATTAAGACCACCTAAAATTTAGACTAATTCTGCTTTAAAAAGCTTATTAAGAAAGTTGCAGTTACTCTGTCTTCGTGTTTTCTGCGCACAGTGTTCTCTGGTCAGAGACCACCTTTGTGACTGTTCAAAAGTGGTTGTTCAAAAGTGGTCTAAAAGACCACTTTTGAACAGTCCCAAAGGTGGTCTTAATTTAGGAATTTTACTGCACTTGATATAAACCTCTCTATGATCCGAAAACATATAGAAAAATGATTTTTGTATCTAATCTGGACATTTTTTTTTCTTTTTTTTTTTTTTTTTTTTTTGGAAAGAAACTTTGAAAGTCCTGTATATGATCATTAATTTTAAGCATCCAATTCATCTCAACATGTCTGAATGCAATGGGTTTCACACAGTCAGCGCAATGAAATTTAAGATCCACATAAAAATTAACATGCAAATTCCTGCTCGGATCTGCAGGGAATGTTATTTGTCCTGCTCATCAAATTTAAAATGCCAACATTGGCATTTTTTAACATTTTGACATTCATGAGCAGGACAAATTTCATGAGCAGGACAAATTTCATGAGCAGGACGAATTTCATGCTCAAATGAGTTGAGCATGATGAAAGTTTTATCGGGGGTGTGAACTACCGTAAAAATTCTAAAAATTCGGACATCTTAAGGACTTGCTGTAATTCTCCTAAAATTTTAACAAATTTGTTTCACGGCCCATTAAGGAGTCAAAAGAATGCAGATGGAATGGCAAACAGTGTAGACCCTGATCAGACTGCTCCTTCAGGAGCAGGAAAGCAGGAAAGAAGGAGCAGTCTGATCTGGGTGTGCACTGTTTGCTTAGGCCTCTCTGTCCCAATACTTAGGATCATTACCATACCTGGTAGTGTATCTGCTTAGCATACATCGGAACAATAGAAAAAGCAACTGAAACAAGATTTTAGAAGATGCTGTCTTGCCTTGAGTATGCTTGATTCCAATATGTGTATGTATATGTAGATTGATTGGCTTCTATTGCTGGAATGCAGCTTTTCCTCTAGCTTTCTCAGGCTTAGCTTTGTTGTCTAGTCAGTTGTTCAAAGCTTTCAAAGTTGTATAGTTACCCTAGTTAACATTTTTGTGACCCTTCAGTAAGGCAGCAAGCTCATTATTTTTGCTGAAAAAGATCTGGGTCCAGTTGTTCAAAGCGTCGTTAGCTTAACAGACTTGTTAGTGGTCAAATTGTTAACTGTTCTAGGAGTACAACATCTGAAATGTTGGTATTTTTGTTGAAAAGATGTGAGCAGCTTTTGCACATTTTTTTTAGCAAAAATATAAGTAGTTTTGCCATATTAAATGATCAAAAGTTTTAATGATTCGTTAACTAATGGCTTTGTTGCTTTTGAACAACTGGCCTCTGAGCTTTTGTTTCAGGGGCATGCCACTATATTAGATGTTTTTCCTGCCAGAACAGCTGTAAAGAGTCTGTTTATACCACTACCATACAGTCACCAGTTTGAGTTGTCACAAGTTAACAAGTTTTTGTTTGTTTGATTTGAGGTTTAACGTCCCCGTCAACTCTGTAAAGGTCATTTTGGAGACATTGCTTCCAATTTCGTGGGATTTTCACCCGAGGTTGAGATGAAATGCCCAATGCAACCAATAAGGTTTATAAGCATGGACGGTCTGAATCCCACCGCTTTGCCTGGGCAGGCTTAGATCCTCTAAGCGGTTTACCAGTACTCGTGTGCGGGCCGGATTTAGCACTGCATGGAAGCATCGTGCAGCCCATATATTTCTTCAAGCCCCGATAGGGGAGTGGGGTGCCAAAGTTAACAAGTGGTAGCATGTCGTAGTGAATTCACCATATGTTGGCAGTTGTCATACGTATCTGGCCTGAACTTGCCACCACTGGTAGCTTGTCTGTCAGAGCCTACGAGAATTTTAAACAGTTTAAAACTCTCGTGCCAACTCGTAGCTAAAGTGGGCGGAGCTTAACTCTTACTGATCTCGTTCGTTTGTTTGATTTAAGGTTTAACGTCCCCGTCAACATTGTAAAGGTCATTTTGGAGACATTGGGACTTTGACCCAACATTCAGATGAAATGACATCTCCAGCCCTGCCGCCCAATGAAACCAATAGGGTTTATATGCATGGACGGTCCGACTCACACTGCTTTGCCTGGTGTGGTAAACTTGCAGGTTTTGGCCCATTGTTTTACATGCATTTCATGTTTTTGTACATTTTCTTTAAATGTTGAGCAAATGTTGAACTTCTTTTTGTATTTTTCTTTAGAATGAGCAATTTTCTAGCTTTCTTGAAAGTTTCAAGTCTATCGGGCTTGTTTTTACTGAGGTATGGCTGCAAAACACATTTCCATAAGTGACCTTTTATCATGCACCGGCCGTCTGATTTACATTTTCAGCCATTTAAAGCTTATCCTTTCAATTTATGTCCTGATTTGTGGCAGAAATGTAGATTTTTATGCTATTTTCATGTTGGCTAAGTAGCATGAAAGTTCACTGTTTATTTTTGCTTTAATCTGGAAAGAGCATTTTGGTCCAGCTAGCATCCAGGGGCTGAAATTCCAGGGACTGACCTAGTTTCACTATTTTTCCAATTTTTAGCAAGTTAACATTTTTTAATCAGGAAAATGCTCTACTAACATGTTTTTATGTAAATAATGCTCATTTTCCACCTATTTGCATAGTTTATCAGGACTTTGTGTAGTTGTAGTAATTAAAAAACTGCCTTGGATGTTGACCTGTCAAAAATGAGTCAGCCATGTTTTTTGATGCCATTATTGCAGATTTTTAAAACACCATTTTTAAGGTATTTCTGGGCCTTTTTGAGAGCTGTAAATTGACAGGATGATAAATATGCATCTTAAGATTGGTCTGCAATACTTTGTTTGCAAAAAATGTTTTTAATTAGCTCAAAAAGGGGGATTTAAAAATTCTTAAATTCATTAACCAATCAGATTGCAGCTAAAATTTGGGACAGGTATAAATATGGGTCAATTTTGGACCTTTGTCATTTTCCTGCACTCAAAATTCTAAAATCGCTATAGAACTGTGTTTCTTAGGACAAACGCTGTACCTTGGGTGCGATTTGTGCCTTCCTCCGATTAAGAGTTCAGTATATTCCCATTGGTCAGCTGACACCTGTCGAATTGACAAGTGCCAGCACATTGGAGGCCCTGGGAAGAGCAGTTCATAAACTAATCCCATTTAGCGAGATGGGGGTAGCCCCTATGTGCTTTTAGCGCCCGGTTACCTTACAAAATCTATCAAGTCAAGTCAAGACCTTTGTCATTCTTGGATTAATTACTTCTGTGTTTAGTGACTTGTGAAATTCCTTTGGACTTAATTGTGCAGTGAAAATTATTATTGAACTTATTATTGGGCAGTGAAGAGTGAAAAATCTGTTTGGGATTACTACTGTGTATTGCAAGGTAAAATTCTTTCTGGAATACTTTTTATTAAATTATTTGGGACAAATTTAACCTGAAATTTTGGGGTAACAAACATTTTTGAGTAATTTCAGAAATTAATATTTACCTTTGGAAAATTAATATTTAATTAAATAATTTATATTTGGGAAGCCTTACAGGCATGTGGAAAGCCTAATCTTCTGAAAAAATCATTGCTTTTTGAGCTGTAAGAACCCTAAAAATGTGGCTGCTAATTTTGGCTCTGATTCTAAATTTACTTGTCAATATAGCCATTTTCTGTGCAGTTGTGTCTGGGATCATAATTTACTATTTTGGGTCTTACTACTATCAAACTGCCATGTCTTCAGCAGGAGAAGTATGTCTAAGAATCCTGCATAGATCATGAGGGGTTTATTGCATAAAATTTAGCTTATTTGTGTCTCTTTATTTTGTGTAATTTGGTTTCATGATTTATGTTGTTATTTTGATGTTTGGCACATATATGTTACTGAAAAGCAGAAAAGATATCAATTATAACTAGAACTGTCAAATTATGGTTGTGTGGTCTCTTGCATGAACTTAGCAGTAAACGAGAGTTAGCTCTATTCGTAGACCTGAGCCTTGTTTGCTATGAAAGGGTTCCTGACTTACCCTTAAATACAAAAGTCAGTGGTGTCGGCAATCCTGAATAGAAAGACGGAGTCTGATGAAATCACCAGAGTGGTGGCCTTTGTCCCTTCTTATAGCTGTAGAACAAGCATCCGAAGTCTGATTTAGTCATCAGAGCGAGTGACCGTGTAAATCACCTCAATAGAAGCACCTGGTGTCTGACGAGGATGCAGAAGTGATTTCAGCTAGGTTAATACCCTAAAGACCCCTTTACCTACGCAATACTGTAAGCCTATTATGAGCCTTCCCCTTACAACCCGCTAGAATTTTCGGGAGTTTGAGACACAGATTCCTGCTAATTTTAGACAGGTTTACCACACTGGGCAGGCTTAGATCCTCTAAACAGATTACCAGTACTTGTGTGCGGGTCGGTCTCAGCTCTGCATGGAAACATCATGCAGCCCATCTATTTCTTCAGGGGCCGATACTGATCTCGTGACCAACTCATGGTGTGTTGTGTAAATCTCATAGTAATGTTGTAGGATCTCATGTGAGTTTAGTCTGCTGCAACATACTTTGCGTTAGTCACGAGTTGCTGTGACAAAGTACAATATAATGGCGAGATATCACAAGTTGGTTGCAAATTTCCTACGAGTTTGTACGAGTTACGGCGAGATTATAAGCTACATGTATAAAAGCAATAAATCCATATCCAATCGCAGTTTTCCCGATTATATTGTAGACATGTTGTGAGGGACTCATAGAACAGTTTTGGCCAAAAGCACAGAGCAACAACTCACGCTAACTCATATGACATGCCCTTAGTGATAACTCGTAATAACTTGTCGCAGAAAAACTCTTGACTGTGCGACAGGGGTATAAGCTGAAATGGCTTTGAACAGCTGAGCCCTAATAATTACTTTAAAATATTTAAGCCAGCACATTAAAAAAGGGTCATTTTGGCGTATGCTGCCAGCAAAGGCTCAGACACGGCTGCTGTAATGATCCTTAGTATTGGGACAGATAGACATAAGCAAACAGTGTAGACCCAGATCAGACTGCTCCTTTAGGAGCAGTCTGATCAGGGTCTACACTGTTTGACAGTCCATCTGCTCTTTTTTCTGGACTCTTTGCTGGATCATTAAACAAATTTTGTCAAAATTGTTGGAGAATTACGGCAAGTTCTCAAGGTGTCTGAACATTTACAATATTTATGTTAGCCTCACCAAAGCCGTTGCTGTTCACAGAGATGTATATGAGACCTTGTAGTATCGTAAAATTCCTAAAAATTGGGACACATTAAGGACTTGCTGTAATTCTCCTAAAATTTTGACAAAATTGTTTCCCGATCCAGGAAAGTGTCTGATCAGTTCTGTTCTGTTTGCTTAGGCCTGTCTGTCCCAATACATAGGATTATTAGGGTAGCTTCTTAAAAAATATCATGTTAGAATATAAATTGGAGAAGGTAAAGGATTCTCCCTAAGTTTGCACTCATTTGATGACAGTTTCGGAGCTTTTTAGCTCACCTGAGCCGAAGGCTCATGTGAGGTATTAGTATACCACGAGCCGTCGTCCGTCGTCCACACTTTCAACGAAGTATATCTCTGGAACCAGTGGGCCGGCCTTGATCAAATTTCATATGAACCATCATCAGTTAGGGGGAAAGGCTGTATTAGGTTTTCGTGCAGATCGGATGAGAACTCTGGTTGCCACAGCAACAAAGAGCTCCCATAGGCTTAACATAGGAAAAAGCTTGTCATCACTCTAGCTCCGTCAATTTTTTCCGATCGACTTCATTCTTGCAGATAACGAGGACAGGCATGAAATCTCGATCAAGTTCGATTTTGGGCTGAATCGGATTATTCACTCAGGACTTACGTGCCCTTGAGCGTTGAAAAAATTGCCTATTGACTTAACATGGGGAGAATGTTGTCATCACCGTAGCTGCTTCAATTATTTTCAGATTGGCTTTATTCTTGCAGATAACCAGCACAGCCATGAAATCTCGGTCAAGTTCGATAACTGGCAGAATCGGATCATTCACTTAGGAGTTACCTGCCCTTGTGTGTTTTTGCATTAGGGTTAATGGGAATTTCAAAATTGTATATCTTAAAGACTACTTGGCCAACTTTGATCAAATTTCATGTGTCGCATTATTGGGCAAGTGGAAAGGCTTCATTAGGTTTTCAGGCAGATCTGAGTGGAACTCTGGTTGCCATGGCAACATCTAGCTCCCATAGACTTCACATAGGAAAAAGCTTGTCATCACTCTAGCTCCGTCAATTTTTTTCTGATCGACTTCATTCTTGCAGACAACCAGTACAGGTATAAAATCTTGGTCAAGTTCGATTTTGGGCCGAATCAGATAATTCACTCAAGAGTTACGTCCCCTTGAGCGCCCGAAAAATTGCCTATCGACTTAACATGGGGAAAATGTTGTCATCACTGTAGCTGCTTCAATTTTGTTCGGATTGGCTTCATTCTTACAGATAACCAGCACAGCCGTGAAATCTCGGTCAAGTTCAATAATTGGCAGAATCGGATCATTCACTTAGGAGTTACCTGCCCTTGTGCATTTTTGCATAAGGGTTAATGTGAATTTCAAAAATGTATATCTTGAAGACTACTTGGCCGACTTTGATCAAATTTCATGTGTAACATTATTGGGCAAGCGGAAAGACTGCATAAGGTTTTCATGCAGATCTGAGTGGAACTCTGGTTACCATGGCAACATATAGCTCCCATAGACTTAACATAGGAAAAAGCATGTCATCACTCTAGCTCCGTCAATTTTTTTCTGATCGACTTCATTCTTGCAGATAATAAGGACAGGCATAAAATCTCGGTTAATTTCAATTTTGGGCAGAAATCGGAATATTGACCTCGGAGTTACGTGACCTTGAGCGACAAAAAATTTGCCCATAGACTTAACATAGGGAAAATGTTGTGACTACGATAGCGACTTGAATTTTTTTCAGATCAGCTTCAAACTTGCAGGTAACGAGGACAGACATAAAATCACGGTTAAGTTCGATTTTGGGCCGAATCGGATTATTTGCCTTGGAGTTACCTGCCCTTGAGCATGAAAAAATACGTTGTGACCACGCTAGCAACTTTATTTTTATTCAGATCAGCTTCAAACTTGCAGGTAACGAGGACAGGCATAAAATCCCGGTTAAGTTCGATTTTGGGCCGAATCGGAATATTGACCTCGGAGTTACGTGACCTTGAGCGACAAAAAATTTGCCCATAGATTTAACATAGGGAAAATGTTGTGACTACGATAGCGACTTGAATTTTTTTCAGATCAGCTTCAAACTTGCAGGTAACGAGGACAGACATAAAATCACGGTTAAGTTCGATTTTGGGCCGAATCAGAATATTTGCCTTGGAGTTACCTGCCCTTGAGCATAAAAAAATACGTTGTGACCACGATAGCAACTTTATTTTTATTCATATCAGCTTCAAACTTGCAGGTAACGAGGACAGGCATAAAATCTCGATTAAGTTCGATTTTGGGCCGAATCGGAATATTGACCTCGGAGTTACGTGACCTTGAATTTGCCCATAGACTTAACGTAGGGAAAATGTTGTGACAGAAATAGCGACTTGAATTTTTAGCTCACATGAGCCAAAGGCTCCAGTGAGCTGATAGTATACCAAGGCTCCGGAGTCCGTCGTCTGTCATCCGTTGTCCACACTTTCAATGAAGCATATCTCAGAAGGCAGTCGACCAATCTTGTTTAAATTTTATGTGTAGCACCATTGGGCAAGGGGAAAGGCTGCATTAGGTTTTGGAGCTAGTCTGGTTCATTTGTTCCTTCATTCTTTTTTCTCTCCATATAGAGATAATAGACCAATGTTAAATTTTTAATCAAAGATTTCTCAGGAACTATAAAAGCTAGAAGCATCAAATTTGGTATTCAATAGAATAATGATGACTTATTTTGTGTAAGAGACATTGGGCTTTCTCAGCTTATTTGTTCATCTGTTCTTTCATTCTTCTTTCTCTCCATTTTGACCAATGTTAAATTTTCGTCAAAGATTTCTCAGGAACTATAGAAGCTAGAAGTCTCAAACTTGGAATGCAATGCAATACCATATTTCGGCGTGTATAATACGCACTTTTTTCTCTCAGAAATATGAAATCAAAACTGGGTGCGTGTAATGTAACGGAACACAAAACTTCCAACATTTTTCCAAGCGTTGTCGAAGTTTTGCGGTCGCGAAATCTAATGACAATCGCGAATTTACTACAAAAAATTCTTGTTAGACCGACTTCAACGATAAACAGATAGTTTTGGATACCAAGCAAGCCCCTGAATATATTTTCTTACCTGGAAACTGTAATTACTTATTTTTGCTTCAGAAATTTGACTTTATTAACGTAATAACGAATGAAAGAAAAACCTGAATCTATATATAAATTTGATTGACAGCTAAGTAAGGGAAGCAACTGTGCGTAACTTTAATTTGAGCCAGGGCATTAATTTCCTGCAATTTAACACGTGCGTCCCCGCGAAGAATCAGACCCGCCTATACACCCATATAGTCTGACCAGATTTTTTTTTAGCTTTCCTCAGATTGCACATTGAACACTGATAAGACTGCGCAGGCTGCTCTGAGTGAATGGTCATTGCTGGGCGCACATGAAAATTATAAAGATTTCTCTTCCTGGACAAAAGAGCAATCCTTAGAGCATTCAGCAAAGTTTGATAAGACTGCACAAATGCGCTGCGCTGCTCTGAGCAGACGGACTGTGCAGGGCGCACATGTAAATTCAATAGATTTCTCTTGCTGCACAAAGGAGCACAACGAAATTTGATAGGGTGCGCAAATGCACAGGCTGCTCGGAGCAGACGGTCTTTGCAGGGCGCACATGTATTTTGTAGAGATTTCACTTGCTGCACGAAGGAGCACAACGAACTTTGATTAGACTGTGCAAATGCGCAGGCTGCTCTGAGCAGACGGTCTTTGCAGGGCACACATGTAAATTGTAGAGATTTCTCTTGCTGCACGAAGGAGCATTGGGCCCTTAGCTATCGTTACAGCGCACAAGGAACTGATCAGACTGCGCGACTGCACAGGCAGCTCTGAGCAGACGGCACTCAATGTGAATTGTAGGAAATTATTCCAAACAATATGACTGCTTGTAAATAATAAGAGTCACTTCAGTATAAAAATATTCCATTTGCCTTTTTGTATATAATTAAATGAAGCGTTGCAGTATGACATGCTATCAACAGTGATTGGTGTTTATTGCACTGAGGTGTGAATTTCACAACAAACGGATTTAGAATACTGCAGTTGAGAAGGTGCTAATTATTGGACGTGTCAAGCGACTCAGAACTGTAGAAAACTGTGCCCAATATACACACATTTTGTAATCCCCAAGGGGTGTCATAACAAAGACTTATTTTAACACTCTGGGTCTTGGAAATTTTTTTTTGTCAAATAAAACTATTTTGTCATTATTTTTTTTCACAAGATAGAGAGAACAGTACCCTTAGAAATGACCCTTGTCACACTTCAATTATGTCTTTTGGCGACGAGATTGGGAAAAAACTTAAGATAATTTGTTTTGTATTCCCACAAAGAAAAAAATTACAGAACACATTTACACTTGTAATGTCACATTGCCATACACCGAATTCGTTTAAGTCTGGAACAGGGAACCAACTTTTACCTGTGGGGCATCTGGGTAAAACTGAAGCGTGTTATATATACGAACTTATTTTTTTCCCGCCGATCAGACACTGAAAATCGGGTGCGTATTATACACGAGTGTGTGTTATACACGGCAAAATACGGTAATGATGACTTATATCCTGTAAGGGTCAATGGGCTGGATTCTATTAGCAGATTTAGTAGTCAAGTCTGTGAATTGTTAAAACTTAAGTTCCTCAGGTGAGCGGTTTAGGCTCATTGAGCCTCTTGTTTAATCCCCCGTCGTGAAGCGGAGAGGGGATTATAGGAATGACCTTCGTCTGTCCATCCATCCATCTGTCTGTACATCTGTCTGTAAGTTATCACTTTCTTTTCTTGTCCGCACCGTATATCCCTTTGATATATTTTCGTTAAACTTTAGTCAAAATATTCATTTCAGTGAGCTGATGTGTAGAACCTATAAATAAACCATGCTGACTCAAGGTCAAGGTCACAGTTGACGGTCACGAGTTTGAATTTTGTGTCCGTTCCATATCTCCTTTACCACTAGAAGGATTTTTATTAAACTTTGGTCAAATATCAACCTCAGTGAGCTGATGTGCAGAACCCATAAATAAACCATGCCAGCTGAAGGTCCAGGTCACAGTTGAAGGTCACAAGTTTGAAACTTTGCATTTTGTGTCCATTCCATATCTCATTTACCCCTGGAAGGATTTTCATTAAACTTTGGTCAAATGACCCCCTCAGTGAGCTGATGTGCAGAAACCATAAATAAACCAAGGTCAAGGTCACAGTTGAAGTTCATGAGTTTGAAACTTTGAATTTTGTGTCCTTCCATGTCTCCTTTACCCCTGGAAGGATTTTCATTAAACTTTGGTCAAATATCCCCCTCAGTGAGATGATATGCAGAACCCATAAATAAAAAATGCCTACCCAAGGTCAAGGTCACAGTTGAAGGTCACGAGTTTGAATCTTTGAATTTTGTGTCCTTTACCCCTGGAAGGATTTTCATTAAACATTGGTCAAATATCCCCCTCAGTGAGCTGATGTGCAGAACCCATAAATAAACCATGCCAACTCAAGGTCAGGGTCACATTTGAAGGTCAAGAGTTTGAAACTTTGAATTTTGTGTCTGTTCCATATTTCTTTTATCCCCAGGCGGATTTTCACGACTTTGAAACTTTGAATTTTATGTCTGTTCCATATCTATTTTACCCCTGGAAGGATCTTCATTAAACTTTCCTCAGTGAACTGATGTGCAGATCCCATATATAAACCATGCCAACTCAAGGTCAAGGTCATGGTAACAGGTGAAGCTCACAAGTTTGAAACTTTGAATTTTGTGCCCTTTACCCTTTGTATGTCTGCTTAGCTCAGTCTTTTCCCTTAAACTGCCAATTGCAACATTTCCAGACATCATACACCATGTTTTATGTACATGTCCCTTTAACCCTTTTTGTATCAAATGGAATCTTCCTCCTTATATATGGCAGGAGTTCATTTCAAAATTAAGGGATGTCAGGTTGTGTTTTCATAAAAAATTATTTGGAAAATGACTGAACTTTTAGCAAACAGTGGAGGCCCTGATCAGATTCAGCATTCTGCGGCATCTGATCTGGGCCTGCACTGTTTGACAGGGTACCCATTTTGGGGTATCTGGAACTAAATAGGTTAAGCACACGCCAGTGCTATTTCTGGAAAAACTGAGCAAATGCTGAATTTAACCGCAATTCCCTTTTGAATCAGTGTTTTTACGGCAATTCCCTCTTGAATCAGACTTTCAGATGGGTCTGTAATATGAGGCCCCATCTCCAGCTGTTATCTTGTTGATGGAACTAAAAAAACTTGAATACACACACATTCTGTCTTGAAACTCATCTTACCATTAGAACTAACACCTTTGTTCCACCATTTTGAAAAAAATGCAATTTTGAAAAAAAAAGCACATTGTGGTAAATTAAATAGGGTAAATACAGTATGTATCTTTTACCTAGTCTTGCTCGTACCAACCAGTTTGTATCACATTTTGTGATATTTTATTCATGTTTCAGTCTTGTAGAAGAAAGGTAGGTATTCACTGCATGTCACAAACTGTTTTGAAGTCCTTGATGTGGACTGTTTAGGTATCAGTTTAACAATATAGGCACTCACTGTATTTCTCTAGCTGTACATCTGCAGCCAGTTATTCAACGTCTCATTAGCTTAACAAGCTTGTAGGTGCTCAAAATGTTTACTTATCTAGCAATTATAGTGTCTAATACAAAGGTATTTTTGCTGAAAAAATGTGAGCAACTTTTGCATTTGCAAAAGCTGCTCACATTTTTTCTGCAAAAATATATGTATATTTGCCATATCAAATGATCAAAGGTTTAATGATATGTTAACTAACGACATTGTTAGTTTTGAACAATTGGCCCCAGGTATGCAAATTTCTGTGTATTCAGCAAAATGATGTACTTAGAAAATGTCTAACACAGTGTTTTTGTGTGAAATTATTTGATTTTGGAGGTGGGAAGGGAGGGGAGATAAGCGGTATAGGAATAACACTTGCAGCCCTGTAGACAAAAACAGACACCTGTGCACATTTTGTAAATCCAGATAAGATAGCTCATATAGTGAGCCGTCCCATCGGGATCTACACTGTCAAACTGCTGCTTTGAATTAGAACTGAAATTCTTCTCTGGGAAAATTGTTTGTAAATAGACTCAAAGTAAGTACCATATTTTCTGTATGTATTTAGACAGATAGGCCTGAGCAAACAGTGTAGGCCCCGATGAGACGCCGCATAAAGCGGCGTCTCATCAGGGTCTGCAATGTTTGCCACTCATCCCACTATTCTTAGACACAACACCGGGTAGTAAATTCTACTTGTTCAAATTTTAGAACAAATATCGTAAAGAATTGAGATGTCCGAATACTTAGGGTAAATACGGCAACTGAAATTCTTTTTTGGGAAGATTGTTTATCAATAGATCAAAAGTTACTACCGGTATACGAATTTCAGTTTTGTTGCTAATATCCATGCGACTATCATTGACCACAATATGACATCTAGATAGGGGTTATTTATTGTTAATACAATGTATAGCCATGCTATTCTTGTACCTGTGATGTCATAGTGCTGTGTCAAAAAGGGATGGTTACCGGTATCTGTAAAATTTGGATTGGGCTTGTGCACTGGACATTGGCAAAAAGTGTAGACCCAGATCAGACACTGCAGAATTACTGGCTAACTGATTAAGCTGGTTAGACCATGATATTTCAAGGTTACAGTCCATCAAATACTTACAGAGTTATCCTCCTTTGTCAATAATTTCTGTAAACTTTTTGTTTCCGGCTAACTACTCCCACAGTTTACATCTAGTCAAACTGAAACTTAGTTTGTATTGAGCATTGCATATTGTTTCGAGGTTACAGTCCATCAAACACTAGCAGAGTTAGGCCCCTTGGAAAAATCTAAAAAAAAACTTTTTTGTTTCTGGCTATATCCTCCTATAGTTTTTTATCTAATCAAGGTGAAATTTAGCAAATAGTTATGCCATGTTGTTGAGCACCACATATTGTCCGCCAGATGTTGTCAGTATAAGCCTGCCCAGGAAAAGTGTGTATAGGTCAACTGAGTGGCTCAAAAATGACCCAAATAGTGTTGACTGGGCTGTTAAATCCCAATAAAAACAAACAAACAAAACAAAGATGTATATGTTACATAGAAATATGACAAAATATTTTCATTTTTCTATATAACCTATATATCTTTGTGTGGATATAACATGGTCATTCTGTAAACTTTTTTGTAAACTTTTTTTGTTTCCGGTTTACTCCTCCTACAGTTTAAATCCGACCAAGCTGAAACTTGTTTTATAGTTAACCCTTATCCCGCTGTTCACAACAACCCCTACCTTTGCAAACAGTGTAGATCTGGATCAGATGGCTTCTGAAGAAGCCATCTGATCAGGATCTACACTGTTTGTAACAGATGGCTTCTGAAGAAGCCATCTGATCAGGATCTACACTGTTTGTAACAGTGTAGATCCAGATCAGATGGCTTCTGAAGAAGCCATCTGATCAGGATCTAGACTGTCATGCAGTTTGTGAATTGAACAAATATATATCAAGTAATTTGATTGGTTGATAATCAGCAATGGGAGTGGCTTAATTTATGCAGCGGCATAAGGATTAAGACTATGATGTGGAGCAGTGTACATTGTTTCGAGGTTACAGTTCAGAAACACTGACTTGTAACGAACCAATATATGTGCTACATCTTACTGCTTGTCAAGAGCCTGTGATGCCCCATTTCCAGAGCTTGTGTTAACCCTTTTTGTACCAAATGGAATCTTCCTCCTTAATTATAGCAGGAGTCCATTTCAAATTTTAGGGGTGACAGGTTGTGTTTTTCATCAAAACTTATTTGGAAACTGCACTATTTCCCAAATACCCGTTTTGGGGTTTCTGGTACAGTATGGATTAAATAGGGGTTTAGTCAATAATCATAAACAAGATAACAAGTGGTGTTGAGCCTTATGAGATGGCTTACACCTGTTGACATAAATCCGTTCAAACTTTGATGAGATTCATTTCATTTTTAGCTCCACTGGCCGAAGGCCAGCGGGGCTATTGTCATGGCCCTGTGTCCGTCGTGCGTCCGTGATGTCGTGCGTCCGTGCGTTAACTTTTTCTTTAAACATCTTCTCCTCCTAAGCTACTAGGCCAATTGTAACCAAACTTCACAGGAATGTTCCTTACATAGTCCTCTTCTAAATTCCTTCAAAGAATTTTGTTACACCCAGAACTCTGGTTGCCATGGCAACAAAACCAAAAAACATTAAAAATCTTTAAAAATCTTCTCCTCCAAAACCACCTGTTGGATTTCATTTTTATTTTGCATGACTATTACTTGGGTTGACCTCTTTCAGATTCCTTGAAGAAATTTTGATCCGACAAAAAACATGGCCGCCATGGGCGGGGCTTATTTTCCCTATTTAACATATAGTGTAATGCTAAAACATCTTCTCCTCCTAAACTATTGGGCCCATTGTAACCAAACTTCACAGGAATGTTCCTTACTTAGTCCTCTTCTAAATTCCTTCATAGAATTTTGTTACACCCAGAACTCTGGTTGCCATGGCAACAAAACAACACAAAATATTAAAAATCT
The DNA here is from genome assembly GCA_963580285.1 of Lucinisca nassula. NCBI lineage: Eukaryota > Metazoa > Mollusca > Bivalvia > Lucinida > Lucinidae > Lucinisca > Lucinisca nassula. The sequence goes on from OY757014.1 coordinate 60,423,457, forward strand.
TTAAAAATCTTCTCCTCCAAAACCACCTGTTGGATTTCATTTTTATTTTGCATGAATGTTCCTTGGGTGGACCCCTTTCAGATTCCTTGAAGAAATTTTGATCCGACATAAAACATGGCCGCCATGGGCGGGGCTTATTTTCCCAATTTAACAAAAAGTGTAATGCTAAAACATCTTCTCCTCCAAAACTACTGGGCCAATTGTAACCAAACTTCACAGGACTGTTCCTTACTTAGTCCTCTTCTAAATTCCTTCAAAGAATTTTGTTACACCCAGAACTCTGGTTGCCATGGCAACAAAACCACTAGAAAAAATTAAAAATCTTTAAACATCTTCTCCTCCAAACCCACCTGTTGGATTTCATTATCCCCTCGCACAACATAGTTGTGAGGGGGGATATAGCATTTGTCCCGTACGTACGTACGTACGTAAGTACGTACTTTTGTCATCGCTCTAGCGCCACGTACGTACGTACTTTTGTCATCGCTCTGGCGCCACGTACGTACGTACTTTTGTCATCGCTCTAGCCCCTACATTTCTTGACCGATTTTAATATAACTTCACACAAACGTTCTTACGACAATATCTGGAGCAAGATCGACTTTCAAGATCATGACCTCAAGGTCAAGGTCACTATGGCTATTTTTTGAAAAACTTTGTCATGGCTCTAGCGCCTACATTTCTCCCCCAATTTCAATATAACTTCAAACAAATGATCCTTATAAAAATATCTCGAGCGAGTTGGACTTTCAAGGTCATGACCTCAAGGTCAAGGTCACTGTGGCTATTTTTAGAAAAACATTGTCATCGCTCTAGCGCTTACATTTCTTCACCAATTTCAATATAACTTCACACAAATGATCCTTATAAAAATATCTTGAGCGAGTTCCACTTTCAAGGTCATGGCTTCAAGGTCAAGGTCACAGTGGCTATTTTTAGAAAAACTTTGTCATCGCTCTAGCTCCTACATTTCTTCACTGATTTCAATATAACTTCACACAAATGTTCCTTATGGCAATATCTTGAGCGAGTTGGACTTTCAAGGTCATGACCTCAAGGTCAAGGTCACTGTGGCTATTTTTAGAAAAACATTTTCATCGCTCTAGCGCCTACATTTTTTCACCAATTTCAATATAACTGCACACAAATGTTCCTTATAAAAATATCTCCAGCGAGTTCGACTTTCCAACTCATGGCCTCAAGGTCAGGGTCACTGTGGCTATTTTTAGAAAAAAAATTGTCATCGCTCTATCGCCTATATTTCTTCACTGATTTCAATATAACTTCACACAAATGTTCCTTATGACAATATCTCAAGCGGGTTCGACTATCAATGTCAAGGCCTCAAGGTCAAGGTCAAGGTCACTGTGGCTATTTTTTAGAAAAACTTCGTCATCGCTCTAGCGTTTACATTTCTTCACCAATTTCAATATAACTTCATACAAATGTTCCTTATGACAATATCTCTAGCGAGTTCCACTTTCAAGGTCAAGGTCACTGTGTCTATTTTTAGAAAAACTTCGTCATCCCTCTAGCGCTTACATTTCTTCATCAATTTCAATATAACTTCACACAAATGTTCCTTATGACAATATCTCACCATTTCGACTTTCAAGGTCAAGGTCACTATGGCTATTTTTAGAAAACTTTGTTATCGCTCTAGCGCCTACATTTCTTTACTGATTTCAATATAACTTCACACAAATGTTGCTTATGACAATACCTCGAACGAGTTTGACTTTCAAGGTCAAGGTCACTGTGGCTATTTTTAGAAAAACTTTGTCATTGCTCTAGCGCTTACATTTTTTTCACCAATTTCAATATTACTTCACACAAATGTTCCTTATATTAATATCTCTAGTGAGTTCCACTTTCAAGGTCAAGGTCACTGTGGCTATTTTTAGAAAAACTTTGTCATGGCTCTAGCGCTTACATTTCTTCATCCATTTCAATATAAGTTCACACAAATGTTCCTTATGACAATACCTCGAGCGAGTTTGACTTTCAAGGTCAAGGTCACTGTGGCTATTTTTAGAAAAACTTTGTCATTGCTCTAGTGACTACATTTTTTCACAAATTTCAATATAACTTCACACAAATGTTCCTTATGACAATATCTCGAGCTATTTAGACTTTCAAGGTCAAGGTCACTGTGGCTATTTTTAGAAAAACTTTGTCATCGCTCTAGCGCCTACATTTAATGATGGATTGTAATAGAACTTCACACAAATGTTTCTTATGATAATATCTCGACTTACTTCGACTTTCAAGGTCATGACCTCAAAGTCAAGGTCACTGTGGCTATCTTTAGAAAAACTTTGTCATCGCTCTACCGCCTACATTTATTAACAGATTTTAATATAACTTCACACAAAAGATGCTTATGATAATATCTTGAGCAAGATCTACTTTCGTGGTCATGGCCTCAAGTCAAGGTCACTATGGCTATTTTTAGAGAAACGTCATCACTCTAGAATGTACATTTATTGGAGGATTTTTAAACAAACTTTACACAAATGTTGCATATGATAATATCTCAAGCAAGTTGGACTTTTGCCATTTCAGTGTTTTCCACACACGAAGTTGTCTAGTGCGAGGGGATTTGTATCGCATGCGATGCCTTGTTTTTATTTTGCATGAATGTTCCTTGGGTGGACCTCTTAGATTCCTTGAAGAAATTTTGATCCGACAAAAAACATGGCCGCCATGGGCGGGGCTTATTTTCACTATTTAACATATAACGTAATGCTAAAAAATCATTTTCTGCAAAAGTACTTGTGGGATTTCATTGTAATTTGCATGAATTGTCCTTGGGTGGACTGTTGTCAGATTCCTTGAAAAAAATTTGATCTTACAAAAAAACATGGCCGCCATGGGCGAGGCTTATTTTCACTATATAACATATAGTGTAATGCTGAAAATATTTTCTGCAAAAGTTCTTGTTTTATTTCATAGTTATTTGGCATGCATGTTCCTTGGGTGGACCGCTGTCATATTCCTTGAAGAAATTTTGATCCGACATAAAACATGGCTGCAGTGGGCGGGGTTTATTTTCACTATATAACATGTAGTGTAATGTTAAAAAAGTCTTCTCTTCTTCAAAAGTTCTTGTTTATTTATTTATTTATTTATTTATTTAAAAGTACCTTCCTGTATCTGAATTAATCTCCTCCAATTTTGCTGACTATCACATATCTATAGAGGTCCACCTACAAATTGTCATTCTAAAATTCAAAACATCAGAAATTTCACATGCCCATCACACTGGTGATAGAACTGATGTTTTCAACACAAACTCTATTTATACGACTTGATGTTTCAAAATAAATTCAAAATACTGAGGGAGATTGATTTATTAGACCTAATTATACTACAGTGTCAACAGTTCTCCAGATCCCTGAGGGTTAAAATGGCTTAGTTGAAAAGGGAGGCATACCGAATCCGACGGAGGAAAGGAAAAAATAAATAAATAAAGAAATAAAAACATAAATCTGTTCATTTTTTAGCTCCTCTGGCCAAAGACCGGCGGGTCTTATGTTATATGTTATGGCCCTGTGTCTGTTGTGCGTCTGTGCGGTTGTGCATCCGTGCGTTAACTTTTTTCTTTAAACATTTCCTCCTTAACTACTTGGTCGATTGTAACCAAACTTCACAGGAATGTTTCTCACATAGTCCTCTTCTGAATTCCTTCAAAGAATTTTGTTACATGCAGAACAAAATGGCATCGAAAGCAAAAAAAAAATATTTAAAAATCTTCTCCTCCAAAACCGCTCAATGGATTTTATTCTTATTTTGCATGAATGTTCCTTGGGTGGACCTCTGTCAGATTCTTTGAAGAAATTCGGATCAGGCAAAAAACATGGCCACCATGGCCATGCCCCACATGACTGCCATGACCATGCCCCTTGGCTCATTAGCTTTCAAAGACTTATATGGGGAAAAGTTTTAAAAACCTTCTCCTCCAAAACCGCTCAACGTAATGGATTTCATTCTAACTTTGCATGAATGTTCCTTGGGTGGACCTCTGTCAGATTCCTTGAAGCAATTTTGATCAGACAAAAAACATGGCCGCCATGGACACGCCCATTGGCTAATTAGCTTCCATAGACTCATAAAGGGATCTTTTTTGTTTTTTTTTAATCTTCTCCTCCAAAACCGCTAAATGGATTTCGTTCTTAATTTTCATGAATGTTCCTTGTGTCTACCATTGTCAGATTCATTGAAGAAATTTTGATCAGACAAAAAACATGGCCGCCATGGCCACCACCTTTGGCTCATTAGCTTCCATAGACCAATAAACGGAAAAACTTCTTCTCTGAAACCATAAAGCCTAAAGCTAAGACATTTACATGTAGTATGTAGCAAAGTTATGTGGTCACCTACTAAGTCCTGCGAACTATGACTCTTGAGTCCAAATTGGCAACGCCCCGGTGCTTAGTAGCTCCCGTAGACTAATAATGACAAAATCTTGAAACTTTTCTCCTCTGAAACCATAAGGCCAAGAGCTTAGTATGTAGCAACTTGAAGTATTCATCTGCATAAATCCTGCCAACTATGCCCCTGGGGTCCAAATTGGCCACACCCTGAGGCCCATAAGCTCCCATAGACTTATACTGGGAAAAACTGACAAAAATCTTCTCTGAAACCATCAGTGCCCAGAGCTTAGATATTAAGTATGCAGCAACGTCAAGTGGTCACTCAAATAAATCCTGCCAACAATGCCCCTGGGGTAAAAAATTGGTCACGCCCAGAGGCATATTAGTTCCCATAGACTTATAATAGGAAAAACTTAAAAAAAGTCTTCTTCTCTGAAACCATAAGGCCCAGAGCTTTAGATATTTAGAACGGAGCAATGCCAAATGGTCACTCACATAAATCCTGCCAACCATGGCTCTGGGGTCCAAAAAATATAGAATGGACATTCCTTGGGTGGATCACTTGTTTCTTTTTTACCCATTGCATGCGGGAAAACCCTAAATGGGTACCTTGGCAAACAGTGCTGGCCCAGATCAGACCCCACAGAACACCATGTCTGATCAGGGCCTGCACTATTTGCTAACAGAATTTTCCATCAAAAATAGAAAAAAAATAGGCCTGACACCCCTTATATGACAAATGGACTGGTCCAACATATAGCAATAGAAGAGTCCACTAGTATACTATTGGTTAATGTAATAAATATGACAATTGTCTGAAGTTAGCCGGTGGAGCGACAGGCCCTCTTGGGCCTCTTGTTATCTAATGTTTCATTCAATATTTCCTTACATCATGCCAGTCATCTGCAAGACAGGAATAAATTCAAAACACAAAGTGTTGTATATTTCATTGTAGACCCTGCACTGTCCAAGCAGAATACATCTCGAATGTCAATCAGATCTAAAAATGGAAAAAAGTGCTTGCCACAATAAGACAAATCAATGTATATTTCTTGATCCAGTTTAAGCTGCTTTGATGAATGACATTTGCTTGTCAAACTAACTTGATGCAGAGATTCATTGAAAGGTACTTCATCGGAGTTTGAACGCTTTTGTGTCCACAGGTGTATTATGAACCATTTCATCTGGACCTCTGTTTGCATTGCTATCTGTACCTTTATACAAGTTTGAAAGGGTTAAACTAAACAAAACAAAGAAATTTATGTGATGGAATTGCATGCTGATCACAACTTATTTCATTTTAGAGTGCAACTGACAATTTTTATTGGTTACAAATGGTGTTTTTGTTTTGCCTTGCTAATGCTGTTGATAAGTGTAAATGTTTTTGTACTATATTAACCATGTTAGCCCATAAGATGCCATTCACAGCAATAGTCATCTGTTTTGCCATCTGCTGGTTACTCTGAAAGTCACATTTGCAAACAGTGTGGACACTGTTCGCCTGTGTGTAAAAATATTTTATAGAAAGTTTGCAGAAGGATGCAGTAGATGACATGAGCAGACAACATTTTCCATTGAAGGTTTTCTTGGCATCTTAAGGGTTAGTATCTGTTTGTTTGTTTGAATTGAGGTTTAATGTCCCGGTCAGCACTATTTAGATCATTTTGGAGACATGGCTTCCAATTTTGTTGGACATGTACCTGACACAGATGAAAAGACATCTCAAGTCCTGCCACCCAATGAAACCAACAGGGTTTATATGCATGGACGGTCCATCTCAGATCACTTTGCCTGAGCAGGCTTTGACCTTCTAGACAGTTTACCAGTACTCAAGTGCGGTGGGTTTCAGCTCTGCATGGAAGCACCGTGCAGCCCAATCAATTTCTCCTAGCCCCGATGGGTGGGGCCTGGGCTAGTATCAGTATGTTAGTATTCTGTTCAGTGGCTTAAAACATCATGGAATCTAGTTTTGGTTCTTCTTACTGAGGCACGGCAGTGGTAGATTTTTGGTATTGTTTGGATCTTAATTGCAGTAATGGGTGGTTGGGTGTTATGCCGACTATTTTTTGTTAATATTATACAAAATAATGTTCAGAGTGATGTGTTATTTTGTCTGCTTCAGCAAGTTGTCAGATTGCCATCTGTTTCTCTGTCTAACAAATCATACCTGTGTCAGGTATATTTGCATCAAGCTCAGTGTCATTGAATTACTGAAAATCTTAACAACTGACATTGATATAAATGAGGAATAGTTGTTATGTACAACCTGACTGTTAAACCATGTAGACACAGATAAGAAACTTATGCAAACAGTGTGGATCCAAATGACATGGCTCATAATGGCCTGTCTCACCAGGATCAACACTGTTTGCCATCCTGTTAATGATTCTGTCTAAACCTCTAAATACGGCATTTACCAGAATAAGTATGTCTAAATTCAAAGATGGGGGAGTCTGGTTTAGAATTACAGCAGTGAAAAGGTTTACTCATAGATAAAGTAGAACTACTCTAACACCATAACCCCTATCTTTGTAAACAGTGTAGATCCAGATCAGATGGCTTCTGAAGAAGCCATCTTATCAGGAGCTACACTGTTTGTCATTAGGTTTTTGAATTTGAATGAATCATATCAAGTCATGTGATTGGTTGACAGTCAGAAATGGGTGTGACAAAGTTAATTTATTCAGCAGGATAAGGGTTAAGAATAAAAATTGAAATACCAGTGCTTTTTGTCATCATGCTTGTGTGAGTGCAAATTTGCTAGCCTGAACAAAAGTGCATGAACCCATTTCGTACCGGAAACCCCAAAACGGGTACTCTGGCAAACACAGATGTCATGACGTCTGATCAGAGCCTACACTGTTTGCAAAATGTTCAGCCATTTTCCAAGTAGATTTTGAAGAAAACACAACCTGACACCACTAAATTTCGAAATGGACTCCTGCTATATATAAGAAGGAAGATTCCATTCGGTACAAAAAGGGTTAAAATAGATTACACTACCCGGCATCTACTAGAGCATCAGCAAGTTTTTCAGCCCCCGCCCGTCGGGGCTTGAAGAAATAGATGGGCTGCATGATGCTTCCATGCAGAGCTGAAACCTACCCGGACACGAGTACTGGTAAACCGCTTAGAGAATCAAAGTCTGCCCAGGCAAAGCGTTGTGAGTCCATGCTTATAAACCCTATTGGTTTCATTGGGCGGCAGGGCTTGAGATGTCATTTCGTCTCAATGTCAGGTAACACAAAATTGGAAGCAACGTCTCCAAAATGACCTTTAGTGTTGACGGGGACGTTAAACCTCAAATCAAACAAACAAATCAGCAAGTTTTGAACTGAAGGTCAAGGTCATGGATTAAGAAAACTTTGTGACTTATAATCAAAGCCTGAGCAGGCATGATTTTCCTTATTTAAGGGGAATGGGAACACCTGGCATATTTTTCCGCCATTTTTCAAAGGGAGACAACTTTCGGGACTTCCTGTTCGCTTTCCTATAAGCCCTGTCCCAATGAAACAGGGGTCAACTCTTAAAGGAAAGAATTTGCTCCTCTGGAGCAAATTCTTTCCTTTAAGAGTTGACCCCTATTGACATGGGAGACAAAAATACTTTTGCAAGAGTTGCCTCCCCTGAAGGTGTTCCCATTCCCCTTAAACGGACTATTCTGTGGTTCTCTGTTTCAGTGAATGTCCCACTCTCGCCTCCACCATTCCCTACTTCAACGTCCCCGCCTCTACAGGTGAACAGTTTGAAGGCTGTCATCTCATTGTATGTGTCCATGGATTAGATGGTAAGTTCTGAAATATACTGTATAAACTCATAGAACACTGAAATTTCGATGGCTCGAACACAGATGGCTCGTTTACCACAACACTTTTGTACTCTTTCTTGGGTCCCTACAGAAATAATCCATATCTGCAGAAATGAATATATTTGGGATAATTGTCTTATTTGATCTTGAAAATGTATGTTGTGTGTACTCATTAGAGTCACTGTGATGAGGGGATTCTAATGAGTATGCACAATATACATTTATTTAGAAGAAAATTGAAAAGATGTCCAAATTGTGCCTCCCGGACCTGGCTCTAAGATCATTCCTTGGTGACTCGATCTACCATCGCCTCAAAAAAAATTTCATGGTACCAAAGGTGTTCAGGCCATTGACGTTCAGCTATATGTGTCTTCCTTTAATAGCAAAATCACACAGCACAAAGTGAAAACTTAGGTTCTGGTCTCTTTTCTTATATGCAGGCTCTCCTGACCCTGCATTTAATTCACAATAATTGTCTTGCCTAAACCCACAGGTTTTGTGTTGATTTCTACTGTCCTCACGCATTTTAATAGACTTTATGGGGGAGGTCTCCCGCACAAAATTACGATTTCCCGCAATATAATATAAAACACCTGGTGCGTGATTATTATATTTGAAAATTTTATAACCGTTTGTTATTTCTTTAATTTTTCTGCGATATGAACGAAGGATATCATATCTACCGATAAAACTCGGTACTTTTACCGTCAGAATCTGTAGTTTGATGCAGTTCGGTGTGGTTGTTGTAGCCGGGAACCAGCGGTAAAAAACCCCTGATAAAATGGCCCCTTTAATCTGTCAGTTTCAACAATAAGCCACTTTCAAACATTGTTTATAAGCTAATGTTGAATAAAATTAATGGTTTGACTCGACGGGTTGCGGTATTTACTGCAATTGAGCAGTTTCAATCTCATTTTAGGTGGGATATGGGTTATTTACTCGACTGAATAGCATTCAATATGGTTAATTACTGATTACTGCGGCAGCAAGACCACGCCGGTATATATACGATACATGTATTCTGTATGTAGAAACATTAATAATCAGTGTCATGACTTAGTAGTTGTAATGCAGTGGGCAACATCGGACCCTGACTGCATTCCAATATCACGGCTCTATAGTCTCCTGCCCCTACCCCATGCGTTTTGACGCTCCCCCTCATTTCGAATGTCAGTACCGTATATAACGTCAAACAGCACGATTAGAACCCGCATGTTATGTCATTGAATTATATTGTAACGTAAACAGTGTTCTATTAAAAGATGGGAAACTATTAGAAGAGAAATAAATTGAATTTAAAGACTTGAAGGTTCTTTCACTTGGGTTTCTTTCAAAGATGGCAGCTTCTAATCGAATAATCATCCTATTGTGGCTGGTGGTGTTCAATTTTGCACTTTCGAAAGAATTCCTTAAATACCATTTTTGGTGACATTTTTAACATTTCGATGACAAGTTTGGAATTATAAGGGATGAATTACCATTTTTGTGGATTTTATCGATGTGTAAACTCCAGCGAATAACTCATAAACTATGCAGTTTGAGAGGGATTCAACAGAGTTTACACATCAATAAAATCTACAAAAAAGGAGATTCATTCCTATATTATTGATCAAAATGTTAGGTATTCTAGTAAGTTCAGTATCTGATAACGCAGTATTTTTGATGAAAACAGTGTATGTGGTTTTTGCATTTACCAAAATTTGCATTAAATGATGAAAGTTTTATGACATGTTAACTAGTGACATCATTAGTTTTGAACAAAATGCTTGGTTTGTTTGCTGCCGGGCTCGGTAGCTCAGTCAGATGCGCGTCTAACTGGTGATCAGGAGGACGCAGGTTCGATACCTGCCGGGGTTGGCAACATTCTTTCATGGATATTGATCATGAAATCTTTTCTACGGTCATTCTCTCCCTTCCGCTGATTCAAGAAGGGCAGTTGTTAGATTCTGGCGAAAGAATGTGCACTCTGACCGGCCCTGGGCCTGCACTGTTTGCCAAATACGCGTTTAGCAGTTTCTAGTACAAAAAGGGTTAATACAGTTTTCCCCTCATTTTGGCCTTATTGGCAACTGTTTCTGACTCAGTTGACCAACCAGCCATGTTTTATTTTTAGCTCACCTGTCACGTAGTGACAAGGTGAGCTTTTGGGATCACTTTTTGTCTGTCGTCCGTCGTGCGTCCGTCCGTGCGTCCGTGCGTGCGTGCGTGCGTCCGTAAACTTTTCTTCAAACGACATCTCCTCCTAAACCACTGATCGGATTTTGACCAAACTTCACAGGAATGATCCTTAGGTGGTCCCCTTTCAAAGTTGTTCAAATGGTTCCGGTCTATTGCACATATAGGTCACAGGAGCCAAAAATAGATTTTTTTCACCGAAAACTTAAAAAATCTTCTTCTCTGAAACCGCAAGGCCCAGGTCTTTGATATTTGGTATGAAGCTTCATCTAGTGGACCCCTACCAAGATTGTTCAAATTATAGTGCTGGGGCCAAAAATGCCCCAGCACGGGGGCCCTTTGGTTTTGCATGGGCTTATATGGGGAAAATCTTTAAAAATCTTCTTCTCTAAAACCGCAAGGCCCAGATCTTTGATATTTGGTATGAAGCTTCATCTAGTGGACCCCTACCAAGATTGTTCAAATAATAGTGCTGGAGCTAAAAATGCCCCCGCACGGGGGCCATTTGGTTTAACATGGGCTTATATAGGGAAAATCTTTAAAAGTCTTCTTCTCTGAAACCGCAAGGCCCAGGTCTTTGATATTTGGTATGAAGCTTCATCTAGTGGACCCCTACCAAGATTGTTCAAATTATAGTGCTGGGGCCAAAAATGCCCCCGCACGGGGGCCCTTTGGTTTTGCATGGGCTTATATGGGGAAAATCTTTAAAAATCTTCTTCTCTGAAACCGCAAGGCGCAGATCTTGGATATTTGGTATGAAGCTTCAACTAGTGGACCCCTACCAAGATTGTTCAAATTATAGTGCTGGAGCTAAAAATGCCCCCGCACAGGGGCCCTTTGGTTTTACATGGGCTTATATAGGGAAAATCTTGAAAAATCTTCTTCTCTGAAACCGCAAGGCCCAGGTCTTTGATATTTGGTATGAAGCTTCATCTAGTGGACCCCTACCATGATTGTTCAAATTATAGTGCTGGGGCCAAAAATGCCCCCGAACGGGGGCCCTTTGGTTTTACAAGGGCTTATATAGGGAAAATCTTTAAAAATCTTCTTCTCTGAAACCGCAAGGCCCAGGTCTTTGATATTAGGTATGAAGCTTTATCTAGTGAACCCCTACCAAGATTGTTCAAATTATAGTGCTGAAGCTAAAAATGCCCCCGCACGGGGGCCCTTTGGTTTTACATGGGCTTATATAGGGAAAATCTTGAAAAATCTTCTTCTCTGAAACCGCAAGGCCCAGGTCTTTGATATTTGGTATGAAGCTTCATCTAGTGGACCCCTACCAAGATTGTTCAAATTATAGTGCTGGGGCCAAAAATGCCCCCGCACGGGGGCCCTTTGGTTTTGCATGGGCTTATATGGGGAAAATCTTTAAAAATCTTCTTCTCTGAAACCGCAAGGCCCAGATCTTTGATATTTGGTATGAAGCTTCATCTAGTGGACCCATACCAAGATTGTTCAAATTATAGTGCTGGAGCTAAAAATGCCCCCACACGGGGGCCCTTTGGTTTTACATGGGCTTATATTTGGAAAATCTTGAAAAATCTTCTTCTCTGAAACCGCAAGGCCCAGATCTTTGATATTTGGTATGAAGCTTCATCTAGTGGACCCCTACCAAGATTGTTCAAATTATAGTGCTGGTGCTAAAAATGCCCCCGCACGGGGGCCCTTTGGTTTTACATGGGCTTATATAGGGAAAATCTTTAAAAATCTTCTTCTCTGAAACCGCAAGGCCCAGGTCTTTGATCTTTGGTATGAAGCTTCATCTAGTGGACCCCTACCAAGATTGTTCAAATTATAGTGCTGGAGCTAAAAATGCCCCCTGCACGGGGGCCCTTTGGTTTTACATGGGCTTATATAGGGAAAATCTTGAAAAATCTTCTTCTCTGAAACTGCAAGGCCCAGGTCTTTGATATTTGGTATGAAGCTTCATCTTGTGGACCTCTACCAAGATTGTTCAAATTATAGCCCTGGAGCCAAAAATGCCCCCGCTCCGGGGCCCTTTGGTTTTACATAGACTTATATAGGGAAAATCTTGAAAAATCTTCTTCTCTGAAACCACAAGGCTTAGGTCTTCGATATTTGTTATGACGCTTCAGCTAGTGGACCTCTATAAAGATTGTTCAAATTATAGGCCTGAGACCAAAAATGCCCCCGCTATGTGGCCCTTTGGTTTTACATAGACTTATATAGGGAAAATCTTTAAAAATCATCTCTGAAACACAAGGCTTAGGTCTTTGATATTTGTTATGAAGCTTCAGCTAGTGGACCTCTACCAAGATTGTTCAAATTATAGCCCTGGGGCCAAAAATGCCCCCGCTCCGGGGCCCTTTGGTTTTACATAGACTTATATAGGGAAAATCTTGTTTTACATAGACTTCTATATGCAGGGTAAACCTTTAAAATCTTCTTTTCTGAAACCAGAAAGCCCAGGTCTTTCATATTAGATATGAAGCTTCATCTTGTGGACTTCTTCCAAGATTGTTCAAATTTTAGCCCTGGGGCCAAAATTGACCCTGCCCGGGGCCCACTTGTTATGCTTTGGATCAGGTGAGCGAACCAGGGCCCTCTGGGCCCTCTTGTTCATGCTACCTCAGTATAATTTGGCCCCCGTCCATAGGGGCTTGAAGAAATATATGAGCTGCATGATGCTTCCACGCAGAGCTGAATCCGGCCGGCACACTAGTATTGGTAAACCGCTTAGAGGATCTAAGCCTGTCCAGGAACCGCGGTGCGAGGCGGACAGTCCATGCTAATAAACTCAATTGGTTTCATTGGGCGACAGGGCTTGAGATGTCATTTCATCTTAATGTCGGGTAAAAGTTCCAAAATATTGGAAGCAACGTCTCCAAAATGACCTTTACAGTGTTGACGGGGACGTTAAACCTCAAATCAAACAAACAAAACTTCAGTATAATTACCTTTCTTCACAGGAAATAGTGCTGATCTCCGACTAGTGAAGACTTACATGGAAATGGCACTGCCTGGTTACCGGCTTGAGTTTCTGATGTCAGAGAGGAACCAGAATGATACCTTTGCTGATTTTGAGATGATGACAAGTAGACTTGTGAAGGAAATTATCTCTCATATAGAGTTGTATGCTTTGAATATAGGAAGATTAAGGTTTGTAGGATTTAAGGGGAATGGGAACACCTAGCAGATTTTGCCGCCATTTTTCAAAGGGAGACAACTTTCAGGACTTCCTGTTCGCTTTACTATAACTTAGTATAAGCCCTATCCCACTGAAAAAGGGGTCTACTCTAAAAGGAAAGAATTTGCTCCTCAGGAGCAAATGAGGAGCAAATTCTTTCCTTTAAGAGTAGACTCCGGTTGATATTCCCCTTAATCAAAGGTTCAGACTGTGCTAGAATGAAATTTAACTGTCAACTGGTAAACAAAAAAGGGTAGAGAACAAGATAGAATCCGAATTTCTAGATAACAGAAAGAAATTTTCCTTCTGTTATCACTATTTCTTATCTGGGTCCTGTTGTTCAAAGCATGGTTAGCTTAACGAGCTCGGTAGTTTTCAAATTGTTAATTGCTCCAACAAGCACAATATCTAATTTTACAACATTCTTTCGTGCAGATTGATCATGAGATCTTTTCTATGGTCATTCTCTCCCTTCCGCTGATTCAAGAAGGGCAGTTGTCAGTTTCTGCAAAAGAATGTGCACTGTACTGGTTAACCGCTTACGTATAAGCCTACACATGGGTAAACTGACTGGCTGAAAAATGACCTAAATAGTGTTGACTAGGCTGTTAAACTCCAATACAAACAAACAATGGTGAGGGTTTTAATTATACTCATTACTCCTTATTTTGAGCTACGCAAGATCATGTAATCTATTTTTGGGATCCATCTTTTAACCATGTTATATTCAAAACAGGGTTGTAAAGAGGTTTTATGTGTGTTTTATTTCAGTTTTGTTGGTCATTCTCTGGGTAATATCATCATCAGATCAGCTCTAACTGCACCAGAATTAATACCTTACCTGTCAAAACTCTACACCTTTCTGTCCCTGAGTGGGCCCCATCTGGGCACATTGTACAACAGTAGTGGGTTGGTTAATATGGGTAAGTAAATCTTGGAATCATGGTTTTTTTATGCATTAACATTTGCTTGGTCCCGAGAAAGTTGTTTGAAGGCAAGGTCGAAGTTTTTTTTTATAAGAGACCCAACAAATGTTAACGCTTAAGAAGAAAAACTACATCTTTAAATGTTGTCTGTTTACGCCGTCTGCTGAATCTTCTTGCAAACTTGTCATAGTTTTGCTTACAGACAAACAGTCTGAACCAAGATCAGACTGCTCCCTAGACTGCAGTTCTATATGAGAAGGGAGACCAATACTATCATGTCAGAATATTACCCCTTGGCAGTTTACCCAAACAAATTGAACCTTTAAGCAAAAGTCGTATTTGAAGCAAACAACATTTTCAAATTTCTTATATTCAGTGAAAATAAGGCTTGATGTTCCGTGTAAATTGTCCTCAGCAGATGATTCACATGAAATGTCAAGCCTGATTTTGTCTTGAAGACTATTAATTAACAAAAATAGAACGTTTCATACTTGTTGTTTTGAGGGATAGTTGTGTGTCACTAAAGATGAGGTATAGTCAGATCCTCTTACAATTCTAGTTTATTTATTTACAGTAAAGTGCCGCTGTTAAGACCAAGTAAATTTAAGACTAATTCTGATGTAAAAAGCTTATTTAGTAGTTTGCAGTTATTCTTTCTTTGTGTTTTCTGCATACCATGTCCTGTGGGCAGAGACCACCTTTGGGATTGTTCAAAAGTGGTCGTAAAGACCACTTTTGAACAGTCCCAAAGGTGGTCTGAATATATGAATTTACTGTATTTATTTATTTATTTGTTTTGTTTAGGTATGTGGTTTATGCAGAAGTGGAAGAAATCTGGTTCCCTGTTGCAGCTGTCTCTGAAAGATAACCTTGATCCTAGACAGTCATTCCTCTACAAACTCAGCCAGAAACCAGGTATAGTAAACAATTCCCTGATATCAGAATACACCACAACTTCTTTGTAATACTATTCTTTACAACACAGTTTTGGATATAACAAGACTAAAAGATATATCCCAAAAATGTATAGATGACATAGAAATATGACCATAAATGGTCATGTTTCCCAGAAATGTATAGCTGATATAGAAAAATGACCATAAATGGTCATGTTTCCCAAAAATGTATAGCTGATATAGAAAAATGACCATAAATGGTCATGTTTCCCAAAAATGTATAGCTGATATAGAAAAATGACCATAAATGGTCATGTTTCCCAAAAATGTATAGCTGATATAGAAAAATAACCATAAATGGTCAGGTTTCCAAAAAATGTTTAGCTGATATAGAAAAATGACCATAAATGGTCATGTTTCCAAAAAATGTATAGCTGATATAGAAAAATGACCATAAATGGTCATGTTTCCCAAAAATGTATAGCTGATATAGAAAAATGACCATAAATGGTCATGTTTCCCAAAAATGTATAGCTGATATAGAAAAATGACCATAAATGGTCATGTTTCCAAAAAATGTATAGCTGATATAGAAAAATGACCATAAATGGTCATGTTTCCAAAAAAATGTATAGCTGATATAGAAAAATGACCATAAATGGTCATGTTTCCCAAAAATGTATAGCTGATATAGAAAAATAACCATACATGGTCATGTTTCCCAAAAATGTATAGCTGATATAGAAAAATGACCATAAATGGTCATGTTTCCCAAAAATGTATAGCTGATATAGAAAAATGGCCATAAATGGTCATGTTTCCCTAACATGTATAGATAATATTGAAAAATGACCATAAATGGTCATTTTTCTATATAATCTATATTTTTGTGAGTCCAAAAATGTATAGATTATATAGAAAAACTATAGATTTGTTTTGTGATATAACGCACATGTTTAACTAACAGTTTTGGTTTTGACCCCAACAACAGTGGTTGGGGTATATTTCTTATTCTATCTCTTGTCACATACTGTCTTGACTGCATACTAAGTTTGATAGAAGAAATTTGTATGTATGTTTCAGAGGTCAAAGGATTACTGCCCCCCTGCCTATCGAGGCTTGGGAAAAACAATTTGGTTGCATGGTTCTTCCATGCAGAGCTGCAACTGACCAAGCTTGAGTACTGGTAAACTGCTTAGAATTTGTAAGCCTGCCGGGGAAATGTGGTGTGAGTTGGACTTAAACCCTAGCAGTTTCTTTTGGTAGTAATTTTATCTCAGTGTGTGGTAAAAGTCCCACATAATGAGAAGCAATGTCTAAATAGTGACCTAAATAGTGTTGATGGGGATGTAAAACCTCAACACAAACAAATAATGTAACTTTTATGAGAAGATATAGATTCTTACATGAGTTATCATTTCATATAGAGGATCTCACGTGTGAGGTCATTTTATATGAAATTTATGAAACAAGCCTTTGGCGAGTTCCATAGATTTCATATGAAGTGACACTTGGGCATAGTATACCTTCCATTATAGGTTTAGAATGATTGTGTGTGAGTGTTGAAGTATTTGAGGTTTAGAGTTCATCAGGCATATACTACTTGCCAGCTCATCGCATTTGTTCTGGAATGGATACACCTTCAGGGGAGGCAACTTCTGCAAAAGTACAGTAGAATCTCGGTGATTTGAACGCCGATTTTTAGAAACTACCGGATTTTTCGAAAGTGTATATCGGTCCCGATCTTTTTTGCTATTATTTTATGTAAAAATATTACCGATTTTTCGAATTTCGATTATTCGAAAAATTTGATTTTTTGAATAAAATTGTCGGTCCCCATCAAAGAAATTCCTATTAAACATGTTAAAGTCAATCTCCAAATTCGAAGTCAAAATATATCAAGCACGTTATTCATGCTTGAAGAGCAGGTTTTCTTTGAGCTTGTTCACACCCGACTGATTTCACAGGTGCATTATAATATTGTGTATACAGGTAATTGACACCTAGTTAATCCTAAGCTTCTTAATTGATATAACGGTAATTGGTAATGAGCATCGTTAAGAAGATTATCCTGTTTCAGATAAAGCGACTTTAATCTGAGACCTTAGAGCATATGGGATTTTTGGGAAACTGAAAGTAAATTTCAAAGACAGTTGAAAGTGAAAATAGAAAATAAAAATGCAGTACATCGAATGACTAGAAATATGTGGTTTGCCAGCACAGAATTCAACAGTATGCTTATTGCATTCTGATCTAGATCTTTGCCGACTACTCCTGTGAGACATTTCTGTCCCGCATTTTTACTGGTACAATAGTTCCTCTGTTAGAGATTTATTGTTTTACATTACATAATAGATATAGTTGCGGGATGTTAAATGTATATGGTTCATGTTAGTTTGTTTCCTTTAAGATGAGATACTTTTCTTTTATATAGAAAGTCTGTGTTCTTGCCTATGGACAAACTGCAGTCAAATATTATACTGAACGAAAACTTTCGAATATTACCCAAAAACTACCGTTTTTGAAAATTCGAACTCCCAATAATTCGAAGACAATCTGGTGGTCCCTGTCAC
This sequence comes from Lucinisca nassula, assembly GCA_963580285.1. Classification (NCBI taxonomy): domain Eukaryota; kingdom Metazoa; phylum Mollusca; class Bivalvia; order Lucinida; family Lucinidae; genus Lucinisca; species Lucinisca nassula. Next base: position 60,441,359 of record OY757014.1, read on the forward strand.
TTTGAATTATCGAGATATGACTGTATTTTTCAGGCCTCATATTTTTCAGGCATGTGCAGGATTTCAGGCTTTTAGAGCTTGATTTTTTTCTTGATTTCAGGCTTTTAGATACTGATTTTTGCGTATATAGTCTGTTTAAAAAACTATTTAACCCTTATTTCTGACTATAAGTCAACCAAATTACATTATATTTTCACCAACTCCATTACAAACAGTGTAGATCCTGATCAGATGGCTTCTTCAGAAGCCATCTGATCAGGATCTACGCTGTTTACAAAGGTAATGTAGTTGTGTCTTGTTCAGCAGGATAAGGGTTGAAGCTGCAAAATCGGGCCTTTCAGGCTTGGAAAAGCATGGTCAGTATGAGGCCTGATTTTTGTCTCCCATGTCAATAGGGGTCAACTCTTAAAGGAAAGAATTTGCTCCAGAGGAGCAAATTCTTTCCTTTAAGAGTAGACCCCTTTTCCAGTGTAACAAGGCTTATAGGAGAGTGAACAGGAAGTCTCGAAAGTTGTCTCCTTTTGAAAAATGGAGGAAAAATCTGCCAGGTGTTTCCATTCCCTTTAACCAACATTATTTGAACCACATCAAGCATAGCTTGTGCACCCATTGAAGACAATCACGCTCAAGGTTATAAAACTTTTTTCATGCACAACTCACTTGAGCATGAAACTTGTCATGCTCATAAATTTTAAAATGCAAATATTGTCTCAAAACTCGGTAAAAATACTTAACCGATTTCATACCTCTCTCATTTTGAGTTCTTTTACCGATTTTGGTGACTTGTTGACAGTTTGAGATACACCGTGTCATAAGGGACGCTGCGGCAAGACCCGGCTTTATATAGTTGCTAGGAGTCCTGCACGAGACACGTGCGAACAGTCTGTCTTCAATATGGAAACGAGCGCTGTGATTGGTCAGCTCAGCCAAAGCGGGCCAATCAGAGTGTCGGACATGGAAATGTTTCATAGATTTATCAAACATGGCGTCGAGAGAACTTTTCGGGGTTGCAGACAGCAAAGAATGATGGTTTTAAGGCTTATAAACACAGGTACAATGCCATTAGGCTGTCTTACCTTAGGTATTCATTGTCCGATTACCGTCCCTTTGCTGAATAGCGACATATATCGGATTTCCGTGTCAGGAAGCCCGATCAAAGTGGAACAAAGCAGCGAAATGACAAACGATCGAAGTTCACAGTTGAAAGAGGGGTTTGTTTAAATTTATAAACTAGATCAAAACACCCAGTCTGACTGTGATGCTTGCTGTATAAGTTGCAACACCCAGCAACTCATAAACAAGCAAAATGGTGGTGGCTGGTATATTACAATATATATGGCTGTTTTCCTATTCAGATCAGTAGAGAATGTTGTTTGTCCACAATTTTATGCTCAAGTGAGTTGAGCATGAAAAAAGTTTCAGTGTTCAGATTACAGCCTTCATTGGATCAACAGGCATACAAATAGGCCACAGCAAAGACCTGGACTGGAATGTGCAGATGCACCAGTGATCTGAGTCTTAGATGGGCAGACTTGCTTGAAGACCTTTTTTGCTTGGTGTGGTCCATTTAATCGTTATTCTGCTGAATATTTTAACTCATTTAGTACCAGAAACCCCAAAACGGGTACCTGGCAAACAGTGCAGGCCCAGATCAGATGCCGCAGAACGCGGCATCTGATCAGGGCCTCCACTGTTTGCTAAAAGTTCAGTCATTTTCCAAATAAATTTTAATAAAAAAACAACCTGACACCCCTTAATTTTGGAATGGCCTCCTTATATATAAGGAGGAAGAGTCCATTTGGTACTAAAAGGGTTAATTAGCCACACCCATTTCTGACTATCAGATTACATGAAACAATGTTTTCGTTAAATTCACAAACTGAATGGCAAACAATGTAGATCCTGACCAGGTGGCTTCTTCAGAAGCCATCTGATCTGAATCTACACTATTTGCAAAAGTTGGGATTGTCGTGAACAGCAGGATAAGGGTTGATAGTTTATCTTTATACTGTTACAGGTTTAGAGTTCTTCAGACATGTACTGCTGGTCGGTTCATCACAAGATAGATATGTACCCTACCACTCTTCTAGGATAGAGATGTGTAAGGCTGCACAGAGAGAAAGTTCAGGATTAGGTAAGTATAGAAAGTTGAACATTGGGATGCCAGTAAGTCTCAGGATATCTGTGAGACCAAGACCAAAATATTAACCTTACATGATTGAGAATATCCAGATTTTTGGAAAGTTATAGCAAGGATTGACTTTGTCCTGATATTTGGATATCAGTGTTTATCATATGACGTCGCGTCTGAGAGTGTAATAACGCCATGTAATATTTTCGATAATCCACTGGTGGATTAAATATGCAAATTAGCTAGATACATCCTGTAACGTTACATGTACAATGTCCTTAACGACGTCGCATTTACTAATGGCGGAATATTGATATTTTTGTAAACAATCATGAATAAAATGCCTTTTAAATGTCATATGATAAATAGAATCTTGCATTCGTGATCATGTATTATTGAATTTATTTAACTCGTTGAGGAAAAGGCATAAAATGCTCGGCAAAGCCTCGCATTTTATCCCTTTTCCTCAACTCGTTTAATAAATTCAATAATACATGAGCATTCATGTAAGATCCTCTATTTATCCCTCACCATGCTTAACCCTGATATGTTTTTTTTTTCAAAAACAGGATAGATCCAAATCAGCTGGCTTCTTTGAAGCCCTCTGATCAGGATCTATACTGTTTCCACTCTGCTTCTTAATCAGTGATAATAAAAATTGTAATCATGCAACAGAAATGGTTAATAATTGGTGAGGATTGTAGTATATTGAAATGTTTACCCATTGTATGCGGGTAACCCCTAAAGAGTGTGGCTTCTGATCAGGGCCTACACTATTTGCTTACAGAATTTTCCTTCAAAAATAGAATAAAAATAAAAAAATAGGCCTGACACCCCTTATATTATAAATGGACTTATCCAACATATAGCAATGGAAGAGTCCACTAGTATACAATGGGTAAAGCATGGTGAGGATTAATATGCCTATCAAATCCTTCATGTGAAATTACACTGGTGTGAAATTACACTTATTTGCAAAAATATAGCAGGTACGAGAGTACGTGCCACCAGTAACAATTCTGATTCAGATTCTGAGACATTTCTTGATTTTGTGATGTTTAACAACCACAGTTAGCCAAGATGCTGTACTATTTACCCTTAATAATTGGACACCTCAATTCCCTACCATACTTGTTCTAAAATTTAAACAAGGACTATTCATTACCTGATGTTAAGCATAAAAATAGCTGGGTGAGTGGCCAACAGTGAAGACCCTGATGAGACATCTCAGCTGGGTTTACACTGTTCTGTCCGAACACACAATTTTCAGTTCCCCTCTAGCACATGTGGATATCTCCTCAACAGTTGTGGATATCTCCCAGGCAGTTGTTGATATCTTCTCAGCTATTGTGGATATCTGCTCAGCAATTGTGGATATCTCCTCAGTAATCATATTTATCTCCTCAGCAATGGTTGATATCTCAACATATGTGGATATCTCCTGCACAGTTGTTGATATCTTATCAGCATGTGGCTAGTTTCTTGTTTGAATAGAGGTTTAATGTCCCTGACAACACTATTTAGGTCATTTTGGAGGCATTGCTTCCTATTTTGTTTGACTTTTACCCGACACTGAGATGAAATGACATCTAAAACTCCGCCGCCCAATGAAACCAAAAGGCTTATATGCATTGGACGATCTGACTCGCATCACTTTGACGGACAGGCTTAGTCTTAAGCTTTTTACCAGTATTCATGTGTACGAGTATTCATGTGTGGTCAGTTTCAGCTGTGCATGGAAGCACCATGCACCCCAATCTATTTCTCCAAGCCCTGATGGGTGGGGACAGACAGTTTCTCCTTTAATAGCAAAGCAGTTGTGGGTATCTCCTCTAATAGCAATAATTGTGAATGTCTCCTCAGCAATAAATACAAAATATTTTGAAAGCAGGAAATCCTGAATTGTTTGTAAATCATAGAAATCTCATGCAGAAGCCTTTAATCTTATCAGCAACCTTATATAATCTGCAGTTTTTCCATTGTTATACATAATGTACCGTTAAAATCCTAAAAATTCGGAAACCTTGAGGTTTTGTTTTAATTCTCCTAAAATTTTAACGAATTAATTTTGTGATCCAAAAAGGAGTCCAAAAGGTGCTGACGGAATGGAAAACAGTGTAGACCCTGATCAGATCTGGGTTTTCAATGTTTGCTTAGGCCTGTCTGTGCCAATACTTAGGATCATTACTGTAACCCATTTTAGATAGAACACCACAAGAAGGGACACTGGCACACCTGCATGGTGTAGCCTAGGTCAAATGCAACAGAATGTGGCGTCTAATGAGGGCCTTCACTGTTTGCAAAAAAAATGTTCAGCCATTTTTAGCTCACCAGAGCCGAAGGCTCCGGGGGAGCTTATAGGATAGGCAGTTGTCCGGCGTCGTCGTCGTCGTTGTCGTCGTCGTCTGACGTCAACACTTTCAAACATCTTCTTCTCTGAAGCCACTGGACCGATTCAGCCCAAATTTTATCTGTAGCATCCTTGGGCTGGGGGATTGAAAGTTTGTGTTTTTTATGAAAATTGGCCCATTAGTTTGGTTGCTATAGCAACTTAGAGCTCCCATAGACTTATAATGGGGAAAATTGAAAAATGGCATTTACTGCCAAGCCACTGCAGATATTTTGACAAAACTTTCATAGAAATATTCCTTAGGCAATCTACTATCTGCCATATGATTTTAGGCCTACTGCTCATTTGTATTGGTTGCCATGGAAACCAAAATGAAAAAATAGAAAAAAAATACTTAAAAAATCATCTCCTCAGAAACCGTATGCTCTATGAGGCTGAAAGTTTATGGAAATATTCACCATATTTGCCTTTACAGGTTTTGTGTTTTTAGCTCACCTGTCACGTAGTGACAAGGTGAGCTTTTGGGATCACTTTTTGTCCGTCGTGCGTCCGTGCGTCCGTAAACTTTTCTTCAAACGACATCTCCTCCTAAACCGCTGATCGGATTTTGACCAAACTTCACAGGAATGATCCTTAGGTGGTCCCCTTTCAAAGTTGTTCAAATGGTTCCGGTCCGTTGCACATATAGGTCACAGTAGCCAAAAATAGATTTTTTTCACCGAAAACTTAAAAAATCTTCTTCCCTGAAACCGCAAGGCCCAGGTCTTTGATATTTGGTATGAAGATTCATCTAGTGGACCCCTACCAAGATTGTTCAAATTATAGTGCTGGGGCCAAAAATGCCCCCGCACGGGGGCCCTTTGGTTTTACATGGGCTTATATAGGGAAAATCTTTAAAAATCTTCTTCTCTGAAACGGCAAGGCCCAGATCTTTGATATTTGGTATGAAGCTTCATCTAGTGGACCCCTACCAAGATTGTTCAAATTATAGTGCTGGAGCTAAAAATGCCCCCCACACGGGGGCCCTTTGGTTTTACATGGGCTTATATAGGGAAAATCTTGAAAAATCTTCTTCTCTGAAACCGCAAGGCCCAGGTCTTTGGTATTTGGTATGAAGCTTCATCTAGTGGACTCCTACCAAGATTGTTCAAATTATAGTGCTGGGGCCAAAAATGCCCCCGCACGGGGGCCCTTTGGTTTTACATGGGCTTATATAGGGAAAATCTTTAAAAATCTTCTTCTCTGAAACTGCAAGGCCCAGGTCTTTGATATTTGGTATGAAGCTTTATCTAGTGGACCCCTACCAAGATTGTTCAAATTATAGTGCTGAAGCTAAAAATGCCCCCGCCCGGGGCCCTTTGGTTTTACATGGGCTTGTATAGGGAAAATCTTGAAAAATCTTCTTCTCTGAAACTGCAAGGCCAAGGTCTTTGATATTTGGTATGAAGCTTCATCTAGTGGACCCCTACCAAGATTGTTCAAATTATAGTGCTGGGGCCAAAAATGCCCCCGCACCAGGGCCCTTTTGTTTTACATAGGCTTATATAGGGAAAATCTTTAAAAATCTTCTTCTCTGAAACTGCAAGGCCCAGGTCTTTGATATTTGGTATGAAGCTTCATCTAGTGGACCCCTACCAAGATTGTTCAAATTATAGTGCTGGAGCTAAAAATGCCCCCCCACACGGGGGCCCTTTGGTTTAACATGGGCTTATTTAGGGAAAATCTTGAAAAATCTTCTTCTCTGAAACCACAAGGCCCAGGTCTTTGATATTTGGTATGAAGCTTCATCTAGTGGACCCCTACCAAGATTGTTCAAATTATAGTGCCGGGGCCAAAAATGCCCCCACACCAGGGCCCTTTTGTTTCACATAGGCTTATATAGGGAAAGTCTTGAAAAATCTTCTTCTCTGAAACTGCAAGGCCCAGCTCTTTGCAATTTGGTATGAAGCTTCATCTTGTGGACCTCTACCAAGATTGTTCAAATTATAGCCCTTGGGCCAAAAATGCCCACGCTCTGGGGCCCTTTGGTTTTACATAGACTTATATAGGGAAAATCTTGAAAAATCTTTTTCTCTGAAACTTCAAGGCTTATAGGTCTTCGATATTTGTTATGAAGCTTCAGCTAGTGGACCTCTATAAACATTTTCAAATTATAGCCCTGAGACCAAAAATGCCCCCGTCATGTGGCCCTTTGGTTTTACATAGACTTATATAGGGAAAATCTTTAAAAATCATCTTCTCTGAAACACAAGGCTTAGGTCTTTGATATTTGTTATGAAGCTTCAGCTAGTGGACCTCTACCAAGATTGTTCAAATTATAGCCCTGGGGCCAAAAATGCCCCTCTCAGGGGCCCTTTGGTTTAACATAGACTTATATAGGGAAAATCTTGTTTTACATAGACTTCTATATGCAGGGTAAACCTTTAAAATCATCTTCTCTGAAACCAGAAAGCCCAGGTCTTTCATATTCGATATGAAGCTTCATCTTGTGGACCTCTACCAAGATTGTTCAAATTTTAGCCCTGGGGCCAAAATTGACCCTGCCCGGGGCCCACTTGTTATGCTTTGGATCAGGTGAGCGAACCAGGGCCCTCCGGGCCCTCTTGTTTATGAAATTCGGCTCTTTAGTTTGGTTGCTATGGCAACTTAGATTTTCCATAGACTTATAATGGGGAAAATTGAAAAATGGCATTAACTACAAAGCCTTTGCAGATATTTTGACAAAACTTTCATAGAAATGTTCCTTTAGTAAACTTCTCTCAGCCATATGCTGTTATGTCAACCTGGGGGTCCAGTAGGTTGTGCCGGGGCCATGCCCCGCTCAACCTGGGGGTCCAGTAGGTTGTGCCGGGGCCATGCCCCGCCCCCAGTACTTCATAAAATGACTTATATCTCAGAAACCTTACAGATCCCCACCCCTAAACCATATATATTCTTGTTCCTATTGATAAGACACATTCAGTGACACCAACCTGGAGGTCCTCCGGGATGTGCCGAGGCCATGCCCCACCCCCTCCACTTCATAAAAGGCCCAATATCTTGGAAACCATTCAGATCCCCACCCCTGAACCCTATATACTCTTGTTCCTTATGATAAGACGCATTCAGTGACATCAAACTGGGGGTCCCCCGGGATGCGCCGGGGCCATGTCCCGCCCCTCCATTTCATAAAAGGCCCAATATCTCGGAAACCTTACAGATCCCCACCCCTAAACCATATATATTCTGGCTCCTTATGATAAGACGCATTCATTGACCCCAAATTGGGGGTCTTCCGGGGTGCGCCGGAGCCATGCCCCACCCCTTCACTTCACAAAAGGCCATATATCTCAGAAACTGTTCAGATCCCCACCCCTAAACCATATATGTTCTTGTTCATTATGATGAGACACATTCAGTGACACCAACCTGGGGGTCCCCAGGGATGTGCTGGGGCCATGCCCCACCCCCTCCATTTCATAATATCACAATATCTCGGAAACCTTACAGATCCCCACCCCTAAACCATATATATTCTTGTACCTTATGATAAGACACTTTCATTGACACCAACCTGGGGGTCTCCCTGGGCCTTGCCCCACCCCTGCACTTCACAAAAGGCCTTATATCTCAGAAACTGTTCAGAGCCCCACCCCTAAACCATATATATTCATCTTCCTTATGATAAGGCACATTCATTGACACTAGCTTGTGAGTCCCCGGGGCATGCCCAGGCCTTGCTCCACCGCTTGACTTCATTAAAAGCCACATATCTCAGAAATAGTTCAGATCCCCACCCCTAAACCATATATATTCTTGTTCCTTATGATAAGACTCATTCAGTCACACCAACTTGGGGGTCTCTTTGTGCTGAGGCAATGTGCCCCGCCCTTCCACTTCATAAAAGGCCATATATTTCAGAAACCATTAAATCCCCACCCCATATTCATATATGTTCTTGTTCCTTATTATTAGCACACCTATTGTAGGTGTGTCCGCAGGGGCCAGTCCTCTCCTTTCCACTTCATGAAAGGATATCTTGGAAACCGTTCAGATTCCCACCCCTAAACCATATATCTACTTGGTCCTTATGATGAGACACATTTAGGGATAACAATCTTGGGCTTTCCTGGGAACGACAGGGCATGCTCCAACCCCTCCACTTATATCTCCAGCCATGCAGATCCCCACTGCTAAACCATATATATTCTTGTTCTTTGTGATAAGACACATTTAGTGATACCAACCAGGGCTCCATTGGGTCCATGCCCCACCCCCTCTACTTCATAAAAGGCCTAATGTTTTATATACTGAGTCCACATGGATGCTCATTTGGATATGTGGGTTCATTTGGCAGATTAAAATGATATCATGTTAAAATACATGACTGCAATTTGGCAGTGCCCACCTGAGCTCTGGTGAGCATAGTGGCCCATGGGCCTCTTGTTTAAATAAATGCAGCCAGAGCACAGCATTTCCTACAATTTACAAGTGTTCCCAGGGAAGACACAGATCAGCCTGCGCATCTGCTCAGTCTGGTCAGAGTCTTCGTTGTGCACCCTAAGAATATCTAAGGGCCCAATGCTCCTTTATGCAGCAAGAGAAGTCTCTGGTTGGATTATTTGGATGCACAGGCTGACCTGATTTTTCGCTGGGCACACATGTAAATTGCAGGAAATGCTGTGCCACAGCTCAGTTACTAAAAATTACTCAACCTGACTTTACTAAAGGGCAAAATGGACTCTGCTGTATATAACGAGGAAGATTCTATTTGGCTCAAATGCTTGGATTGATTGATTGATTTTTGGCGGTTTGCCGTGTCGGCAAACCGCCAAAAATCAATCAATCAATCCAAGCATCCAGCCCTTGTGGGTCATTTTTATGTTGTCACCCAGAGAAAGGGAGAAAAGAGATGCATGATACACGACACCTCACATCACCCAACCACTCTATGCTATGGTTGAACAACATGGAACAATGTTGTGGTGGCGTTACTAGTACAAAACAATCTCTTTATAACACTATTGTTGGAGTCCAAAGCAGAGATCATGTTAGTTAAAATGACTGTGTTATATCCAAGCAAAAATGTATAGATTATATAGGAAAATTTACATTTATGGTCATTTTTTGGGTTGATTGTTTATTAATTGACCCAAAGTTAATAACTGCGGAAGCTTCACACCTGCCGTTGTCCTCTTGACCATCATGCCAACAAGTCCATGAAATGAACACCCCTCTAAATTCCATTTTGTATAGAAGAAACTGCAGTTTACAGGTGTAGAGGTTATTTTGCTTATTTCTGCTCCAAGACATCGGTTCAGGGTACTAGTTAGAACCACCTCGGTGAGGCATTTCTAACGAGGACCCACAACCTATGTTTGGAGTACAAATAAGAAAAATATCACAACCTTTCATCAGAAAAGTAGCCATTTTGGGGCATCTGATCTGGGTCTAAGATGTATTATCGTACTGACTGTCACTGATGATGTACAAAATCCAGGTGCAATTTATTTATAGCAGTCTTCTCCCTAAGCACTGTGTAAGAAGTAAAATCTGAACTGGGCCTGTGTACTGGGTCATTGGCAAACAGTGTAGACCCAGATCAGATGCCACATAATGGCATCTGTATGATCAAGGTCTGCAGGTATTGCTTAAGGGGAATGGGAACACCTTCAGGAGAGGCAACTCCTGCAAAAGTATTTTTGTCTCCCATGTCAATAGGGGCCAACTATTAAAGGAAAGAATTTGCGCCTGAGGAGCAAATTCTTTCCTTTAAGAGTTGACCCCTTTTTAGCTCACCTGTCACGTAGTGACGAGGTGAGCTTTTGGGATCACTTTTTGTCTGTCGTCCGTCGTGCATGCGTGCGTGCGTCCGTCCGTGCGTCCGTAAACAATTTCAAATAAGTATATCTCCAATACCCCATGGCCAATCTTGATCAAATTTCATGTGAATCATCATCAGGTAGGGGGAAAGGCTGCATAAGGTTTTTGGGCTGATCAGATTGGAATTCTGGTTGCCATGGCAACATATAGCTCCCATAGACTTATAATGGGAAAACATTTTAAAATCTTCTTCTCTGAAACCACAGGGCCCAGAGCTTAGATATTAAGCATGTAGCAAGGGCAAGTGGTCAACTACATAATTCCTGCCAATCATGCCCCTCGGGGCCAAATGGGCCACGCCCTGGGGCCCCTTCGCTCCCATAGACTAATAATGGAAAAAAAGCTTCAAAAATCTTCTTCTCTGAAACCACAGGGCCCAGAGCTTAGATATTTAGCATGTAGCAATGGCAAGTGGTCACCTACATAATTCCTGCCAATCATGCCCCTGGGTTCAAAAAGGGCCACGCCCCGGGGCCCCTTCGCTCCCATAGACTCATAATGGAAAAAAGCTTCAAAAATCTTCTTCTCTGAAACCACAGGGCCCAGAGCTTATTATACCCCCGGCATACGGAGTATGCCATGGGGGTATATAGTTTTCGTCTTTTCTGTGTGTGTGTGTGTGTGTGTGTGTGTGTGTGTGTAAACTTTTTTTTGTGTCAAAGATTTCTCAGGAACTACTATACCTAGAAACTTGAAATTTGGTACAAACAACATGCATAACTAGTTGTATTGTGGGAAAGAAAATTGGGGCTGTGGGGCCAGGTTCTTTAGAGTTATTCCCCTTTGTTATATTTTTATTTTGTGTCAAAGATTTCTCAATAACTACTGTACATAGAAACTTGAAATTTTGCAAACATGATCAGTATGACTAGTTGTATTGTGGGAAAGAAAATAAGGGCCAAGGGGTCAGGCCTTTTAGAGTTATTTCCCTTTGTAGTTCTTGTAAACAATTATTTTGTGTCAAAGATATCTCAGGAACTGCTTCACATAGAAACTTGAAATTTTGCACACATGATCAGTATGACTACTTGTATTGTGGGAAAGAAAATAAGGTCCAAGGGGTCAGGCCTTTTAGAGTTATTTCCCTTTGTAGTTCTTGCTGTTTAATAGTGTATATTTTTATTTTGTGTCAAAGATTTCTCAATAACTACTGTACATAGAAACTTGAAATTTTGCAAACATGATCAGTATGACTAGTTGTATTGTGGGAAAGAAAATAAGGGCCAAGGGGTCAGGCCTTTTAGAGTTATTTCCCTTTGTAGTTCTTGTAAACAATTATTTTGTGTCAAAGATATCTCAGGAACTGCTTTACATAGAAACTTGAAATTTTGCACACATGATCAGTATGACTACTTGTATTGTGGGAAAGAAAATAAGGGCCAAGGGGTCAGGCCTTTTAGAGTTATTTCCCTTTGTAGTTCTTGATGTTTAATAGTGTATATTTTTATTTTGTGTCAAAGATTTCTCAATAACTACTGTACATAGAAACTTGAAATTTTGCAAACATGATCAGTATGACTAGTTGTATTGTGGGAAAGAAAATAAGGGCCAAGGGGTCAGGCCTTTTAGAGTTATTTCCCTTTGTAGTTCTTGTAAACAATTATTTTGTGTCAAAGATTTCTCAGGAACTGCTTCACATAGAAACTTGAAATTTTGCACACATGATCAGTATGACTACTTGTATTGTGGGAAAGAAAATAAGGTCCTAACTACTGTACATAGAAACTTGAAATTTTGCAAACATGATCAGTATGACTAGTTGTATTGTGGGAAAGAAAATAAGGGCCAAGGGGTCAGGCCTTTTAGAGTTATTTCCCTTTGTAGTTCTTGTAAACAATTATTTTGTGTCAAAGATATCTCAGGAACTGCTTCACATAGAAACTTGAAATTTTGCACACATGATCAGTATGACTACTTGTATTGTGGGAAAGAAAATAAGGTCCAAGGGGTCAGGCCTTTTAGAGTTATTTCCCTTTGTAGTTCTTGCTGTTTAATAGTGTATATTTTTATTTTGTGTCAAAGATTTCTCAATAACTACTGTACATAGAAACTTGAAATTTTGCAAACATGATCAGTATGACTAGTTGTATTGTGGGAAAGAAAATAAGGGCCAAGGGGTCAGGCCTTTTAGAGTTATTTCCCTTTGTAGTTCTTGTAAACAATTATTTTGTGTCAAAGATATCTCAGGAACTGCTTTACATAGAAACTTGAAATTTTGCACACATGATCAGTATGACTACTTGTATTGTGGGAAAGAAAATAAGGGCCAAGGGGTCAGGCCTTTTAGAGTTATTTCCCTTTGTAGTTCTTGATGTTTAATAGTGTATATTTTTATTTTGTGTCAAAGATTTCTCAATAACTACTGTACATAGAAACTTGAAATTTTGCAAACATGATCAGTATGACTAGTTGTATTGTGGGAAAGAAAATAAGGGCCAAGGGGTCAGGCCTTTTAGAGTTATTTCCCTTTGTAGTTCTTGTAAACAATTATTTTGTGTCAAAGATTTCTCAGGAACTGCTTCACATAGAAACTTGAAATTTTGCACACATGATCAGTATGACTACTTGTATTGTGGGAAAGAAAATAAGGTCCTAACTACTGTACATAGAAACTTGAAATTTTGCAAACATGATCAGTATGACTAGTTGTATTGTGGGAAAGAAAATAAGGGCCAAGGGGTCAGGCCTTTTAGAGTTATTTCCCTTTGTAGTTCTTGTAAACAATTATTTTGTGTCAAAGATATCTCAGGAACTGCTTCACATAGAAACTTGAAATTTTGCACACATGATCAGTATGACTACTTGTATTGTGGGAAAGAAAATAAGGTCCAAGGGGTCAGGCCTTTTAGAGTTATTTCCCTTTGTAGTTCTTGCTGTTTAATAGTGTATATTTTTATTTTGTGTCAAAGATTTCTCAATAACTACTGTACATAGAAACTTGAAATTTTGCAAACATGATCAGTATGACTAGTTGTATTGTGGGAAAGAAAATAAGGGCCAAGGGGTCAGGCCTTTTAGAGTTATTTCCCTTTGTAGTTCTTGTAAACAATTATTTTGTGTCAAAGATATCTCAGGAACTGCTTTACATAGAAACTTGAAATTTTGCACACATGATCAGTATGACTACTTGTATTGTGGGAAAGAAAATAAGGGCCAAGGGGTCAGGCCTTTTAGAGTTATTTCCCTTTGTAGTTCTTGATGTTTAATAGTGTATATTTTTATTTTGTGTCAAAGATTTCTCAATAACTACTGTACATAGAAACTTGAAATTTTGCAAACATGATCAGTATGACTAGTTGTATTGTGGGAAAGAAAATAAGGGCCAAGGGGTCAGGCCTTTTAGAGTTATTTCCCTTTGTAGTTCTTGTAAACAATTATTTTGTGTCAAAGATTTCTCAGGAACTGCTTCACATAGAAACTTGAAATTTTGCACACATGATCAGTATGACTACTTGTATTGTGGGAAAGAAAATAAGGTCCAAGGGGTCAGGCCTTTTAGAGTTATTTCCCTTTGTAGTTCTTGCTGTTTAATAGTGTATATTTTTATTTTGTGTCAAAGATTTCTCAATAACTACTGTACATAGAAACTTGAAATTTTGCAAACATGATCAGTATGACTAGTTGTATTGTGGGAAAGAAAATAAGGGCCAAGGGGTCAGGCCTTTTAGAGTTATTTCCCTTTGTAGTTCTTGTAAACAATTATTTTGTGTCAAAGATTTCTCAGGAACTGCTTCACATAGAAACTTGAAATTTTGCACACATGATCAGTATGACTACTTGTATTGTGGGAAAGAAAATAAGGTCCAAGGGGTCAGGCCTTTTAGAGTTATTTCCCTTTGTAGTTCTTGCTGTTTAATAGTGTATATTTTTATTTTGTGTCAAAGATTTCTCAATAACTACTGTACATAGAAACTTGAAATTTTGCAAACATGATCAGTATGACTAGTTGTATTGTGGGAAAGAAAATAAGGGCCAAGGGGTCAGGCCTTTTAGAGTTATTATACCCCCGGCATACGGAGTATGCCATGGGGGTATATAGTTTTCGTCTTTTCTGTGTGTGTGTAAACTTTCTGTGTGTGTGTGTGTAAACTTTTTTTTGTGTCAAAGATTTCTCAGGAACTACTATACCTAGAAACTTGAAATTTGGTACAAACAACATGCATAACTAGTTGTATTGTGGGAAAGAAAATTGGGGCTGTGGGGCCAGGTTCTTTAGAGTTATTCCCCTTTGTTATATTTGCTACTGAGATGTGCATTTTGTGACTTACCTTAAATTTTGTGTCAAAGATTTCTCAAGATCTACTGTACCTAGAAACTTGAAATTTGGTACAAGCAACATGCATAACTAGTTGTATTGTGGGAAAGAAAATTGGGGCTGTGGGGCCAGGTTCTTTAGAGTTATTCCCCTTTGTTATATTTGCTACTGAGATGTGTATTTTGTGAGTTACCTTAAATTTTGTGTCAAAGATTTCTCAGGAACTACTGTACCTAGAAACTTGAAATTTGGTACAAACAACATGCATAACTAGTTGTATTGTGGGAAAGAAAATTGGGGCTGTGGGGCCAGGTTCTTTAGAGTTATTCCCCTTTGTTATATTTTTTTTATAAAATTTTGTCAGCAAGATATCTCAAAAACTATTGGAGCTAGAGCCTTGAAAGTTGGTGAATAGATTGGTGGTGATGAGTAGATGAACTGATTAACTTTTGACAAAATTCCGAAAAATACTTTGTGAGTTATGGCCCTTTGTCATTTTGGTAATTTGTGCCATTGTACTGTATGGTAAAAGTGATGCATAGCATAACTTTAGAACCGTGTATGCTAGGGTTTTGAAATTTCATATATGGATTCCTCATGGAAAATAGCCGACACGTATGTATTCTCCTTACTTTTGCAAGATTAATTCTGTGTTCATAATAGGTTTTTGTCAAACTTGATGGCTTTGATTTGCCAGAAAGTTACCGATGGCTTTGGCCGGGGGTATTAGTGAGCATATGCTCACTTGATAGTCTAGTATATTTAGCATGTAGCAATGGCAGGTGGTCACCTACATAATTCCTGCCAATCATGCCCCTGGGTTCCAAATGGGCCACGCCCCGGGGCCCCTTCGCTCCCATAGACTCATAATGGAAAAAAAGCTTCAAAAATCTTCTTCTCTGAAACCACAGGGCCCAGAGCTTATATATTTAGCATGTAGCAATGGCAGGTGGTCACCTACATAATTCCTGCCAAAAATCTTCTTCTCTGAAACCACAGGGCCCAGAGCTTAGATGTTTAGCATGTAGCAATGGCAAGTGGTAACCTATATAATTCCTGCCAATCATGCCCCTGGGGTCGAAATTGGCCACACCCCTGGGCCCCTTAGCTCCTATATACTCATAATGGAAAAAAAGGTTCAAAAATCTTCTTCTCTGAAATCACAGGGCCCAGAGCTTAGATATTTAGCATGTAGCAACGGCAAGTGGT
The DNA here is from genome assembly GCA_963580285.1 of Lucinisca nassula. NCBI lineage: Eukaryota > Metazoa > Mollusca > Bivalvia > Lucinida > Lucinidae > Lucinisca > Lucinisca nassula. Next base: position 60,457,166 of record OY757014.1, read on the forward strand.
CACCAACATAATATCTGCCAATCATGCCCATGGGTTCCAAATGGGCCACGCCCCGGGGCCCCTTAGCTCCTACAGACTCATAATGAAAAAAAAGCTTCAAAAATCTTCTTCTCTGAAACCACAGAGCCCAGAGCTTAAAAAATTTAGCATGTAGCAACGGCAAGTGGTCACCTACATAATTCCTGCCAATCATGCTCCTGGGGTCCAAACAGGCCACGCCCTGGGGCCCCTTAGCTCCTATAGACTCATAATGGAAAAAAGCTTCAAAAATCTTCTTCTCTGAAATCACAGGGCCCAGAGCTTAGATATTTAGCACGTAGCAACGGCAAGTGGTCACCTACATAATTCCTGCCAATCATGCCCCTGGGTTCCAAATGGGCCACGCCCCCGGGCCCCTTCGCTCCAATAGACTCAAAATGGAAAAAAGCTTCAAAAATCTTCTCCTCTGAAACCGCAGGGCCCAGAGTTTAGGTAATTAGCATGTAGCAACGGCAAGTGGTCACCTACATAATTCCTGCCAATCATGCTCCTGGGGTCCAAATTGGCCAAGCCCGCGGGCCCCTTAGCTCCCATTGACTCATAATAGAAAAAAAGCTTCAAAAATCTTCTTCTCTGAAACCACAGGGCCCAGAGCTTAGATATTTAGCATGTAGCAACAGCAAGTGGTCACCTACATAATTCCTGCCAATCATGCCCCTGTGGTCAAAACGAGCCACACCCCGGGGCCCCTTAACTCCTATAGACTCATAATGGAAAAAATGCTTCAAAAATCTTTTTCTCTGAAACCACAGGGCCCAGAGCTTAGATAATTAGCATGTGGCAATGGCAAGTGGTCACCTACATAAATCCTGCCAATCATGCCCCTGGGGTCCAAATGGGCCACGCCCCGGGGCCCCTTAGCTCCCCTAGACTCATAATGGAAAAAAGCTTCAAAAATCTTCTTCTCTGAAACCACAGGGCCCAGAGCTTAGATATTTAGCATGTGGCAATGACAAGTGGTCACCTGCATAAATCCTGCCAATCATGCCCCTCTGGTCCAAATGGGCCACACCCTGGGACCCCCTTAGCTCCCATAGACTCAAAATGGAGAAAAGCCTCAAAAATCTTCTTCTCTGAAACCATAGGGCCCAGAGCTTATATATTTAGCATGTAGCAACGGCAAGTGATCACCTACATATTTCCTGCTAATCATGCCCCTGGGGTCCAAATGGGCCACGCCCCGGTGCCCCTTAGCTCCCATAGACTCTAAATGGAAGAAAGCTTAAAAAATCTTCTTCTCAGAAACTGTGAAGCACAGAACTTAGATATTTAGTCCAAATTGGCCAAATCCTGTGGCCCCTTAACTCCAACAAACTTATAATGGAAAAAAGCTTCAAACATCTTCTTTGAAACCATGAAATACAGACCTTAGATATTTAGTATATAGCAACACAAAATGGTCACCTACATAAATCCTGCCAACCATGCCCTTTGGGTCAAAATTGGCCAAGCCCCAGGGCTCATTAGCTTCTATAGACTTCTACTGGAAAAAAAACTTAAAAAAAATCTTCTTTTCCAAAACCATAAGGCACAGATTTTGTTTGATTTGAGGTTTTACATCCCTGTCAACACTGTATAGGTCATTTTGGAGATGTCTCTTCCAATTTTGTGGGACTTTTTACCCGACATTGAGATGAAATTACATCTCAAGCCCTGTCGCCCAATGAAACCAATAGGGTTTATACGCATGGACACCGCTTTGCCTGAGCTTAGATATTTAGTATGTAGCAATGTCAAGTGGTCTCCTACACTAATGATTTTCTGGTACACAGGTGAGCGATATAGGGCCATTGGGCCCTCTTGTTCTATGTGTCAGAGCTTATAGAAAAGCAAACAGGAAGTCCCGAAAGTTGTCTCCCTTTGAAAAATGGCGGAAAAATCTGTCAGGTGTTCCCATTCCCCTTAAAAAACAGGAATTTAAGGGTTAAACAAAGCAGTCTACATAAGTCTCTGCCTCAAGACCCACTCAAAAACGCACACCAATGCTGTCAGTGCTTTGATTCAACATAATCTATACGTTTTTGGGGTCAATTGTTAACCCTTTTTGTACCAAATGGAATCTTCCTCTATATATATATAACAGGAGTCCATTTCATAATTAAGGGGTGACAGGTTGTGTTTTTCTTCAAAATTTATTTGGAAAATGGCTGAACTTGTTGCAAACAGTGTAGGCTCCGATCAGATGCCGCATTCTGGGGTATCTGGTGTTAAACAGTGTTATAAAGATGTTCTGGGGCCAGTTGTTCTAAGCATCGTTAGCTTAACGAGCTCGTTAGTGGTCATATTGTTAACTGTTCTAGCAAGTTTAATATTTAAAATTTTGATATTTTTGCTGAAAAAATGTAAGCAGCTTTTGCAAATGCAAAAGCTGCTCACATTTTTTCAGCAAATATATTAGCATATTTGCCGTAATCAATGATCAAAGTTTTAACGATACGTTAACTAACGATGTCGTTAGTTTTGAACAACTGGCCCCAGATGTATGATGAAACTGCTAATGATGTTTCTCATCCACAGGTTCTGTTTATGCTGAGATGGTAGCCAACATCCTTCAGCCTATTGTTAACAACCCCAGATGCAAGTTAATCCGTTACGACGTCTTTCACGCTCTTCCAAACACAGCTAACACTATCATCGGACGAGCCGCTCATATTGCAGTTTTAGACTCAGAAATCTTTATAGAGAAATTCCTCATGGTGACTGGTCTGAAGTATTTAAAATGATTTTATCTTGTTTTATAGATCTGTGTTTTTAGCTAGAAAGAATGTTGTGTTGACGTCAGACAAAATATCTTGTACAACAACATAATTCTAGATATTGAGGAGACTTACAAGAATAATTGTGGGATAATTTTATGCCCCGCCATTCGAAGAATTGTAGAAAGGGTACATATTGTTACGCCTGTCCATTCGTCTGTCCGTCCATCCATCTGCGTCAGATATGGCATTAGCAATTTGCATTTAAGTTTTTCGTCGGTGTCACTACCAGGCTGGGGCATTGGTGTCCTTTGTACACATTTCCAGTTATTTTCTTATTTCTACATAAAATATATGTCACTGAGGCGATTCTTACAAGTGCCAACAACATATATTTCTATCAAGAAGTAATGAAAATAATCCCTATATTAACCTTATTACTTTTCCGTATCTGTCTACACATCTTCACAGTCTGAACACATCATTCATTGTTCACTTGTACAAACTCGCCTCTTAAACCAGGCATCATCGGTTTGATTCCAGGCTTTTCCAGACTTTTGGTGGGTCTTTAAACCAATGCCTTGTCTCCATATGGCCTTTGTTGTTGGTGGGACCTAAAACTTAAACACGGAAACACATTTTGCAGCCCCTCTAAACTGGGTTGTATTGAGAACATGTTATAACAAACATTGATATGAATAGGTGGTGTATTGTCAAGCTAGCAGATATATTTTTCTCATTTGACAAATTTTGTAACAGTTTGAATATAAAAGAAGAACTGTATATCATATCGTTTCCATAGATATTTTTACTACATCATGTCAGCATGGTGCTGTAATATCCTGACAAACTCCACTTTATAAAGGGAAATGTAGGGTTTGCAACAGTATACTTATTTTTTCCTGCTCAAAACATGGACTATAGGTCCTTATATGACTGGCGCTGACTGATAGATTTTTATGAAATGCATTAAATTTATATATGTATAAAAAAATCATTAGCAAGAGGACTCTCATTGATTTAGCTGAGTTTCTGCTAGGCATCTATGTGCAGAAAATAAGTCCTCGAAGAGTACTTTATCTTTGTTAGAAAACTTAAAACTAATAGCCTGGGTTCAAGCTAAGTTCTTGCTAAAACGGTATTGATCAGTCAATTCTGATGAGCACACACAACAGAGCAATTACAATTACAGTTTTCTGAACACCCTCATTCCTAAGCTGTCAAATTTTTATATTGTAAAGGTCTGGGTTAGTTAACATATTGTTAAAACTTTGATTATTTATAGTGGCAAATATGCTAATATTTTTGCCAAAAAAAATGTGAATAGCTTTTGCAAATGCAAAAGCTAAGCTTTTGCAAATGCAAAAGCTATTCACATTTTTTTTTTTCAGCAAAAATAACACGCTATTAGATACTGTACTGGAAAGAATAGTAAACAGTTTGACCACTAACAAGATCATTAAGCTAACAATGTTTATTATGTTAATTCAGGCCTCCTAGCAAAACCTATAAAACCTATATTAACCTATAATTTTGTGTCAAACCTATAAAACCTTTATTTTGTTCATAAAACCTATAAAAAGCCTGTATTTTCATGAAAAAAAACTATATTTTTCACTTTTTGAACCTTCTTGCGACTCAACCTTAACTTTTCTTCAAAATGCACTACTATTTTTTACTTTTTAGTCTCATAAAAAGTGATGAAAACTGTCAAGATATTGTAATTTTTTTCCTCGCTCGCTTCGCTTGCTCGGACTTTGTAATTGTGGCACAAAAATTCATCAAATATTTTTCCTCAGTTTTAAATCTTAATGTAAGTTTGGAAGACTCTTTTTTAACCTGTATTTTTATTGAAAAACCTGTAAATAGCCTATATTTTGAGTAAGAAGAACAATCAATCAATCAATAATCGATATTTGATTAACGTGCATGTACAGGGGCAACGTCCACATAAGTGGGCCCCCTTCCAGGTAGCTGGCTTGCTGCACGCATGGCAGATCTTACACCAGATTTCCAGGCTTGTCTATCATGAGGATCGATAGCAGAGCTTCCATTCTCTGCAATCTCTTTCTGTTAGCTGCTTCCAGGTCATCTTGGGCCTTCCTGTCCCCCGCTTTCCACTTACCTGTATGTCACAGGCAGTCTTGACTGCACCGTTGGAGCGTTCCACATGTCCATACCAGCGAAGTCTTCTCTCTTTCAGGATGAGGTCCAGGTCCTCAATGCAAAAACCTATATAAAAACCTATATTTTCAAAGTGGGCCACTAGGAGGCCTGTGTTATGTTATGTTATGTTATTTTGGAACGAGGCAAGGTATTGAGTGTTGTAACTTACATGTATTTTGAGTTGTTTGGCAGTTGAAGTTTGTAAACTTTTCTTTCTAAAATAAGTTTGTTCCCTATATTAAAGCGAATATATCATGCTTGAATTATGAAAATATATCAAAGGTTGCCAAAATTTTTGACTGTTTGGTGATCTTATTAACAGTATTTTTGTTGTTGGTGTAGGTCACAATGAGCTGGTTTTATGATTATTATTATCCATGATCAGTTCTGTTCTCAGTGATAAGTGATACTTAACTCACTGTTATTATACCCCCGGCATACAAAGTATGTCAGGGGGTATATAGTTTTCGTCTTTCCATCCGTTTGTTAGTTCGTTTGTTCGTTCGTTCAACCTTTACATCAAAGTTTTGCATTAAACCTTTTTGACAGCTCATATCTCTGTAACCACATGTTAAATGCTCTTCATATTTGGTAAAGGATATCTCTATGGCATTACCTTTTATATGGAATATCTAAGCCCCTGGGTCAACCCCTGTTTGGGCTGTCTGTCTGTCTGTTCATCAATTTTACGTCAAAGTTTTGTGTTAAACCTTTTTCATTGCTGATTTCTCTGTAACCACATGTTAGATTCTCTTCATGTTTGGTAAAGGATATCTCTATAGCATTACCTTTCATATGGAATATCTAAGCCCTTGGGTGGGCTGTCTGTCTTTCCGTCTGTCTGTTCATCTACTTTTATGTCAAAGTTTTGTGTTAAACCTTTTTGATTGCTCATATCTCTGTAACTGCATGTTAGACTCTCTTCATATTTGGTAAAGGATATCTCTGTAGCATTACATTTCACATGGAATATCTAAGCCCCTGGGTCAAGCCCCTGGGTGGGCTGTCCGTCCGTTTGTCAACTTTTACGTGAAAGTTTTGTGTTAAACCTATTTGATTGCTCATATCTCTGTAACCTCATGTTAGATTCTCTTCATATTTGGTACAGAATATATAGCTAGAGAATTAACTTTCATATGGAATATCTAAGCTCCTGGGTCAAGCCCCTGGGTGGGGCTAGGGGTCAATAATTAAGACTTAGGCATTTTGATAACGTCCAAGTTTTGTGTTAGCTCTTTTCATTATACTCCTTGTTGTTGAGATGCAATAGTTATTCTCAGTGGACTAAATGGAAAGTTCATATAGAAAGGTTCAATGCTACAGACAAATTGTCATTTCCACTAAAAGGGGATGGCACTGGCACGGGGTATACGTGCCCCACTGGGCACTTTCTCTATTTTTTTTTTTTATGTCTGTGTTAATTTTTTATGATACTGTCACTAGTAAGATACTTAACTCACCATTTTTATGCCCCCGGCATACGAAGCATATAGTTTTCGTCTTTCCATCCGTTCATTGGTTCGTTCGTTCGTACTTCCACCTGTCCATCCATTCAGCAACCTTACGTCAGTGTTTTGTGTTAAACCTTTTTGATTGCTCATATCTCTGTAACCACAAGTTGTATTTTCTTCATGTTTGGTACAGGATTCTCTAAAGCATTACCTTTCATTTGGAATATCTAAGCTCCCGGGTCAAGGCCTTTCGTCTGTCCATTCATCAACGTTTACATCAAAGTTTTGTGTTAAAATTTTTTGATTGCTCATAGCTATGTAACCACATGTTAGATTCTATTCTTAATCTACAGCTTCCAGTACTTTCCTTTGATGCTGGCAGTACTAATAAATTTTGATAAATGTATTGATATCATGTACTGATATCATGTACTGATATCATGTACAGTTTTGAATGGACCAATCAACTGAGCTTCAATTAAAATGGGAAGGGGCTTCTAGCTCTGCATGACAAAATTAACATTGTGGGTATTGGGTATTCATTAAAATAGCCTCGCCGAGGTTATTTGAATGAGTACCCACATTTAAAATAGCTTTTACTTAATGACAAACAGTGCAGACCCTGACCAGACTGCTCCTTCTGATCTTAAAATGGGAAGGGGCTTCTAGCATGACAAAATTAACATTGTGGGTATTCATTAAAATAGCCTCGCCGAGGTTATTTGAATGAGTACCCACATTTAAAATAGCCTTTACTTAATCAGTGCAGACCCTGATCAGACTGCTTCTTCTGATTAAGTTTCTCCAATTCTCCATAAAATCAAATTGTGGGTACTCGCTAGAATCGCCTCATCTAGGCAATTCCAACGAGTACCCACAACATGTTTTTGTGGGATGAGGCTGTTCAAAATGAGTACCCACAACATACCTTTTTATGGAGAAAAAAATATCCCTGAATTATCACAAAATACACTCCCATTTACTGGTGCCAAACATTTTATGAAACATTTGCATGCAGCAAAAACACACATCTGAGTTCAAAGTAAGTCCTACACTTGAAGGTTCAGCATTAAAATGTCCCAGTGATAAACATCAGGTTAAAAAAGCATGATCAAATAACCTGTGGTCAGTTGGATTTAGACCAATCAAATCCAATTGAATATTAATGAAGCAGAGAAGCTGACAGTGTCCTTTCAGACAGGACAATCCATTTTCCAGACGGGGTAAATCAGGTCAAATAAAAGAAATTGAAATTAACAGTAAATAAAACAAATATGCTTTAATAGGTTTTATCTATTACCTTTAAGTGGAAGTTACATTAAGCTGTGGATTAAAACAGATTTAATCCACAGCTTCCAGTACTTTCCTTTGATGTTGGAAGTACTAATAAATTTTGATAAATGTATTGTTATCATGTACTGATATCATGTACAGTTTTGAATGGACCAATCAGCTGAGCTACAATTAAAATAGGAAAGGGCTTCAAGCTCTGCATGACAAAATTGACATTGTCAGGGTATTCATTAAAATAGCCCTGCGGAGGTTATTTGAATGAGTACCCACATTCAAAATTGCTTTTACTTAATGGCAAACAGTGCAGACCCTGATCAGACTGCTCCTTCTGATCTGGGCCTGATCTGAGACTGATTTTTTGGTGTCCGAACAGTTAAGTATAAACATGGACATTAACAAAATAATTTTTGCCTGACTGAACCAACTGAATTCTACTGTTATTTTGTTTTGTAACATTTTCAGCCATAACAATTTAACATTGTGGGTATTCAATAAAATAGCCTCGCCGAGGCTACTTGAATGAGTACCCACATTTAAAATGGCTTTTATTTAATGGCAAACATTGCAGACCCTGATCAGACTTCTCCTTCTGATCTGAGAGTGATTTTTTGGTGTCCGAACAGTTAATATAAACATGGACATTATCTGCCTCATCGAGGCAATTCCAACAAGTACCCACAACATGTTTTTGTGGAATGAGGCCGTTCTAATGAATACCCACAACATACCTTTTTATTGAGAAAAAAATATCCCTGAATTATCACAATACACTCCCGTTTTCAGTTCCTCTGTAACTGGTCACAGTGGTGCCAAACATTTTATGAAACATTGACATGCAGCACAAACACACATCTGAGTTCAAAGTAAGTCCTTTCACTTGAAGTTCAAAATTAAAATGCCCGAGGTTAAAAATGCATGATCAAATAGCCTGTGGTCAGAAAGAAGAATTTTTGATTGGCCACATATGGCTACAGTTGGATTTAGACCAATCAAATCCAATTGAATATTAATGAAGCAGAGAAGCTGACAGTGTCCTTTCAGACAGGACAGTCTATTTTCCAGACGGGGTAAATCAGGTCAAATAAAAAAATTGAAATTAACAGGAAATAAAACAAATATGCTTGAATAGGTTTTAATATTTGTTTTTCTATTACCAATAAGCTGTGGATTAAAACAGATATATCCATTTGTTTTTGAGAAATATTGGTAAATATTTGTACTGATTGACATCTGTACAGGATAATTAGACTTGCCCAGACGGGCTCGTCAAATTATCCTGTACAGATATCAATCAGTACAAATATTTCCCAATATTTCCCCAAAACAATGGATAAATCTATTACATATCCAATTGTTTTTGAGAAATATTGGTAAATATTTGTACTGATTGACATCTGTACAGGATAATTAGACTCGCCCTGGCGGGCTCGTCAAATTATCCTGTACAGATATCAATCAGTACAAATATTTACCAATATTTCACAAAAACAATGGATATATCTATTACATATTTGGTACAGAATATGTCTATAGCATTATCTTTTATATGGAGTATCTAAGCTCCTGGGTCAAGCCCTTTTTGGGGCTGTCCATCTGTTTGTCAACTTTTATGTCCAAGTTTTGCGTTAAACCTTTTTGATTGCTCATATCTCTGTAACCACATGTTAGATTCTCTTCATATTTGGTACAGAATATGTTTATAGCATTATCTTTCATATGGAATATCTAAGTTCCTGGGTCAAGCCCCTGTGTGGGCTGTCCATCCGTTTGTCAACTTTTGCAAAAGTTTTGTGTTGAACCTTTTTGATTGCTCATATCTCTGTTAGATTCTCTTCATATCTGGTACAGGATATCTCTATAGCATTACCTTTCATATGGAATATCTAAGCTCCTGGGTCAAGCCCCTTGGTGGGCGGTCCGTCTGATCGTCAACTTTTACATCAGAGTTTTGCGTTAAAACATTTTCATTGCTGAAATCTACAGGATATCCCCATAGCATTACCTTTTATATGGAATATGGACTGTATATGCAAAGAAGCCATAGACATTGCCATTTCCAGCAGAGGCGATGGCGATGGCACTGGCCGGGGGATATGTGCCCCACTGGGCACTTTGTTTAGTTTGTTTTATTTCTGTGTTAATTTTTATGATACTGTCACTAGTCTGTATTTCTGTCTGCAAATGCAAAAGCTGCTCTCATTTTTTTTTTTTTCAGTAAATATAATACTAAATTAGAAGTTGGAGTTGCTAGAATCATTAACAATTTTACTAATAATGAGCTTGTTAAGCTAATGATGCTTTGAACAACTGGATCGAGGTATTATCCAAGTATTTTGTGGCATTAACATTTATTGCTATTTGGTGCGCTTAACGAAGTCTCAAAATAGTCTGTGGGGTCTCCCAACCATTTGCACTTGGAGAAATAGAATAGGCTGCATGGTGCGCAAAGCTGAAACTACTGGTAAGCCTGCCCAGGCAGAGTGGGGCAAGTCGGACAATTCCTGCATATTAATCCCAGTGGTTTCTTTGGATGGTAAGGCTTGAGATGTCATTTCAGCTCTGTGTTGGGTAAAAGTACCACAAAATTGGAAGCAGGGTCTCCAAAATGACCTCAATAGTCTTGACAGGGACATAAAAATTCAATAAAAACAAACAAAACAGATCAGTCTGCACTCCGGCTTCTTGCCTGACTGTATGATGAAGTTTTGTGTCACTGGTCATCCATATAAGGCACAGTGTAGACTCTGAGAAGACTGTGCATGTGCAGGCTGATCTAAGTCATCGCTTTGCACACATGGTAGGGGCCGTGCTATACCTCTTTTCGCTTGGCGCAGCCCCTTTGTACATAACAGTTTCATACCATTTTGTAATTTGATATGATTTGTTTGAACTGAGGTATTATGCCCCTGTCAACACTAGTTAGGTAATTTTGGAGACATTGCTTCCAGTTTTGTGGGACTTTTACCCGACATTGAGAAGAAATGACAAAACAAGCCCTGCCACCCAGACTTATATGCATTGGATGGTCCGACTCTCACCATTTTGCCTGGGCAGGCTTAGGCATTCTAAGCGGTTTACCAGTACTCATGTGCGGTCAGTTTTAGCTCTGGGTGGAAGCACCATGCAGTCCAATCTATTTCTCCAAGCACTAATGGGCAGGGATCCAGCTGCCCATTTGTACATACCAATTTCACGCCATTTTGTAATTTGATATCATATTCAGCATGATTGTGTGACTATACTGTGATTATCTTCTGTGAAGTGTCAATAATCTCATCTAATTTATTCTTACTGTTGATTGTTGAAATATACTGGTTTTGTAAACCAACCTCTTTATTATTAGAATTCCTATTATATTCCTATTTATTGTTTTCTTACATATCCCTGCCTCATTTATTTTTTTCTCATTTAATGTATCATGTAAAGTGATACATCAGGGTCCAGTTGTTACAAGCTTACAAAGTTGTCAATTAAAATGTTCAAATTTAAGACATTTTGTAAGCATATACAGATATTTTGCTGAAAAAGAACGCAAGTAGCTTTTGCAAAGCTACTCAATTTTTTTTTCCTGCAAAAATACCACTGTATTAGACAAGGTATTTGCTAGAGAAGTCCACATTTTGACCACTATAGGAATGAATTTCATTTTTGTGGATTTTATTTGTATGTAAACTCTGGCAAATCACTAGAAAATTGTATGAAGCTTGAAATCAATTTGTAAGCTCAATAAAATCCACAAAAATGATAATCCATTCCTTATAATTCCAACTTTCTCATTGAAATGTTGAAAATGCTTTCTAAAGTGTAAAAATGAACTTAACAATGGCCACGGCGGAATGATTATTCAATTAGAAACTGCCAGTTTTGAAAGAAACCCAAGCGAAAAAGACGCTTTGTCTGCTTACGTTTAAGTTTTCGATAGTTTTCCATATTGTATTTGAATGCTGTTGACGTCGTTTATACACAATGATGTAACATGCAGGTTCTTAATGTGCTCTTTGAACCATTTATTTATACGTTTTCTGTGTTAACCCATAAAATGCCAATCACAACAAATGTCGTCTGCTTTGCCATCTTCCGGTTACCTTAAAAGTATTTTTTTTTGCAAACAGTGTAGAGTAGGAGTAATCTGATCTGGTCCCACACTGTTTGCCTGTATGCAAAAATATTTTTAAAGTGTTTGCAAAAACATTTAGCAGACAACATAAGCAGATGACATTTTCAGATACAGTTTTTCTCAGTGTCTGAAGGGTTAATACCTCCTTGTAGTCGTCCATATGTTACGTTTTTGATTTTTGCAATATTTTCTTCAAGTTTTACCCGTTAGTCATATAAAGGATGTATATCACCCATATTCTGTTGAATACCTCACATACTTATTGTTACACAATAGTTGTTTTGTTTCGTTTTGTCAAAAGGGTTATAGAAATCTTTTTATGCTCAACTCAATAGAGCATGAAATTCTTCCCGGACATAGATATCAAAATGCCATGAGTTGTAAGTACAGTAGAACTTCGATGGCTCGAACACCGATGGCTCGTTTACCATGGATGTGTCGAACCCATCCTTGAGCCCCTAGCGAAATCCTCTACATAAGAAATAGTGGGGGATAGTTAAGGAGATTTTAGTCTTTTATCTTGCAAATGTATGCTGTGTGTACTCATTAGAATCGCCTCATTGAGGCGATTCTAATGAGTACATACACCATACATTTTCATTATAGAACACCGGAAAGATGTCCAAAAGTATCTCGTTATGCCTCCTGACAGTAACCTCAGTGGCTCGAACTACCCCTGTCTCGAACAGATTTTCGAGATTTCAAAGGTGTTCAAGCCATTGAAGTTCGACTGTATACAGAACAGGCCTGCATGGCCTAGTGGGTAAGAGCACCTACTCTTTATCATTAGGTCTCTTACTGCCGTGGTTCAAGCCTCGCCTGAGTCACATGTGAGACACCATGTTCTGCAACAGAAGGTCAGACGGTTTTTCTCCGGGTATTCCTTTTTTGCCCACCTCTGATTAATGATTGTCTCAAAATGAGTAAAATAATCTTGCAAGGGCTGTAAAACTAAAAATACAAAAAAAAAGAAGAAAAGTTTGCCAAAAAAAAAAAAATGAGCAAGACAAATACCATTTTCAGCTGGTCTTAAAGTGGAATTATTATCTTTTTTGCCACGTTTGTGGCAATAACTTCTTTATTTTTTAATTTAGATCAACACATCCAGCAAGAAATTTGTAGAGGACAAGCTCCTCCCTTCTTCTCAAAAAGGTTTCATGCCCTAAGTTATCTAAGAAAAGTTGTAATCAGATGGAGATTTCTGCTATTTAATCTTCATGCCAAATTTTCTGTTTCCACAAGTCCCGCATTGATGGTGTGGTTTGTGGATTTGTCGCCTGTTCAGTGCTTGATTGATGGGACATTAGAAGGGTCATCCAAATATCCTGAAGGTTTACAATGTGCACATTCTGGAGTGACACAAAAAGTCACAATTACTGGTGTAGTATTTTTATTTTTGAACAACATAGATCAAATGCGTAGGGTCGGTTTTGTCTTTATTACGGGTTTACTGACTAAAACCATGTATTTCACGTTTTTGACTGTCTACACCCCAATGCTTTTCACAACGTCCCTTCAGCTGGATGATTCTTTGGGTGCACGGGATTTATCCATATATATAGATATTGTTTCAACTAGTCTGGTCATTTGTTTACACTTTAGTAGTGTGAGTGACAGAATTGGACTTAGTTTTTATCGAAAAATTCAAAAACTGTAAAAAATCCATCTGATTAGAGCCAAAAGTATACGATTCAGGAGTCTTGAGTCCTTAATGAGAAATTTGCGGGGCTTCTCCTCCACATTTGTTTCATACGTGTTTGATCCATATATTCTTCAGAGATGATTCAACCCCTTTCCTTGCCATTATACGTTTCACTGCCTGGGTTAAGCGTGTAAAGATCCCGGGCGAAAGGGAAGCCCAAAAGGGGAGACGGGTGTCCTTCATGAAGACTGTGTGGCCCCCCAAGTCCCAGCTAAGCCCTGGTACCTTTTGGCTATGTTAAAGTTGGACTGATCGATAAGCATTTTTTAAGTCGACTTTTGCAAAGTAACATCCATGTGGCATCAAATATGCTGCGTCATCAATGTGTGCAAACTTCTGTTTCCAGTCTGTAGAATTATAATCATTAACAGACCTCCCAGGTGGTCTAGAACAGTCGTGTATCAATCTGACCCCACCATCAGGTTTGGGAATAGCCGCCATGGGGCTTACAATTTTGGGAGGGCGATCGCACACAACATAATTGCCGCTGCTGATTTCAGCCAAAACTTGCTTAGTGGCTGCATTATAAAGCTCACTTTGGGGTCTTGCCGAAGGGTGGTTGGGAAGGGTGACGGGCGATTATTGCCCCCTCGTCAGTTATATCAAAGCCGTGTTTTATGCCATGCAGAATAAAAGCGTGGTCAATATCATTTCCTGGTTCTTCCTCCCAGGCAGCAAGGTTAAGGCCAGGCAAGGGTTGGACCTCTGACTCTAGTTTTTTTCCTAAATGGGTGGTCACAGAATGCTTCTGATTGCACCCCGGCAAAATACATTGATGCAGATACCTACACTTCGGATATGAACACCCTTTATCACTGTTGTAATTTTTAGCTCACCTGACCGAAGGTCATGGTGAGCTTTTGTGACCGTAAGATGTCCGGCGTCGTCGTGCGTCGTCCGTCGTCCGTCGTCCGTCGTGCGTAAACTTTTTCTTGTGAACAAACTAGAGGCCACAGTTTTGGTCCAATCATCATCAAACTTGCTCAGAATGATCATCATGACAATATCTCGGTCAAGTTCGAATATGGGTCATGTCGGGTGAAAAAGTAGGTCAGTAGGTCAAATCATAGAAAAACCTTGTGAACACTCTAGAGGGCACAGTTTTGGTCCAATCATCATCAAACTTGCTCAGAATAATTATCATGACAATATCTCGGTCAGGTTCGAATATGGATCATGTAGGGTCAAAAAGTAGGTCAGTAGGTCAAACCATAGATAGTCCTTGTGAACACTCTAGAGGGCACAGTTATGGTTCAATTATCATCAAACTTGCTCAGAATGATCATTGTGACAATATCTCGGTCAAGTTCGAATATGGGTCATGTCGGGTCAAAAAGTAGGTCAGTAGGTCAATTCATAGAAAAACCTTGTGAACACTCTGAAGGCCACTGTTTTGGTCCAATTATCATGAAACTTGCTCAGAATGACCATTGTGACAATATTTCAGTCCAGTTCGAATATGGGTCATATCGGGTTAAAAAGTAGGTCAGCGGGTCAAATCATATAAAAACCTTGTGAACACCCTAGGGGCCACAATTTTGGTCCAATCTTAATCAAACTTGCTCAGAATGATCATCATGACAATATCTCGGTCAAGTTTGAATATGGGTCAAATGGTTCCGGTCCGTTGCACATCTAGGTCACAGGAGCCAAAAACAGATTTTTTTCACCAAAAACTTAAAAAATCTTCTTCTCTGAAACCACAAGGCCCAGGTCTTTGTTATTTGGTATGAAGCTTCATCTAGTGGACCCCTACCAAGATTGTTCAAATTATAGTGCTGGGGCCAAAAATGCCCCCGCACGGGGGCCCTTTGGTTTTACATAGGCTTATATAGGGAAAATCTTTAAAAATCTTCTTCTCTGAAACCACAAGGCCCAGGACTTTGATATTTGGTATGAAGCTTCATCTAGTGGACCCCTACCAAGATTGTTCAAATTTGAGTGCTGGGACGAAAAATGCCCCCGCCACGGGGCCCTTTGGTTTTACATTGGCTTATATAGGGAAAATCTTTAAAAATCTTCTTCTCTGAAACCACAAGGCCCAGGTCTTTGATATTTGGTATGAAGCTTCATCTAGTGGACCCCTACCAAGATTGTTCAAATTATAGTGCTGGGGCCAAAAATGCCCCCGCCCCAGGGCCCTTTGGTTTTACATAGGCTTATATAGGGAAAATCTTCAAAAATCTTCTACTCTGAAACCACAAGGCCCAGGACTTTGATATTTGGTATGAAGCTTCATCTAGTGGACCCCTACCAAGATTGTTCAAATTATAGTGCTGGGACAAAAAATGCCCCCGCCACGGGGCCCTTTGGTTTTACATTGGCTTATATAGGGAAAATCTTTAAAAATCTTCTTCTCTGAAACCACAAGGCCCAGGTCTTTGATATTTGGTATGAAGCTTCATCTAGTTGACCCCTACCAAGATTGTTCAAATTACAGTGCTGGGGCCAAAAATGCCCCCGCCCCGGGGCCCTTTGGTTTTACATAGGCTTATATAGGGAAAATCTTAAAAAATCTTCTTCTCTGAAACCACAAGGCCCAGGTCTTTGATATTTGGTATGAAGCTTCATCTAGTGGACCCCTACCAAGATTGTTCAAATTTTAGTGCTGGGACAAAAAATGCCCCCGCCACGGGGCCCTTTGGTTTTACATGGGCTTATATAGGGAAAATCTTTAAAAATTTTCTTTTCTGAAACCACAAGGCCCAGGACTTTGATATTTGGTATGAAGCTTCATCTAGTGGACCCCTACCAAGATTGTTCAAATTTTAGTGCTGGGACAAAAATGCCCCCGCCACGGGGCCCTTTGCTTTTACATTGGCTTATATAGGGAAAATTTTTAAAAATCTTCTTCTCTGAAACCACAAGGCCCAGGTCTTATATATTTGGTATGAAGCTTCATCTAGTGGACCCCTACCAAGATTGTTCAAATTATAGTGCTGGGGCCAAAAATGCCCCCGCCACGGGGCCCTTTGGTTTTACATAGGCTTATATAGGGAAAATCTTTAAAAATTTTCTTCTCTAAAACCACAAGGCCCAGGACTTTGATATTTGGTATGAAGCTTCATCTAGTGGACCCCTACCAAGATTGTTCCAATTTTAGTGCTGGGGCCAAAAATGCCCCTGCCCCGGGGCCCTTTGGTTTTACATAGGCTTATATAGGGAAAATCTTTAAAAATCTTCTTCTCTGAAACCACAAGGCCCAGGACTTTGATATTTGGTATGAAGCTTCGTCTAGTGGACCCCTACCAAGATTGTTCAAATTATAGTGCTGGGACAAAAAATCCCCCCCTGCCACGGGGCCCTTTGGTTTTACATAGGCTTATATAGGGAAAATCTTTAAAAATCTTCTTCTCTGAAACCGCTAGGCCCAGGTCTTTGATATTTGATGTGTAGCTTCATCTAGTGGACCTTTGACAAGATTGTTCAAATTTTAGCCTTTGTTGATGTTTGGTATGAAGCTTCACCTTTAAGACCTCCCTCAACATTATGTACATTAAAGCCCTGGGGCCAATAATGGCCCTCTCTGGGGCCCACTTGTTACACTATGGATCAGGTGAGCGATCCAGGGCCATCATGGCCCTCTTGTTACAGATACCTGTGCTGTTATCTGGTTTTGTCCTTGTGTTTGGTGTTTTGCCCAGGTGCCCCCCAGTACCTGCCCATTTCTTGGTGTTTTGCAGCTGGGAACCCATTTTCACCTGCTTATCCCGGGGTTGTAAATGTAGCGTGTGGAGATGCTGGACATCAGTACCCCACCAAAAGCCCATGCTAGCCTGGAGTTGGCGGTACTCTCTGTCATAAAGCAAACAGAATTTAGGCTGTACTTTTGTACCAACTGGTAAACCTTAGTGGTATAACATAAATAGTCCATCCAATTTTCCCTCATTTGAAAGCTTATATATAATCGCCATGTTGGCAATGGACCACTGGGATAGCGAAAGGTTCTCTAGCTTAGGCTTCTTTTGTCCAGACTTAACTATGACCTGCTGCTCCCCCTGATCCCCTATGATAAGTTCTTCTTCTAGTAAATGAGGCACAAAGTCACAAATGTCATAATGTGAGGAGTTCGACTTGCTCGTGGATGTGGCTATGTGTATTTGGGTGTCCCTCCAAGAGGGTTGGCCTTGAGTCTGCTCGTGGATATTAACATGATGTCCGTCACTTGAGCCTTCGGCTCCACTACCAATGCCAGCCTGGTTGCTGGCAAGCTCAGTCTGCTGAGCCACCAATGAATTGACCAATGTCTGGTGTCTGTATTATGATGATTGGTTGTCACCGGTTGTCGGGTCTCTGAAGATGTTGAGGTGGAGGCTGTCTCTTTCGTGGAGGCGGTCTCATCTGTTGAGCGTGTACCCTCAGGGCAAAGGGATTTTGCCACATGGAGTAACAAGCGTCGCTGTCCTACTGGAATCTTTTGGGATTTTATATCTTCAGGGTCTAAAAGGCTGAGGGCTTTTAAGCTGTCAAACCCCCTGTCCAGCACCTCGTCTATAACTATCTGCTGGATTTTATTGTCTTTTAAATACTTCACTACCATTTCCGAAGCTGTCATGTCCGGTCCTGTATTACCTGCAGTGTTATTCTGGTTTGTCATTGTGTTCCTATTCGACCTTATCTCAGACAGTATATTTTAGTTACGAACCGAATACGACACACATTTTTGGCACAACGCGGAAACACCTGAACAAATATAGCACAAGTCCTCACAGCAAAATGCCCAGCAGTCTAATAATCTAATCCAATGGGTTTGCTCAAACGATGTGGGTCGGTCCTTTACGATGATATTAAAGAGTTTCTCTTCTTCATATTCGCTTATAACATACCAGGAGGGAATAGAAAAGAACTTTTTTATCAGCCAAGTTTTTGTCCGATAACTGTCCGCCATCTTGTTGATATGTTCACTAACCCACAATATCGGAATGTACCTAAACGCCTCAAATGGCGCGAAATGAATACCGGCAATAGTGTTCCAAACTTCCGGTAGCTTAATTTACTGCTAAAACGCTAACATTTCCTGGTTCTCGTTGTTGTTATTTTTGTTTGTCACTCGTTGTTTACGATTTACCGGGCGATTTTCCCGACGGCGCCATTTTCTTTCGTGGCACAAGGCATTCTACCAAGAATGCACACTATTTTCTTCAAGAATTTAACTCAAGGTTACGCTGTTTGGTTGAAAAGAAGTTTTTAATTCTCACATTTTCCTTGCTTTCGCACTTTTTATTTTAATTAATTGTTTGAAAGCTGATTGGTCAGCACTTACATAAACAACTTCTTGCCCCACCTAGCGCATTTCTCTGCCCCCTAGTGTCTTAAGTGCTGTGTGCAAAAACGGGGTTCACGTTTTGTACCGTGTGCAAAAAAGGGGGGTTACGCTAAGTGCCGTGTGCAAAGAAGGATGGGGTTTTCACACAGGAATTGAAGGCCCCCTGAATAAGGTTATGCGAGGGTATACTGCACACACCCTCTATGTGAGGGGCGAGCCAAACAAACGCAATCGCATTAACCAACAAATTTAAAAACAGATTACCCATAATCTAACTAATAACACAGCAGCAGACTGATACTGGCATCAAATGATTTTCATTTGCTTGATAGAAAAACCATACATATATATATACATACATTTGCATTGAAGAAATATCAGAGGATGCAAATAATCATGTGCATAGGTGCCAAACAGCAGTCGGCAAACGCAGACTGTGTTAACATCCAGGAAACTTTTCCTCATTATCCATTAGAGTTACATAACAAGAGAGGGACCAGCCAATGTTAACTAATTTAGATCGACTTGTTATCTCAAACACTAGGCACTGTCATGTTAGTTTTGCTACATTGTCATTAGATTCAAACTGCCTTAAACACAAACTTTTCTAATTTCCATGGTCTTAAATGTTAAGATAGGCCTTTGGCAAACACAGACAGCCAAAGAATAAAAGCCAAAAAAGATCAGTCTGAGGCTGGCAGCTAATGCACACAGACTTTGTGACTATTTTCTAGAACAATGCTAAACATAGTTGCATGGGTGCTAGCAAATGCAAGCCCCAGTATCCTCAGCTTACAATTATATCCCTGAACCCCCACTTGCTCAAGGGGTAAATCATGCTGAATACATTCTCAGGTTCTTCTTATATGCATTGCTGTTCCAACACCCAAGAGTCCGCATAAGCACATCAGAATATCCTAACTCAGCCTTGTGAGAAGCTGCTGCTATACGAAAACTGTGACCCTTGTAGCGTGCATTATCCAACTGACAAAAATTGTGAGATGTGTGCAATTCCTGATCGAAAACAGATCATGGAGTAGGTTTCCCAACAACAGTACAGAAGAATGGTCCCTCGGCCAAACCCCTCCACTGCAGATACTCAGATAAGGCTGCTACAGTGGAATAACAGGCTGACACCCTCCCAAAAATTTTTGGGAGGGTGTATATAAGCATCTCAAAAAGGCTCTACCACTCACCACAATAAGACTGCAAAAAATTGAGATAGCTTTAACACATTCAGTACCAGAACCCCTAAAGGGGTACTTGGCAAACAGTGCAGGCCCAGATCAGATGCTGCAGAACGCAGCGTCTGATCAGGTCCTCCACTGTTTGCAAAAAGTTCAGTCATTTTCCAAATCAATTTTGAAGAAAACACAACCTGACACCCCTAAATTTTGAAATGGACTCATGCTATATATAAGGAGGAAGATTCCATTTGGTGCAAAAAGGGTTAAAGTGACTAGCTCATGCAGTTTACATGATTACGACCTGCATCTGCAAGCATTTCCTTATTTTCTCCTGGGGCAATCTGACTTCCATAAGACGGGAAAACTAGCGTTATACCAACAAAATCCATTGAAGTTTGCGGGGGAAAAAGGTCTAATCCTGAGCTGTAGGAAAACCTAATTATGCACAGTTTCAAAAATTGTAACAGAGCCTCAAGCCAAGTTTCATAATCTGATCCTACGAAACAAAAGTCATCCAAAATGTGCACCACTGAACATGGCAAAGATCCAAACATTTGCTCTGCTATCCACTGCAGTGCACAACTTATCACCTCAAAATCTTACAACTGGAACTTCCACCCATACTCAGGCATCGGTCAAAGTATAATTTACCCTGCCAAGTAAATCCTAAAAGTTCATAATCAAGCGGGTGTACGGGGACCAATCTGAAAGCATTTCTTCAGTCAGTTTTGGCTAAGAAACAGCCACACCCTAGCTTTTTTACTAAAAATATTGCATCATCAATACCAGAATATGAAACTGTTGAACATTCACTGGGTATATTTGCATTTACAGATGTACCTACCCCAGCGGATATGATAAATGATGTATCAACCTGTATTCCCTTGGAGTTTTCTTTTCCACTAAACCCAAAGGAGATAATTTTAAGTTCTCAAAAGGAACTTCCTCAAATGGCCCCTCAGTACGGCCTTCTGCTAACTGTTTTTCAAGCTTAGCAGTGACAGTCTCTGGATGCTTATTGGCAGACCCCAAATTGCTACCTGATTGCGGAGAGCAATGACCCTCAAAACCAATGCCAAAACCATTAGTAAAATCATCAATGATGTATTCCTATCTATCTTCAGGGTAACCAACCAAAAGTTCTGCAAGCCTATCAACAATAACAGGAGAGGGTATTTTTTTCCTAATTGTTTGATCTTGTCTTACCCCCTCCCCAACTTGACTGACCATTACCCTGCTGGTCCTGGGGCATTTTCCCATTGCCCCTGCTGTTTATTGTCTGGTGGGTATCGTTTATTTTCTATTCCAGCACCAGAAAAAGGTTATTGTCCACCACACTCCCCGCACTTGTGGGGGTAAGTGCACCCAGGACAGTTTCCTCCCCTATTGTACTTGAAGCATGATGCAATTTTGTATGTCTTTTCTTAGAAATTTCCCTTTTCGGAATGAAAAAGCTGGCTCTTATTCAAGGCTAAGAAAAAGAATTCATCCTCCCTTTGATCCTGTTTATACTGTAAAGAAGTAGAATTTGCCTTACTGTGACCCTTGACCTGCTGAATATTTAGATATGCCACACCCACTACTGATTATCGACCAATAAGATTACTTGATGCAAAATATTGCAACAAATTCATGAGCTGAATGACAAACAATGAAGATCCTGATCAGATGGCTTTCTCAGAAGCCATCTGATCTGGATCTTCATTGTTTGAAAGATTAGACATAACCGGGCTCAGCAGGACAAGGGTTAAGCTTCCGAAACTCTTATCATAATTGAACCATGCACCATGCTCACTCGCAATACGTCTTACCAAGCTCATGTAAGATGCCAAAGCTTCTGCCTCCTGTCGGTATTTAATGCGGTAAACAGATGCATGATTCGAAAAAGCATCTGTCCATTGCTCAATAGTGAGAAATTTCCTTTTAGAAGGAGCAGGGAAAATTTTGCCAGTTTTTCTATTGAATTAAACATCATCTAGCTCCTCCTCCTGCAAGGTGACAACTCAACACATTCGCCCCGCCAAATCTGCTCTCTTTTCTTCATTGGAACCATTGCATACAATGGCCGTGTCCGTCCGTCAACCCAACTGGAGGAGGATACCCTTTCTGTCTCCTGCGCACCTGAATGTGTGGCCCCCATCTGCCAAATTAGATAACTGCAGATCCTCTATATTGTTAGGAAGCATGCTAGTTTGCGTCTGGCCCAGTCCCTGAAGTGGGCCCAAGTTCTGTTCAATGTCTGACTGCTGTCGAGTCTTTTTGTGCTGTTCTTGTTCACAGAGTTCTCCATTTGAGTCCAAAAGTTAATTACTTGATTGCCTGTGAACCACATCAAACACAGAATGTTCATCTCCCTGTTTGCATTCTGCTGGATATGAACTGATTGTACCCATGCATCGCCCTGTTCCCCATTCCACTGGCAAGTATGCCACCAGCAGAAATCTCTGAACTGTTTTGGCCTCCAACACAAGAGAAACCCATCTGACTTCTTGTAGCTGCAATGGCCGGGGCCAAAGCTTATCTAAGGGCTGAAGCTAACTTAGCCACATCTACTGTCAAAGAAGTCCCCTTGCTAGGTTCCTTCACATTGTTACATGTCTGTGTGTCTGACTGACCATTCAGGTTGTCCGGACCCCTCGTCTCCGTAATATGACCCCTATGACCTCTTCTCCTCATTTGGGAAATAGACGCTGCCAGTTTCCGTGTAGTCATCCTACTTGTCCTGGTCCTTGAACGACCACGCTCCATCCTGCAAAATATACAGCTAAGTTTTAATTCTCTAGCCGGCCAGTACCAGCTCGGCAATGCTGCATGCATTTATGTGCTAATTTCAAGACTCAAGGTCGCATACTCACTCCTGGACTTCCTAAACTCAAATAACCATGTTTTACAGAAGCAAAGGGAGATTATCCCCTTAAATCCCATAATGACCTCCAGAATTACCCCCCATAACATTAAAAGTGCTGCATCAAAGTAAAATGTATTACCTGACTAACGGCAAGACTGTCATAACCCAATCAGAACAGAGGAGTGAGGCACAAGTATTCCTTACATACACCTACACATACATATACAGTAGAACTTCGATGGCTCGAACAGCGATGGCTCGTTTACCATGGATGTGTCGAACCCATTCTTGAGCCCCTAGCGATATCCTCTACATAAAAAAGGTGGGGGATAATTAAGGAGATTTTAGTCTTTTATCTTGCAAATGTATGATGTGTGTACTCATTAGAATCGCCTCGATGAGGCGATTCTAATGAGTACACACAGCATACATTTTCATTATAGAACACCGAAAATATGTCTAAAAGTATCTCATTATGCCTCCTGACAGTATTCTCAGTGGCTCGAACTACCCCTGGCTCGGAACAGATTTTCGATCGAGCCATTGAGGTTCGGCTGTACATATATATTCCAAACACATAAAGTCCGCATTATAGAACAAAATAGAAGTAAAGACGAAGAATGAAGTGTGCCTGTAAACTGTATTTTCTTAATTAACCCTTCTCTTGCTGAATATTCATTGAAGCCACACACATTTCTGTCTATCAACCAATCAGATTACTTGATGTAACTATTGCTACAAATTCATAAATTGAATGCCAAACAGTGTAGATCCTGATCAGATGGCTTCTTCAGAAGCCATCTGATCTGGATCTACACTGTTTGCAAAGATAGGGGTTGTCGTGAACAGCAAGATAAGGGTTAACCGGTTTCACTACTGAAGGTAGATCACCAGAAGAACAATTACAATATACATATATATACACACATAAAGATAAATACCTTACAAAGACCCACAAAATTTACTCTGCCATGTAAAATTACTAGAAAAACCAAAACTGGGATCAGTACAGTGGAAAATAAATCATACACCTGTGGACACTTTGATGAGCTTCATTTCATTTTGACTTGAAACATCATTCAATATATCCTAACATCCTGTCAGTCAACTGCAAGACGAAATAAATTCAAACACAAGGTGGTGTACATTTCATTGCTGACTCCTGCACTGTCCAATCAAAATACATCTTAAATGTCAATCAGAATTTGTTTGCCAAAATGAGACTAATCAATTGCTTGATCTAGTTTTAGAATTCTTTGATGAATGACGTTTGCTTGTCAAACTAACTTGATGCAAATAGATTCATTGAAAGTTAATTCACAGGAGAGTGAACACTTTTGTGTCCACAGGGGTACCTGTCCCAAAATATGCCTCCTGAAACAGTCTAATATCAACCCACTTTTTTCCCCTTTTCGGGGGTATTTTGGTTTTACAGCCCTTTCAAGATAATTTCACTCGCATAGAACCAATTGCCAATCAGAGGCGGGTGAAAACCGGAGTACCCATTGCAGAACTTGGCGTCTCACCTGTGACCTCAGCCAAGGTACAACCACCGCAGTTAGA
Organism: Lucinisca nassula; assembly: GCA_963580285.1. Taxonomy (NCBI): domain Eukaryota; kingdom Metazoa; phylum Mollusca; class Bivalvia; order Lucinida; family Lucinidae; genus Lucinisca; species Lucinisca nassula. The sequence goes on from OY757014.1 coordinate 60,481,494, forward strand.
CCTAATGATTGCGAGCCAAGCTCATATCTACTAGCTATGTAGGCCCGGCATCAAGCCCACTCAACATTCTCCAAATATTGCCTTTCACACATTAAAATGTGACTGAATTACTCATCAAGGCACTTAATGGAACAAATATGGTAATCAAAAACAAACTGGAGTGAATTAAAAAAAATTATTGGCCACAAAGCAAACATGGCAGTAAGAAAACAGGCGTGTGGATACAGCACCGAGTTAATCCAATTGTACTATATGAAATAGCACTGTGTAGAAATTATCCGAATTGGGTAAAGTCCAAAATGTTGCAGTTCAGCTTTACAGGAGAAAAGAAAACTATATATATATATATCATCAGCTGATCATGGACCCGCAAGACGCTATCTTACCATGTCTGCTACAACACCCAGCTAAACCTGACCAGTCTAAGGTGCCCAGGTGCCAGCAATGCAAGCACCCAAATATTGGCAAGAACAAACAAAACTAGGTGCAGATGAACTCAATTTACACCTTCAACAGCCAAAATAATGGCCTGTCTTAAAGATTTATAAATTGTCTTCATTCCGATTTCATTGACATGGCAACCATTCGCATCAAATACATTGTACGGGCTTTCAAATATTCTTTTATGTTTCCAAAGCTTAATGGTGTCCGAATCTTCAAGCAGGACCTCCAAATACTCTTCACCTTTACCCGCCGTTACTTATAAAGTGCAGGCGACAAGTTTCTAGGCTGTGGCCATGTAAACAACTGACAGATGTAGACAATCTTTACCCTATATGTTCTTACTATGCACTGTCCAAAATCGTCCAACAATGATGCCAATCCCAAACAATGGAACAGTCAACGATTGCAGCAGCTGTTGTCCCAAGCTGTATCACTACAGCTTCGAAATGCCCCTTTTGAAATACCGATCGCACCCTGTCCTGTAAAGGCTCAATCTGTTTTGCATTATCCCCAACTGTCCATCCCGAAACAGTGAAAAATGACTTATTGCATTGCTGCAAAATGTATACAGAACACAACACGGATGTCCTGATGAGCACAAAGCTTGTTGCAACCATCTGAAAAAACTGGCACAATAAAAGCACGTTAGGCAAAGAAAACACCATTACTCACACTGTTTAGGTGATGAATGATCTCCTAAAAATATCCTGATCGCTGCCAAAAGATTAAAATTTGAAGCTTCTGAAATCTATGGCGTCTGAACTGTTCGGCCACGAGGTTGGAAAGAAAGATCACGTGATAAAATCAGCATCAGCAGTCAAGCGACAGCCAATCAGAAATGGGTTAGTGCAAAACCACAAAAGGGGCCCCAGACAGGTAAAACATAGAGGGCTGCCAAGGGGCTGATACTCGATAAAAAATGCTTTCCTTTCGATAGCTTGATATCTTGTTGTTAGTTTAATAAATTACAAAATTAATATTGAAACTTTCATGTTTAAGTGTGTTGAACAAGGAAAAGTTTTGTGACCTCCTAGCCTGAGAATATAAAAAGAATTTGTCACAAAATAAAAATTACATAACCACTTTATAAAGCTATAATTGACTTCAAAAGCAAAAATACTGCCTTGTGATTTACCAAACTTTGTCATAATCAAGAATATCAGGAGTCATTGGACCCAGATTCAACCCTTATCCTGCTGAATAAATTATTTTAGCCACACCCGTCTCTGACAATCATCCAATCAAATTTCTTGAAATAATGTACTTGTTCAGTTCACAAACTTTATGACAAACAGCGTAGATTCTGATCAGATGGCTTCTTCAGAAGCCATCTGATCTGGATCTACACTGTTTGCAAAGGTAGGGGTTGTCATGTTCAGCAGGATAAGGCTTACAGAAATTCATCTAGCATGTATTGGTATTTATTAAAAGAGCATTTGGAATAGTTTACTGTAAAGATTTTATCTAAACATAGCCCGTTTATATGAGAATCAGAATCAGACTTGTTACTGGTAACATGTTAAATGTCATTCATTCATCAGGACCTGTGATATGACAAGTTGGTACCTAGCTCTGAATTTTGGGTTGTCGTGTTTCAATATATCCCAACATTCTGTTGGTCCACTCCATCAAAACACAAGATGGTGTGCATTGCAAAAACACAGGATGGTGTGCAATATATTGCTGACTCCTGCACTGTCCAATTAAAACACACCTAAAATGTCAAGAATATACATCAGACCTTAAATGGTAGAAGTGCTTGCCAAATTGGGATGAGGTCAATCATCAATGTGCACATTGCTGTACATTTTATTGTCAAACTTACTAGATGTATTGAGATTCATTAAAAGTTACTTCATCCGTGTGTGCACAGTTCTGTGTGTACAGAATTATGTACATGGCTATTTGTGGTGCATATGTAGTCAAATCGTCAGTATCAATGCAAACATCTTTATCACACATCTTTGTCATGTCTTCAGTTGAGTTTTGTTCAGTCAGTCACAATATATCATCACTGTTGAGAATTTGTTTACTTGGTCTTTAGTTTTCAGTATAGTTAGCCATTAACTCATTGTATGCTTGTGGACTCTTCCATTGCTATATGTTTGACAAGTCCATTTATCATATAAGGGGTGTCAGGCCTATAATTTTGGTTTTTATTCTATTTTTGACAGAAAATTTGGTTAGCAAATAGTGCAGACCCTGATCAGACGCTGCACTATTTGCCAAGGTACCCCTTTAGGGGTTTCCCGCATTCAATGGGTTAAGTTCCTTTCCTTAAATCAACAATCTACATTCCAGATTTACCATGTCTTGCAATATTTTTCTGTGAAACGATGCCTTAATTTATTAGCTGACTCGGCTGTTTTAACCCATTTAGTACCAGAAACCCCAAAACAGGTACCCTGGCAAACATTGCAGGCCTAGATCAGACGCCGCAAAACGCGGCATCTGATCAGGGCTTACACTGTTTGCAGAAAGTTCAGCCGTTTTCCTAATCAGTTTTTGAGAAAACACAACCTGACACCCCTAAATTTTGAAATGGACTCTTGCTTTATATAAGGAGGAAGATTCCATTTGGTACAAAAAGGGTTAATCCACAGATACTGTCGGTCTTTTTCTATGTTTTCGTATTTCGACATAACTTTTGCTGTTGTTGCATGTAGCTGTGATATAGAGCTTTGTAAGTCCATTATTTAGCATATCTTGTGTAAACTACCTTCATCTTTTTACATCTTTTACCATTTCTTTGCTAGAAGCCTCCATGGCATTGTGGATAAGCTACTTGCCTTGCAAACCAGGGGTTGTGAGATCGATTCAGGGCTTCTCCAGACATTTGGATGAGTCTTAAAACTGAGGTCCCGTCAATATATACAATAAAATGCCTACATTAAGATCACCTTTGGGAGTGTTCAAAAGCAGTCTTGAAGACCACTTTTGAACACTCCCAAAGGTGGTTTCTTAGTAGGACACAATGGGTGTAGAAAGCACAAAGAAGGAATAACGGAAACCTTCTCAATAAGCTTTTAACCCTTATCTTGCTGAATATTCATTTAAGCCACACTCTTTTCTGTCTATCAACCAATCAAATTACTTGATGTAATTTATTGCTACAAATTCATAAACTGAATGCCAAACAGTGTAGATCCTGATCAGGTGGCTTCTGATCTGGATCTACACTGTTTGCAAATGTAGGGGTTGTCATGAACAGCAAGATAAGGGTTAAAAGCAGATTTAGTCTTAATTTTAGGTGAATTTCACTGTACCTTAGTTGGTGGTGGGACGTAAAATTGAAACATACACACCATTCCTTTGTTATTTTCTTTCATCTATTTTGGGATTTTGCACCAGTTTTACAAGAAGATGACTTTTGGGACTTCATGTTTGCTCACACTCTGAGAAAGGGGTACACTCTTCAAGGAAAGAATTTACTCCTGAGGAGCAAATTCTTTCCTTCCAGAGTAGGCTAAAGTTGATACGGAAGACAAAACTGGTCTTAAAACTGGGCCATGGACAGCTGTTAACCCTTGTCCTGCTAATCCCGGATATGCCTTATCTTTGAAACAATGTAGATCCAGATCAGATGGCTTCTGACGAAGCCATCTGATCAAGATCTACATTGTTTGCCATTCAGATTGTGAATTTGCTGCAATAATTTGCATCAAGTAATCTGATTGGTTGATAATCGGTAGTGGGTGTGGCATATATAAATATTCAGCAGGACAAGGGTTAAATTGAGTATGGCTCTGACTGAACTGAAGTCAAAGAAGAGTCCACTAGGCATTATGAAGTAGCAAAGAGGCAAGTGTTATGGCATTACAGGTCTACCATATTTGCTGTACATAAAGTAATTGGTCTAATTTAGTGGCACCAACTACCGTATTTACCATGATTTCGGGCAGTCGGGTTGCAGCAAACAGTGTAGACCCAGATAAGATGCGGCGTCTCATCAGGGTCTACACTGTTTGCCACACTACCAGCTATTTTAGACACAACATGGGGTAGCAATTTGAACTTGTTTTAATTTTAGAAAAAGTTGTTAGGCATTGAGGTGTTGGAATAGTATGAGCTAGGTTTTGAAGTCTGTATAACTCGTTTCCTGCGTAACATGATATCTCCTACCTTTGCAAACAGTCATCTGATCAGGAGCTACTTCTGAAGAAGCCATCTGATCAGGAGCTACACTGTCATTCAGTTTGCAAATTTGAATGAACCATTGTATCAAGTAAACTGATGAAACATGTGACAAAATTAGTTTATTCAGCAGGATAAGGCTTAAGATTAAAGTTCCTAAGATTAAACTGACATAACAAATATTACTGTTTTTGACAGAGGGACATATCTACTGCCTCAGTGTATGTAAAAAAAACAGTTTTGTATTGTAAGCTCCTTTTGCCAGCTGGTTGAACCAGAGCATGTTCAAAAGTGTCTTAAGGGGAATGGGAACACCTTCAGGGGAGGCAACTCCTGCAAAATTATTTTTGTTTCTCATGTCAGTAGGGGTCAACTCTTAAAGGAAAGAATTTGTTCCCGAGGAGCAAATTCTTTCCTTTAAGAGTAGATCCCCTTTTCAGTGGGACAGGGCTTACAGAAAAGCATACAGGAAGTCCTGAAAGTTGTCTCCCTTTGAAAAATGGCAGAAAAATCTGCCAGACGTTCCTTTTCCCCTTAAGGAGCATGTGGTTGTACATGTTCTTCACTTATCACTTACCACAATTAACCCTTGTCCTGCTGAACCCGGATATGCCTTTTCTTTGAAACAATGTAGATCCAGATCAGATGGCTTCTGAAGAAGCCATCTGATCAGGATCTACATTGTTTGTCATTCAGATTGTGAATTTGTTGTAATAATTTGCATCAAGTAATCTGATTGGTTGATAATCGTAGTTGGTGTGGCATATATGAATATTCAGCTGGACAAGGGTTAAATAATGATTTTCTTGGGCTTGTTTTATGATAAAATTGAAAATTCTTAGAACCCTGTGCTGTAGATACAGCTGATACGGTAAATTACATTTCTGGAAGTTTATTTACTGTTTGTTACAGTATCTTGGTGTACATGCATGTGATTTGTAAACTACATATTTATAAGTATCATCTACAGTAACTTTTTATTGAATTGTTAAGAAATAAAATATTCACTTGACAGTTACTGTTTGTGGTGATTTACTCCATACTTCAGTGGTGATTTCCTCCAACCTTCATGGTTTCAGTTACATGGCCTGAATTTATTGGAGTCTTCATTACTCTTAGAAGCCTCCCATTACGAAAACCCGCCTATACAAATACATTGACACATTTATCGCCGAAAAAATGAAAATTTTCTGATGAAAAATTGTGATATTTTTCTTATTTCTGCTGAAAATATAGATTGTGGGTACTCGTTAGAACCGCCTCATTGAGGCGGTTCTAACCAGTACCCACAATCTATATCTTAATGCAGAAATAAGAAAAATAAGGTTTACCCCTGCGAAACTTAAATAAATTTAAATCCAAGGTACCGACAATGCCAGATATTGAACTATCAGTAAATGGTGTCCTTAAACTCTTGACTGGCTTAAACCCTTCCAAGGCAGCTGGTCCGGATGCTATTAAACCTGTTGTCCTTAAGGAACTTTCAAATGAAATAGCTCCATTGGTTACAGCTATTTTCCAGTTATCCTTGGACACAGGCACTGTCCCAATGGATTGGAAAACTGCAATCGTCAGTCCACTGTTCAAGAAAGGTGACAAAGGTAATCCAGCCAACTACCGACCAATCTCACTGACATGCATTATGTGCAAAACTATGGAACACATCATTGCATCAAACCTGACCAGGCACTTTGACAAACATAATGTACTCTATGACTTACAGCATGGTTTCCGTCAACGCAGGTCTTGTGAAACTCAGCTTATTCAACTTGTTGAGGACCTTACTAGATCGATGACAGGGGGCAGGCAAACTGACCTCATTCTGTTAGATTTTAGTAAGGCCTTTGATAAGGTAAACCATCTCAAACTGCTTTACAAACTTAGACTTCATGGTGTTCAAGGTAATGTCTTGTATTGGATCCAGTCCTTTCTCATAGGGAGAAGCCAGACCGTTGTGCTTGAAGGTGACAGTTCTAATGAGGTACCAGTATCCTCAGGTGTACCGCAGGGGTCAGTCCTGGGCCCCATCTTATTCTTACTGTACATTAACGATTTGCCCGATAATGTGCAGTCTCAAGTTCGCCTCTTTGCGGATGACACTGCGGTATACCTGACCATTAATAACCCAGATGACTCTTCCAACCTCCAGAAGGACCTTGACCAACTACAAAAGTGGGAGGAACAATGGGATATGGAATTTAACCCTGGTAAGTGCCAAGTTTTACATATCACCAGGTCACAAGATCTAATCGAGTCTACCTACACCATGCATAAGAAAACCCTTGAAAGTGTATCCTCCGCCAGATACCTTGGTGTTGATCTATCTACCGACTTAAGTTTCAATACACATATTAATAGAATTTCGGCAAACGCAAATAAATCACTCGGTTTTATTAAACGGAACATAAAAACTAAACATAAAGGTGTCCGTGAGGCTGCATATAAAACTATTGTGCGCCCACAACTCGAGTACGCCTCCACTTCATGGAGCCCTTATACCGAAAGTTATTCCCAGAAAATAGAAATGGTCCAGAGGAGAGCTATTCGCTGGACCATGAGTGACTATTCGCCTTACAACAGCGTTTCAAAGATGCAGAAAGTACTTGGCTGGCGGTCTCTGGAACAGAGGAGGGCTGATGCTCGCCTCTGTATGTTATATAAAATTACACACGGCATGGTTGCCGTTCAAATGCCACCGTATTTCCAGCAGCCAACAAGAGCAACCCGTCAAAGCCTGCGCCATCCCTTCGTGTATCGTCAAATCCATACCTCAACTGATTATTACAAGTATTCGTTTTTCCCTTTGGCTGTTGTGCAATGGAACAGCTTGCCATCTTCCTTGGTCATGCTGCCAACACTGAATCAGTTCAGTGTGGCAGTTCGGTCTCTTGACCACCAGTTACCCTAAACACAGCAGACCTGTTTTTAAACTGATTTTAATCTCATCTTATTAACTAACACTTTCATCTGTTTTTATTCATCTCACTATTGCACTTTTATTCTCACTATTCACTCTACCTTTTTCTTCACGGCGCGCAATCACCTACACGTAATCCTCGTCAGGGGGTGTTGTAGTAAACCTAGATAGATAGATAGATAGATAGAAACCCAGTTTTACTATATAAAAGTGGGGTTCGAGGGGGTCAAAATTATATAGGTTAGTTTTCGTGATGCATGTTGTAGTGGTTAAGCTACTTGTCATGTATATCCAGGGGTCGCAGGCTCAATTCCTGGATTCTCCAGCTTGGAATGAGTCTTTAAATCGAGGTCCAGTCTCCATATGACCTTAGTTGATGGTGGGATGTAAAACTCAAAACACACACATCTGAAGTAGTTGTATTTTATGTAGAGGTTTTGATTGGACAGCTAGCTATCACATGAACCAATCATCAATCAGGTAGAGGACAGGATAACAGAAACAAGAGGGCCCAATGGCCCTATATCGCTCACCTGTGTACCAGAAAATCATTAGTGTAGGAGACCACTTGACATTGTTACATACTAAATATCTAAGCTCAGGCAAAGCGGTGTCCATGCTTATAAACCCTATTGGTTTTGTTAGGCGACAGGGCTTGAGATGTAATTTCATCTCAATGTCGGGTAAAAGTCCCACAAAATCTCCAAAATGACCTATACAGTGTTGACAGGGATGTAAAACCTCAAATCAAACAAAATCTATGCCTTTGGTTTTGGAAAAGATCTTTTTTAAGTTTTTTCCAGTATAAGTCTATAGAAGCTAATGAGCCCTGGGGCTTGGCCAATTTTGACCCAAAGGGCATGGTTGGCAGGATTTATGTAGGCAGCCATTTTGTGTTGCTATACACTAAATATCTAAGGTCTGTATTTCATGGTTTCAAAGAAGATGTTTGGAAGCTAAAGAGCTCTGGGGTGTGGCCAATTTGGATCCCAGGGGCATAACTGGCAGGATTTATGTAGGTGGCCACTTGACATTGCTACATACTAAAAATCTCACCTCTGGGCCTAATGGTTTCATAGAAGAAGATTTTTTAGCTCACCTGAGCACGAAGTGCTCAAGGTGAGCTATTGTGATCGCCTTTTGTCCGGCGTCCGTCGTGCGTCGTGCGTCGTCAACAATTCACTTAAATGACATCTCCTCCTAAACCAGTGAATGGATTTCAAAATACTTTCATAGAAATGTTCCTTGGGTGACCCTCTACCAAAATTGCTAAAATGGTTCCGCTCCGCAGAACAAAATGGCCACCAGAGCTAAAAATAGAAAAACCTTTAAACGACATCTCCTCCTAGCCCTTTGGCCCGATTTCAAAATAATTTCACAGAAATGTTCCTTGGATGACCCTCTACCAAAATTGCTAAAATGGTTCCGCTCCGCTGAACAAAATGGCCGCCAGAGCTAAAAATAGAAAAACCTTTAAACGACATCTCCTCCTAGCCCTTTGGCCCGATTTCAAAATAATTTCACAGAAATGTTCCTTGGATGACCCTCTACCGAAATTGCTAAAATGGTTCCGCTCCGCTGAACAAAATGGCCGCCAGAGCTAAAAATAGAAAAACCTTTAAACGACATCTCCTCCTAGCCCTTTGGCCCGATTTCAAAATAATTTCACTGAAATGTTTCTTGGATGACCCTCTACCGAAATTGCTAAAATGGTTCCGCTCCGCTGAACAAAATGGCCGCCAGAGCTAAAAATAGAAAAACCTTTAAACGACATCTCCTCCTAGCCCTTTGGCCTGATTTCAAAATAATTTCACTGAAATGTTTCTTGGATGACCCTCTACCGAAATTGCTAAAATGGTTCCGCTCCGCTGAACAAAATGGCCGCCAGAGCTAAAAATAGAAAAACCTTTAAACGACATCTCCTCCTAGCCCTTTGGCCCGATTTCAAAATAATTTCACAGAAATGTTCCTTGGATGACCATTTACCGAAATTGCTAAAATGGTTCCGCTCCCCTGAACAAAATGGCCGCCAGAGCTAAAAATAGAAAAACCTTTAAACGACATCTCCTCCTAGCCCTTTGGCCCGATTTCAAAATAATTTCACTGAAATGTTTCTTGGATGACCCTCTACCGAAATTGCTAAAATGGTTCAGCTCCGCTGAACAAAATGGCCGCAAGAGCTAAAAATAGAAAAACCTTTAAACGACATCTCCTCCTAGCCCTTTGGTCCGATTTCAAAATAATTTCACAGAAATGTTCCTTGGATGACCCTCTACCAAAATTGCTAAAATGGTTCCTCTCCGCAGAACAAAATGGCCGCAAGAGCTAAAAATAGAAAAACCTTTAAACGACATCTCCTCCTAGCCCTTTGGCCCGATTTCAAAATAATTTCACAGAAATGTTCCTTGGATGACCCTCTACCAAAATTGCTTAAATGGTTCCGCTCCGCTGAACAAAATGGCCACCAGAGCTAAAAATAGAAAAACCTTTAAACGACATCTCCTCTTAGCCCTTTAGCCAGATTTTAAAATAATTTCACATAAATGTTCCTTGGATGACCCTCTACCAAAATTGCTAAAATGGTTCCGCTCCGCTGAACAAAATGGCCGCCAGAGCTAAAAATAGAAAAACCTTTAGACGACATCTCCTCCTAGCCCTTTGGCCCGATTTCAAAATAATTTCACAGAAATGTTCCTTGGATGACCATCTACCGAAATTGCTAAAAAGGTTCCTCTCCGCTGAACAAAATGGCCGCCAGAGCTAAAAATAGAAAAACCTTTAAACGACATCTCCTCCTAGCCCTTTGGCTCGATTTCAACATAATTTCACTGAAATGTTTCTTGGATGACCCTCTACCGAAATTGCTAAAATGGTTCCGCTCCGCTGAACAAAATGGCCGCAAGAGCTAAAAATAGAAAAACCTTTAAACGACATCTCCTCCTAGCCCTTTGGTCTGATTTCAAAATAATTTCACAGAAATGTTCCTTGGATGACCCTCTACCAAAATTGCTAAAATGGTTCCACTCCCCTGAAAAAAAAGGCCGCCAGAGCTAAAAATAGAAAAACCTTTAAACGACATCTCCTCCTAGCCCTTTGGCCTGATTTCAAAATTATTTCACTGAAATGTTCCTTGGATGACCCTTTACAGAAATTGCTAAAATGGTTCCGCTCTGCTGAACAAAATGGCCGCCAGAGCTAAAAATAGAAAAACCTTTAAACGACATCTCCTCCTAGCCCTTTGGCCCGATTTCAAAATAATTTCACTGAAATGTTCCTTGGATGACCCTTTACAGAAATTGCTAAAATGGTTCTGCTCCGCTGAACAAAATGGCCACCAGAGCTAAAAATAGAAATACCTTTAAGCAACATCTCCTCCTAGCCCTTTGGCCCGATTTCATATTATAGCCTGGGCCAATAATGGCTCTCCCAGGGGCCCACTTGATACCCTATGGATCAGGTGAGCGATCCAGGGCCATCATGGCCCTCTTGTGTTTTATATTAGGATCACTTTTTGTCTGTCATCTGTGCGTAAACAATTTCTTCAAATGACATCTCCTCCTAAACCACTGATCGGATTTTTACCAAACTTCACAGGAATGATCCTTAGGTGGTCCCCTTTAAAAGTTGTTCAAATGGTTCCGGTCCGTTGCACATATAGGTCACAGGAGCCAAAAATAGATTTTTTCACCGAAAACTTAAAAAATCTTCTTCTCTGAAACTGCAAGGCCCAGGTCTTTGATTTTTGGTATGAAGCTTCATCTAGTGGACCCCTACCAAGATTGTTCAAATTATAGTGCTGGGGCCAAAAATGCCCCCGCCCCAGGGCCCTTTGGTTTTACATGGGCTTATATAGGGAAAATCTCAAAAAATCTTCTTCCCTGAAACTGCAAGGCCCAGATCTTTGCTATTTGGTGTGAAGCTTCATCTAATGGACCCCTAACAAGATTGTTCAAATTATAGTGCTGGGGCCAAAAATGTCCCCGCCTTGGGGCCCTTTGGTTTTACATAGGCTTATGTAGGGAAAATCTTTAAAATTCTTCTTCTCTGGAACTGCAAGGCCTAGGTCTTTGATATTTGGCATGAAGCTTCATCTTGTGGACCTCTACCAAGATTGTTCAAATTATAGACCTGGGGCCAAAAATGCCACCGCTCCGGGGCCCTTTGGTTTTACATAGACTTATATAGGGAAAATCTTGAAAAATCTTCTTCTCTGAAACCACAAGGCTTAGGTCTTTGATATTTGGTATGAAGCTTCAGCTAGTGGACCTCTACCAAGATTGTTCAAAATATAGCCCTGAGGCCAAAAATGCCCCCGCCTCGGGGCCCTTTGGTTTTACATAGACTTATAAAGGGAAAATCTTTAAAAATTTTCTTCTGTGAAACCACAAGGCCTAGGTCTTTGATATTTGGTGTGAAATTTCATCTAGTGGATCTCTATCAAGATTGTTCAAATTATAGCCCTGGGGCCAAAAATGCCCTGCACAGAGACCTTTTGGTTTTACATTAACTTATATAGGGAAATCTTTAAAAATCTTCTTCTCTGAAACTGCAAGGCCCATGTCTTTTATATTTGGTATTGAGCTTCATCTAGTGGACAATTATAGCCTTTGTTGATATTTGGTATGAAGCTTCACCTTTTTAGACCTCCCTAAACATTATGCACATTATAACCTTGGGGTCAATAATGGCCCTCCCTAGGGCCCACTTGTTACTCTATGGATCAGGTGAGCGATCCAGGGCCATCATGGCCCTCTGGTGTTTTATATTAGGATCACTTTTTGTCTGTCATCCGTGCGTAAACATTTTCTTCAAACGACATCTTCTCCTAAACCACTGATCGGAATTTGACCAAACTTCACAGGAATGATCCTTAGGTGGTCCCCTTTAAAAGTTGTTCAAATGGTTCCGGTCTGTTGCACATATAGGTCACAGGAGCCAAAATTAGATTTTTTCACCGAAAACTTAAAAAATCTTCTTCTCTGAAACCGCAAGGCCCAGGTCTTTGATATTTGGTATGAAGCTTCATCTAGTGGACCCCTACCAAGATTGTTCAAATTATAATGCTGGAGCCAAAAATGCCCCCACCCTGGGGCCCTTTGGTTTTACATTGGCTTATATAGGAAAATCTTCAAAAATCTTCTTCACTGAAACCACAAGGCCCAGGTCTTTGATTTTTGGTATGAAGCTTCATCTAGTGGACCCCTACCAAGATTGTTCAAATTAAAGTGCTGGGGCCAAAAATGCCCCCGCCCCGGAGCCCTTTGGTTTTACATGGGCTAAAATAGGGAAAATCTTTAAAAATCTTCTTCTCTGAAACTGCAAGACCCAGGTATTTGATATGAAGCTTCATCTTGTGGACCCCTACCAAGATTGATCAAATTATAGTGCTTGGGCCAAAAATGCCCCCGCCCCGGGCCCCTTTGGTTTTACATAGGCTCATATAGGGAAAATCTTTAAAAATCTTCTCTGAAACTGCAAGGCCCAGGTCTCTGATATTTGGTGTGAAGCTTCATCTTGTTGACCTCTACCAAGATTGTTCAAATTATAGCCCTGGGGCCAAAAATGCCCTCGCTCCGGGACCCTTTGGTTTTACATCGACTTATATAGGGAAAATCGTGAAAAATCTTCTTCTCTGAAACACAAGGCCTAGGTCTTTGATATTTGGTATGAAGCTTCAGCTAGTGGACCTCTACCAAGATTGTTCAAATTATAGCCCTGGGGCCAAAAATGTCCCAGTCCTGAGACCCTTTGGTTTTACATAGACTTATATTAGGAAATCTTTAAAAATCTTCTCTGAAACTGCAAGGCCCATGTTTTTAGCTCACCGTCACGTAGTGACGAGGTGAGCTTATGGGATCACTTTTCATCCGTCGTCCGTCGTGCGTCAGTGCGTCCGTGCGTCCGTAAACAATTTCTTTAAACGACATCTCCTCCTAAACCACTGATCGTATTTTGACTAAACTTCACAGGAATGATCCTTAGGTGGTCCCCTTTCAAAGTTGTTCAAATGGTTCCGGTCTGTTGCACATCTTGGTTTTTGGGGCCAAAAATAGACTTTTTTCACCAAAAACTTAAAAAATCTTCTTCTCTGAAACCACAAGGCCCAGGTCTTTGATATTTGGTATGAAGCTTCATCTAGTGGACCCCTACCAAGATTGTTCAAATTATAGTGCTGGGGCCAAAAATGCCCCCGCTCCGGGGCCCTTTGGTTTTACAGGGGCTTATATAGGGACAATCTTTAAAAATCTTCTTCTCTGAAACCGTAAGGCCCAGGTCTTTGAAATTTGGTCTGAAGCTTCATCTTGTGGACCCCTACCAAGATTGTTCAAATTATTGTGCTGGGGCCAAAAATGCCCGCGCTCCGGGGCCCTTTGGTTTTACATGGGCTTATATAGGGAAAATCTTTAAAAATCTTCTTCTCTGAAACCGTAAGGCCCAGGTCTTTGATATTTGGTCTGAAGCTACATCTAGTGGACCCCTACCAAGATTGTTCAAATTATAGTGCTGGGGCCAAAAATGCCCCCGCCCCGGGCCCCTTTGATTTTACATGGGCTAATATAGGGAAAATCTTGAAAAATCTTCTTCTCTGAAACCACAAGGCCCAGGTCTTTGATATTTGGTATGAAGCTTCAACTAGTGGACCCCTACCAAGATTGTTCAAATTATAGTGCTGGGGCCAAAAATGCCCCCGCCCCAGGGCCCTTTGGTTTTACATGGGCTTATATAGGGAAAATCTTAAAAAATCTTCTTCTCTGAAACCGCAAGGCCCAGGTCTTTGATATTTGGTATGAAGCTTCATCTAGTGGACCCCTACCAAGATTGTTCAAATTATAGTGCTGGGGCCAAAAATGCCCCCGCCCTGGGGCCCTTTGGTTTAACATGGGCTTACATAGGGAAAATCTTTTAAAATTTTCTTCTCTGAAACCGCACGGCCCAGGTCTTTGATATTGGGTATGAAGCTTCATCTAGTGGACCCCCCACCAAGATTGTTCAAATTATAGTGCTGGGGCCAAAAATGCCCCCGCTCCGGGGCCCTTTCGTTTTACATGGGCTTATATAGGGACAATCTTTCAAAATCTTCTTCTCTGAACCGTACGGCCCAGGTCTTTGAAATTTGGTCTTAAGCTTCATCTAGTGGACCCCTACCAAGATTGTTCAAATTATAGTGCTGGGGCCAAAAATGCCCCCGCTCCGGGGCCCTTTGGTTTTACATGGGCTTATATAGGGAAAATCTTTAAAAATCTTCTTCTCTGAAACCGTAAGGCCCAGGTCTTTGATATTTGGTCTGAAGCTTCATCTAGTGGATTCTTACCAAGATTGTTCAAATTATAATGCTGGGGCCAAAAATGCCCCCGCCCTGGGCCCCTTTGATTTTACAAAGGCTAATATAGGGAAAATCTATAAAAATCTTCTTCTGAAACCGTAAGGCCCAGATCTTTGATCTTTGGTATGAAGCTTCAACTAGTGGACCCCTACCAAGATTTTTCAAATTATAGTGCTGGGGCCAAAAATGCCCCCGCTCCGGGGCCCTTTGGTTTTACATGGGCTTATATAGGGAAGATCTTTAAAAATCTTCTTCTCTGAAACCCCAAGGCCCAGGTCTTTGATATTTGGTATGAGGCTTCATGTAGTGAACCCCTGGCAAGTTTGTTCAAATTATAGTGCTGGGGCCAAAAATGCCCCCGCCCCTGGTCCCTTTGGTTTTACATTGGCTTATATAGGGAAAATCTTTAAAAATCTTCTTCTCTGAAACCGCAAGGCCCAGGTCTTTGATATTTGGTATGAAGCTTCATCTAGTGGACCCCTACCAAGATTGTTCAAATTATAGTGCTGGGGCCAAAAATGCCCCCGCTCTTGGGCCCTTTGGTTTAACATGGGCTTACATAGGGAAAACCTTTTAATATTTTCTTTTCTGAAACCGTAAGGCCCTGGTCTTTGATATTTGGTATGAAGCTTCATCTAGTGGACCCCCACCAAGATTGTTCAAATTATAGTGCTGGGGCCAAAAATGCCCCCGCTCCGGGGCCCTTGGGTTTTACATGGGCTTATATAGGGAAGATCTTTAAAAATCTTCTTCTCTGAAACCGTAAGGCCCAGGTCTTTGATATTTGGTATGAAGCTCCATCTAGTGGACCCCTACGAAGATTGTTCAAATTATAGTGCTGGGGCCAATAAATGCCCCCGCCCAGGGGCCCTTTTGTTTTACATGGGCTTATATAGGGAAAATCTTAAAAAATCTTCTTCTCTAAAGCCGCAAGGCCCAGGTCTTTGATATTTGGTATGAAGCTTCATCTAGTGGACCCCTACCAAGATTGTTCAAATTATAGTGCTGGGGCCAAAAATGCCCCTGCTCCGGGACCCTATGGTTTTACATGGGCTTACATAGGGAAAATCTTTTAAAATTTTCTTCTCTGAAACCGCAAGGCCCAGGTCTTTGATATTTGGTATGAAGCTTCACCTAGTGGACCCCTATCAAGATTGTTCAAATTATAGCCCTGGGGCCAAAAATGCCCCCCACCCCGGGGCCCTTTGATTTTACATGGGCTTATATAGGGAAAATCGTTAAAAATCTTCTTCTCTAAAACCACTAGGCCCAAGTCTTTGATATTTGGTATGTAGCTTCACCTAGTGGAACCCTACCAAGATTGTTCAAATTATAGTGCTGGGGCAAAAAATGCCCCCGCTCTTGGGCCCTTTGGTTTTACATGGGCTTATATAGCGAAAATCTTTAAAAATTTTCTTTTCTGAAACCGTAAGGCCCATGTCTTTGATATTTGGTATGAAGCTTCACCCCACAAGGCCCAGGTTCCCCCCCCCCCCCCCCCCCACGCCCCGGGGCCTTTTGGTTTTACATGGGCTTATACAGGGAAAATCTTAAAAAAACTTCTTCTCTGAAACCGCAAGGCCCAGGTCTTTAATATTTGGTATGAAGCTTCACATAGTGGACCCCAACCATGGTTGTTCAAATTAAAGCCCTTGGGTCAAAAATGCTCCCGCTCCGGGGCCCTTTGGTTTTACATAGACTTAATTATATATGGAAAATCTTGAAAAATCTTCTTCTCTGAAACCGCAAGGCCAAGGTCTTTGATATTTGGTATGAAGCTTCACCTAATGGACCCCAACCATGGTTGTTCAAATTAAAGCCCTTGGGTCAAAAATGCCCCCGCTCTGGGGCCCTTTGGTTTTACATGGGCTTATATAGGGAAAATCTTTAAAAATCTTCTTCTCTGAAACCTTAATGCCCTTGTCTTTGATATTTGGTATGAAGCTTCACCCCACAAGGCCCAGGCTCCCCCCCTCCCACCCCCCCCCCCCCCCCCCCCCCCCAGCAGGGCCTTTTGGTTTTACATGTGCTTATATAGGGAAAATCTTTAAAAATCTTCTTCTCTTAAACCTCAAGGCCCAAATCTTTGATATTTGGTATGAAGCTTCACCTAGTGGACCCCGTCCACTACCAAGGTTGTTCAAATTATAGCCCTAGGGCCAAAAATGCCCCCGCTCTGGGGCACTTTGGTTTTACATAGACTTATATATGGAAAATCTTTAAAAATCTTTTTCTCTGAAACCGCAATGCCCAGGTCTTTGATATTTGGTATGAGGCTTCATGTAGTGAACCCCTGCCAAGATTGTTCAAATTATAGTGCTGGGGCCAAAAATGCCCCCGCCCCGGGGCCCTTTGGTTTTACATGGGCTTATATAGGGAAAATCTTTAAAAATCTTCTTCTCTGAAACCACAAGGCCCAGCTCTTTGATGTTTGGTATGAAGCTTCATCTAGTGGACCCCTACCAAGATTGTTCAAATTATAGTGCTGGGGCCAAAAATGCCCCCGCCCCGGGGCCTTTTGGTTTAACATGGGCTTATATAGGGAAAATCTTTAAAAATCTTCTTCTCTGAAACTGCTAGGCCCAGGTCTTTGATATTTGGTATGAAGCTTTACCTAGTCGACCCCTGCCAAGATTGTTCATATTATAGTGCTGGGGCCAAAATGCCCCCGCTCTGGGGCCCTTTGGTTTTACATGGGCTTTTATAGGGAAAAATGTTTAAGATTTTCTACTCTGAAACTGTAAGGCCCATGTCTTTGATATTTGGTATGAAGCTTCACCCCACAAGGCCCAGGCCCTGGGACCAAAAATGCCCCCACCCGGGGCCTTTTGGTTTTACATAGACTTTTATAGGGAAAATCTTTAAAAAAATTTCTTCTCTGAAACTGTTAGGCCCATGTTTTTGATATTTGGTATGAAGCTTCACCCCACAAGGCCCAGTTACCCCCCCCCCCCCCTTATATAGGGAAAATCTTTAATAATCTTCTCTGAAACCGCAAGGCCCAGGTCTTTGATATTTGGTATGAAGCTTCATCTGGTGGACCCCTACCAATATTGTTCAAATTATAGTGCTGAGGCCAAAAATGCCCCCACCCTGGGGCCTTTTGGTTTTACATGGGCTTATAGAGGGGAAAATCTTGAAAAATCTTCTCCTCTGAAACCCCAAGGCCTAGGTCTTTGATATTTGGTATGAAGCTACATCTAGTGGACCTCTACCAAAATTGTTCAATTATAGCCCTGAGACCAAAAATGCCCCCGCCTCGGGGCCCTTTGGTTTTACATAGACTTATATAGGGAAAATCTTTAAAAATCTTCTTCTCAGAAACCTAGGTCTTTGATATTTGGTATGAAGCTTCATCTTGTGGACCTTTACCAAGATTGTTCAAATTATAGCCCTGGGGCCAAAAATGCCCCCGCTCCGGGGCCCTTTGGTATTACATAGACTTATATAGGGAAAATCTTGAAAAATCTTCTTCTTTGAAACCAGAAGGCCTAGGTCTTTGATATTTGGTATGAAGCTTCATCTAGTGTACCTCTACCAAGATTGTTCAAATTATAGCCCTGAGACCAAAAACGCCCCTGTCTCGGGGGCCCTTTGGTTTTACATAGACTTATAACTTATAGAGTCTAACTGTTGGTTTTCTTTTGCTCCAGCATTTCAGTGGTTTCTTGCTGTTGAGTCCTCACCGTTGTCTCACCTCTGTGGTTCTTTGATTATTTGTGTTCACGGAGATGTTGCACTGATGAGTTAGGAGGCCTTCATGCGGACTGAACAAATTATTTGTCTAAATCACAGGGGAAGTAAGGGTGAAGATTGTGGCCATGTAAAATAGATTTAAGCCCCCCAGTGGAAATCTTTCCACTGACCGTTCCAAGGCGGTTCTTCTGTGGCGATTTATTCATGTTGTTGTTCGTTACTTACTGTGTGTATCACTTGTGTCTTTTAATTTTGGATGGCCATATGGCCATTTTGTGGGAAAGAAACTGTCCTTATGGCCTTCTTTTGTTTAGGTTTCCATTATGGTCTGGTCGCTTAATGTTTGTATTTCTTTCCCTTTGGTGTATTTGATGGGTGGAGTAAGTTAATTGTATCGATTCCTGATCTTTGTTTTACTTCTACTTTATATAGGGAAAATCTTTAAAAATCTTCTTCTCTGAAACCACAAGGCCTAGGTCTTTGATATTTTTGTGTGAAATTTCATCTAGTGGACCTCTATCAAGATTGTTCAAATTATGGGCTATTAGCCCTGGGGCCAAAAACGCCCCCGCCCCGAGACCTTTTGGTTTTACACAGACTTAAATAGGGAAATCTTTAAAAATCTTCTTCTCTGAAACCACTAGGCCCGTGCCTTTGATATTTGGTATGGAGCTTCATCTAGTGGACCTCTACCAAGATTGTTCAAATTATAGCCCCCGACCCGGGGCCCTTTGGTTTTACATAATCTTTGAAAATTTTCTTCTCTGAAACAGCAAGGCCCAGGTCTTTGATATTTGGTGTGAAGCTTCATCTAGTGGACCTCTATCAAGATTGTTTAAATTATGGCCCTGAGGCCAAAAATGCCCCCGCTCCGGGGCCATTTGGTTTTACATAGGCTAATGTAGGGAATATCTTTAAAAAATCTTCTTCTCTGAAACCCCAAGGCCCAGGTCTTTGATATTTGGTGTATAGCTTCATCTAGTGGACCTTTGCCAAGATTGTTCAAATTATAGCCTTTGTTGATATTTGGTATGAAGCTTCACCTCTTTAGACCTCCCTCAACATTATGCACATTGTAGCCCTGGGGTCAATAATTGCCCTCCCTGAGGCCCACTTGTTACTCTATCATATGGATCAGGTGAGCGATCCAGGGCCATCATGGCCCTCTTGTTAAGTTTTTCTTCCATTATAAGTTTATTGGAGCTGATGAGCTCGGGCATGGCCAATTTTGACCCCAGGGGCAGGGTAAGCAGGATTTATGGAGCTGGCTTTTTTATGTTCCTAGATACTAAATATCTAAGTTCTGTGCTTCACAGTTTCTGAGAAGAAGATTTTTGAAGCTTTTTTTCCATTATAAGTCTATTGGAGCTAAGGGGCCCTGGGGCATGTCCCATTTGGAATCCAGGGGCATGATTAGCAGGAAATATGTAGGTGATCACTTGTCCTTGCTACATGCTAAATATCTGAGCTCAGGGCCCTGTGGTTTCAGAGAAGATTTTTTAAGCTTTTTTCCATTATGAGTCTATGGGAGCTAAGGGGCCCTGGGGTGTGGCCCATTTGGACCTGAGGGGCATGATTGGCAGGATTTATGTAGGTGACCACTTGCCATTGCTACATGCTAAATATCTAAGCTCTGGGCCCTGTGGTTTTAGAGAAGAAGATTTTTGAAGCTTTTTTCCATTATGAGTCTATGGGAGCTAAGGGGCCCCGGGGCGAGGCCAATTTGGATCCCAGGGTCATGAATGGCAGGATTTATGTAGACGATCATTGCCATTGCTACATGCTAAATACCTAAGCTCTGGGACTTATGGTTTCAGAGAAGAAGATTTTTGAAGATTTTTTTCCCCATTTCAAGTTTTTTTTTTGTGTGTGTGTGTTTTTTTGTTGTTTTTTTTATCATAAAGGCCCTGTGGTTTCAGAGAAGGAGATTTTTGAGGTTTTTCCAATTGTAAGTCTATGGAAGCTAAAGAGCCCTGGGGTGTGGCCAATTTGGATCCCAGGGGCATAACTGGCAGGATTTATGTAGGTGGCCACTTGACATTGCTACATACTAAAAATCTAACCTCTGGGCCTAATGGTTTCATAGAAGAAGATTTTTTAACTTTTTCTTCCATTATAAGTTTATTGGAGCTGATGAGCTCGGGCATGGCCAATTTTGACCCCAGGGGCAGGGCAAGCAGGATTTATGGAGCTGGCTTTTTTATGTTCCTAGATACTAAATATCTAAGTTCTGTGCTTCACAGTTTCTGAGAAAAAGATTTTTGAAGCTTTTTTTCCATTATAAGTCTATTGGAGCTAAGGGGCCCTGGGGCGTGGCCCATTTGGACTCCAGGGGCATGATTAGCAGGAAATATGTAGGTGATCACTTGTCCTTGCTACATGCTAAATATCTAAGCTCAGGGCCCTGTGGTTTCAGAGAAGATTTTTTAAGCTTTTTTCCATTATGAATCTATGGGAGCTAAGGGGCCATGGGGTGTGGCCCATTTGGACCCGAGGGGCATGATTGGCAGGATTTATGTAGGTGACCACTTGCCGTTGCTACATGCTAAATATCTAAGCTCTGGGCCCTGTAGTTTTAGAAAAGAAGATTTTTGAAGCTTTTTTCCATTATGAGTCTATGGGAGCTAAGGGGCCCCGGGGCGAGGCCAATTTGGATCCCAGGGGCATGAATGGCAGGATTTATGTAGGCGATCACTTGCCATTGCTACATGCTTAATATCTAAGCTCTGGGCCCTGTGTTTTCAGAGAAAAAGATTTTTGAAGCTTTTTTTCCATTTGGACTCTATAGGAGCTAAGGGGCCCCGGAGCGTGGCCCGTTTGGACCCAGGGGCATGATTGGCATGAATTATGTAGGTGACCACTTGCTGTTGCCACGTGCTAAATATCTAAGCTCTGGGCCCTATGGTTTCAGAGAGGGAGATTTTTGAAGCTTTTTTCCATTATGAGTCTATGGGAGCAAAGGGGCCCTGGGGCGTGGCCAATTTGGAACCCAGGGGCATGATTGGCAGGAATTATGTAGGTGACCAATTGCCATTGCTTCACGCTAAATATCTAAGCTCTGGGCCCTGTGGTTTCAGAGAAGAAGATTTTTGAAGCTTTTTTGCCCATTATGAGTCTATAGGAGCTAAGGGGCCCCGGGCGTGGCCCATTTGGACCCGAGGGGCATGAGTGGCAGGATTTATGTAGGTGACCACTTGCTATTGCTCCATGCTAAATATCTCAGCTCTGGGCCCTGTGGTTTCAGAGCAGAAGCTGTTTGAACTTTTTTCCATTATGAGTCTATAGGAGCTAAGGGGCCCCAGGGTGTGGCCCGTTTGGACCCAGGGGCATGATTGGCAGGAATTATGTAGGTGACCACTTGCCATTGTTACATGCTAAATATCTAAGCTCTGGGCCCTGTGGTTTCAGAGAAGAAGATTTTTGAAGCTTTTTTTTTTTCCATTACGAGTCTATGGGAGCTAAGGGGCCCCGGGGCATGGCCCATTTGAAACCCAGGGGCATGATTGGCAGGAATTTTATAGGTGATCACTTGCCGTTGCTACATGCTAAATATCTAGGCTCTGGGCCCTGTGGTTTCAGAGAAGAAGATTTTTGAAGCTTTTTTTTCCATTATGAGTCTATGGGAGCTAAGGGGCCCCAGGGTGTGGCCAATTTGGACCCAAGGGGCATGACTGGCAGGAATTATGTAAGTGACCACTTGCCGTTGCTACATGCTAAATATCTAAGCTCTGGGCCCTGCGGTTTCAGAGAAGAAGATTTTTTAAGCTTTTTTCAATTATGAGTCGATGGGAGCGAAGGGGCCCCGGGGCGTGGCCCATTTGGACCCCAGGGTCATGATTGGCAGGAATTATGTAGGTGACCACTTGCCGTTGCTACATGCTAAATATCTAAGCTTTGGGCCCTGTGGTTTCAGAGAAGAAGATTTTTGAAGCTTCTTTTTTCCATTATGAGTCTATGGATCCCAGGGGCATAACTGGCAGGATTTATGTAGGTGGCCACTTGACATTGCTACATACTAAAAATCTCACCTCTGGGCCTAATGGTTTCATAGAAGAAGATTTGTTAAGTTTTTCTTCCATTTTAAGTTTATTGGAGCTGATGAGCTCGGGCATGGCCAATTTTGACCCCAGGGGCAGGGTAAGCAGGATTTATGGAGCTGGCTTTTTTATGTTCCTAGATACTAAATATCTAAGTTCTGTGCTTCACAGTTTCTGAGAAGAAGATTTTTGAAACTTTTTTTCCATTATAAGTCTATTGGAGCTAAGGGGCCCTGGGGCATAGCCCATTTGGATTCCAGGGGCATGATTAGCAGGAAATATGTAGGTGATCACTTGTCCTTGCTACATGCTAAATATCTAAGCTCAGGGCCCTGTGGTTTCAGAGAAGATTTTTTAAGCTTTTTTCCATTATGAGTCTATGGGAGCTAAGGGGCCCTGGGGTGTGGCCCATTTGGACCTGAGGGGCATGATTGGCAGGATTTATGTAGGTGACCACTTGCCATTGCTACATGCTAAATATCTAAGCTCTGGGCCCTGTGGTTTTAGAGAAGAAGATTTTTGAAGCTTTTTTCCATTATGAGTCTATGGGAGCTAAGGGGCCCCGGGGCGAGGCCAATTTGGATCCCAGGGGCATGAATGGCAGGATTTATGTAGACGATCATTGCCATTGCTACATGCTAAATACCTAAGCTCTGGGACTTATGGTTTCAGAGAAGAAGATTTTTGAAGATTTTTTTCCCCATTTCAAGTTTTTTTTTGTGTGTGTGTGTTTTTTTGTTGTTTTTTTTTATCATAAAGGCCCTGTGGTTTCAGAGAAGGAGATTTTTGAAGTTTTTCCAATTGTAAGTCTATGGAAGCTAAAGAGCCCTGGGGTGTGGCCAATTTGGATCCCAGGGGCATAACTGGCAGGATTTATGTAGGTGGCCACTTGACATTGCTACATACTAAAAATCTAACCTCTGGGCCTAATGGTTTCATAGAAGAAGATTTTTTAAGTTTTTCTTCCATTATAAGTTTATTGGAGCTGATGAGCTCGGGCATGGCCAATTTTGACCCCAGGGGCAGGGCAAGCAGGATTTATGGAGCTGGCTTTTTTATGTTCCTAGATACTAAATATCTAAGTTCTGTGCTTCACAGTTTCTGAGAAGAAGATTTTTGAAGCTTTTTTTCCATTATAAGTCTATTGGAGCTAAGGGGCCCTGGGGCGTGGCCCATTTGGACCCAAGGGACATGATTAGCAGGAAATATGTAGGTGATCACTTGTCCTTGCTACATGCTAAATATCTAAGCTCAGGGCCCTGTGGTTTCAGAGAAGATTTTTTAAGCTTTTTTCCATTATGAGTCTATGGGAGCTAAGGGGCCCTGGGGTGTGGCCCATTTGAACCCGAGGGGCATGATTGGCAGGATTTATGTAGGTGACCACTTGCCATTGCTACATGTTAAATATCTAAGCTCTGGGCCCTGTGGTTTTAGAAAAGAAGATTTTTGAAGCTTTTTTCCATTATGAGTCTATGGGAGCTAAGGGGCCCCGGGGCGAGGCCAGTTTGGATCCCAGGGGCATGAATGGCAGGATTTATGTAGGCGATCACTTGCCATTGCTACATGCTTAATATCTAAGCTCTGGGCCCTGTGTTTTCAGAGAAAAAGATTTTGGAACCTTTTTTTCCATTTGGAGTCTATAGGAGCTAAGGGGCCCCGGAGCATGGCCCGTTTGGACCCCAGGGGCATGATTGGCATGAATTATGTAGGTGACCACTTGCTGTTGCCACGTGCTAAATATCTTAGCTCTGGCCCTATGGTTTCAGAGAAGTAGATTTTTGAAACTTTTTTCCATTATCAGTCTATGGGAGCAAAGGGGCCCTGGGGCGTGGCCAATTTGGAACCCAGGGGCATGATTGGCAGGAATTATGTAGGTGACCAATTGCCGTTGCTTCACGCTAAATATCTAAGCTCTGGGCCCTGTGGTTTCAGAGAAGAAGATTTTTGAAGCTTTTTTTGCCCACTATGAGTCTATAGGAGCTAAGGGGCCCCGGGCGTGGCCCATTTGGACCCGAGGGGCATGAGTGGCAGGATTTATGTAGGTGACCACTTGCCATTGCTCCATGCTAAATATCTCAGCTCTGGGCCCTGTGGTTTCAGAGCAGAAGCTGTTTGAACTTTTTTCCATTATGAGTCTATAGGAGCTAAGGGGCCCCAGGGTGTGGCCCGTTTGGACCCAGGGGCATGATTGGCAGGAATTATGTAGGTGACCACTTGCCATTGCTACATGCTAAATATCTAAGCTCTGGGCCCTGTGGTTTCAGAGAAGAACATTTTTGAAGCTTTTTTTTTTCCATTACGAGTCTATGGGAGCTAAGGGGCCCTGGGGCATGGCCCATTTGAAACCCAGGGGCATGATTGGCAGGAATTTTATAGGTGATCACTTGCCGTTGCTACATGCTAAATATCTAGGCTCTGGGCCCTGTGGTTTCAGAGAAGAAGATTTTTGAAGCTTTTTTTTTCCATTATGAGTCTATGGGAGCTAAGGGGCCCCAGGGTGTGGCCAATTTGGACCCCAGGGGCATGACTGGCAGGAATTATGTAGGTGACCACTTGCCATTGCTACATGCTAAATATCTAAGCTCTGGGCCCTGTGGTTTCAGAGAAGAAGATTTTTTAAGCTTTTTTCAATTATGAGTCTATGGGAGCGAAGGGGCCCCGGGGCGTGGCCCATTTGGACCCCAGGGGCATGATTGGCCGGAATTATGTAGGTGACCATTTGCCGCTGCTACATGCTAAATATCTAAGCTCTGGGCCCTGTGGTTTCAGAGAAGAAGATTTTTGAAGCTTTTTTTTCCATTATGAGACTTTGGGAGCTAAGGGGCCCAGGGATGTGGCCAATTTGGACCCCAGGGGCATGATTGGCAGGAATTATGTAGGTGACCACTTGCCGTTGCTACATGCTAAATACCTAAGCTCTGGGCCCTACGGTTTCAGAAAAGAAGATTTTTGAAGTTTTTCCCATTGTAAGTCTATGGGAGCTATATGTTGCCATGGCAACCAGAATTTCAATCTGATCAGCCCAAAAACCTTATGCAGCCTTTCCCTCTACCTGATGATGCTTCTCATGTAATTTGATCAAGATTGACCATTGGGCATTAGAGATATATTTATTTGAAATTGTTTATGGATGCACTGATGCACGGACGGACGCACGGACGACGGACAAAAAGTGATCACAAAAGCTCACCTCGTCACTACGTGACAGGTGAGCTAAAAACAGTACACACCACCTTTTGATGTGAGAGACCATCTATAGCAAATGTTGCATGGTCAGAGCCTTCAGTGTAAAACAGGCTGGCAAACACTTTAGACACAGATCAGAATCAGAATTGTTACTGGTGACATGTCAAATGACATTCATACACCAGGAGATCAGGGTCCAATTGTTCAAAACTAATGTCATTAGCTAACAAATCGTTAAAAGTTTGATCAGTTAATATGGCAAATATACTAATATTTTTGTTGAAAAAATGTGAGTAGTTTTTGCATATGCAAAAGCTACTCACATTTTTTCAGCAAAAATACCAAAATTTTAGACATTGTACTTGCTAGGACAGTTAACATTATGACCACTAACGAGCTTGTTAAGCTAATAATGCTTTGAACAACTGGCCCAAGGAATTTATCGATTAAACAAAAGTCTCTATTCATGCCTTTTTCCTAGCCTACACTCGTCTTCAGTCAACGCACCAGTGCTGTCTGTATGTTGAGTTCTACTCTCCCTGTATCGATGCCATACTGTTGAGCTGTTTTATCACAGATTCACTTCATGTGCAATATTTTTGAAAGGGATGTCATTTTCACATTTGCACGAGTGGGAAGTCCTATAAATCTTTACAACACTGGTAATAAGTTTTAGGTATAGTTTTGTCCCTTGCAACAATTCTTCTATATGTTTGGGTTTTAACTGCCCAGTCAACACTAATATTCAGGTCATGTTGCTAAACCACAATTTTCCTGAGCAGGGGTATACATGAGCAATTATTCAGTACAGTAGACATGCTTTTGCCAGAATCTGACGGAAGGTCCTTCTTAAATCAACAGAAGGGAGAGTATGACAGTAGAAAATATTTCACTATCAATCACTATGAAAGAATGGTGCTAACCCAGAGGGGATCAAGCCTGGATCTCTCAATCATATGTACGATGTGTAATGTCAAAAGATTACAGAAAATAGAAGGATAAAAAATGTTGCATGATTAAAAGAATCTCAAACTCGTCATTTCATATGAAATTTATTATACAAAACTCTGTGAAGTCTCGTTTCATAAATTTTGTATCAAATGATCTATTGTAAGAGTGTGTCTCGAGTTTTACATCTTACCAACAGCTAAGGTCATATGGAGACGGGTCCTCGGTTTAAAGACTCATCCGAAAGTCTGGAGAAGTCCTGGATCGATCCTGCGACCCCTGGTTTACAAGGCGAGTAGCATAACCACTACACCAAGGAGGCTTCTAATCTATTATAAGAGATCCTCTATGAATAAACAACAAAGATCAATAAGAAGGAATGAATGTTTTATTGAACTTACAATAAACAAATGATGGTGAAATGTATATATCAAGGTGAAGGTGACAAAGCTGCATTCCAAGTATGTAAGCTAAATACAAAGTTTCATAAAGATATCCGAGTCATTACAGACAAACTGGTGCTTAACCCTTGTCCTGCTGAATATTTATGTATGCCACACCATCTACCGATTATCAACCAATCCGATTACTTGATGCAAATTATTGCAACAAATTCACAATCTGAATGGCAAACAATGTAGATCCTGATCAGATGGCTTCGTCAGAAGCCATCTGATCTGGATCTACATTGTTTCAAAGACAAGGCATATCCGGGATTAGCAGGACAAGGGTTAAATCATCCCACTGACAATGGCTTACATAGGCATATGACATGTAATTTTTACACCTATTACGCATGTGCTTAACTCATAAAATGTCAACCACAACAACTGTTGTCTGCTTTGTCATCTGCAGGTTCCTTTAAAAGTCATTTTTGCAAACAGTGTGGGCCCAGATCAGACTGCTCCTGTAGGAGCAGTCTGATCTGGGTCCACACTGTTTGACTGTATGAAAAAATATGTTTAAAAAGTTTGCAAGATGAAGCAGCAGACGACATAAACAGACTACATATTTCATGTAAACTATTTGCAATAAACAGAAATCACCTGAAAAGTAACAATAATTTCCATGTATATATTATATGGGCTGCTCTAGAAGGGGCTGCTCTGGGAGGGGAGGGGCTGCTCTATATGGAAAGAATTTGCTCCCTCCGGAGCAAATTCTTTCCGTTAACCAATTGTATACTAATGGACTCTTCCATTGCTATATGTTGGACAAGTCCATTTGTCATATAAGGGGTGTCCGGCCTATTTTTTTGTTTTTATTCTATTTTTTACAGAAAATTCCATTAGCAAACAGTGTAGGCCCTGATCAGACGCCGCGTTCTGTGGCATCTGATCTTGGCCTGCACTGTTTGCCAAGGTACCCCTTTTGGGGTTTCCAGCATACAACGGATTAAGAGTGGCCCCTGATTTTACATAAATTTTCCTTGTGCAAAATAATATTTTTGTTCTGATTATGCCACTGGCTTTCAATTTTTGTCGCACCTGCTATAAGCATGGCGCGATATAGGCGCCCGGTTTTCCGTCCGTCCGTTTGTCAAGGGGTCAACATTTGCGACCACCCTAGCATTCACCCTGAGGTTCAAGTTTATTTCTCAAGAACTATAAGAGCTTCATTAATGATACTTGGTACAAACTTGTATCTGGGGATGATAACTTACATGCAAGCATCCATGTTTGACCTTGACCTACATTTCATGGTTCACTGACTTTGTAAAATATTACGACCACCCTAGCGTTCACCCTAATGGTCAAGTTTATTTCTCAAGAATTATTAGAGCTTAATGATACTTAGTACAAGCTTGCATTTAAGAATGGAAACTTTTGTGCAAGCATCAATGTTTGACCTTGACCTATATATCATGGTTGGGTGACTTTGCGCCCCCACAGGCGCGACATAGCCTTCGGCGGAATTCTTGTTTTTTCTTATTTTTCAGAGAAAATAAGGCATGACATTACATGAGAATCATCAGCTAGACGAAACAATCCATATGAAAAGTAAACCTTTATTTTCTCTGATAAATAAAAATGCAATGTCTGTCATCTGCTCTGCAGTTTTGTGTGGGTGTTAACCCTTATCTTGCTGAATATTCAGATAAGCCACACCCATTTCTGCCTATCAACCAATCAAAATACTTGATGTAATTGATTCCTACAAATTCATAAATTAAATGTCAAACAGTGCAGATCCTGATCAGATGGCTTCTGAAGATCAGATGGCTTCTTCAGAAGCCATCTGATCTGGATCTACACTGTTTCCAAAGGTATGGTTTGTTGTGAACAGCATGATAAGAGTTAAAAGGCTAAAGTCTCACATGTAAACAAAATTGATTCATGTCCTCCTGGTTTAGATCTAAAATATTCATATCAATAACATTGTGCACAACAGGAGCCAGGATACAATTAAAGCACCTAGCCCACATCATATTGGTCAAGTACAGCAATAACAGGGAATAGCAATACCTAAAGAACAAATGCTAAAAATAGCTCTCCTGTTATTCCTAAAGTCCTAAAAATGGACCAGGCTGCGGGTGTTATGCCTTCCTGCTGAATGCTTTGCTGTGCCGTGGGATCACATATCACACCATAATTACCATAAACATTCGGACACAAAAACTCATAAAAAATCAGCCTGAGCAAACAGTGTAGACCCAGATCATACTGAGTCTGATCAGGGACTACACTGTTTGTCACTGTGCACAAGGCTTAATTTAACACCAAAATATATAACAAATAATTTATGATTAAGTCTCATTCAAAAGTGCCCCAATATTTAACCCTTATCCAGCCCCTACCTTTGCAAAGCGTGTAGATCCAGATCAGATGGCTTCTGATCAATTGTTCAAAACTGTTCAAAAGTGGTCTTTAGAAGCAGAAGTCATAAAGGTGGTCTCTTATAAGATGACACTGGGTGTAGAAAACACAAAGAAAGAATAACTAACCTTTTCAATAAGCTTTTAAAAGCAGATTAATTTTAGGTGTTCTTAATAGTGGAATTTTACAGTATACAGTCGAACTTCAATGGCTCAAACACATTAGGGACCTCGAAAATCTGTTCGAGACAGGGGTAGTTCAAGCCACTGATGTTACTGTCAGGAGGCATAACGAGATACTTTTAGACGTCTTTTCGGTGTTCTATAATGAAAATGCATGCTATGTGTACTCATTAGAATCGCCTCATCGACACATCCATGGTAAACGAGCCATCGAAGTTCTACTATATTAAGTAATTTGATAGTCAACAATGGTGTGGCTAAATTGATCTATTCAGCAGGATAGGGATTAAGTATATTCGGTAGCCTACAAATGTATAGTACAAAACAAGAGTTCTGCTGAAAGCCGAAGTCACGACTGTTGGGGCCAAATCTGAGTTGAACATTAGGGTCAACACTAGGGCTGACTCAAATGTTGATAGCCAGATGAACAAATTAATAAGCAGATGGAAAACACCAGGGCCCAGTTGTTCAAAGCATCGTTAGCTTAATGAGCTCGTTAGTGGTCATATTGTTAACTGTTCTTGCAAGTTTAATATATAATTTTTGGGTATTTTTGCTGAAAAAATGTGAGCAGCTTTTGCTTCTGCAAAGGCTGCTCACATTTTTTTCAGCAAAAATATTAGCATATTTGCCACAATAAATGATCAAAGTTTTAACGATATGTTAACTAACGACGTCGTTAGTTTTAAACAACTGGCCCCTGATCCCTATATCAGCCACATGACAATATTTTCTAAGTCTGTATAACAATGGCTCACTGAGTAACTAAATTCTTTTAATATTACTTCTGTTTACTAAATTCATTTTACTTCAAGCCAAGTTTGCCCCCGCCCATCAGAGCTTGGGGAAATAGGCTGGGCTGCATCACACTGAGCAGAAACTGACCACACATGAGTACTGGTAAACAGCTTAGAAGGAGTAAGCCTGCTCAGGCAAAGAGGTTTGAGTCAGACCCTCCAATGCAAATAAGATTTTGGTTTCAATGGGTGGCAGGGCTCGAGATGTCATTTCATCTCAATGTCGGGTAAAAGTCCCACAAAATTGGAAGCAGCATCTCCAAAATGATCTAAATAGTGTCGATGGGGATGTTAAACCTCAATTCTAAATAACTACAAGCCAAGCACACCATATTTTTCCACAAATGAACATTGACTTTTTTTTCTCGACAAGTACATGGCAACATGCATAATATGGTAGCAGTCAGTGGGTATATAAGTAACTTAAATGTAAACATATCAAATAAAGAAACGAATAAAAAGTTGGTTTATTGTGTTTTTTTTATGCACGCTGAACTTCAAATTGCATCTTCGCTGCACGTTTTAAGAAGCCCTTAAATTGCCATCAAAACTTTTAGAGCAGACTGTAATTTTATTGTTTAAATTATTTTTTTCGAGAAAATATGGCTTGACATTACATGTAATGTCAAGCCTTATTTTCTCGAAAAATGTCAAACCTTACTTTCTTGGAAAAGAAAAAAATATATTTGAAAATTATGTCTGCAAATGCCATGATTGACAGGTTAAGGTGTAAAATACCGGTAAATAACATAAATCTACATTCTGAGTATAAAATACAATATCTGAAATTTAAGGAACAAAATATATATATCAATAAATGTGAAAAGGAAATGTTTAGAAAAATGAGATAAAATTATATAAAATGTAACATGTCATAGGGAACAATTTATATAACATGATAAATGTGGAGTCCTAACACATAACTACATGTTTTTACTCTGGGAATAATGGAAGCTGCACAGTGACCGCTCATCGAAAAATGACATTTGCCCAAAGTAGTAAAACGTCATTATGTTGCATAAATACAGCTGACGTTGTCTACATGTATGCCTCCTGGGCTTTTGAATATGGCAGAAGAGATCACGTGAACTCAATTATTATATATTTATTAATTTTCTGTTTGTATTCAACAGAGGAGCTTACTTCTCCAAAATGGCTACTTTTCTGATGAAAATCTGTGATATCTTTCTCATTATAATGTGGACATAGGTTCTAACGAGTACCCACAACCTATGTCTTGGAGCAGACATCAGATTAATAATGTATACCCCCTTGAATCCCAGTTTTCTCTATGTAAAGTGGGGTTTAGGGAGGTGTTCATTACATAGTCTGCCTCGGCGAGGCAGCTCTAACGAGTACCCAGGATCTAGGTTTTAGAGCAGAAAGTGGGGAATTTATATAGGCGTGTTTTTGTGATGAGTACAAACTTTTCCAAGACCTAAGTAACAAGGATGAATATCTATAGAAAACTTCAACTCGTAAGCATTACTGTCGTCTGCTTCGTCCGTCGTCTGCTGGTAATTTTGAAAGTCATTTTTGCAAACAGTGTGGGCCCAGAACAGCTCCTGTAGGAGCAGTCTGATCTAGGTCCACACAGTTTGCCTGTATGCAAAAATATGTTTGCAATGTTTACAGGAAGATACAGCAGACGACATTTTCAAATGCCAGAGTTTCATGGCATTTTAAGGGTTGTTACACTTAGCCCTGGTATGGAAAAATGAAAAAAAAAATATGCAACAGGTTGATAATAAAGACAAGCAGCCAAACACATGACCACAACATTGTATGAAAGCTGTGCAAAAACATGTATTTATCATAAGAAGCTGCAATTCAACAATGTATGATCAAAATACAGTGGGCGCTTAAAACACATTACCTCTTTATAACACTATTGTTGGGGCCCAAAGGAGAAACCATGTTAGTTACAACCTCTTTATATCACTATTGTTTGGGTCCAAATCCAGAACCCATTTCAGCTGTGTTAGTGAAAGAGTTGTGTATTTGTTTGTTTGATTTGAGGTTTAACGTCCCCGTCAACACTGTAAAGGTCATTTTGGAGACGTTGCTTCCAATTTTGTGGGACTTTTACCCGACATTGAGATGAAATGACATCTCAAGCCCTGTCACCAATGAAACCAATAGGGTTTATTAGCATGGACTGTCCGCCTTGACCACGGTTCCTGGACAGGCTTAGATCCGCTAAGCGTTTTACCAGTACTAGTGTGCGGGCCGGATTCAGCTCTGTGGAAGCATTATGCAGCCCATATATTTCTTAAAGCCCCTATGGGCGGGGGCCGGTGTGTAAAAAGAGTTGTGTAATACCCAAACGAAAATATATAGATTATACAGAAAAATGACCATAAATGGTCATTTTTCTGTATTATCTTTATATTTTTGGTATCCATGTTTAATCTATTTAGCCTATAATTTTTGGGATCAATCCATCAAGATAACCAGTCCGTGAAATGTAATCCTCTAAACGCCACTTTATATAGAGAAAAATGGGGTTTATGGGGGTAAACATTATTTTCTTTATTTCTGCTCCAAGAGGTAGGTTCTGGGTACTCCTTAGAACCGCCTCAATGAGGCAGTTCTAACTAGCACCCTCAACCTATGTTTGGAGTTAAAGTAAGAAAAATATCACAAATTTTCATCAGATAAATGTCCGCTTTTGAGATACGGTAAGACAAAAAGCACTATGCCTCAAGGATGTGTTATCGTAATGTTTAGACCCTGTTATATATCCAAACTTGTGTTATAATGAAATGTGTTATAAAGAGGCTACATGATAACATGTCCACCTGAAATAATGGCGTCCAACATGGTGTCAGAAATGATAAATATTAGGTAAAAATTGTAACATTTTTCTTATTTCTGCTTTCAACATAGATTGTGGGTGATCGTTAGAACCGTCTCTTTGAGGCGTTCTAACAAGTACCCACAATCTATGTTTTTGAGCAAAAATTGGGCAGATAATTTTAACCACCGTAAACCCAACTTTTCTCTATATAAAGCAGGATTTAGAGGGGTCAAGGACTTTTTAACATGATGTCAACACAGCTCATTAAAATTTCTAAATTGGTCTCTCAACATTTGTCTGAAAACGGTGAAGGCTAGGGTAGGGGGATTTAAGAAAACATCAATTTTTACATCACAGATTTTGGCTTATTTAGAGCTCTATTTGATCAAAAAACATTCTTGACTGTAATGACATTATATACAAAAACAACACACAACAGCAACATAGTGAGCTTATCTCAGATTCTGCATAAAACTTGAACAATTAAGGTGAAGACAATGGACATAATATAAATGAATGACATTACAGACAGCCATCACTTCAAAATGTGGTTGAAACATCCTTGTGAGATAATCATCAATCATCATGTGGTTGACACACCCATGTGAGATAATCATCAATTGTCATGTGGTTGACACACTCATGTGAGATAATCATCATCATCATGTGGTTGACACACCTTTGTGAGATAATCATCAATCATCATGTGGTTGACACACCCATTTGAGATAATAATCATCATGTGGTTGACACACCCATGCAAGATAATCATCAATCATCATGTGGTTGACACACCCATGTGAGATAATCATCAATTGTCATGTGGTTGACACACTCATGTGAGATAATCATCATCATCATGTGGTTGACACACCTTTGTGAGATAATCATCAATCATCATGTGGTTGACACACCCATGTGAGATTATCATCATGTGGTTGACACACCCATGTGAGATAATCATCATCATCATCATTTGGTCAACACTTCCATAGAGATATCTTATCTTGCATGACACTAAAAATGACAATTTTTTGTTGAAAACTGATTTTTTTCCTTTTTTTTGTCCACAAATAGACTGTGGGTGCTCATTAGAACTGCCTCTTTCAGGATGTTCGGAAGAGTACCTGTAACCTTTACTTTGGAACAGAAATAAGAAAATTGATGATTATCCCCTTTTGTAAATACCATTTTCTCCTACATAAAGTTGGATTCTCCAGGGTGTTCATGGCACAAACTTGAGGTAATGGCTCTTAACCCTTGTCCTGCTGAATAGATTAATTTCGACACACCCATTTCTGACTTTAAACCAATCAAATCACTTGATATAATGTATCAATTCAAATTTGCAAACTAAGGGACAAATGGTGTAGAACCTCATCAGATGGCCATCTGATCTGGTTCTACACTGTTTGCAAAGGCAGGGGCCATCATGGATCAGCAGGACAAGGGTTAAGCTATTATTAGTAACAATGCAGGCAGCTCATAACAATGAAAACATGTACACATACTGACAAAAACAGAACAATTCGCTACGGAATATAATGACTGATAATTAAGTCAGAATATAATGATTGGTAAGTAGTCAGAACCAAGATATCTTAATATTTCCCAAATGTCAGAGGAGGCGAGCATCACTTTTATTTGTCTCCATTTGACCCTTAAGATGCGGAGAAAAACTACATCTGAAAATGTCGTCTGCAGATTTTTTTTTTTTTGCAAACATTTTAAAAAAATACTTTTGCGTACAGGCAAACAGTGTGGACCTAAATCAGACTGCTCCTAGAGGAGCAGTCTGATTTGGGTCCACACTGTTTACAAAATGACTTTTGAAGTATCCAGCAGATTGCAATGCAGACGACAACTGTTGTGATTGGCATCTTATGGGTTAAAACCTATGTTGTGTGTACTTGTTAGAACTGTGTCCATAGATGAAGCCAAAGAGTATCCACAATGTATGACCCAAATCACCACAAAGCCCACAGGGCCTCCAGAGCCAATGTCTGCCTATACACCAGTATAGGGATCACCCATTGTTTTTCAGGCATTAACATTTGCCAGGCCCCAAAGCTGTTTGAGCACGAGGCCGCTGAGTCTGATGTCCAAATGTCTTCTGAGGGACCTGGCAAATGTTATTGCAATGAAATAACCAATGGAAGATCATTATCCTTATATAACTTACGATTCCAATCGCAAACTGTGACAAAAACGCCATCAAAACTGCTTATATCAACTCTTCAAATGTGACCGTGAAACCAACATAGTTAACCCTTATCTTGATGTTCACGACAACCCCTATCTTTGCAAACAGTGTAGATCCAGATCAGATGGCTTCTGAAGAAGCCATCTGATCAGGATCCACACTGTTTGGCATTCAGTTTATGAATTTGTAGGAATAAATTACATCAAGTAATTTGATTGGTTGATAGACAGAAATGGGTGTGGCTTAAATGAATATTCAGAAAGATAAGGGTTAAGAACATCTCTAACAATAATGATGTCAGTTTTGCAATGACATCAGTTCTGCAATGACGTTCTGAAGTCAGTATAAAATTTTTAAATCTATGTTCAGGGTGACAACAATGTGTCACCCAGTGTAACATCAAAATGACAAAAAATGGTTTTCTAATAATGTGACTCGTACAGTTTCACAAAGAAACAAGACAATTTAATGATTTTGAATGTGTAAATTTCTTGGAAAGCAAGATTAATTGGTATATTTTCTTGTGTGCATGGTAAAACCGCTAGGAAAAATTAATTTGGCCAAATTGTCCTACCAAAAAATTCTGGCTGGCCAAATTGTCCTAGACCAAATCATCATGGCCAAATCGTCCGCTGCTTATACAGTGAAACTTCGTACACCGATAACTCATTTACCACAGCTATTTCGAACTTGTTCTTGAATCCTTAGAAAAAAAGCAATCATCACGAAAAAACATTGATATAATTTTGACCCCCTTGAACCCCACTTTTATATAGTAAAACTAGGGTTTACAGGGGTAAACCCCATTTTTTTTATTTCTGCTATAAAATATAGGTTGTGGGAACTCGTTTGAACCGCCTCGATGAGGCGGTTCTAACGGGTACCCACAATCTATATTTTGAGCAGAAATAAGAAAAATATCACATTTTTTCATCTTAAAATTTTCATTTTTTCTGCGATAAAGGTTACAATGTATTTGTATAGGCGTGTTTTCGTAATGACCTGCAGACACAGGTATTATCATTTTGGGATAATTTCTTATTTCATTTTGAAAATGTATGTTATGTGTACTCATTAGAATCGCCTCGATAGATCGCCTCGATGAGGCGATTCTAATGAGTACACACAACATACATTTATTTCCAAGGTAATCAAAACGATATCTCCACAATACTTCCTGACCTGGCTCTATGATTATCCCTCAGTGGCTCAAACTACCCCTGTCTCAAATAACGCTCATGGTCCCAAAGGTTTACGAGCCACTGACGTTGGACTGTACATTACCAAAACACGCCTATACAAATACATTGTAAATTTTACCCCCGAAAAATGAAAAATTTTCAGATGAAAAATTGTGATATTTTCATATTCCTGCTCAAAACATAGATTGTGGATACTTGTTAGAACTGCCTCGGTTCTAACGAGTACCCACAATCTATGTTTTTGAGCAGAAATAAGAAAACCAGTTTTGCTATATAAAAGTGGGGTTTAAGGGGTCAAAATTATATACAGTCGAGTCCAGTAACATTGCGAGGCTGTTTACTTTGCGCAACCTGCATTCACATTTTCAGTAACTTTAACCCTCACAATTTCTACCGCCACTACCTGTGCATCTGCATTAAATTTTAACTTAACCTTGAAAACATGGAGTTGCACTTGCAGATGTGACACATTCGCGGAATTTTTCAAATTTGCCAAAATATGAAAAGACCGAAAATTTCCAAACCCAAGACTGAGTTTAAAAATAGGCAAAGGGACAAATGTTTTGTATCTAAATTTACTGCATATTACAACATTGCAGAATATCTAATGAACAACTTGTTACAGTCAACATTCGTGTTCAACAAGCACAAAACACTTACTGTGCGCAATGTTGGGCGACAAAATTGGTAATCAAATTTCAAGGGGTATCCCTTTTCATAGAATTATATCTCCCGCCAGTTAAAAATTCAGAGGCCAATTTCTATTGCAGCAAGTAGATAAGGAAGTGCTGCAATCGTTCTGATTGTGATTGTTTGAAAGGTGGCTTTAACAAAGTCACACGAATGTATCAAAACCTTATGTGCGCAATGTTACCGGACTGCATCGTAGGTATGTTTTCGTGTTTTCGCTCACATACAGACAATTTTATAAGTCTTCAATTCAGATGATATTTATTAAAGCCAGATCAACAATTTTCCCTTCCCAAACAGACAGACAATCAATATTACTGAAATTTGATAAATGTTTAAGGAATGGCAGTGTACAATTTCGTTTATCAAATGACACAAACAAAATCACGTTCTGTCACCTCGATGCCGCTGTAACAACATTTTATGGACGTAATATCCCATTAAGTTTTATAAACCATGGTAATATGATTATGTAATAACATTAGGACTCAATTTAGAGCCAAAGTCCTGAGACAATAGGATGTGATATACTACTGTAATGATCCTAAGTATTGGGACAGACAGGCCTATGCAAACAGTGCAGACCCAGATCAGACTGCTCCCGAAGGGGTCTACACTGTTTGCCATTCGGTCTCTACTTTTTGGACTCCTAGCTCAATCAGAAACAAACCTGTTAGAGTTTTAGGAGAACTACAGCAAGTCCTCAAGGTGTCTGAATTTTTAGGAGTTTTACAGTATTGTATGTTAGCACAAAGTTCAGTCAAGCTTCCATGGGACCATGAAAAATTGTTTAGAAGCATGATTGGGACATCTTTTTGATTTTCTTAACCCT
Source organism: Lucinisca nassula (assembly GCA_963580285.1). NCBI lineage: Eukaryota > Metazoa > Mollusca > Bivalvia > Lucinida > Lucinidae > Lucinisca > Lucinisca nassula. Next base: position 60,519,702 of record OY757014.1, read on the forward strand.
TGACCTGCTGAGTATTTAAATATGCCACACCCTCCACTGACTATCAACCAATCAGATTTCTTGATGCAAACCATTGCAACAATTCATAAACTGAATGATAAACAATGAAGATCCTGATCAGATGGCTTCTTCAGAAGCCATCTGATCTGGATCTAAATTATTTGAAAGATGAGATTATCCAGGCTCAGCAGAAAAAGGGTTAAAAATAAAGGTATGTTTTGTGTAGTGTACTCATTAAAATCACCTCAGTGAGGCTTTTCTAATGATTACATACAAGATACATTTTAGAATTAAACAAGGAAATTCTCAATACCTTAAAATATGAAAAAATTATTATGAGCCATCTCATCAGGATCTACACTTTTGTTACAGGTATCTTATTTGTTCTACAGGGTTGAAAGGGCTAAGTCAAATGCGTGCATGATGACTGATCCAGGTTTTCCATGATCAATTAAGGTATCTGTATAGGTCTACAGGAGTGAAAGGGCTCAGGCAAATGAGTGCATGATAACTGATCTTGGTTTTCCATGATTAATTAAGGTATTTATAGATTGGTCTACAGGAATGAAAGGGTCAAGGCAAGTGAGTACATTGTAACTGATCCTGGTTTTCCATGATTAATTAAGGTATATCTATATTGGTCTACAGGAATGAAAGGGTTAAAGCAAATGAGTACATTGTAACTGATCCTGGTTTTCCATGATTAATTAAGGTATATCTATATTGGTCTACAGGAATGAAAGGGTTAAAGCAAATGAGTACATTGTAACTGATCCTGGTTTTCCATGATTAATTAAGGTATATCTATATTGGTCTACAGGAATGAAAGGGTTAAAGCAAATGAGTACATTGTAACTGATCATGGTTTTCCATGATTAATTAACCCTTATCTTGCTGAATATTCATCTAAGCCACACCCATATCTGTCTATCAACCAATCAAATTACTTGATGTAATTTATTGCTACAAATTCAAAAACGGAATGCCAAACAGTGTACATCCTGATCAGATGGCTTCTTCAGAAGCCATCTGATCTGGATCTACACTGTTTGCATAGACAGGGGTTGTCGTGAACAGCAAGATAAGGGTTAAGGTATCTATAGATTGGTCTACAGGAATGAAAGGGTCAAGGCAAATGAGTACATGGTAACTGATCATGGTTTTCCATGATTGAGTATCTGTATTGGTTTACAGGACTGAAAGGCTTTAAGGCAAATGAGAATATAACTGATCATGGTTTTCCATGATTAATTAAGGTATCTATTGATTGGTGTACAGGAATGAAAGGGTCAAGGCAAATGAGTACATATCATGTAATTGATCATGGTTTTCCATGATTGATTAGCATATCTGTATTGGTTTACAGGACTGAAAGGCTTTAAGGCAAATGAGTATATAACTGATCATGGTTTTCCATGATCGATTAAGGTATCTATACTAGTCAACAGGATTGAAAGTCCTAAGGCATATAATTACACAACTGATCATGTTTTAATGCTCGATTAAAGTATCTGTATTGGTCTACATGACTGAAAGGGCTATTATGCAAATGAGTACATGATAACTCATTATGTTTCTTCCATGATCGATTAAGGTATCTATTTTGGTCTACAGGACTGTAAGGATTAAGGCAAATTGGTATATAACCGACCCATGATCGATCAAATGCTTATCTCTATAATTATCATTGCATGCTCTTTTTATACTGTGGTTACGATCTGGCCCCAGTCGTTAGTTAACGTATCGTTAAAACTTTGATCATTAAATATGGCAAATATGCTAGTATTTTTGCTGAAAAAATGTGAGCAGCTTTTGCATATGCAAAAGCTGCTCACATTTTATCAGCAAAAATAACAATATTAAACTTGCTAAAACAGTTAACAATATGACCATTAACGAGCTCGTTAAGATAACGATGCTTTGAACAACTGGGCCCTGGTGGCCAATTCAAAATGTGTAGATTTTACAGATTTTGTTTGATTTGAGGTTTAACGTCCCCGTCAACACTGTAAAAGGTCATTTTGGAGACGTTGCTTCCAATTTTGTGGGACTTTTACCCAACATTGAGACGAAATGACATCTCAAGCCCTGTCGACCAATGAAACCAATAGGGTTTACTAGCATGGACGGTCCGCCTCGCACCGCGGTTCCTGGACAGGCTTAGATCCTCTAAGCGGTTTACCAGTACTAGTGTGCGGGCCAGATTCAGCTCTGCGTGGAAGCATCATGCAGCCCATATATTTCTTCAAGCCCCTAAGGGCGGGGGCTGAGATTATACAGAACAAGATGTGTTTGTGAAACATGAACATGTCTCCAGGCCAAGGTCAATTCAGTCTTTAAAGTAGGTCACAGGTCAAGGTGTAAGTCACAGGTCACAATTTTTGGTATAAGTGGTAAGCCCTTGTCACAAGAAACCTACATGCCAAATATGAAGGCTCTATCTGAAACGGTTCAAAAGTAATGACCAATGTTAGAGTTATCTAACCAACAAACAAACCAACAAGCAGACGGGTCAAAAACAATATTCCCGACTGTTGCTACCGGTATGGTCATAAAATCTTTATATATTGCCAACAAGCCTCCAGTTCTAGTTACTCCCAAGTCATATAATGAGGAACACCACTGTATATACTTCTAGCACTTTCACTGATTATCCCATAAAATTCCAATCACGACAATTGTTGTCTGCTTTGCCGTCTGCTTGTAACCTTAAAAGTATTTTTTGCAAACAGTGTAGGCCCAGATCAGACTGCTCCTTATTGCAAACAGTGTAGGCCCTCTAGGATCAGTCTGATCTGGGCCCACACTGTTTGCCAGTATGCAGAAATATTTTTTTAAGTTTGCAAGAAGATTGAGCAGACGACATAAGCAGACGACATTTTCAGATAGCTTAAGGGTTAATGTTTATGATCTACCACAATTTTTTTTATGTTTAATTCAAAACAGAAGGAATTACTTTATTAAATAATAATTATCAAGACTTCATGGGATAAAAAGACTCCTATTTTGTAACTCCACTATATACCATAAAAGTACATGCAGTCTGGTAGAACTAAATTTCTTTTTGCACGAAATCCCAAATATGATTGGGCAATTTTCACTACAACTGCCACTAGCACTGAAATCTGTTCTGGAATGTTCCAAGTCAATGTTCAAATTGTTTGTCCCCACAAAAAAAAAAAAACATTTCTTTTGATGATAAATCAATTATTTGAGTCATTTACCCACTTCAAAAACAATAACAAATTATTTCTTGATGATAAAGATTTTGTAGCCATAATAATTAACCCAAAAATGTGTCTTCTTAAACAGAAAAAATCCATTCAATTTGAATTTTTTGTATACCATACTAAATATTAGGACATAAAAAAGTCACAAAAACAAGCTTGAGCAAATAGTGTAGATCAGAATGGCAAAGGAGAGTCTGATCTGGGTCTATAATGTTTGCCACTGAACAAAACAGGCATTGCAATTAATAATTTGTGATACAAAAAAAGTCCATTAATTAATAAGTGTCCAAATTCTATTGATTCTATTTGGTATACTGCAATTATAGCTAAATTTACCGACCGCATTCCCAAAGTTTCTTCCCAAATAAGAGGTATTGTTAATCCATAAAATGCCAATCACGACAACTGTTGTCTGCTTTGTCGTCTGCTGAGTATACTTTAAAAGTCATTGTTGCAAACAATGTGGACACAAATCAGACTGAAAAGTTTGCAAAAAGATTCAGCAGACGAAATAAGCAGACAGCATTTTCAGATGTAGTTTTTCTCAGTGTCGTTTTTCCCTGAACTACATAGGCACAAGTGATTTCCCCCAAAAAGCGATAAAATCACTGGTAAATGCGGTATCCACTGAGCCACAACACAGCCTTCCGGGAGAAGCTTGCCGGAACTGACTGTTCATAACCGATATGTGTCTTGACACTCAAGGCTCATTTACGGCTTCTAGGCAAGCTGAAGGGCACATATCTGTGTGGAATGGCTCAAAGCTACTTCTTCAATGATAGTGGAATAGAACAATTCATAGCCCCAGATAAGAGGGTATCCACAAATTATTTTTCTTATTTCTGCATGAAAACATATGTTATGGGTATTCATTAGAAGTCCCTTGCCAAGGCAATTCTAATGCATTACGATAACCCACCAGTGCGACATAGTGCATTTTTTACATTTCCAAAAAGGCTACTTTTCTGATGAAAATCCTTTATATATTTCTTATAAATGCTTAAAACATAGGTTGAGGGTGCTCGTTAGAACCACCTCAATGAGGCGGTTCTAACGAGTACCTGCAACCTATGTCTTGGAGCAGAAATAAGAAAAATAATGTTTACCCCCGTATACCCCAGTTTTCTCTATATAAAGTGGGGTTTAGGGGGTCTACATTTCACGGACTTGTTCACATGATGAATACCCACAACATATGTTTTCCTGCAGAAAAAAAAATATCAGTACCTTTTGGATGAAAAAATGCCAAATCTGGAGATATGATACATGAATATTTGTGGCACATGTACGTAGATTTGGATGTAATTAAATATGAAGCATATTTCTAATATCATTCATTCTGTCTAATGAGGTGTCACTCTTGTAATATGGAACTGTGAAGGGGATTATTTCATGTTTCTCCTCACCAGGCATTTAGAAAAAATAAATAACACAATGTTGTTTTGGAGTTTAATGACCCAGTTAACACTTTTTTTGGTCACATCAAGCTAGTCAGTTTACCGTAACCATACTTTTCCTGAGCAGACTTAATTTATTAACCAATTGTATACTATATGTTGGACAAGTCTATTTGTCATATAAGGGGTGGTAGGCCCATTTTATGTTTTTCATTCTATTTTTGACAGAAAATTCTGTTAGCAAATAGTGCAGGCCCAGATCAGACGCCGCATTCTGCGGCATCTGATCTGGGCCTGCACTGTTTGCGAAGGTACCCCTTTTTTTGGTTCCCACATGCAATGGGTTAATTATTAAGCAGTAATAACCAGTAGTGTACATTCTTTTGCATTGTCCTTCTTGAATCAAAGGAGGGAGAGACTGGCCATAGAAAAGATTTCATGGTCAATCTCCACAAAATGGACCAGATCAGAATCAAACCTGTGATCACCGATCAGATGCACATCTCGGTGAGCCAATAACACTGGCTGGTTTTCACTTGTTTCAAACATAATACCTTTACAAGTACAGATTTTAAAAAAAGCTTTTTTTAGCTCACCAGAGCCGATTAGCTCCTGGGGAGCTTATATATGGTCCATCATGGTCCAGAGTTTTTAGATGTATATTTTGTATTAGCCTGTACAAAAAGGACAGCAAATATGGTCTTGTACAAATACGATAGCAATTCTGTGCAGGAGCTCTGCCTGTGGGCCTCTTTTTTGTGTGATAGCTTATACTTGTTATTGGCCTCTTTTTTTTTCTTCTTGTGAAAGCTTCTACTTGTTGTTGCATAAATATAAAGGTCAACCTGCATTGTGCATATACCAAATGGCTGTACTTCTGTGTTAAAACCCAACGTTTTTTTAATGTCTATGCCCATGGGTGTAGACAATCACTGAGATTTTTTTTTTCGTATAAATATAAAAAATTAACATCAAATAGTCTCCTTCACAGTACCTATGTCAATTTAACAAAATGAATTGAGCAGCATAAAATACTACACATAAAATAATCAATGAAAGTATGACACATTGTGTACACATAACATGCATGTATGTGAAAACAGAAGTATTTTCTTACACACGAAAATTGGTCATATATCAGAACACATCTTTCCTCATAGTTATAACAAACACACATACAATTCACCTACCTATATATCCAAGAAAAACAAAATGTGACAACAAAATCAGCTGATTTCAAAATTAACCCTTATGTTGCTGAATATTCATTTAAGCCACACCCATTTCTGTCTATCAATCAATCAAATTACTTGATGTAATTTATTGCTAAAAATTCATAAACTGAATGCCAAACAGTGTAGATCCTGATCAGATGGCTTCTTCAGAAGCCATCTGATCTGGATCTACACTGTTTGCAAAGATAGGGTTTGTCGTGAACAGCAAGATAAGGGTTAAATTACCAGCTGATTTTAACATGTTATGTCCAATTGGTGCCACACAGAACCAAAATGTACATTCTATGTGGAATCCTATCACATCTTTAAAGGTGTCACTTAGAATATTTCTCTTAACTCTAGATAATGGAAAATAATGATGATAGTTCAGATACTTTACACTATAATTTTGTTCACAGACCTGTAATTTGGATACTTGTCAGAATTACCTCATCGAATCAATTCAAACAAGAATCCATGTCACAGGTGTCACATTTGTCAATGAAGAAATAAGGTTTAAAGAGCTGGCAGCTGTCTCAGAGCATAGGCTAGGGAAAGTAGTCCCTACCCAGCAGGCACACGTCCCTTTGGCAACATCAAATCAACGTCCGTGCAACGTCGTGACATTGTACTGACGTTGGTATGACGTTGCATAAACTTCATGACGTTGAGCCGACGTTGATGGGACATCAGAATTAGGTCATGGTCATGTGCCTGCTGGGTTTGTTTAACCCTTAAATGCCAGTACTTTAAGCAAATAATGTAGACCCTGATCAGATGCCACATTCTGCAGCATCTGATCAGGGTCTAGACCATTTGCCAATGACCCAGTACACAAGCCCTGTCTAGATTTTACAGAAAACCAACACTTTTACATAATGCTCTGATGTCAAAGTGAGAAGATTATTGATGCTATAAATAATCATTACCTGGATTTTGTTAGCATTAAGTCACATGGACAATAGCAATTGGGAAGCTTCTGTACTTAGTAACTAAACAATTGACCCCAAAAATATCATGTCACTGTCTTCATTACTCCCCTTTATCTGAACCTATGTTTTCTTCTTTCTTGTACACCTCAGCTGTACTCATAAAATCTACTGTTTCGAATGTACTTAGGGCTATTGGTTACATTTCGCTAAGTTTTGTCTTCTTTGTTTCAAAAGTGACAACTTCTACCCTGTGACTTCATGTTTTCTCTCCAGGGAAGCTAAACTCTGCCAAGAGCTTAAGTGAGCTTAACATCAAGTAAAGAACATGTTCCTACAGGCCAATTCTTAACGAGTAAACCCCGCACTGATAATGAAGACAAAACTATTATCGAATGAGTTGCCTTCCTTAAAAAACTATTCATGCATCCGTTCACCTAAAATGGTTCAATAAACCAAGTTAGTGACCAGACAACAGCTATATTTGAACACGTAATGTCTATTTATGTATTTGCATGTAAAAATATAATTACCGGTACAGCTGCACGATGCTTCAATGCAGAGCTAAATCCAACCTGCACACGAGTACTGGTAAACCGCTTAGAGGATCTAAGCCTGCCCAGGCAAAGCAGTGCGAGTCGGACGGTACATGCCTATAAACCCTATTGATTTCATTGGGCGACAGGACTTGAGATGTCATTTCATCTCAGCTTCGGGTAAAAGTCCCACAAAACTGGAAACAACGTCTCCAAAATGACCTTTACAGTGTTGATGGGGACGTTAAACCTCAAACCGGTAGTCTAACTTCCAATGGCTTGAACACCCTTAAGGGGAATGGATACACCTTCAGGGGAGGCAACTCCTGCAAAAGTATTTTTGTCTCCCATGTCAATAGACCCCTTTTTCTGTGGGACATAGTTTATAGAAAAGTGAACAGGAAGTCCCAAAAGTTGTCTCCCTTTGATAAATGGCGGAAAAATCTGCCGGGTGTTCCCATTCCCCTTAACCCTTATCTTGCTGTTCACGACAACCCTTATCTTTGCAAACAGTGTAGATCCAGATCAGATGGCTTCTGAAGAAGCCATCTGATCAGGATCTACACTGTTTGACATTCAATTTATGAATTTGTAGGAATAAATTACATAAGTAATCTGATTGGTTCAAAGTCAGAAATGGGTGTGACTAAACTGAATATTCAGCAAGAGAAGGATTAATTGAGACCAAGATAGGGATAGTTCGAGCCACTGAGGGTAGCTCAAAGTGTCAGGTCAGGAGGCATCATGGGTAAAATGTGGTCTCTTTCTGATCTACAGTCGAACTTCAATGGCTAGAACACCTTTGGGACCATGAAAATCTGTTCGAGACAGGGGTAGTTCAAGCCACTGAGGGCTAATGCCAGGAGGCATAAGGACATACTTCAGGACATTTTTTCTGTGTTCTATAATGAAAAATGTATGCTGTGTGTACTCATTAGAATCGCCTCATCGAGGCGATTCTAATGAGTACCCACAGCATACATTTGCAAGATAAAAGACGAAAATATCCTAAATTTTACTCGCCCTATTTCTTACCTACAGAAATTCCCTAGGGACTCAAGAACGGGTTCGACTCAGCCATGGTAAACAAGCCATCGGTGTTCGAGCCATCGAAGTTCTCAAGTATAACAAAATATGGGTATGCTGTGTGTACTCATTAGAAGCATCTCATTGGAGGGGATTCTAATGAGTACATACAAAACAGATTTTCATGATAAAATAAGAACAGTCTCCCTTAATTATCTCTAAATAAGTTATCTTGTTAAAATATGGGTATGTTGTGTGTACTTATTAGAATCGCCTCATCAAGGTGATTCTAATGAGTACACACAACAAACATTTTCATGATAAAAAAAGAAAAATCTCTCTAAATTATCACCAAATATTTGTTATCTGGAGCTATGGTTATGTTGTGTGTACTCATTAGATTTGCCTCACTGAGGCAATTTTAACGAGTACACACAACATACGAGTACAGCCTTATTGTGGGGATTCCAATGAATACATACAACATACACCTGTGGACACAAATCCGTTCAAACTTTGATGAGCTTCATTTCATTTTGACCTGATGTTTCATTCAATATTTTCTTACATCTTGTCAGTCAACTGCAAGACAGGAATAAATTCAAAACACAAAGTGTTGTATATTTCATTGTAAACCCTGCACTGTCCAATCAGAATACATCTCGAATGTCAGTCAGATCTAAAAATGGCAAAAAAGTGCTTGCCACAATAAGACCAATCAATGTATATTGCTTGATCCAGTTTTAGGCTACTTTGATGAATGACAATTGCTTGTCAAACTAACTTGATGCAAAGAGATCCATTGAAAGGTACTTCATCGAAGTTTGAACCCTTTTGTGTCCACAGGTGTATATTTTCTTGATAAAATAAGAAAAAGCTCCCTAAGTTATCTCTAAATATTTATTATCTGGAGGTATAACAAGAATTTCTTAGTGACTGAAGGTGCCTCAAGGTTACATTTTTTTCCTGCTTATAAATTTGAAAATGCCAACAAATGTTGGCATTTTCAAATTAATGAGCAGTAAAAACAAGAATCTCTGCTGATCTGAGCAAGAAAATTGCCTCCATTGATTGTATTTCAATATTTATGAGCATTACATATTTCATGCTCAAATGAGTTGAGCATGAAAAAAGTTATAATCTCGGCCCCAGGTTAAATCAGCCAAAATAAACAAGACATAGGTGTCAAGCCATTTAACCCATAAAATGCCAATCATGACAATAGTCGTCTGCTTTGTCATCTGCTGGTAACTTTAAAACTCATTTTTGCAAACAGTGTGGACCCAGATTAGACTGCTCCTCTAGGAGCAGTCTGATCTGGCTCCACAGTGTTTGCCTGTTTGCAAAAATATTTTTAAAAAGTTTGCCAAATTAAAAGATTCAGCAGATGACATAAGCAGAAGACATTTTCAGATGCGGTTTTTCTTAGCTTCTTAAGCGTTAAGTTCCTACTGTATTTTCTATTCTTCCATGCACTAAACATGGTTGCTGATGAATCATCAATAATTTGTTTGAAAATACTTTAACAAATACCCTCCAGCCAATTATTTTCTTCATTTCAATTAAAAATTAATAGGAAAACATTTTTCATACTTAAACAATATACCACAACCTCTTTATAACACTATTAATGGAGTACAAAGCAGAAACTGTGTTAATTAAACAACTGTGTTATATCCAAACAAAAAATGTATAGATTATATACAAAAATGACCATTTATGGTCATTTTTCTGTATAATCTATACATTTTTGGGATCCATCTTGAAACAGTGGTATATCAAAACTGTGTTATCACGAACCATGTTATAACAAACAGTGTTATAACGAGGATTATAACTGTTCATGTATGATATAGTGCAGTCTTTCATATTTCCAAAACATTATTTTCTTCTGACAAAAATGTGTGATATTCCAAAAATACATTGTTGATGCTTGTTAGAACTGCCTCAGCAAGGTGGTTCTAACAACGATGTACTCAAAACCTATGCCTTGGAGCAGAAATGAGAAAAATTAATGTACACCCCTGTAAGCCCCACTTTTCGCTATGTAAGGTGGGGTTTAGAGGGGTGCTCATTACTCATATACCAAATGAAACTTCTTCCTTATATACAGCAGGAGACTATTTCAAAATTTAGAGGTGTCAGGTTATGTTTTTGTTTGATTTGAGGTTTAACGTCCCCGTCAACACAGTATAGGTCATTTTGGAGACTTTGCTTCCAATTTTGTGGGACTTTTACCCGACATTGAGATGAAATGACATCTCAAGCCCTGTCGCCCAATGAAGCCAATAGGGTTTATATGAATGGACGTACCGACTCGCACCACTTTGCCTGGGCAGGCTTAGATCCTCTAAGCTGTTTACCAGTACTCGTGTGCAGGATGGTTACAGCTCTGCATGGAAGCATCATGCAGCCCATCTATTTCTTCAAGCCCCGATGGGTGGGGGTTCTTCAAAAACTATTTGGAAACTGGCGGAACATTTTGCAAACAGAGTAGGCCCTGATCATATCCCGCGTTCTGTGGCATCTGATCTGGGCCTATACTGTTTGCCAACTACCCATTTTGGGGTTTCCGGTACAAAATCGGTTAACATGATTTGGCTACTCAGATCAGACTAATCTGTGGTGTCTGCTGTCTGTTTTACTATGAAAAAGCACCTGAAACATATTAACCTTTAACCTGCTGAATATTCAATTAAGCCACACTCATTTCTGACTTTGAACCAATCAGATTACTTGATGCAGCTTATTTCTACATATTCATAAACTGAATGTCAAACTGTGTAGATCCTGATCAGATGGCTTCTTCAGAAGCCATCTGATCTGGATCTACACTGTTTGCAAAGATAGGGCTTGTCGCCTACAGCAGGGTAAAGGTTAAATTTTCCTGCTTTGCTGGTCCTTTGTTAGCACAGACAGTTGGATATTTCCATGTCATAATCTGGCCGTTGAAAGCAACCCTAATTTCAATAACTGCATGTCATGATTTAGACAGCTTAAAGAAACCCTGCCTCCATGTGGTAATGAAAATGTCTGCAAATCAAACAATAGAAACTCAAATAGGCATTTTACTTTTCAGCCACCAGACTTGTTATAGAGGAGGATTTCATGATGACTTTTATTCTGGGATAATTTTCAATGTTTTTCAGGTTCAAAGAAGCCGCATGCTGTCGCCAATTAACCCATTTAGTACTGGAAACCCTAAACGGGTACCAGGGCAAACAGCTCAGGGCCTCCACTGTTTGCTAAAAGTTCAGTCATTTTCCAAACAAATTTTGGAAGAAAACACAACCTGACACCCCCAAATTTGAAATGGACTCTGGCTATATATAAGGAGGAAGATTCCTATTGTGGTACAAAAAGGGTCAAAGGCTCTGATCAGACCGCACAGATCAACAGGCTGATATGAACCTTCACTGGCTGTATCTTATAAAACAGGTATAAGTACTCTGTGTAGATTGTTCATGTACAAGTTGTATCTGCAGATTGTTCATGTACAAGCTCTATCTGTGGATTGTTCAAATACAAGTTGTATCTGCAGATTGTTCATGTACAAGCTGTATTTGTGGATTATTTCATGTACAAGCTCTATTTGTAGACTGTCCATGTTTGAGTAATGTTCTGAAGACTGTTCATGTGCAAGTTGGGTCTTTAGATTGTTCAAGTACAAGTTGTATCTGTATATTGTTCAAGTACAAATTTATCTGTAGATTGTTCACGTAAACTTGTACATTCTATTTACAGACTTTTCATGTACAAGTGCTCTCTGTAGATGGTTCATGTATGAATGCTCTCTACAAATTGTCATATACATACTTTTTAGTACATTTTCTCTAGATCATTCATGTACAAGTTTTATGTACAAGTTATATATCTCTTGATTGCTCATGTACAAACTTCATGTATAAGGTCTCTGTAGACTGTTCATATACAAGTGTCTTTGTTGACTGTTCATGTACAAGTCCTCTCTGTAAATGTGAGCAAAGCAGCAATTCTTAAATATTCAGAACCAGTCACAGCTGAGGCATACAAACTATCAATAAATTGCTGACCGTACGCTTGGCCTAATATAAAAACGACCTTTCGCAAAGAAATATAACATTCCTAAATTGTTATTCATCTGTATTGTTACATCCTCCGGCATCTGCCGTTAACATCTGGTACAGAAATTGATCCTTCATGCAACCATCAACGAATTCTGCTCTAGTTAAAACACCATCATTGTTAGTGTCCATCTTTGCAAATATTTTCTGCGTTCTTTCTTCCGCTGAATCAGTGTCCTGACTCGTCAAGGCATTTCCTAACATTGAGTAGATAGCCTGAAATAAAACCAAACAGTTTTAACTCTTATCCTGCTGTTCATGACAACCACTACCTTTGCAAACAGTGTAGATCCAGATCAAATGGCTTCACTGTTTGTCATTCAGATTGTGAATTGGAATGAAAACATTATATCATGTTATTCGATTGGCTGATAGTTACAAATGGGTGTGGCTAATTAACCCATTTTGTACCAGAAACCCCAAAACGGGTATTTGGCAAACAGTGCAAGCCCAAATCAGAAGCCGCAGAATGCGGCGTCTGATCAAGGCCTACACTGTTTGCAAAAAGTTCAGCCATTTCCCAAATAAATTTTGAAGAAAAACACAACCTGTCACCCCTAAATTTTGAAATGGACTCCTGCTATACAGGAGGAAGATTCCATTTGGTACAAAAAGGGTTAAATAGTTAGGCGGGATAAGGGTTAACCCATCTCCTGCTGATCCCGGATATGTCTTATCTTTCAAACAATGAAGATCCAGATCAGATGGCTTCTGAAGAAGCCATCTGATCAGGATCTACATTGTTTGTCATTCAGTTTATGGATTTGTTGCAATAATTTGCATCAAGTAATCTGATTGGTTGATAATCGGTAGTGGGTGTGGCATATATGAATATTCAGCAGGACAAGGGTTAAGATGATACAAAGGAAACAGCCAGTTTTTCACATGTACATGGGGAAATAATAAGGATAACTGCGGTGTAACTTTCCTCTTTACTTGCTAGAAAAGAAAGTTGTGCATACTTACAATTTCTTTTTGGAAACATGTGTCTTGGATGCTTGTTAGAATCACAATGATGAGGGGATTCTAGTATTTAGCCATCACAACATATCGTAATAAAAAAAAATATAAAAAAATTTGGACAACTTGGACTTCCTGTAATTTTCCTAAACTTTTAACATTTTTTTTTTCGCAATCCTGCAAGGGGTCCAAACAGAGCAATCAGAATGGTAAACAGTATAGACCCTGATGAAATAGTGTACTACGTCAGTGAACCATGAAATGTTAGTCAAGGTCAAGTATGGATGCTTGCATTATAGTTGTCATCCCTATAGACCCAAGTTTGTACCAAATGTCATTATTGAAGCTCTTATAGAGTTTGAAATATGATTCTGAGTGAAAGGGTGAACAATAGTTCACAAAGTCAGTGAACCATGAAATGTAGGTCAAGTTTTGAAAAACTGACGGACAGACCTATACATACTAATTGGAGGCGCAACAAAAAATGGACTCCTATACAGTAAAACCTGTCTTAGTGGCCACCACTATTAAGCAAGCACCCTGTCTTCAGCAAGCATGCATTTGGTTCCAAAAAAAGGCAAATGCATTAAATTTCACCTGTATTTAACAAGCACCTGTCTTAAACAAGCACATTTTGGATATCCCTTAGGTGCTTGCTTAATACAGGTTGAACTGTACTGTGCCATGCTAATAGGAGGTGCGATAGGATACATGTGTACCCAATATCCTGATCACCAGTGTGTGTGTATTAGTTTTACGTCCTACCAACAGCTAATGTCATACGGAGATGGGACCTCGGTTTAAAGACTCATCACAGATTCTGGAGAAGCCCGTGATTACCAGTAAAATTAAGAAACACATTCAACAAAGCCATCGAGAATGGTTCAGTTCTTGAACTTCAGTAACTGTTGATTTTGCAAAATCCTCTATTATAGCTTAGGTCTGGATGTTATAGTTGCCGAACCTGCATATATCCTTTTTGAAAACAGTATAGATCCAGATCAGCTGGCTTCAGAAGCAAGCTGATCAGGATCTATACTGTTTTCCACTGTGCTTCTGAGTCCATACTAAAACTTGAATGCAACACAAAATGGCTGAAAATTGAATAATAGTAGTGCTGTATGCCTGTGATAATTTTTTAACTGTATGAGGGAGATTTACCATTGTGATGAGGGAGATGTAAAGAATATATAGGGAAATTCTCAGTTCGATTGAGGGAGACTCCCAAAAGTAGCATCATAATGAGGGAGTTACCCTCCTGATGAGGGAGATATCACAGGTATGGGAGTATAGCATATTGAAATATTCAGCATGATGAGGGTGAACCCTCTTGTCCACGTGAATACAAGCACGCACAAGAATACACACATGCTTTTGTATACCATAATGATCCTAAGAATTGGGACAGATAGTCCTAAGCAAACAGTGTAGACCCAGATCAGGGTCTACACTGTTTGCTATTCCGTCTGCAAGTTTTGGACGCCTTGCAGGATCGTGTAACAAATTTTTAAAAATTTTAGGAGAATTACAGCAAGTTCTCAAGGTGTCTGAAGTTCTCAAGGTGTCTGAAGTTTAAGGATTTACGGTACTCGTGTTTACACACATGTAGTTACAAGTGTCCCTTTACTCATTCATACCTGGAAACCTGTAAAAGGACAGGCAAACATGGTGCAGACCCAGATCACATGCCACATAATGTGGCAACTAATCAGGGTCTACACTGTTTGCTAACAGGATTTTCTGTCAAACATAGAATATAAAATGAAAATACAGGACCCATCACCATGGTCTTGGTTGTTCAATAAGTCCACCAGTATTGGGTTTCATTACGATAACACACCCATGCGACATAGTGCATTTTTCACATCTCTAAAATGGCTACTATTCTGATGAAAATCCGTGATATATTTCTTATTTATACTGCAAATATAGGTTGTTGGTGCTTGTTAGGACCGCCTCATTGAGGCGGTTCTAACAAGTACCCACAACCTATGTCTTGGAGCAGAAATAACAAAAATATGCTATACCCCGTAAACCCCAGTTTTCTCAATATAAAGTGGGGTTTAGGGGGGTGTTCATTTCACGGACTTGTTCATGTGATTTTAAGACTTTTTGTTTATATTATACTTACTTTGATAATTTCTACCATTTCATTTTTCTCTATTGTTCCGTTGCCATCAATATCATACATGGCAAAAGCCCAGTTCAGTTTCTGAGAGGGATTACCCCCTGATGTTATATTTATAGCTAGAAGGAATTCCTTGAAGTCTATTTTTCCGCTGTTATCCTTATCAAATGAACGGAATACATGTTCACAGAACTGGTCCGGATTCCCAGCCGGGAAAAATGTCGAATACACTTCTAAGAACTTAGCTTTTGATAGTAACCCATCAGGACAATCTCTCTGAAAGATAAACGAACAAACTGAATTTGGTTGAGTTCAAAATTAACCCTTGTCCTGCTGAATAAATTAGTTAAGCCACCCCAATTCTGATTATCAGCAGAATTTCTTAACCCTTATCCTGCTGTTCACAACAATCCCTACCTTTGCAAACAATGTAGATCCAGATCAGATGGCTTCTGAAGAAGCCATCTGATCTGGATCTACACTGTTTGACATTCAGTTTGTGAATTTGCAGGAATAAATAACATCAAGTAATCTGATTGGTTTGAAATCAGAAATGCGTGTGGCTAAATTAAATATTCAGCAGGACAAGGGTTAAAATACATGTAATCAGTGCTCATTCAAATTTGCAACTGAACGACAGTGACATCCTGATCAGATGGGTTTTTTAGAAGCCAATTCTGATCTGGGTCTACACTATTTGCAAAGGTAGGTTTTGTTGTGTTCAGCAGGATAAGTGTTAATATACATGTACACTTCGACTTCTGAGTTGTGCCAGTTAACCCTTTTTGTACCAAATGGAATCATCCTCCTTATATATGGCAGGAGTCCATTTCAAAATTCAGGGATGTCAGGTTGTGTTTTCTTAAAAATTGATTTGGAAAATGGCTGAACTTTTTGCAAATAGTGTAGGTCCTGATCAGACGCCAGGTTCTGCGGTATCTGATCTGGGCCTGCACTGTTAGCCATGGTACCAGTTTTGGGGTTTCTGGTACAAATGGGTTAAACTACCATGTTTATGTCCAAACAAAAATGTATAGATTATATAGCTTGCAGGAATAGTTTTCTATACCCATTTCTGACTGTGAACCAATAAAATTACTTGATATATTCTATTCATTCAAATTCAAAAACTGAAGAACAAACAGTGTAGATCTCCATCAGATTGATCGCTTCTGCTGCAGAAGCCATCTGATGTGGATCTTCACTGTTTGTAAAGATAGAGGTTGTCGTTCAGCAGGATAAGTGCTAATGGAAGGTCTTTCTAAGATTAACCTGTTGTCCTGATGAACAAGAATATGCAGTTACTTTTGCAAACAGTATAGATACTGATCAGATGGCTTCTTCAGAAGCCATCTGATCAGTATCTACACTGTTTGACATTCAGTTCATGAATTTGTAGGAATAAATCACATCAAATAATCTGATTGGTCGAAATTCAGGAATGGGTATAGCTATATCAATTTATTCAGCAGGAAAAGACTTAAAATATGATTCATAAACACAGGGTGCTTTTATTATGGCAAATACGGCATATGGATATGGTATGAATATCATTATTGTGACCTTATTATAATGGTAATTTGTTTGCCATTTTATGAGTTTAAGTAATAGCTAGCCCAGATCTGTTTTCATTAATCATAACAATTTACAATGATAATACAAGGCTAGCCAAGCAAAACTGTCTTCAGTCTCAAATGCCCCTGCACATCGGGGCTTGAAGAAAAAGATGGGCTGCATGATGCTTCCACGCAGAGCTGAAACCGACCACAAACAAGTAATGGTAAACCGCTTAGAGGAACCAAGCCTGCCCAGGCAAATCAGTGCGAGTCGAACCATCCCTGCTTATAAACCCTATTGGTTTCATGGGCGAGAGGGCTTGAGATGTCATTTCATCTCAATGTCGGGTAAGTCACACAAAATTGGAAGCAACGTCTCCAAAATGACCTAAATAGTGTTGACCGGGAAGTTCAACCTCAAATCAAACAAATCTTCAGTCTCAAAATGTGTTGTATCCTAGAAGACAGTTTTAACCCATATCCTGCAGAACAGATTGATTCTGCCGCACTCATTTCTGACTACTAACCAATCAAGTAACTCAATATTAAGCATTCATTCAAATCACAAACTGCATGACAAACAGTGTAGATCCAGATCAGATGGCTTCTTCTGAAGTAGCCATCTGATCTGGATCTACAGTTTGCAAAGATATTTTATAATATGATGCCGCGTCTGAGAATGTTATAACGCCATGTTATAAATTCAATAATCCACTGGTGGATGAAATATGCAAATTAGTTAGATTAACGTTAATATTACGGGGGGAATATTGACGTTTTTGTAAAAGGATCATGAAAATTAAAAATTTGTTTAAAATGTCATATGATTAATAAAATCTTGCACACATGTTCATGTATTATTGAACTTATTGAACTCGTTGAGAAATAGGGATAAAATGCCGGTAAAGCCTCGCATTTTATCCCTTTCCCTCAACTCGTTTAATAAATAAAATAATACATGAGCACTCATGTAAAATCCTCTATATGTTCAGTGGGATATGTTCCTAGCAACCTCCAAAATGGGATATTGGCAAACAGTGTAGACCCTGATCATAGTGTAAACCCAGATGATACCCGGCAGAATGTGGCACCTGACCAGGGTACAGTACAGAAACGTACATAGCTCAAAGCATATAAATAAACCGGACACCTGGAACACACCAAAGACTTTCTGTGTGTTGATGTTCTACGTCCCCACTCTTGAGATGAAATGTCATCTCAAACCCTACTGCTCAAAGTAAGGAAAGTCCAACTTGCTCCACTTTTCCTGGGCAGGATAATAGACCTTCTATGCAGTTAGTTTGGTCAGTTTCAGCTCTGCACTGAAGCACCATGCCTGTTGCCCAATCTATTTCTTCAAGTCCTGATGAGCAGGGGAGCTGCAAGATTCTACTTGCACCACCTTGTCTTGGCAGGCTAATAGACCAGTACTCAAGTTCGGTCAGTTTCAGCTCCTATTTCTCCAGCCCCAACAGGGAGGGGAGCTGCTAGATTCTACTTGCATCACTTTTCCTGAGTAGGCTAACAGACCAGTACTCAAGTTCGGTCAGTAACAGCTGTATATCTCCAAGCCCCATGCAATGGGGAGAGGAGCTGCAAGATTCTACGTGCACCACTTTTCCTGGGCAAGCTAATAGACCAGTACTCAAGTCTGGTTGGTTACAGATCTAGTTCTCCAAGCCCCAATGGGGAGGGGAGCTGCTAGATTCTACGTGCACCACTTTTCCTGGGCAAGCTAATAGACCAGTACTCAAGTCTGGTTGGTTACAGATCTATTTCTCCAAGCCCCAATGAGGAGGGGAGCTGCTATATTCTATGTGCACCACTTTTCCTGGGCAGGCCAGTACTCAAGTTGGGTCAGTTACAGATTGTTTTCTCAGAGTCTCGATGGGGAGTGGTACGCAGTTAGACAGAAAAAAGGGTTAACCCTTTCAACCCTGAAGACCGGTATAGACACTTATGCAAACAATGTAGATCCAGATGGGACAGTTGTAATGGCCTGTCTCATCTGAATCTACAGTGTCTGCTATTGTTTATGATTACTGACTTAACCGTTATCCTGCTGAATAATTAAGTCAGTCACACCCACTTTTGGATTAATGTATTTACCATAAATTTCGGACAGACAGGCCTGAGCAAACAGTGTAGACCTAGATGAGATGCCGCAGAACACGGCATCTCATCAGGGTCTACACTGTTTGCCACTCATCCCGCTATTCTTTGACCCAAATTGGGGAGTACATGTAAATTGTACTTGTTCACATTTTACAGCAAGCCTGGTAAGGAGTTAAGGTGTCTGAATATTTAGGATAAATATGCTACTTGTAATTTGAATGTCAAACACCCGGCCACAGTGTAGATCCAGTTCAGAGGGCTTCTGAATCTGATCTGGATCTACACTGTTTGTAATTTAGGTAGGGATTGTCATGAACATCAGGATCAGGGTTTCTCCCTTATTTACAAGAATGTAGAATACAGTGTTTCCTGGAAATGTCCTTGGTAAGTGTTAACTGGAGCATGTTGAATGCGATCATATGCCAATTGTTGTTGTCATTTTGGTCAACTGTTTATACCCAAGGTTACTAAATGAACCTGAATCATGTGCTTAACCCATTGCAAGTGGGGAAACCCCTACAGGGGTAGTTTGGCAAACAGTGCAAGCCCAGATCAGACGCTGCAGAATGTGGCAAAATTTGATTTGAGGTTAAATGTCCCCGTCAACACTGTGTAGGTCATTTTGGATTCTTTGCTTCCAGTTTTGTGGGACTTTTACCCGAGACTGAGATGAAATGACATCTCAAGCCCGGTCGCCCTATGAAACCAATACAGTTTATAAGCATGGACGGTCCGACTCACACCGCTTTGCCTGGGCAGGCTTAGATCCTCTAAGCGGTTTACCAGTACTCGTGCGTGTGTCGGTTTCAGCTTTGCCTGGAAGCATCATGAAGCGCATCTACTTCTTCAAGCCCCGATGGGCGGGGGCTCAAGCCCCGATGGGCGAGTCTCAAGCCCCGATGGGCGGGGGCAAACATGAATCTTGCTTAATATTCATGTCATTATCACTGACCTCGCAAATAGCATGTGTACAAAATCCACTCAATCCATGTATCGGACCTGTATTCATCCACACTATTCTTGTGTGAGTGTATAGCATTTTATGTCTCACCAACAACTTAGGTCATATTAACCCTTGTCCTGAAAATCCCGGATATGACTTATCTTTGAAACAATGTAGATCCAGATCAGATGGCTTCTGACGAAGCCATCTGATCAGGATCTACATTGTTTGCCATTCAGATTATGAATTTGTTGCAATAATTTGCATCAAGTAATCTGATTGGTTGATAATTGGTAGTGGGTGTGGCATATATAAATATTCAGCAGGACAAGGGTTGGGACATGACCTTGGTTTAAAGACTCATCAAAAGACTGTCTTTTTGGCTTTCTGCTATTGGTGTTTCCATTAGGGTCTAGTTACCTAATGATAGCTTGAAGCAGCATAAGGTAATTACCATATGCATTCGGACAGATAGGCCTGCGCAAACAGTGTACCCCAGAATTGAGATGCTGCAGAATGTAGTGTCTCATCAAGGTCTACCCTGTTTGTCACTCATCTGGATATTTTTAGACACAACATCTGGGTAGTATATAGTACTTTTTCAAATTTCAGAACAATTGATGTGAGGTTTAACATCCCCGTCAATACTGTATAGGTCATTTTGGAGACACTGCATCCAATTTTGTGGGACTTTTATCCTGACACCGAGATGAAATGACAGCTCAAGCCCTGTTGCCCAATGAAACCAATAGGGTTTATAAGCATGGACAATCTGACTTGCACCGCTTTGCCTAGGCAGGCTTAGATCCTCTAAGTGGTTTACGAGTAATCGTAGGCGGTCGGTTTCATCTCTGCGTGGAAGCATCATGCAGCCCATCTATTTCTTTAAGCCTCGATGGGTGGGGGCCGAAACTGACCTGTGTGCCAATATCTAAGGCAATACGGTATATCCATCCAGGCCTGGAGGGAATGCTTCTTTCTCACTCACCATAAATCCTCTGTACCAATCTTTAATCTCACTCTTGGAAAATTTGGTATTTGAACACAGGAATTCAAGATCTTCCTTGGGAAGCTTTCTCTTTGATGATTTGTTACCCATAATGCTTTAGTAGTTCACAATTCTGAAAACAGACAAAATATCAAGATGATTTACAAGTAGTTCCCATACTGCTTCGGTTACAAGTTCACGACTCTGAAAACAGACAAAATACCACGATGATTTACCTGTAGTAGCCATAATACTTCAGTTAACCTTGCACACTAGTACTGGTAAACCGCTTAGAGGAGCTAAGCCTGTCCAGGAACCACGGTGCGAGGCGGACCGTCCATGCTAATAAACCATATTGGTTTCATTGGGCGACAGGGCTTGAGATGTCATTTCATCTCAATGTCGGGTAAAAGTCCCACAAAATTGGAAGCAACATCTCCAAAATGACCTTTACAGTGTTGACGGGGACGTTAAACCTCAAACCAAACAAACAAACAAAATCAGTTAACCCTTATCTTGCTGAATATTCATCTAAGCCACACCCATTTCATTACATCAGCCAATCAAATTACTTGATGTAATTTGTTGCTGCAAATTCATAAACTGAATGCCAAACAGTGTAGATCCAGATCAGATGGCTTCTTCAGAAGCCATCTGATCTGGATCTACACTGCAAAGATAGGGGTTGTCGTGAACAGCAAGATAAGAGTTAATCATGACTCAGAAAACCAACAAAATACCGCCATGATCATTTACCAGTAGTACCTAGAAGCCTCCGTGGTCGAGTGGTTACGCTACTCGCCTTGTAAACCAGGGGTCGCAGGTTCGATCCCGGGCTTCTCCAGACTTTCGGATGAGTCTTTAAACCGAGGTCCCGTCTCCGTATGACCTTAGCTGTTGGTGGGACGTAAAACTGAAACACTCACTCACCAGTAGTACCTATGAATATATGATCATTTACCAGTACTGCCCATGACAAAATATCATGATGATTAGCAAGTATTATAGTAGTCGAAGATAAGATTGACTAGGCGGAGCTATCGTTTGCACCTGCCCATGGAATGTTCTATTAACAAAAAGGTAATCCAAGTCACCCGATTGTGTGAAGTCAGCTGTAACAAAACTGCAGAATGCGGCGTCTGATCAGGGCCTCCACTGTTTGCTAAAAGTTCAGTCATTATCAAAATAAATTTTGAAGAAAACACAACCTGACACCACTAAATTTTGAAATGGACTCCTGCTATATATAAGAAGGAAGATTCCATTTGGTACAAAATGGGTTAACTGATTACATATATTACCATTTCAATCCATTTATTTTTGTCTGTTCCATATTTAGAACAATTATAGGAGATGGGGGCTGGTCAGGCAAAATATAAATATTCAGTCTGGATCTCTGTACGTACTTTAACCCTTATCTTGCTGTTCACAACAACCCCTATCTTTGCAAACAGTGTAGATCCAGATCAGATGGCTTCTGAAGAAGCCATCTGATCAGGATCTACACTATTTGGCATTCAGTTTATGAATTTGCAGCAATAAATTACATCAAGTAATTTGATTGGTTGATAGACAGAAATGGGTGTGGCTTAAATGAATATTCAGCAAGATAAGGGTTAACAGTTATCCAGCTGAACAAGACAATCCCTACCTTTGCAGACAGTGTAGCTCCAGATCAGATGGCTTCTCCAGAAGTTAGTCATCTAGTTAGCGAATTTGAATGAATAAATTACCACAAGTAATTTGATTGGTTGAAATGTAAATGGGTGTGGCTAAATTAATTTATGCAGCAGGATAAGGGGTAAGGAGCTGGCCATTCACTGCTATTATTTGCATGACTTACTATTGGTGATCAAATTAAAAATAAACAAAGACTTTTAAGTACTGGAATTTTTTTTTCAATATACAGTGAAACTTCGAAGGCTTGATCACGGATCATGGGTGTTCGAAAATGTTGTGTGTACTCATTAGAATCGCCTTGATAAGGTGATTCTAATGAGTACACACAACATACATTTAATTATTTTGAAGAGAATTGAAAATATGTCCATATTATGCCTCCTGACCAGTTGCTCTAAGATCAACCCTCGGCAGCTTGAACTACCACTGTCTCGAGCAAATTTTCATGGTCCCAAAGGTGTTAGAGCCATTGAAAATCGACTGTACCATGATTAAATTGGTAAACCTATTATTTTAACCCTTATCTTGCTAAATATTCATTTAAGCCACACCCATTTCTGTCTATCAACCAATCAAATTACTTGATGTAATTTATGGCTACAAAATCATAAACTGAATGCCAAACAGTGTAGATCCTGATCAGATGGCTTCTGAAGAAGCCATCTGATCTGGATCTACACTGTTTGCAAAGATAGGGGTGGTCGTGAACAGCAAGATAAGGGTTAAATATGCCTCAAGAGTTTTGGCAAACAGTGAAGTCCCAGATCAGGAGCGGTTCCACTTTATAAATAGAGGATATTTACTTTTTCTGAGGTGAATACCAAAAATATTTTATCAAGTGTGTTGAAAACCTAAGAGCATTCATGAGTGTGAAGCACGAGTGTAAATTCTGATGTTTTCAACGCAGAGATGAAATATGTTTACCGTATTCCCATTTAGTGCCCTGGGCGCTTAAAAAATTAGAAAAAGAGGGGGGCGCTTATTAGAGACCAAAAGCTTAGCAGAGCAGAGATCGAGTTTAAAACCAACTAGATCTGCAGTCGATGGTAAACCATCGCAAATACCCGCTTTTTCTATTAATAACACTAATGACTATGTACTAGCTAGCCAAAACTACATGTAAGTTAAAAAAAAAGTTGCAAAGAACATTCTAACTGATAAGCAAAGTTTCAGAAGTGTAACATTTATAGTTTAGAAGATATGGCAAAGTTATACTTTTTGACCTTTGACCTTGGGGTTATGTTGAATCCACCTAAAGTATCCCAATTTATTCTATATTCCAACAGCCATCCAATAACAAAGTTTCAGAAGTGTAACTCCAATAGTTTAGAAGATATGGCAAAGTCATACTTTTTGACCTTTGACCTTGGGGTCGAGGTCACACCAAAAGTAGCCCAACATATTCTATATTCCAAGGGCCATCCAATAAGCAAAGTTTCAGAAGTGTAACTCAAATAATTTAGGAAATATGGCAAATCATAATTTTTGACCTTTGACCTTGGGGTCATGTTGAGGTCAAGGTCGCATCGAAAGTATCCAAATTTATTCTATATTCCAAGGGCCATCCAATAACCAAAGTTTCAGAAGTGTAACTCTAATAGTTTAGAAGATATGGCAAAATCATACTTTTTGACCTTTGACCTTGGGGTCAAGGTCACACCAAAAGTAACCTGACATATTCTATATTCCTAGGACCATCCAATAAGCAAAGTTTCAGAAGTGTAACTCCAATAGTTTAGGAAATATGGCAAATCATAATTTTTGACCTTTGACCTTGGGGACATGTTGAGGTCAAGGTCACAAAAAAGTTGCCCACTGCCATCTACATTCCATGTACTATCCACATGCAAAGTTTCAAAAGTGTAACTTCAGTGGTTGCAGAGGAGATCCAATCACAAGAAACGTGACGGACGGACAGACGGACAGACAGACGGACAGACCCACATTTTGGGTTTGTGTGGCTGCACCTGTCCATATTTTATGGGGCTAAAATTTTTATGTGGCTAACGGTTTATGTGGCTATAAGACACACAAATCTGTACATCTAATGTGGCTAGCCACACAAACTTTGGACATCAGCCACATAAAGGCTGTCTGTACGAAACCGTCTTTGTCTAAACTTATGTGGCTACCAGAGGTTGTGATATCTAGCCCTCTAAAGGTAGAACAGAACTTTCTTTATAGTGCACTGATACATCTTATGGGTCTAGCTCCTCACATAGAGGGCTTTTTCCTACTGCAGCAGGACAGCCAGTTAAATTAATGTGGCTCAGCCCCATAATCTCAAAGTTTAACCTCATAATCCTGGACATCCATGTCCAAGGTGATGGACACAAATTTATGTGTCTTTTTTTTATTTGATTTTTCTAGTCCCCCTGAACCCCTCTGTACTAACAGAAAAATGGGTTTGTGAGGCTAGCCACACAAACCCATTTTGCCACACAAAACCCTTCTGTACCTAAAAGAAGCCACATAAACCCATTTTGTAAGAACGGACGGACAGACGGACGGACAGACGGACGTTCTCACGAACGGATACTTAAGTGGCTAGGCGTCGGCATATTGACTACTTAAGCGGCAAATTCTCTTAAGCGGCAAGCCACCTAAGAGCGAATTTTTGCCACAAATAACGGAATAAACCCCATTTGGACTCACGAATATATACTTAAGTGTCAAACTGTCCAAATTTTTTGCCCCCTTAATGTAGTTTCGTTGGTGCGGACGGACTGACGCCGGATCGAACTGTGGTACGAAAACAATATACCCGATTTTTCTTCGAAAAAGCGGGTATAATTACATGCAGCAGTTTTCCATTAGAATATGGTGGAATCATGACATGTAAAGTACCAGGTGGTCAGCAAGGGGTTTAGAAATACCTTGCATGATACGATTTACAGCAGATACGGCGATGATTGAAAGGCTGAAATCTATGCTTTAGGTATTCCTCTGACTGCAGAAGGGGCGCTTATTATTTTGTTCTTGGAAAAACAGTGAGGGGGCACTTATAGGAGCAAGGGCGCTAAATGGGAGGAATACGGTAGTTATCCATTGGATAAAAGTAGTTATGTTTTTATTTTATAGGTCATTAGTCCGGGATGCTTCTGTGAAAATAATATGGTCATGGTGAAAATATTTCGTTTCAAATATTGATTTCACTGCTAAGGGGGTCAGGGGGGGGGGGGGGCCTTCTTTTAATATCTGAAGCCTGTGGCTTTTGTAGACTGAGTGTGGTCCTGGCTTCTGAGCTGAGTTTCTCATCTCATTTAACCCTTAAGTTGCGGAGAAAAAACAACATCTGATTCTGAAAATGTCGTCTTCCGATGTCGTCTGCTGAATCTTCCTGCAAACTATTTTAAAATATTTTTTGCATATTAACAGTGTGGGCCAGATCAGACTGCTCCTAAGCTGACCTGGGTTCTCACTGTTTGTGAATGATGACTTTTAAGGTAACTGTAAGACGGCAAAGAAGACGGCAAAGAAGACGACAATTGTCATGATTGGCATATTATGGGTTAATTTACAAAACAATATATTTGTTTTTGCTTTGCACTGGCTGAAAAAACTACACAATAAACTGTATCTGCTGGTGTGAATAATTCATTAATGGCAGACTGCTGTTTTTTATTTACATACTGCCCAGTCCAGACCTCAATTATTGTGGTAAATCAAGCAGCTACTGGGAATCCTAGCCTGGACTGAGGGTCTCTAATCCATTGTATGCGGGGAAACCCCTAAAGGGGTACCTTGGCAAACAGTGCAGGCCCAGATCAGACGCCGAAGAACGCGTCAGGGCCTCCACTATTTGCTAACAGAATTTTCCATCAAAAATTAAAGAATAAAAACAAAAAAATAGGCCTGACACCCATTATTGTTCATCTGCTGAAGTTTAACCCTTATCCTGCTGAATAAATTAATTTAGCAACAACAATTTCTGACTATCAACCAATCAAATTACTGGACATAATGTGTCCTACAAATTCATATACAGTGTAGATCCTGGTAAGATGGCTTCTGAACCTACACTGTTTGCAAAGGTAAGGTTCAGCAGATTAACACATTGCATGCGGGGAAACTCCTAAAGGGGTACCTTGGCAAACAGTGCAGGCCCAGATCAGACACAGCAGAGTGTGGCGTCTGATCAGGGCCTGTACTGTTTGTTAATAGAATTTTCAATCAAAAATAGAATAAAAATGACAGCCCTTATTTGACAAATGGACTTGTCCAACATATAGCAATGGAAGAGTCCACCAGTATTAAGGGTTAAATAAAATATTGTATAAACCGTATTTTATAAAGCTATAAGGTAGTATGTGCAGCTGCAGGGAAAATATTCCTCAGACCTGGGAAAAAGCACCGCAAGCCCTATCTGGGGAAATCGATAGTTACTATATATTTTTTTTTATTATTATTTATATATTTTTTTTTTTTTTGGGGGGGGGGGTTCACTTAATTCAACCAGATCATTAATCAGGTGGGCAAAAACCAGAGTACCCGGAGAAAAACTACCTGACCTTCCATTGCAGAACTAATCATCTCACATGTGACCAGAGTGAGGCACAATCCACAGAGGTGAGAGATCCAATGATAAAGAGTTAGTGCTCTTATCCATTAGGCCATGGATCGAGGCTTGTTCCCGGAATCTTAAATGTTCAGCATATAATAATTTTATCATCTTTCCAAAATTCACTGCAAGTAGTGCACAACAGGGTGAGATAAAGAGGGTAAGACTATAAGAATCTTATATGGGTGTGAGGGGTGGATGGAAAAATCCAAAATCCGTCCTGAGGGTCACTGTCCGGCATCACGAGGCTTGCCGAGTGATGCCGGACAGTGATCCCGAGGGACGGATTTTTCTAACCACCCCTCACACACATATAGGATTCTTTTTTTTGCATACTTTCCATTTCTTAGCGCGGATTTTTAACGCTGCAGTCACTTCGGTTACCAACATCCGCCATATTGTTTTGACACTGTAGGAATGTTTAGTGACGTTGCTGTGACGTCAACCTTAACGACGGCGCAATCAAAGTTGTAATCAACCAGTGCATTTATCAAACACACGATTATATTCGATTTTGGGTCGGAACACCAGGGTCAGAACATAAATTTCTATCCCAGGGTAAAATCACGAATTTCCTTGTCTGGTGTGCAAGAAATGATGCAAATGGCAGATAGTCTTATCTGCCTTTATCACATGGATCAGCTCATATAAGAACTGATGATCTGCTGTACATAGTTCACAAGTCTGTGAACTGAATAATGAAATATTAATAATACATGTGTTTCCTAATGCAATTTGGCATGTAATTGCTGCTACCTCATTTAACTGGTTTATATCTCTCTGGAAGGCAATTTCTGAAATGTATAAATCAATGAATAATATTCATCACTTAACTGATCATCTACCTTATATACAAAGGTTGAAATAAGAAAAAAACAACAGATGTGCACTAAAATGTGAAACATGAATGCCTCAGGACAGCACTTAATTTTGTGGCAAACATCACAGTCAAGGTCACAGTGTCATAAACACTGGTTCCAACAGAAACGTCAGTTGTCACAAGCAAAAGATGTAAGTACGAAAGATGTAAAAGCTCCAGTCAATAATGAAATCATTCTTAAAGTAGGTCAAAGGTCAGTCAAGTTCACAGGGTCAAAACTAGTAGTACCACCAGGAAGGTCTTCTCACATACAGGTACAGTGTAAATGCCAAATATGATAATTCTGTATGATAACATTTTGTTTAAGAGTTATGGCCAGCCTTAAAGGTTGAAAAAAATATATAGGTCAAAGTCAAGGTCAGTGAGGTTCGAATTCCCATTCTTTTGCCAGAAACTGAAAACTGCCCTTCTTGAATCAGCAGAAGGAAGAGAATGACCATAGAAAAGATTTCATGATCAATCTCCACGAAAGAATGTTGCCGACCCCGGCAGGTATCGATCAGTCAGGGGAGCATC
The DNA here is from genome assembly GCA_963580285.1 of Lucinisca nassula. Lineage (NCBI taxonomy): Eukaryota > Metazoa > Mollusca > Bivalvia > Lucinida > Lucinidae > Lucinisca > Lucinisca nassula. The sequence continues at coordinate 60,548,464 of OY757014.1, forward strand.
CAACTAAACGACTGAGCTACTGAGGCCGGCAAACCTGTGTAAATATACTATTTAGGTCATTTTATAGACACATTGCTTTAGATATTGAGAGAGTTTTACCCGACTTTGAAGTGAAATCTCAAGCCCTACCACCAAAAGAAACCACTAGGGTTTAAGAAATGGTCCCACTCCCACCACTTTTCCTAAGCTTTGTTTGTTTGTTTTGTTTGATTTGAGGTTTAACATCCCCGTCAACACTGTAAAGGTCATTTTGGAGACATTGCTTCCAATTTTGTGGGACTTTTAGCCGACATTGAGATGAAATGACATCTCAAGCCCTGTCGTCCAATAAACCAATAGGGTTTATTAGCATGGACAGTCCGCCTCGCACCGTGGTTCCTGGACAGGCTTAGATCCTCTAAGCGGTTTACCAGTACTAGTGCGGGCCGGATTCAGCTCTGCATGGAAGCATCATGCAGCCCATATATTTCTTCAAGTCCCTATGGGCAGGGGCTGCACTTTTCCTAAGCAGTTTAGCACTTTACCAGTACTCAGCTCGGAAGCACCATGCAGCCAGATCTATTTCTATAAGCCCTGATGGGCTGAGGAACTCTGAAAGTCTTACAAGAACACCGAATTAGAAATAATTTTCCAGGTTTGCAGTGATCTCGACCTCCCACTCGGAACATCCCTAAAGACCCAGGTCAGGTCATGGGATAGATGGGATGAGATCTGCTTTTACTATGCTTGTTTGCCCTAGCACATGAAGGCACTGACAAAACAATGCAAAAGTGTAACAAAAAAACAACAACTATTTTTAGCCCTAATTTGACGGTTTCTGGGAGTCTGCAACCTTAAAAATTTGGTCAAGGTCACTAAAATGTATTCAAATCAATGATATATTTCTTTGACAAACATGCATTTGTTCATGAAACAAGCTATACAGTAAAATTCCTATATTAAGACCACCTTTGGAACTATTCAAAAGTGGCCTTTAAGACCACATTTGAACAGTCCCAAAGGTGGTCTCTGACCAGAGGACACTGTATGCAGAAAAGACAAAGAAAGAATAACTGTAACCTACTAAATAAGCTTCTAAAAGCTGATTTAGTCTTAATTTTAAGTGGTCTTTATAGCGGAATTTTACTGTATTTGGCCAACAATTGACAGTTACCTTGAAAATGAGGTCAAGCCATCAAAACCTAATTACTGATTTCTCCAATTCAAGTGACCAGAAGCTGTGAATTGGTTCAGGAAATATAGTGCCTCCAAAACAACTAATGCTGACATACACTGGTGCAAATGCCAACAATTAAACACCGATCTGCACTAAAACAATTTTATGTGACCCCTCCCCTTGATGGGGCCGGGGGGGCAGTTGTTCAAAGCTCTTTAGTGGTCATATTGTTATTTGTTCTAGCAAGTGCAATATCTAAAATTTTGTATTTTTGCTGAAAAATGTGAGCAGCTTTTTTCAGCAAAAATATTAGCATATTTGCCATATTTAATGATCAAAGTCTTATTAAGGATTCGTTAACTAACGATTTCGTTATTTTTTAACAACCGGCCCCAGAAGTTTACTGAACACAATCACCCTTTACTTTTAATGCCATCTGATCATGATCTATACTGTTTGTCATTCAGTTTGCGAATTTGAGCCAAACCATTATACAGTCGAACTTCGATGGCTCGAACCCCTTTGGGACCATGGAAATTTGTTCGAGACAGCGGTTGTTCCAGCCACTGTTGTATACTTCCAGAAAACATAACAGGGTTTTTTTTTACTTCTTTTCTGTGTCATGTAACATAAATGTATGCTGTGTGTACTCATTAGAATTGCTGATTCTAATGAGTACACACAGCATACATTTGCAAGATAAAAGTCGAAAATCTCCTTAATTATCCCACACGTTTTCTTATGCAGAGGAATTCCCTAGGGACTCAAAAAGTGTTCGACTCAGCCATTGTAAACGAGCCATCGGTGTTCGAGCCATCGAAGTTCGACTGTATACTGCAATTTGATTGGTTGATAATCAGAAATGGGTGTGGCAAATAAATACATTCAGCAAGACATCACAAGAAAAAGCCCGTGAAATGAACACCCCATAAACCCCACTTTATACAGAGAAATCTGGGGTTTACAGGGGTACGGTATATATTATTTTTCTTATTTCTGCTCCTTGACATAGGTTGTGGGTACTCGTTAGAACCGCCTCAGAGCACCCACAACATAATTATGTTTGAAGTATAAATAAGAAAAGTATAAATTCTCACCAGAAAATTAGCCATTCTGGAGATATGAAAGAATGCTCTTTATCACATGGGTTTGTAATCGTAATGATAGGTTAACCCTTGTCCTGCTGAATATTTCAATATGCCACACCCACTACTGATTATCAGCCAATCAGATTACTTGAACAAATTATTGCAATAATTAAAAAAAGTGAATGACAAACAATGAAGATCCTGATCAGATGGCTTCTTCAGAAGCCATCTGATCTGGATCTGCATTGTTTGAAAGGCAAGACATCTCCGGGTTCAGCAGGACAAGGGTTAAAAGCCAGTACCACAGTGTGCAGCAGTTGAGTTACACTGCAAATAGTATATTCCTGCAGATAGTCAATATTTCCTCCTTCTTCTTAACAAGTTATGATTAATCCGAAAATTTTCCAGTCTAGGAGGCAAAATATTTCTCTGGAGATTTATAAGCTCCTTTTGTCACTATGTAGGTGTATTTACTGCTTTTCATAAAAACTGGTCTTTCTCGGCAACAAAACTATTTATTGAAACTGATGAAAATATAACTATATTAACTATAAAATCAATGTCACAAATTATATAATTACTGAAAAATACAAAGAAAGAATTTTTTTTTAAGACCAGCTTTCATGATCTAGTGGATAAATAGTGTTGACTACTTTGAGATCTTCAACTCTCTGCATGCTGGGTATTTTTTATTCGCAGAAGATTGCCATTTTGAAATATTTCTCTAATTTTCCATGCAATCAGTAAAATCCGAAATTGGCCTCCTCTTTTGTCATCAGGCTTCAGTAAACTGTGTAGACTCAGATGAGATGCTGCAGAATGCGAGCAAACAATGCAGACTCAGATGAGATGCTGCAGAATGTGAGCAAACAGTGAAGACTCAGATGAGATGCTGCAGAATGGGAGCAAACAGTGTAGACTCAGATGAGATGCTGCAGAATGTGAGCAAACAATGTAGACTCAGATGAGATGCTGCAGAATGCGAGCAAACAGTGAAGACTCAGATGAGATGCTGCAGAATGCGAGCAAACAGTGAAGACTCAGATGAGATGCTGCAGAATGCGAGCAAACAGTGAAGACTCAGATGAGATGCTGCAGAATGGGAGCAAACAGTGTAGACTCAGATGAGATGCTGCAGAATGCGAGCAAACAGTGTACTCAGATGAGATGCTGCAGAATACGAGCAAACAGTGTAGACTCAGATGAGATGCTGCAGAATGCGAGCAAACAATGAAGACTCCGATGAGATGCTGCAGAATGCGAGCAAACATTGTAGACTCAGATGAGATGCTGCAGAATGCGAGCAAACAGTGTAGACTCAGATTAGATGCTGCAGAACTCGAGCAAACAGTGTAGACTCAGATGAGATGCTGCAGAATGCGAGCAAACAGTGTAGACTCAGATTAGATGCTGCAGAACTCGAGCAAACAATGTAGACTCAGATGAGATGCTGCAGAATGCGAGCAAACAGTGTAGACTCAGATGAGATGCTGCAGAATGCGAGCAAACAGTGTAGACCCAGAAGCCCTCGTGGTGTAGTGGTTACGCTACTTGCCTTGCAAACCTGGGGTCGCAGGATCGATCTCAGGCTTCAGACTTTCGGATGAGCCTTTAAACCGAGGTCCATATGACCTTAGCTGTTGATGGGACGTAAAACTCAAACACTCACTCACTCACCTCTGGCAAGTCCAGATTAAGTCCTCCCAGTGAAAATATACCTGGAGCATTCGTCATATAGATCCATATGACCACAGGAGATAATATTCAGTGTTTTCCAGTGATAAAATCAACTGCATAATTATTCCTCAAGTCATGTAAGGTCATTAGATCATGATATCAATACTTAAATTGACATGACCGAAGAATGAGTCAGCTTGTATATATCTCCCGGTTCTCATCCAACCACTGATCATCCAATTAAACCTCAAAAAGGCACTTGAAATAATTTTCCATTACAGCTTTCTATATATGTATACACATATATACCAGTACAATATTTTATTAATGTCATAGCGGCAAAAAAATCAATTCCTGTTTTCCAGTTTAGACAGAATCCAAACTATGGGGCAAAATGATACGATTGACCAGTAAAACTCAGAAATCCAGGCAGTGTAAATTCAATGTTTTCTCTTTGGATGAGCAAAGCATGTGATATTTTTAAGGTAACATCAAAATCAGTCAGCATGACGAAAATCATGGCTTTCACCAGGTTTTCCAGTGTAGATATTTCCTATTCTGTGATAGCCATACTAATGGAACCCTGACATTATCCCATGGTATATGGAAATGCCAAAAAATTACTGACAAAGGATGCAGGACCAGATATATCTATCTTAGCCACTACAGGGAGCGCCCGCTCAATAGGGCTTGGAGAAATAGATTCCATGGGCTGCATGGTGAACTTGCATACTGGTAAACTGCTTAGAAGGTCTAAGCCTGCCAAGGAAAAGTGGCCCGAGTTGGACTGCTCCTTAAACCCTAGCAGGTTCTTTTGGCAGTAGGGCTTGATTGACATCTCAATGACGGGTAAAAGTCCAACAAAATTGTAAGCAAAGTCCCTGAAATGACCTGTGTAGTGTTGACAGGGATGTAAAATCTCAACAAAACAAACAAGAGTTGAATCCAAAAATGTATGGATCCTAAAAAAGAAATCCAAAAGTGTATTTTGTTTGTTTGATTTAAAGTTTAACGTCCCCGTCAACACTGTATAGGTCATTTTGGAGATATTGCTTCCAATTTTGCGGGACAAATTTACCCAACATTGAGATGAAATGACATCTCAAGCCCTGTCGCCCAATGAAACCAATAGGGTTTATAAGCATGGATGGTCAGACTCGCACCGCTTTGCCTGGGCAGGTTTAGATCCTCTAAACGGTTTACCAGTACGGAAGCATCATATAGCCCATCTATTTCTTCAGACCCCGGTGGGTGGGGGCCGTCCAAAAGTGTATAGATTATATGGGGAAAAAAATGACCATAAATGGTCATTTTCCCATATAATCTAAACATTTTAGTTTGGATGTAACATGGTTGTTTAACAAACACAGATTCTGCTGTAGTGTGGAAAGAGGTTGGAAAGATGTTAACCCTTGTCCTGTTGAATATTCATATATGCCACACCTACTACCGATTATCAACCAATCAGATTACTTGATGCAAATTATTACAACAAATTCACAATCTGAATGGCAAACAATGTAGATCCTGATCAGATGGCTTCGTCAGAAGCCATCTGATCTGGATCTTCATTGTTTGGAAAATTAGGCATATCCGGGCTCAGCAGGACAAGGGTTAAGGTCCTTAGACTGCCTCAGGAAAATCTGTCTCTAGTCCATACAATTCAGCCTTTTTGTATGACAGGAAACAAGCTACAGGGCACCATAAATATCCTAAAAAATTCGGATATCTTGAAGACTTCTTGTAATTCTCTTAACCCTTGTCCTGCTGAATATTTAAATATGTCACACCCACTACAGATTATCAACCAATCAGATTATTTGATGCAAATTATTGCAACAAATTCACAATCTGACTGGCAAACAATGTAGATCCTGATCAGATGGCTTCTTCAGAAGCCATCTGATCTGGATCTACATTGTTTCAAAGATAAGGTATATCCGGGCTCAGCAGGACAAGGGTTACAATTTTAACAAATTGTTTTGCAATCCAGCAAGGAATCCAAAATGTGCAGACCAAATAGGAAACAGTGCAGACCCTGATAAGACTGCTCCTGTAGGAGCAGTGTGATCTGGCTTAGACCTATCTGTCCCAATACTCTAAGGATCATTACGGTAACCCATTTTGTATTTGCATGGACTCTGCATATACCGTATTCGCCCTAATTACTGCACATGCTCCTATAAGCGCACACCAAAGCTATTTATGAAAAGGAAATGCTTAAGTGCACACTTTACAGTAACCTCCCCTTGAAGCTCTCACAGTAAATCTATAAAAACTTACCATTATTTCTTCAACAGTGAAGGCAATGCTTAAGTATCCTTTTCCATCCCGTTAAATATCAGTATGCATCATCTCTGAAGCTATTTTTTTCGTATCAAGTGTGCGCTAATTAGGTAGATTTTTCACCATGATTTTTTACACGATTGAAAAAACTAAGGGCACGGTGCGGTAATTAGACCGAATACGGTATACAATGTATATTGAAGCTATACCCAGGTAAAAATGATACCACTGAAATCCAATGAAATGGTGATACAGTAAAATATCAGTGATATTCTGCTGTTTAACTAAAATTTCTTAAAGTTCTAGTGATATGTCAGTGAAAATTCAGTGAAATTGCAGTTAAACTAGTTTAAAAGCAGCTAACAGAATTTCACTGATATTTCGGCCTTATTTGATCTTCGATAAACACTCAACATATGTTTCTCATAAAATAAACAAAGCATGAAAATTTAATATGCAAATACTTTATAAAAGAAGCATTTTTTGCATAATGACAAGTTGCATCATGTTAACCCTTGTCCTGCTGAATATTCATATATGCCACACCCACTACCGATTATCAACCAATCAGATTACTTGATGCAAATTATTGCAACAAATTCATAAACTGAATGACAAACAATGTAGATCCTGATCAGATGGCTTCTTCAGAAGCCATCTGATCTGGATCTTCATTGTTTGAAAGATAATACATATCCGGGATCAGCAGGACAAGGGTTATAATAGTCTGTGTTTATTTGTTCATTTTAATTTTACATCCCACCAACAATTTCTAAGATCATCTGGAGATGGAGACCTCTGTTTCAATTCATTTGTTGACTCATCCGAAACACTGCCAAAACCGGGAATCAAACTCATGATCCCTGGTTTATGAGTAGCTTAGCTCTCACTCCGACGCATTTTTCCGAACTCTAACAAATTATTTTCCTTCAGGTCTTATACTGCAATACACGCAAACGAAAGTACTAGAAAGCAGAAGTGGCTAACAAATCGAAGAATGTTTGTCAGTGCGAAAAAGTAAATAATGTCAAATTTTCTCCTGTAAAGGTGAGTTTTTCAAAGTCGTGGCCTATATCCATAGATTGAGTCAGTTGAGGGAAAATAATTTGTTTGAGTTTGGAAAAAAATGCGTTTGGAGTGTGATGATCCAATTTAGAGTTCAAGACCATGTCCATATTAACCCTTGTCCTGCTGAATATTTTAATCTGCCACACCCACTTTTGATTATCAACCAATCAGATTACTTGATTCAAATTATTGCAACAAATTCACAATCCTAATGACAAACAATGTAGATCCTGATCAGATGGAAGCCATCTGATCTGGATCTTCATGGTTTGGAAAATAAGGCATATCCAGGCTCTACAGGACAAAGGTTAATATATAGACTGAAAGCGAGCTATCAGTATAAAATTGATATTTTTCTATGTTTTCATACATTTTGAGATTTATTGATATACAGGTTTCAATGTCTGGGGCCAGTTGTTCAAAGCATCGTTAGCTTTACAAGCTCGTTAGTGGTCAAATTGTTAACTGTTCTAGCAAGCACAATATCGAAAATTTGTTATTTTTGCTGAAAAATGTGAATCCGCAAAAGCTGTTCACATTTTTTCAGCAAAAATTTTAGCAAATTCGCCATACTTAATGATCAAAGTTTTAACAGTACGCTAACTAACAAAGTCATTAGTTATGAACAACTGGCCCTGGTATTTACCTTATGTGTCAGCTTAACTTCCAGATCAGCATCATTACGACACTAAAATTAAGTCCATATATTCCAGTGATATTTCTCCAAAGCTTATTTCACAAAAGGCTGATTAACCCATTTTGTACCGGAAACCCCAAAACGGGTACCCAGGCAAACAGTGCAGGCTCAAATCAGACGCCACAGAAAGCGGCATCTGATCAGGGCCTCCACTGTTTAGCAAGTTCAGTCATTTTCCGAACAAATTTTGAAGAAAACACAACCTGACACCCCTAAATTTTGAAATGGACAATGGACTCCTGCGAAATATAAGGTGGAAGATTCCATTTGGTACAAAAAGGGTTAAATCACATACAAAATCACAACATCAGCTGAAAACATTCTCCAGCTCATAAAGCCTGGTGGATACTTTTACAATTAAGTTATTGGCTTTCTCCAAGCCTGTGATCTTACATTGATTCCATTAATGTTTTACAGTTTTATAGATTAGTCTAGAGAATTGTGATATGCTGGCAGAAATCATGCCAAGTTTACACACTGAACATGCCAAATGTGGTAACAGACTAAATATCTATTCTGAGATCAAACTAACATGTCCATCAAAAGCATTAGGAAAATATGCCCATGTGACATACAACATTCTGCATTGGCCCTAGCCTAGAAGCCTCCATGGTGTAGTGGTAACGCTACTCGCCTTGTAAACCAGGGGTCGCAGGATCGATCACGGGCTTCTCCAGCCTTTCGGATGAGTCTTTAAACCAAGGTTCTGTCTCCGTATGACCTTAGCTGTAGCTGGGATGTAAATCCCAAACACTCACTCATTGGCCCTAGCCCATCGGTGCTAGGGCAAACAGATTGGGCTGCATGATGCTTCCACGCAGAGCTGAAACTGATCACACAAGGGGCACAAGAGTATAATAAACTGCTTAGAAGGAGGCAAAGTGGTGCGAGTCAGACCGCCTAATGAATATGTAAGCCCTATTGATTTTATTCGGCCGCAGGTCTTGAGATGTCATTTCATCTCAATGTCGGGTTAGAGTCCCACACAATTGGAAGCAACATCTCAAAAATGACCTAAATAAAGTTGACAGGGACATTAAACCTCAATTCAAACAAACAAAACATTCTTCATATTGCCAAATCTTATATATTTATGATGAAAAGTTGTAATATATTTCTTATTAAGCTTCCAACATAGATTGTAGGTGCTTGTTAGAACTGCCTCGATGAGGCATAATTACTGTTCTAACCAGTACCCAAAATCAATGATTTGGAGCACAAATATGAAGAACAATGTATTTAATGGGTGTGGTTAAACTGAATTTATTCAGCAGGACAAGAATTAACCATAAGGCAAAGCTGAATTTAAGGGGAATGGGAATACCTTGCAGATTTTTCTGCCATTTTTCGAGGGGAGACAACTTTCACGACTTCCGGCTTGCTTTTCTGCAAGCACTGTCCCACTGAAAAGGGGTCAACCCTTAAAGGAAAGAATTTGCTCCTCAGGAGCAAATTCTTCCCTTTAAGAGTTGTTCCCTACTGACATGATGAGACAAAATTACTTTTGCAGGAGTTGCCTCCCCTGAAGGTGTATCGATTCCCCTTAATCAGCTGAATAACTTTAACATATTACTTCAGACATTTGTACTTATCCTATAGAAGTATGTTCTAACATTAACAAAATACAAACTGCGTCAGGCGTTACACAAGCCCCAGCTGTTGGTTCCCAGCTGATCCTAGCCCCAGTTGTTCCAACAGTTATTATCACTGTCTTCGGCTGTGGCCTACGGTTTCTATTGTCTGGCTAAATCTTATTAGACCACTGACAACAGACCAATTCCAGCTCATGAGTGGCGAAAATAACATTCATTAGGAAAGAACGATGGAAAATAATTGGACATTTAAGCATTTATCCTTGACAGTTTCTCCATATGTAATTTGCTCCCAGAGTCGTAAGAAAGAATCAGTTTATTTCAGACATTAGGGACAGTATCACAAAGTAATGTTCACGACCTGTGTTCCAAAAGTTTTCGCTTTAGGCAGATGGACCATGATCAGTAAGATATTGATACTTAATTTTTTCTTGACTACCAGATGTAAAATCTGACAGTTACACAAGGTATAGAAATTCTTATGCCACCCAGTTTATCTCACCCTGCTGTTCACTGCTTGCAGGCAATCTGGTAGATAGCCACAACATTTAAACTGTAATTAAACTCAATTAACACAGTTCGTCCATAATTACATCATACTGTCCAAAAAAAGTAACCAATCACGAGTAGCTTTGTGCAAGCACGTCACAGATGATGACCTAGGGTCAATTGCTATATATTCAATGTTTTGTTTGTTTGATAAGAGGTTTAACGTCCCCATAAACACTGTAAAGGTCATTTTGGAGATGTTGCTTCCAATTTTGTGGGACTTTTACCAGCCATTGAGATGAAATGACATCTCAAGCCCTGTCGCCCAATGAAACCAATAGGGTTTATAAGCATGGATGGTCCGACTCATATATTCAATGTCATTCATAAACTATCGAATCCTTAGCTTGGATTTCCAGGAATAAATTATGGCTTCAATTTGGTCAGATGTAATCTAAAGGAGTTACGACAGCAGGAAACAAAATGTTTACACAAATTTTCAAATGCTAATATTTGGTAAACAATATTCACGGGCTCTGATTGAAGTATTCTTCAGGAAAAGTGATCTTGAAAGGTAGTTTGCAGATGGTCAGACTGATGGCTGGACAGACGGACAGATGTTTTACATGACCATTTTTCAAACGGGTGTATGTAAAGAACCCTAAACAAGCAATCAATGTTTACAGGAAAGTGCTTAAAGGTCTAAACTTCCATTTGCAGATCAAATGATTAAGGCATGCGTTTCAAATGAAATGAAATCTGGTGAAAAACAAGTTTTATCAAGGATTTCTGTTACTGATTTCTTTTACTGATTCCATCTTTAGGGCTTCTATCTACAAGAATATTAAGCAAATAACAAAATGAGCATAGCTCATAAACATTGCAAAGTGCCAAAAGGTCTTGAATGTGCTAACCAATTTTTTGTGGGGAAACCCCTAAAGGGATACCTTGGCAAACAGTGCAGGCCCAGATCAGACGCCGCAGAATGCGGCGTCTGATCAGGGCTTGCACTATTTGTTAACAGAATAGAATAAAAGTGAAAAAATAGGTCTGACACCCCTCATATGAATAAAAGGTATTGTTCAACATATAGCAATGGAAGAGTCCACTAGTATACAATGGGTTAAGATACAACTGATTGATTGTTTTGGGTTTAACGACACATCAACCCTTGTGGGTCATTTTGTGTTGTCTCCTAGAGAAAGGGAGAAAGAGATAGAAGAGATAGTAGAGATAGAAGAGATAGTAGAGGAGATGGAAGTGAGGGACAGAGGAGAAAGAGGGACATGAATGGAAGTGTAGAAAAAGATGAAACCCTCTTCTCTTACCTGCCGCAAGGTCAGCAGGCCACGTCCAACTATAAGATGCCCTCTAAGATACGAAAGAAAACTATTTTTGGCCCGACTGTTTGTCAATCAACCCAAAGATATTATATATACACAAGCTCTTAACCCTTATCCTGCTGAATAAATGAATTCTGCCATTCACATTGCTAACTATCAACCAATCAAATAACTTGATATAAAGTTTCATTTAAATTCACAAAATTATTGGCAAACAATGTAGATCCAGATCAAATGGCTTCAGATGGCTCCTAAGAAGCCATCTGTTCAGGATCTACACTGTTTAACATTCAGTTTGTGAATCTGTTGGAATAAATTGCATCGAGTAATCTGATTGGTAAATTAATTAATCAGAGGGATAAGTGTTAAAACTTGACTCAGATGAGCATAGATGACGCAGACAACACCAAGGATTGATGATGGACCACTGTGTACCTTTTAGCTCACCTGGATCTTCTGGATCTGATGAGCTGAAACGTCACATGACAAATTTTAACCTTTTTCAGACCTGTAGACTGAAACAGACACCTATGCAAACAGTGTGGATCCAGATGAGACGGCTCATTAATCTCATCTGCATCTACACTGTTTGCCATTCGGACCAGTACGCACACACGCCTATACAAATACATTGCCACCTTTATCGCCGAAAAATGAAAATTTTATGATGAAAAATTGTGATATTTTTCTTATTTCTGCTCAAAATATAGATTGTGGGCACTCGTTAGAACCACCTCATCGAGGCGGTTCTAATGAGTAATCTATATTTTAGAGCAGAAATAAGAAAAATTATGTTTACCCCTTTAAACCCCAGTTTTTCTATATAAATGATGGGTTCGAGGGGGTCAAAAGTATATAGGTGTTTTTCCGTGATGAATGATTTTACGCAACTGCAAGTTTGAAAAAATTTGAAGCAAAAGATGGAATGGTCCACTTTAGAAACTGAAGGACAAAAGGGTTTAATGACATTTTGCTTGACAAGTTTTCATACCAACTCAGTCTCATAGTGCCAGCAAAATGATTACTACATAAAGAAATGAAGTAATTTCTTTCTACAATTAATGAGATACATATGAGTTTATCCAAGCAAGCATTAACCCTTTATATACGGGGGAAACCCCAAAACGGCAATGGGGGAAAACAGTGAAGGCCCTGATCAGACGCCGCAGAATGCGGCGTCTGATCAGGGCCTTCACTGTTTTGCAAAAAAATTCAGCCATCTTCAATCAATTCAAACTGATAACTTTCAATTTCAAAAATGGACTCCTAGATGATTCCATTCAATACAAAATGATACAAAAATGGGTTAAAATCAATCGCAACAGTAAGTCTGTGAAGGAAATAAAGCCATCTAAGTTTAGTAATGGAACTCAGTACAGTGTTTTCCTGTACGTGTAATTGGATCATTTCCCCAAAGAATCAACTCTTTGAAGTTCCAGATAATCACAAATAAACCTCTTATTCATTCATATTCTTCATTAAACCTTTTTTTGGTGATTGTAATTGAACCCGTTTAGCAATAACAATCTCGATTTTCATCCATGCTCATTCAGAGAGAAATTTGCGATGCTTTTGAAGCATGCATTTCAGTGAAAATGCTGATTCATCTTGACCCCTAGTATGGATTCAAATCATTTTGTCCTGTGTCCCTTGGATATTAATATGATGGCAGTCATAGCTAGACTACACAGAAGCAAATGGAACTTAGCTGTATGAGAGACAAAAGCCTGTATTGGTTGCGGGGAGATATGCTCCCAACAGGGACAAACCTTGACGGTGTTCTCTTTTAACTGGAACTAGATTGAGCTGTCATTGGAGAACGACTAAAATACACCCCCGCCATGAGCAGGTGACAATAAATTTAATTGCAATCAAGCATTTTTGAGCAAATGTATAAAATTTCATGTACGAAGTGCTGTAATTCCCGTGATACATGTCAGATTTTGAGTACTGAATCATTATAATTATGTAACCTTCCTGAAAGATATACAGAAGGGACCAGTTTGATTTGGGGGTGTCAACACATAAGGCTGAGCTAGTTGTAGAAATTTACATGTATTTAGGAAACCCGAATTTTTTCCAAACACTGATGGCCCTGATCTCCGCAGTGTATTCTGCAGTGCCTAATCGGGGCTTGCACGGCTTGCCAATGTCCAGGGTCCGAGGTTAATAAACTAACATATGCTCAACTCATTTGAGCATGAAATTTGTCCTGCTCATAAATATTAAAATGCCAACAAAATGTTGGCATTTAAAATGTATAAGCAGGACAAACAACATTCTTTGCTGATCTGAGCAGACGAGTGAGTGAGTGTTTGAGTTTTACATCCCATCAACAGCTATGGTCATACGGAGACGGGACCTCGGTTTAAAGACTCATCCGAAAGTCTGGAGAAGCCCAGGATCGATCCTGCAACCCCTGGTTTACAAGGCGAGTAGTGTAACCACTACACCACTGAGGCAGCAATTTCTACGGCAAGACTTGTGAAAACAGACAAAACTGTTCATAAGTGTGAGCAAAGAAATCCTAACCCTTAGGACACCGAGAAAAACTACATCTGTAAATGTCATCTGCTATTGTCTTCTGCTGTACTTTTTTTCAAATTTTTTAAAAACATTTTTGCATACAGGCAAACAGTGTGGGCCCAGATCAGACTGCTCCTACAGGAGCAGCTTATCTGGGTCCACACTGGTAGCAAAAAAATACTTTTAAGGTAACTGGCAGATGGCAAAGCAGACCACAATTGTCTTGATTGGCATTTTATGGGCTAATATGACAAAAACAAACATCTAACTTAGTCCTACAATACTACTTTAAGAAATCCAAATTTGAGAATGAAATTAACATCTTATATAGCCTTGCTATTACATGTATTGCATAGAAATTCTACCTAATAATGATTAAAGGATCAAACATAGCTTTGCTATTATTTCAAAGAAATTCCACAAAAAAAGATATGACAAGCATCAAATAAAGCCTTGCTATTATTTCAAAGAAATTTCACTAAAATGATGATCAGAGACATCAAATCTAGCATTGCTACTATTTCAAAGCATAGCCCCCACCCATAGGGGCTTGAAGAAATATATGGGCTGCATGATGCTTCCATGCAGAACTGAATCCGGCCCGCACACTAGTACTGGTAAACCGCTTAAAGGATCTAAGCCTGTCCAGGAACCACGGTGCGAGACAGACCGTCCATGCTAATAAACCCTATTGGTTTCATTGGGCGACAGGGCTTGAGATGTCATTTCATCTCAATGTCGGGTAAAAGTCCCACAAAATTGGAAGCAACGTCTCCAAAATGACCTTTACAGTGTTGATTGGGACGTTAAAACCTCAAATCAAACAAACAAATTTCAAAGCAATCCCAATATAATGATAACAAGCACATAAAAATCGAATTTTTATCTTTTTTACCATGTTTTAAGGCAACAACTTTTTTGTTTTTCATTTTTTATCAACACATCCAGCGGAGAAGCTCTGCCGACTCAAAAAGGAATCGGCCTCCAGAATTGTACCGTATACTATTTACTCTTCTCAGATGGACTTTTTACAATTTTTGAATTTTTCGATAAAAGCCAAGTCCAATTCTGTCACTCACACTTTCAAAATGTAAACAATTAAATGTCCCATCTATTTGTAATGATATCTCTATATGGATAAATCATGTGCAGCCAACAAAGTGTCCAACTGAAGGGATGTTGTTCAATGCATTAGTTTGACATGGAATATGCGGTTTAAATCACAGACATAAGAGATCATACCCCTTTGATCTATATTGTTTATGTGACATTATGTCTCAAAAATACTACACTAGTCATTGTGAATTTCTGTTTGACTCTGAAAATTTAATGTGCACATTGTATTATACAGTAACAAGAAGAATTTTTGAATGACCCTCATAATTATCCTTCAGTCAAGCACTCAGAACAGACGACAGATAGTCAAACCACACTATCAAGGCAGGACTTACTTCGTGCAAACTTGAAATTGCAGAAATCTCCATCTGATTACAGCTGTGCTAAATTAGGGTAATAAAAACATTTGAGAAATTTGTGGAGCCTCTAGGTCTTCTAGATGTGTTAAAATAATAGTGGAAAACACGGCAAAAAAGATAAAATTCAACTTTAATCTTAACATAAATAGCCATGCTACTTAAAAATTCCAAAGGATTCCATCTACAATAATGACACACTAATCTAGACTCCATCTATGATAATGACACACTAATCTAGACTCCATCTATGATAATGACGCACTAATCTAGACTCCATCTATGATAATGACACACTAATCTAGACTCCATCTATGATAATGACACACTAATCTAGACTCCATCTATGATAATGGCACACTAATCTAGACTCCATTGTCTTACCCTATATATATAGACACTTTACTGTACTGTACGTATTTACTTGTATAAATGTAGGTACACATGTTATTATTGTACTGTTTATACTGTATATAATGAGGGCCTCATGGAAGATTAGCTGTTACTTGTATCTTGTACTTGTATGTGCTAAATGTGTCACCCTCTATAAATAAAGTCTTTACTTACTTTACTTACTTACTTATCTATGATAATGGCACACTAATCTAGACTCCATCTATGATAATGACACACTAATCTAGACTCCATCTATGATAATGGCACACTAATCTAGACTCCATCTATGATAATGACACACTAATCTAGACTCCATCTATGATAATGGCACACTAATCTAGACTCTATCTATGATAATGACACACTAATCTAGACTCCATCTATGATAATGACACACTAATCTAGACTCCATCTATGATAATGACACACTAATCTAGACTCCATCTATGATAATGACACACTAATCTAGACTTGCTATTATTTCAAGGAAATTCCATTATGATGATGACAAATTGCTAATTTGCCATTATTTAAAAAAAATTCCCACTATAATAATGACAAACATCAAATCTAGACTTGCTATTATTTCCAGAAAATTCCATTATGATGATGACAAACATCAAAACTTGCTATTATTAAAAAAAATAAAAATAATACAACTATAATAATGACAAACATCCAATCTAGACTTCCTATAATTTCAATGAAATTTCATGATGACAAATAATGATGATGATAAACAGACTATTCTAGCCTCGCTATTATTTCAACGAAATCCTACAAACATCACGAAAACACGCCTATACAAATGCATTGAAAACTTTACCGCCGACAAATTGAAAATTTTATGGTGAAAAATTGTGATATTTTTCTTATTTCTGCTCAAAATATAGATTGTGGATACTCGTGTAACGAGTACCCACAATCTATATTTTAGAGCAGAAATAAGAAAAATAAAGTTTACCCCTGTAAACTCCAGTTTTACTATATAAAAGTGGGGTTCAAGGGGATCAAAATTATATAGGCATTTTATTGTGATGAATAATGAAAAAAGTTTAACCCTTATCTTGCTGTTCACGACATCCCCTATCTTTGCAAACAGTGAAGTTCCAGATCAGATGGCTTCTGCAGAAGCCATCTGATCAGCATCTACACTGTATGGCATTCAGTTCATGAATTTGTAGCAATAAATTACATCAAGTAATTTGATTGGTTGATGGACAGAAATGGGTGTGGTTTAAATGAATATTCAGCAAGATAAGGGTTAAAGGTGTGCTCCTTTCTACTACTGTACAAATGTTTCGAGACCTAAAGGCACATTACAATTCAACCCAATTTCCTTCATTAGTTTCAACCAGCTCGTTGCTGAACAAGCAACATGTGATTACGCATGGCTCACTGAGCCTCTCTACAGAGTAGAGAAACATGTAAATTGGATTCCGACGTCGTAGATAGATCCAATCACTTACTGGACTCTTCATTCCCACATTGAGACAAATGTCTACAAAAGAAAATTATTTCTCGAGAATAGTTATAGCTGCTGATCAAATTAGTTCGAGAATAATCAAGTTATGAAGACCAGCTAGTAACATTTACTTTTACCCTCTTGAATTTGTGTCAAGTTTAATCAATCCATACATCAGACAAGCAAGGCTTTTACAAAGTACTATGCAGGCATAAATAGAACTTTAAAAACAGTCAGACAGCCATAAAAAGACAATTCTATCTAATTATGCGATCTTTATTTAGCCACTATTTTCCAGAATGAAACAACTTTATCACAAGTCATGTTCTCTGCAATGCATCATTCTTACCCATTTCAACCCAAAAATAGGCACAAAGGCAAACAGTGCATGCCCAGATCAGACACCACAGAATGTGGCGTCTAATCTGGGCCTTCAGTGTTTTTAAAAAGGTCAACCATTTTTTAAACTGAACTTCTGAAACTAACTCAACCCGACACCCCTTAACCCATTGGTTTTTGTTTGTTTTTAATTGAGGTTTAACGTTCCCCGGTATTATCAGCACTCTTTAGATCATTTTGGAGACGTTGCTTCCAATTTTGTGGGACTTTTACCCTACATTGAGATGACATGACACCTCAAGCCCTGCCGCCCAATGAAACCAAAAGGCTTATAGGCATTGGACAGTCTGATTCACAACAGGCTTAATCCTTTTAAGCAGTTTACCAGTACTCATGTGTGGTCAGTTTCAGCCCTGCATGAAGCACCATGCAGCCCATCTATTTTTCCAAGCCCTGATGGACGGGGGCGATTTTAACCAATTGTATACTTGTGGACCCTTCCATTTCTATATGTTGGACAAGTCCATTTGTCATATGAGGGTGTGCGGCCTATTTTTTCGTTTATATTCCATTTTTGATGGAAAATTCTGTTAGCAAATAGTGCATGCCCTGATCAGACGCCGCGTTCTGCGGCGTCTGATCTGGGTCTTCACTGTTGTTTGTCAAGGTACCCCTTTAGGGGTTTCCTGCATGCAATGGGTTAAGTTTAACTGGGCCAATAGCATATGTACAAAATCCTGGTAATGGCTGTTTATAGTAAAACTATTCTTGTCATTAAATTGTGAAGTCAAAATCTCACATAAATGGGTTATCTGTAAAACCTGGACTGGGGTCATGTACTGGGTTTCAGCTTGAATAGAAATAATATAAACTGTAGGTGTGGGGTAAACCCAAACGTGCTATAAAGCATCCAAAAAAGAGACATTGGCAAGCAGAAAGGCCCAGAATGTGACGTCTGATCAGGGCCTTCAGTGTTTTTAAAAAGGTCAACCATTTTTTAAACTAACTCAACCTGACATGGCCTAACCCATTGTTTTTGTTTGTTTGTTTGAACAGCACAAAACATGGCATCTGATTATGGGGAATGGGAACACGTAGCAGATTTTTGCCGCCATTTTTCAAAGGGAGATAACTTTTGGGATTTCCTGTTCACTTTTCTATAAGCCCTGTCTCACTGAAAAAGGGGTCTACTCTTAAAGGAAAGAGTTGATCCGTATTGACATGGGAGACAAAAACACTTTTGCAGGAGTTGTCTCCCCTGAAGGTGTACCTATTCCCCTTAAGCTTAACCCTTAGCCCGCTGAAAATGACAAAAACTACCTTTGCAAACAGCATATGAGCCCCGCCAAGCGAATTTGTGTCTTCGAGCATTCTGTCATGACAAATTTTAACTGAGCATGCCCAGCCATTCAGAGGGGCCAGGGATATTGCTTTCTGTCTGAAGGTTCCTCTTGATTCACTGCTTGTATGAGTGTGCAGCGAAGGTTCTGGCAAGACTGCGCGGATGCGCAGGCTCGCCTGAACCTTCGCTGCTCGCATAGGCAATAAGTACCAAAATCCCTTGACGGGGCCCATATATCCAGTTCAGGATCTACACTGTTTGTGATGTTTGTTTGTTTGATTTGAAGTTTAACATCCCCATCAACACTATAAAGGTCATTTTGAAACGTTGCTTCCAATTTTGTGGGACTTTTACCCAACAGTGAGATGACATGACATTTCAAGCCCTGCTGCCCAATGAAACCAATAGGGTTTATAAGCATGGACGGGCCGACTTGCACCACATTGTCTGGGCAGGCTTAGTTCCGCTAAGTGGTTTACCAGTACTCGTGTGAGGAACGGTTTCATTTCTGCATGGAAGCATCATGCAGTCCATCTATTTCTTCAAGCCACGATGGGCGGGGGCTAACTGTTTGTGATGTAGTTTGTGAACTGAGCAAATACATTACATCAAGTAATCTGACTGGTGGATAGTCCGAAATGAGTGTGGCTAAATTAATTTATTCAGCAGGATAAGGGTTAAAAGTACAGAAATTTAAGGGTTAAAACAAAAATCGAAGTCCCTTTCAGGACCATTTACCAGTCTAAACTCTGACACAACAGTTAGTGCTTTCAAATATAAAACTACAGTAAAATTTGTATATTAAGACCACCTTTGGGACTGTTCCAAAAGTGGTCTTAAAGATCACTTTTGAAGAGTCCCAAATGTGGTCTTTTATTAGGAGACATTGGGTGTAGAAAACACAAAGGACGAGTAACTGAAACCTCAGTAAGATTTTAAAAGCAGATTTGGATTACATTTTAGGTGGTCTCAATAGTGGAATTTTACTTTATCAGTTACCCTCTATATTAATTGAATTGCGGCATATTGACTTGATAAAGATATGCTATCTCAGGACAAGTGAGCTTAAATCAGGTCAACGTGACATTGCACTTTTATGAATGAACCGGACTACTAGAGAAAAAATGGCAAAAATGTTATTATTACTAGAAAAAATGGAAAAATTACTTGAAAAAAAAATATTATGGGAAAAATTTGGTAAGCCGATAAAAAATATATTGACCGCCGGAATCTTGGGATGCACTGAGGACCATTGATAAATGACCGTAAATTGCTAATTTAAGAGTGTACAAGGGGATAAACTGATAAATAGTATACCAGATTTGTGTCATTTGATATCAAGTTAATCAGGCACGGCTACGAGAATGCATGTAGAATCGCTCGGCAAGCCTCACGATTTTAAAAGCATTCATGAGTGCTTGCCTGATACACTTCATATCAAAAGACACTCACCTCAGGTATTCTCTATGTATATAGCTGGTTTCACTGGAATTTGGAAGCCATCCTCTGCCATATTTTTAAAGCGAAGAGAAAGCCAACCAGTGAATGAAACTGTCAGCTGCAGTGCTGTCTATGAATTCAATCAGTTGAAGAAATATTTGATCTGAGTGACAATAACAAATTGGTTTGCAAGCAATCCCAGATAAATTTTATTCCAACAAATCAGGCCTGAAATATCTGCAAATCTCTGCCACTCCTGCAGCAGAGCTTTAGATAAGATGTAACAATAATGCTATTTCAAAAGTATAGATCAGAACTGTGTTCAATTGTGAGGCAATATAAAAGCCCTTTTATCATATGACGTCGCGTCTGAGAGTGTAATAACGCCATGTATTATTTTGGATAATCCACTAGTGGATTAAATATGCAAATTAGCTAGATACGTCCTGTAACGTTACATGTACGACATCCTTAACGACGTCACATTTACTAATGGTGGAATATTGACATTTTTGTTAAACAATCATGAATAAAGTGCGTTTTAAATGGTATATGATAAATAGAATCTTGCATTCGTGCTCATGTGTTATTGAATTTATTAAACGAGTTGAGGAAAAGGGATTAAATGCTCGGCAAAGCCTCACATTTTATCCTTTTTCCTCAACTCGTTTAATAAATTCAATTTTCCTCAACTCGTTTAATAAATTCAATAATACATGGAAAACCATGTAAGATCCTCTATATCCCAATGAA
The DNA here is from genome assembly GCA_963580285.1 of Lucinisca nassula. NCBI lineage: Eukaryota > Metazoa > Mollusca > Bivalvia > Lucinida > Lucinidae > Lucinisca > Lucinisca nassula. Next base: position 60,569,593 of record OY757014.1, read on the forward strand.
TAATTTGATTTAGCGACACCAATTTCCGACTATCCACCAGAGTTTGAAGAGTGTGATATGTAAACTGTCTGAAATGGTAACCTTTATATAGTAGTCAGTACTATGCACTCCAATAGCTGTTGAACAGTTTGATCTGTAACCTGTATGTAATGGTAACCTTTATACAGTAGTCAGTACTATGCACTCCAATAGCTATTGAAGGGTTTGATCTGTAACCTGTCTGTAATGGATACCTTTCAACAGCTGCAGTCAGTGCTATGCACTCCAATAGCTTTCGAAGCGTTTGATCTGTGACCTGTCTGTAATGGTTACCTTTCAACAGCAGTCATGCAGTATTATGCACTCCAATAGCTTTTGAAGAGTTTAATCTGTGACCTGTCTGTAATGGTTACCTTTCTACAGTAGTTAGTACTATGCACTCCAATAGCTATTGAACAGTGTGATCTGTAACCTGTCGGTAATGGTTACCTTTCTACAGCAGTCAGTACTATGCACTCCATTAGCTATTGAACAATTTGATCTGTGACCTGTCTGTAATGGTTACCTTTCTACAATAGTCATTTCTATACACTCCAGTAGCTATTGAACAGTTTGATCTGTAACCTGTCTGTAATGGTTACCTTTCTACAGTAGTCAGTACTATGCACTCAAACAGCTATTGAACAGTTTGATCTGTGTCCTGTCTGTAATGGTTACCTTTCTACAGAAGTCAGTACTATGCATTCCAATAACTATTGAACAGTTTGATCTGTAACCTGTCTGTAATGGTAACCTTTCTACAGCAGTTTGTACTATGCAATCCAATAGCTATTGAACAGTTTGATCTGTGACCTGTCTTTAATGGTTACCTTTCTACAGTAGTCAGTACTATGCACTCCAATAGCTATTGAACAGTTTGATCTGTAACCTGTCTGTAATGGTAACCTTTCTACAGCAGTTTGTACTATGCAATCCAATAGCTACTGAACAGTTTGATCTGTAACCTGTCTGTAATGGTTACCTTTCTACAGCAGTCAGTACTATGCATTCCAATAGCTATTGAACAGTTTGATCTGTGACCTGTCTTTAATGGTTACCTTTCTACAGTAGTCAGTACTATGCACTCCAATAGCCATTGAACAGTTTGATCTGTGACCTGTCTGTAATGGTTACCTTTCTACAGTAGTCAGTACTATGCACTCAAACAGCTATTGAACAGTTTGATCTGTGTCCTGTCTGTAATGGTTACCTTTCTACAGAAGTCAGTACTATGCATTCCAATAACTATTGAACAGTTTGATCTGTAACCTGTCTGTAATGGTAACCTTTCTACAGCAGTTTGTACTATGCAATCCAATAGCTATTGAACAGTTTGATCTGTAACCGGTCTGTAATGGTCACCTTTCTACAGCAGTCAGTACTATGCATTCCAATAGCTATTGAACAGTTTGATCTGTAACCTGTCTGTAATGGTTACCTTTCTACAGCAGACTGTACTATGCACTCCAATAGCTTTGAAGAGTTTGATCTGTGACCTGTATGTAATGGTTGCCTTTCTACAGCAGTCAGTACTATGCACTCCAATAGCTTTTGAAGAGTTTGATCTGTGACCTGTATGTAATGGTTACCTTTCTACAGCAGTCAGTACTATGCACTCCAATAGCTATTGAAGAGTTTGATCTGTAACCTGTATGTAATGGTTGCCTTTCTACAGCAGTCAGTACTATGCACTCCAGTAGCTATTGAAGAGTTTGATCTGTAACCTGTATGTAATGGTTGCCTTTCTACAGCAGTCAGTACTATGCATTCCAATAGCTATTGAACAGTTTGATCTGTAACCTGTATGTAATGGTTACCTTTCTACAGCAGTCAGTACTATGCACTCCAATAGCTATTGAAGAGTTTGATCTGTAACCTGTATGTAATGGTTGCCTTTCTACAGCAGTCAGTACTATGCATTCCAATAGCTATTGAACAGTTTGATCTGTAACCTGTATGTAATGGTTGCCTTTCTACAGCAGTCAGTACTATGCACTCCAATAGCTTTTGAAGAGTTTGATCTGTGATCTGTCTGTAATGGTTGCCTTTCTACAGCAGTCAGTACTATGCACTCCAATAGCTTTTGAAGAGTTTGATCTGTGACCTGTCTGTAATGGTTGCCTTTCTACAGCAGTCAGTACTATGCACTCCAATAGCTTTTGAAGAGTTTGATCTGTGACCTGTCTGTAATGGTTACCTTTCTACAGCAGATAGTACTATGCACTCCAATAGTTATTGAAGAGTTTGATCTGTAACCTTTCTGTAATGGTTACCTTTCTACAGCAGTCAGTATTATGCACTCCAATAGCTATAGAAGAGTTTGATCTGTAACCTGTCTGTAATGGTTATCTCTCTACAGCAGTCAGTACTATGCAACCCTAAAGCTACTGAAGAGTGCCCCCACCCATAGGATTTCGGAGATTTGGCCGTATGGTGCTCCTGCACAAAGCAGAAACCAACCAGAATTGAGTACTGGTAAGCCATTGAAAAGATCCAAACTTGCCATGGAAAAGTGGTGGGAGTTAATTCCCTCCTTAAACCCTAGTGGTTTCTTTGGGCAGTAGGGCTTGAGATGTCATTTTATCTCAATGTTGGGTAATAGTCCCACGAAATTGGAAGCAACATCTCCAAAATTACCTAAATAGTGTTGAACGCCCCCGCCCATAGGGGTTTGAAGAAATATATGGGCTGCATGATGCTTCCACGCAGAGCTGAATCCGGCCCGCACACTAGTGCTGGTAAACCGCTTAGAGGATCTAAGCCTGTCCAGGAACCGCGGTGCGAGGCGGACCGTCCGTGCTTATAAACCCTATTGGTTTCATTGGGCGACAGGGCTTGAGATGTCATTTCATCTCAATGTCGGGTAAAAGTCCCACAAAATTGGAAGCAACGTCTCCAAAATGACCTTTACAGTGTTGACGGGGACGTTAAACCTCAAATCAAACAAACAAACAAATAGTGTTGATGGGGAAGTAAAACCGCAACACAAACAAAGCTTCTGAAAAGGTTGATCTGTAATCTGTCTGTATTGGTCACCTCTCTACAGCAGTACTATGCACTCCAATAGCTATTAAAGAATTTTGATCTGTGACCTGTCCAAAAGGGTCACCTTTCTACAAAAGTCAGTTTTATACAGTGTCTGATAACCATTGAAGTTTATAACCTGTCCATGGTCAACTTTCCATAATTGCCATTGTCATATATTCTCAATGGGATTGTACAGAAACTTAATTTCTTTCAGCTATCAGTGTGTGGGTGTGTCTGAGTTTTACATCCATCCTGCCAACAACTGAGGTCATATGAAGATGGGACCTCAGTTTAAAGACTCATCCAAATATCCGGAGAAGCCTTTAATCAATCTCACAACCCCTGGTTTGCCAGGCATTATACCATAAATGGCTTCTATCACCTATCTGAGTACTATACCGAATGCATACAAACACCCAACAGTTCATTATCCCCACACTTTTCGAAGAAAAAGTGGGGATATTGTAATGGTCTTCGTCATCCGTCCATATGTTTGTTTGTTTGTTTGATTTGAGGTTTAACGTCCTCATCAACACTTTAACGGTCATTTTGGAGACATTTCTTCCAATTTTGTGGGACTTTTACCCAACATTGAGATGAAATGACATATCAAGCCCTGTCGCCCAATGAAACCAATAGCGTTTATTAGCATGGACGGTCCGCCTCGCACCGCGGTTCCTGGACAGGCTTAGATCCTCTAAGCGGTTTACCATTACTAGTGTGTAGGCCGGATTCAGCTCTGCGTGGAAGCATCATGCAGCCCATATATTTCTTCAAGCCCCTATGGGCGGGGGCGGCCGTCCATATGAAAATAAGTACATACGTCCGTCCGTCCGTCCGTCCGTCTTACCAGTTATTACTCCTCCTAGACAGTTACATATAGAAACTTTGGGAACTGATAGATCTTTGGTCTGGGGAGTGCATGACACTATAGGAATTATGATCACACCCCTAGGGGTGGGCCCAGAGGGTGGGGCCCGCGGGGGGTCAAAAATCAAAATTTCCAGAACATGGTCGTGTAACATATCAAAGGGAATGGCATGATGAGTAGAAAACATTACAACCAAAATTTGATCCCTGGGGTCAATTTTGAGGTCACCAGAGGTCAAAAAATGATTTTGACAGTTATAGAAACTTGAAACTTTGGGAACTGATAGATCTTTGGTCTGGGGAGTGCATGACACTTTCGGAATTTTGATCACACCCCTAGGGGTGGGCCCAGGGGGTGGGGCCGCGGGGGTCAAAAATAAAAATTTCCAGAACATGGTTGTGTAACATATCAAAGCGAAAGGCATGATGAGTAGAAAACATTACAACCAAAATTTGACCCCTGGGGTCAAGTTTGAGGTCACCAGAGGTCAAAAACTGATTTTGACCCCTTTACCCCCATACATTACTGTTACCGGATAACTCCTCCTAGACAGTTATAGATAGAAACTTGAAACTTTGGGAACTGATAGATCTTTGGTCTGGGGAGTGCATGACACTTTCAGAATTTTGATCATACCACTAGACCCCTAGGGGTGGGCCCAGGGGGATGGGGCCCACGGGGAAGCGTAGGGATATGCGATGGCGTGCCATCGACTGCGCAATTCTAAGTTAATACTGTATCTACCTTTTGTTTTCGGACAGACATGCTTGAGCAAACAATGTAGACCCAGATGAGATGCTGCAGATGCGGCGGCATCTCATCAGCGTCTACAGTGTTTGCCACTCAGGTACATGTAATTAAAATTTGTTCAAATTTTCCTGTAAGTATGGTAGAAGCATCTGTGGTGTAGTGGCTATGCTACTTGCCTCATAAACCAGGGGTCGTGGGTTCTATCCCGGGCTTCTCCAGACTTTCGGATGAGTCCTTAAACCTACGTCCGGTCTCAATAAAAAAATTTATGACCTTAGCTGTTGGTGGAACGTAAAACCGAAACATACACACTCCTGCAAGTAAAGCCCCAGTCCCACAGACCTTGCGACTGCGATGCGACCTCTCTGCAACTGATTTCGATGCAACTGGCCCGCGACCTTTGCAACTGTTGCAACTAAATTTGCTCCGTAAATGTGATCGCCGACCCGTCGCCGAACAATCTGCGATTTATGTTGCCCAAAGTCGACGATTGAGCAGCGACTTGTCGCCGAAGAATCGCCGTATGATAGGCGACTGACTTGTAACAAGTGAAACATGATCGGGGACTAGTCGGCGATCAATCGGCAACTCTTCAGAGACTGGATAAAACTGATCGGCGACTTGTCGGAGACTGTTTTGCGTTGTTTTTTTTTTTTTGACACAGACAAAAATAAACTAAATTTTCGACTACTGAGAGTCTTCTCTGGGCTGCTGCAAGTCCTTGTCATCCGAAATTGGTGTCCGAGCCTTGTTTCCCGTTTTTTTCGGCTGCGCCACCGTTTTCTTTTGCCTGCCTCTCCGAACCATGTTGCCTCTTTGAAAGCTGTGGTCGAAATGATGCTAGCATGTTAACAGTTTTTTATTGTAGTTGATGCTATAATCGTTCGGTGGTTTTAACACCTTTTTACAGCTTGTCGGCGACCAGTTGCAGATCAATTGCAGATCAATCGCCGACTTATCGGTGATCAATCTCTGATCGATCGCCGACCCATCGCCAAACAGTTGCCGACCGATCGCCGATAGGTCATGGATCGATCGTGGATCAGTCGGCGATCGGTCTGCGACCAGTCTCCGATAAGTTGCAATAAGGTTGCTAGAATTTACAGCCAAATTTGCATAAATTTGGTCGGGGATCGATTGGTGACTGTTCGGCGATCGATCGGAGATTGGTCTGCCGGTCTAGAAAACCATTGCAACTAGTCTGCGATCAAAATCAGTCGCAGCCAGTCTTTTGTGTATGCACAAAAGACGATCGGCGACTAAATTTGATCGGCGACCTACCCGCGACCTTGCTGCAACCTTTATAAAACCTCTCTGCGACTTCTGCAACCGCTCCGCGATTGCCAATTTTTTTAGTTGTGGAGAGGTCGCATCACGGTCACAAGCTCTGTGGGACCGGGCCTTTAGGTAAGAAGCTCGCGTGTCCGAATACTAAATTAGGGTAAAGACAGTACTGCACATACAAGCAAGAATTTTGTCATTTAACTGGCTTCTGGGTGGGAGAGAATCATGTTTAGCATAAAAACATGATTCTGTCCCTACCAGAAGCCAGTTAAGGCAAAACAGTCATTATTGCACCACCTCATGAGTAGAGAGTCATTATCACATGACTGACTACCAAAGGCTTAAGCAAGCCTGGGAAAGCAAGCTGACTACCAAAGGCTCAAGCCAGAGCCTTGGTGCTTGCAGACCTTGAGGGAGCTTCATGCATTACCCCAGGTGCCAGTCCAAGATCAGCTGAATCTTGTCCGTGGTTGAGTATGATTTAAGTGCCCCGTTTTCATTAACAGGCTCAATTAACGTAAAAAATCCTAAAAATTAGGACACCTTGTTCTCTTAAAATTTAAACAAATGTGTTTCATGAGCCAGCAAGGAGTCCAAAAGGTGCAGATGTAATGGCAAACAGTGTAGATCCTGATCTGATCTGGGTTTGTACTGTTTGCTTAGGCATTTGTTTGTTTGTTTGATTTGAGGTTTAACGTCCCCACCAACACTGTAAAGGTCGCTTCCAATTTTGTGGGACTTTTACCCAACATTGAGATGAAATGACATCTCAAGCCCTGCCACCCAATGAAACCAATAGGATTTATAAGCATGCACGGTCCGACTCGCACCGCTTTGCCTTGGCAGGCTTACCGGGTAGATCCTCTATGCGGTTTACCAGTGCTCGTGAGCTCTGCGAGGAACATCATGCAGCCCATCTATTTCTTCAAGCCCTAATGGGCGGGGGCTACTGTTTGCTTAGGCATATCTGTCCCAATATGTAGGATCATTACGGTAATCAATGCACCAGAAATCACTTGGATAATATCTCAGACAACACAAACAGAACAGTGCATGACCAGCAATGACTGCTCAGACCGGCACTGTCACAAAGATCTTCGTCTTAAATCAGTGTTACTATGAGGTTTTTAGAGTGAACAGCAAAGATTCCAATTCAGATGCACACTTATACAGGCTGAACCGACTCTTAGTGAACAACCGCACATGGCATTATGTTGGAATGTCTGCGAGTAATCTTACTTTTTGCTGTTATCAATTTTCTGCAGTTTTTAAAAGCTAATGCGCTGTAAAGAGATGCTATTGATAAGCTGCTTGTTACATATTATTTCCAATTGCTAAGTGTATGATGTGTCATAATACCATAACAAGAGGCTCAAAGAGCCTAAACCGCTCACCTGAGGAACTTAAGTTTTAACAATTCACAGACTTGACTACTAAATCTGCTAATAGAATCCAGCCCATTGACCCTTACAGGATATAAGTCATCATTATTGCATTGCATTCCAAGTTTGAGACTTCTAGCTTCTATAGTTCCTGAGAAATCTTTGACGAAAATTTAACATTGGTCAAAATGGAGAGAAAGAAGAATGAAAGAACAGATGAACAAATAAGCTGAGAAAGCCCAATGTCTCTTACACAAAATAAGTCATCATTATTCTATTGAATACCAAATTTGATGCTTCTAGCTTTTATAGTTCCTGAGAAATCTTTGATTAAAAATTTAACATTGGTCTATTATCTCTATATGGAGAGAAAGAAGAATGAAGGAACAAATGAACCAGACTAGCTCCAAAACCTAATGCAGCCTTTCCCCTTGCCCAATGGTGCTACACATAAAATTTAAACAAGATTGGTCAACTGCCTTCTGAGATATGCTTCATTGAAAGTGTGGACGACGGATGGACGGACGACAGACGACGGACTCCGGAGCCTTGGTATACTATCAGCTCACTGGAGCCTTTGGCTCAGGTGAGCTAAAAATTCAAGTCGCTATTTCTGTCACAACATTTTCCCTACGTTAAGTCTATGGGCAAATTTTTTTGTCTCTCAAGGTCACGTAACTCGAGGTCAATATTCCGATTCGGCCCAAAATCGAACTTAACCGAGATTTTATGCCTGTCCTCGATACCTGCAAGTTTGAAGCTGATTATGAATAAAAATAAAGTTGCTATCGTGGTCACAACGTATTTTTTTATGCTCAAGGGCAGGTAACTCCAAGGCAAATATTCCGATTCGGCCCAAAATTGAACTTAACCGAGATTTTATGTCTGTCCTCGTTACCTGCAAGTTTGAAGCTGATCTGAAAAAAATTCAAGTCGCTATCGTTACTAGTCGCAACATTTTCCCTAATTAAGTCTATGGGCAAATTTTTTGTTGCTCAAGGTCACGTAACTCCGAGGTCAATATTCCGATTCGGCCCAAAATTGAACTTAACCGAGATTTTATGCCTGTCCTCGTTACCTGCAAGTTTGAAGCTGATATGAATAAAAATAAAGTTGCTATCGTGGTCACAACGTATTTTTTTATGCTCAAGGGCAGGTAACTCCAAGGGAAATAATCCAATTCGGCCCAAAATCGAACTTAACCGAGATTTTATGTCTGTCCTCTTTACCTGCAAGTTTGAAGCTGATCTGAAAAAAATTCAAGTCGCTATCGTAGTCACAACATTTTCCCTATGTAAAGTCTATGGGCAAATTTTTTGTCGCTCAAGGTCATGTAACTCCGAGGTCAATATTCCGATTCGAACTTAACTGAGATTTTATGCCTGTCCACGTTACCTGCAAGTTTGAAGCTGATCTGAATAAAAATAAAGTTGCTATCGTGGTCACAACATATTTTTTTATGCTCAAGGGCAGGTAACTCCAAGGCAAATAATCCGATTCGGCCCAAAATCGAACTTGACCGAGATTTTATGCCTGTACTGGTTATCTGCAAGAATGAAGTCGATCAGAAAAAAATTGACGGAGCTAGAGTGATGACAAGCTTTTTCCTATGTGAAGTCTATGGGAGCTAGATGTTGCCATGGCAATCAGAGTTCCACTCAGATCTGCCTGAAAACCTAATGAAGCCTTTCCACTTGCCCAATAATGCGACACATGAAATTTGATCAAAGTTGGCCAAGTAGTCTTTAAGATATACATTTTTGAAATTCCCATTAACCCTAATGCAAAAACACACAAGGGCAGGTAACTCCTAAGTGAATGATCCGATTCTGCCAGTTATTGAACTTGACCGAGATTTCATGGCTGTGCTGGTTATCTGCAAGAATAAAGCCAATCTGAAAATAATTGAAGCAGCTACGGTGATGACAACATTCTCCCCATGTTAAGTCAATAGGCAATTTTTTCAACGCTCAAGGGCACGTAACTCCTGAGTGAATAATCCGATTCAGCCCAAAATCGAACTTGATCGAGATTTCATGCCTGTCCTCGTTATCTGCAAGAATGAAGTTGATCAGAAAAAAATTGACGGAGCTAGAGTGATGACAAGCTTTTTCCTATGTTAAGAACGCTCAAGGGCACGTAACTCTTGAGTGAATAATCCGATTCAGCCCAAAATCGAACTTGATCGAGATTTCATGCCTGTCCTCGTTATCTACAAGAATGAAGACAATCAGAAAAAAATTGACGGAGCTAGAGTGATGACAAACTTTTTCCTATGTTAAGTCTATGGGAGCTATTTGTTGCCATGGCAACCAGAGTTCCAATCCGATCTGCCCGAAAACAGTATGCAGCCTTTCCCCCTACCTGATAATGCTTCACATGAAATTTGATCGAGATTGGCCCACTGGTTCCGGAGATATACTTCTTTGAAAGTGTGGACGACGACGACGGACGACGACGACGGACGACGGACGCCGGCTCGTGGTATACTAATACCTCACATGAGCCTTCGGCTCAGGTGAGCTAAAAATGCCATTAAACACCCGGGTGTTTATTAGAATCATAACCTTTCATGGGAAGTGGGGTGGACGTTTGTTAGAGGCTACAGTTCCCAGAAAAATTCATTGAAGCATCCCAAGACTGCACTTTCTCGCAAATGGCCACCATCTTGAAATATACAAAGGAATTATGCGCTAGTGATGCTGAATCCGTGAAACAATCTGTCTGTGGAAGAATACTACTGCACAGCATAATAGTTGGATGCCTTTTCTTCCACAAATTAAGGCTTGCTTCAAATTAAATCTGTGATAAAAGGATAATCAAATAAGTGTGGTTGTCCTTGTTAATTATTCCGAAATAAATTTATTTCTGAGTTTATCATTGAAACAGAATGTGATATAATGTTCTTCTAAATTTACCCATTCAGTGTTGTAATTTTCAGCATATCCGTACTCTAATGATTTTTGGTGTAAAGTGGATAAATCAAAAAGTCCTTCCAAATGATTGTTCACTTCCGCCCAGTCACAATTTGGCTGTAATTTTAATGCCTATCGCTCTCGACAGGCAGACCTCTTTCCCTCTCGACAGGCAGACCTCTTTCCCTCTCGACAGGGAGACCTCTTTCCCTCTCGACAGGCAGACCTCATATACATGTTTTACAGATGATGCAGGAGATTACTAGATTATAATTAAGGCAATAAAGGTTTGACACTTGACCCGGTATTTGTGGGTGTCATCTACTTGCAGGCAGTTTGGGTTTAGGAAAAGGGCCATATCGAGAATTTCTCGTACCGAATATTCTATATTGGAGCTTTAATTAGAGGCTCCTGTTTTTAGGAAAATTGCGAAAAAAAAAATCAGCAATTTTTGCATCCAAAGGGGAGGGGGGATGGGTGTTTACTAGAGCATGGGTGTTTAATTGAATTTTTAGGGTACTTGAAGCCTCAATCAATACAAACTTTGTAATTACATACAGAAGTCAATGATCAAGCCATATGACATTTCTGCCACATTTTATACTGAATGGATTGATTGTTTGTGTGAGGTTTAACCCTAATCTCTTGCTGAATATTCAGACTAGCCACATCCATTTCTGGCTTTGAACCAATCAGATTACTATGTAATTTATTCCTACAAATACATAAATTGACTGTCAAACAGTGTAGATCCTGATCAGATGGCTTCTTCAGAAGCCATCTGATCTGGATCTACACTGTTTCCAAAGAAAGGGGTTGTCATGAACAGCATGATGAGTTAACAACATGATCAATCTTTGTGTCATCTCCCAGAGAAAGGGAGAAAAAAGAAAGAAGAAATCCATTACGAAATTCACTTGCAACAATTAACTTATACGCCACGTATAAGTCATGTATACATGGCATACAATTGTAAATTTTGGAAGTATGCAAGTCGTATTTAAGATACTGAAAACTTATATTATTGTCCCCGAAATGTCACGTACAATTAAGTCACATAGGCATGGCGTATACATGGGAAACTCACAACTTGAAAGTCTGTGGAACTTACAAGTGACCTGCAAAACTTGTACATCATTTGCAAGTCTTGATTTGATTAGTTCGGAGATTACTGACTTTCAACTCTGAGCATGGTCACTGATAGCTTCCTGTAAATTGAAAATAGTGCTAAATTCTCTGAGTGAGTGAGTTTTACATCTCACCAACAGCTAAGGTCATAAGTCATAAGTCGGTTTAAAGAATCATCCAAACATCTGGAGAAGCCCAGGATTGATCCTGCGACCCCTGGTTTACAAGGCCAGTAGCATAACCGCTACACCACCATGGCTTCTGCTAAATTCTCTGACTAGCATTTTCTTTTGTATGTGTATCGTTAATAATGTAAGCTGTGACTGGAAGGACTGTCTACATGTTGTTGAACATTTGTAAGAAGCATGAGGTAAGTCATAACATATGTACATGTATGTACAATTGTTTGTGCATGCAAATATATGTACAGTAAAATTCCTATATTAAGACCACCTTTAGGACCACCTATACCTGTCATTCAATTTTTGCACTTTCTTTAAAAAACATTTTGTTGCCACGATTATGGTTAACCATGATGGAAAATAATGTAGAAAATTCATGCAGCATGTAGCACTACCAATTGTGATTTTCTATGGAGTTTCAATTGAAAGCAGCATTTTGGACACACCTTCAATGAATCGGAGGCCTATATGTGATCATCTGTTTCTCTTAGCGAATGGAACTAAAGTTACAAATCTTTTGTTAATATACCGGTACACATAGGGTATCTAATAAAAGGTTACATGTATCAAATTTAAGAAATCTTGTGCAAGTTTAATTTTTTAAGGGGTTAAATCTTGGCTTTTGTAATGATTTATTCTGCGAAATTGTCACAGTGACCCCTTGGGTGTTTAAAACAATAGCCCAGGCTGGCGAGTTTACATAAACAAAAACAGTTTGGGCTTTAAATTTGCATGGAAACATGAGTCCTCAAACCAAAACAAAACAAATTTTGTGTATTTTTCATTTGTAGTAACTATGGTAACAGAAGCAATTTTATGTATAGGAACTTTTTTGACTGAATATAAATCAAAATTAGGCTGGTCCAGAACTTCAATATTGAAATAACATTTTATTGCCATCACGCAAACAAGTCCGTGAAATGAAGACCCCCTTACACCCCACTTTATATAGAGAAAACTTGGGTTTATTGGGTATACATTATTTTCCTTATTTCTGCTCCTATACATAGGTTGTGGGTACTCGTTAGAACCGCCTCAATGAGGCGGTTCTAACGAGTACCCACAACCTACGTTTTGAGTATAAGTAAGAACAAGATGTGTTTGTGAAACACTGATGCCCCCGGACAGCGCCAATGTTAATGTTTTTAAAAATTTTGAAAAAAATAGGTCAAAGGTCAAGTTCAAGGTCACGAGATCAAAAATTATGGTACCACTGGAAAGGTCTTGTGATAAGGTATACACATGTGAAATATGAAAGCTCTATCTACTACCATTCAAAAGTTATGCCCAATGTTAAAGTTTTTGCAGACGGACAAACGGACAAACGGACAAACAGACAAACAGACAGACAGACCAAAAACTATATGCCCCCGAATCTCTTAGATTCCGGGGGCATAAAAATATCACAAATTTTCTCCAGAAAATTGACGGTTTTTGGGGATGTAAAAATGCACTATGACGCAGGGGTGTGTTATTGTAATGCTGTGAAAATACCGATAATAACACCATTATACATTTAGCCATCCAATGCTTTAAATAATAAGAGTTATATGTATAAACACAAGAGCAATATTTGTTAAGTTGTCAGTCTAGGCAAAAACACCTGTATGAAACGTTTCGCCCGTAATAAAGGCGAAATTTTTCTTCTATTTTGACCGGAAATTTGCCCTTTTTACGCTTTTGAAACTTAATGAAGATATATAAGCTTCCGGGCGAAATCTTGGCGAAATATTGGGGCGAAATATGCAAATTAGACGGAATTCTGCAAACGTTTACGGGCGAGATTCAAGAACGCCTCCGGGCGGAATCCCAATAGGTTCCGGGCGGAATCACAATAGGTCAACAGAAATCCGCCCGGAATACTTTGATTCCGTCCAGGGCATAAAATATTCCGGGCGGAATAAAAAAATCTGGATGAAGGCTATGTTGCTAGGATAAAAAAATATTTTCCACTCGTATTCTCTACGAGAAGCTTAAGACTGAACAATATATATTACCCACTTTATGATGTAATAAAAATATTTCTAATTTACTCTAACTGTATTCTTATCCCCTGAGTGTCGCCATTTCAGTAAGGGACGTAACTGTAATTGACCCTAATGCAATAGAATGTTGTACTTAAAGCTTTGTCCAGGCACTATGACAGATATTATTATTATTATCATTATTATTATTATTTTAATAGTATTATTTCTATCTTTATATTATTATTATTGAAATCTACAAAATATGCAAATGTTTACCGGCCCCGATAGCTCAGTGGTAGAGCGTACGCTTCGGGAATTGGGTTCGATCCCAGGCCGTGTCATACCAAAGGCCTGAAAAATGGTACTAGGAGCTCCCTTGGCTGACGCTCGCATTATCAGGGGTAGTCCTAGGAAGATAAATGAAGGCAGGTAAGTATTTGTTAGAGAATACTTTGTTTGTGGCAATAAAAGCTCTACAGAGCTTATGTTATTTGTTTCGAATATGCGTCGTTAAATAAAGCTTCTTTATCTTCATCTTTGTACAATGTTGGCCTGTTATTAATCGTGATAGATCAATTAACATTAAATTTGTTGAGCATATTTATTTTACTTATCAGTTCAACCACGTGATAGGCAACAAGAAATATCAATTGGGGTAATTATCTTGTTAGCAGGGTGCATATAAAGGCAATTATTCTTTCAATGATGAGTAGAGCAATTACCCTAATGGTCATATTTATTGGAAAATATAGGCTTCAGCAAACAATGTAGTCCCAGATCAGACTGCTCCTTAAGCAGGGTCTACACTGTTTGCCATTCCATCGACACCTTCTGGACTCTTGCTGGATCGTGAAAAACAAATTTGTTTAAACTTTAGAAAAATAACTGAAAGTCACCAAGAACCAATTTTTTTTTTTTTTTACAGTACTGCTCACTTTTCACGATGCTAGGATCAAACGTTTAAGTACCTTCAAGCCCCAAATACATAAAGAAAGGAAAGGTACATGTAAAATATATAAATTTATAAGAAATATTAAGTTATATCACCCATTGGTAATTACGGACGAGGAAAATCTCACACCATTTACATAGTCTCAAAGTAAAGTTTATCATCCAGTTACAAACTTGTGTTATTTAACGCTCGTGGAGCGTGATAGCTCAGTGGTTAGTGCACTTGCCTCTGATGCTAGAGGTCCAGGGTTCGATCCCTGGCAGCGGCGATAAAATTTCGGTGTCCGAACACGCTCCACTGACATCATTTGCAGGGATGAATGTCATAAAGTGCACCGTCCTTCGGATCGGGATGTAAACTGGAGGCCCCCTGTTTTTGTTTGTTTGATTGATTTGAGGCTTAACGTTCCCGTCAACACTGTAAAGGTCATTTTGGAGACGTTGCTTCCAATTTTGTGGGACTTTTACCCGACATTGAGATGAAATGACATCTCAAGCCCTGTCGCCCAATGAAACCTATAGGGTTTATTGGCATGGACGGTCCGCCTCGCACTGCGGTTCCTGAACAGGCTTAGATCCTCTAAGCGGTTTACTAGTACTAGTGTGCGGGCCGGATTCAGCTCTGTGTGGAAGCATCGTGCAGCCCATATATTTCTTCAAGCCCCTATGGGCGGTCCCCACAGGCCCCCTGTGCAGGGAGAACCATCCCCTGTGCAGGTTAAAGAACCCTACCATAATTACATGATTACTGTGTAGGCTTTCATCCTGCAAAGACTGGAGTGAATGTAAAATACACCTGCCTAGAATCGCGCGAGGGCATATGGCACTGTATATAATATATAGAAAAAAAAAAAAAAAAAAACCTTTGACAGCCCTTCATACCCTATCTGAAATGAGAGGCTAAAATTAACTACCAGATGGCTAGCCATTCCTTTGTGGGTTGGCTTGCTTTCCGGTACGAGCAGTTTTGTAGGCTGGTCGTCCGCTACCGGCCGGCTAGCCAGACTGCCTAAAAGAATTTGCTCCTTGGGAGCAAATTCTTTCCTTTTAGAACAAGCCCCCCAAAACAAACAAAAACAAGTTTATATTTAAAATATATGTGATATATAATATGCAAATAACTAGTTAACATATTATGGTGTTACTCTGACGTCAACTTTAGTGTCTGACAGAACAAATATTTTGAATATGATCGCGAAAACATATGTCAATGTAGCAAATCTGCAACTGTGCCATTCATACGACATACATTTAAAAAGATTACATACTGGTTGATTTTGAGATTACTTTGTCGGTTTTTTTCTGATGCGTCATATTTACTAAAACACTCACAATGTGACATTATACGCCCGTTTTGCAGGTTTCTTCAGTCTTGACCTTCTACCGGAAATCGAACATGGCGCCTGATTTCAAATATGTAAAAATACATGTACACAACTATTAGCTTTCAAAAAAAGCTTGAGTCAGTTGCGAATAATGTCTAATTACTAAATACCAACCAATTGTTTTTAATTTAATAATTATAACATCATGTAGAAGTGACAGGTATAAAGTAGGTGTACTACGCCTAGAGGCTCGAGCCGGCGGTAGAGTGCCTGTCACTCCGGTCGGTACATATGATGCATGCAAGTAAAGTTCGCATACAGGTTGCAAAAAAGAACAAAAATGCAACGTAAAACGACGTTGAGATTAAGACATCTAATTGACGTTTGTTCTGACGTCTGTTCAACGTCTAATCATTACGTCTGGCTGACGTCAGGATATGACGTCTAATCGACGTTGTTTTTTGGTTATATGACGTCGTGACCAAAATCCAACCAAGATCTGACGTCAAACGGACGTCATGTGCCTGCTGGGAAGTGAATCTATACGGCGGACGACGCAGGTACGACGGAGACAGGGTGATGACAATAGCTCACCTTGAGCACTTGTGGCCGGAAACAAATCAGGTGAAAAACATATGTTTCGTATTTTTAGAACAGCCTCGATGCGGTTCTGATGAGCACCCACAATCTGTCTCTGAGTAGAAATAAAATGACTTACCCGTATACCCCTATAAACCGCAGTAGTAGATAAACGTGGGCAAATAGGACCATTGGCTTCACGCGTAGAAATATTCACACCAAACATCGGCATACGAGACACAGCATACAATACTTTCCAAAGTCGAGTAAGCCTCCGTTCACCCAGTCCAACATTACCAGAATTGAAAGGCTTCAAAGAAGAGCTGCTAGATTGGTCAAAAATGATTACTTATCATATAGATGTGACCCAGACGCTAGATGAGCCCCGCCAAGCGAATTTGTGTCTTCGAGCATTCCGTCATGACAAATTTTAACTGCGCATGCCCAGCCATTCAGAGGGGCCAGGGATATGGCTTTCTGTCTGAAGGTTCCTCTTGATTCACTGCTTGTATGAGCGAGCAGCGAATGTTCTGGCGAGACTGCGCGGATGCACAGGCTCGCCTGAACCTTCGCTGCTCGCATAGGCGATAAGTACCAAAATCGCTTGACTGGGCCCAGATGATCTTGGGTGGAGATCCTTGGAACAGAGACGTGCTGATGCACGCCTCATATTGTTCTACAAGATAGTTTATGGCCTTGTCAAGATACCACTGCCTTATGGCCTTGTCGAGATACCACTGCCTCCATATATCTGCCACCGAAACAGAACCACTAAGCACACGCATCCAATGCAATTTGTACAAATTCCTACTACTGCCAGTTACTACAAATAAAGTTTCTTTCCTTTGGTTGCTATACAGTTTACAGTTGAATTATCTACTGTCTCGGGCTGTTGTGTGCTCTGGTCTCGATTCCGTCAGATCAGTCATATGCACCCTCCATCATCCAATGCTATGAACCATGATGTAAATAGTGAGTATGCTACAGTACCTATTTACTTATTTGCATTGGAAAAAGCAACGCGCATTTTCTTATACAGCAAAATAAAAGTAAGTGTACATGCCATAATTGATGATTAAAGTTTTAACAATGCATTAATTAACGCCATCATTAGTTTGAAAAAGTTGAAACAAGATGGTTTCCTTCAAAAAAGGAATTCAATACCTGGGTTAGCTTTTTTTCTAATAAGTAATTTAGGTCGTAGTACCAAAGCGTTGATCTAAAATCATCAATCCATAGACAAATGGCAAATATTAATGTTCAGATCAACAGACATTGACTCCAGAAGAGTGTAATCAGGCGTCCTAGGATAGTAAGCATTACTTGGTAAGCAAGCTTCGCCCACCATGCCTAGCGACCTGAACGAAGAAATGGAGTAAATGCCAAGAAGGGTATGTCCGAGATTTTGGAAGTCTTCCTATGGCTTACTATTGGCAAACACATCAGAAATTATAAAAAATTCTTTTTACTAAATGCCAGGAAGTCTGCAAATCCTCATTATTTTATAGTCAACGAAACATATTTGTTTACATATCATAAAATAGAAAGTAATAATGATGTTCGTGTTACATAACAAAAAATCTAGTTTCTAATTCTAGATTTCATTATTTTCAATGCTGGTCACATTCAAATTTTGTTTCCTTTGACAAGTAGTAATGCATAGAAATTCAATAGGCACATTATTTCTTTAAATCAGAGACTTGAATGTCAATGGTATATTTTTCTTTACACTACGTCGCACGGGAGTGCTATTGTAATGTTGGTTTAGAGCAAATATTAAACTTGCCAGTATTTTGTTTGTAAGTGTATAAGTTAAAATTTCTAGCAACACTAAAAATGTCTAAGTCAACTTTTTCCGCCAGCAGAAATTTTTAAAGAAATGATGCTGACAAATTTCCGCCCCAAATTTTCTTCTAAGTAAAATGTTTCGCCTCTGAAAAAAGTTTAAGTCCTATTTTTCCGTCTTCAAACTATTCCGCCTCACCTTTACAGGCGGAATAAAAAAGAAATTCGCCCGGAGAAACTTGTTGCTTTTAAACTTTCGAAGCGGAATTATAGATTCCGCCCTTTTTTCGCCCGGAAAATTGGTATTTCGCCCCATTTCCGCTCATTTTACGGGCGAAATCCGCTCCAAAATTTCATACGGGCCTGAGGTAAAGCATTCTATTTAATATACATAAAAATGTAATTTGGCCGAGTCCAACCAGTCAACCACTAGTCTAGATTAGTTAACTCAAAAATGAAGTGTGCACCCACTAATGCAGGTAATCGGAAAAAAGTATCAGCAAAAAAAAGTATCAGTTTTATCCAAATTTGTTTCTGATGTTACAATGATATGATGATTAAGAATTACTTTTGTATGTTTTGAATATAATGTTGACGGGGATGTTAAACCTCCAATCACATCACGATAACAAGTCCGTGAAACGAAGACCTCTCTAAACCCCATTTTATATAGAGAAAAGTGGGGTTTATTATATATTATCTGCCTTATTTTTGCTCAAAAACATAGATTGTGGGTACTCGTTGAGGCGGTTGTAATGAGCATCCACAATCTATATTGAAAGCAGAAATAAGAAAGATGTTATCATTTTTACCCAAAATATGTAATTTCTGACGCCATGTTGGATGCCATTATTTCACACGGACATGTTTTCCTAATGAACAAACAAAAATGGTGCAAGTCGGACCTCCATGCTCATAGACGCTATTTGGTTTCACAGGGTGGCAGGGCTTGAGATATCGTTTCATCTTAATGTCAGGTAAAAGTCTCACAAATTGGAAGCAACGTCTCCAAAACGACCTATATAATGTTGCCTGGGACAATAAACCTCCAATCAAACAAAACAAAAGTGGTGCAAGTCAGACCTCCATGCTCATAGACCCATGGATTCATAGACCTCCATGCTCCAAAATGACCTATATAGTGTTGAGAGGGATGTTAAACCTCCAATCAAACAAACCAGTACGAGAACACGCCTATATAAGTTTGACCCCCTCATACCCCACTTTTATACAGTAAAACTGGGGTTTAAGGGGGCAAACATTATTTTTCTTATTTCTGCTCAAAAACATAGATTGTGGGTACTCGATAGAACCGCCTCGTCTAGGCGGTTCTACCGAGTCCCCACAATCTATGTTTTGAGCAAAAATAAGAAAAATATCACAATTTTTCATTTTAAAATTTCTAATTTTTGGCAAAAAAATTGGCAATGTATTTGTATAGGTGTGTTTTCGTAATGTAAAACCTTGTGGATTCTTTCTCCACAGCGTAGTGTAGATTGATTAGGAGGACATTGCATAGCCTTTTATATGTGTTTTTTAAAATGAAACTGATACTTAATTCCTGATATTTTTTTCATGTTACTTTTTTTCCTGACACTTTTTTCTGATACTTTTTTCCTGATACTTTTTTTTGAGATTCTTATTTTTCCTACATTCCAAATATCATAAGGCTTATACAGTCTGATCTATGCAACTTTTAAGTAATTTGGAAGCATGATCAAACCTAGAGCCATGAAGAATGAAACTTATTGCATAGGTGTGCAAAACTGAACCCTCTAACTTACGTACATCTTACTAGTCCTGACAGATCCTGTGAAAAATATTACGGCTTCAACTTCAAACCAACCTGATGCACCCAATACATACAAGCAGTTGGGCCAGCACTTGACAAAACCCAAAATAAGACTTCAGTGATCAGTGACGACTCTGATCAGACTCTGATCAGATTCTTCACTGATCACACAAGCCTTTACGGCTTCCAGGCTATCCAAAGAGAGATACGCAAAATTTTTGCCATGTTGGGTGGGTGTGTGGGGGGGGGGTGATATTACAGGCTGATCTGAGCTTTGTCTTATTGTAATTTTGTCATGCACTGGCCCAATTGTCCATGAAAGGACAATTAAAGTGGCCAGACTGCTTTGAAAATTGCCTAGCAGCAATTTTTAAACAGATATTGCAGTTTAGAATTCACACCTAAACAGGCAAATAGCTACCAGCATTATAAATTGTATAATTATTTGGCTGCTAAAATCTACTGGGGTACCTATTATATACTGTAAGGCAAAATTAAGTATACTTCTTTGTATGCTAGATTATTTTGAGGAATGCATTGCAAATAATTGTTAGTAAATCTTTTAACATAGTCAGAAATTGTCTAACTTCCAAATGGTAACAGGATCATATAAATCAAAAGTTATATCCAAGAAAAGCATAAATGTATTATCATTATTCTTTATTTTTCCCCAAATGCATGGATTGTTACTTTTGTTTGTTTGATTTGCGGTTTAACGTCCATGTCAACACTGTAAAGGTCATTTTGGAGACATTGCTTCCAATTTTGTGGGACTTTTACCCGACATTGAGATGAAAGCCCTGTCGACCAATGAAACCAATAGGGTTTATTAGCATGGACGGTCCGCCTCGCACCGCGGTTCCTGGACAGGCTTGGATCCTCTGAGCGGTTTACCAGTACTAGTGTGCGGGACGGATTCAGCTCTGCGTGGAAGCATCATACAGCCCATATATTTCTTCATGGGCGGGGGCCAGTGGATTGTTAGTACTTTTAAGAATCATGTCACTGAGGCAGTTCTAGCAAGCAATGTTTGTTGCAGAAATAACTAAAATATACCATTTTTTCATGAAGAAAAAAAAATCACTTTGTAGTTCTACTACATATAGCCCAACAGCACATACATGTACTTCTGTTGTCCGAACGAGACAGTCAAATGTCACAGTTTAAAAAAGTTGGAAACACAGTTTGAAGATGCAATAATAAATTATCCCCAAAAAATGTATCATATAGAAAAATGACCATAAATGGTCATTTTTCTATATAATCTTTAAATTTTTGTTTATTTATGGTTATGTTTGGCATTACGAAAACACACCTACACAAATACATTGTAATTTTCTTCCGCGAAAAAACGAAAATTTTAAGGTTAAAAGTGTGGTATTTCTGCTCAAAATATAGATTGCGGGCACACGTTAGAACCGCCTCATCGAGGCGGTTCTTTCTAGTTCCCACAATCTATATTTTAGAGCAGAAATAAGAAAAATAAGGTTTACCCATGTAAACCCCAGTTTTGATATATAAAAGAGGGGTTCAGTGTGGTCAAAATTATATAGGCATGTTTTCGTGATGGGGGTAGCATCACGAAAACAAGCCTATTAATTTTTACCCCCTTGAACCCTACTTTTGTGTAGTAAAACTGGGGTTTACAGGGGAAACCATATTTTTCTTATTTCTCTAATATTTTGAGCAGAAATAAGAAAAATATCACAATTTTTCATCATAAAATTTTCGTTTTTTCGACGGTAACATATACAATGTATTTGTATAGACATGTTTTCATAATCGGTATCCAACTGATATTGGCTTACAGTTGGGCAAGGCCTCACCATCCTTGAAGCAGGTAAGGGTAAAGAGGGGGATGTGTGTGTTTTTCTTCAGTTTCTACACTTTGATTCATTTTCCTCTTTCACCACTATCCTTCACTTTCAATTTCCCTACTCTCTGTAGTCTCTCTTCCCTCTCTTGTCTCTCTTTCTCTGGCCTACAAAGGTTGACAAGTCCTTAAACACAACCATTACGATAAAACACCCTTGCGACATAGTGCATTTTCTAACATCTCCAAAATGTCTACTTTTCTGATAAAAATCTTTGATAACTTCAAACGAAGGTTGTGGTTGCTCGTTTGAACCACCTCATTGAGGCAGTTTTAAGGGTGCACATTAGAACCGCCTCATCAAGGCAGTTCTAACGAAGACCCACAACCTAAGTATTGGAGCAGAAATAAGAAAAATAATGCATACCCCCGTAAACCCCAATTTTCTCTATATAAAGTGGGGTTTAGGAGGTGTTCATTTCACGGACTTGTTCACGTGATGACAATCAATCATGCATTCAAAAGCATCTACATGAAAACAACAGGAAAGCTTACGTCAGTTTAGTTCTTATGATCCTAAAAAACAGTAAACATGACAGTTGTGTTCATATAGTAACCCAAAGATTTCATAAATCAATGTCTCCTACTGAGGTAACAAACACAATGTATGAATATTTTATAACTGAATTAAGAATTCTTTCAGTGATTTCTCCACCTAGCTAATGTCATCTGGCACTGGAGTTTTATCCTCTCCAGAGATTAAGACTTTATAGCTGTGTGGTGCAAATGAAACTAGGCCTTTTATCCATGTATGGCAAATGAAACCTGGCGTCTCTTGTTCAAAACTAACAATGTTGTAAGTAAACATCATTTAACCCATTCAGTTCCGGAAACCCCTAAAGGGGTACTTGGCAAACAGTGCAGGCCCAGATCAGATGCCGCAGAATGCGGCGTCTGATCAGGGCCTACACTGTTTGCAAAATGTTCAGCCAGTTTCCAAATAGACTTTGAAGAAAACACAACCTTTTGAAATGTTACCTGCTATATATAAGGAGGAAGATTCCATTTGGAACAAAAAGGGTTAAATTTGTATCATTTTATATGGTAAATATACTAATATTTTGGCCGAAAAAATGTTTGTACAAGCTACTCACATTTTTTCGGCAAAAGTACCTGACTGTATCAGATATTTTACTTACTAAAACAGTTAACATTTTTATCATTAATGTGCTTTACAACCAAGCACCGGCCCGGATAGCTCAGTCGGCAGAGTGTCCACTCCGGGGAA
This sequence comes from Lucinisca nassula, assembly GCA_963580285.1. Taxonomy (NCBI): domain Eukaryota; kingdom Metazoa; phylum Mollusca; class Bivalvia; order Lucinida; family Lucinidae; genus Lucinisca; species Lucinisca nassula. The sequence goes on from OY757014.1 coordinate 60,592,650, forward strand.
TGGGAGGTCACGGGTTCGATACCGGGCCGCGACATACCAAAGTCGTTAAAAATGGTACTAGCTGCTCCTCGCTTGGCACTCAGATTTACGGGGTAGAGCTAGGACTGGTCAACCCAGTGTCAGGATGATGTGACTGGATGTGGTATCATGTAATGTGTCGGGGACATGATACTTCAGTAAGGCAGTACAATAAAAGTGAGCATTGAGCTCCCTGTCTCAACCAGACACCGTCATGATATGACTAAAAAATTGTTGAAAGCGACGTTAAACCCGAATTCACACACATATAACCATGCAAGCAATTCTTTGACCAATTTGCCAAATTTTTAGGATTTCTACTGTAATTATGTCAGATAGACACGACATAAGCTAGAAGCGACCATTAATAGAAAGACAATTAACAAAACGACAAAAGAAAGTTATCTACCTTTTGTCGCACCTGACCAGTATTGCAGCAAATGATCATTTACCAGCTAGTCCGTGATTAGCCCTTGTCCTGCTGAGCCCGGATATGTCTTTACTTTCAAACAATGCAGATCCAGATCAGATGGCTTCTGAAGAAGCCATCTGATCAGGATCTTCATTGTTTGTCATTCAGTTTATGAATTTGTTGCAATAATTTGCATCACGTAATCTAATTGGTTAATAATCAGTAGTGGGTGTGGCATATTTAAATATTCAGCAGGTTAAGGGTTAGTTATTGAGCGTCGGCTTACTGTCTTGCTTCATGTTTTGTTTGTTTGTTAGATTTTGAGGTTTAATGTCCCCATCAACACTCTATAGGTAATTTTGGAGATGCTGCTTCCAATTTTGTGGGAATTTTACCCGACAATGAGATGAAATGACATCTCAAGCCCTGTCACGCAGTGAAACCAATAGGGTTTATAAGCATAACGTGTAGTGTAAGTTAAGTGGCCAGTTCAGCCTGACCTAAAGTGTTGACTGGGCCATGAAACTTTACAAACCAAACCACGCCAAAACAGTTTCAAGATGAAATCTGCCCTGAGTCTTTGAACTGCCAAAAACATGAACAAGACTGTCAAATGACTGCCAGAAATCAAATTGTGCAGAACCAAAGCAACTTATATTAAAGGTGCATTACTGAGCTACCGGGTGTCAAATTTTTTTTCTGGTTTTTATCTTCAATGCATACTCCTTTGTCATGTACACTTTTGGAGCCAAATACAGCTTCAGAACTTTGTGAAAAATGGTGGTTTTCATTCATGTTTACCCTTAGCTCTGAACATGTGTTCGGAATTTTTGTTCTTAAAATAAATCTGTCACTTTATACATACATGGCGACAGTATCGTCTCTGAGTGTCGTTACTTATGGCATGGTATTCAGCGTCATATTTCTTCCGATTCAGGCATGGCCTAAGCCAACAAGGCCAAAAATGAATGTCGCATAATATCATATATGGGGATTCTATTTTTGTCACGAACTAAAAATAGATCTAACTAGTGTTCGAAACCTAGTTAGGGAATCCCTCTCAAACTCGTTTACCTGTCATCATAAATGTTCGCATTTTTGCATAAAATGCATTCATTTATATTGTTTTAAAGAAAAATACCGGCTATATGTATTTTTTTTTTGGAAGCATTTTTTCCAGATAGCTCAATAATGCACCTTTAAGCCCATGCTCAACATTTCAATATGCTACACTTCTAATGTGTTGCATGATTTCAATTTTTACCATGGATTCAGAAGCAGAATGGAAAAAAGTATATAACTCATGATTAATGGGCTTCCGAGAAGCCAGCTGATCTGAATCTACAAAAAAGGATATACCGTATTCGACCTATTTACGGCACATGCTCCTATAAGCGCACACCCAAGCTTTTTCTGGAAAAAATACACAAGCGCACACTTTACAGTAACCTCCCAACAAATTCATATTGACTTTTGCTGCATCTTTGACCCAGACAATCATATGTATATGTGGTGAATCCCTATGCTGAAATTATACTCTATAAAATAACCATATCAGAAGCTTTTTATTCGTATTTTTTTCGTATTGAGTGTGCGCTTATTAGGTAGATTTTTCACCACAATATTTTCATACAATTTTGAAAAATCTAAGCGCACGGTGTGGTAAATAGGTCGAATACGGTATCTCAAGCTTGAGATTGTCATTTCATCTCAATGTCGAGTAAAGGCCCCTGGTGACAAAATCAGAAGCAACATTTCCAAAATGACCTAAACAGTGTTGACAAGGACATAAATCTCAATCTAGGTTCAACATGGTGAGGGTTAAATTGTGTAAAACAGACTTAACTTTGAGACGCAGAGAAAAACTACATCTGAAAATGTCGTCTGCTTATGTCGTCTGCTGATTTTTTTGCAATTTTTTTTCTATTTTGCAATCAGGCAAACAGTGTGGGCCCAGATCAGACTGCTCCTATAGGAGCAGTCTGATCTGGGTCCACACTGTTTTCAAAACATTACTTTTAAGGTAACTGGCAGACGGCAAAGCAGACGACAATTGTCGTGATTGGCATTTCATAGGCTAGTATGGCTAAAGGGCAGGTTTCTCCTTCTTAACCAGTGTCACAATTGAATTAGCATTGATCCCAGCAATAAAGAACTATGATGACACAAGTGCCGTACCCCCAGGGAGATTCCGGTTTAATTAAATTACCTAACATATGAGCCTAAGATCTACCACCGACTGACATCTTGATGCTATAACAGGATAAAGGTGAACTTAGCCCTCATTATGCTGAACCCAAATACAGTATAACTTCAATGGCTCAAACATCGCTGGTTCGTTTACCATGTGACTGTCGAATCCATTCTTGATTCCCTGGGAAATTGCTCTATGTTCTTAAGAAATAGTAAGAATTTAGGATATTTTGGTCTTTTATCTTGCAAATATATGCTGTGTGTACTCATTAGAATTGCCTCAATGAGGTGATTCTAATGAGTACACACAGCATACATTTAAATTAAAGAACACCAAAAAGAAGTCCCAAATTTATCCCTGTTAAGCCTCCTGAATGTAGTCATCAATTTCGGCTCAAACTACCCCTGTCTTGAACAGAATTTATTGGTCTCAAAGGTTTTGTTTGTATTGGAGTTTAATGGCCCAGCCAGTACTATTTAGGTTGTTTTTGAGCTGGTCAGTTTACCTATCCACACTTTTTCTGGGCAGGTTAATAAGTAAGGGGTTAACCAGTACAGTGCAGATTGTTTTGCCAGAAACTGACAACTGCCCATCTTGAATCAGCGGAAGGGACAGAATGACTGCAGAAAATCTTTTATGATCATTCTCCACGAAAAAATGTTACCGGCCCTGGCGGGTATCGAACCCGCGTCCTCCATATCACCATTCAGATGGGCGTTCGACTGAGCTGCCAAGGCCGGTGGCCTCAAAGGTTTGAGCCATTGATGTTAGACTGTATAACCTTTTTAGGGTTGCTTTTTATCAATCGACTAAAAGTTACTAAGCACAGAATCTCTTCAGTGCTGGTGTCCATGTGACTATCACTGATCTGTAGGAAATACAGGTAACGGTTATTTATAGAAAATAACTATGTTATTCTTGTCTTTGTGATGTCAGAGTGTTGTGTAAAAGAAAGCTTACTGTAAAACATTGACCTGGCACATGTACTGGGGCATTGGCTAACAGTTTAGACCCAGGTCAGATGTCGCGGAGGGTAACGTCTGATTAGGGCCTACACTGTTTGCATACAGCAAAGGAATTTAACCCATTGTATACCAGTGGACTCTTCCACTACTATATGTTAGACAAGTCCATTTGCCATATAAGGGGTGTGAGGCCTATTGTTTTGTTTTTATTCTACTTTTGAAGGTAAATTCTGTTAGCAAATAGTGCAGGCCCTGATGAGAAGCCACGTTCTGCAGCATCTGATCTGAGCCTGCACTGTTTGCTAAGGTACCCCTTTATATATATAGGGGTTTCCCGCGTGCAATGGGTCAATGGTTCAAAGAAACTGCCTGATTAACCCTTGTCCTGCTGAATATTTTAATCTGTCATACCCACTACCGAATAACAACCAAGCAGGTTACTTGACGCAAATAATTGCAACAAATTCACAATCTGAATGGCAAACAATGTAGATCCTGATCAGATGGCTTCGTCTGACGAAGCCATCTGATCAGGATCTTCATTGTTTGGAAAATAAGGCATATCCGGGCTCAGCAGGACAAGGGTTAAGTCCCAGATCAGGTCCATTTTTCAAGACTCACTTTGATTTGATTTGATTTGAAAACAGTAATATGCCCCAGATCAGATGGCTTCTTGCAAGCCAGCTGACCAGGATCATTAATTACTTTTTTCCATTCTACTTGTGAATCCATGGTAACTATAGAGCTGGTTAATGAAACACTATGCCCACAACTTCCACTTGCCCCTAATAGTTTTTTGAGATGTTGAAATTTTAAAGGGCCATAAGAAAAAACAAGTATGGCCCTGGATTGCTCACCTGATCCACAGACCCATAGAGTAACAAGTGGGCCCCAGGGTTGGGCCATTAATGACCGTGCATAATGTTGAGGGTTGTGAAGCTTCATACCAAATATCAACACAGGCTATAATCTGAATCTTGGCAAAGGTCCACTAGATGAAGCTACACACCAAATATCAAAGATTTTTAACGATTTCCCTATATAAGTCTATGTAAAACCAAAGGGTCTCGGGGCGGGGGCATTTTTTGGCCCCAGGGCTATAATTTGAACAATCTTGATAGAGGTCCACTAGATGAAATTTCACACCAAATAGCCTTGTGGTTTCAGAGAAAGAAGATTTTTCAAGATTTTCCCTTTATAAGTCTATATAAAACCTAAAACCAAAGGGCCCCTTGTGGGGGGGGGGGGGCAATTTTGGCCCCAGGGCTATAATTTTAACAATCTTGGTAGAGGTCCACAAGGTGAAAATTCATACCAAATATCAAAGACCTGTGCCTTGCGGTTTCAGAGAAGAGATTTTTAAATATTTTCCCTATTTAAGCCTATGTAAAACCAAAGGGCCCAGGGCGGGGGCATTTTTGGCCCCAGCACTATAATTTGAACAATCTTGGTAGGGGTCCACTAGATGAAGCTTCATACCACATAGCAAAGACCTGGGCCTTGCTGTTTCAGAGAAGAAGATTTTTAAAGATTTTCCCAATATAAGCACATGTAGAACCAAAGGGCCCAGGGGTGGGTGCATTTTGGCCCCCCAGCACTATATTTGAACAATCTTGGTAGGGGTCCACTAGATGAAGCTTCATACCAAATATCAAAGACCTGGGCCTTGCCCTTTCAGAGAAGATTTTTTAAGTTTTCGGTCAAAAAAATCTATTTTTGGCTCCTGTGACCTAGATGTGCAACGGACCTGAACCATTTGAACAATTTTGAAAGGGGACCACCTAAGACTCATTCCTGTGAAGTTTGGTCAAAATCCGATCAGTGGTTTAGGAGATGTCATTTGAAGAAATATTTTACGCACCAACACACGCACGCACGGACGCACAACGGACAAAAAGTGATCCCAAAATCTCACCTCGTCACTATGTGACGGTGTGAGCTAAAAATTAGAATCTTCTAAAAAGCTTATCAGGATTCCCCATCAGCCTAATAGACCATGGTCTACCATGGTGTTCAAGGTCACCTTAGACCATGGTATATGACCATGGGTAGCCATTTTACAAAACATGGTCAACCATGGTTTTCCATGGTTGTATGCAGACCATGAACTACCATGGTAGTCCATAGTATTCCATGATAGTTGATGGTCATCTGACTATCTCGCCTGGTGGATATATGATTGTGAACATTATATAGGGGATTTTTTTTACGATTAAAACAAATTTAATTTCTAAGCACTCAACAAACTGGAACCTCGGCTTAGCCTTGGCTCCAATTTTTTAACCCACTGTATGCTAATGGACTCTTCCATTGCTATATGTTGGACAAGTCCATTTGTCATATATCCATTTGTCAGGCCTGGTTTTTCATTTTTATTCTATTTTTGACGGAAAATTCTGTTAGCAAATAGTGTAGGCCCTGATCAGACGCCGCATTCAACGACGTCTGATCTGGGCTTGCACTGTTTGCCAAGATACCACTTTAGGCGTTTCCAGGATGCAATGGTTTAAGGAATCGCTCAGGTTGGAAATACCTATATAGAATCCATGCTTATGAAAGAGTCTTATTACTCTTGTGTAGCAGGTAGTCATAATACTAATTAATGTTATTTGCTACCACAGACAGGGCATGTTCTAATTTCTGGCCTGGCTTGGTCTGGCTTGGTCTGGCCCGATCTGGCCTCTCGCGACCTATTTAATTTCAATGACATAACACTTCGGGCCGGGCCAGGCCAGGCTAGTATTGGAATTAACATCAGAAGGAGTGTTCAGGTCAAGAACCTAGACACTCCGTCCCTTGAGACAAGTTACTTGCTGTTGGCACAAATTTACTACTACAGTGTATGTGCAGGTAATCATTATAATGTCAATAAAACCACAGGTTGCTATTCTAGCAATGGTATGGCTGTGATGTTGTTTCTTTGTTTTTATAATTTATCTTTGATTTAATTTGAAAGAAAAAGAACTTTATAAATGGGTTTGGATTGGTAATTATTTTGAGCATCAAGCTATCCTGTTTAACAGTGATTTACAGACAAAATAAAACAAAGCACTGACAGCACCGGTTGGGTGGATCATCTCTTGAGTGTAAGGTCGTTGTGGAGACCCTGATCAGATGCTGCACTCTGTGGCATCTTATCTGGGACTAGCAACAGTAGGCTGACCTAGAGTGGTCAATATTTCAAGTCCTACAGTTCAAATTGACCTTCAAACAGTATGTAGGCCCAGATGAAATAGCTCATGTTTGTTTTGGATTTAACGGCCCAGTCAACACTATTTTAGGTAATTTGGAGCCGATCAGTTTACCCATCCACTCTTTTCCTGTGCAGGCTTATGCGTAAGCGGCTAACCGGTACAGTGCACATTCTTTTTGCCAGAAACTGACAACTGCCCTTCTTGAATCAGCGGAAAGGAGATAATTACCGTAGAAACTATTTCATGATCAATCTCCACGAAAGAATGTTGCCGACCCCTGCAGGTGTCAAACCCGCCTCCTCCTGATCACCAGTCTGATGCGCATGAGATAGCTCATGTCAATCATTTCTTCTGGATCTGATTGGCAGTTTAATTTTGGTCAATTTTGGGTTGATTATTTGTCAATCGACTAAATGTTATTAGCACAGAAGCTCTTCAGTGCTAATTAGCATAGAAGCTGGAGTACCTGGAGAAAAACCACCTGACCTTCCGTTGCAAAACTTTTCTCACATGTGATCCGAGCCAGGCTCAAACCCACAGCGATGAGAGACCTAATGATGAGTCAGTGCGCTTATCCACTAGGCAACGGAGACCCGTTATTGATAGAATATAGCCACGCTATTCTATATATGTGACAACAAAGTGCTGTGTTAAAGAAAGCTAATTGAAAAAACATTCACTCTGCGCATTTGTTGGGACATAGGCAAACAGTATAGACCCAGATCAATTGGCGAAGACCGTTGCGTCTGATCAGGCCATACACTGTTTGCATACAGTTTAGGAATTTAAACGTAAATGTAGCAGCCTAATTTAGTCCCTTTTTATGACATTTTTTTCACGACAATCAACAAACAAGTGCTGTCAGTGCTTTGATTGTAATTTTATTGATTTAGACACCCATTGCTGGCTAGTTTCTGTGATAAGGCTGTGAAAATGGCAGTATTACAGTAAGTTCCTGTCCTTTAAGCAAACACTATAGACACTGGTCAGACCCAGTTCCCCATTCTACAGCTCCTGATTTGGTCTACACTGTTTGTCCAACCCAACTCTCCCGCCCGGTCTTACTTCCTGACAACACTCTGACATCACAAAGACAAGAACAGCACCGTTATAAACGAAGCCGCCGTGGTGTAGTGGTTATGCTACTCGCTTCATAAACCACGGGTCGTGGGTTCGGTCCGGGCCTTTTCCAGACTTTCTGATGAGTCTTTAAACGGAGGTCTCATCTCTGTATGACCTTAGCTGTTGATGGAACGTAAGACTTAAATACACACACAGCACAGTTATAAACAACCGATATAGTCATGTAGGCATCAGTATATAACATAACAACCGATACATAACAACCGATATAGTCATGTAGGCATCAGTATATACTCGCACCGCTTTATCTGGACATGCTTAGATCCCCTAAGCCTGCCCAGGCAAAGCGGTGCAAGTCGGACCATCCATGCTTATAAACCCTATTGGTTTCATTGGGCGGCAGGGCTTGAGATGTCATTTCATCTCAATGTCGGGTAAAAGTCCCACAAAATTGGAAGCAACGTCTCCAAAATGACCTTTACAGTGTTGACGGGGACGTTAAACCTCAGATCAAACAAACAAACAAATCTACCGCCACATCCCTATTCAACTCATTTGCATGTTTATGCCGCCTTATACCCTACTGGCCCCAATAGCTCAGTAATAGAGCGTCCACTGTCGCGGGTTCGATCCCAAACCGCGCTTGCAAAACGGTACTAGGCGCTCCCTTGTCCTAGGAAGATAAATGAAGGAAAGGTAAGAATTTATAAAAGGATCCGCATGAGCTTATTGTATAATTTGTTTTGGATATGCAACGTTAAATAAACTTACATCTATCAAAATTTTTATTTTTCCCCAAAGCGCTACAATTTTATTTTATTTTTTTGCAAACAGTGTAGAACCTGATCAGATGACGTGTTCCGTGACAATTAACCTATATCCCAGCAGGCACTCAACGTTGAATCAACGTTGAGTTTGTGTTGAAATTAGGTTGATTGGTTGATCAGCCTTATATCAACCTCTGTTCAACGGTGATTTATCAACACTGATTAAACGTTGGCAGTATAACGTTGAATCAAAGTTGATTTGTTGTTGTATATAAACAACTGATTCTGCAAAGTTGAACTTAAGTTGGTAAAACTCTGCTGATTAAACGTTGATGTCCTTATTATTTAATCAACGTTGAAATTTGGCTGACAACCAACATTTGGTTATTACGACATAATAAACAGCAACAACAGCAACGATATTATTATTATTATTGTTGTTGTTGCTGCTGCTGCTGCTTTAAAACAACACTCGCAAATATGAAAGCGCACATCACGTCGGGTCAACGTCGTTTCAACGTCGTCGCATCGACGTTGATGCGACGTTACCTAAACGTCATGTGTCCACTGGGATAAAAATCCAGAAGGCGCGCAGGTGCGGCAAACGATCAGGGTCTACGCTGTTTGCTTGTCAAATACCAATTATATATGGATCTGATCAGTTTGTAAGTTTTGAATGAACTTTCCCACGAAGCTCGCAAAAAAACAAAAAATGGCGGCGCCGAACAGAAAAAGGTATTTAGAGTTTTATCCTAACGTACGTCGCTGGCATAGCCAGTGTTCGGCTTATCCTGCGTCTAAACGAATACTAGTTGATGAGATGGTTCTTATAAAAAAAAATGCAGGCTTTGTTAGATCTTATTTTCATATGTTTTGATCCTTTGGTCGTGACGTGACGCGCCGGGAAAATCATATGCTCACAGAGCGTGTAAGTTTTTTCGTGAACTTGAGACAGAGAGGGAAAAAAAACAACAGAAAAAAGTATTCATTGTGCGAGGTAAGATTTATTATTATCATTATTACCGCATACATTTTCATAATAGCATGTGTTATTACACACAATACAATGGAAACGAAGAAACTTTTGATTCATAAATTTTGTACTCTTTCAAGTGCTCATTACAAGCGCATGCACGCAGACGCGCAGTTATGAAAATACCCCGCCAAAAAACGGGCTTCTCAACTTGCAGTTAATACAAAATATCATTTAAAAGTGATTTTGTAATATATAGCTTTGTTCTTTATAAATTTTAAAATTAACTTTTATATGAAGAGAAACTTTTCATTTTTCCAGTTAACTTTTAAATCGAACGAAACGAAGTGCAATGATGAATATATAATTGGCCAGTCAAAGGAAAAATATATAAATTAAAATGCCCGGTGAAATGCACGATTCTATTTCTATTACTTAACAGTAAAATCAAGCTTCTGGGCATTGTAATGTTTAGTTTAAGTCACTGGGAACCTTTTTAGAAAATATGTGATTTTCAGCCAACTACTTAAAATTTTGTTATGCTCTGGCTTTACTCCTTTGTATATACATAACTGTGCTTATCAGTTTTTCCACATTATAGGCGTGTAATATTAGAGCGTCTGGTGTTTATAATTCCCAGCTTATGCCACTAGTTTTATGCCTTTTTTTACGATAACACACCCGTGCGACATAGTGCATTTTTTCACATCTCAAAAATGGCTTCTTTTCTGATGAAAATTTGTGATATTTTTGTTACTTTTACTTCAAACATATGTTGTGGGTGCCCGTAAGAACTGCCTCATTGAGGCGGTTCTAACAAGTACCCATAACCTATGTTTTGAAGCAGAAATGTAGAAATAAGAAAAATGATATATACCCCGTAAACCCCAGTTTTCTCTATATAAAGTGGGGTTTAGGAAGTGTTAATTTCACGGACGAATTCACGTGATGGATTACACGGCCCTTTCAAGATTATTTCACTGATATCGAGCCGATCGTTAATCAGAGGTAGGCGAAAACCGGAGTAACCGGAGAAAAAATACCTAACCTTCCCTTGCAGAACTTGGCGTCTCACGTGTGACCCGAGCCAGGCTCGAACAAGAGCGGTGAGGGATCTAATGATTAAGAGTCAGCGCTCTTATCCACTAGGCCAAGGAGGCCCATATGTTTAATGCCGTTTGGACGATTCCGTTCCCTATTATATGTTACTGTTATTATACATGTATTTTTATGCAAATAGTGTAAGATTCCCTGGGTGTACGTAGTACGTGGGTCTACACTATTTACCCAAATCTCACCCATTGTACCCTATATAGGCATTTTAATGTGCAAATGTAATCAGGGTTTAGAATAAAAATGAATATTTAAACGTTTGTAACAAGACATGGGCGGCCCCCGCCCATTGGGGCTGACAAATAAATGCGCTGCATGATGCTTCAACGCAGAGCTGAAACCGACCGCACATGAGTACTGGTAAACCGCTCATAGAATCTAAGCCTGCCCAGGTAAAGCGGTGCGAGTTGGACTGTCCGTGCTTATAAACCCAATTGGTTTCATTGGGCGACAGGGCTTGAGATGTCATTTCATCTCCAAGTCGGGAAAAAGTCCCACAAAATTGGAAGCAACGACTCCAAAATGACCTATACAGTGTTGATGGGGACGTTAAACCTCAAATAAAACAAAACTAAAATCATTACACTTATCTAGAAAAAAAACAACTTTAATAGTGAAATAAACAGAAGTTTAGGCCTACCCCTGCATTATTATTATTATTATTATTATTATTTTACTCTTCTTATATCTTCTCAAAACATAGGTCGTGGGTACCCGTTAGAAGGCGGTTCCAACAAGCAACAACAAGCTGCGGGTACGTATGCATGGAACATGCTAGACGTTAATTTTATTTAGTAAGAAAAGGTTACTTAGGAAAAGCCACAATCAAAGACCACAGCCACCACAAGCCACCAAAATAACAGTTAGAAATGATGAGACGACACGTCACATACACAATCGAAATGTGCGTGCACCAACAGTACAAAACCAGAAACTGCAACGGAATCATTATGACAACATGCCTATGTAATGCAGGACAATATTTTATGTATCCAGAGATGATAATTGGTGATTTGTTCTTATTTCTGCTCCAAACATAGATTGTAGATGCTCGTTAGAGCAGGTTCTAACGCGTATCCACAATTATTAATAATAATAATAATAATCGACCTCTCGATCTCAAACCCGATGTTTTACCACTGCACCCCAGCGCATTTATGTTTTGTAGCAGAAATAAGTAAAATAATGTAAACCCCACCTTTCTCTATATAAAGTAGTGTTTAAAAGGGTAATCATTGCATGGACTTGTTAACATGATGTGACCGTCAGTAGTTAAACTACTGATTGGGTTTCAAATCCGGAGTTTACGAAATTGTCACCATCGCCCCAATTCCGATGCAGTGTCATACATAATGGCAATAACAGTATATTTTGCATTCATGGTCAGGTGGTACAGACGCAGCAAAGCGTATGTCATTAACAAACACTACCTGCATGCAGCCACATTTATTTAGCTAGTTTGTTCATAAGCATATTTATCTTTCTCTCCTCTAATAAATAATGACTTCTTTATAATGAATGAAATTTTGAAGATGAAGGAACCGTGAGGTTTCAGAGAGGGATATGGTAGGTAATCAGAGAGACATTTATAGGTCTAGAGTGAATTAGAGTGAACATTTGGACTGATTCCAGTCTACCACGATAAGTAAAACCGAAAAAAAAATGTTTGGTCATGGTAAGGTTACTTAACTCAGATTTTTAGTTCAATCTTATTATTGGTTATGGCATTTTCAAGATTAAACGTTATTTTCCGCATGTTTTCGTGTAAAATTGAGGATCCAGTGTAAATTGTTCATAAATAAGAACTTATCCTGATGTGCGATTTAAATTACTAATTCATAATTAAAACTCTTGCTGCATATATATTTATATTATCGGTCGATCCTCAAACCAGTCTGTTGTGGAGAGGTGGCTTACAGCATAGAAAACGATCCTCATACCTAGCAGTTATGGTGAGGTGGTATCGATACTGCAAAGCATACAACACTCGTGATTTCACTATTTAAGTAGCACATAAAGTTAGGAATTAAACACAATAATTATCTAATTCAGAATTTAAACTTCTCGATGCTGATGTTTTTTTTTTTCAATCTTCGATCGATCCTCATACCGGTCTGTTGAGGAGAGGTGGCTTTTTTAGAAAACGATCCTCATGCCTTGCATTCATGGTGAGGTGGTATCGATACTTCAAAGAATACAACACTTACACATACATACCTTCGGTTTACAAGCATGATTTCATTATTTACGTAATTAGCTCATGAGGTAAGGCAATGCTAATTCAGAACTTAAACTTCTCTATGCGCATGTTTTTTTTTTTTTTGTTTTTTTTTCAATTTTCGATCGATCCTCATACCAGTCTGTTGAGGAGAGGTGGCCTTTTAGAAAACGATCCTCATGCCTTGCATTCGTGGTGAGGTGTATCGATATTTCAAAGCATACAACACTTACACATACATATTTTCGGTTTACAAGCATGATTTCATTATTTACCTAATTAGCACATGAAGTAAGGAAACCCTAATTCAGAATGTAAACTTCTCTATGGTCATGGTTTTTTCAATTTTCGATCGATCCTCGTACCAGTCTGTTGAGGAGAGGTGGCTTTTTAGAAAACGATCCTCATGCCCTGCATTCACGGTGAGGTGGTATCGATACTTCAAAGCATACAGCACTTACTCATACATACTTTCGGTTTACAAGCATGGTTTCATTATTTACGTAATTAGCACTTGAAGTAAGGAAATACTAACTAAGAATTTAAACTTCTCATGCTCATGCTTTTTTCAATTTTCGATCGATCCTCACACCAGTCTGTCGAGGAGAGGTGGCTTTTTAGAAAACGATCCTAATGCGAGGTCGTATTGATACTTCAGAGCATACAGCACTTACGGTACACATACATACTTTTCCAGAAAATTTGAACGACAGCGGATCGCGGTCAAAGTTTACGCGAACCCCTTCGGGGTTCATTTAATTTGCATGCGACCCACTGCGTTCATATTTACATAAACAGCAGAAAGATAAAATGCATTTCTAAAGTGTACGGATTTTCTACACAATACACAATAATTCCTTCCAGAAACTAAACACGCATCTATAGGAGAGAGGAGCCTCCGTGGTGCAGTGGTTACGCTACTCGCCTTGAAAACCAGGGATCGCAGGATCGATCCCGGGCTTCTCCAGACTTCTGGATGAGTCTTTAAAACCGAGGTCCCGTCTCCATATGACCTTAGCTGTTGGTGGGACGTAAAACTCAAACACTCACGCATCTATAGGAGAAAATACATCTGTGGTGTAATTTGAAGAATTGCCTTTCTTGTTTTTCAGATAGTGTTATGAATAGGACCACCATTGACCCCGACAGAATTAAAAAAGAAAAGAAAAGAAATTAGCGTCCGACTAAAATAGACAGCTTACAGAACAGGCGGTAGCTAATGTCGGACAACAAAAAAAAACACAGTGATCAGTTCTACAAACTTTAAGTATAACAGTGTTTGTGGCTCGTAATATCTTAAAAGAAAATTTAAGTAAAAAAGTGGGCGCCCTTGCATGCGTATGAAATATTTACAGTTTGCAAATTTATGTGTTAGTTTCGTTTCTTTAATAAATCATAGTTTCTTAAACGCTGTTTCTGTAGTTATATCAGTTTGATTTAATGGTTGATATTTCAACGTTGATGCAAGGTTCAAAGATGACTGCTCAACGTTGATTCAACTTTCATATTCAACCGAATATCAACGTTTATTCAACATTAATAACTTAACGTTGAATCAACACTGAAATATCAACGTTGATTCACTGTTGGATTGTCAACTTTGAGTCAACGTTGACTGTGCAACGTTGATTCAAATTTCATATTCAACCCAAAATCAACGTTTATTCAACGTTTGCCTTCAACGTTGACTCAACGTTGAATCAACCGATTATTGCCCGCTGGGATGGGCCTTCACTGTTTTCCAAAGTCGCATTTATATATAGGTTGCTAGGCATAATACACATCTCTGATTACTGGAGTAAATCAATGGCAACAACAAGCAGCTTGTCTCAAGGGATGGAGTGTCAAGGTTCATGATCTGAACACCCCTCCTGATGTTAGTTTTAAATATTGGCCTGGCCTGGCTGGCCCTGATGTATTATGTCATCTGAGTTAAATAGGTCGTAAGGAGCCAGACCAAGCTAGACCGGGCCAGACCAAGCCAGGCCAGAAATTAGAACATGCCCACAGACAGAGAACAGGTGTCAATTGTTCCATTACAATTAGCTTCTTGGCAGACAGACTCTATCTCATTAACACCTTCTATGAAATTGAAACAGCAGAACTCTAGTTCAAGAGATTGGAAGGTTGTACTATCCTATTTTGCACTCTGAGTGGAATATTATGGTTTAAATCACAAGGCCAAATATGGTTTGACTTGTAAAGTATGGTTTAACTCCCAGGAATAATATGGTTTTACTCCCTAGGCCAATTAGGGTTTGTCTCAGGATGTATTTATGGTTTGATTCCCAGGAATAAAATGGGTTAAATTCGAAGGCAAAATAAATGGTTTTACTAACAAGATAAGGACTAACTCCTAGAAATATTATGGTACTCTCAAGGCCAAATATGGTTTGACTTGCAAAGAGAGTTTGGTTTAACTCCCAGGAATAATTTCCTGGTTAAATGTAAGGAAAACTCCCATTTAAAGCATGGTTTGACCTGCTGGCAAAATAGAGTTTAACTTCAGGAATAATTTCATGGTCTATATGGTTTAACTCCCAGTTATAGTATAGGTTGCCACTTATAGTATGGGTTGCCCCTAAAGTATGGTTTAACTACCAGTTATAGTATGGGTTGCCACTGAAGTATGGTTTAACTCCCAGAATTGGTTTAACTCTTATCCTGCTGTTCACGACAACCCCTATCTTTGGAAACAGTGTAGATCCAGATCAGATGGCTTCTGAAGAAGCCATCTGATCAGGATCTACACTGTTTGGCATTCAGTTTATGAAATTGTAGCAATAAATTACATCAAGTAATTTGATTGGGTGATAGACAGAAATGGGTGTGGCTTAAATGAATATTCAGCAAGATAAGGGTTAAATCTCAGGCCAATTTTGGTGTAACTCTCAAAACTCCACCACAGCATTTGATAGAATGAAATATGGCAGCGAGAAGATGAGAGAAGATACAGAAATTGCAGCCATGCTGAGCTGGAGTTCTTTCCAGACAGACTCTTAACATCTCATCAACACTTTGATGTGTAAAACAGAGGAATTATTTGTCTGACAAGGCAGCAAACTGATAATACAAAAAATCTAATACAGGTTCCAGCGCATGAAAACAGTCCTTATCATTCACATGGGCATTAACCCATGTCAGGCCGGAAACCCCTAAAGGGGCACCCTGGCAAACAGTGGCGGTCCTGATCAGATGCCGTAGAATGCGGCATCTGATCAGGACCTCAACTGTTTGCTGAAAGTTCAGTAATTTTCCAAATAAATTTTGAAGAATACACAACCTGACACCCCTAAATTTTGAAATGGACACCTGCCATATATAAGGAGGAAGATTCCATTTGGTACAATCAGGGTTAACTGACCCTCACTTTGCTGAATATTTCAATACACTACACTCCTCCCCAATTTTCAACACAAGTGGCTTCCTCCTTATATATGGCAGAAAATGACTGAACTTTTAGCAAACAGTGGAGGTCCTGATCAGATGCCGCGTTCTGCGGCGTCTGATCTGGGCCTGCACTGTTTGCCAGGGTACCCCTTTAGGATTTCAATTTTTACCATGAATTCAGAAGCAGAATAGAAAAAAGTATTGATCCTGATCAGCTGGTTTCTGTGGGGTGGAGGGGATGAGGGGAGGGGGGGGGGGACGGATTTGAACAGAGGGGATTATGTCCAGATACTGGACAACAGGCCTTGTCAACTGCAAGCGAATAACAGTTTCGTGCCTTTCAAGCATGGTAGCAGATGCTTTAAGTATCCAACAGAATAATGCTAGAATACACTAAATGAAGTAGTGATGGGGATGTGTGTGCATGCACATGTGTACATGTGTGTGTGTGTGTTATATAATGTATGTGTGTGATGTGTGTAGCATTTTTCATCTCACAGCTAAACAAGGTACCTGGATCCCCATCTCACAGTCAAACAAGGAAAATTTAGCATATCTGGGTGCCAGGGTTTAAAAAGGGGAACCTGGCTTATCTGGATCCCAGGCTCACAGCTGAACAAGGTAAACAATTTTAATGGCTTACAACTGGATCCGAGGCATCCCACAGTTAAACAAGGTAAATTTAGAACATCTGGGTTCCCAGTGTTTAAAATGATTAAGATGGCTTCTGGATCCCAGGCTCACAGCTGAACAAGGTAAACAATAATGACTTACATGGATCCCCATCTCACAGTTAAACAAAATAAATTTAGCATAATTATTATCTGGGATCCAAGGTTTTAAAAAAGTGAGCATGGGCTCAAGAAGATTTTTAAAGGTTTTCCTATATAAGCCTATGTAAAACCAGTGGGCTCCAGGGCGGGGACATTTTTGATCTCAAGGCAATAATTTGAACAATCTTGGTGGAGGTCCACTAGATGAAGCTTCATACAGAATATCAAAGACCTGGGCTTTGCGGTTTCAGAGAAGATTTTGAAAGATTTTCCCTATATAAGCCTATGTAAAACCAGTGGGCCCCGGGACGGGGCCATTTTTGGCCTCAAGGCAATAATTTGAACAATCTTGGTAGAGGTCAAGTAGATGAAGCTTCATACCAAATATCAAAGGCCTGGGCATTCTGGTTTCAGACAAGAAGATTTTTAAAGCTTTTTTTCTTATTTTCCCCTTTTGTTGCCATGGCAACCAGAGTTCTGCATGGAATGGAATTCTTTGAACAACTTTGAGAGAGGACCACCCAAAGATCATTTCTGCCAAGTTTGGTCAAAATCTGTTCAGTGGCTTAGGAGGAGATGTCGTTTAAAGGAATCGTGGAAGGACATCCGGAAGGACGACGACGGACGGTGACTGATCACAATAGCTCCCCCGGGGCCTTTGGCTCAGGTGAGCTAAAAAGGTGAAGATGGTTTATCTGGATCCCAGGGGGGGGGGGAGGTTATTAAACAGACTTAGTAACATGATGGGCTTACATGGATCCCCATACCCCAGTTCAACAAAGTAAATGTAGCATGTAACAATAATAGCTTACATGGATCCCAATCCCACAGTTAAACAAGGTAAATTTAGCATACATGTAACTGGGTTCCAAGGGTTTAAAAATAGCCATTGGAAGAGATGGCAAATCCCCCGACCAAAAGCCAATATGGCCTTCAGAAGATTGTTCACCAATAGAAACTGCACCAGAATTAAACCAGCAATATATCACAAAAGTATTGCAGTTATGGCCATCACAAGATTATACTGTCAGGGGAGATAACTAAAAAACCAGGGCACTCAGAAATGTAGTTCTTGCGCATGACATGCCTGCTTAAGCTCATGTATTTCTGTACAAAGTACCATCAATATGTCTCAAAAGGTATTGGAGATATGGTGATCACAAGCTGGTCATACTGTTATATTGGAAGGGTAGATAACTCAAATACCACAGCACCAACACTTGTGGTTCTTGCACATGACATCCCTTCTGTACCTTGTATATAATTGTGCTAAGTTCCTTCAATATATCTCAAAGGGTGTTGGAGTTATGGCCATCACAAGGTTATATTGCCAGGGGAGATAACTAAAAGACCAGAGCACCCAGAGTTGTAATTCTTGAGTATGACACACCTGCTTAACCTCATGTACATCTGCATCAAGTACCATCAATATATCTCAAAGGGCATTGCAGTTATGGCCATCACAAAGTTATATTGTCAGGGGAGATAATTAAAAATCCAGGACACCCAGAGTTGTGGTTCTTACATGTGACACACCTGCTTAACCTCATGTGCAACTGTATCAAGTATCATCAATATATCTCAAAGAGTGTTGGAGAAGTGACCATCACAAGGTAGTGATTCTATATTATTGGAAGGGGAGATAACTAAAAAACCATGGCACCCAGAGTTGTGGTTCTTGTGCATGACACACTGTCTCGGCCTTGTGAACAACTGTGCCAGGTATCATCAATATATCTTAAAGGGTATTGGAATTATGGCCATCACAAGGTTGTCACTCTATTTTATTGGAAGGGGGGATAACTCCAAAACCATGGCAACCAGAGTTGTGGTTCTTGTGCATGACACGCCATCTCAGCCTTGTGAACAACTGTGCCAGGTACCATCAATATATCTCAAAGGGTATTGGAGTTATGGCCATCACAAAGTAGTCATTCTATTTTATTAAAAGGGGGGATAACTAAAAATGTATGGCATCCAGAGTTCTGGTTCTTGCCATGACACGCTGTCTCAGCCTTGTGAACAATTATGCCAAGAATCATCAATGAATCTCAAAGGGTATAGGAGTTATGGCCATCACAAGGTTGTCACTCTATTTTATTGGAAGGGGAGATAACTCCAAAACCATGGCAATCAGAGTGGTGGTTCTTGTGCATGACACGCCGTCTCAGCCTTGTGAACAACTGTGCCAGGTACCATAAATATATCTCAAAGGGTACTGGAGTTATGGCCATCAAAAAGTAGTCATTCTATTTTATTAAAAGGGGGAGATAACTAAAAAAGTATGGCATCCAGAGTTCTGGTTCTTGCGCATGACACGCCGTCTCAGCCTTGTGAACAATTGTGCCAAGAACCATCAATGAATCTCAAAGGGTATAGGAGTTATGGCCATCACAAGGTTGTCACTCTATTTTATTGGAAGGGGAAATAACTCCAAAACCATGGCAACCAGAGTTGTGGTTCTTGTGCATGACACGCCGTCTCAGCCTTGTGAACAACTGTGCCAGGTACCATCAATATATCTCAAAGGGTATTGGAGTTATGGCCATCACAAAGTAGTCATTCTATTTTATTAAAAGGGGAGATAACTAAACAAGTATGGTATCCAGAGTTCTGGTTCTTGCGCATGACACGCCATCTCGGCCTTGTGAACAATTGTGCCAATAACCATCAATGAATCTCAAAGGGTATAGGAGTTATGGCCATCACGAGGTTGCGTCTACGGACGGACAGACGGACAGACGGACGGACGCCAGGCTGATCGCTATATCCCCCGAACCTATTCGGTCAGGGGATAAAAAGTTGAACATGGCTTCTGGATCCCTGATCAGGCTCACATCTGAACAAGGTAAATGATTTTAATGGCTTATAATGGATCCCCATCCCACAGTTCAACAAGGTGAATTTGGCATATCTGGGTCCTGCAGGGTTTAACCATTGATCTGCTGAGCCCGGATATGCCTTACCTTTCAAACAAAGTAGATCCAGATCAGATGGCTTCTGAAGAAGCCATCTGATCAGGATCTACATTGTTTGTCGTTCAGATTGTGAATTTGTTGCAACTAGAGCTGTCAGTGAAACTGACTAGTGCCCCGGCAGCGCTATCAGAGGAGTAAAAATTTGTGGACGGACGGACAGACAGACAGACAGACAGACGGACGGATAGAGTGATTACTATAGGGCACCCACACTTTCAGTGCGGGGCCCTAATAATTTGCATCAAGTAATTTGATTGGTTGATATAACAAAATGGGTGTGGCTTAGATGAATATTCAGCAAGATAAGGGTTAAAAAGGTGAACATAGCTTATCTCATTCTGGATCCCAGGGGTTTTCATTAATCAGGCTTGTTAACATGAAGGACTTACATGGATCCCCATCCCACAGTTCAACAAAATAAATGTAGCATATCTGGACCCCCCCCCCCCCCCAATGTAGGGTTTAAGTGGCTTATCTAGATCCCAGGTTCACAGTTGAGGTTTAATGTCCCCTCAACACTGTATAGGCCATTTTTGAGACGTTGCTTCCAATTTGTGGGACTTTTACCCAACATTGAGATGAAATGAAATGCCCAATGAAACCAAAAGGGTTTATAAGTATGGACGGTCTGACTCGCATCGCTTTGCCTGGGCAGGCTTAGATCCTCTAAGCAGTTACCATTACTTTTGTGCGGTCGGTTTCAGCTCTGCTTGGATGCATCATGCAGCCCATCTATTTCTACAAGCCCAGATGGGTGGGGACCGCCCAGGTACACAGCTGAACAAGGTAAACAATAATGGCTAACCCACAGATTAACAAGGTAAACACAGCTTATCTGGATCCCTTGTCCACAAGTTAAAGAAGGTAAAATGCTTACCTTACACCTTTGGACACAAAACTGTTCAAACTCCCATGAAGTACCTTTCAATGAATCTCTTTTGACAATCAAAGAATTCTAAAACTGGATCAGATATTACATACATGTAAATTGATTTGGTCTCATTTTGGCAAGCACTAAACATTTCCATTTGTACGTCTTCTTGACAAAACTTGCCAGTGTAGGCAGCTGCAATGATATGTACACTACTTTGTTCTGGCTGGCAGTTGACTGACAGGATGTTAGGATATACTGAATGATGTTTGAGGCCCATCAAAGTTTGAACAGTTTTGTGTCCACAGGTATATAGTTTAAGCAGTTTGGAACCACAGTCCACAAAGTTTATCCAGACCCCTGACAGCATAACAAGGTAAGCAGAACTTATCTTGGTAGCTCACCTGTACAGGTGTGCAGTGCAGTAAAAAAATTATTGAGGATGAAAATAGATAAGATAAAGCATCAACTGATGCAGAAATAAAAGATGCATCTTCAGCAAGAAACCATTATTTTATTAAACTTAGAGCCTGTACTTCTGAGCAGCATGATATTTTGTGATAAAACAGAAATTCATGAGAACAATAAAATATTGTAAGCAGGTTACTGTTCGGCAGAGATTAATAACTTGACTCTAATTACCTCCAAGCATGCAAGCTTGGAATTTATAACAGCAACATTATGCCAGGCAGCTGCAGTCATTGCTGCTTTCAGATTCTACTCATTTCCCAAGAGACAATCTAGCATGGAGACGCTACGATTCAAGTTGCTTCATGCCCAGGGATATTGGTCCCCACCCATCAGGCTGGAAGAAATAGATGGGCTGCATGATGCTTCCACACAGAGCTGAAACCGACCGCACACAAGTACTGGTAAACCGCTTATAGGATCTAAGCCTGCCCAGGAAAAGCGGTGCGAGTCGGAACGTCCATGCTTAGAAACCCTAGGCAGCAGGGCTTGAGATGTCATGTCATCTCAATGTGGGGTAAAAGTCCCACAAAACTGGAAGCAACGTCTCCAAAATGACCTATACAGTGTTGACGGGGACATTAAACCTCAAATCAAACAAAATCATGCCCAGGGCCCAGTCGTTCAAAGCCTTGCATTAGCTTAATGAGCTCATTAGTGGTCAAAATCAACAACTGTTCTAGTTCAAATACAATATCTAAAACAAAAATGGTATTTTTGCTAAAATTTGCAAAAGCTACTTGCATTTTTTTTCAGCAAAAATATTAGTGTATATGCTATTTTTACTGCAATATGTGAACTAGTGACATCAGGGGCCAGTTGTTCAAAACTAACGACGTCATTAGTTAACTTATCGTTAAAACTTTGATTATTCAATATGGCAATATGTCATTCAGATTGTGAATCTGTAGCAATAATTTGCATCAAGTAATCTGATTGGTTGATAATCAGTAGTGGGTGTGGCAGATTAAAATATTCAGCAGGACAGGGGTTAAGGGTAAATCCATCAAACACTATTCAAGACTAAAAAACAGAATTTTCAAAGTATCTTCTTTTT
The DNA here is from genome assembly GCA_963580285.1 of Lucinisca nassula. NCBI lineage: Eukaryota > Metazoa > Mollusca > Bivalvia > Lucinida > Lucinidae > Lucinisca > Lucinisca nassula. The sequence goes on from OY757014.1 coordinate 60,615,124, forward strand.
TAACTAAGATTTGATAGCACATATAACTTATCTGCCAAATAGAGGATTCACATGTGATACAGGCAGATGATTCACATGCAATCTTAAGTCTTGTCCTGCTGAATATTTATATATGCCAAACCCACTACCGATTATCAACCAATCAGATCACTTGATGCAAATTATTGCAACAAATTCACAATCTGAATGGCAAACAATGTAGATCCTGATCAGATGGCTTCGTCAGAAGCCATCTGATCTGGATCTACATTGTTTCAAAGATAAGGCATATCCGGGATTAGCACGACAAGGGTTAAGCCTTATTTTCTATTTATTTTTATTTTCTTATTTTCTCTGAAAAATCAGCAGAAAGAAAATAGTTGAACTGGCATCTGCTATAGAATTTTCAACAGCACCTGAAGGATTAATACTACCCTGGGTTCTTAACCCCATAACCCTTACCCTGCTGCATAAATTAATTTAGCCACACCTATTAATTACTTTCAACCAATCAAATTACTTGATATTCTATATTCATTCGATACACAAATGCATGATAAACAATGTGGATACTGAACAGATGGCTTCAGCCATCTGATCTGGGTCTACATTGTTTGCAAAGGTAGGAGTTGTAGTGTTCAGCAGGGGTTGTAGTGTTAACTGTTATATAAACTCCTAGAGCAGACGACACATCACGAATACACGCCTATATAATTCTGACCCCCTTGAGCCCCACTTTTATATAGGAAAACTGGGGTTTACAGGGGTAAACCTTATTTTTCTTATTTCTGCTCTAAAATATAGATTGTGGGTATTTGTTAGAACTGCCTTGATGAGGCTGTTCTAAAGAGTACCCACAATCTATATTTTGAACAGAAATAAGAAAAATTTCACAATTTTTCATCTTAAAATTTTCGATTTTCTGCGGTAAAATTTACAATGTATTTGTAAAGTGTGTTCTTGTAATGAATTTGATGATTTTAGAATATTTTTCATAGTCAACAAGGATTGACATTTCATGTGAATTGTCTGCCTTATTGTCTATGAAAAGTAAGAAAAATACATTTTAAAAATGTTGTCTGCTAGTTGTGATTAGCAGTTGAAGTGTTAAATGATTCTAGAATAAAATGGTTGGCAATTAATAATTTGCAGACGACAATCATTTTTTCATAGTAAACAGGGCTTGACATTATATGTGAATTGTCTGCTATGTGACATGGCGTATAGATAAGACGTGTCAACGAGTCGCTGTCGAGTTTTCTTTTTAAAATTCCCTCTTTATGGATATAAACACTGAAAAACAATGTTAATTTGTTGAGGGATGTGATAATTTTGAACCTGGATAACAAAACTGGATAAACTGGATATTTGTTGACGGACTAGCAGTGAGCGTGTTTTATATATTGAACAGTCATATTGTACAGATAGCCATATTGACCGATGAAAGCGGGGTCACGACCCCACCTGTATACCTGTATAATTCTCACCTGTATTCAGGTGTGTTGTGGCGTTTATACACAGATTAAACCTGAACTTTCTGGACTAATGGCTAACACTACTGAAAACAAACTTAATGATGGTGGGATTTTGTGGGATGATAATGACTTAGATGAAAAGGATGATAAAAACGATGATTCCTCCAACAAGAGAAAGGGGTCACCTCTTACAAGTGAGGATCCTAAAAAGTGTCTGTCAGCAAATGATGGACCTGTGTTACGACGTCGGAACTCTGTGCCTGACTTTCAGTCCAGTCAATTTTTAGCGGAACGCAAAACTATGAAACCAAAAGGGTCTAAATCTATGGCTTTTTCCGACATGGTCAAGGGTACTTTTGATGACAAGACTTTTAAAGATAGTATAACCCCAGTCTTGTACGATATGTTACAACCTATGATCCAGAAGACAATTGAAGCTACGGTGACTGATACCGTAGCCATACAGAAACCTCACGATATTGCATTGAAGTTTACATGTGAACTGCTCCATCATGAGACTCATGCTCATTTTTGTAGTTGATGATGTCTTCGCTGTTTAGACTTACTATTATTCTCTTTCACAGATACGCTTCGTATCCTAGGGTTGACTAAATTGTGCGCATGCGTACGCGTACGTTCGTACATATGTGCGTGCGTAGGTACGTACGTACGCGTGTGCGTATGCGAACTGTTACCAGGTTTATTATTATTTTTTTTTCTGAGTATTCTGCAGCACTCGTTTTCCAAGAACTTATGGACATGCAGTTGAACTGCATATTTGTTTACAATTATTGTATTGTTTTCTTTTATTGTATATCTTTTATATCCTGTACCTATTGCAGTCGTCAATACATCCAGCTGACAGGGGCTACCTTCCAGACCTGCGGTGGCTGTCAATCTTTTGTTTCTTTATAATATGAAGTATGGGTATAAGTGTTGTCCAATGGAGAGCCGCCATAGGTCTGTTCGGTGGTCTCATTATACGAGGCAGTCGTAGTGAATTTTACATAAAGATAAAATTAAGTTTTTTCTACCAAAAAGTTAAATGGTTATGTCTCTCTATGCTTTCATTGCTCTTGTCCATTACGAGATCTCTTAATGAATCAACAAGTAATAACCACTTTTGCTTTATTATTTTAATGTTAATTTTACAAGCTCTGGACATTGAAGAAAACCCAGGACCAGCCACTCCAAACCCTAGTCAGGCAGACCTATCTATTTTACATATTAACATACGTAGCATAAGGAATAAGATTGAGTACATCAAGGATCATTTCTTGGACTTTGATATTTTATGTTTTACAGAGTCTCACCTGGATCAACAAATTTTAAACGTAACACTAGTTCTATCGGATATGTACGATACACCCTATAGAAAAGACAGAACCAACCATGGAGGAGGGCTCCTTATTTACATTAATTCAGAACTTATTCACACGAGGCGAACAGACTTAGAAATTTATTGCCCAGAATCTATATGGGTGGAAATTAAAACGAATAACGTTAACTATCTCCTGGGCTTGTTTTACAGTCCTAGAACAGCCGATGCAACATTCTTTGAAAACTTAAATTTGAATATTGAAAAAGCATATGATTTCACTAAAAATCTAATTATCTTAGGCGACTTAAACGAGGACCTATTTAATAATAACTACCGGAATTTAAAAGATTTGATTATACTTAATTCGCTTCAAAATACAGTTTCAAATGCAACGAGACAACTTGCGCTTTTAGATCCTATAATTATTTCAGATGACTTACAGTTTTTAGATTCAGGCACGATAGATACTCCTGCAGCTATAAGCGACCATAAAGCAACTTATATAAGATTACCATTTTATTATCAGTGTAACACAACATTCAATCGATTAATTTGGCTGTATAAAAGGGCAGATTATACCAAGCTTAAAGAGCTTATAAGTAACTATGATTGGAGTATTCTCTTGGAAGGATCTTTTAACGACGCATGTGCAAAGTTTACCAATATTTTTTTAAATTTTGCTAAAATATGTATACCTTCCAAAACCGTTACAATAAGGCCTGGAGACAAACCATGGTTTGACTCCATTATTCGTCGTAATATGCGAATTAGAGACAGGCTAAAGAAAAAGTCCATCCAGACCGGTAACAGCATCGACTGGAATAAGTATAAACGTATTAGAAATAAAGTTAATAATCTAGTAAAGCATGCCAAAGAAAATTTTTATAATTCCTTGGAAGTTTCCATCTGTGATTTTCATAACAATGACAAAAGGAAATTTTGGCAAGTTATTCGCCATTTTGTTAAAAATAATAAAACCTCAAACAATATTCCCCCACTTGTTATAGAAAAAGAAAACGGTCAAAAATCATATTGTTATACAGACGAAGAAAAAGCGGAATGTTTGAACGACTATTTTTCGTCAATTTCAACAATAAATGATAATGAAGTTCAGTTGCCTAATTTTGAATCTAAAACTAGAAATTCGTTAAGTGATATTACATGTTCAGCTCTAGAAATTTCAACTTTAATCGATTTACTAAATCCAAATAAAGCGACTGGCCCAGATCTAATTAGTAATAGAATGTTGAAGGCTGTATCATACGAGATCTCAGTTCCACTGGAAATACTGTTTAATAGGTCGTTTAGGGAGGGGGTGTTTGGAGATATATGGAAGGGTTCTCACGTTTTGCCTTTACCTAAAAAGGGGGACTTAACTAAGGTTACAAACTTCAGACCGATATCACTAATAGGTAAATTACAAGAACGAATAGTTCATAAAAACATATACAACTTTTTACACGCCAACAATCTTTTATATAAATACCAATCTGGTTTTCTTCCCAATCATTCTACTGCTTACCAACTTGTTGACATTTATCAACATATCTGTCAAACGTTTGATAATAATCAATATTCATGCATGATATTCTGTGATGTCTCTAAGGCATTTGATAGGGTTTGGCATGAAGGCCTAATTTTCAAATTGAAACAGCACGGCATAAACGGACATTTACTTAACTGGATTAGAGATTACCTTTCTAACAGATCTCAGAAAGTAATAATTAAATCTTCTACTTCCACTGCTAGGAATACTAATGCCGGGGTACCCCAGGGTTCTGTTCTGGGACCCCTATTGTTCTTAGTTTATGTAAACGATATTGCAGATTCTTTATTAAGCTTAACCAGACTTTTTGCCGATGATAGTTCATTATTTTATTCAGCTTCATCACTGAACGACATTCAGGGAATAATAAATCACGATCTTTGTGTTTTATCGGCATGGGCGAAACAATGGCTGGTTACTTTTAATTCACTGAAGACAGAAGCAGTTCTTTTTACATTAAAACCTTTCGAGCAGTTTCCGGATATAATTTTCGACGGAACCCCAATAAAATTTGTCCCGGAGCACAAACATTTAGGTCTAACATTAAGCTGTAATGGTCAATGGAAAACTCATATTGAAAACATTATCTCAAGCGCAGCAAAAGTAGTTGGTATAATGCGTAAACTTAAATATACATTTCACAGGGTTGCCTTGAACCAAATTTATTTATCATATGTACTGCCCATCCTTGAATATTCTTGCATTGTTTGGGATGGTTGTACAGCCCAAGACTGCCAGTCTCTTGAAAAATTACAACATGAAGCAGCTCGTATTGTTACGGGTCTTACTAGGTCTGTGTCCCTAGATAAGCTTTATAAAGAATGTGGCTGGATTCCTCTTAAGCAAAGGAGGCACAAACATAAGCTATCATTTATGTATAACGTCGTACATGAAAACGTACCATCATATATATTAGACATAATTCCTCCTCTGGTAAGAGACGCAACCCCGTATCCTTTAAGAAATAATAATAACATAACGGTTCCCCACACTCGAACTGAAATTTCTCGGCGATCGTGCATTCCATCTTCTATTTCGATTTGGAACTCCCTTGACATTAACCTTCGAGGAGCACCTAGTCTTAATTCTTTTAAATACCAAGTTAAGAATTTTTACTTTTCTAATACTTACGTTCCTACCTATTACATGGAAGGTGATAGGTACAATTCAGTATTACATGCCAGAATAAGAAATAACTGTAGTAACCTAAAAAAAGATCTGTATATAAATCACCTGGCTCTAAGTCCGAACTGCAATTGCTCGGAAGTAAACGAGGATGCTGAGCATTTCTTCTTTGCCTGTTCCAACTTTACAAGAGAAAGAATTATATTCTTTCAATCGACACGGACATTTCATCCTCTCAATTTAAAAAAGATTCTTTTTGGGGATGATGCATTATCACCTCAAGAAAATGGAATACTATTTCAAGCAGTGCAGACGTATATCAAAAGCACTGATAGATTTAACCAAAATGCTTAATTTAATTGAATTTATATTGAAACACTATTATATGCCTCAACGGCTGGGTTTCTTGACGACGAACAATTAGTGACTTATTCATTTATTTTAGTTGCTGATTTATTTATCTGATATATATATGTATGTGTATGTGTGTATGTGTATATATATGTGTATATGTGTGTATGTGTGTGTATATGTATGTATACATATATATATATGTATATATGTATATATATATATATATATATATATATATATATATATATATATATATTATGATTTAAGCAGTAAGCCTGTATGTGCCTTTTTGTTATAAAATAGCCATGTTCATATGTTGTAAATGTATTAGTGTCAACCATATACGGGGAGGGTCGTAACTAATGTTGTGAGAACTTGTGGCCCGACCCATTTGTTTATTTGCAATAAAATACGATTAAACTAATTGTCTGCTGAGCAGAAGATTCACATGTAATATCAAGCCTTATTTTCAATGAAAAGTAAGACAAATACACTTTAAAAATGTCATCTGCTAGACTGATTAGCAGTCGTAGGGTTAAATGATTCCAGCATAAAATGGTTAGCAATTAATGATTTGCTTAGGTTCTGTTCCAGAACTGGTTTGCAACATACAATCAATCACAGTTTCCATTTTTAGGAGGAAAATAAACAATTTCCATAATGCAGACAGAATCTTGTCCAATTTCAGAGAGAAATATGGTTTTATGTAACAGCGTCTGTGCATTTCTGAACATGAATTCTGTAAAATCAAGCTTTTCTTACAAAATGCATTTTTCATGCAAAATGCATTCTTGCCGGCCAATATTTTATCATCAAAAACAGCTTTGTTTAAAAAAAAAAATTAATGCAAGAATATCAAATTTTCAGTAACTTATGCAATATTCATGTGTGAGGTCTGACTCGTGTGTTTTCATGTCTTTAAAGTCTAGTTTTTGACAGGTGTTTACAGAGCTGGATCTGCATCAACCAATATATTTTGGTGAACTCTGGTCTTATCATTTTGCAATGTCTTTGAGCCAGCGGAAAAAAAAAACACAAAATTCATGGCATATTTAAGTGACACGGGTTGATAGGGATAGTATACATGTTATGTTCTTTTTGATGGTTTTGGTTTTTAGGCCCTTCAAAGATTATTTCACTTATTCTGAGCACATCTTTAATCAGAAACCACCTGACCATGCATTGTAGAACTTCAACAGGCATCTCACCTGTGACCCCAGCAAGGCTCGAACAACAGCAGTGAGAGACCTAATGATTAAGAGTCAGAGCTCTTACCCAATAGGTCACGAAGGCCCATAACACATGTATGTGGAACTACAGAATGATGAGTAAACTGAAGTTTCACTTACACCCTGTAGTTCAACAACATGCACTGAAGTGATATAGCAATCTATCGCACCTGGAAAACCGTTATAGCATGTGCCTCCACATGATAATTTTTCGGACATTGTAACTAAAGCATTTTCTACAAATCAAACAGTAGCCTATGATGCCACAGGGCCTAGAATTGCAATAATAAACATGTTTTGTTAGGAAAATTAGTGATATACACACTAGACTGGTACAAGATTGCTTGTCAGCCCCGAGTGCAAAGAATTAGCCCAGCTATAAATAGCTCAAATCTGCCAGAAGTACATCGAGGGTACAATCTACATAAAACTGAATGCGTGTCATCTTACCAGGGTGTAAATCTTTCGGACTTGAAGAAATAGATGGGCTGCATGATGCTTCCAGACAGAGCTGAAACCTACCCCGCACATGAGTACTGGTAAATTAAACCGCTTAGAGGATTAACGTCTGCCCAGGCAAAGCAGTGCGAGTCGAACCGTCCATGCTTATAAACCCTATTGGTTTCATTGGGCGACAGGGCTTGAGATGTCATTTCATCTCAATGTCGGGTAAAAGTCCCACAAAATTGGAAGCAACATCTCCAAAATGACCTTTACATACAGTGTTGATAGGGATGTTAAACCTCAAACCAAACAAACAAATCTTTGTGTAGCTTTTCCTTTCATATACAATTTGAAGACCCTTTATATACAAGCACACAATAAAATGATTTTTTCTGTCTCGCTCAGTTTGTTGGTTTCTTTTCAAAAATTTTATATCTCTAGTAGACACAGAAAAACTGCCAACAGACAGATCTTGTCTCTCAATACCAAAAATGCAATCAAAACTTAATGTCAATGGCACGCAGTCTCTCAAAACTTGTTGATTCCTTGCTGATATCTTGTTGAACCTTGTGCAACCACAGAATACGCACAACATAAAATAAATTAGCTCTTTTACCCCAGAGACATTTTTGAGGAATTGCTGCCAACCTGGGTACTTGACATACTGTAATGACTTAACCACAACATCATACAATTGCAATTGATAGTTTTCTTATACTCCTCTCGGCGGCACCTGATCCCGATCCGCACTTTTAAAACTGGAACCAAATATTTTGCTCAAGTCTTGTAGTGGTCACATGACCCAACTACCGTCGTGACTGATCAGTCCACCAATCCACATTTACCTACTAATTATAAGGACTACCCATATGAAAATTCTGACAGGATTCCGAGTCCTAATTGTGGACAGTAACAAAAATCATTGTGGGAAATTATTTTCCTGTCTAAGTCTTGCAGTACATGGGATTCTGTAACAGATTCTACAAGGAAAATGGACAAACCTTTACAGAAATTCTGCATTAAAAAAGTTCTTGTCTGACTCTTGCAGTAAACAGAATTAGGTTACAGATTCCACAAGGAACATGGACAGACTTTAACAGAATACTGCATGAAAATGTTGACCAAATTTCTGTTTACTGTCAGGCATGAAAACACGGCAGAATCACTTCCTGATACATAATGTATTGGCAGTAATAACACACATTCAAAAGTATCTAGGATGGTGACTGCATGGCTTTTTGTTGTTGTACAAAAGAATGTTTTTAAAGACTTCAGACTACAATTTACAGGTACTAGCTGCTCCTCGTTTGGCACTCAGATTTACGGGGTAGAGCAAGGACTGGTCGATCCGGTGTCAGGATAATGTGACTGGGTGTGGTATCATGTAATGTGTCTGGGATATGATACTTCAGTGAGGCAGCACTATAAACGTGAGCATTGAGCTCCCTGTCGCAACCAGACACCGTCGTGATATGACTGAAAAATTGTTGAAAGCGACGTTAAACCCGAATTCACACACACACTACAATTTACAGACATTGTAAGTTTACTTTTTAGTATTTTAGAATAACATTATTTTAAAATGAGAACAGAAAATACATAACCTGTGAGGTTTCAAAAGCTTTACTTTTGCAAAGTAAATTGCACCCCACCCACATATTTGTGAATGTGCACATGTACAAAGACTGAGGTGCTTAAGTCACTATGATGCTTTGAAAGTCATTGTCATTTCAAAAGTAACATGTATAGTGTATATGTATGTAGCATGCAAGCTTTTTAGTTTGTTCTTTTTTGGCACAACTATGTTCCTTCCTTCGTGTGTATAATAATTCAAAATTTTGGCACTTTATGTTAAGATTATGTTTAAAACTGGACCAAATATTTAAATTAGCAGTAATTCTGCAAGAATACACAGAGTCATTCTGTCAAAAATCGATGCAGGATTCCTGTCAATAAATCATGCAGGAATTCTGTCAAAATTCATGCAGGAATCATGCAGGAATTCTGTCAACAATTTGTGCAGGAATCATGCATGTTTTTCTGCAGGATTCCTGCATCGATTTTCCTGCTAATTTAAATATTTCACAAGGTTTTCCACAGTGTATCCTGTCTGAAAGGCAAAATTAAAGTGAAAATTCTTTGTGGAAATTCTATTGGAAATAAGGTTTCATATCAGTTTCAAGCCTGAATCTGTCACAATATTTCTGCAGAACTACTGCAGGACAATTTCATACAGGCTCAGTGAATGAAATTATCTTGATAAGCTCATGCAGCGCTTTGAATTCATATTGCAGGGTCAGTTCTCAGACAATGCGGATAGTGCTAACACGTGTTTCGCTAAGCTCTTCTTTCACCTCCCCTCCCTTTCTCTATTTTTAGGTAGAGTAGCTGCTTGATTAGTTTTAAACCTTATCTTGCTGAATATTCATTTAAGCCACACCCATTTCTGTCTATGAACCAATCAAATTACTTGATGTCATTTATTGCTACATATTCATAAACTGAATGCCAAACAGTGTAGATCCTGATCAGATGGCTTCTTCAGAAGCCATCTGATCTGGATCTACACTGTTTGCAAAGATAGGGGTTGTCGTGAACAGCAAGATAAGGGTTAAGTATTAGTCTTGTAGGTATCAACTATTCTACAGAATGATACTGGCTTTAATGGAAATTGGGCATTGTTTCAGTGTGTTAACCCTTGTCCTGCTAGGCCCACATATGCCTTATCTTTCAAACAATGAAGATCCAGAGCCCATTGGGCTTGAAGAAATAGATGGGCTGCATGACGCTTCCACGCAGAGCTGAAACCGGCCGCACACGAGTACCAGTAAACAGCTTAGAAGATCTAAGCCTGCCCAGGCAAAGCGGTGCGAGTCGGCCCGTCCATGCTTATAAACCTATTGGTTTCATTGGGCGGCAGGGCTTGAGATGTCATTTCATCTCAATGTCAGGTAATAGTCCCACAAAACTGGAAGCAATGTCTCCAAAATGACCTTTACAGTGTTGACGGGGACATTAAACCTCAAATCAAACAAAACAAACAAATGAAGATCCAGATCAGATGGCTTCTGAAGAAGCCATCTGATCTGGATCTTCATTGTTTGTCATTAAGTTCATGAATTTGTAGCAATAATTTGTATCAAGTAATCTAATTGGTTGATTACTGGTAGTGGGTGTGCCATATATAAATATTCAGCAGGTCAAGGGTTAAGTGCAAGGACAAATCGGTCTCATCAGTGTACAGATGTGTGTTAATAAGTGCCAGTGACACTGCAGATTGTTTCTCCTTTTTCAATTTTTAAATCCCCTCTTATAAGAATTAGAAAATGAAAGAAAATACAATGTTTAAACCCATAAAGAGGTACCTTGGCAAAGAGTGCAGGCCCAGATAAGATGCCGCAGAATGTGGCGTCTGATCAGGGCCTGCACTATTTGCTAACAGAATTTTCCGTCAAAAATAGAATAAAAACCAAAAAATAGGACTGGCACCCCTTATATGACAAATGGACTTGTCCAACATATAGCAATGGAAGAGTCCACTAGCTTGCAATAGGTTAAAATAAAACTGACTTACCTATTCTACTAAGAACTAGCTTCTGCCCCAGTGATGCATCCACCCCTGTAGACAAAAATCTGTAAAGACAGAATGAACATTGTGTCAATAGCAGTCACAAACTGAACTTTTTGCAAACAGTAAAGGCTCTGATCAGATGCCACAGAATGCATCTGATGTGGAGCTGGTCTGCACTGTTTGCCAATGTCCCTTTATGGGATTCTAGTCTGTTATGCATCACAAAAACACGCCTATATAATTTTGACCCCGCCGAACCCCACTTTTATATAGTGAAACTGGGCTTTACAGGGGTAAACCTTATTTTTCTTATTTCTGCTCTAAAATATAGAGTGTGGGTATTCGTTAGAACCGCCTCGATGAGGCGGTTCTAACTAGTACCCACAATCTATAGTTTGAGCAGAAATAAGAAAAATATCACAATTTTTCATCTTTAAATTTTCATTTTTTCGCCGATAAAGGTTACAATGTATTGGTATGGGCGTGTTTTCGTAATGGGGTCAAATTTATGCAGGATTTTCTCCACTATTGTGACAGCAAGCGAGCATGCAAGCAATCAGCATCAAAATAAATTCAGTATGAGCTGGTGGGTTAAGAGCTCATTGGGTAGGTTTATTGTTTGAGTGCATGCTTGAAAAAAAAAATCCTGAACTTAGGATATTCCTCCAAATCTGACATTCGATCCAAATGCAATACAAAGAATGCCAGGTTTATTTTATTTGTTGTAATTTCCACAAAATTCCTAGGGCCAGTTGTTCAAGACTAATGATATATTGTTAAAACTTCGGCCATTGAATAATTGTCAAATGTACTAATATTTTTGCTGAAAAAAATGGGAGTACTAGCTGTGAAAACATGAAAGTTTGGACACCTTGAGAACTTGCTGTAATTCTCCTAAAAAATAAACAAATTTGTTGCTTGATCCAGCATTAAGTCCAAAAGGTGCAGACAGAATGGCAAACAGTGTAGACCCTGCTCAGACTGCTCATTTAGGAGTGGTCTGATCTGGGTCTGAATTGTTTGCTTAGGACTATCTGTTCGAATACTTAGGATCATTTCGGTAGCTGAAACTAGCTATTCATTGTCTTTTAGCAAAAGATTCAATATATTTGATTTTGTTTGTGTTGAGGTTTTACATCCCTGTCAACACTCATTTAGGTCATTTTGGAGATGTTTCTTCTGATTTTGTGGGGCTTTTACCCAACGTCAACGACATCTCAAGCCCTACTGCCCAAAGAAACCACTTGCATTTAAGGAATTGTCCAACTCACACCACATTTCCTGGGCATAGAGAAATCTGGGGTTTACAGGGCTATATATAAACATTATTTTTTCTTATTTCTGCTCCAAGACATAGGTTGTGGGTACCCAAAACCTATGTTTGGGGTATAAAAAAGAAAAAATATCACAAATTTTCATCAGAAAAAGGTATGAAAGAATGCCCTATGTCACAAGGGTGTGTTATCATAATGGAGAGAAAACTAACATTTACAAGGGTATGCAATATACCACCCAATATTGCTCAAAAACATAGATTGTGGGTATTCATTAGAACTGTCCCAATGAGGCAGTAAACTTGCACCCACAGTCCAGAAGTTTGTAGTAAACCAGTTCTGATGAGCACCTACAATCTATGTCTGCAGTTGCCATAAGACAAAACATAACATAATTTTAATTATCAGCAGCCAGAAAAATACTTCTCCAGGACTCAAGATGTCATTCCAGCTCAATGTCGGAGGAAAGTCCCACAAAATTCCAAGCAATGTCTCCAAAATTACCTAAATAGAGTTGACGGGGAATGAAAAACCTAAACACAAACAAACCTACATTTTAGGATAATTATAGTAATGTACCTAAGCAGGGATACAGACTAAGCATATTGCTTTAGGTGTCCAGACTGCCAATACTTCCAAATTTTACATTAAGTTAATAGGCACTTTTATTCAAAACTTAGGCGCCCAGGCAAAAATTTAGGCACCTTTGGTGACTGGGCGCCTGTTAGTCTGTATCCCTGCTAAGGGTACATAGAATCAGAGAAATTACAGGAAAAGTACAAGGTCACAGAAGGTCATCAATGTCAGAATGATAAATAAGCCAGATTGTCACAGAAAGAAAAGAGAAAACAGTTTTTCATCATTACTGCCAGTAGTAAATATATCTTAATGTTTTATTCATGTAAAAATCTAATTTTCCTTATATTTTATTCATAAAAACAGAGATTTCATCTAATACCAGCTCTTTCTCACATAAAAGTCTAAAATTCAATGCCAGGTGAAAGAGGCTGGTAATGAAGAAGCAAGATATATAAATAAACTAAAAATTTAACCCATAATGCCAATCACCACAATTTTCGTCTGCTTTGCCGTCTGCAGGTTAACTGAAAAGTAACTTTTTGCAAACAGTGTGGACCCAGATCAGACTGCTCCTGTAGGAGCAGTCTGATCTGGGTCCACACTGTTTGCCTATATACAAAAATATTTATAAAAAGTTTGCATAAAAATTCAGCAGATGACATAAGCAGACGACATTTTCAGATGTAGTTTTTCTCTGCGTCTTAAGGGTTAAGGAGATTTTGGCCATTTGCAAAGCACTTTTTTTTCAGGCTAGTGTTAAATTTTTGGTCAAAGATTTCTCAGGGACTGTAAAATTAACCTACGTAGCTAGAAGCCTCAAACTTGGTATAGGTATACGACTTGTATCATGTATGAGACATGGGCTTTCTCAGCTTTTTTTTCTTTTTTACATACTGTACCATGATTTACCATCTGTATTAGGACAGGCAGGCCCGAGCAATTTTTACAGTGTAGACCCAGATGTGAGGCAACAGAATGTGGCATCTCATCGGGGTCTACACTGTTTGCTACTAATCCAGCTATTTTTTGACACAATATAATATCAGGTAGTGAATTGTACTTGTTCCGAGGTGTCTGAATATGGTATTTCTACTTAACCCATGTATAGCTCCAATTTTTGCTTCAAAAGGAATAAGGGGCGGCAACTTTCAAGGGTTCAAGGGCCAGAACTTTGTCAAAGATGATAAATTTTGCCAAGTAACAATCCAAAACCTCAATTGTTATACCCCCAATACATGTGAAGACATCACATGAACAAGTCCATGAAATGAACACCCCCTTACACCCCACTTTATATAGAGAAAACTGGGGTTTACGGGGGGAAACAGTATTTTTCTTATTTCCGTCTGCTCCAAGACATAGGTTGTGGGTACTCGTTAGAACCGCCTCATTGAGGCGGTTCTAACAAGTACCCACAACCTATGTTTGCTGTATAAATAAGAAAAATATCACAGATTTTCGTCAGAAAAGTAGCCATTTTGGAGATGTAAAAATTGCACTATGTCGCACGGGTGTGTTATCGTAATGAACAGCCATGAAAAAGTACTCAAGTCAAGTGCAGTCGGATTGATAAACATATGGACAGACTGACAGATACCAGAGGATATATCATAACACCCCAAAACTATTGGGTGGCAGGGTGTGTGTGTGAATTCGGGTTTAACGTCGCTTTCAACAATTATTCACTCATATCACGACGGTGTCTGGTTGCGACAGGGAGCTAAATGCTCACTTTTATAGTGCTGCCTCACTGAAGTATCATGTCCCAGACACATTACATGATACCACACCCAGTCACATTATCCTGACACTGGGTCGACCCCATAAATCTGAGTGCCAAGAGAGGAGCAGCCAGTACCATTCTTAACGACTTTGGTATGTTGCGGCCCGGGATCGAACCTGTGATCTCCCGTTCCCCGGAGCAGACACTCTACCAACTGAGCTATCGGGGCCGGTGGGTGGCAGGGTACACTATCATCTTGTGGGGTACAAAAATCTCAGTACTTAAAGGAAACACTGAAGACACTTAAGCCTTTGTATGCTAGTGGACTCTTCCATTGCTATAATATTATGTTGGACAGGTCTATTTGTCATATAAGGGGTGCCAGGAATATTTTTCTGTTTTTATTCTATTTTTGACAGAAAATTCAAATAGAGCAGGCCCTGATCAGACACCGCATTCTGCGGCGTCTGATCTAGGCCTACACTGTTTGCCAAGGTACCCCTTTAGGGATTTCCCGCATACAATGGGTTAAATTACTGTACTTTAAGCAAACAGTGCAGACCCTGATCAGATGCCACATTTTGCCTAACCAGGGCTTTATATTCAGGTATTTTGGGAAAAGGCCCCTGGGAATTGGCATTGGGAATGGGGCCGAATTTCGGCCCTGCTGAACAGGCAGAAAATGCCCTGCTAACTCAACATATTTGCACATTCTAGGTTTTACAGACAGACAATCCTCTTTAAACAACCCCCTATGTCATTGATTACGAATGTGTTACGGTTTAACAACACGTCAACCATTGTGGGTCATTTTGTGTCGTCTCCCTGGGAAAGAAACAGAGAAAAGAAATTTAAGAGACAGAAGAGGAGGTGGGTGAGGGACTCTGGAGAAAGAGGAAAATAGACCGAAGAGAAGAAACAGAAGAAATAACAATATTCCCCCTCTACCTACAACCCTTATCTTGCTCTTCACGACAACCCCTATCTTGGGAAACAGTGTAGATCCAGATCAGATGGCTTCTGAAAAAGCCATCTGATCAGGATCTACACTGTTTGGCATTCAGTTTTTGAATTTGTAGCAATAAATTACATCAAGTAATTTGATTGGTTGATAGACAGAAATGGGTGTGGCTTAAATGAATATTCAGCAAGATAAGGGTTAATTACCTGCTGCAATGACAGCGGCCTTGCCCAACTGTAAAATGCCCTGGTGACAATCATAAGATACAAAACTTCGCCTCGCCCAAATGCCCTCACACTCTACGTCATGACAACTTTAATAACTCCGCTATGAATAAGTTACCTCAGGTTGCAAAATAGAAGTGAAGGCAATGATCAGGAATCGATACAATTAACCCACAGCTCCCATCACAGACATCAAGGGAAGGCAAGTCAGATTCCTGACAAGTGTAGTGGAACTCCAAACTAGTACATGGATCACTCACCTATACCTTTTCCACTTAGGACTCTAGACTATAGAAAATTGGATTAAACACCTTATAAACATGGAGTCCAAACTAAGATCAGTGAATCAGTAACGCAAGCTTGCAAATAAGGGGTAACAAGTCTGATTCTGAACTAGTGCAGCTTGATCAGTTACTCACCTTGTAAACCAGGGGCTGCAAGTCAAATTCCCAACAATTAACCCTTGTCCTGCTGAACCTGGATGGTGGGCGGACGATTTGGCCAGCGGACAATTTGGCCCGGACGATTTGGCCTAGGACAATTCGGCCTAGGACAATTTGGCCAGCCAAAAATATTGGGTAGGACGATTTGGCCAGATTAATATAATGACTGGTTAAAAATGACAATTTAATATTTTGGGTTTGTTTCTAATATACAGTAATGCTTGAATAAGTGGAAGGAACATTAATATAAAGAAGATTTTATTTAAGTAGAATTTTTATTTTGTTTTTAAACTATAACTTTTGCTCACAAGACAGTCTATTTATTTAAATGAAATAAATTATCGTATCTGAAGTTAAGGAGATGTAGCAAAGATAATTCAGGGATAATTAGAGATTATCACATGGGATTTTGGTTATCGCCCGATGTATCAACCCGAGACCCCATTATCTGCCCGAAGGCTTTAGCCTGAGGGCAGCTAATGGTCGAGGGTTGATACAAAGGGCGATAACCAAACCCCATGTTATAATTTGTTTATCAGATATTCAGATCCTATTCTTACTGTGTTTGACGTTCATAAATTGAAAAAAAAAAAGTGATAAAAAGTGTGATTCAAGCAAAAAAGCGCGTAACGTCACGCCTAACTATTCGCGTTACGTCATGTAAGTGGCAACGTCACAATAACGTCATGAGTGGGCTGATAACCGCTGTCCGTTCAAAATACACTGTTTCCGGTTATCAGACCGGGCGGGCTGATAACCGGAAATGGAAACAAACATTATCACACATGCAAAACACGGGTTATCGTGTTAAATATAGTACTGAATATGTGATAAACTTTCTTATCTCCTTTTAGAAGTATATGTTGTGGGTACCTGTTAGAATCGCCTTGGTGAGGCAACTCTTAACAAGTACCCACAACATATTTTATGATGTAAATATTTTTGTTTGGAGGTTTAACAAATATAATTCAGGGACAAACTTCCTTATTTCCTATCAGAAGTATATGTTGTGGGCACTGTTAAGAGTTACCTCATCTGAGGCGATTATAATAACAATTAGCCACAACATATACTTCGAACCAGAAATAAGGAAGTTGTCTTTGTCACCTCCTAACAAGGGTTTTAGGTCATAAAAATATGTTGTGGGGTTTCCAAACTTTATACATAGCTCCAGATAAGGAGGCAAAACAAGGATTATCACATCATACATTATAACAACATATGTTGTTGGTACTGACAGAGTTGCCTCATGCGAGGCGATTATTACAAGTAGCCACAACATATATTTCTGACAAGAAATAAGGAAGTTTATCCTGATTTATCTTTGTTAAGTCTTCTTATCTTCAGATACGATTATTTATTTCATTTCAAATAGATTAATTGTCTTGTGAGCAAAAGTTATAGTTTAAAAACAAAATAAAATTTCTAATTTATTAAAATCTTCTTTATAATGTTCCTTCTACATATTTAAGCATTATTGTATAATAGGAACAAACCCTCAATATTAAATTGTCATTTTGAACCAGTCATTATATTAATCTGGCCAAATTGTCCCACCCAATATTTTTGCTGGCCAAATTGTCCTAGGCCGAATCATCCTAGGCCAAATTGTCCGGGCCAAATCGTCCACTGGCCAAATCGTCCTACATTCAACCTGGATATGCCTTTTCTTTGAAACAATGTAGATCCAGATCAGATGGCTTCTTCAGAAGCCATCTGATCAGGATCTACATTGTTTGTCATTCAGATTGTGAATTTATTGTAATAATTTGCATCAAGTAATCTGATTGGTTGATAATCGGTAGTGGGTGTGGCATATATGAATATTCAGCAGGACAAGGGTTAAGTGCTCACCTTCCAAACCAGAGGTTACAAATTTTAACTCATAAACTTCTTTAAAACACTGTTCATTATAACACGGTTTTAGAAACAACATGGCAAAGATGAATAAACAAGAGGGCCATGATGGCTCTGGATCGCTGACCTGATCCATAGAGTAACAAGTGGGCCCCAGGGGAGAGCCATTATGGACCCTAGGGCTATAATGTGTTTAATGTTGAAGGAGGTCTAAAAAGGCGAAGCTTCATACCAATAATCAACAAAGGCTATAATTTGAACAATCTTGGCATTGGTCTACTAGTTGAAGCTACATACCAAACATCAAAGACCTGGGCCTTGCAGTTTCAGAGAAAAATTCCTACTTAAGCCTATGTGGAACCAAATGGCCCCGGGGCGGGGGCATTTTTGGCCTCAAGGCTATAATTTAAACAATCTTGATAGTGGTCCAATAGATGAAGCTTCACATCAAATATCGAAGACCTGGGCCTTGCTGTTTCCGAGAAGAAGATTTTCAAAGATTATCTCTATATAAGTCTATGTAAAACCAAAGGGCCCCATGGCTGGGGCATTTGTGGCCCGAGGGCTATAATTTGAACAATCTTGGTAGAGGTCCACTATATGAAGCTTCAAACCAAATATCTAAGACCTAGGCCTTGTGGTTTCAGAGAAGAAGATTTTTCAAGATGTTCCCTATATAAATCTGTGTAAATTTTTGTTTGTTTGATTTAAGATTTTAAGTCCCCGTCAACACTGTAAAGGTCATTTTGGAGGCATCACTTCCAATTTTGTGGGACTTTTACCCGACATTGAGATGAAATGACATCTCAAGCCCTGCCACCCAACGAAATCAATAAGGTTTATAAGCATGGATGGGCCGACTCGTAAAACCAAAGGGTCCCGGAGCGGGGGCATTTTTGGCCCCAGCGCTTTAATTTGAACAATCTTGGTAGAGGTCCACAATATGAAGCTTCATACCATATATCAAAGACCTGGGCCTTGCGGTTTCAAAGAAGAAGATTTTTAGAGATTTTCCCTATATAAGCCTTTGTAAAACCAAAGGGCCATGGGGCGGGGGCATTTTTGGCACCAGCACTATAATTTGAACAATCTTGGTAGGAGTCCATTATATGAAGATTCATACCAAATATCAAAGACCTGGGCCTTGCGGTTTCATAGAAGAAGGTTTTTAAAGATTTTCCTTATATAAGCCCATGTAAAACCAAAGGGCCCAGGAGCGGGGGCATATTTGGCCCCAGCACTATAATTTGAACAATCTTGGTAGGGGTCCACTAGATGAAGATTCATACCAAATATCAAAGACCTGGGCCTTGTGGTTTCAGAGAAGATGATTTTTAAAGATTTTCCCTATATAAGCCCATTTAAAACTAAAGGGCCCCGGAGCGGGAGCATTTTTGGCCCCAGCACTTTAATTTGAACAATCTTGGTAGGGGTCCACTAGATGAAGCTTCATATCAAATATCAAAGACCTGGGCCTTGCATTTCAGAGAAGAAGATTTTTAAAGATTTTCCCAATATAATCCTATGTAAAACCAAAGGGACCCGGGGTGGGGGCATTTTTGGTCCCAGCACTATAATTATGACAATCTTGGTAGGGGTCCACTAGATGAAGCTTCATACCAAATATCAAAGACCTGGGCCTTGTGGTTTCAGAGAAGAAGATTTTTTAAGTTTTCAGTGGAAGAAATCTATTTTTGGCTACTGTGACCTAGATGTGCAACGGACCAGAACCATTTGAACAACTTTGAAAGGGGACCACCTAGGGATCATTCCTGTGAAGTTTGTTCAAAATCCGATCAGTGGTTTAGGAGATGTTGTTTGAAGAAATCATTTACGGACGGACGCATGCATGCACGCACTGATGACAGACGAAAAGTGATCACAAAAGCTCACCTTGTCACTACGTGATAGGTGAGCTAAAAATACATGGTCATTTTTCTATATAATCTATACATTTTTGTTTGGACAAAATAGATTTCTGCTTTGGACCCCAACAACAGTGTTTAAGAGAGGGTGGTGACTACTTACCTTGTGGCGGCTGTAAAAAGCCTCCCTGCCCTGCTTCACGAGAAAACTGATCTTAATGGGGGTATGCATTATTTTTTTCTCTTATTTCTGCTCCAAGACATAGGTTGTGGATACTCTAGAACCGCCTCAATGAGCACACACAACTTATGTATCCAGTATGAATGAGAAAATATCATGGACTTTCATCAGAAAAGTAGCCATTTTGAAGATGTGAAAAATGCACAGTATGTGGCATGGGGGTGTTATCGTAATGTGAGGGTCACTGATGAGACCTAATTGGCCAAAACTAGCTAGTCTGGCCCAGAACTACACTTTTCATTTCTGTAGTGTAATATAGAGCATATTAAACTTCGCTACAGCTGGTGTTAAGGGAATGTGTGGCAGCCGTAAAAAGTCTCCCTGCCCTTCATCATATATAGTGTAGATTATTTTCTAGTCCTTCCACTGTGGAAATTTGAAAATATTTGAAGGTCACTGATGAAGCCTAATTGGCCGAAACTAGCTAGTCTGGCCCAGAAAATCTTGCACACCCGGCACTGTTCATTTCTGTAGTGTAGTCCATGCTACCAGGGTATTCAGCCTTCCTAGAACATATTACACCCCAACCTCATTATAACACTGTTCATTATAACAGGGTTTTGGAAATAACACGGTTTCATAATGGAACCCAAACATGTATAGATTATATAGAAAAATGACCATAAATGATCTTTTTTCTATATAATCTATACATTTTTGTTTGGATATAACATTGTTGTTTAACTAACATTGTTTCTACTTTGGACCATATTAACCCTTGTCCTGCTGAGCCCGGATATGTCTTATCTTTCAAACAATGCAGATCCAGATCAGATGGCTTCTGAAGAAGCCATCTGACCAGGTTCTTCATTGTTTGTCATTCAGTTTATGAAATTGTTGCAATACTTTGCGTCAAGTAATCTGATTGGTTGATAATCAGTAGTGGGTGTGTCATATTTAAATATTCAGCAGAACAAGGATTAACAGTGTTATAAAGAGGTTGTGGTGTACCTTGTATTTTGTCTGGGCTTTGAAGTCTAGCGCTGCTTCCACTGACTGTTTCAGAGAACATTACTCACCTTGTTGTTATAGCCTGGGGCTTCAAATCTGATTCCCAACATTATTAAGTACTTACCTAGTAAGCCAGGGGATTCCAGAATCTAATCGATTACTGTAAACATCCTAAAAGTTAGGACACCTTGAGAACTTGTTGTAATTCTTCTAAAAATGTAGCAAATTTTTTTCACAATCCACCAAGGAGGGCATTAGGTGCAGAAGGAATGGCAAACATTGTAGACCCTGATCAGGAGCTGTCTGATCTGGGTCTGCACTGTTTGCTTAGGCCTATCTGTCCGAATACTTAGGATCATTACAGTAGATTTACCAATTTTGTACTAAATGGAATCTTACTCCTTATATATAACAGAAGTCAATTCCAAACTTTATGGGTGTCAGGTTGTGGTTTCTTCAAAATTTATTTGGAAAATGGCTGGCCATTCTGCAAACAGTGTAAGCCACGATCAGATGCCGCATTCTGCAGTATCTGATCTGGGCCTGCACCCTTTGCCAATACCTGTTTGTTTGTTTGATTTGAGGTTTAACATCCCCGTCAACACTGTAAAGGTCATTTTGGAGATGTTGCTTCCAATTTTGTGGGACTTTTACCCAACATTCAGATAAAATGACATCTCAAGCCCTACCGCCCAATGAAACCAATACATTTTTTAAGCAGGGACAGGCCGACTTGCACCGCTTTGCTTGGACAGGCTTAGATACTCTAAGCAGTTTACCAGTACTCGTGTGTGGATCGGTTTCAGCTCTGCCTGGAAGCATCATGCAGCCCATCTATTTCTTCAAGCCCTGATAGGTGGGGGCAAAACCTGTTTTGGGGTTTCAGGTACAGTATTGGATTAAATCGTAAATCATGCCCAAAAATATATTACTGCTGCTGGGACAAAAATCTAAAACATACACATACTAAAGATACCTTAATAATAGGTTAGACGCCTTTGTCCTATAGTGGATAAGCTACTCGCCTTATATACCAGGAGTCGTGGGTTTGATCCCTGGCTTCAACAGACTTTCAGATATGTCTTGAAACCAAGGTCCCTGTTGCTGATGGTGGGATTTAAAACTCAAACACACTCGCCTTAATATTAGGAGACTAATTACTGTTTTATGCAGCCTGTCACATGACTTCACTTGACTATAATGATGATGACTTATTACTAACTTGAAGTAATAACTACCGTACAAGAAATAACACAAGACTTTTTGCAACAAAAAATGTAGAACATTAGACCAATATAACCACATGACATATAATAATAGTTTGTCAGCTGAGTCTCAATACTGACAATGACCAATCTTAATCACATGTGAGAGATGCTACTGTTTGTCTGTTCTTTTGGTTTTGTTTGATTTGGGGTTTAACATCCCTGTCAACACTGTATAGGTCAGTTTTTAGACGTTGCTTCCAATTTTGTGGGACTTTTCCTGACATTGAGATGAAATGACAAGCCTGTCACCTAATGAAACCAAAAGGGTTTATCAGCATAAACAGTCGGACTTGCACCGCTTTGCCTGGGCAGACTTAGATCCTCTAAGCGGTTAACCAGTACTCCTGTGCGTTTGGTTTCAGCTCTGCGTGGAAGCATCATGCAGCCCATCTAATTCTTCAAGTCCCCATGGGCGGGGGTGAGTTTGTGTGTTCCAAGATGGCTGATGAGACCAAACCTAGCTCTGAACTGTCTGTTGCAGAGAGAGCAACAGAGGTTAGAGAAGACAGCTCTGTTGGCGATGCCTTCATTAGCTCTGGCTTTGCACTGTGCCTGTTTCTGCTTAGCTTTGTGGTTTCTAAAATTTGCCTCATATTCACTAGCATCCCTTTTGATGAGGCCTTGCCACTTTGCTCCATCCTGTGCAATTTGTTCCCAGACTTGAGCTAGGCTTTGAGGGTGTCCTTGTATTGTTCTTCTGACCACTAATTGGGAGCATTTGTCCATTTCAGGCAGCCTGGTAACATGGCCTGTCCACCTTAACTCTGCCTGTTTCACAAGAGTATGTACAGTCTGCATCCCTGCCCTTTAAATGACTTCTTATCTGGAATCCTATCCTGCCACTTAATCTTTAAAAGTTTTCTAAGACAGCTTGTGTGGAAGTGGTTCAGTCTTTTGGCCTGCCACTGGTTAACTGTCCATTGTTTGGCATACATGTGATAGTGTTGGCAGCATCATAGCTCTGTAGACTTTCAGCTGCTTTGTGTCAAGCTGGACTCTAGTTCGGTCCCAATCACTACCCTGTAGTCAGCCAAATGCGGCACTAGCTTTGACAATCCTGCCATTGACTTCATCATCAATGTGCATTACTCTTGACAATGTGCTACCAAGGAAGGTGAACTTGTCTATGACCTTTCATCACTGCGATGGTCAGGGCTCCTTGTAAGGTTTGCCCGGTTGTTGGTTGCTAAACTACCTCAGTCTTTTTGATGCCGATTGTGAGATTATAGCTGTCACAGATGTCTTTGTATTGTTTGTTTGTTTGATTTGAGGTTTAACATCCCTGTCAACACTATTCAGGTCATTTTGGAGACATTGCTTCCAATTCTGGGGGACCTTTACCCGACACTGAGTTGAAATGACATCTCAATCCCTGCCGCCTAATGAAACCAATAGGGTTTATATGCATGGATGGTCTGACGGCTGATGAGACCAATTCTAGCTCTGAACTGTCTGTTGCAGTTGGAGGAAGACAGCTCTGTTAGTGATGCCTTAGCTCTGGCTTTGCGCTGTGCATGTTTCTGCTTGGCTTTACTGACTCGTTTGCCTCATATTCACTAGCACCCCTTCTGATGAGGCCTCCCCACCTTGCTCCATCCTGTGCAATTTGTTCCCATGACTTGAGGGAGGCTTTGAGAGTGACCTTGTATTTCTTCTTGAGCCCACTAATTGGGAGTTTTTGCCCATTTCTAGTTCTCAATAGAGGATTTTCCTCAGGCATCCTGGTAACAAGGCCTGACCATCTTAACTATTTTCTGTTTGTCTCTGATGGCTTCTTAAAAAGCCATCTGATCAGGAGCTACACTGCGTGTCATGCAGTTTGTGAACTGAACAAATACAGTATTTCAAGTAATTTGACCTGCTGCTGGTCAGCAATAGGTGTGGCTAAATTTATTTGTTCAGCAGGGTAAGGGTTAATTACACCTCAACACTATCATGAAAGGCGGCATGAAAGCCAAATGTCAGCAAATACAATGTGACCGTTCAAGTTCCAACATGATCCCATTTTGTTTTGTTTGTTTGATTTGAGGTTTAACGTCCCCGTCAACACTGTAAAGGTCATTTTGGAGACGCTGCTTCCAATTTTGTGGGACTTTTACCTGACATTGAGATGAAACGACATCTCAAGCCCTGCCGCCCAATGAAACCAATAGGTTTTATAAGCATGGACGGTCCGACACTTGCAAAGCTTTGCCTGGGCAGGCTTAGATCCTCTAAGTGGTTTACCAGTACTCGTGTGCGGGTCAGTTTCAGCTCTGCGTGGAAGCATCTGCAACCTAAATTTATAGCATGGGTGCATTTTTGATATTTAGGGATGCATGTTTGCTTCAGGGGAGGCAACTCCTCCACAGTATTTTTGACTCCCATGTTAATAGGAGCAAATTCTATCCTTTAAAAGTAAACCTCTTTTTCAGTGGGCCTGGAAAGTGAACAGCAAGTCCCAAAAGTTGCCTCCCTTTGAAAAATGGTGGAAAAATCTGCCAGGTGTTCCCATTCCCCTTAACCCTTAAGCTGCCAAGACAAACAACATCTAAAAATGTTGTCTGCTTTTGTAGTCTGCTGAATCTTCTAGCAAACTTTTTCAAAAATATTTTTGCATACAAGCAAATGAAAGTAAAGGGCAAACGACAAAGCAGACGACAATTGTCGTGATTGAAATCTTATGAGGTAAAATTGGTTGAACTATTTGCAAACAGTGAAGGTCCTGATCAGACGCTGTGAGCTGGGATGCACTGTTTGTACACACCAATTTTGGGGAATATAAACTGTCTGACAGCAATGTTTTGAGATTTTCCAGTCAAACATGCCATTACATTTGCAAGTACAATATACAATCAAGGACCTTCTTGCCATTCAAGTGGACATAACTCTAGTACACTGGATCAAATCAATCTAGATTTAAACCTCCTTGGGGATTTTTATGAATTTAGCTGTTATGTATCAGTTTCTGAAAAATCAATCCAGAGATGAAAGGCTGAAGTCTATCATATCATAAAGTCAAGTAGTTGCTGGGAAACCCCAAAACGGGTACTCTGGCAAACAGTGCAGACCCAGATCAGACACAGCAGCACGCGGCGTCTGATCAGGGCCTGCACTATTTGCTAACAGAATTTTCCGTCAAAAATAGAATAAAACGAAAAAATAGGCCTGACAGCCCTAATATGGAAATGAACTTGTCCAACATATAGCAATGGAAGAGTCCACTAGTATACAATGGGTTAATACTGTCACAAAGAATCTTAACCCTTGTCCTGCTGAATTCATATATGCCACACCTACTACCGATTATCAACCAATCAGATTACCTGTAGCAAATTATTACAACAAATTCACAATCTGAATGACAAACAATGTAGATCCTGATCAGATGGCTTCTTCAGAAGCCATCTGATCTGAATCTACATTGTTTCAAAGAAAAGGCATATCCGGTCTCAGCAGAACAAGGGTTTATACAATTGAACAAAAATGGCTCCATCAAACACCTTTTGAACCATGAAAAGTTCAGGGTAGTTGGAGGTAAATCCACGGGACATTGACCTTTCACCAGTAAACCTAAACAAGCCTAAAGGGCCCCCGCCCATCAGGGCCTGGAGAAATAGATTGGGCTGCACAGTGCTTCCTCACAGAGCTGAAACCAACCAAACTTGAGCACTGGTAAAAAGCTTAGGTCTAAGCCTGCCCAGGAAAAGTGATGCGAGTCGGACCGCTCCTTAAACCCTAGTGGTTTCTATGGGCGGTAGGGCTTGTGATGTCATTTCATATCAATGTCTGGTAAAAGTCCAACAAAATCTGAAGCAATGTCTCCAAAATGACCGTAATAGTGTTGAAGGGGACGTAAAAATGCAATTCAAACAAACAAAACAAGCCTAAATCTACTTAATATGCTCTTATTAAGCACCACTTCGCTTGCTTATAAGAGCACAAGTGGATTTAGGCCACTGTGAGGGCTCTTTGGGGTATTCTGGTGAAAGGTCAATGTCCTGTGGTTAATAGCAGTACCAACTCCCATATCCTGCTGAATATATTAATTAATCCACACTCATTACCAGCTATCAGCCAGTCAGTATACTTGATATATTCATTTAATTCACAAACTGCATGACATTTCTGATCTGGACAGGCCTGCACTGTTTCAAAAGTGGGGGTTGTCATGAACAGCAGGAAATCATTTTTGATTTTGTTCAAAATACATTGTGTGTACTTGTAAGAATTGCCTCAGCCAAGCAATTCTACTGAATTAACACGCATTATAATATTCTCAGATGAAAAGCGCCAAGTGTTGTTTCCTTGAGCAAGAGACCTTATCCACATTGCTTAGTACTGGTTCCTACCCAGGAAAAGAGGGCCACATGGAAGATTAGTACTAGTACTAAATGTGTTACCCTCTATAAACAAGGTAGATTATTACTAAACTGAAACATCGATTTTTTCGTTTCTTCCTTTTAATACTCATTTTAGCCCATACATCACTGTGGGAAAGTTGTAGACCTGACCCCAGCAAGTGGGGAGGCGCGTGAAAAAACAGGTCTCTTTTTTGCCCAACAAATCCTAAAGCAAACATAACTATCCAGGGGTAAAATGCAGATTTTAGGTGCTTCTGGGGCTTAAAATTTTTTTTTGGGGGGGGGGGGGGGGGGGTGCAGACACGTAAAAACATGTATCTGAGTGGGAAAGGGTTAACTGAAATTTGGGAACATACTGAATTTTAGTCTAAAATGCATTATAAATTATATCTGAAATATTGTTTCTTGCAATAAAATGATGAAACAAGAGGACCATGATGGCCCTGGATCGCTCACCTGATCCATAGAGTAACAAGTGGGCCCCGGGGAGGGCCATTATTGACCCCAGGGCCATAATGTGCATAATGTTGAGGGAGGTCTAAAAAGGTGAAGCTTCATACCAAATATCAACAAAGGCTATAATTTGAACAATCTTGGCAAAGGTCCGCTAGATGAAGCTACACAACAAATATCAAAGACCTGGGCCTTGCGGTTTCAGAGAAGAAGATTTTTTTAAAGATATTCCTTACATAAGCCTATGTAAAACCAAATGGCCCTGGAGCAGGGGCATTTTTGGCCTCAGGGCTATAATTTAAACAATCTTGATAGGGGTCCACTAGATGAAGCTTCACACCAAACATCAAAGACCTGGGCCTTGTTGTTTCAGAGAAGAAGATTTTCAAAGATTAACTCTATTAAAAGTCAATTTAAAACCAAAGGGGCCTGGGGCGGGGGCATTTGTGGCCCCAGGGCTATAATTTGAACAATCTTGGTAGAGGTCCACTAGCTGAAGCTTCATACCAAATGTCAAAGACCTAGGCCTTGTGGTTTCAGAGTAGAAGATTTTTCAAGATTTTCCCTATATAAGTCTACCCAAAGGGCCCAGGAGCGGGGGCATTTAGGCCCCAGGGCTATAATTTGAAAAATCTTGATAGAGGTTCACAAGATGAAGCTTCATACCAAATATCAAAGACCTGGGCCTTGCAGTTTCAGAAAAGAAGATTTTTTAAAGATTTTCCCTATATAAGCCTATGTATAACCAAAGAGCCCCGGGGTGGTGGCATCTTTGGCCCCAGCACTATAATTTGAACAATCTTGGTAGGGGTCCACTAGATGAAGCTTCATACAAAATATCAAAGACCTGGGCCTTGCGGTTTCAGAGAAGAAGATTTTTAAAGGTTTTCCCTATATAAGCCTATGTAAAACCAAAGGGCTCCGGGGCGGGGGCATTTTTGGCCCCAGCACTATAATTTGAACAATCTTGGTAGGGGTCCATAAGATGAAGATTCATACCAAATATCAAAGACCTGGGCCTTGCAGTTTCAGAGAAGAAGATTTTTAAAGATTTTCCCTATATAAGCCCATGTAAAACCAAAGGGCCCCGGGGCAGGGGCATTTTTTGGCCCCAGCACAATAATTTGAACAATCTTGGTAAGGTTCCACTAGATGAAGCTTTATACCAAATATCAAAGACCTGGGCCCTGCGGTTTCAGAGAAGAAGATTTTTAAAGATTTTCCCTATATAAGCCTATGTAAAACCAAAGGGCCCCGGGGCGGGGGCATCTTCGGCTCCAGCACTATAATTTGAAAATCTTGGTAGGGGTCAACCAGATGAAGCTTCATACCAAATATCAAAGACCTGGGCCTTGCAGTTTCAGAGAAGAAGATTTTTAAAGATTTTCCCTATATAAGCCCATGTAAAACCAAAGGGCCCTGGGGCAGGGGCATTTTTGGCCCCAGCACAATAATTTGAACAATCTTGGTAGGGGTCCACTAGATGAAGCTTCATACCAAATATCAAAGACCTGGGCCCTGCGGTTTCAGAGAAGAAGATTTTTAAAGATTTTCCCTATATAAGCCTATGTAAAACCAAAGGGCCCTGGGGCGGGGGCATCTTTGGCTCCAGCACTATAATTTGAACAATCTTGGTAGGAGTCCACCAGATGAAGATTCATACCAAATATCAAAGACCTGGGCCTTGCAGTTTCAGAGAAGAAGATTTTTAAAGATTTTCCCTATATAAGCCCATGTAAAACTAAAGGGCCCCGGGGCAGGGGCATTTTTGGCCCCAGCACAATAATTTGAACAATCTGGTAGGGGTCCACTAGATGAAGCTTCATACCAAATATCAAAGACCTGGGCCCTGCGGTTTCAGAGAAGAAGATTTTTAAAGATTTTCCCTATATAAGCCTATGTAAAACCAAAGGGCCCCGGGGCAGGGGCATCTTTGGCTCCAGCACAATAATTTGAACAATCTTGGTAGGGGTCCACTAGATGAAGATTCATACCAAATATCAAAGACCTGGGCCTTGCAGTTTCAGAGAAGAAGATTTTTAAAGATTTTCCCTATATAAGCCCATGTAAAACCAAAGGGCCCCGGGCGGGGGCATTTTTGGCCCCAGCACTATAATTTGAACAATCTTGGTAGGGGTCCACTAGATGAAGCTTCATACCAAATATCAAAGACCTGGGCCTTGCAGTTTCCGAGAAGAAGATTTTTTAGGTTTTCGGTGAAAAAAATCTATTTTTGGCTCCTGTGACCTATATGTGCAACCGACCGGAACCATTTGAACAACTTTGAAAGGGGGCCACCTAAGGATCATTCCTGTGAAGTTTGGTCAAAATCCGCTCAGTGGTTTAGGATGAGATGTCGTTTGAAGACGGACGGACGGACGCACGCACGACGGATGACGGACAAAAAGTGATCCCAAAAGCTCACCTCGTCACTACGTGACAGTGAGCTAAAAACATTATTTTGGTCAGTTGGGATTTTCTTCATTAACCCTTTACCACTCAGGGATTTTGTGAATTTCGCTGATTTTCACAGTATTGCACCTGACAGCAACTTCAACTGACCGTTGTTTCATAATGGATGGTCTGTTTTACACCAAACTCGGTATGAATGTTTATTGGACAGTAGCCTTTCAAATGCAACCTTTCATGACTTGATCATTGTTGTCATGGTAAAGAGGGGGCATCTCAAAGTTGGCAAAAAGTGTGTTTTCACATGAATTTTTGACATTTTAATCTTCACATAGCTGTCAAGGCAACAATTAAGATGTTTGGCACTGACTATTTTCACTGTTTGCAGCATGTTTGATCAGCATCAATTTTAGGCACTTTTGACCCCAGACACCCTCAGATATAAATTTTAGTGGCCGGTTGGGCCATACACCCCAAAATTTACGGGATGTGAGGGGGGCGTTGCCCCCCTTCAATCCCCCCTAGAATATTTTCAGTGGGGACACAGTAATAACCTGGTCACTTTTTTGCCCAACAAATCCTAAAGCAAACATAACTATCCAGGGGTAGAAATGCAGATTTTAGGTGCTTCTGGGGCTTAAGAACACGTATCTGAGTGGGAAAGGGTTAAGACCAAAGGTTGTGACTTGTGCATACTTGTTAGAACTGCCTCATGAGGTGTTCTAATGAGCATCCGTTATGTATGTTTTGAGCAGAAATAAAAAAAATATCAAAAGTTTTCATCTGAAAAAAAATGCTACCCGGTAGTTCCAGAATTATGAAAGACACCATTTTAGAACCTGAATGAGGTGTTCTCATCATGAACTAGAATCATGCAGTCGATGGCATGCCATCACAAATCCCCACGCTTCCCTTCGATTTGATATGTAACACAACCATGTTCTGAAAACTTTGACCCCCTGGATCAGGCGTGTCATGCACTCCCCAGACCAAAGATCGATATAAATTCAAAACACACACTAGCTCACTAATTATCTTAATTCTGTTCCAAGACATAGATTGTGGGTATTTGTTAGAACAGCCCTAAAATGCTGAATATTCAGATTAACAACACCCATTTCTGACTTTGAACCAATCAGATTACTTGATGTAATTTATTCCTACAAATTCATAAACTGAATGTCAAACAGTGTAGATCCTGATCAGATGGCTTCTTCAGAAGCCATCTGATCTGGATCTACACTATTTCCAAAGACAGAGGTTGTCATGAACAACATGTGAAGTTAATATTAAAATGAGATGGTTATAACAAGCATCTAAAACCTATATGTTTGGAGTTTAACTCTATAAACAACTTGCCCATCGGGGCTTGAAGAAATAAATGGGCTGCCTATCTTTGGAAACAGTGTAGATCCAGATCAGATATCTTCTGAAGAAGCCATCGGATCAGGATCTACACTGTTTGACATTCCGTTTATGGATTTGTAAGAATAAATTACATCAAGTAATCTGATCCGTTCATTGTCAGAAATGGATGTGGCTAAACTGAATATTCAGCAGGATAAGAGCTAAGAATAGCTTATAACCGGTCTCTATATAAAGTGTGGTTAACACTGTCAGATTGATTCATCGGCTCCCGCCCATCGGGGCTTGAAGAAATGTATGGCTGCATGATGCTTCCACGCAGAGCTGAATCCGACCACACAAGAGTACTGGTAAACCGCTTAGAGGATCTAAGCCTGCCCAGGCAAAGTGGTGCCAGTCGGACCGTCCATGCTTATAAACCCTATTGGTTTCATTGGGCGGCAGGGCTTGAGATGTCATTTCATATCAATTTCGGGTAAAAGTCCCACAAAATTGGAAGCAACTTCTCCAAAATGACTTATATAGTGTTGACGGGGATGTTAAACATCAAATCAAACGAAACTTGCCAAGCATTGATCACAATCTGACTTGGTCACAAACATAACCTATCCATACGATGAATGAACTTTATTAATCAGTCTGTTTTTTGTTTGTTTGATTTGAGGTTGCACCACTTTGCCTGGGCAGGCTTAGAGCCTCTAAGCCGTTAACCAGTACTTGTGTGCGGGTCGGTTTCAGCTCTGCGTGGAAGCATGATGCAGCCCATACATTTCTTCAAGCCCCGATGGGCGGGGGCCAATGAATCAGTCTGACAGTGCTAACCACACTTTATATAGAGAAAACTGGGGTTAACCACGGTATAAGCTATTCTTAGCTCTTATCCTGTTGAATATTCAGTTTAGCCACACCCATTTCTGACACTAATCCGATCAGATTACTTGATGTAATTTATTCTTACAAATCCATAAACGGAATGTCAAACAGTGTAGATCCTGATCAGATGGCTTCTTCAGAAGCCATCTGATCTGGATCTACACTGTTTCCAAAGGTAGGGGTTGTTGTGAACAGCATGATAAGAGTTAGTATTTCCGTTCCAATTTATATATTGTGGGTACTTCCAGCCCTACAATCTATATTTGAACAGAAATAAGAGAAAAAAAAATATAAATTTTCATCAAAAAATATAACAGGTTTGGAGATATGAAAGAATGCATCATGTCACACAGGTGTGTCACATTGGGTAGTCATGTGTATCAAATCAACAATAGTAAAACTCGTCAATTTGTCGACTTTTAACTGCAAATATGAAGATCGTGAAATAAAATATAATAATACCTGCTTCTCAAATATTCCAAAAATGACGAAACGTCACAACCTTAGTTCAACACACAATAAATGATAGCCACGACTTACCTGTTGAATTCACTGTAACCTTTTTTAAACAGTATACTATGAGAAACCTGTTTTTTTTAATCGGATGTGCAATCTGTCCTACACCTTTGTGTTTGCCATTTAGACCTTTTAAAGTTCAAGATTTAAAAATAACTGGTCTGAGTGTGCGTCAAAGCTGCCAGAATTCTGTCTCACCTGGTCACAAACCCTGAAGAAACGTTTTCTTGTGACACGGTTCGTGTGTATAAGGGAACCATCCGTGGTTCAAAAATCAAGCTTGATGTTTTGGTTGTCATTCTGATGATTTGCACAAATACCTGTTAGCCTTGGGCTATCACTATTATTACTACTACCGTAATGAGTAATGATGCGGTACTGACAGGCCTAAGCAAACAGTGCAGACCCAGATCAGACTGCTCCTGAAGGAGCAGTCTGATCTGGGTCTTCACTGTTTGCCATCTCATTTGCACCTTTTTGGACTCCTTGCTGGATCGTGAAATAAATTTGTTGAAATTTTAGGAGAATTACAGCAAGTTTGTAAGGTATCCAAATCTTTAGGAGTTTTATGGTATATATTATGATAATCAGAAATTGTCTATCATTTATAATCAGCTATCAATGTATGAGCCAACACAAGGAAAAAAAGGGACTTAGCACATTGAGAAAATAGCAGAAGCTCAGACCTTTAATAACATCACGAAAACAAGTCTATATAGTTTTGACCCCCTTGAACCCCACTTTTATATAGTAAAACTGGGGTTTACAGGGGTAAATCTAATTTTTCTTATTTCTGCTCTAAAATATAGTAAATACATGGTCAGTGCCTTTAATAATAAAATATAATCGGTGAGCCTAAGACAATGTTATAGGGGCGAGCTTTAGCGAGCCCCTTTAAAATTGTCGAGGCGAACCGATTATATTTTATTATTAAAGGCACTAACCATGTATTTAGTTTATACCGCATTCAAAACACTCAAGGGGTTTTGCAGTAATATAACAAATTTAAGCAAAAAATACAACAGACAGAGTGGCATGTTAAACGACATTCAGTACCATGGCGCGCACACGTAGTCTAACGTGACGTCAACGAGTGCAAAGTTTCTGACGTCACCGCGCCACAAAGACGAAGGAAACAAAATGGACGCTCGAATAAAAGTTTATCAGCGCTTTACTTTCTGTATGAAAATCTGCAAATAAATAGTTTATTTTAGCTTTAAAATATTTTCGAGGTTGAGACGCAACTGCAGTAGCAGTGCGCAGTTATTTCAATGGGCCATTCAAACCAGGAAAGGCCGAGAAGGTAAGAATTTAGCTGAAATTTCTGAAAATCTCTTTAAATAAATATTGCAAAGATTTTAATTTGCAGTTTTGTTGTTTTCCCACGTATAAAAGGTTGCATGTTATTCTTTACACTTGTAAATTAGGGACCTGAAAAGTAGGTCCGGTCTATAAACGGTCACTAGACGTATTATAGGTCAGTAGAAGGTATTATAGGTCACTACCGATTATAGCGTGCAGTTATTCGACCCCCTTTATTAGGTTACTAGAATGCCTGATTGCGGTATAAATAGATTGTGAGTGCTCGTTAGAACCGCCTAAATGAGGTGGTTCTAATGAGTAACTACAATCTTTATTTTAAGCTTAGATGAAAAATTGTGATAGTTTTCTTATTTCTGGTCTAAAATACAGATTGTGGGTACTTGTTAGAACCGCCTCATTAACGAGTACCCACAATCTATATTTTGAGCAGAAATTAGAAAAATATCACAATTTTTCATCTTAAAATTTTAGTTTTTTTGGTGGTAAAGTTTACGATTATTTGTATAGGCGTGTTTTCGTAATGGGCCTGCTCATATGCACAGTCTCACAGGAAGCTTTGCTGCTCAACGACATGTAGTGAGGACCTTGAGATTTTGTTTGTTTGATTAGGGGTTTAACATCCCCATCAACACTATTAAGGTCATTTTGGAAACATTGTTTCCAATTTTGTGGGACTTTTACGCGACACTGAGATGAAATGACAACTCAATCCCTGCCGCACAATGAAACCAATGTTGTTTATATGCATGGTCCGAATCTCATCACTTTGCCAAAAATTGGCAGGCTTAGACCTTCTAAGCAGATTACCAGTACTCATGTGCAGTCGGTTTCAACTCTGCATGGAAGCATCATGCAACCCAAACTATTTTTCCAAGCCCCGATGGGCTGGGGCTAAAGGCCCCTGAGATAGCTTATAGGTCTTCATATATTGTTAACCCATTTAGTACCAGAAACCCCAAAACGGGTAACCTGGCAAATAGTACAGGCCCAGATCAGACGCCACAGAATTCGGCGTCTGATCAGGGCCTACACTGTTTGCAAAAAGTTCAGCCATTTTCCTAATAAGTTTTGAAGAAAACACAACCTCACACCCCTAAATTTTGAAATGGACTCATGCTATATATAAGGAGGAAGATTCCATTTGGTACGAAAAGGGTTAACATTTAGTCCATGTAATAAACTACATTGTAAACCCCAATTTTTCTAGAGAAAACTGGAGTTAACAGGGGTATACCTGGGGCCAGTTGTTCAAAGCATCGTTAGCTTAACGAACTCGTTAGTGGTCATATTGTTAACTGTTCTAGCAAGTTTAATACCTAAAATTTTGTTATTTTTGCTGAAAAAATGTGAGCAGCTTTTGCATATGCAAAAGCTGCTCACATTTTTCAGCAAAAATATTAGCACATTTGCCATAATAAATGATCAAAGTTTTAACGATATGTCAACTAACGACGTCGTTAGTTTTGAACAACTGGCCCCTGATCTACTTATCATAGATTGTGGCGTACAACACTATACAGAGAAAAACTGGGGTGAACAGGGGTATGCATTGTTCGACTTATTTGTACTCCAGTACATAGACTGTGGGCACTCATTGGTACCACCACAATGAGGGCATTCCAAAGAGCACTTGGAGTATTAACCCTTATCTTGCTGTTCACGACAACCCCTATCTTTGCAAACAGTGTAGATCCAGATCAGATGACTTCTGAAGAAGCCATCTGATCAGGATCTACACTATTTGGCATTTAGTTTATGAATTTGTAGCAATAAATTACATCAAGTAATTTGATTGGTTGATAGACAGAAATGGGTGTGGCTTAAATGAATATTCAGCAAGATAAGGGTTAAAAGTAACTGATTTGGAGGTATGAAAGAATGTACTATGTCACATGGCTGTGTTATCATGATGTCGCCCAATATTCTAGTACCATAATGATCCTAAGTATTGGGACAGACACGCCTAAGCAAACAGTGAAGACCCGGAACAGTCTGATCAGGGTCTACACTGTTTGCCATTCCGTCTGCAGCTTTTGGACTCCTTGCTGGAT
Source organism: Lucinisca nassula (assembly GCA_963580285.1). Lineage (NCBI taxonomy): Eukaryota > Metazoa > Mollusca > Bivalvia > Lucinida > Lucinidae > Lucinisca > Lucinisca nassula. Next base: position 60,650,887 of record OY757014.1, read on the forward strand.
CATAAAACAAAGGTTGGCCCCCGCCCCCTCGGGGCTTGAATAAATAAATGGACTGCATGATGCTTCCACGCAGAGCTGAAACCGATCGCACACTAGTGCAGGCAAAGCAGTGCGAGTCGGACTGTCCATGCTTATAAACCCTATTGGTTTCATTGGGCGACAGGGTTTGAGATGTCATTTCATCTCAATGTCGGATAAGAGTCCCACAAAATTGGAAGCGACGTCTCCAAAATGACCTATACAGTGTTGACGGGGATGTTAAACCTCAAATCAAACAAACAAACAAAAAAAAAAAAAACAAATTTGTTACAATTTTAGGAGAATTACAGCAAGTCTTCAAGGTGTTCTTTACGGTAATGCCTGCACTGACTCGGCTGCCAGTCTCACCTGGTAGCTAATTCAATATGTGCCTTTTCCTCATGGGGTGCCCTTTTCTCATGGGCTGGCTTGTATTATTGTCAATAAGTGTACAGTAAAATTCCAATATTAAGACCACCTTTGGGACTGTTAAAAAGTGGTCTTTAAGACCACTTTTGAACAATCGCATGGTCTATTATTAGGCGACACTCCAGGGTACAGAAAACAATTAAAGAATAACTGAAATCTTCTCAATAAGCTTTTGAAAACAGATTTAGGCTTAATTTTAGGTGGTCTTATTGATAGTAGAATTTTACTGTGCATGATTTCTATGATTTAACTGGCTAAGTGTCCCATCACGTGAACAAGTCCGAACACCCCACTAAAGACCACTTTATATAGAGAAAACTGGTGTTTACGGGATATACATTTACTCCAAGACACAGGCTGTGGGTACTCGTTAGAACCGCCTCAATGAGGCAGTCCAAACGAGCACCCACAACCTATTTTTGCAGTATGAATAACAAATATATCACAGAATATCATCAGAAAAGTAGACTTTCGGAGATGTGAAAAATGTCGCATGGGTGTGTTATCATAATGCTGCTGAATCACAATTTTGTTTGATTTGAGGTTTAACGTCCCCGTCAACACTGTAAAGGTCATTTTGGAGACGTTGCTTCCAATTTTGTGGGACTTTTACCCGACATTGAGATGAAATGACATCTCAAGCCCTGATGCCCAATGAACCAATAGGGTTTATAAGCACGGACGGTCCGACTCATACCGCTTTGCTTGGGAAGGTTCTAAGGTCCTCTAAGCGATTTACCAGTACTCGTGTGGTCGGTTTCAGCTCTGCATGGAAGCATCATGCAGCCCATCTATTTCTTCAAGCCCCGATGGGTGGGGGCCGAGCTGCTGAATCACAATAACAAACAGTGTGGATCCAGATCAGATGGCTTCTGAAGAAGTCATCTGATCAGGATCTACACTGCTTGGCATTCAGTAAACACATTACCGTATTCGCCCTAATTACCGCACATGCTCCTATAAGCGCACACCAAAGCGATCTTTGAAAAGGAAATGCATAAGAGCACACTTTACAGTAGCGTCCTCTCGAAGTTCTCACAGTAAATCTATAAAAACTTGCTGTTATTTCTTCAACAGTGAAGGTAATGCTTAAGTATCCTTTTCTGTCCCATTATATATCAGTATGCATCATCTCGGAAGCTATTGTTTTCGTATCAAGTGTGCGCTAATTAGGTAGATTTTTCACCGCGATTTTTTGACATGATTTGGAAAAACTAAGCGCACGGTGCCGTAATTAGGGCGGATACGGTATATCAAGTAATTTGATTGCTTGATATTCAGACATAAATCTGGCAAAATAAATTTATTCAGCAGGACAAGGGTTAACAGCAGCGAGATGAAGTTGCATGATAACAATATATGTTACCTGATATAAAAATAACATTTTTTTTTCGTAACTTGATATAAAAAAAAAACACAATTTCATCATGGCTTCCATAAAATGATGATTAACGCATTTAGAACCAGAAATCCCTAAAGGGACGTACCCTGGCAAACAGTGCAGGCCCAGATCAGATGCCGCAGAATGCGGCGTCTGATCAGGGCCTAAAGTGTTTGCAAAAAGTTCAGCTATTTTCCCAATGGTTTCTGAAGAAAACACGTTACCTGACACCCCTAAATTTTGAAATGGACTCCTGCTATATATAAGGAGGAAGATTCCATTTGGTACAAAAAGGGTTAATGCATTAAATTTTAGAGACTCACCATGCTCACTGGGTGACGGAAAACTTAACCCTTGTCCTGCTGAGCCCAGATATGCCATATCTTTCAAACAATATAGATCCAGATCAGATGGCTTCTGAAGAAGCCATCTGATCAGGATCTACATTGTTTGTCATTCAGATTGTGAATTTGTTGCAATAATTTGAATCAAGTAATCTGATTGGTTGATAATCGGTAGTGGGTGTGGCAGATTAAAATATTCAGCAGGACAAAGGTTAACATTCAATGTTACAGTTTGGCGAAATTAAGTCTTGTAAAAGATTATGTGGAGTAAGAAGTCTGCAAGGTCTACAGCTGATTAGAAGCTGGCATCACAATATGTGAACAAGCCTGTAATAAACACCCCTGTAAACACCACTTTATGTAGAGTAAATTGTGGTTTACAGGGGTATACATTATTTTCCTTAATTCTGCTCAAAAACATAGATTGCGGGTACTTCTTAGACCAGCCTCAATGGGGCAGTTTTAACGAGCACCCACAATCTATGTTTGGACTAGAAACAGGAAAAATGTCAAAATACCAAATATTTCATCTATAAATGCTTGTTCTACAGATAAGAGGTCATTTTAACTCAATGTCGGGTAAATTGGAAGCAATGTCTCCAAAATGACCTAAATATTGTTGATGGGGACATAAAACCTAAATTCAAACAAACAAACGAAACAGGGAAAGACATTGTTTTATTCAAGGTCAATAACATAGATTTTGGGTACTCTTTAGAACCATCTCCAGTGTAGAAACTGCCCACCCCTACCTGCTGCAAGAACATCAGGCCTTGCTCAACTGTGACAATTAAAATATACAACTCACCCAACCGTCCCATATCATGCCCTGTCGCCCAAACAAACCGAAATGGTTAATATGTAGGGACGGTACGACTTGCACCTCTTCGCCTAGGCAGGCCTAGACCCTCTAAATTTGTTTGATTTGAGGTTTAACGTCCCCGTCAACACTGTAAAGGTCATTTTGGAGACGTTGCTTCAAATTTTGTGGGACTTTTACCCGACATTGGGATGAAATGACAAGACCCTCTAAGTGGTTTACCAGTAGTCATGTGGGGTTAATTTCAGCTCTGCGTGTAAGCATCATGCAGCCCAATCTATTTCTCCAAGCTCAGATGGATGCGGGCCCTGTTTATCCCTGTAAACCAAACTATATAATATGGGGATTACATAGGTACTCTCGACCATTGCACTAGCTAAATGTTATATATAATGAGATCCATTTCAGCAATGAAACTATAAATTCATAAGAAAAAAAAAACACTTTTTGCCATGAAAGATAGGTAAAATTCTGTTGTAATTTGTTCATACTAGGTTAATTGTTTGTGCTTGTTAATAATAAGAGGACTGTTCAAATATGAATGCAACTAAGCAAATAAAAATGATTCCGTGATAGATTTCGATGAAAAATTTATTTTGTCCCCTCAAAGTATTCCCCTTTAATAGATATTCAAACGTTCAGTCTTCTGATCCAATCATTGAATGCATTTTGGTAGTCTTTTCGAGGTATACTTTGAAAGCACTGGAATATTGCAGAACCAAGGTGTATGTGCTGTACAAATTTTCGACCAGAAAGGTATTTTTTCAGCCGCGGGAACAAAAAAAAGTCACACGGGACAAGGTCAGGGGAATACGGGGGGTGAGGGAGTTCAACAACCTTTTCCTGCTTCTGATAGTCTTGCACAATGAAAGCCTTGTGCGATGACGCATTGTCATGTAGCAATCTGACATTGGCCAAACCAGTTGCAGGTCTTCGTTCTTTGAAATATTTCTTCAATTTTCGAAGAACTTTATTCTTGTAAAACTTCGCATTTACAGATTTGCCTTTAGGCACAGCAACCTGAATAGCAGGGCCCTGATTTGAAAAGAATATGGCATACATTACCTTCTTGGCGCTCATGGTCCGCTTTGCAATGCATGGTCTTTTGCAATACTTTGTTGCCCATATTTTGTTCTGAATCTTTCGTTTTGGCTAAAAAAAGTGAACCCATGTCTCGTCACCTGTGACGACATTAGCGAAAGACAGTGCATGGTAATTTGGAAACTTTTTAAGCAACTTCTTGGTGCACTGAACGCGTGTCTTTTTCTGCTCATCTGTCAACAGATGGGGAATCCATCTAGCACAGATCTTTCTCATTTTCAAATCCCGTTTCAGAATTGTATGAGCTGCTCCTAATGAGATGCCAACCATACTAACTATTTGCCTAGTGGTATATCGTGCATCGGTAGCAACTATTTCTTTCACTCTAGCAACCATCTTGGCAGATGTTGCTCTTTTCGGCCAACGATCATGTGGTGCATCTACTGTTGAGTCTAGCTGAATTTCTTACACCAACGAAAAACTGTCGGAAAAGACATTTCATTATGCCCATAAACCTAACATATTTCATCAAAAATGTCTTTGCACCGTATACCAAGAATATAATGATTCTTAATATAGGACAGTATTTCAACGGCGTACTCTGACCTTCTTCCAACCATGTTTTGTATTAGTATACAAGAGTAGACAGTGTTTATCCAATGATATACATGGCTAAAGTGCACGGATTTTAACAGGTTTGGTATCAATGTATAGGTAAAATGTTTTTCTACGCTGTGATATTTATTTCCAGGTGATTTTCGCATTAGTGCATGAGAAAACGCTCTACTTGCATTCATATTTGAACAGTCCTCGTAATTTGTTTGTTTGATTTGAGGTTTAACATCCCCGTCAACACTGTATAGGTCATTTTGGAGACGTTGCTTCCAATTTTGTGGGACTTTTACCCGACACTGAGATGAAATGACATCTCAAGCCCTGCCGCCCATGAAACTAAAAGGGTTTATTAGCATGAACGGTCTGACTCCCAGCGCATTGCCTGGGCAGGCTTAGATCCTCTAAGCGGTTTACCAGCACTCGTGTGCGGGCCGGATTCAGCTCTGCTTGGAAGCATCATGCAGCCCATTTATTTCTTCAAGCCCCAATGGGCGGGGGCCGGTTAATAATAATAATGATAAACTTTATTTAGAGAGGGTAACACATTTAGTAGATTTAGTTCTAATCTTCCATTCTTGGGTAGAAACCAGTAATAATTCTTAAGCAATTTGCTTAATTGAGTCTCTTGCTCAAGGAAACAACACTTCATGTTAGTGGGATCGATCCCGGTACCTCACTATCTTGAGTCTGATGCTTAACCACTGCATCACAGTGATCCATATTTTTTTTTTGACTACCCAAAGATGTGTCTAAAAATAGCTGAATGAGTGGCAAGTAGTGTAGAGCCTGATGAGATGCCGACTTGTGTGGCATCTCATCTAGGTCTACACTGTTTGCTTGGGCTTCGGGCCTGTCTGTTCGAATTCATACAGTTACAAAGGTGGTCATTTTCAGATTTCCAAGTCCATGTAATGAACGTCCCTGTAAACCCCTTAGTATGGAGAAAAGTGAGTTTTACTGGGGTATGCATTATTTTCTTTTTTGTCCCAAAATATAGATTGTAGGTACTTGTTAGAATTGCCTCATTAAGGCAGTACTAATGAGCATACACAATCTATATTTGGACTTGAAATAAGCAAAAATCTGAAAAAAATGCTATTTCTGGAGATATTAGAAAAATGCCATTTTAGCTCATGGATCTGTTATGGTAATGTTAAGTTAGAATGATCAGCAGTCTGTAGGAGTTGAGGCAACAAAGCCAAACTAAGTAGGTCACTCTGATCTACATATACTTTTATTGGTTTGAGTCACTTACTGTCAAAAGTTCTATAGTCCTGGTTCCATTTGTCTGCTGATCAAAATGAATAACATCGTTAATGGATAATGTATCATTAAAATTTACAGTTATTGCCATGTTATTATTCATGAACTATTCGTGTTATTGGGTGGATTGTTTATTTAAGAAATGAAATTTATTTTTCTGCAGTTCATGGAAGTATGAACGCAGTGGGTCGCGTGCAAAGTAAATGAACCCCGAAGGGTTTCATGTAAACTTTGCTAGCGAACCACTGTCGTTCATACTTTCATGAAAAGCAGAAAAAATAAGTTTATTTTTTATATTTACATTATGAGCCCCGCATCACTGGACGAAAAAATGCTTGTAGGGCAAACCTTTAAAGCTGAAAAAACATTTACACGCTGTTTTTCTACAAACAGCGGAGCAGCGTTGACGTCATCAACCCCCGTAGAGAAGAATGGTTTAGAATGACGTCACTAAAGTCACTGAAAATCATGTGATTCGATGCGTTCATGGAAGTATGAACGCAATTGTTTTCTATAGGTTTACATTAGACTTTACACTGGAAATGTAAATATAATACAATCAACCCAAATTTACTAAATGGCAAAATCCGAATTCATCCTGTTGTCCACCTGACCATCACTGATTTTGGAAAACCAATCAGGTTATTAATAGAAAAAGGCACCCCATTTCTATCAATGTTACATGTAGGTCAGAACTGTTTATGGAGTCTGGACAGGAATCATATGCTAGGTTTGGCAAACACTGAATACCAAGATCAAACGCCGCGGGATGTGGAGCCTGCTCAGCCGGTTGCACAGGGACTACACTGTTTGCTTAAATAGTGGCATTTAAGGGTTAAATGAAATAGTATAAGAATGCCAGGCTAGTCACGTAAGAAAAGGAAACAATATCTTAATGTAGGCAACGCTATCATGTGTCGACTTTTGGAACATTCCATTCATAAATTTGTTAGATAGAGTCAAGTGTACAAAAAGTAAACAAAAACTTTTCGCACTTCTGCTATGAACTTAAATTTGTGTTGAAGGCATTTATTCTTGTAACAGTAGCACACACCGAATGTTCATTATTATTTTATTGCCCCTTGTGATATAGGTCTATAGCACATCAAAGGCAGCCCAAAATATTGTTGAATCTCCAGACTGAGGCATATAAGGGGAAAATCAATAATGTTCACAGTAAGTAAATTATTGATTTTCCCCAAGGAGGCCCCTTACCTGTTGAAGACAGAGAACTTCTCTTCAATCAGCACTGAGGGCTGCATAATATTATGTAATGAAATGATAGTCCTCAACAATCAAGAAAAAATGAGCAACCCAGACTTTTAAAGGTGGTATCTTTATTAGACATACAGCATAGACCCAAATCGGATAGTCAGTACATTCCTCCTGATCAGGGTCGGCACTGTTTGCCATATATATCACAGCAAAAGTTTTGAACATGATTGAGGCCGTACGCAGACTCAGAAATATCGGGGAGGGGTGCGAATTTCAGGTACTTTGCAGAGGGTGAAAAACTGCATGAGTCTGAGCATTTTCCAAAAAGGTGGGGGGTGCATTTACACCCCATCCCACCCTGTGTGCTGGCCTGCATCAACAGGTAGAATGAATTTTTGTGTTGAAACATATCGCTGATGGGGCCCTGTTTCTGATCATTGTTATACATGAGCTAGGATGCAGTGGTGGGACTGAGCAAGGAGAAGAGAGAGAATTGAAACTATGACAAACATTGTAGGTTTTGGTCAGAAGCCATCGATGGATCTACACTGTTTGCAGCTGTATAAAATATTATACATGTAATACCTTTTCCTTCCAGATTGTGTTGCATATGTGGTTAAGGATTATCAATGAAATGTTGTTGATTCAGAAAGATGAATCTGTTGTGCTGTACAGAAGGGAAATAGTTACATTAACAAATGGTGGGTCTATCGTCTCTGAGGGTAGGTTGGGAAAATAGTCATGAACTGAGAATCGAACTGTTCATTTAAATTTAAACAAGCACAGTAGATCTGATCAGAAATCGCGTTATGTGGCCCCTGATTATGTAGATTCTGTTTGCCAATGCCAAAGTGCACGAGTACAGTCTAACCGCCCCGCCCATCGGGGCTTGAATAATAGATGGGCTGCATGATGCTTCCAAGCAGAGCCGAAACCGACCGCACACGAGTACTGGTAAACCGCTTAGAGAATCTAAGCCTGCCCAGGCAAAGCGGTGCAAGTCTGACCGTCCATGCTCATAAACCCTATTGGTTTCAATGCGCGACAGGGCTTGATATGTCATTTCATCTCAGTGTCGGGTAAAAGTCCCATAAGATTGGAAGTAACGTCTCCAAATGACCTATACAGTGTTGACGTGGACGTTAATCCTCAAATCAAACAAACAAACGAGCACAGCCCAGAATTTCCTTCTTACGCTTCGCTCTGACGTCTTAGGGATATATGCTATAGCCAACCAGTACTTGGATTGATGGTCAGTGATAGTCACGCGGACAATAGCAAGCAAAAGATTCTCTGCTTTATAACATAGACTGTGGGTACCCGTTAAAACTCTTCATTATAAGAAAAGTGTTTAGTCAATTTTTTTGTCTGAAAACAAAAATATGGTAGCATTTCCATCAAATTATGTACATGTACTTATCATTAGTTAATGTGTTTAATTGTTTCCCTTCTATATACGCGTATATTGATTCATCTTTCTGAATTTAGAGTATTTCATTGATTATGCAAAACCATCTGTGCTGAAAAAATATTACATGGTTAAGATTTTATCCAGCTGCAAACAGTGAAGCTCCATCGATGGCTTCTGATCAGCATCTACAATGTTTGTCGTTGTTTCTCCTCTCTCTTTTCTACTCGCGTCCAACCACTGCATCCTAGCACCTGAATAACAGTGATCTGTAACACAGCCCCTTCAGCAATATGCTCAAATAAAAATGTTAATTCTACCTGTCGATGGGGGGGGGGGGGGGGTGCAAACTGAGCCCCTCCCCACTTTTGGAAATTATCTCAGATTCATGCAGTTTTTCACCCGAAATACGCAACCTCAACCCGCCCCTTTTCAGAGTCTGCGTACGGGCCTGAATCATGTTCAAAACTGTTGCTACATACATATGGCGAACAGTGCCGACCCTGATCAGAAGGAAAGAAGTGTCTATCCGATCTGGGTCTACACTGTATGCCTAATAACGGTATCATTTTGTGCTCTTAAACATTTCAAGGTTCTAAACAGAAGTGCAAAAAGTCTATTTTTACTCGACTTGGCATACATTTGTGTAACAGTTTTCCGAAGACATCACATGACAGCATGTATTCAGATACTATTTTGTTTAATCCTCGAATGCCAAAAAATTGCACTATGTAAGCAAACAGTGTAGTCCCTGTGCAACCTGTTGAGCAAAAGCCACATTCCGCGGCTTCTGATCTGTGTATTCAGTGTTCACACGATTCCTGTCAAGACTCTATTGATAGCCCAGACTGCTCTGACCTATATGTTGCATCGATAAAAATAGCGCAACGTTTCAAGTCCTATTAATATTGGTTTTCCCAAATCATGGTCACGTGGACAACTGCAAGAATTCCGTTTTGCCATTTAGTAAATTAGGGTCAATCGTTTAGGTCGATCGTAAACGATCGACCAAAAAATGTGCTGAATACTTTTCTTATAATGAAGTGTTTTAACGAGTACCCACAGTCTACGTTGTAAAGTTTGCTATTGTCCGCGCGACTATCACTCACCATCTGACTGCCGCAGACCCGGAACAAAATCTAGTTCAAAGTGTCGATAGTCGCCTCCCTAAGATGTCAGAGCGCTGCGTAAAAAGTAAATTCTGGACTGCTCGTGCACTTGGACATTGGCAAACAGTGTATACCTAATCACAAGCCACATAACTGTCTGATCAGGGCTACTGTGCTTGCTTAAAATACTGCAATTTAAGGGTTAAACAAACAGTTTATTTCTCAGTTCAGGACTATTTTCCCAACCTACACTCAGAGACAATCAACCCACCAGTACTCTCAGTGGTTTGATTTATAACAGGGAATTATGCTACTATTTTTGTTAAAAAAATATAATCGCCTTACCTTAAAATTTGTCAATGCAGTGAAATTCCGCTATTAAGACCACCTAAAGTTAAGACTAATTCTGCCTTTTAAAGGTTATTTTGAAGAGTGCACTTAACCCTTCTCTTGCTGCATATTCAGTTTAGCCACACCCATTTCTGACTTTGAACCAATCAGATTACTTGATGTAACTTATTCCTACAAATTCATAAACTGAATGCCAAACAGTGTAGATCCTGATCAGATGGCTTCTTCAGAAGCCATCTGATCTGGATCTACTCTGTTTCCAAAGATAGGGATTGTCGTGAACAGCAAGATAAGGGTTAATAATTCTTTGTGTTTTCTGGCCACAGTGTCCTCTGGTCAGGGACCATAATGTTTGTTTGTTTGATTTGAGGTTTAACGTCCCTCTCAACACTGTAAAGGTCATTTTGGAGGCATTGCTTCCAATTTTGTGTGACTTTTACCCGACATTGAGATGCAATGACATCTCAAGCCCTGCCGCCCAATGAAACCAATAGGGTTTATAAGCATGGACGGTCCGACTCGCACCGCTTTACCTGGGCAGGCTTAGATCCTATAAGCAGTTTACCAGTACTCGTGTGTGGGTTGGTTTCATCTGCGTGGAAGCATCACACAGCCAATTTATTTCTTCAAGCCCCGATGGGCGGGGGACGAAAGGTCAGGGACCACCTTTGGGACTGGTCCCAAAAGTGTTCTTTATATATAATAATAGAGGAATATTACTGTTCAGGCTTATAGGGACACATTTCTGAATTAATCCACTTGCAGCTGTGGTAAACCACAACCTCTTTACAACACTGTTCATTACAACAAGATTGGGCTATGACACAATTCATGATCATGTTAACAAGCCCATGTAATGAACACCCACTAAACCCCACTTTATATAGGTAAAACTGGAGTTTACGGGGTAAACTATATTTTCTTATCTCTGTTCCAAGACATATAGGGTAGTGAGTACTCGTTAGAACCGCCTCAATGAGGCAGTTCTAACGAGCACCCATGACCTATGTTTTAAGAAGAAATAATAACAATATCAGAAATTTTCATTAGAAAATTAACTGTCTTGGAGATATGAAAGAATGCACTGTGTCGCAAGGACATATTATTGTAATGCAAAGATGGATCCCATTATAAAGTACAGATTATACAGAAAAATGCCCATTTTCCTATAAAATCTATACATTTTGTTTGGATAAAACATGATTGTTACTAAGATGATTTCAGATTTGGACCCAACAATAGTGTTATAAAGAGGTTGTGGTGTATAATGAACACATCATTTTACACTGCACCTTTATGGAGAATGGAAACACTTTCAGGGGAGGTAACTCCTGCAAAAGTATTTTTGTCTCCCATGCCAATAGGGGTCAACTCCTAAAGGAAAGAATTTGCTCCTGAGGAGCAAATTCTTTCCTTTAAGAGTAGACCCCTTTTTCATTGGGACAGGGCTTATAGATAAGGGAACAGAAAGTCCTGAAAGTTATCTCCCTTTGAAAAATGGCAGAAAAATGTGCTAGGTGTTCCCATTCCCCTTAAACAGAAAAGGTCACAGCCATTTATTGATTAAATCATTGTATGTATGAATGTGTGCATACATGTATGTGTGCTTGAGTACAGCATGCATTGTGTGTGTGTGTGTGTGTGTGTGTGTGTGCATCTGCATGTGTGCAGATGTGTGTCCATGTGTATGTGTGTTTTAGAGTTTGACAGCCCAGTGGAAGAGGCAGTTCCAATGGATGCACATACAATCTGCATTTAAAACAAAAGGAAGAAAAATATCAATTTTCATTAGTCACAAAAGACAGCAGGCATGACTGTTACCGTAATGATTCTAAGTATTGGGACAGGTTACTAAGGCCTTAGCTAGCAGTGCAGACCCAGATCAGAATGCTCCTGAAGGAGCAGTCTGATCAGGGTCTACACTGTTTGCCAGTCGGCTTGCACCTTTTGAACTCCGTACTGGATCATGAAACAAATTTGTTAAAATTTTCAGAGAATTACTGCAAGTCCTCAAGGTGTCCGAGTTTTTAGGATTTTTACAGTTCTCTGGTGACCAGCTTCAGTACTGAATGAAACTGAGGCATCATTACATTAGTGGTATTATAGCTTTCTTAAGACATTTTATTGCACCAAAGCCAAATAAGGCTTTCTTAAACCTTCCACATCATTCCTTCTCTGACAAGTTTTATACCCGCTCTGTCTCTCAGCCTCAAGTTTACAGACGATCTCCGATGACCTTATATATGATCATGCTTTGAGAAAACTGGACCTTTAGCCATTCATGAACAACAAAGGTGCAGATCAGACTGGGCATCTGCGCAGTCTGATCTGCACCTTTGTTGTATCTGCGCAATCTGATCTACATCTTTGTTGTTCACTGCTTGAATAGTTCAATACCTCTAGTTTCTGTAGACTCTAACTCAGGGCAGACTGTTTTTTTCTTTACTGGTCACACACCCTAACAACATTTTTATTTTTCATGACAAGACTCATAACCAGATCTAGTTTGTTTGAAACATACTTAGCCGCAAACAGAAAGCTTAAATCAGTAAGGCATGATATAATTTCAGGCTCTTGCAGAGAACAACATCCACCATTGAATCAATCATTTAACATCAGCTTAGGCTTTGCAAAATCTTATAATGGCTTAAAATTTCATCAGCTTGTAAAATGCAACCCGCAGGCTACTGTATTTACTGTTTACCCTAAATATTCAGACACCTCAACTCCTTACTATACTTGTTCTAAAATTTGAACAAGTAAAATTTATTACCTGATGTTGTGTCTAAGAATAGTGGGATGAGTGGCAAACAGTGTATACCCTGATGAGACACCACATTCTGGGGCATCTCATCTGGGTCTACACTGTTTGCTCAGGCCTGTCTGTCCGAACACATTGTTTCAAGATTATTATCTTAAAAGACATAAGATTTAATTTTTCAGATTTTTGATACATTATCATTCTATCATTCCTCAAAATTCTAAACAACTATTTGATGCTTATGATTCACAGAGGTTAAACGCGTCATTAACCCATTTTGTGCCGGAAACCCCAAAATGGGTACCCTGGCAAACAGTGCTGGCCCAGATCAGATGCCGCAGAATGCGGCATCTGATCAGGGCCTACACTATTTGCAGAAAGTTCAGCCATTTTCCAAATCAGTTTTGAAGAAAACACAACCTGACACCCCTAAATTTTTAAATGGACTCCGGAGTCGTCACTCAGGAAGATTCCATTTGGTATAAAAAGGGTTAAACATGAACTCATCATCATAATGTCTGAATACATATGGTAAATACGGTATGTTTCGCGCCTGTGGGGGCTAAATCTGTCTTATAGTTCTTGAGAAATGGATTTGAAGATCAGGGTCGACACAAGGGTTGATGCAAGTGTTGACAGCTGAATGAATAAATGCACACACCAATGAACAAACAAATGAAAGATCAATATTCACATATCATGCCAAAAAAGTCTGTGGTGAATGATTTTGGAAAATATGGACTGCAAATTAGCTACAGCTAATTAATAAGGAACATTTTCTCAAGAATTTTAGATATTATACTTGCTAGAACTGTTAACAATAAGACCACTAACAAGCTTGTTAAGCTAACGAGGCTTTGAACATCTGACCTCTGATCTGTTTGCTTTCAGCAAGACATCTGGGATAATATATCTTGCCAATTCCCCAAATAGATATCCCTAATTTATAGGCTATTAGTAAATTTCATTTTCTTTAAAATTAATATTTACGAAACATAACCTTCACAAATGCTCTGCTATGGTCTCAATAGCTCATGCAGACAGATATGAATCCGACTGGCAATCAGGAGAATGTGCACTCTGCTCAGGAAAAGCGTGATTAGGTAAATTGACTTGCTCTGTATGACCTAAATAGTGTTGACTTGACCACTGAACTAAAAACAATCCACAAACTATGCAGACCTATTAACCCTTGTTCTGCTGAACAAACTGATTTTGCAACACCCATTTTTGAATATCAACCTGAGTCAAATTAATTTGTGTAATTTATTCCTAAAGATCAGCAACTTAGAGACAAACAGTGAAGATCCAGATCAGATGGCTTCTGGAGAGGCCATCTGATCTGGATCTTCACTGTTTGCAAAGATAGAGCATATTCTGGCTCAGCAGGACAGGGGTTGGCAAGACTACTGTGGGAGGATAAAAACTCTCTGAATAACTATAGCATAGTTATGGTAAAATTCTAATCCTGGTTTTATTTCATGTTGTCTTTTACAGCCTCTAGACCAACTTTACTATGAATATTTGATGGCTGCAAGGCATAAAATCAAGCCTTTAATATAACTAGTGATCAAGAAAAAGAGATAGGTCATGCCAGTCTTGAGATCTTTCATACTAGAACACATGTACTTACAAGCTGTGTATCTTCAGATCAAAAGCGTCTACTTTGCTTGTCACTCCGACATTTTTCAAGAAATTATCAGATAACAATTATCTAGTGGTGGTGCTTCAATGGTAACTGTGGTAATTCAGGTTCATGGAATTGTTGTCAATGTCTAACAGCTTCACAGAATGTTGTCGATTTTTGTCAGGTTCTTGGAAATTTTCTCTATGTTTGACTCGGAGTCATGGAAATATTCTCAATGCCTAACTATAAGGCTCATGGAAAAGTAATCAATGTCTTCTAGGTTCACTGAAATTTTGTCTGCATCTGGTTTATGAAAATGTCTTGAATTGTCAGGTTCATGGAAATATCCTTAATGTGTAACTGTCATGCTTAAAGAAATGTTGCAGCCAATGTCTCACTGTCAGGTTCATAGAAATGTCCTCAATTTTTAAGAGTCTGATACATGGGAATATTCTCAGTGTCTAACTGTCAGGCTCATGGAAATAATGCTCATTGTCTGTCTTAGATCACTGAAATGCTGTCCTGTCAGATTCATGAAAATGTTCTGAATGTCTATCAGGTTGGTTCATAGAAATATTCTGCCATGTTTATAGAAATGTTGTCAATGGATAAATGTCAGGTTTATGAAAATTGTCTCAATAATTACATGGAAATGTTCTCAATGTCTTACTGTCAGGTGTATTGAATGTTCTCAATATGTTTAACTGGAAGCTAGGTTCATGGAAATGTTCTCAGTGTCTATCTGTCAGGTTCATGGAACTGTTCTCAATGTCTAACTGTCAGATTAACTGAAATGTTTGCAATGTTTAATGGTCAGGTTCATAGAAATATTTTCAATGCTTATATAACTGTCAGGTTCATGGAACTGTTCTCTATGTCTAAATGTCAGTTTCATTTAACTGTTCTCAATGTGTAACTCGGATTCATAATAATAATAAAAATAATAATAATACACCTTATTTAAAGAGGGTAACGCATTTAGTACTAGTACTAATCTTCCATGTGGCCCTTTTTCCCTTTTCCTGGGTAGAAACCAGTTTTTGTTTGTTTGTTTGATTTGAGGTTTAATGTCCCCGTCAACACTGTAAAGGTCATTTTGGAGACGTTGCTTCCAATTTTGTGGGACTTTTACCCGACACTGAGATAAAATGACATCTCAAGCCCTGTCGCCCAATGAAACCAATAGGGTTTATTAGCATGGACGGTCCGCCTCGCACCGCGGTTCCTGGACAGGCTTAGATCCTCTAAGCGGTTTACAAGTACTAGTGTGCGGGCCGGATTCAGCTCTGCGTGGAAGCATCATGCAGCCCATATATATTTCTTCAAGCCCCTATGGGCGGGGACTGTTGGGTTATATTAAGAAACCAGTACTAAGCAATGTGGATCAAGTGTCTTGCTCAAGGACATCACACTTGGCGTGCGCCGGGATCGAACTGGCTACCTCTGTATCTACAATCCAATGCTTTACCACTGTACCACAGCACTCCAAGCAGATACTGTCAGGTTCAATTCATTACCATAACTCGCCCATACGACATAGTGCACATTTTCACATCTCCAAAATGGCTACTTCTCTGATGAAAATCCTTCATATTTTTCTTATAAATGCTCAAAACATAGGCTGTGGGTGCTCGTTAGAACCGCCTCATTGAGGCGGTTCTAACAAGTACCCACAACCTATGTCTTAGGGCAGAAATAAGAAAAATATTGAATACCCCTGTAAACCCCAGTTTTCTCTATATAAAGTGGGGTTTAGTGGGGTCTTCATTTCACGGACTTGTTAACGTGATGTTGGAAATGTACTTAATGTCTTGGCGTAGAAAAAAGAAAAGTAATGCATACCCCTGTAAACCAGAGTTTTCTCTATATAAAGTGGGGTTTAAGGGGGTGTTGTTAGCATGATGTATCTTTCTATACCATTTAATGGAAGTAGGCCAACTGTATAAATCATTTTACAACATTTTTATGATCAAGCTAATTAGTAATGATTAACAAAGGACTATGGTATTCTTTAATGTCAAAATGCTGAAATAGATGTCCTTTGCATCTGAATGAGTCCCGTCATAATAAACCTGTCTTCAGAGTTTTTGACCAGGCTCTGAGCATTAGGAAAACATGTCCGTAAGAAATAATGGCGTCCAACATGGTGTCAGAAAATGATAAATATTAGGTAAAAATGATAACATCTTTATTATTCCTGCTTCCAACATAGATTGTGGGTGTTCGTTAGAACCGCCTCAATGAGGCGGTTCTAACGAGTACCCACAATCAATGTTTTTGAGCAAAAATAAGGCAGATAATGTTTACCCCCGTAAACTCCAATTTTCTCTATTTAAAGTGGGGTTTAGAGGGGTCTTCGTTTCACAGACTTGTTATCGTGACGGTATGTGAGTTACACAGGCTAGCAAAGAGTCTTGGAATTTTAACCCACTGTATGCTGGTGGACTCTTCAATTGTTACATGTTGGACAAGTCCATTTGTCATATAAGGGATGTCAGGCATTTTTTTTTTTGGGGGGGGGGGGGGGGTTTATTCTATGTTTGATGAAAAATTCTGTTAGCAAATAGTGCAGACCATGATCAGACACCGCATTCTGCAGCATCTGATCTGGGCCTTCACTGTTTGCCAAGGTACCCCTTTAGCCGGTTTCCCCCACACGCAATGGGTTAAATAAATTGAACTAGACAAAGATGCTGATCTGACTCCGGTAAAATTTTTTATTATTATCCTAACCCTTCTCTTGCTGAATATACATTTTAGCAACACCCATCTTTGAACCAATCAGATTACTTGATGTAATTTATTCCTACAAATTCATAAACTGAATGTCAAACAGTGAAGACCCTGATCAGATGGCTTCTTCAGAAGCCATCTGATCTGGATCTACACTGTTTCCAAAGATATTGGTTGTTGTGAACAGCATGACAAGAGTTACTAAGTACTGGAACAGATAGGCCTAATCAAACAGTGCAAACCCAGATCAGACTTCTCCTGAAGGAGCAGTCTGATCAGGGCACACTCACATAATGAACAGTTTATAATGAGGTTGTGGGGTACCAGGAAGGTGACAAGGGCGCACAATGCCACTGTTGGCCATTCCATCTGCACCTTCTGGACGCCTTGCTGGATTGTGATACAAAATTGTTAGAATTTCAGGAGAATTACAGCAAGTCCTCTAGGTGCCCTAAGTTTTAGGATTTTTATCGTAGAAACAAGGTATTTTGTACCGGAAACCCCAAAACGGGTACCCTGGCAAACAGTGCAGGCCCCGGTCAGACGCCGCATTCACTGATTAGGGCCTACACTGTTTGCAAAAAGTTCAGCTCTTTTCCAAATATAATTTTGAAAACAACCTGTCACCCCTAAATTTCAAAATGGGCTCCTGCCATATATAAGGAGGAAGATTCCATTTTGTACAAAAAGCAGCAGACACAAAGATAGGCTGATCAGACAACATGATGCGCAAGCTAATCTCTGCATTTTTTGTAAACAGATTGTGACATTACAATATGGTTCAACCGTTGTCCTGCTGAGCCCGGATATGCCTTATTTTCCAAACAATGAAGATCCAGATCAGATGGCTAAACTGAAGAAGCCATCTGATCAGGATCTACATTGTTTGCTGTTCAGTTTATTAATTTGTTGCAATAATTTTCATCAAGTAATATGATTGGTTGATATTCAGTAGTGGGTGTGGCATATTTAAATATTCAGCAGGTCAAGGGTTAAAATTATCTAAATGAAGAACTGATGCCTGCCTGAGTTCCAGTTTGGCACCCCTCCTCCCTCCTTCTTATTCTTCTACTTTGATCTTTCTCTCCAATTTTGTAATGTCTACAAAACAGCCTTACTGCAGTAGAGGGCCCGGGCTTGTTACTGGATATTTACTTCCTATTAAATACCCATAACCTCTTTATACCACTATTTATGGGGTCCAAAGCAGAAACTGTTTTAGCTAAACAACTGTGTTATTTTCGAAAATTCATAGATTACATCGAATATAGAAAAATGACAATTTATGCTCATTTTTCTGCATAATCTTTCCATTTTGGGATCCCTCCAGAAACCTGTTATAATGGACAGTTTAGAAGCCTCTGTGGTGTAGTGGTTATGCTACTTGCCACATAAAACCAGGGGTAGTGGGTTCAATCCATGGCTTTCCAGACTTTCGGATGAGTTTTAAACAGAGATCCTACCTCAGTACGACCTTAGCTGTTGGTTGCATGTAAAACTCGAGCACACTCACAAAATGAACAGTTTATGAGGTTGTGGGGTACCAGTAAGGTGACAAGGGTGCATAATGCCAGAGTTATTCAATATGCTGAGCATATGCCTGGCATTTCATTCATATGTCATTTCAAAGCAAGCATTACAAAGTATTAGCAAACTGACATTTTGCTGAAAACATATTTATGACTGTAAATGTGGCCTTTTAACATCTAGAAAAGAAAAATGCCAGTCATATATTCCTGAACTGGTACCATCTATCAAAGTCAGAAGCCAGAAAAAAGAAACTTGTGAAATTCTTCTCATAAAGTGCCAGGGTAATTTCCTTCATCAATCTATAGCTAGATCACCACATTGCTCAAGATAAGGAGGATTGTAGTGGAGAAAATTAAGGGATAACATTCCTTATTTCTTGTTAGAAACATATGTTGTGGGTACTTGTTAGAATCGCCTCTTCGAGGCGATTCTAACAAGTACCCACAACATATGTTAGAATGAAGAAAATATGAAAAACAATCCCTTAATTTTCCATGTTGATCCAGCTATGGACCAGTGAGGTCTTCTTCTCTAATTCCGGAAATGGCCATAAACACTTTCCACTTTCTGCTCAGTTCTTCTCATAATCCTGATCAATCTATCAATCTGGCAATCTACATTATAAATTATTAAGGAACAGCGGTCTCGTCAAACTACTGGCCTTGTAAAACATTATGATTCACTAGATACACACCTCCAGTCCCTACTTTTTCATTAATGCCCCCGCCCATCGGGGCTTGAAGAAATAGATAAGCTTCATGATGCCTCTATGCAGAGCTGAACCGACTGCACACAAATGCTGGTAAACTGCTTAGAGGATCTAAGCCTGCCCAGGTCAGACTGTCCATGCTCATAAACCCTATTGGTTTCATTGGACGGCAGGGCTTGAGATATCATTTCATCTCAATGTGGGGTAAAAGTACGTCCCACAAAATTGGAAGCAACATCTCCAAAATGACCTTTACAGTGTTGACACTTGACAGGATGTTAAACCTCAAATCGAACAAAGACAAAACTTTTTCATTCTTTAATGCAGATTGATTATAAAATCTTTTCTATGGTCATTCACTCCCATCCGCTGATTCAAGAAGGGCAGTTGTCAGTTTCTGGCAAAAAATGAACACTGTACTGGGTTACCCACCTACGTATAAGCCTGCCCAGGACAAGTGTGGATAGGTAAACTGACCTGCTGGAAATGACCTAAATAGTGTTGACTGGGCAGTTAAACTCCAAAATAAACAAAACCTCCAGCCTCACCCCCTACTAACCCTTAAATTACTAGCATCTGTTTTATCAGGTCAGACACAACTTGTTTTGGTTAAGGTTACAACACCAAAACCTTTTAACCCTTATCTTGCTATTCATGACAACCCCTATCTTTGCAAACAGTGTAGATCCAGATCAGATGGCTTCTGAAGAAGCCATCTGATCAGGATCTACACTGTTTGGCATTCTGTTTATGAATTTGTAGCAATAAATTACATCAAGTAATTTGATTGGTTGATAGACAGAAATGGGTGTGGCTTAAATGAATATTCAGCAAGGGTTAATTAATTTGTTTAATGGCCCAGTTGATACTATTTCAGTCTTGTTGAGCTGGTCAGTTTACATATAACCACTTTTCCTGGGCAGGTTTATTCATGTACATAAGCTTAAATTAACCCTTGTCCTAACTGAATATTTATATATGCCACACCCACTACCGATTATCAACCAATCATATCACTTGATGCAAATTATTGCAACAAATTCACAATCTGAATGGCAAACAATGTAGATCCTGATCAGATGGCTTCGTCAGAAGCCATCTGATCTGGATCTACATTGTTTCAAAGATAAGGCATATCCGGGATTAGCAGGACAAGGGTTAACCAGTACCGTGCACATTCTTTCAACAACTGCCTTCTTGAATCAGTGGAAGGGAATGACCATAGAATAGATTACACGAACAATCTCCATAAATCTGTAGCCAAACTGTCAGGTATCAAACCCCGCTCTCCGGATCACCAGTTAGACTGGCCCCTGTCCACTGAGGCTTGAAGAAGTCGATGGGCTGCATGATGCTTCCATGCAGAGCTGAAACCGACTGCACATGAGTACTGGTAAACCACTCAGGGGATCTTAGACTGCCAAGGCAAAGTGGTGCGAGTCGAACCGTCCATGCATATAAACCGTATTGGTTTCATTGGATGGCATGGCTTGAGATGTCATTTCAACTCAATGTCGGGTAAAAACCCCACAGAATTGGAAGCAATGTCTCCAAAATCACCTATACAGTGTTGACGGGCACGATAAACCCCCAAACAAACAAACAAACAAATCACCTATCAGACATACCGTATATACATCTGTCACTGCGCTTAAAGCAGCTACCATTTTGGCCGGCCCTGACACAACATTTTGATAACAATGTTACATTTCAATAACAATATTATTGGTGTCCAAAACTAAGGGGGACACGATTAATCGTATAATGGATTAATTGATCGATAAATTCCACAAAAATGATTATCATTTCAGATTTGCTTTTAATCGATCACTTGATAGGTACAATTTACTACCCAAAATTATGCCTAAAATAGCTGGATGAGTGGCAAACAGTGCAGACCCTGATGAGACGCCGCATTATGCGGCGTCTCATCTGGGTCTACACTGTTTGCTCAGGCCTGTCTGTTCAAATATACATATGGTAAAGTGCAACATATGGTAAGAGTCATGCTCAGACAGAAAGCCAGACAGGTAAAATAATGACAAAAACCTTAGCGATTTCTAATCGCTTATCGATCGCAATGACAGAACTGAAAATCGATTATCTTTTCAGCTCCGATTAGCCAGCCCTATCTGTCACTGCGCTTAAAGCAGCTACCATTTTGGCCGGCCCTGACACAACATTTGATAACAATGTTACATTTCAATAACAATATTCTTGGTGTCCAATACAGATTGTTTTAACCATTATTCTGCTGAACATGACAACCACTGCTTTTGCAAACAGTGTTGATCCAGATCAGATATCTGCAAACCCAAGTACCCTGGTTTATGAGGTGAGTAGCATAACCACTACACAGCGAAGGCTTCTACAATTTCAAGATGTGACAATTAGCTTGTGGAAGTCAAGTGTATCATTTCTGTATGTACAATTGCCATGAAAGAGAACTGTAGGCAACATTCATTTGAAGTTTGAATGACATTGACCCAAGGGTCATTTTAACCCTTATCTTGCTGTTCATGACAGCCTCTATCTTTGCAAACAGTGTAGATCCAGACCAGATGGCTTCTGAAGAAGCCATCTGATCAGGATCTACACTGTTTGGCATTCAGTTTATGTATTTTCGCCAAATAAATTACATCAAGTAATTTGATTGGTTGATAGAACGAAATGGGTGTGGCTTAAATGAATATTCAGCAAGATAAGGGTTAAGATGTTCTGGAAGCTATGAAACCATTTTGGTACAGGGTCACCAAAATGTTTCAACTGAAAGTGAACCAAAGATATTTCTATATCAAGCTCTTGTTCATTGGAGTGGAACCAACTGATAGACAGTCAACTTAGCAATCTGTCTGTGACGTTTGAATGAAACTGGACAAAAACTATAAAGTAGTCTGATCAGGCTCTACACAGTAAACACTGTAATTTAAGGGTTAAATGAAACAGTCTAAGTCTCAGTTCAGGACTATTATTCCAGCCTACACTCAGAAACAATCAACACAACAGTGCTGTCAGTACTTTGACTCTTAATAACATGATCTGCACTCAGATACTATCAATCAACCCATCAGTGCTTTGATTATTTACAACCGCGCAACTAGCAGCCTAGCAATAGGACATCTTTCGTAAGTTGAACAAAGTGCAAATACTTTAAAACACAATGACATGCTAAACAAGAATTTGCATCACAAGTGACATGTTTGTCAAAGTACAAAGAAACCACAATCCATATTTAGCATATTGAATACCTGTAAGTTCCTGCTTCAAACAGAAAGTAGGGTCAGAGCTTAGAGAATTTCAAAAATCTTTACCAGTACAATCCAGTCTTCTTCAGATTTGCGCTGCATATTCAAACATATTAACAATACGTCAGGTGTCTGAAACTTTCGGCCAATCAACTGAGATGGTCTAGCTACACAATCGTTTGGCCCACATTGTCAGTCATTTCTCAAACCTGCTCAGAAGCACATGATAGAAAGTTCAACATGGGGTGACATAACTTTTGGCAAACAGCATCAAATGTGCGACGGGGAGAAGTCTTATTCCTAAACTGCTGGTTGCGTGGTTGTAAGAAGATATGAAGGAGTGTTACTAAGTACCTTCCCAGCCATTCAAAGATAATGATTGTTTGTTTGTTTGATTTGATGTTTGACGTCCCCGTCAACACTATAAAGGTCATTTTGGAGACGTTGCTTCCAATTTTGTGGGACTTTTACCCGACATTGAGATGAAATGACACCTCAAGCTCTGTCGCCCAATGAAACCAATATGGTTTATAAGCATGGACGGGCCGACTCGCACCGCATTGCCTGGGCAGGCTTAGATCCTCTAAGCGGTTTACCAGTACTCGTGTGAGGGTCGGTTTCAGCTCTGCGTGGAAGCATCATGCAGCCCATATATTTCTTCAAGCCCCGATAGGCGGGGGCTAACACAGACAATGAAGTACAGTAAAATTCCTATATAAAGACCACCTTTGGGACTGTTCAAAAGTGGTCTTAAAGAACACTTTTGAACAGTCCCAAAGGTGGACCCTGACCAGAGGACATTGTGTGCAGAAAACACAAAGACAGAGTAACTGCACCCTTATTTATAAGCTTTTTAAAGCAGAATTAGTCTTAATTTTAGGTGGTCTCAATAGTGGAATGTCACTGTATTACCCATCCAATGTGCAATGCAGGCAGTATGTCTGAAGTTACACAATTGCTCCACACTCCTGCTCAAGCTTTTAACACTGTCTTATTTTTGTGCTACCATGATTGTTTCTGATGATGTATTTCATTATTTTCTCTGGAACAGCTTTGGTGCAATCAGTTCTTAAGGCCATAAAACATAAAGCTAACAATTCAATCAAGTTTTCTTCATTTTCTTCAAAACAAAGCTGCTTAATTATGGTGTCATCAGTCAATCAATACTAGCAAATATACTATTTAGCCAGCTGGAAACCAGCAAAAGTGGTCTGGTTCCCATAACTTCAATAACTCAAACATGGATACCATACTTTACCCTAAATAATCGGACAATTCAACTCCTTACCATAACTGTTCTAAAAACTTGAATATGTACAATTTTCTGCCCGCCCCATCCACAGAGAGAGAGAGAGAGAGAGAGAGAGAGAGAGAGAGAGAGAGAGAGAGAGAGAGGGGAGGAGAGAGAGAGAGAGAGAGAGAGAGAGAGAGAGAGAGAGAGAGAGAGAGAGAGAGAGAGAGACCCAATATGAAGCTTCATTCAAAATATCATAGACCTGGGCCTGTGGTTTCAGAGAAGTAGATTTTTAAAGATTTTCCATATATAAGTCTAAAATGTAAAAACCGGTGTGACCCAGGGCGGGGCCACCTTTGGCCCCAGGCCTTTAATTTAAAAAAGCACAGTAGAGGTCCACCAGATCAAGCTTCATACCAAATACCAAAGACCTGGGCCTAGAAGATTTTTAAAGGTTTTTCCCTTGATAAGTCAATGTAAAACCAGTGGGCCCCAGGGCTGAGCCATTTTTGAACTCAGGGCTATAATTAGAACAATCTTGGAAAAGATCCAATAGATGAAGCTTCATACCAAACATCAAAGACCTGGGCATTTTTGGCCCCATGCGATAATTAGAACAATCTTGGTAGAGGTCCACTAGAAGCATCATACCAAACATCAAAGACCTGGGCTTACTGGTTTCAAATGAGATGTTTTTAAAGGGTTTCCCTATATAAGTCTATGTTAATCCGGTTGGCCTCAGAGCGGAGCAATTTTTAACCCCAGGGCTATGGCATAACAATTAGGAATTAGTTTGAACTTTCTTGTAAGAAACATAATATGTTGTGGGTGCTTGCTAGCTATTCTAACATGGTGATATGTTATAAAAGTTCCATTGTTTATTGTAGCAAGTACAGTATCACCAGTACCCATGATGACGTTTCAGTCCATGGCCCTAGTTATCCACATTGGAGCAATGTGGATAACTAAGGCCATGGACTGAAACGTCATCATGGGTTCTTGTGTTGAGCTATTTACCAGTATCTTCCTTACCAGAGTAACATTAATTGTTATCATTATTCGATACAATTTGAACAAGGTGATTTTGAAGGAAAGAGATTTGTGGCATTTTATCAGAGTAATGTCAATTGAAATGACTGAATCTTTATTCTTTCATTTTATTTTTTAACATACCGGTACGTTGTTTACTACTGGGGAATACCTGGATATTGATTTTCCAGGGCCGTGTCCTTTGGCGCCACCAAGGAAAGAATGGCAACTTGCTGCTTTTTGCCATTTTCCCAAAATATCGACATGTATTGAAACCTTGGCCATTATTCCTATTCCTCACTAAGCATGAACATGGAAAGTTTTTTTTCTAGGTTCATGGATAATAGTCTTCAACTGTCTGCATGATATGATTTCCCTGCAAATTCAATGCAGAAACATATTGAGACTTTGAAATTAAAACTTTTTATTCAATTTGTCAAAATCATCTTTTTTGTGAAACACTGATCTGGAAACACACAAGTTTACAGGAAAGTTTGTATCTTAGCCCACAAAATGCCAATCTTGACAATTGTCGTCTGCTTTGTCATCTGCTGGTTACTTTAAAAGGCATTCTTGCAAACAGTGTGGACCCAAAACAGACTGCTCCTCAAGGAGCAGTCTGATTTGGGTCAAAACTGTTTGCCTGTAAGCAAAAATATTTATTAAAATGGTTGCAAAAAATTCAGCAGATGACATAAGCAGACGACAATTTTTTCAGTGATTCTTGCAAAAATGACCCAATTTTGAATATACCCTGTCGCTAATGTTTGTCCCTTCATGGTGGCTAAACAACGCAGTCTCTGGGTGTAAATAAGCCATATAAGCCAAGAGGCATATTCAAGAACTTACTTCCAAGTCTAAAACAATTAGCAGAATTTAAAGACTTACTGCATTCAGTATCTGGACACATTGCTTTAAAAATAGGGTGTCGCTAAAACAGCACTCACCTACCGTAACGGATCTATATCTGGTCAAAGTATGCAAACAGGAATAAGTCTCTGCTTATAACTATGTCTTATATCCCTCCAAAGGAATGCTCTGATAAATAAACCATAAAGTGTTTGATCTTCTTTCGAAATAAACTTAATATGAAATCTGAAAGTGGATAATTAATTTGTCACTTTTCAGAGCCTCACCTCCGTAACGGTGCTTTCAAAAGGTCAGTGGATGGAAAGGAACACTTGAAGCTAATTGCCATATATTTTGCATAAGATTATACTGATATGAAACATAATATTGACCATTGGTCCAACAACAACGGTTTGGTTGATAAAAAACAAACTGTCCTCCACCTCCGTAACTTCTCTCCTCCATAACGTTTTTGTTTGTTTTGGAGTTTTACGGCCCAGTCAACACTATTTAGGTCATTTTTGAGCCGGTCAGTTTACCTATCAACACTTTCCTGGGCAGGCTTATACGTAAGCGGTTAACCAGTACAGTGCACATTCTTTCGCCAGAAACTGACAACTGCCCTTCTTGAATCAGCGGAAGGGAGAGAATGACCGTAGAAAAGATTTCATGATCAATCTCCACGAAAGAATGTTGCCGACCCCGGCGGGAGTCGAACCTGCGTCCTTCTGATCACCAGTCAGACGCGCATCCGACTGAGCCACTGAGGCCGGCTCCTCCATAACGTAAAAACCCAAACCGATATAGGTATCGGAACATCTTTGTGTGCATCGAGTGCTATTTGTGCTAGTAATATCAAATCACTAAAGCAAAACATTGGGTTTTGGCCTAGCTACAGACTGTGAGGAGAAATCTATCGTTACGGAAGAGAGGTTACGGAGGTGAGTTAAAATGTTACGGAGGCGAGCAATTTTAGAAGTGAGCGTTACTTATTCAGACAATCAGTAGTCCAACGAAGTGTTGTTTGTTGGCAAAAGCTATGAGTTTAACTTCATAAATATACCCATTTGGTTAGCATAGACTGTTGGATGAAACAGACACATGGGCTTACAAATATAAACTCTCCTCCGTAACGAGCATGTTTTACTGTCAAAAACTCAAAAAAATATTGAAATGGTGTGGGTAAAACTTTGGGTCAAATGTTAAAATGTGGAAATAAACCAAAAGAAAACATATCAGTCGAAATTCCATAAGGTTCATTTTTCTACCTTTTTGGTTTCATAATTGGGTCATTTTTTAAGAATCACTGATTTCTTTGTAGTTTTTCTCGGCATATTAAGGGTTAAAGTTTGCTACCGGTAGATATACCATGCCCTGAATATTTGGACACCAAATTGTGAAATATAAAACGGCCTGAAACCAGATCAGACTGCTCAAACATCACTGCAGACAAACTGTAATTGAACATTTGATAATGAAAGAACTCAGGTGGGTTGATTATCTCTGAGTGTAGGAGCGGGGGGAAAATAGTCATAGACTGAGACTTCAACTGGTTTGTTTAACCCTTGAATTCTACTTTTCTTAAGCAAAGAGTGTACACCCCGATCAGATGGCACATTCTGCAGCATCTGATCTGGGTCTACACTTTTTGCCAAGCCCAACCCATTATTCCAGTCCATCTCGCTACACAGCTTGACCTTGCTAATTTACTTCTCTGTGATTTTTGTTTGTTTGATTTGAGGTTTAACAATCCCGTCAACACTGTAAAGGTCATTTTGGAGACGTCGCTTCCAATTTTGTGGGACTTTTACCCGACATTGAGATGAAATGACATCTCAAGCCCTGATGCCCAATGAAACCAATAGGGTTTATTAGCATGGACGGTCCGCCTCGCACTACTTCTCGGTGATTCTATCCCAGGTAATGTGTATGATTTTTTTTTTCATATAAAAATCTAGAATCTCTAGATAACCTTCTTACGCATGAATGAGAATAGCACATATATTTTCTATAAATAACCATTACCTGGATTTCCGACAAGTCACATGGACTTCAGCATTGGATAGCTTACTGTGCTTTGTAACTCTGGGTCGACCGATAAACAATCCAGTGTACAAATACATTGTAACCTTCATCGCCGACCCGCCCATAGGGGCTTGAAGAAATATATGGGCTGCATGATGCTTCCACGCAGAGCTGAATCCGGCCCGCACACTAGTACTGGTAAACGGCTTAGAGGATCTAAGCATGTCCAGGAACCGCGGTGCAAGGCGGACCGTACATGCTAATAAACCCTATTGGTTTCATTGGGCGACAGGGCTTGAGATGTCATTTCATCTCAATGTCGGGTAAAAGTCCCACAAAATTGGAGGCAACGTCTCCAAAATGACCTTTACAGTGTTGACGGGGACGTTAAACCTCAAATCAAACAAACAAATCTACCGCAGGAAATGTGTATGATTTTTTTTTTTCATATAAAAATCTAGAATCTATTGATAATCTTCTTACGCATGAATAAGAATAGCACATATATTTTCTATAAATATCCATTACCTGGATTTCCGACAAATCACATGGACTTCAGCATTGGATAGCTTACTGTGCTTTAGAACTCTGGGTCGACCAATAAACAATCCATTACAAAAACACGCCTGTACAAATACATTGTAACCTTCATCGCCGAAAAAATGAAATTTTAAGATGAAAAATTGTGATATTTTTCTTATCGCTGCTCAAAATATAGATTGTGGGTACTCGTTAGAACCGCCTCATCGAGGCGGTTCTAACGAGTACCCAGAATCTATATTTTAGAGCAGATATAAGAAAAATAACGTATACCCCTGTAAACCCCAGTTTTCTTGCATAAAAGTGGGGTTCAAGGGGGTCAAAATTATATAGGCGTGTTCTCATGATGCAATCCAAAAAGTGTTCAAATTTTTAGGGTAACGTAAGAGGCGCACTGTCTGGGGACTGTGTACATGTCAGTATTGTACTGCAGCGCACGACAATGTTTGTCATTTTATGACTCAAATTGTCTGAAACTGAACTGCTGCTTTGGGAGCCACAAACTGTTATATTTTCTGCATATCGAACAGAAATTTCCATATAACTGCATGACTGAAGGTGACAAAAATAAGATCCTCCTGAACCTGGGAGTGGCGAAGATACCAGTATAAGAGACAAGGCTTAACTCTTATCATGCTGTTCACGACAAACCCTATCTTTGGAAACAGTGTAGATCCAGATCAGATGGCTTCTAAAGAAGCCATCTGATCAGGATCTACACTGTTTGACATTCAGTTTATGAATTTGTAAGAATAAATTACATCAAGTTATCTAATTGGTTCAAAGTCAGAAATGGATGTGGCTAAACTGAATATTCAGCAAGAGAAGGGTTAAAACTTAAATCATGCATCACATTAACAAGTTGATGTAATGAATACCCATCTAAACCCCACTTTATATATGGAAAACTGGGCTTTATGGGAGTTTACATTATTTTTCTTATTTCTGTTCCAAGACGTAGACTGTGTGTTCTACCTACATTTTGAGTACAAATAAGAAAATATCACAACTTTTCATCAGAAAAAAAATACCATTTTGGAGTGCTATTATAAGGTCCCATCTCCGTATGACCTTAGCTGTTGGTGGGACGTAAAACTCAAACGTACACCCAAACACAGACTGTGACTGCTCACTGCATAAAAGTTACATGATTCTGAGGTATGAATGTTATAAAATATATAATAATAAAAATACATGGAGATGTTTCCAGTGATGGAAAAAATGTACATACCCTTTATAGTTTCCTCTCTCCAGCCAGACTTGTCTTTAATATCCTTCTTACAGCACTTAACACAGTTCTCTTAAATCCTGAAAATAAATTCAAGTTCTTGAACAAGACTGCTACATCTCCCCACTTCCTGGTATAGAGAGAGAAGATTATGTAAATTTTAACAGGTCTTTCATCACATGCAATTTAATGCAATCAGTTGCAACTGCTGTGATTTATGAAGAACAATTTAACCCTTTTTGTACCAAATGGAATCTTCCTCCTTGTATACAGCAGGAGTCCATTTCAAAATTTAGGGGTGTCAGGTTGTGTTTTCATCAAATTTATTTGGAAAATGCCTGAATTTTTAGCAAACAGTGGAGGCCCTGATCAGACGCCGCATTCTGCGTCGTCTGATCTGGGCCTGCACTGTTTGCCATGGTACCTGTTTTGGGGTTTCTCGTACAAAATGGGTTAACCCATTTTGAACACAATCATTTTTGCTACATATTCCATTTCAAAGACTAGGAGTGTCAGATCCTATTATTTTCATAAATTTAGTTTAAAAATGGACAAACGTTTTTTTTTTTTTTTTTTTTTTTTGGCAAACCGTGAAGGTCCTGATCAGATGCCGCGTTTCGCGGCATCTGATCAGGACCTGCACTGTTTGCAAATGCCCCATTTTGGGATTTTCTGTCTAAAATGTGTTAATGCAATAACATTAAATAAGTTAGAAACTGCTATCATTACTGTTCTCCAACTGTCTCAGACTCTCAGAGGTGGCAGCCATGTGTGAGGTGTCTCTGATATGTAGAAGAAAACAGTAGAAACAAGATTTTGTTTGTTTGATTTGAGGTTTATTGTCCCCGTCAACACAGTATAGGCCATTTTGAAAACGCTGCTTCCAATTTTGTGGGACTTTTATCCAACATTGAGATAGAATGGCATCTCAATCCCAATGAAACCAATAGGGTTTATGAGCATTGACGGTCTGACTCGCATCGCTTTGCTTGGGTAGGCTTAGATGCTCTAAGCGGTTTACCAGTACTTGTGTGCGGTCGGTTTCAGCTCTGCGTGGAAGCATTATGCAGCCCACCTATTTCTTCAAGCCCCGATGGGTAGGGGCCATGTACAAACAAGAGCTTTCGCAAGTGGCGCAATATATGTCTTTGGAGAACTTAATCAAAGCTGCATAATTTTGAAACTAAGAAAGGGGGAACAATCATTCTAAATGTGAGACATGTCGTCCTGACACCTAATAAATACATACATTAAAATTCTTAAATTAAGACCACCTTTGGGACTATTCAAAAGTGGTCTTTAAGACCACTTTTGAACAGTCCCAAAGGTTGTCTACCAGTAGAGCTCAGTGGATGTAGAAAACACAAAGAAAAAGTGACTGAAACCTTCTAAATATGCTTTTAAAAGCATAATTTGTCTTAATTTTAGGTGGTCTTAATATTGGAATTTCACCGTATTCCTATAAAACTGCATGAAGATATTCTGAACAGTTACTGAATTATGGAGCGTACAAGAATGTTTGGAAAAATAATCAAAGGGGCATAACTTGGAAACTAAGAAAGAGGGAACAATCATTTTTGTGCGCATCGTCGTGACCAAATATATATTCCTATAAAGTTGCATGAAGATATCCCTCACAGTTACTGAGTTATGGGGCATACAAGACTGTTTGGGAAAACATTAATCAAAGGGGCATAACTTGGAAACTAAAGAAGGAACAATGATTCCTGTGTGTGACACATCATCTTGACCTAATACATATTCCTATAAAGTTGCATGAAGATAATCACTCACAGTAGTTATGGAGCTTACAAGAATGTTTAGAACAATTAATCAAAGGGGCAAAACCCTGAAACTTAGAAAGAGGCAACAACCATGTTCCCAACACATCATCGTGACCTGATACATTTTCCTATAAAGTTACATGAAGATATCTGTAAGAGTTAATAAGTTAAGAATGTTTAGAAAAATTAATCAAGGGGACATAAGAGAGGTGTGTACAACATGTCGTCTTGTCCTAATGCATATTCCTATAAAGTCACATGAAGATATCCCTTATGGTTATTGAGTTATGGAGTGTACAAGAATTTCTGGATAAAATTAATCAAAGGGGCATAACTTGGCTTTAGAGCAGGTTACACACAAACAATCCTGCTCAGTCACACAGACCAGCAAGTTTCTTGAATTTTAAGATGCAGAACTATAGAAAGAAACATCAATCACTGAGGCACTGATCAGACTGCAATACGATG
Organism: Lucinisca nassula; assembly: GCA_963580285.1. NCBI lineage: Eukaryota > Metazoa > Mollusca > Bivalvia > Lucinida > Lucinidae > Lucinisca > Lucinisca nassula. The sequence continues at coordinate 60,682,643 of OY757014.1, forward strand.
TGCATGTGCTGTTTACAAATGGCAAAAGGAGGTTTTTTAAGGGTTATATTATCAGTTTCTTGTATGTGACCAATGGTACAGAGTTGGTGCCATCTCATGCCTCTATTAATATTTTCCAGGCAAGAATACCCTCGGAAATTTTGATGAATGTCTAATTTCTTACCAATTCGGGTGAAAAATCCCCTAAGTGGGCAATTACTCTTATCCTGCCGAATAAATAAGATGTAAGTGTTTTTTAGTTTTACATTCCCACCTACAACTAAGGTCATATGGAGATGGGATCTCAGTTTCATTAGACTCGTCCAAAACTCTGTAGAAGCCTGTTTCACCACAACCTCTTTACAACACAGTTCATTATAACATGATTTTGGATATAACACAAATGATGGACGGGCCTCCGTGGCCTAGTGGTTAAGAGCGCTGACTCTTGATCATTAGGTCTCTCACCGCTGTGGTTCGAGCTAGGCCTCGCTCGGGTCACATGTGAGACGCCAAGTGATGCAACGGAAAGTCAGGTGCTTTTTCTCCGGGTACTCCGGGTTTTTGCCTACGTCTGATTAACGATCGGCTCGATATGAGTGACATAATCTTGAAAGGGCCATAAAACCAAAAACAAAAACAAATGATGGATCCACAATTAATTGGCTTCATAGCAAGTCTATGTAATGTTCATCCCTCTAACCAAGATAACACAGAGAAAACTGGGGTTAAGGTTTTCAGTCTGTAGAAAATCCATGGACTTGGTGAACATTTTCCACAGGGTTGGAGTATTGGAATGTTCAAGTCCACCAGGAGAATTCATGTCATGGCAATAATTACAGCCCAGGTATAAAATATTTTTCTTATGTCTGCTCTCAAACAAAGGTTGAGGGTCCTCGTTAGAACTGCCTCCAAATGAGCTTTCACAACCTCATTTTCGGGTTATCAAAATATACAAAATTTTCAGCACAAAATTAAACTTTTTGGAGATATGAAAAAACGCATTTTGTCAAACGAATGTACCGTGTTCTTGAAATGTATAAGAAAAATGACCCTAAATGTAAAATGTAACCGAAACTAAATATTAACCCATTTTGAACCAGAAATCCCAAAACGGGTAGTTGGCAAACAGTGCAGGCCCAGATCAGACGTCACATTCTCAGACGCCGCAGAATGTGGTGTCTGATCAGGGTCTACAGTGTTTGCAAACATTCAGCCAGTTTCCAAATAGATTTTGAAGAAACCTGACACCCTAAATTTTGAAATGGACTCCTACAGGCCCCCGCCCATTGGGGCTTGAAGAATTAGATGGGCTGCATGATGCTTCCACGTAGAGCTGAAACTGACCTGGCCGTACACGAGTACTGGTAAACCGCTTAGAGGATCTAAGCCTGCCCAGGCAAAGCGGTGCGAGTCGGCCCACCCATGCTTATAAACCCTATTGGTTTCATTGGGTGACAGGGCTTGAGATGTCATTTCATCTCAATGTCGGGTAAAAGTCCCACAAAATTGAAAGCAACGTCTCCAAAATGACCTTTACAGTGCAGACGGGGTCTTTAACCTCAAATCAAATAAACAAACAAACAAAATTGGACTCCTGCTATATACAAGGAGAAAGATTCCCTTTGGTACAAAAAGGGTTAAAATGTACACAGTTTCTGCTTTGGACCCAGACCCCAAGAACAGCAACATGAAACGTTAAGGCTGTGCCTGGTGTAAAATATACCGACACAAGATTCAATTTTTCTTCAAACAGTTAATTAATCACATCACAACATGCAACCAGGAAATTCACAACCTACACCTTTTAGTTTTTACTTGCACATTGCAACATGTCTAACACCTCCAGACATAGTCATGACTCTGTTCAATAATTAATTTACATGTCTCATTTAACCATTTTTGTACAGGAAATCCAAAACGGGTAATTGGCAAATAGTGCAGGCCCAGATCATCAGGGCCTAGACGTTCAGCCATTTTCCAATTTTGAAGAAAACACAACCTGACACCCCTAAATTTGAAATTGTCTCCTGCTATATATAAGGTAAAAGAGTCCATTTGGTACAAAAGGGGTGTTAATGTGAAGCTTTTGTATGAGTTGGGTCCCCAGGTTATGCTCAACTCAAGCATGAAAATTGTCCTGCTTACAAATTTTAAAATGCTAACAATTGTTGGCATTTTAAAGTTTATGAGCAGGACATCTTGTCAGCTAAGCAGGGATATTGCCTCTTTTATTTGTACATTACGGTTGCACACCTATGTGCTACCAAAGATTTTCTGTTTCTTATAATCTTTATAGATGAATTGTTTGATGTTTTTCTCATTTCTAGTTCAACTATAGATTGTGGGTGCTTGATCGAAGACCATACAACTGCCTAAATGAGGCAGTTCTAACAAGCACCAAAATTTATGTTTTCTGAGCAAAAACAATGAAATAATGAACACCCCCGTAAATCCTACTTCACTTTATATTAAGAGGGTGGACATCAGGGGAGCTATCGCGAAATCGCGTCAACGTAATTTTGCTCCCACGACACATCCGGAATCTCTCGCGATAGTTCCTAGGACCTGGAAATGGTAAACAAAGGTAGGTGCCCTTGTGTGTTTTGATTGGGTGTGGGACAACTCGGCACATAGCAAACTCGGCACATGACAAACTCGGCACATAGCAAACTCGGCACATGACAAACTCGGCCTAGATACAAACTCGGCACATACAATTAGCTGCCAGGGCCAATTATCTATTGTTCACTTGGGTATGACAATTTCATAACCAAACAAACAATCAAATTAAAGTTACATGTGAAATAGGGACCAACTAAATAGGGCTATAAGACTTAATCAGACAAATTTTCGTCCCGCCCATCGGGGCTTGGAGAAATAGATTGGACTGCATATTTCTTCCACACAAAGCTGAATCTGACCACACACGAGTACTGGTAAACCGCTTGGAAGGACTGAGCCTTCGCAGGCAAAGCGGTGTGAGTCAGATCGTCCAACGCATATAAGCCTTCTGGTATCATTGGACAACAGGGCTTGATATGTCTTTTCACCTCAATGTCGGGTAAAAGTCCCACAAAACTGGTAGCAACGTCTCCAAGATGACCTAAATAGTGTTGACGGGGACGTGAAACACCAATTTAAACAAAACAAAATAATAAGACAAATTTTATATCAATATTTAATGGAGTATATCTAAAAAAAATATGAAGATTTTTTTTTTCAATAAAATTTCATCTATTCAAGTTGTTTCTTAAATTGACCAGCGAATAAATCTTCGAAAAAAAAGGTCTGATTAATTATCAGCATTTTCCTGTTTCTAGAGAATACGAGACTGAGGTTTTTTTTTTTTTTTTTTTTTCTAGTTTGTTACGTATCAGCCAGAATATGCAACCGTTTTTGTTTGTTCAGAGCCTATTAAGATGATTTTGTTTAGAAAAAAATGCAAAAAATAAACTAGAAACTATACTTTTTAATATGCATAAATAAATATTATAAAATTATAGTAATAATAATAAAACAGGAAAATAAAGTATTAATGTCGGCTTAATAAGCTTCATAATATTGTGGGCCGAGTTTGTTATGTGCCGAGTTTGTATGGGCCGAGTTGGTTATGTGCCGAGTTGGCCATGAGCCGAGTTTGCTATGTGCCGAGTTGTCCCGATACCTTTTGATTTATTGTAGACGAATGATAGAATAATATAAAGTTTCGGCGATGCTAAGCGATGTTAAAATGATTTACTTTTCTAAGCAGGCCGAAAGAAATATTGAAAAAATCATTGCTGAAAGTAGGGGACCGTAACAAAATCGAACACAGGGTAATCTGACTTTAGTTTTATGTCAGCACGAATGACTGAAGCAATCGTTTTGTAAGTTTTCGCTTGGAACGAGATATTTTGGCGCAAATTCTGTGTATGTCGGCCCTTATTCACCATTTAGATGTAAAAAAAAATCTAAGTTTGTGTACTGTGAAGGAGTGACGCCAAACTTTTCAGGCGGAGTAAATCCCACGTCATCGCGCCAGCTCCCAAAACACGCTCTAGCTCCCACGAGTCTATCTATCTATCTTTCCATACTGCAGCACCCCCCTCGCGAGGATTATGTGCAGGTTGATTGCGACTTAAAATCCGATGCAAGGACAGAAAAAGAAAAGTGAAAGGTGACAGTGTTAAAAGAAAAGTGCAGAATTTAAAAACAGGTTAAAAACAGCTTTATTGTTGTGTTATGGCAGCCGATGGTCCAGGGACCGAACTGCCACACTGAACTGGTCAAGTGTAGGCAGCATGACAACCTCGGATGGGAGACTATTCCAGTAAACTATAGACAATGGAAAAAATGAATACTTGTAATAGTTAGCAGTAGTGTGTATCTGGCGGAAGGCATAGGGATGGCTATGTCGTGTCTGTCTGGTAAGTTGCTCAAAGTACGCTGGAAGTGGAATGGCAACGATGCCGTGGACTATCTTGTATAGCAGTATGACATTCGCATCGGCTCTCCTCTGTTCCAGTGACCTGAGGCCTAAGTTTGACTGCATACGACTAACACTGTCATAATAGGAGTACAAGTGACATATCCAACGAATCGACCTTCTCTGCACCATCTCAACTTTGTGAATGTCTTTTTTTGTGTGTGGACTCCAAGAAGTAGAGGCGTACTCAAGCTGGGGTCGAACAATAGTTTTATAAGCCGCCTCACGAATTCCAGAATGGGTAGTTTTTATATTCCTTTTCAAGAAACCAAGATTTTTTTGTGCATTAGTGGTAATTCTGTTGATATGGTGACCGAAGCTCAGATCCGAGGATATGTCGACACCTAAATACCGGGCATTCTCAACAGAATCAAGGGTCTGACCATGCATGGTGTAGTTATACCTGGTAGGACTACGAGATCTGGTTATATGCAAGACCTGACACTTGGATGGATTAAACTCCATATCCCACTCTTTCTCCCATTCTTGAAGCAGATTCAAATCATCCTGAAGTTTTTTCGAGTCCCCCGGGCCCTGCACTGCCAAGTATACTGCAGTGTCGTCTGCAAACAAACGAACCTGTGACTGTAAGTTTTCCGGCAGGTCGTTTATATACAGTAAAAACAGGATAGGACCCAGAACTGACCCCTGGGGAACTCCCGAAAGGACAGGAAGTTCATCCGAGCTCTCCCCATTGAGGACAACTGTCTGGCTCCTGCCTAAAAGGAAAGAGTCAATCCATCCAAGTGTCCTGCCCTGCACGCCATGTACCTGCAATTTATATAATAGTTTGAGGTGGTTGACCTTATCAAAAGCTTTGCTAAAATCTAGCAATATAAGGTCTGTCTGTTTACCTTCTGTCATGTTTCGTGCAAGGTCGTCAATCAACTGTACAAGCTGGGTTTCGCATGACCTTCGTTCTCGAAAGCCATGCTGAAGGTCTATCATTCTATCACTTGGAGAGAAGTTTTTAGATTAGATTTTATGTCGATTTAAACCACCAGGCAACCACTAACATCATATAAATGACTCATTGTTACAAGAATGGAATATAACAGGTTTTTAAGGCAAAGACCGAAATCCCGTGACGTCACACACCCGATCTATATTAACCGGGTGGAACTGCGGGCGGTAATCATTGGAAAACAACGGGAATTTTAGAGATTTTAAACCGCGATATAGCTGTGAAAAAAATATCCTCGCCAAATTGTCATTTTCTACTAACTTATACATCCAGATAACGACTTCTAATAACATTTTATGATTTCTGATATGTTAAAGTAAGTAAATCTTGAATATATCGTCAACAATATCTGCACAATACTTGAATAAAATCGGCATTTATTTCAGAATTTACCCAAATGAAATAACTAATAAATTATTAGAACGACTTTTAAACCGAATTTTTCCGATACTTGTAACAATTTAATGTGTTTGGCTGCAAAATATAAATATTTTGAATTTCGATTATTTCTACTCTATCCTCATACTGACTTTTAATCCCGTCACTGGTCGAGATTTGTCTTTATAAGATCGGGGTTAAAAATTGTGTCAGGATTGGATAGAAATTAAAATTCAAAATATTTATATTTTGCAGCCAAAGAAATTAAGATTCTCACATTTCTCAAAAGGTTATCATTTAAAGATCTTTCTGGTAATTAATTAGTTATTTTATTTGGATAAATAATGAGATTAATGCCCACTTTATTCAAGTACGGTTCAAACACCATTGACAAATTATGCAAGATCATGTCAGAAATCATTATCACCGACAATTTCGATTGTGATCAACACATTACTGAGATTACATCGAAAGCAACTAGTAAGACATTAGGATTTCTTAGATGTAATTTGGCTTTTGCACCTAGGCAGACAAAGGATGTTGCACTGGTTCGTCCACAACTTGAGTATGAAACACCTGTTAGCCATCCCCATGTTAGGACGGCTACTCGATGGACCTGCCGCGGGATGGTGGAACAAAAGTAGTGTTGGTGATATGCATGATGAGCTGGATTGGCCATCGCTGCATGGAGGCTCGTCATGAGCAGTCTTCTTTAACCTTCTTTTATAAGTGACACTCTGATACAGTGTCTCTTACTAAAGGTAAATACTTGCCCTCTGTGACTTGTTCAACACAAAGAAGGGCATCAAAATTAACAACAGTCAATGCTTGTCTGTTTGTTTGAATAGGGCTTTAACGTCCCCATCAACACTATTTAGGTCATTTTAAAGATTTTATGGGACTTTTACCCGTTATTGACATGAAATGTTATCTCAAGCCCTATCGCCCAATGAAACCAGAAGGCATATAATGCATTTGGCCATCTGACTCACACGGCTTTGTCCGGACAGCCTTAGTCCTTCTAAGCGATTTACCAGTACTCGTGTGTGGTCAGATTCAGCTCTGCGTGGAAACACCATGTAGCCCAATCTATTTCTCCAAGCCCCGATCGGCAGGGGCGATAACAACAGTCAATATCATAGGTATCAGGCCTATAGTGATGCACTGAAGAATTCCTCTTTTCCTGGAACTATTCCTCAGTGGAATAGTCTTCCCTCCTCTGTAGAAAATGCAAAAACTGCAAGGTATAGAATAGGACTCCGAGGTATACGTTCTAGTACATCTATAATAGATTTTAAATACTTTAAAGACCTCATCCATTGATTTTATTTTGCTAAATTTAGCGAACCGACTAACTGAGGTATTGGTCAAATGTAACAGACTCAGTATCTGATACACTCGTGGGAACTAGAGCGCGTTTTGGGAGCTGCCGTAATGATGTGGGAGCTACTCTGTCTGAAGAATTGCGGCATTACCCCTTCACTCTACATGGATTGATCAATTTGTTACATGTAAATGATGAATGAGGGCTGAAATACCCAGAATATGCGCCAAAGGATCTCGTTCTAAGCGAAAACAATTGCTTCATTCATTCGGGCTGACATAAAACCAAAGTCAGATTACCCTGTGTTCGGTTTTGTTACGGTCCCCTACTCTCAGCAACGATTTTTTCAATATTTCTTTCGGCCTGCTTAGAAAGGTAAATCATTTTAACACCGCTTAGCATCGCCGAAACATTATATCGTTCCCTCATTCTTCTAAAATAATAAAAAAAACACAAGGGTACCTACCGTTGTTTACTATTCCCAGGTCCTAGGAACTATCGCGAGAGTTTCTGGAAGTGTCGTGGGAGCAAAATTACGTTGACGCGATTTCGCGATAGCTCCCCTGATGTCCACCCGTGTAGAGGGTTGTTTATAAAATGGACTGGCTAATTTGATGTTTTGATGTTTATGAGCATTATAAAAAATTCATATTCAGCTGAGTGGAGCATTAACCAAGATCCCTCTGAATAATTATTTTAGCCACACCCATTTCAGACTTTAAGCCAATCAGATAATGTGATACCATTTATTTCTATAAATTCACAAACTGAATGAAACACAGTGTAGATCCAGATCGGAGTGCTTCTGCTGAAGAAGCCTACACTGTTTGCAAAAGCAATGGTTGTTGTGAACACCAGGATAATGGTTACAACTAGAAATGTGTCCAACGGACAGGGATGCACCCACCACTGATGGAATACTTAAAGATGCAATTTTTTAACACCAGGAGACTGACAATGGTTACATAAAATGCCCATTCACTATTTCTTTAATGGCAGGGGCATAAAAAAGCTTTATAACCTCGAACCCAAGGTCAAATGAAAATGTGCCCAGTGCAGTCCAATCAGAGTTCATTTTTATTGTGAGCAGAATGGGTGTTTAACCCTTTACCACTCAGGGATTTTGTGAATTTCGCTGATTTTCACAGTGTTGCACCTGACAGCAACTTCAATAAGCCATTGTTTGATAATGGATGGTCTGTTTTACACCAAACTCGGTATGAATGTTCATTGGGCAGTAGCCTTTCAAATGAAACCTTTCATGACTTGATCATTGTTGTCATGGTAAAGAGGGGGCATCTCAAAGTTGGCAAAAAGTGTGTTTTCACATGAATTTTTGACCACATTTTAATCTTCACACAGCTGTCAAGGCAACAATTTAGTTGTTTGGCACTGGCCATTTTCACTGTTTGCAGCATGTTTTATCAGCATCAATTTTCAGGCATTTTTTAACCCAGACACCCTCAGATATAAATTTTAGCGGCCAGTTGGGCCATACACCCAAAATTTTTCGGGATGTGAGGGGGGCGTTGCCCCACTTCAATCCCCCCTAGAATATTTCTAGTGGGGAGGCGCGCGAAAAAACAGGTCACTTTTTTGCCCAACAAATCCTAAAGCAAACATAACTATCCAGGGGTAGAATTGCAGATTTTAGGTGCTTCTGGGGCTTAAAATGGAGGTGGGGGGGGGGGGGGGTGCAGACACGTAAAAACACGTATCTGAGTGGGAAAGGGTTAACTGAAATCTGGGAACATACTGAATTTTAGTCTAAATGCATTAATTATATCTGAAATATTGTTTCTTGCAATAAAATGATGAAAAAAACATTATTTTGGTCAGTTGGGATTTTCTTCATTAACCCTTTACCACTCAGGGATTTTGTGAATTTCGCTGATTTTCACAGTGTTGCACCTGACAGCAACTTCAATTAGCCATTGTTTGATAATTGATGGTCTGTTTTACACCAAACTCGGTATGAATGTTCATTGGGCAGTGGCCTTTCAAATGCAACCTTTCATGACTTGATCATTGTTGTCATGGTAAAGAGGGGGCATCTCAAAGTTGGCAAAAAGTGTGTTTTCACATGAATTTTTGACCACATTTTAATCTTCACACAGCTGTCAAGGCAACAATTTAGTTGTTTGGCACTGGCCATTTTCACTGTTTGCAGCATGTTTTATCAGCATCAATTTTCAGGCATTTTTTAACCCAGACACCCTCAGATATAAATTTTAGAGGCCAGTTGGGCCATACACCCAAAATTTTTCGGGATGTGAGGGGGGCGTTGCCCCCCCCCCCTTCAATCCCCCCTAGAATATTTTTAGTGGGGAGGCGCGCGAAAAAACAGGTCACTTTTTTGCCCAACAAATCCTAAAGCAAACATAACTATCCAGGGGTAGAATTGCAGATTTTAGGTGCTTCTGGGGCTTAAAATGGAGGGAGGGGGGGGGGTGCAGACACGTAAAAACACGTATCTGAGTGGGAAAGGGTTAACCCTTTGTTTTTATACCAAATGGAATCGTCCTCCTTATCATAGCACCACAAGTCCATTTCAAAATTTAGGGTGTCAGGATGGGGTTAAATTCTTCAAAATTTATTTGGAAATTTGCTGAATTTTTTGCAACCAGTGTAGGTCCCGATCAGACATTGTGTTCTGCAGTGTCTGATCTTTGGTGTTTCCAATACAAAAATGGTTCATGTAAAATATTAATCAAGTTCTTCTGGCAAATTTACTCGAACCTGCTGAATATTTAAATTAGCCTCACCCATTTCTGACTATCAGCCAGATCTAATGTTGGTGTTCAAAGTCACAAACTGAATGACAAACAGTGTAGATCCTGATCAGATGGCTTCACCATATGATCTGGATCTACACTGTTTGCAAAGGTAGGGGTTGTCGGGAACAGTAGGACAAGGGTTACAATATCAAATACTTTGATTGGTTGCTGCCAAAATGGCAGCAGAACAAGGGTTGAAAACTTCAGAATGTATGATACATGTACTCACAATATCCTTATAATACAGTACAGCTCTCCTTAAGTTAACCCTTATCCTGCTGAATAAATTAATTTAGCCACACTCATGTCTAACTATCAACCAATCAAATTGCTTGATATATAATGGACTCATTCAATTCAACAACTGCATGACAGTATAGATCCTGAGCCATCTGATCTGGATCTACACTGTTTGACGAAGGTAGTGGTAGTCCTTTTTTCAGCAGTCTAAGGGTTAATCAGTTTTTCCTACTCTGCTTTAGGCTTAAAATTACATCACTTGAACAAGTCTGTGAAATGAACACCCCTCTAAACCCCACTTTATATAGAGAAAACTGGGGTTAACCGAGGTATTATCTTTATTTCTGCTCCAATACATAGGTTGTGGGTAATCGTTAGAACCGCCTCAATGAGGCGGTTCTAACGAGCACTCAAAACATATGTTTGCAGTAAAACTAAGAAAAATATCATGGAATTTCATCAGAAAAGTAGCCATTTTGAAGATGTAAAAATGCACTATGTCGCACAGGTGTATTATCGTAATGATTATGAATATTGTATACAGAAAATCAGACCATTAAATATGTGATGCATCATATAAAAGCTGGTTAAACACATCACTGATTAATTGTTGTAAATATTCCTGTAGAAAACAGATGGACTAAACCAACAAGAAATTCATAACAACCCCAGGTGAGGTGAGCTGCAGCACATACAAACAGCTCTTAGCATGTCTGCAGAAAATGATCCGAGAGAAGATCCCCACCCCCAGGTGATCGTCTTCTGAAGCTTTCTCCATCTCAGTTGACAGTGGGCGGCCCCCGCCCGTCGGGGCTTGAAGAAATAAATGGGCTGCATGATGCTTCCACGCAGAGCTGAATCCGACCATATACGAATACTGGTAAACCGCTTAGAGGATCTAAGCCTTTGAGGATCTAAGCTTGCCCAGGCAAAGCGGTGTGAGTCGGATCGTCCATGCTTATAAACCCTAATGGGTTTCTTGGGCGGCAGGGCTTGAGATGACATTTCATCTCAATATCGGGTAAAAGCCCCACAAAATTGGAAGCAACGTCTCCAAAATGACCTATATAATCTGGACGGGGACGTTAAACATCAAATCAAACAAACTGTTGACAGTGGTGTGAATTTAACCCTTTTTGTACCAGATGGAATCTTCCTCCTTATATAGAGCAGGAGTCCATTGCAAAATTTTGGGGTGTCAGGTTGTGTTATCTTCAAAATTGATTTGGAAAATGGCTTAACTTTTCGCAAACAGTGTAGGCCCTGATCAGACGCCGCGTTCTGCGGCGTCTGATCTGGGTCTGCACTGTTTGCCAAGGTACACCTTTAGGGGTTTCTGGCACTGAATGGATTAAAGGTGAATGCTCTGGCTGCACCAAGTGTTTCCTGTTGTCTAGAACAATAAGGAGCCAGTTATCAAGTATGATGCTTCTCTAAGTGATAATACAGGTGTATTCACTAATAACTTGTAATATCCCTGTCGATCAACAACCTGATTAACCAGGTACATAAACCCATTTTATACCAAACAGAATCTAGAGTGAGCGTTTGAATTTTACGTCCCACCAACAGCTAAGGTCATACGGAGACGGGACCTCGGTTTTAAAGACTCATCCGAAAGTCTGGAGAAGCCCGGAATCGATCCTGCGATCCCTGGTTTACAAGGCGAGTAGCGTAACCACTGCACCACGGAGGCTTCTAAACAGAATCTAGAAGTGGATAAGCTACTGGCTTCGCAAACAAGGGGTCGTGGGATCGATACTGAGCAAATGAGTCTTAAACGGAGTTCTCATCTCCATATGACCTTAGTTATTGGTGGGATGTAAAGCTCAGACAAATAGAATTATCCAACTGATATATAGTAGTACCGTAAAAATCCTAATAATTCAGACATCTTGAGGACTTGCTGTATTTCTCCTAAAAGTTTAACAAATTTGTTTCATGATCCTGCAAGGAGTCTAAAAGGTGCAGAAGGAATGGCAAACCGTGTAGACCCTGATGAGATGGCTCCGCATGAGCCATCTGATCTGGATCTTCACTGTTTGCTCAGGCCTCTCTGTCCCAATACTAAGGATAATTATGGCAGTCAATGCTGAAATTTAGGGCTCTCAGATTCAGTTAGTGTCAGAAATTTTGAAAATAGCTAATCTTTTTATAAACAGTGAATTCAAGGCCCTGTTCATATGTTCACTCATATAAAATGGGTTAATCACAATGAACAGTCAGTGCAAAAAACAGGTACATTTTTAAACAATGAAAGATTAGTGAGGGATAGAAGTAATAGAAAAATTTACTAAGATAACCCTGGCTGTAGACCTATGAAATTTTACCCACAACTTTCCCCTAGTTCATGGACCAGGTACGACCTACACCACTACCATGATCTTATCCAAAAGCTTCACACTATATGTTTTATTAACAAGAATTCTGCAGACTGAGTGCGATTGTAGTTCTCCAGAAATACTGTAACAATCCAAAACATTCAGACACCTTGAGGACTTGCTGCAATTCTCATAAAATTTTAAAAAGTTGTTTCAAGATCAAGCATGGACTCCAAAAGATGCAGACAGAATGGCAAAACAGTGTAGACCCCCATCAGACTGCTCCTAAGGATCTGGGTCTGCACTGTTTGTTAAGGCCCCTAAACCCCACTTTATTTTGAAAAATTGGGGTTTACAGAGGTAAACATTATTTTTCTTATTTCTGCTCCAAGACATTAGGTTGTGGATACTATAATGAGGTAAGTATCCTACTCTGCTCAAAATTATTATGAAATCGTATACACATTATCAGACCATTAAATATGTCATGCATTATATAAAAACTGGTTAAACACATTACTTGATAACTGTGGTTCTAAGAAGAACCCATGACCTATGTTTGGAGTAAATAAGAAAAATATCACAAATTTTCACCAGGAAAGCTTATGAGATACCAAAGAATGCACTAATATATCACATGGGTGGGCTTCCAATTTGATACTTAAGCCACAGAGCTATAGACTCATAATTTGCCCCTGTTGCTGCAGAAAATCAATTATTTACAAAGAAACAAGAGAAATAAAATATAAGAGACATAAAACAAGTACAAGAAAACAATAAAGACGGATAAAACTTCATCAAGTGGCCATAACGTTAGGAAATTTACAAGCAATAATCCCTGTGAAGTTTCAGATTATGTCTTCTCTAGACCAAGTAAGCATTATATGGGCCCCGTCAAGCGATTTTGGTACTTATCGCCTATGCGAGCAGCGAAGGTCCAGGCGAGCCTGCGCATCCGCGCAGTCTCGCCAGAACCTTCGCTGCTCGCTCATACAAGCAGCAAATCAAGAGGAACCTTCAGACAGAAAGCCGTATCCCTGGCCCCTCTGAATGGCTGGGCATGCGCAGTTAAAGTTTGTCATGGCGGAATGCTCGAAGACCCAAATTCGCTTGGCGGGGCTCATATGAAGCTGGCATGAGTGAGACCATGCAGAGCACGGCTGTTCAAAGCATTGTTACCTTAACCAACTTGTTAGTGTTCAAAATTTTAACTGTTCTACCAGTAGAATGTATTTTTGATGAAAAAATGTGAGTAGCTTTTCACATTGCCATATTAAATTATCTAAGCTTTTACTGATATATTAATTAATGACATCGTTATATAGTTTTTAAACAACTGGCCCAGGACCTCAGACAAGTGTCCCGTCTTCATTTTTGAGCTGAAAAGCAACTTAAACTCCTTACCATATATTAAAACCCCAGGGCAGCTCTATTATTACTTATTACAAGTATGGCTTTTACAAAAAGCTAGGTCAATGCTTAGCACATATAAATTTTGAATGTTTAGAGTTATATCCCAGTGTTGTATACAATTAAGTGTCCTTCCTGAAAATGTACCAATTTCAGTTAATGACTAAGAAACATCAATATCAGAGCTGCATCATGTTCTGAAATATTAATGCCACTATACCCAAGATACTTCTTAATCCTAAAAAATACTATGAAGATTAGACCCACATAAATAATATATTGCCCTAGAATAATGGAATATCATACTATGACAGTCTCACTGACTCTTTGATGTACGAGGGTCATTCAATAAGTATCAGGCCGTACTTCAGTCACGCTTGACTTCTTCTTTATCCACATCGTCACCCTGCAGCAATAAGCACTTCCTCCATCGATGTTCTAAGGCTGAAAGTCTATTTTTGTAGAATTCAGGGTCTTTAGAGTCAATCCACCCTCCAACCGCTGTCTTAAGCTCTTCACCTGACCGGAAGTGACATCCACGCAATTCTTTCTTCTCGTTCAGAAACAAGATGTAATCACGGGCGCCAGATCAGGAGAACAGGTTGGATGGGATAAGGGTTTGAAACCGTTCCGCTTCATTGCACGTCCACAGAAACTTTGCAAGTATTGACTCTAGCATTGTCATGTTCTAAAAGCACACCTTTTGTAATTTTTCTATGCCTTTTCTGTACTATACTTAAGGCTGACACAATTAATCGTATAATCGATTAATCGATAGATAAATTCCACAAAAATGATTATCATTTCTGATTTGCTTTTAATCGATTAGTTGATAGGTACAATTTACTACCCAAAGTTATGCCTAAAATAGCTGGATGAGTGGCAAACCGTGCAGACCCTGATGAGACGCCGCATTCTGCGGCGTCTCATCTGGGTCTACACTGTTTGCTCAGGCCTGTCTGTTCAAATATACATATGGTAAAGTGCAACATATGGTAAGAGTCACGCTCAGATAGAAAGCCAGACAGGTAAAATGATAACAAAAACCTTAGCAATTACTAATCGATTATCGATCGCAATGACAGGACTGATAATCGATTATCTTTTCAGCTCCGATTAGCCAGCCCTAAAGTCTATACTGCACGTAATTGGTCCGAAATATTGGCATAATAGTCCCCACTAGCAGTCTGGCCATGAGGTAAATAGTCCATAAATAGAACCCCCTTGCTATCCAAAAACTGAGTTGCTATGACCCTGCCAATTGAAGGCTGAGTCTTGAATTTGTTTGGACGCAGTGAACCGTGATCTGTCCATAGTTTACTCTGCTGTACTGATGGATCCAAGTTTCGTCCCCGGTACTAAACAATTCTTTGAAGAAAGTCATCCGGATCAGAATCGTATCTTTCCAAAACTGACTCAGACTCAGACACTCCGACAGCTCGTTGTTCTTTACTAAGGCATTCTGGCATCCATCCTATTGCCCAGCCGTTCATGTAAAAATAAAATCCTCAGAAATCTCTAATCTTCTAGCCATTTATCAAACTTTCATTCCCCTGTCCTGCTTTACTAGTTCCCTTAGAGTTTCACTAGTGACGTCATCAGTAGCGTTCACAGATCTTCCTCTACAGTGTGGGGTCTTCCAACGTTACCCAGTTACGTTTAAAACCAGCAACCTAATTTTTAATAGTTGAATATAAAGGTGCAGTCTTTCCATAAAAAACACACAATTCCTCATAAATTTCCTGATTCATCTTTTTCAAAAACAGGTATCTAATCACGGCTCTTTACTAATTTTGTGAAGAAAATTCAGCAACACTGACCTCTGCCAAAAGGCTGCCATGTTATTTTACCTCGCAAATACTAGACTGACTGATAAACTTGGGTAACCTTGTATAAAGCATTGATGTAAGTGTATAATAATATGTGAAAAGCGTGCACATGCACTTGCCACATGTCAGTTACTGGGTTAGGCCAGTTAATTATTGAACAACCCTCATAGTAAAATCAATGAATTATTTGCAGTAATGGGTTCACAAAATTTAAAAGCAGCTTCCTTATAATACAGAGAAGCATCAATAATTTGGACATGGCTTGCTCTTTTATCTTGGCTTCTGAAATTTTTTTACTCTCTTTTTTAACATATTAGCTAACCCTTATCCTGCTGAATATTCAATATAGCCACACAAATTTATGACTTTGAACCAATCAGATTACTTGATGTAATTTATCCCTACAAATTCATAAACTGAATGCCAAAAGTGTAGATCCTGATCAGATGGCTTCTGATCTGGAGCTTCTGATCTGGATGTACACTGTTTACAAAGATAGAGGCTGTCTGGAACAGCAGGATAATTAAGGGTTAACCCATAACATGCCAAATCATGACAAATGTCATCTGCTTTGTCAGCTGCTGGTTACTTTAAAAGTCATTTTTGCAAACAGTGTGGATCCAAATCAGACTGCTCCTCTAGGAGCAGTCTGATTAGGGGCCACACTGTTTGCCTGCAAGTAAAAAAAATTTTTTTTTAAACATTTGTAAATAAAAATTCAGCAGACAACATAAGCAGACGACATTTTCAGATTTTGTTTTTCTCGGCGTCTTATCCATATACAGTGAAACATTGATGGCTCGACCACCTATGGCTCGTTTACCACGGCTCTTTCGAACTCGATCTTGAGACCCCAGGAAAAAGATATAAATATATTTTGGATAATTGTCTTATTTGATCTCAAAAATGTATGCTGTGTGTACTCAGTAGAATTGCCGTGCCTCCTAACCTGGCTCGTAGGTCAACCCTCGGTGGCACGAACTGCCCATCTCGAACAAATTTTCATTACATGAAGTTCGATTGTACATATTTTTGTTTTTGGTTTTTTAACCCATTGTATACTAGTGGACTCTTTCACTGCTATTTGTTGGACAAGTCCATGTATCATATAAGGGGGTGTTAGGCCTGTATTTTAGTTGTTATTCTATTTTTGACGGAAAATTCTGTTAGCAAATAGTGCAGGCCCTGATCAGACGCCGCAGTAGCAATCTTTGGCACTGTTCAACAAGAGTTCCACAAGCAGGACATTATACGCCCGTGGCACGTATTTGGCTGTAAGGATGACATTGACCTTGAAGATAGTGACTCATGTCTTGCAGGCGACACAATGTCTCATGATGGTTAAATTTCTGCCAAGTAATTTCAAAATCCATCCAGGAATAACAAAGTTATTGACCAGACACAAAAGAAAGACCCTTTCTTTGACCTTTGGCCTCAAAGTATGACCTTGACCTTTTAGGTACCGACCTGGATTTTGTCTAAATCATATTCTTATAAAGTTGCATAACGATATCCCTAACAGTTACTGAGTTATGGTATATACAGGAATGTTTATAAAAAATAATCAAAGGGGCATAACTTGGAAACTAAGAAAGGGGAGACAATCATTGTTGTACATATTGATCGTGGTGACCTAATACATATTTCTGTAAAGTTGCATGAAGATATCCCTAATGGTTACTGAGCTATGGAGAGCTTACAAGAATGTTTACTGATGGACAGGCGGGCGGACAGATGGACAGTGCCACGCCATAATACGCCCGTTATTTCAAAACGGCTGTATCAAATGGGTGTTAAAGACCACTTCCGAACAGCCCCAAAGCTGGTCTTAATGTACGAATTTTCACTGTGATTCTACAAAAATAGCAACTGCAACTCTTTGGCATTCACTCTTTCAACCTATTCGTACCAAATGGAAACTTCCTCCTTATATATAGCAGGAGTCCATTTCAAAATTTAGGAGTGTCAGGTTGTGTTTTCATCAAAATCTATTTGGAAACTGGCAGAGCGTTTTTTTTTGCAAACAGTGTAGGCCATGATCAGATGCCGCATTCTGCAGCGTCTGATCTGGGCCTGCACTGTTTGCCAACTACCCGTTTTGGGGTTTCCGGTACAAAATGGGTTTTTGTTTGTTTGATTTGAGGTTTAACGTCCTGGTCAACACTGTATAGGTCATTTTGGAGACGCTGCTTCCAAGTTTGTGGGACTTTTACCCGACATTGAGATGAAATGACATCTCAAGCCATGTCGCCCAATGAAACCAATAGGGTTTATAAGCATGGACGGTCCAACTCACACCTCTTTGCCTGGGCAGGCTTAGATCCTCTAAGCGGTTTACCAGTACTCGTGTGTGGTCAGTTTCAGCTCTGCGTGGAAGCATAATGCATTCCATCTATTTCTTCAAACCCCGATGGGCGGGGGCCTACAAAATGGGTTAACTGTAGCACTGTATAATAGTGTAATGCAGTGACTGTGACACAGAACCACAGAACTAATCATCAGTAATGGATTTCACCCATTTTCGCAGTATGATGTTTCTAAGAGACTGAACAATTATTGGCTAGAGGAGAGACAATATATCATTGTCTTATTAAAGAATTGATTCCAAACCTTAAACAGAAGAATTTGGCTACAAATCTACAACAGATTACATTTACTTAATAAATTGACTGCCTCAGAATACAGCGAGATTTTTAGCATGAAACAACATGATGCATCACCCCCGCCCGTCGGGGCTTGAGGAAATAGATTGGGCTGCATGATGATTCCATGTAAAGCTGAAACCAGCCACACGAGTACTGGTAAACCGCATAGGGATCTTAGTTTGCCCAGGCAAAGTGGTGCGAGCCAGACCGTCCCTACTTATTCACCCTTTTGGCTTGTTGGGGGGGGGGGGGGGGGGGGGGGGGGGGGGGGGGGCAGGGACTGAGATGTAGACATCACGTCTCCAAAATGACCTAAATAATGTTTTGATTGTTTGTTTGATTTTAGGTTTAACGTCCCAGTCAACACTGTAAAGGTCATTTTGGAGATGTTGCTTCCAATTTTGTGGGACTTTTACCCGACATTGAGATGAAATGACATCTCAACCCCTGTCGCTCAATGGAACCAATTGGGTTTATAAGCATGGACGGGCCGACTCGCACCGCACTGCCTGGGCAGGCTTAGATCCTCTAAACGGTTTACCAGTACTCGTGTGCGGGTCGGTTTCAGCTCTGCGTGGGAGCCTGTTCCTTCAAGCCCCGATGGGCGGGGGCTATCTAAATAGTGTTGACAGGGACATTAAACATCATTTCAATCAATCTATCATGATGTCATTGCTAAAGTAAATCAAAGCGCCAAAGGCACTGAAATGACAGATTCTATGAGAAAATCATAACACAGTGAAAACTTGCAGAAAACCTTTCTAAAAAGATCTTAAAATTTTGAAAGGTAGTTCTGCAAATTCCAATATACGATATGTTTGCAGATGTCTATAGAACGGTGATATTATGAAACGCCATTCGAAAGAAACTATTTACGTTTTCAAAACCAAACATTAAAATTCAGTTTTTAACAATGTTACTGTCCATAAGTAACAGTTTTTGTCTGGTCGGTTGTGGATACCTCTCCCAAAAGATACTCTCTGGGAAAGAGATCGGAGGAGAAAGATTGGCTGGTCTAGTACATGAATTCCATTGGCTTGAAGACATTTTTGAGTAAGAACAGCACTATGAGCCTGCTCGTAATCCTGCTGAATAAGATATCCCGGATTCTGAGTGTAAACAAATAAATGGAACAATGTGAGGCCGAAGCACTTGATTGATGTAAAGTCTCGCTGTTCAGTTCACGTCTCAGTCATGACTTTGAATGTTCTTAATGACACTAAGCTGCGTTCGCTAACTTCATGCAATAGCTCGCCACACAATTACGCTTATTTCACCCGATATGTCATGCTCTATTACGCACACCTCGTCTCGGCATACCTTACACCTATACGTCGAAACTCACTGAAGCGACAATCGGCGTGATTCACGCTGAAGTGCGATTTGTCACTGAAACGCATAATTATGTCAGTCGCTTAGACGCCGATTTACGTATTTCACGAAGTTAGCGTAAGAGTTCCGTACTGTGTCGACGTGTTAACTTTGGTAACGATAGGGACGTCTAGCTCTCAAACGTGCATCGCAAAAGGGTCGACGAACAGTGTCAGTGCTTATTAGTCGGTACTTGAGACCCCTTGTTTATCTACACGTACAGTGTAGCAGCTGCCGGCGGAAATCTGTTTCGCGTATGCGTCCGTGACGATGAATCGATCTTGACGTACTGACGTCGGTCTTCCGCTACGTCGACGTCCACTTGCGTCTTCTGTATATAGTAAGGTGTCGCTCCAATAGAAGATAGATCACACACATGTGGCACCCGAATTCAGAGTCAACGTCATCCGCTTTCCGACCAGCTTCTAACTGTCCAGAGGCACGCTTACGATCCTTTAATGAAAATGGTTTAAAACGCTCTCACTTAATGCTTTTTTGAGAACAAATTTCAGTTTCCACGACCTTACATAACACATCAAAAATTTGATCCTGAACATGTGGTTTCTATCCGTACTGGTGTGAAGGTGGTGCACAGCCGGACTGGTAACCAGACGTCACGGTTGATTGATTTAACCTTTTTAGCTTAAGGGCATGGTGCCTAAGCGTGTTGTATGGCTTCAGAATCAAAGCACTAAGTGTGGGGGTGTAGGTTGGAGTAATAGTACTGGGCTGAGATTTAAACTGTTTCATTTAACTCTGAAATTCCAGACAAATAGTGACGATTTTGATAAGAAGACGCGTTCTGCAGCGTCTGATCTTGGTCTACACTGTTTGCCAAGCTCACCCTATGATTCCAGGATAACCATCTTCAGTCTTATGGAATACCCTGATCTCACTGCGACTATTTTCTACAAGACAAAAGGTTATTCTGGCAAGTCAGTGATAGTCACGTAGACGTTAGGACTGAAGCGCTTTTCTTATTAGCAACTTCGGGTCGAATGCCAAACAATCAACCCAAACATAACCGCGTCGTTTGTCAGTGTTGGGTACATGTAAGTGTTATCTGTAAAATCTGCACATGAATCAAATGTTGGATCTGGCAAACAATGTAAACTGAGATCGAACGCCACAGAACACGGTGCTGATCTTGTTCAACACTTTTTTTGCATTAGTTACTAACATCTTAAGTTTAAACGAATCAGTCCAAGTCCCCGTTCATGGCCAGCCTGCATTTAGAGACAATCGGCATGAGTGTGGTCAGTGCTTTGATTTATTCACAGCCTTGAGTTTCTGGAGTGCACTCAAGTCTCTTCCATCACTGAAGTTGGGCTCGTCCATTCTGCTAAATATGGCACCTAGAATTATATCGCAGGACCTACACTAAGTATCTGTTCCATATTCGAGGGTTGAATCTTTTCAATTTCTCCATGCAAAGACAATATACACCTAAGTTGTAACTGACCTAAACTTGACCTCGAAAGTCAGAAAGATACTCCATTAATATTCTTGTCTGCAGCTGACCTGGTCCAACAGCAGGCTGGTCGATCTTTACGGATTAAATATTGACAGCAGTGATAGAAAACAGTGCTAAACCTGAGCAGACTGCTGAGCAGACGCCGCATTGATCTGGTAATACAGTCTTCGCCAAACCCGTCACATGATGCAGCTGATTCATATGATATGTTGAATCGTCAAGTCGTCTGCTTCAAAAGTTTGTATTACGCTTATAGGATAACTAATACGCTTGTACAATTTTGATTACTGTGCCAAACCGGACTACATTTTGTGCGGACTCATATTTCTATGGCGGGCAAAGCCGACTTTAAAACCTGCAGGATAGCCAGAAATGACAGATTGAATCTGTCATTAAAAATGGTTTTGCACACTTGTTGTTTTAAAAGTGCTCGATAAATCGAGAACAGTGCAGAGAAGAAGTCTGACCTAAGCCGCCTCACATACAGTAATCCTGCTATTTAACCCTTTTTGTACCAAATGGAATCTTCGTTCTAATATATAGCAGGAGTCCATTTCAAAATTTAGGGGTGACAGGTTGTTTTCATCAAAATTTATTTGGAAAATGACTGAACCTTTAGCAAAACGTGGGGGCCCTGATCAGACGCCGCGTTTTGCGGCGTCTGATCTGGGTCTGCACTGTTTGCCAGGGTACCCCTTTTGGGGTTTCCGGTACTAAATGGGTTAAAGACCACATAAAATTAATTCTAATGCTTAAAAAGCTTCTCTTGAAGGGTGCTCTTAATCTTTCTTTGTATTTTCTGCCCACAGTGTCCTCTGGTCAAGACCACCTTTGGGACTGTTCAAAAGTGGTCTTAAAGACCACCTTTGGGACTGGGACTGTTCAAAAGTGGTCTTTAAAACCACATGAACAGTCCCAAAGGTGGTCTTAATATAGGAATTTTACTATATAAAAACTATTGTAGCTCACAGAGTGGATTTTCATGTCATTGCTTTATTCCTTTTTCATTGCCTCATCTGGAGAGCTGCAATCTCCGCCTCTGGTCACGGTCGGACCTGTAATCTGCCCCTCATCTCCCCAGCTAGGGCTTGGAGAAATAGATTGAGCTGCATAGTGCTTCCATGCTGAGCTGAAAACTAACGCACATGGGTACCACTTAGATGCGGTCTAAACCTGCCAAGGCAAAGTGGTGCGAGTCGGACCATCCCTGCATATAAACCATATTTGTTTGCTTGGATGGTATATATGGCTTGAGCATTAGTCTGCTTGTCTCACCTTCTTAGACTGAATTGTTCATGCAGACTGCACAAATTATTTGGCTAAATCGCGACGGAAGTAAGGGCGAGGATTATGGCCACGTAAAATCGATTTAAGCACCCCCCCCCCCCACACACACACACAGTAAAATTCGTTTCCGCTGACCGTTCCAAGGCGGTTCTTCTGTCGCGGTTTATTTTTGTTATGTTTTGTGTTTGTGTGTTTGTGTCGCTTATGTTATTTTATTTTGGATAGCCTATTGGCTATTTTGTGGGAAGGTAACTGTCCTTTTGGCTTTTCGCTATTGATGTTTCCATTAGGGTATGTTGTTTCATGTTTGTACAGTAAAACTTCGATGGCTCGAACTCCGATGGCTCGTTTACCATGGATGAGTCGAACCCGTTCTTGAGTCCGCAGGGAGTTCCTCCAAATACGATATAGGGGTAATTAAGGAAGATTTTCTTCATATATCTTGCAAATGTATGCTGTGTGTACTCATTAGAATCGCCTCGATGAGGCGATTCTAATGAGTACACACAACGTACAAATGTATAATACAGAACAACGAAAAGATATCCACAATTATCTCCATTATGCCTCCTGGTATGGCACTAATAGTATCCTCTGTGGCTCCAACTACCGCTGTCTCGAACAAATTTTCATGGACCTAAAGTGGTTCGAGCCATCGAAGTACGACTGTATTTCTTTCCCTTTGGTGTCTCTGATGGGAGCTGTGGGTTGATTGTATTGTGGCCTGACCATTGCCTCTACTTCTATTTTATTACTGGTGAAACGCCGAAATAATATTCATTCACCAATCATTACGATAACCCACCCGTGCAACATTGTGCATTTTTCCCATCTCCAAAAATGGCTATTTTTCCGATGAAAATCCGTGATGTTTTTCTTACTTATACTCCGAACATAGGTTGTGTGTGCTCGTTTGAACCGCCTCATTGAGGCGGTTCTAACGAGTACCTACAACCTTTGTCTTGGAGAAGACATATGAACAATAATGTTTACCTCCGTAAACCCCAGTTTTCTTTATATAAAGTGGGGTTTAGGGGGGTCTTCATTTCACGGACTTGTTCACGTGATGATTTTACTGCCGCGACTTTGATTGTGTCTTTTTTCTGGCCATCATTTTCTTTAACCATTATACCGCTGAATAATTAATTTAGCCACACCCATTTCTGTTTCATTGGACGACAGGGCTTGAGATGTCATTTTATCCCAATGTCGGGTAAATGTCCCACAATATTGGAAGCAACGTCTCCAAAATGACCTTTACAGTGTTGACGGGGACATTAAACCTCAAAACAAACAAACAAAACACCCATTTCTGACTTTGGACCAATCAGATTACTTGATGTAATCTATTCCTGCAGATTGACAAACTGAATGTCAAACAGTGAAGATCCCATCAGATCTGGATCTACACTTTTTGCAAAGGTAGGGGTTGTCGTGAGCAGCAGGCTAAGGATTAAATGTGACTTCTTGTGCATTTAACCCTTATCTTGCTGAATATTCATTAAAACCACACCCATTTCTGTCTATCAACCAATCAAATTACTTGATGTAATTTATTGCTACAAATTCATAAATTGAATGTCAAACAGTGCAGATCCTGATCAGATGGTCTGGATCTACACTGTTTCCGAAGATAGGGTTTGTCGTGAACAGCATGATAAGAGTTAAGATTGTTTTTCAGTACTCTTGTGTATATATAACTGTGTTGCAACATGCAAATGTTTTACGCCCTGAGGTTGATGAGGTCCAATCCCTGGAAAAGTAACCGTATAGACTAAGATTTACAAGAAAACTGCAGCTGTTGAAGGATTGATTGATTGGCTGTGTCATATCAGCCCTTGTGAGTCATTCTGTATCATCTCCCAGAGAGCGGGAGAATAGAGATATAAAAGAGATTGTATAGGAGATGAATTAAGTGAGGGACAAGGAAAAAAGAGGAAAATAAATGGAAGTGTAGAATGTTTTTTTTTATTTATTTATTTGAGGTTTAACGTCCCCGTCAACACTGTAAAGGTCATTTTCGAGACGTCGCTTCCGATTTTGTGGGACTTTTACCCGACATTGAGATGAAATGACATCTCAAGCCCTGTCGCCCAATGAAACCAATAGGGTTTATTAGCATGGACGGTCCGCCTCGCATCGCTTTGCCTGGGCAGGCTTAGATCCTCTAAGCGGTTTACCAGTACTAGTGTGCGGGCCGGATTCAGCTCTGCGTGGAAGCATCATGCAGCCCATATATTTCTTCAAGCCGCTATTCTTCTTCAGAAGCCATCAAATCAGGATCTAAACTGTTTGTCATTCTGTTTGTGAATTGAACAAATTCATTATATGAAGTAATTTTGCTGGCTGATAGTGATGAATTGGGTGTGGCTGAATTAATTCATTCAGCAGGATAAGACGCATTTTCTCTGGAGACAACCTGGCCAATACCTTGGGAATTTTAGAGAAGATTGTAATTTTATGGTAATTTTATTTTCACATTACAGTTTAGGGAAAATAAGGCTTGCCATCCTACTTTCTCTGAAAAAAAAAATACAGTGAAATTCCGCTATTAAGACCACCTAAAATTAAGAAAATTTCTGCTTTATAAAGCTTATTAAGAAGGGTGCAGTCAAACTGTCTTCGTATTTTCTGCACACAATGTCCTCTGGTAAGGGACCACCTTTGGGACTGTTCAAAAGTGGTCTTAAAGACCACTTTTGAACAGTCCCAAAGGTGGTCTTAATATATTTGAAATGGTGTGTAAATGTTGTGACTGGCAGTTTAAGTCTTAAAGACTGAGTATGATGACTATCAAGCAAAATGACAGAGATGAGAAAAGATTAAAGTCTGTTGCTAAGCAGCACTATCATGCAATTTAATTCTAAATGAAGTTGCATGTTGCATAATATAATTACTCTAAATATCTGCTCAGCTTAAATTTAATTTAACCCATTTTATACGGGGGAAACCCCAAAACCTGCCATTGACAAACAGCACAGTCCCAGATCAGACGTCTGATCAGGGCCTTCACTGTTTGCAGAAAGTTCAACCTTTTTCTGAATAATTTTCTTAAAAAAACTTAACCTGACACCCGTAAATTTTGCCAAATATGAAGGCTCTATCGCAAATGGTTCAAAAGTTATGATAAAGTAGGTCAAAGGTCAAGGTCTCAGGTCAAACGTTTTGTATATGTGGGAAGCCCTTGTCACAAGGAACATACATGCCAAATATGTAGACTCTAACTCAAATGGTTCAAAAGTTATGATTAAGTGTATCGGAGGTCAAAGTCAAGGCCACAGGTCATTTTTTTTGTATGGGCGGGAAGCCCTTGTATCAAGGAACATACATGCAAAACGTGGATGCTTTATCTTAAATGGTTCAAAAGTTATGAAAAAGTAGGTAACATGTCAAGATAACAGGTCAAAAATGTTTGTACGATTGGGAAGCCCTTGTCACAAGTAACTTACATGCCAAATATGAAGGCTCTATATCAAATGGTTCAAAAGTTATGATGAAGTAGGTCCCAGGTCCATAATTTTGTATGGGTGGGAAGCCCTTGCCACAATGAACATACATGCCAAATATGAAGGCTCTATCACAAATGGTTCAAAAGTTATGATTAAGTAGGTCACAGGTCAAGGTCAAGGTCACAGGTCAAAATGTTTGTATGGGTGTGAAGCCCTTGTCACAATGAACATACGTGCCAAATATGAAGGCTCTATCTCAAAAGGTTCAGAAGTTATAATAAGTAAGTAACTTGTCAATGTCAAGGTCACAGGTCATTTTTGTATGAATAGGAAGCCCTTGTCACAAGGAACCTATATGCAAAACATGAAGGCTCTATCAAATGCTTCATAAGTAATGACAAAGTATGTCAAAGGTCACGGCCAGAGGTCAAAAATTTGGTATGGGTGGGGAGACCTTGTCACTAGATACATACATGTCAAAATGAAAGCCCTATCTCAAATGATTAAAAAGTTATGACTATGAAGGGCACATGTCAAGGTCAAGGTCACAGGTCACTTTTTGAATGAACAGGAAGCCCTTGTCACAAGGAACCTATATGCTAAATATGAAGGCTCTATCTCAAATGCTTCAAAATGTATGACAAAAAAGGTCAAGGTCATAGGTCAAAATTTTGTATGGGTGGGAAGACTTTGTCACAAGGAACTTACATGCCAAATATGAAGGCTCTTTCTCAAATGGTTCAAAAGTTATGAAAAAGTAGGTCACAGGTCAAGGTTGCAGGTCAAATGTTTTTGTATGGGTGGGAAACCCTAATGGCACAAGGAACCTACATACCAAATATGAAGGCTCTATCTCAAACGCTTCAGAAGATATGGCAAAATGACTTACTGATCTACTTTTGGATTCGACATGACCCATATTTGAACATGACCCAGATATTTGTCAAGATGATCATTCTGCGCAAGATTGGTGATAACCGGACCAAAACTGTGGTCTCTAGAGTGTTCAGAAGGTTCTGTTTATGATAAGACCTTCTGACATACTTCTTGACCCCACCTGACCCATATTCGAACTTGAGCGAGATATTGTCAAGATGATTATTCTCAGCAAGTTTGATGATGATTTAACCAAACCTGTGATCTCATAGAGTGTTTACAAAGTTTTTCTATGATTTGACCTTCTAACCTACTTTTTTATCCAACATGACCCATATTCGAACTTGATCGAGATAATGTCAAGATGATCATTCTGAGCAAGTTTGATAATGATCGGACCAAAACTGTGGCCTCTAGTGTGTTTACAAGGTTTTTCAATATGACCTACTGACCTACTTTTCGACCCAACATGACCTATATTCGAACTTGACCGAGATATTGTCAAGATGATTATTCTGGGCAAGTTTGATGATGATTGGCCAAAACTGTGGCCCCTAGTGTGTTCACAAAGTTTTTGTATCATTTGACCTACTGACCTACTTTTTGACCCGACATGGCCCATATTTGAAACTGACCCCGATATTGTTAATATAAACATTCTGAGCTAGATTGATGACGATCAGATCAAAACTGTGGCCTCTAGAGTGTTCACAAGGTTTTTCAATGATTTGACCTTCCGACATAGTTTTTGACCCGCCATGACCCATATTCGAACTTGAGCGAGATATGGTCAAGATGATTATTCTGAGCAAGTTTGATTATGATTGAACCAAAAGTGTGGATTCTAGGGTGTTCACAATGTTTTTCTATGATTTGACCTACTGACCTACTTTTTTATCTGACATGACCCAAATTTAAACTTGATCGAGATAATCATTCTGAGCAAGTTTGATGATGATCAGACCAATTGTGGTCTCTAGAGTGTTCCCAAAGTTTTTCTATGATTTGACCTTCTGACATAGTTTTTGACCCGACATGACCCATATTCGAACTTTAGTGAGATATTTCAAGATGATTATTCTGAGGAAGGTTGATGATGATTGTACCAAAATTGTGGCCTCTAGTGTGTTCACAAGGTTTTTCAATGATATGACTTACTGACCTACTTTTGGCCCGACATGATCCATATTTGAGCTTGATCGAGTTGTTGTCAAGATGATTATTCTGGGCAAGTTTGATGATGATTGGCCAAAACTGTGGCCTCCAGTGTGCTCACAAGGTTTTGGTATCATTTGACCTACTGACCTACGCTTTGACCCGACATGGCCCATATCTGAAATTGACCCCGATAGTGTTAACTCTTGACCTGCTGAATATTTAAATATGCCACACCCACCACTGATTATCAACCAATCAGATTTCTTGATGCAAATCATTGCAACAAATTCATAAACTAAATGACAAACTATGAAGCTCCTGATCAGATGGCTTCTTCAGAAGCAGTCTGATCTGGATCTGCATTGTTTGAAAAGCAAGACATATCCGGGTTCAGCAGGACAAGGGGTTTAAGATGCGGAACATTCTGAGCGAGATTGATGATGATCAGATCAAAACTGTGGCCTCTAGAGTGTTCACAAGATTTTTCTATGATTTGACCTTCTGACATAGTTTTTGACCCGACATGACCATATCCAAACTTGAGCAAAATATTGTCAAGATGATTTTTCTGAGCAAGTTTGATGATGATTGGACCAAAACTGTGGCCTCTATAGAATGTTCACAAAGTTTTTCTAAGATTTGACCTACTCACCTACTTTTTGACCCGACATGGCCCATATGCAAACTTGACCGAGATATTGTCAAGCGTATTATTCTGGGCAAGTTTGATGATGATTGGCCAAAACTGTAGCCTCTAGTGTGTTCACAAGGTTTTTGTATCATTTGACCTACTGACCTACCTTTTGACCCGACATGGCCCATATTTGAAACTGATCCCAATATTGTCAGGATGATCATTCTGTGCTGGATTGATGATTGTCAGATCAAAACTGTAGCCTCTAGTGTGTTCACAAGGTTTATCAATGATTTGATCTACTGACCTACATACTCATCCGACATGACCCATATTCCAACCTGACCGAGATATTATCAAGATGATTATTCTGAGCAAGTTTGATGATGATCGAACCAAAAGTGTGGCCTCTAGTGTGTTCACAAGGTTTTTGTATCATTTGACCTACTGACCTACCTTTTGACCCGACATAGCCCATATTTGAAACTGACCCCAATATTGTCAAGATGATCATTCAGTGCTATATTGATGATGATCAGATCAAACGGTGGCCTCTGGTGTGTTCACAAGGTTTTTCAATGATTTGACCTACTGACCTACTTCCTCATCCGACATGACCCATATTCGAACCTGACCGAGATATTGTCAAGATGATTATTCTGTGTAAGTTTGATGATGATCGAAACAAAAGTGTGGCCTCTAGTGTGTTCACAAGAAAAGTTTACGCATGCACAACGCTGGACGCACGATGGACGCCGCCGCCGGACATCTCACAGTCACAAAAGCTCACCGTTACCTCCGTTCTGGAAAATTATATAGATTTTTTATTATAGAATGGTAATTTCAGAGATGAGAAAGCATGATCTCACATTCATGTAGCTCTTTTATCCTAGATAATAATCAACATGTTCTTGTATGTTAAATAATGCTAATTATTAATGATAATGATAATATATAATACTATGTATTCTAGATTAAAGACCTATATGCATGTGAGATAATTCTAAGTATTAATGATAATGGTAATGTAAGATAATTTATCCCAAACAAAATACCTGCATGTATGTGATATAATGATATAATTATTAATGATAATAATAATTTAGATAATGTATCCAAGATAAAACACCTTCATGTATTTGACATAATGCTAATTTTTAATGATAATAACAATGTAAGATAATGTATCCAAGATAAAACACCAGTACTTGTATGTGAGCTAATGCTAATTATTACCGATAATGATAATGTAAGACAATGTATCCTTGTTTATATATACATACTTATTATTAGTGTCAACGTAAGATAATGTATCCTGGATGAAACACCTACATGTATGTGATATAATGCAAATTATTTAATGATAATGATAATTTAGATAATGTATTCTAGATAAAACACCTACATCTACATGTATGTGAGATAATGTTAATTATTAATGATAATGACAATGTAAGATAATGTATCCTGGATAAAACACCTACATCTATGTGAAATAAAACTAATTTTTAATGATAATTATAAACAATGAAAGATAAGCTATCCTAGATAGCCCATATTTGATCTACTGACCTACTCGGGATAACTGTAATTATTACTGATAATGATAATTTAGATAATGTATCCAAGACTAAAAACACCTACACCTATGTAAAATAATGCTAATTATTAATGATAATAATAAGGTAAGATAATGTATCCAAGATAAAACACCTACTTGTATGCGAGAAAATGTGCAGCAGGCAAGATATTCATCTTGTAAAATAAAGAGGCAAGATTTAAATTCCTGGCTTCTCAATCCAACCTTTTAAACCACCATGGAGCCTATAAACCCTCGTTTGTGTACTAGCAAGTTGATGCACTCTTCAATTAAAAGGCGTTCGGTTTGTAACCATTACGATAACACGCCCGTGCCACATAGTGCATTTTTTTCACATCTCCAAAATGGTTTGTTTTCGGGTGAAATCCGTGCTATTTTTCTTATTTATATTTCAAGCATAGGTGGTAGGTACTCTATAGAACTGCCTCTGATGCGGTTCCAACGAGTTCCCACAACATATGTACTGGAGCAGAAATTAAAAAAAAAATGTACACCCCTAAAACCCTAGTTTTCTCTATATTATGTGGGGTTTAGCAGGGTGTTCCATTTCACGGACTTGTTCACATGATGGCTGTTATCTAAATATATAAATGCATGCCCCCACACCCCACAACACCCAACCCCTGTTTTCCCACACAAACCAAAAAAAATCTAAATAGTAAAACAATCTAAACAACAAACGTCTCACAATTTGAGTTATTGACTGAATTTTCATTTTGTTGTCTTTGTTTTATAGCCTGAAATGAAATGACAATAAATGCATACTGCGAAGTCTGCAGTGCTTTTAATGTATTAAATGTGCACTTTAAATGTCAACTGATACGTCAGCCCAAGTGCAGCCAGACTGTAAAAAAATAGGAAAAACGTTTCTTATTTCTCCATAAATCATATGTTGTTGTACTTGTTTGAACTGCCTCAATAATGTTTGTTATTCCTCAATAAAACATGTTGTGGGTACTTGTTTGAACTGCCTCAATAATGTTTCTTATTTCCCCATAAAACATATGTTGTTGGTATTTGTTTGAACTGCCTCAGTAATGTGTGTTATTTCTCCATAAATCATATGTTGTTGGTACTTGTTTGAACTGCCTCACTAATGTTTGTTATTCCTCAATAAAACATGTTGTGGGTACTTGTTTGAACTGCCTCAATAATGTTTCTTATTTCTCCATAAAACATATGTTGTTGGTACTTGTTTGAACTGCCTCAATAATGTTTCTTATTTCTCCGTAATACATATGTTGTTGGTACTTGTTTGAACTGCCTCAATGGTGTTTGTTATTTCTCAGTAATACATATGTTATTGGTACTTGTCTAAACTGCCATAGTAAAGTTTTTTATTTCTCCATAAAAACATATGTTGTTAGTACCTGTTTGAACTGCCTTAATGGTGTTTGTAATTTCTCCGTAATACATATGTTATTGGTACTTGTTTGAGCTTCCTCAATAATGTTTCTTATTTCTCCATAATACATATGTTGTTGGTACTTGTTTGAACTGCCTCAATGGTGTTTGTTATTTCTCCGTAATACATATGTTATTGGTACTTGTTTGAACTGCCTCAATGGTGTTTATTATTTCTTCATAATACATATGCTTTTGGTACTTGTATGAACTGCCTTAATTACGTTTGTTATTTCTCCAAAAAACATAAGTTGTTGGTACTTGTTTGAACTGCCTCAATAATGTTTGTTATTTCTCCATAAAACATATGTTGTTGGTACTTGTTTGAACTGCCTCAATAATGTTTCTTATTTTTCCATAAATCATATGTTGTTGGTACTTGTTTGAACTGCCTCAATAATGTTTGTTATTCCTCAATAAAACATATGTTGTTGGTACTTGTCTGAACTGCCTCAATGGTGTTTGTTATTTCTCCGTAATACATATGTTATTGGTACTTGTTTGAACTGCCTCAATGGTGTTTGTTATTTCTCCATAATACATATGCTTTTGGTACTTGTATGAACTGCCTTAATTACGTTTGTTATTTCTCCAAAAAACATAAGTTGTTGGTACTTGTTTGAACTACCTCAATAATGTTTGTTATTCCTCCATAAAACATGTTGTGGGTACTTGTTTGAACTGACTCAATAATGTTTCTTATTTCTCCATAATACATATGTTGTTGGTACTTGTTTGAACTGCCTCAATGGTGTTTGTTATTTCTCCGTAATACATATGTTATTGGTACTTGTTTGAACTGCCTCAACAATGTTTGTTATTCCTCAATAAAACATATGTTGTTGGTACTTGTTTGAACTACCTCAATAATGTTTGTTATTCCTCCATAAAACATGTTGTGGGTACTTGTTTGAACTGACTCAATAATGTTTCTTATTTCTCCATAATACATATGTTGTTGGTACTTGTTTGAACTGCCTCAATGGTGTTTGTTATTTTTCCGTAATACATATGTTGTTGGTACTTGTTTGAACTGCCTCAATAATGTTTCTTATTTCTCCATAAATCATATGTTGTTGGTACTTGTTTGAACTGCCTCAATATGTTTGTTATTCCTCAATAAAACATATGTTGTTGGTACTTGTTTGAACTACCTCCATAATGTTTGTTGTTCCTCCATAAAACATGCTGTGGGTACTTGTTTGAACTGACTCAATAATGTTCCTTATTTCTCCATAATACATATGTTGTTGGTACTTGTTTGAACTGCCTCAATGGTGTTTGTTATTTCTCCGTAATACATATGTTATTGGTACTTGTTTGAACTGCCTCAGTTTAGTTTCTTATTTCTCCATAAAAACATATTTTGTTAGTACCTGTTTGAACTGCCTCAATAATGTTTGTTATTCCTCCGTAATACATACGTTATTGGTACTTGTTTGAACTTCCTCAATAAGTTTCTTATTTCTCCATAATACATATGTTGTTGGTACTTGTTTGAACTGCCTCAATGGTGTTTGTTAATTCTCCGTAATACATATGTTATTGGTACTTGTTTGAACTGCCTCAATGGTGTTTGTTATTTCTCCGTAATACATATGTTATTGGTACTTGTATGAACTGCCTTAATTATGTTTGTTATTTCTCCAAAAATATATGTTGTTGGTACTTGTTTGAACTGCCTCGATAATGTTTCTTATTTCTCTATAAATCATATGTTGTTGGTACTTGTTTGAACTGCCTCAATAATGTTTGTTATTCCTCAATAAAACATATGTTGTTGGTACTTGTTTGAACTACCTCAATAATGTTTGTTATTCCTCCATAAATCATGTTGTGGGTACTTGTTTGAACTGACTCAATAATGTTCCTTATTTCTCCATAATACATATGTTGTTGGTACTTGTTTGAACTGCCTCAATGGTGTTTCTTATTTCTCCATAATACATATGTTGTTGGTACTTGTTTGAACTGCCTCAATGGTGTTTGTTATTTCTCCGTAATACATATGTTATTGGTACTTGTTTGAACTGCCTCAATAATGTTTGTTATTCCTCAATAAAACATATGTTGTTGGTACTTGTTTGAACTACCTCAATAATGTTTGTTATTCCTCCATAAAACATGTTGTGGGTACTTGTTTGAACTGACTCAATAATGTTTCTTATTTCTCCATAATACATATGTTGTTGGTACTTGTTTGAACTGCCTCAATGGTGTTTGTTATTTTTCCGTAATACATATGTTGTTGGTACTTGTTTGAACTGCCTCAATAATGTTTCTTATTTCTCCATAAATCATATGTTGTTGGTACTTGTTTGAACTGCCTCAATATGTTTGTTATTCCTCAATAAAACATATGTTGTTGGTACTTGTTTGAACTACCTCCATAATGTTTGTTGTTCCTCCATAAAACATGCTGTGGGTACTTGTTTGAACTGACTCAATAATGTTCCTTATTTCTCCATAATACATATGTTGTTGGTACTTGTTTGAACTGCCTCAATGGTGTTTGTTATTTCTCCGTAATACATATGTTATTGGTACTTGTTTGAACTGCCTCAGTTTAGTTTCTTATTTCTCCATAAAAACATATTTTGTTAGTACCTGTTTGAACTGCCTCAATAATGTTTGTTATTCTTCCGTAATACATACGTTATTGGTACTTGTTTGAACTTCCTCAATAAGTTTCTTATTTCTCCATAATACATATGTTGTTGGTACTTGTTTGAACTGCCTCAATGGTGTTTGTTAATTCTCCGTAATACATATGTTATTGGTACTTGTTTGAACTGCCTCAATGGTGTTTGTTATTTCTCCGTAATACATATGTTATTGGTACTTGTATGAACTGCCTTAATTATGTTTGTTATTTCTCCAAAAATATATGTTGTTGGTACTTGTTTGAACTGCCTCAATAATGTTTGTTATTTCTCCATAAAACATATGTTGTTGGTACTTGTTTGAACTGCCTCAATAATGTTTCTTATTTCTCTATAAATCATATGTTGTTGGTACTTGTTTGAACTGCCTCAATAATGTTTGTTATTCCTCAATAAAACATATGTTGTTGGTACTTGTTTGAACTACCTCAATAATGTTTGTTATTCCTCCATAAATCATGTTGTGGGTACTTGTTTGAACTGACTCAATAATGTTTCTTATTTCTCCATAATACATATGTTGTTGGTACTTGTTTG